>JACCHX010000001.1:16847500-19247500 GCA_018907135.1 Kradibia gibbosae
TTTGTTTTATTTTACAAGGGTTTTTTTTAAATAATAATTCAATGAGTTTTGAATTTTGTTGAGATTTCAAAGATTGTGCTGCCTTATTACTAAATCTAATTTTTATTTGTTTATGTTTTATGAGAATTCAGTTCACTTTTTGTTCACTAACTCGACTAATCAATATTAGATTTTTAGCAGCCTGTAATTATTTAGCTAATATAAAATTAGAACAGCTAAGCAATATCTTAAGAATAATAGACAAATTAATTATAAAAAATTATTTTTTTTAATTATCAATGAATTACAATAATTTTTTAATGATATTTATAATCCGTATTATATTATAAGTATAATTTAGGATGACAATTAATCTTAAACTGATGTAAAAGTTTATGGACATTATATTTTATAAATTCTGATTTAATAAGAAATATTAATCATTACAAAATTATAATATATTTAAATTTTATATAATATAATATCTGACTCGTCTGAATCAAACTGAAAATTATAATTTAGAATTATGAATCATTAACGTTAATTAAATTTTGATTCATGTTTTCGTGGGAAAATTAATAATTGTTTTGTTAATATTTTTATTAATAATCTAATTTTGAATGTAGAGATTTCTTTAGCTTTGGAAATATTAATCAGCTTAATTAATATTTAATTAATTGAATAATATATTAATACTTTTATAACTTTTTAAAATAAATTACGTGTAAAACAATTAATTGTGATGTTACAATCTAATTGAATATTTAAAATATTATGGTTCATTACTGTAGAATAGTGAGCTAGTTAATTTTTAAAGTTAGTTTGTTTAAAAATCTCGTAATTGCTTTTTCTTTAAAAATCACTTTAAACGCGAATCAATTTAATCGCGAGTGAATAGTCATTGCAAGAATTTAAATGATTTCTTAAAGTACATGTATTTTCAGTGAAACTCTGAATATTTTACATATATACATTATATTATAAATTATGAATTTGAAAATCACATCTTTCTATCCAGAAGGTTTTTTAAATCTCCTTTTTTACAAAAATATAAGTTATATTGTTATGTTATATAACAACATATTACATGTTATATAACATGTAATAATATAAGTTATATTATTATATTGTTATGTTGCCATTGTATTTTTCTTTCAGGTTTCTGGTTGTTTAAGTAACCGTAATAATTATAGTAATGTCATCAAGCGTTTCCAATATTAGTTTTGACATATAAGGGCTTATCAATTGTATTTGTGTATATAGATGAACTATAAAGCTACTAAAATATTAACTAAAGTAACAATTAGGATTAAAAAAATTACAAATACATAAATAATTGATTATATCAATGAGGAATTGAAACATTACAATATTAGTACGTAATTAATAATAAAATACCTAATTATTACAGAGGCCATACAATTTCTCATATAGATACGATAGGAGACAAATATAAACAGAAAGACTAACTTCATCATTATAAGATGCGTAGTGTCACTATTGAAGGATGGTTGATTCAATTACCGAATCTATGTCTGACCATATAAATAGAAAACAGTTCAGATTAACAATATCGACAGAAAGATAATGTATAAGACATAAAATGAATATAAATACAAAGATTTTTTTTTTATAAGACGTTATATTATTAAATATGATAGTTGAAAAACCATTTTACATTAAATTAATATAAAAATACACTAACTTGGCCACTAATCGCATTTAACACGAGATAACTATGATCAATAGTTGTAATATAAATAAAATATTGAAAATAGTTAACAGATGTTATAGTAAAAATAAGTAGCATGAATTTTTTAAATATTAGCTACCTATATTTTTATATTAAATTGTAATGGCTTAAAACTTATATCAGACCCTTATATTATAAATTGTACATTTAAATTGTTATACAATGTTTATTATGTTGAAAGAACTTAATAATTCAGAATATAATATATAAAATTTTCGAGCTTTACATTTTATATATAAAATATTTGATAAAAAATGTGGTACATAATAAAGTTTGAGAGCATTGTAGATAAGACTAGTTTGTATTGTTTCATTGAGTACCCATAAAATTGTTTTTTTTTTTGTTTCCTCGTATTTTTATCAAATTATCTAACAACAAATGCTATCGACTGGTTTTAAATTCGATTTTACGAGCGTCTATTTTTTTATCGTTCATAAAAAAGGAGTGCATGGCGTTGCCGCAAATAGGTTAGGATCTAATAACGATTATTTACTATGAGCATATTTTTACTTTAGCATATTTTTGAAGCCAAAATTATGTCTTATTTTTTACCAAATAATATGATAAATATGCTAATTAATACGATTTAATTTTTGACAATTATTAACTTTTAATTATTTTAATAAAATCCAGAGTAAATGTACGAATAAATAAATTAAATTATAAAATTCAATAATTAGATAAAAAATGTCCTTCTTTTATATAAATATTTATAGCAAATAAATTTAAATATTTATTGTTTTTTAAGGCTACGATAAAATCATTTGATAAATTATAATCATCTAAAATTCATACAATACAATAAAAATAACACAAGAAAATGAACTTTTTACTCATTGAAAAAAGATCTTTTTTCAAAATGCAAATAGAAAAATGTATTCAAAAATATAACTATGAAATGTTGGTTTAATCCATTTTCTTAAAAGGTGGAGGTTTATCTCGATGATATGGAATTATTTGTTATTATATTTTTTCTTCTTTTATCTAGTAAAATTATTACTGATGAAAAAAAGGTAAAAACTAATGTAAATGTCATAATTATTATTTATATTTATCAAAAAAATTTGATCAAAAACATTTTATTAAAAGTAAAAGCAATCGATTTAAGTAAGTATAATTTAATCATTTCAACATTACTTTTAAAATAGTAATAACTGTTATAATACATATATAGAAACAGAAAAAAAAGTTTTTTTTTTTTTTTGAAGCTTATTACTTGCGTAAAATTTGAATATTTTTGCTTTAAATATTGGAAATTCTTCAACAAATTTTAATGGCAGTGATATAAGAAGAAATTCTCCTGGTATTTGAAAGGTATTTTATTGTGCTTATACATCACATTTTATGTTTTTATATGGGTTGTGTAATTTTTTTTAATTATAATTTCTTTCAATGTGTACAAACTTATACATACTCAATTATTTTATTTTTAAACTCTTACTAAATTTAAATTAAT
Source organism: Kradibia gibbosae (assembly GCA_018907135.1). Taxonomy (NCBI): domain Eukaryota; kingdom Metazoa; phylum Arthropoda; class Insecta; order Hymenoptera; family Agaonidae; genus Kradibia; species Kradibia gibbosae. The sequence continues at coordinate 16,850,689 of JACCHX010000001.1, forward strand.
GTATGTGTGATTATTTTTTTTTAAAACAATGTTTATAAAAACCTGTGACAAAAGCTAGTCCGAGCCAAACCGAGTCAAAATCAAATTTTACACGTACTTTTTGAAATAATTTAATGATTATCATTTATTGAATGCATTTTTTAAAAGACTAACTTACATGATGTAAAAATAATAAAAATATATTAAATAGAAGGTATGTAAATTTTCATGAAATGTTACAATTGTAAAATGATCCTGTTTAGAATCTTTCTATTGAACTTACTATATGGTAATTACATCGTAAGATCTCTGCATGTAAAATATCTACACACAGAGAAGTGCAAGAAAAATAACTTAAAATATTTATCAAGGAAAATTTTATCACTGTTAGAGGTCAACGATACGTACGTGCAACTATGCTAAACCGATCATCATAGGTGTCACGTCACGCTAAGATAAAACTACAAGCACTCAAGCATGGGTCACGAAACAGAGACACAGAGATTTCTGAGTCCTTCTTAAAGTTACATGCGAGATATAAGTTTTCTCCCATATTTCTTGGCCTTATTTTTAAACTTGAGCGTTGATCATTGACAGTAAAGTGCGGGCGAGAATGGGAAAGATCGTAATTAGCCCTTCCCTTTAAGTCGCACCGATTAAGATTAGCCACGAAAATAAATTTAGCGCGTGTCACCATTTTTAGACTTTCTCTATACTTTTAATTTGAAGTTTTTAGTTACACTTGACCCCAGCGATTTTTCTTCTAAGCAGACATTCTACTATTTTTATTTAAATTGGAGGATAAGCATTTAGTTTAATCGAATGAGCTTATTCCTCTAAACAGAATATTTCTGGAACATAATTTTACAACGTGAAAATTGTATTTTTATAGCTTGCATTAAAATACAATGAATTTTGATTTAAAAATAATTATTTAAAATGTAATTATGAAATACAGATTGTATGGGATACTTTTTCATAAATTTATCGATATGCATAAATGATAATTAGTTGGGACCTATATATGCAAAATATATAAGTGTCTCATTCAAAATGCAAAAAATTTAAACGACTAATTGAAATCAAAATACTTTACAGAAAAGGCAACGGTTAAGGTCAACAAGTAAATTATGGTATTTATATCACAAAAAGGCTTAGATCTTAAAAAAAATCTACATTCGATTATAAAAAGTAGGTTTTAAAAAAAAATATATTTACTTTCGGGATTATCTAAATCGAATGAAAAATGTTCACTTCTTACTACGCTCTAAATTTTAACTTTTCGACGACATTTATTATATGTAAGAAAAACTAATGTTATTCATATTATTTCTAGCAATTTCTTTAAAAAAAATATTTGTTTTTCAAATTAATACTTTAATTTTCATTGTTAAATTTTTGTTTATAAATTATTAAAATGAATTGTTTATAAATATTTGTCTTACAATTTTATATATAAAGCATATAAACTTTAAAAATTAAAAATTTAAAATTTTCAGTTTAAATTATAAAGTTTTGATTTTATAAGATTAAAAAAATGGATTTGTGTATAAATTATTTTCCATTAAGTATTTTTAAGAATGTTCTGTAGATTGTAACTTCTCTGTCATTAAATATATATATATATATATATATATAAATACATATATATATATATTGATACATTCATAATATAAACACCCCTTTACTAAATTTAAAAAAATAGTAAAAAAAAATATATACTGCTATTAATTTTTTATGAAGTGTTTAGAAGGTGTCATTTACGATAATTCAATAAAAGTATAGTAATGCTTAAAATTAGAAGTGTTTCTTATCTCAAAAAGTGAACATTTTTTTGTGAATTTATTATTTTTTGTCTATTTTGTCGAATTTTTTTATATTATATTACTCGCAAATTACATTTTTCACTACATTCTTGCAAAATCGTATATTTACATCACACAATGTCTAAGTAATTATGATTCTAATAAAAATAATCTTAATACTTCTTGTTCATATACGTTCAAAGATATATGTTCAAAGTAATTAATAAATACACGTAATAAGAGTATTCAGAGTACAATTATTTAGCAAATTTTAAAAGATCTTTTAAAAATTTTGTTCTGTAATAATTATAGCTTACGCAGTGTTAGTTTAGATAAAAAAAAATTGATTTTACTCTTTAATATACATCAATGAAATGAAGCACGTATTTCAATATACATCATAATACTTTTGTAATCTCTACTACAAATTCAAAACATCGATAACTTCATATTACTAAAATATGTATCAGTTGTAATATAAAATTACTTAAACTAACTAGCACAATAATTTTTCCGTTCCCGATGTTTAATTCTATAAATTAGATAATTTTAAAAATTAAGAAATACTTTTTATCAAATCTGTTTGTTAAAATGTATAAAAATCTGGTGGTATAAATTAATTATTAAAATTGACATTAGTGATAGGGATTATATTGAATTTATAGTCAATCATGAATAAAAGTATTTACACAATTTTATATGCATAAATCGATATAATAGTTAAGTGAGTATTCAGGTACTTTGAAACAGTTAATTAATTCGAATTTACTTGATATATAACAAATTTTATGAATTTAATTAACAGTGACAGAAAATACTACATAGTATTTAATGTTAAAATAATAGATGCTATTACATGTAAATTTGTATAGTGCAATTTATATCTAATTAAAAAATATATTTAACAACATTTTATGCTTAAAAATTATTAATAAGGATACACAGTGAAAAATTTTTATTTTCTTATTTCAATTAAATCGCATAATTAAAATTCTTATTCTTTATCTTTTATTAATAGCTAATACTAAAAAAATTTATCCAAAGCCATTTATCATTTATTGAGAATGCCTAAATATAAATTTTTAGACATCAAATAAAAATTTTTAATAATAATGAAATCATAAATTCTTAATAAATTCTTTTTAATCAAATTTTAATTTTTAATCAAATTTATATATATATATAAATCTTTAGAATTACCAAATTTAATTTAAATTTATGACATTTATGACTGTTCTCGCGATTTCTGGCCTCATCAGGCCGCGAGTTCGCGAATGGGTGAAGGAGCGGGAGTTCGGGTTTGAAATGAATTACTCAGATAATTTGGGCTCGGTAACAATTATTTACTCGTCCACGCGATGTACAATATGGCATAAAAAATCCCCTCGTGGTAGGGGGAAAAAGCCTCGCTAATGTATATACGCACGGCGCCGCCACCCTTACCATATCATACATATTCACATACACACATACCATATTTCGCACCCATCCCACCCTCCTGTCGGTTGGCCAACTCGTTCCTCTTCGCGTCCGCCGTTCGCCGTGGTCAAACCGCTGAGGATCGCCACCGACTGAACTTCATCCGCCGTTGCTCGTCGTGGGCCGATCGCAGCAATCGCCATGCACCAAATTTTCCCTTGCCAGGTATCTTGGCGGTATCACACGCACCTGGTTGTGGGTGGATCGTCCCGATCCAGCCACTCTTCTCCCTTTCTCTTCTCACTTTCTATCCTCGTGAAATTCCACTCGTGTCCCTTTACACTCTTTCCCTTCTGCCCCCGCTTCCTTTCGGGCTCTTCTTCCTTCCGTTCTCTACTCCCCCTACTTCCTTCCTTGCGGCTCTTTCTCTTATGCCACCGCCCGCCGTTCAGGCGTATCTCAGACCATTTTGACCCGAACAATGACTAATTATAGCTATGGGTTGGTATTTGATTAAAGCTCAATAATTTAAGAAATTTTTTAAAATTAATATCAATTATTAAATAAAATTACTTTATATTTGTAAATATCTATATTTATGATATTATTATATATATATTAATCGTTTATTATATTATCAATTACAATTCAGTGATCATGTTTTTTGGGACTTGTAATTATAAATTGCTTTTCGAATTTTATTTATTTTAATAGAAACATACTTAATATTTGGAGAGTAAATAATAATTACAGTAATGATAACAATAATAATGAAAATGCATAAATCTATGATGGTATGTACAAGCAAAAAACTTCTGATTGAATTACTTAAACATTTTATCAAATATATGATCTATATCTAAATAAATAACGCAAAACTAATAACTGAATTAATATTAAAATAATTGTAGAATAATAGTAATATAAGTACATTCATTTTGTTTTTGTTTTTTGAATCAGTGTTCGTGAATCAACGTATCGAAGTTCCAAAGCGATAATATTGTCTAATTTATAAAGTCATTGTGACATTATTTTGACACTACATTTAAAGCAAAATTGTCTTTTGTATTTCCGAATCTAGTAAATTGCTTTATTTACATTTAAATTACGTAATCTAAACACATATTATTTTGTTTTAAAATAACTTTTATATATCCTGCATTAAATTGATAATGGATTTAGGATAAGTATTTCAAGCGTTGAACGTTTTGCTGATTTTACAGAAATTATTCGTAAATAATTTGGTTAATATTATTAATAATAGGTTATATTAATTTTATTTTAGTAATTATTTCCAATTTTGTATAAGGCATTATGCACAATTTCGTTAATTAATTTTAACAATAATTTCGTAAATATTCAGAGACAGATAGACGAAAAGAAATTTTGGAAAGCTTTCAAACTCGGTAAGATAATAGAAAAATAATATGAAATTGATGGTTACAGTCAATTAGGTTAAAGTACAGTACAAAAAATAAAAAGAAAAGAGCACTTTCTTTCGAAAAAATACATACTACAATAAACAGTACTACCTAATTTTTGTATGTAAATATTAATTTAGTAATTGGAAATCCGATTTTACACCACCTTCCTGCGCTATTCTTCACTTTTTTAAATTGTACGTATATGTAAAGAAGATAACGTAATTGATTTATCAGTTAACTAAATTATTGAATCATTCGACTACAAAACTCGGTAGACTCTAATATATTGTGACGATCAATTGGAAATTATGCAATCTATTTTTATGTCTTTAATTTTATTACATTTTCAAGAAAAATAGTTGCAAATGTCAATTACTTTTGATTAATTAAATCACATTTTCAAATTCGGATATATGTAGCAGACAAATATTTATTATCATATAAAAATATAGTTAAAAATACAAAAAAATACAGAAATCTTTTAATCTTCATATATTATTTTTAAATATTATTCTGATGCATTAATTTATTGTATAACTTAGTTTAAAATTTATTCTTATTAAATATAGTTTTAATATTAAAATATTTTTACCACCTGAATACTTCATTAATCTTAATATTATAAATAAATCACGAATAATGATATTTAATAAAATTTTAAAATTGTTGACTTATGAAGAAAAATTTGTTGAACTAATTTTTTTAGTCCTAATCTAGAAACATTTTTCTATCTGTTATTGTAAGTTTAATTTAAATTTTCATATTTAAATGTTACCCTAACTATATATATTATATTTGAGAGCAATCAAATACTATGATAATCTATATGGAATTTTATTGAGTAGTTATTATAGTTTGACTATATTCCTTACATACGTTAATTAAAAAATCTGATAAAAATATTAATTTTTACTTTTCGTCACTTACCAACATACCAGCAGTTTACTAAAATACTTGTCTAAAATATATACATTCAGAATGAAACAATAAACTGTAAAGTTATTCACTAATAATAAAATTTGTTTAAAGTTTGCTTAAAACTAGTATTGTTTCTTAATAAAAAAAGTATAATTTTTTAATTTTATCAATGACCAGAAGTAAATTGTTTTATTTAAACAAAAGTATTATTACAGAAATTTAGGTTTCTAGAAAAATATTAGTTTGATACAAAACAGTATAATATCATTTACAACTATAGAGTAAAGTTCTGTTTAATATTGAACTAGCAATTTACAAAGCTTTAAATCAGTTAAACTAAACAGCATACCGCAGTATACTCTAATTATACAGGAAAATTTTGCTACAGAAGCAAATTATCCCAACAATCGTTCTAAATCGAGTACCTCATTGAACATATATTAAGATCGAATATTAATCACAAGTTTATTGCCGCATGCAAATATTTAAAATTGCTTTATAAGCTCTATATTTTTAAATATTTAATGTATTAAAAATTCAAACTTAATTTACAACATATACTGCTTTTATTAAAATTAATTTTTTAAGTATTACTGCATGATATATAATTAAAAACAAAATATGTTAGGCTTTACTGAAACAGTACATATTTTAATCTCACATACTAATTTTCGTAAAAAGACTAATAAATTCTGTTATAAAAACATATTACTATATTATAAAAATATGATTAAATATATGTAGCTAATGTATAATATAGGTGTAAAATTATATGTTTATATGTGTACAAAGCGTATATATAATTAGATGCTGTTCTAGAACTACAAAACTACACCTATACAGTTCCAAATTTGTTTAAAGAAAGTCTCTTTCAATTAAATTTTTAAATATAAGCTAAAGTAAAGAATATTAAATAAGTCTGAACAATATACTGTCATCTTAGTTTTTAGTTAGTTTTGTTAGGTCTTTATAGTGTATTATCATAAACGGGCTTAGAAGTTCTCGAACTCATTCGAGTTGAAATGAAATTCAGTTTTTTCAATTTTTTTACTGAATTTGACTAACCTAAACGATAATATGAATTAGCTTAAATTTGTTGTTTATTCAAATTTACTCGAAGAACTTTTCATTTCAAGATCGTAATTAAGGGCAAAGTAATTTAGAAATTAAAATTTTTTCGCCTTAAATTAAAATGTTTTCACCTTAAATGAAAATTTTTTTACCTGCGGTTAAAAGCTAGAGATTTTTCTGGAACTGGCTCAACGTCCCCAGGGTTTGGTAGAAAAAGTAGGAGTGAAATATGAAAAATAAATATAAATAAGAAATAAATAATAATATTTATAGTTCCTCCGGCACCGTCGGGAGGGGCGAAGGAAGCTATTTATTCATTAAAACAGAAATGAGAACAAAATTTAACAATATAAATAAAATTAAAATAATCGAAGTAGATATAATTAAACGTAAATAAACTTAAATTAAAACGCTCATAATTCTACTGTTACACGCAGCTGCCATCCATGATTGATAAATATTTTCATTCTTCTTAGTCTCTAGTGCTGGCGCAGGAATTATGTAAAGAAGCGACGCTTAAGTAGGCATCGGCATCAGCTGATGGGTTGTTTATGAATATAATAAAATAATATTTCGGCCTTCTCTTGGCCGTGAACGAAAATACTTACGAATATACTAACGGACGCTTCTTCCCCACGGCTCTTTAAGACTCCTGTTACCAGTGCTCGTGGCCTTGAGTCCTTGAGGTCGACCAAGTCACCACTACCTCCTGCAATTACCGCTCAAGGCTCCAGTATGACGCAGATGGAGAAATGGGACATGACTTCGCTAGGATTTCAAGTCCTCAAACTACTTCGGGAGTTCGGTACGCTCTGACCTCCGGTTCCTCGGAATCAACTCATGGCTACGCCCTTTAACCGCTTATCTGGGAGTTGCTTTGAAAAATTTAATTAGCAACTCCCAATTTTGGAAGGTTAGTGAGAACGCGACAGTCGGTTGATCGTCGGTCAATTTTAGCTGGTAGCGCCTAAGAAATGAACCCTTGACGCCTAGATGAAAGTGCAGAGTGTGCGTTTGTATTTTCCCGCCTCCGATTCGATCCCATATATTTGTTGGCTTCCCTTCATTACCCCATGTCCTTCTGCAACGGCTACTTAGAATAAAAATATTAAAATTCAATAAGAGAAAAAATACATTAAAATTTAGACAACCGGAGGAGAAATGAACGGCTGGACAGACAGGGCAGCTGGACACGTAAAAATTCTAACGTTTGATTCCCTAGTTATCAAGATCTAAGCATTGGATAGCTAATACTGTATTATTTTACAGGATTTTATTTATATGTATAAATTTTTTTCGAGCTATAAAATCCGTACATTATCTTTAATTTTCTATTTATAATTTATACAATTACTAGCCTATTATTCATTCTTCTACATTTTACTTTATGATAATCTTGTATTTTTTTTAATTTCAAAACAGTTAAAAAAGATTTCTTACCTTTGTATTTTGATTATTGTAAAAATATTATAAATGCATAAACAACGTAATTATAAGTTATATATATACTTTGTATGAAATTTATTTGTTTGCGCGATTTTTAGTCCTTATTAGGCCACGAGTTCGAAAATGGTCGAAGGAGCGTGATTTGGGTTTGAGATGAATTACTAAGATAATTTTGGGCTCGTTAATAATTATTTATTCGCCCACGCGGTTTTCAAAATGGCATAAAAACCCCTCGAGTTAGGGGGAAAAAGCCTCGCTAATGTATATACGCACGGCAGCGCCACACTTACAATATCATACCTATTCACACACACATATACCATATCTCGCACCCATCCCACCCTCTTGTCGGTTGGCCCACTGGTCCTCTTCGCTTCCGCCATTTGACGTAGTCAGACCGCTGGGAATCGCCACTGGCCGAACTTGGTCCACCGTTGCTCGTCGTGGGCCGATCGCAGAAATCGCCACGCACCGAGTTTTCGTTCCTGGGCCTCTTGGCGGTATCATACGCGTCCAGGTGTGGTTGAATCGTCTCGATCCAGCCACTCTTCTCCCTTTCTATCTTTCTCTCCTCCTTCTTCGGCGCTCGTTGCTCAATCGTATGCTTATTGTATCATTTCTGATTCGTGATTATATTAATATATATGTATTTATATTTTCATGAATTTTGTCGTCAATTTAAATTTGCGATTTTTTATAGTAATTCTTAGTAATTGAAACTCACAATAAAAAATTTTTTTAGTATCTTTTACGATTGCAGAAATTTTTAATATAAACCACTGTATATATTTTAGAATTCAGATTCTAAATACCATATATACCATTTTTACAATAAATAAAAAAGTAACTATGTACATGAAAATTCCAAATTTAATAAAAAAAGACATTTAATAAAAATAAAAATTTGATATACTATATTTTTTCTAAGAAAAATATGAAAATTATTCAATAATAAATAATTATTCTTTTAGCGAAGAAATATTTTTCATACACTCAATAAATTTCTACATTATTATAAATAAAATGTTATTAATTTATAATAAAAATCAAATTTCAATGTTTTCAATACGAAAAAAAATTCGAAGTTTACAGATATTTAATAGTATTTTTTTTACGAATAATATATTATAAGTTTTAGCCTTTTTGTATTATAATATAGTTGTTTCTAATATTATGATAATAGAATTAAATAATATATAATTTTTGTGTTATTAGAGCATTTTTTCATGCAATATCTGATTATTGATAATTTGATTATAAGTATATATTTTTCAACATATAATTTGTAATTAAAATTCTTTAAAAATTTGTTAGAAATAATGCATGTTTTACATAAAGCTACATTTATAAAACATTTTTTGTTTTTTTAAGTATTTTGTTGAAAGTGTTAAAAATTCAAATTAAACCTTATTTCCTAATCATTAATTAATGATTTGAAGAATTTTATACAAATGAAAAACATTTGGTATATTATAGAAAAGACCTTTAAAAAAATATAATAAAAAATATCGATTTTATGTTGATATAATGATTTTAAAAATACTTTTCGTTACTAGTCTCTATTAACAAATATTTAATTTTTCAATAAATTATATTCATTTATAATCAGAATTATGTAATTTCTCGAATAATATATATAATTTACAAATACTATAAATTAAAAAAGAACAAAACTAATAAAATATTGTTAGATGGTTTTAAAAATGTAATCAAATTTTTTATAACATAAAAATAACATAAAATTGAAAAGTATATATATAAATTATTCCTGATTATATATCTTGATATTTAGGATGTACTTAATATAAATTATATATAGTTGTTGATCATACAGATTAAAAATATCGTTGTGCATTACATGTTGTAATGTAAAGGTTTCTTATTTATGATTTAAATTTTGAAATTGTTTGAATTACTTGTTAACGTACTCTAAAGCTTTCAGATTATATTTAAATTACTATCGTATTAGTTCATGTTAATACAATTACAAGTATTTCATGTAAAAATCTTAGGAAACCGATAACAAAGGTTTATTATTCAATTTGCTTTAAATTTAGATAATGATTTTTAAATTATTATATTTTAAATCTAATATGTAATTGAGAATATCGGTATGTTATATAAAAAAATATTTTTGTCTTAACATACACATTGCATTAAATAAGATAGTGAGCATTATAAAAATGTTTCAAGTCCTTTTTTTCAATATATTAAAATTTTCCCGTAAAAACTTCAATGAAGATTAATGTAATTTTGCCAAAAGAAGAAAAAAATTAATTTAATTGGTATAAAAATCATTTAAAAGGCAGATTTACGCGCAACATTCCAAAAAACGTGTTTGCATCCCTTAAGAAGCTCTTAGATAAAGTAGCATGCGATTTCATTGTAATCGGTGAATCCGCATATTGTTGGAAGGAAATAGAGTAACGTGGAAATGTTACGCCGAGTTTGAAGAAACGTATAGCTCGTTAACATTGTGCGGGTTCTGTATCTTAAAATTGATATAGGACAGTAGTATTATAGTAATAGTCACCGCTACCACCTACGTTCCGCTAACTTATTTACTCGATGGCAACATTGTGCAATGGATAGTTGATAAAATCGGATAAGCCATTACTTCCGTTTTCCGAGCAGACCCATATAGAGCTTATCTTAACCACAGTGTTGGACAAAAACCATCGACGAAATTTAAACTAAGTAGTACACTTATTGATGGTGATATGCATATGTACATACATATACTATACATTACTCACTTATTTTCATATAAACACAAACATACATTGCAAACTTACATACGCATGTGATACATGTGATACACATAAATACATATTTGAAAATGCCATTTAATTTGAAACTTGACAAATTCTTCTGTTCAAATTAAAAATTTTATTCGACTTATGAATAAATAATATATAAAAATTCGTTTTTAGTACTATTTCTGACATACATATTGCAGTATTTATGTATATATATAATTGATTAAATATATCAAATATAATGGGATTAATCATCTTTTTTTCCTGAACTTACACGTCCATGCTCTATGATTCGATATAAAAGCTTTCATACTGTTCTTATTCATTTAACTACATACTAAAATTTTGATAAAATTTTTTTTGTTCATATAGATTTTTTAATAATTTAACATACAGTATCTTCAAAATGTACTAAATAAAAAAATTTTTTTCAATACCCCTGTAATTAAATAGCAGATCTTATTCTCGAAACAATAGAATCCACTGTTTTTTAAATAACCGGAAACATTTTAAAGACGTATTATTTCGAATTAGTAGTTAGTTTATTCTTCATAATTATTAATTTATCGGTTGAATTGGTCCAAAATACTAGGATAAAATTTCAAAAGTAATAACTTGTGAAATAAACGCGACCGGCGAGTACCTCACTTTAATTTTAATGGTTAGTTAGCGCAAACGAAAGAGTTATCAATCTTGGGCTGGTTCTCAGCTTAGCTCATTTGAAAAGAAAACTTACACAAGCTAAGCAGTGCTAGAAGAGCAGCATTCTATACAATTCGCAATGCCATCTTTCATCTTTATTCCATCTGTAAAGAGGGTCTTTTAGCTATGAACTGATTTCGTTGGAATCGTGCATTATTACAGTTGGAAAAAAGACCCACAGCCGTACTAAGCGGAGTGAAGAGTAAAAGCAATTGAAATAACTCACAGCTAACAATGTAAGACAATCTCCCGATTTTTCAACATTACCATTTCTGAAAATAATATGATATAATAAATAATTAATCATTTCTCATTGAATTTAGGTAATATTTTGTAAAAGGTATTAAATTACGTATTTTACGTATTGTATAATTCGTATTTTGTAAAAATAAATTTTCACAACTCAACTATAGATTACACATTTTAATACTTTTTCGATATTCTTAATAAGTTTGTAATTGTAAGTGAATTACATAATCAAGCCTTCTACTCCTATCCGTAATTTATAAAAACCCATTTTAAATGTGAATAAATAAACTTAAACGCAGATTAAAAATGAATTCAGTTTCTATCCAAAAAATTTTATTTCGAATTCATTTACATAATGTTTTCATGGTGTAATCTATAACTTTAAAAAGAAAGTTTCGTTGTAAACAGTTGTTTTCTTTATGAAAAGTGATCAACCTTAGTAAACAAGCTAATACTCAAAAAGTTATCATTTTTTCAAAAGTTATTCCTTAAGTTTTATAATGTTAATATTATAAAATTTAAATGATGTTTTACAGATACTTTTTAAAATAAAACTAGTAATCCTATTAAAAAACACAATATTAAATATAAAACAAAACATGGTAATGATTTCATGTACTAAATTTAATATTGCTTAAATATTTAAATTCATCAATTCTTAAATTGAACTTAAATTAAGGAATTTTAATTTAATACAATCTTGGTAAATTTTGAAGTAAATAGTCAGTTTTCACAAAAAAATTTCTCATTTAAAAATTTGGTTATTTAAATCTTCTTTTTAAATGTATAGATAAATGTATAAAATATATAATAAATTAAAAAATTATTAATAAATTTTATACTAATGTATAAAATAATGTATAAAAAATATATCCTTAAGTATACAAGTATATATTAAGATAAATTTTATTAAATTTTATACTATTTTAAACAAATATAATGAAATTGATATTATTGAATGATAAGAGCTAAATTCGTTACTATACATGTCAACTCTTTATATACAGTTGAGAAAAATCAATATCTACCGCTATTACTAGTGGTACTATCAATTTTTTATTCAGAATTGAGGTAGTTCTATATATTAATTATAATACGTGTTTTGTTAATGTACATAATTAAAAAATCGCGAATACATTTTTGTTACAAGCTTTGTTTTGAATGATTTAATTAATAATTTGTAAGTAGTTAAATATTTTTAAAAATTTTTAATTTTGGGCTTTTGAAATATTAATTGCTCAATGCTACCATTTTTCAGCATTCATTTTTAATTACTTTTTTATGAATATATAGAGACAATCAAATTAAATTTTTATTAATTTTAATAAAAATATCTAAATTTTACAAGATAACATTTTCGAATTCTCGTTATGTTTTTTCTTTTTTGTTAACATACCGTCTTACAAACAGATTTTCTTTAATTTTTTTATTCATTGTTCAAGACTTAAACGAGCTCTTTATCTATTTGATATACAGCTTCATATTAGAAACTTTCGGCCTCATATTTTGCAGAGTACACTAAATGCTTCCTCATAGATTCCTTTGCATAAATCTATAATCCGTAAGCTTTACACTCATCGGAAAATCCTGAGTTTACCGTTAAAGCTGCTTATACTTTTTTAGACACTTCTGATAATTCTACGTGGGTAGTTGACCAAAAACAAAGTTTCTAATCCAATGACCGCATTGAAAGGACAATGGATGTGTAAAATTTATATTATCTCACTTTTTAGACTATACCGAATGGCTTATTTACAATACTCCCTTGAAAAAGTATCAAATTTGCCGTGTTGCCAATAACTGAAATTTAATTTAGAAATTAATGACTATGTCAGAGATAGGAAAATATTTTTTTTATTTCCTTTATTTTATTTATATTTATAATAGAATAGCACCAAATTTATCGACCAATAATGTGAACTAACAAGCTTAAGAACCAATATTTTAATTAGTTAGTGCTTTAAAACTTGTTCGTATTAAAATTATTGATACTATTACATTATTTAATTTTTTTTAATACGAAAAAAGTAAAAAATCAATCAATCAGAATTTAAAAAGGGAAAGACTCATCAGGAGTCAAAATTAAAATTCAATTCATCATGCAAGTTATTAAATGTGATATAACATTTATTGTGATATAACATAAGTATATTAAATATATATGGAAGTTCTTAGACAAACAATGACTGATATAGATGAAAGTTTTAAAAACTTCTTTAAGAGTGTGAACACATTTATTCTAAGTATAAATTTGTCTTAAAACTGGAAAAATGTTACATTTGTAAGTTGCATCAATGCTTTTCCTCATTGATAAATAATCTTACTTTAATATGAAATATTCTTTTTTGAATTAGATTAGTATAATATACTAATAGATGTGTTACGGATAAATAAGTTTATGCATTAAAAGGTTTTATAGCAACTATCAGTCAATGAGTTTATATAATAATAAGCCAATATCAAAGAGTTATGTTTTCATCATAATACGAGAAATGCACGCACTTAGAGAAAAATGTCTGTATAAACGGCAAACATGACAAGTACATCTCTGGATTCAAGAACAAATTATGAGCAAAAGATAGCGTAAAATTCTAGGCAATTTTCTTGTTGAAAAAGATGTCTAGCAAGATATATACTTGAATATCTACATGCAGATACATGTATAGTGGTAAGTATACTTATATCGGCATGTATGCATATGAGCATACATAAAGAGAGAGTGGCGCTAGTCAAGAAAAAGAAGGGGAGAATATGACAGAAGAAAGAAATAGATAGAATCGTATACGTTTAATACTTGGAAGTAGACATACACCAATTTACATGTCTTTCGTTTTCATGAAAATGTTAAGGATTTCCGAGTAAAAGGCTCGTCAAGAAAGAATGATATCAGCGAATCTATGTGTCGCTTCCACAAGAAGTGGTTCATTAAAATCCTATCTTTAGTTTCTTTCAGAAAGGAACGGTATCCAGAGAGAAACTGACAAGAATATCTGTTTGCCCCTCTGTAAGTATACGTACGCTTGAGAGGTGCTATGAATGTATAAGGCCAGATGTATGTCCGCGCGTGAAAGAGGGAAAGAGAGAGAGAGATAATGATAGTAAGAGGAGAGGAATAAAAAGATGACAGCAAACAGCTACTTATATTCTCAATGTACAACATTCGAAGAATAGGAAAGAAAGATGAGAGCGAACTGAACTATAAGAAAAATGCTATAAAAGAGGGCAAATATGACTAGATGCCCTTGTATACTTAGTTAGACGTGAGTTGAAGACACGTAATCTTCTTCCTTTTCCTTTTCTCTTTCTCTTAATCTGTGTTTCATTTCATGTGTGTATGTATCTTCGTATCTCTTATTCTTTCTATTGACGAAGAAAACGAAATGACGAGTGCTATAAGCGTTTGCTCTAAATCTCTCTAACTAGTGCTCACGGTAAATTAGACATTCCATGAATATCCTGACTACAAGACACCAGTCGGACCGACCAACTCTTCTCTGTGAGGTGCCCAGCTCATGCTTGGAAAAATTTTACACTGGAGCCATCAACTGAATCATCTGCTCCATGACTGAGATCTTAGTTTGATACCATTTGCTCTTTTCACCGTAGTTTACCGTTTATATCACAGTTCTCATACTTTAAATCGTGCGATAATTCATGTAATCGATACAATAAGTGATCAACAAATAATGTTCATATAATTATTCAAAAAAACTTAAGTTCTTTTTTTTGATTATTATTTATTAACGACATTTACCTAATTATCATATATTTATTATTGAAAGCTATAGATATTTTGAACGAATTACTTTATTATTAGTTCAATGAAAATAAAACGAATATAAAATTGTATATATAAAATTGTATTGTAATAATAAAGTAAAGTTTTGAAAATATATTGACAAAAGACAAAAGATTTATTGAAAACATTTTATTATTGATATTTTATCAAAAAATTTTCTAAAGTTTTTAAAGAAATTCTTAAAATTATAAAACATTACACTTTAATAACTTTTAATGATTAACTTTCATATAACATTAAATTTAACTTTCAATGAAAAAGACTACGGTACTGCATTAGTCATTTTATCGATGAAAATACTAATTTCAAACTTTGAAATTTCCAACATAAAGTTTTTTACGCGTATATATATATTTTAACAATTATTTATAAACATACACTTTAATAATGAAGGTAATTTAGTAAATTAAATACACAGATTTTTATAGTATAATAAAATACTTGCTCATTATTAATTTAAATTTCCATTTAATTTAATAAAACTTTTATTTTGTTGTGTAATAAACCACAAATTTATAATTATATATATAAAATTTATGTGTAAACTTTTCCAATAATAATAATAAGAGAATCATACATAATTTCAAAAGTTACATTTTATCAAAAAACATGTTTAAAACATTGTTCAAATTTATCAAATTAACTACTACAACATATTTAATATATATTAAACATAAACAATAAAAATAAACCAAATATTATAAACAATTTTTTTCACAGACTCTTATTTATATTCAATGAAAATTAAAAAAATAACGACAAAAAAGAAATTACAATATGTTTTGAATCTAACCAAAGAATATACCATATAAAAAATCTTTTTTTAATTGTTTTTATAATTGGCAATCAATTAATTTAATTTTCAATAAACTTTTTTGTATTTTTACAAAAGTTTGGATATAAATACTTATTTTGTACATTTTTCAAAAACTTTTCTGGCCCCTATCATTTTAGTATTTTTCAACCGTATACAAATGTATACACTCTAAGGCTTTAGAATTAGAAGTTTTAATTTCATTCATTTCATTTAGATTCGATTTAGATTCGATTTAGGTCCACAAGAGCTAATCAAATTAACTAATCAAATAGTAAAAAGATCTTTACTGGGCCAACCAATATAGAAATGTCAGGGGGGTTTTATTACCAGATTCCTCGATTACTGAAGATTCTACTTTTAGTGACTTTAATGACTAGGACGAAGAGGATTAACAGACGTCAGTTATCCTATAAATAGCTCAGTGCTTGCCCAACTACATTTTTTTATCTCATCTGCCTAACTAAATTTTTGTGTTTCTCTTAATCTCAATTTTAGTCTAAAATTTTTTACATATAGTTCTATCTATAAATATATAATATATAAATATTTTAATATTACTGCATGACAAGCAATAATAAATATGCAAAAACAGAAATTCTAATTATTTTCTAATAAGTTGACATCATATTATATTAAAAATATTAATAAATATATTACGATCAAGTATTAAAAAATTATTTATCAACCTATAATTTGATTATTAAATACTTATAGAAATGAATACATTTATAAGACAATATTTTGTTTATTTATAACTCACTTCAGAACAATTATTTAGAGCTCACTGTCTAATGTACTACCTTATTAATATATTGATATTGAAAAGAAATGTAATCACATTAATATTAACTTTAACAATATTTAATTTTTAAACAATATTATTGTTATTTTAAAGTACATGAAAATTAAAAAAAATATATTTTACAATAATTTTCAACTTTTGGGATGTACCTTAATTCAATTACATTCAATGAGATAATAATATTTATTATTCAATATTAATGAATTAATTGGCAAATAGATTAAAGAAATCAATTTCTACATATTACATATTTGTTTATATTTATTTATTAGTTCTTTGTAGGATGTTCTACAATATTTTTTCCAGAATGAAAATTTTCTATAATTATAACAAATGAGTTTTTTCAGTTAATTAATAACAAGTTTCAATTAAATTTAATTGAATTATAGCATAAAGCTAGCTAATGAAAATGGGCGAAACGAATTTTCTAAAATATGATGATTTCTAATTCAAATTTTGCGCCGGTGAACTCAACCTCTCGTTCATCTCGAGTAAGAGGCAATTCTGCCAAAGACGCCTTAAAAAAATATGAGAGGAAGGCGCTTACGCCGCTAAGGTAATGAAAGATGCCCGTATAAGGTTTCAAGACATCCGTCCCGGCAACTGTAAAATAAAAAAGACGGAACAGATACAAAGATCGAAGAAGCGACAAAGCTCAGAGGGAGAAAAAAAGAGGGGCTTGTATGAGAAGCCGGTAGTTTAAGAGGATGATTATGGGCTCCCTTCCAGTGTATTGACACTGCAGTGCTGTCTGACCCGGTTGACGGGCTTCCTCAAAGGGAAGCGGCTTTCAAAACCGGATCACGACTGCCGATAAGGTGGCAATATACTTTAGATTACCCCCGCAGCGAAGCTCATCCGGGGTTGCGCCACGTGACATCGCACAGATCAAAAGCACCATGATCTCTAATGCACAGGCCGCGCGTCACTGGAAAGTGTCGAATTCGAGCAGGCCGAGCGTTTAGTGTAAAACTGCTTCCAATTTTCTACCACCCCTCCTACCTCCCTAACCTTGCTAGTCGGCATCCCACAGTACCGCCATCATATGCCCGTTAGCCTGCACCCGCATGTTTATCTATTCAGACTGATTAGAGTCTGGCACGACCCACTTTTTTATTTCCTTCCTCTTCTTGCCCAGACGCCGTTTTCTTTATCTATGTGACTTTAGGGCTCGACATTTTTTCCTCAGCACGCGCATTACGCGCCGCTAGCCGACTTATCTAGAAGTAGCGATACGGCGGCTGGTTGGTCAATATTTTTAAACTCCTGGAATCGTAATCAGACTTGTAGAAGAATATGATAAAAAATGGGGATGTGGAGCACGAGTCATAGCTTACATATATAATATGCCTATATAATATAATATGACATAATAATCCTCTTTTATCCAAACTCACGAACTTTTAAGTTGCGGAAAATTTATGGAAAATTATCTTGCCAGAGTTGTAATTCACCTTTTTATCAAATGGACAGTAACAATTTATGTACATGTTTTTATGTATATGTGCAGAAAAGAAGACTTCGAGAGCTCATAAATTGTAAAATCTGATACCAAAAACTTTACGTTTCATATGTGACATCGCTTCTTCGGATGAAACAACAATCAAAAGAAGTCAAGAAAGATAATTATTTGAACAAATCCTTTTTACTTTCCACTTCCCATATTTTTTTTCATATTTTACTGAATGGCTGGCAAAAGTTGCTCTCTTATTCATGTCAAGTTTTGGAAGATATATATATATATATATTCCGTATTATTATGTTAAATCAGGATAGTAATGATTTGTACGTTGGTCTGTATCAGAAGACTGTTAAGAAAAAACTACCTTCCCCCTAAAGTAGAAGCGATGCTCAATTTAAATTTTTCGCGTTGCATCAGCAACAAACCGTATTGAAGGCCTTATTAAGTATAAGCTAAGTAACTGCAGTTATGCTCGGAGAAATATCATTTCAAAGATAACGAAGTGGCTTGCAGTTAAACGTCCGCGTCGTGTGTGTCGCGGAACGGCATTTGTTTCATGTCGAGTTACGTGACAAAAGAAAGATATTTGATGTGAGCGGTCATTTTCCGATGATGTAAGGTGATATTTTCTGCCGCATATGCTAATATAATCCGAGGGAAAGCACATTATGGACGCGCAGTTTTTCACTTGTTATTTGACCCCCTCCACAGAATCCATCAACGCCTTAGCGTCCGAATTTGTAATAACAAAAGAGGGTCAAGTACGGCCGAGTCCTTAACTATTGATAATCTGTGAGACTCGAGCAGTTCCACCATGGCATCCGAATAAAGCACTTGTACAACATAACTTCGTATCCACTCATTTATACCTAACATTGGACCTCTCTGCCTACAGCGCAGATGTCAATATGCAACAAATATATAGCATCTGTACATTCTGCTGTGTATCACCTCGCGAAAATAAATATTTTTTTATAGTGAGAACTGCACCTTCGCGTCGTAACGAAGACATGAGAAATAAATCTTTCCTCAAAATTGTAAATACGACTGTATTTTATCAAGAAAAATAGCATGAAATTTTAATTATTTACTATTTTTCATTACAATTATAAATTGTACTTTGGTAAATGAGTAATTATGAATTAAATACATCTAACAATCGAATGCATAAATAAACGTTTACTGAAATCATTAATTTTTTTAAGTTTTGTATGCAAATTAAATGTGAAGAATCAACCTTTCATCTTTTTTACTTCTTTTATGAAACATGTCCTTTACATTAATTCTATCTCTCTCTCTCTTGTGCTGTTTCTACTTCTCTATGTCTTTTTCTTGTATTCTCTCTAGGTGACTTTTTTCAAGAAACGGATTCGAATTTATTAAAAATCTCTTTTTACTCTAAAAAAAATGATGTTTATTTCTGAATTTTTTATAAAATATCTAAAAATTTTTAAATTTCTATTTCATGGAACACAAAAAATAATATTAAACACTTTATTTGATTTTATATAGATCTATATACATAATAAAATCACTGGTTGTCCGCAGGTTTTCAAAGTTTTTAAAAATTTATCATATACAAAAAGTTTAAGATTTATATATATTAGATTTGAAATTACATTTTTTATTATATCCAGTCTAAATTTTGAAAAAAATTTCGTATAAATTATTTTTAGAAATAATACTGTATTTAACTGCATAATTTTATAAAGTAATTTTGATTGAATTGTAAAGTGAAGCAATTAATGTATACTGTTGTGGATAAAATAATAAAATGTAATAGTTCGAGGGAAAAATTCAATTTTCAATGAAATAGCAGGAACATAACTTAATATAGTATATAAAACAAACATAACTGTTCACTCGTATATTTGAAACTGTCATCACATGTTTCAATATCGAATGAACAAAAAAGTGTGTGGACCTAGATTTTCGACAGGACATCTTCTTCCCTCGATAAATCTGGCGTATCAGCCAGAATAAACAATCACCAGCAAAGCAGTAAGTACGAGATTGTCAGTGAACAATGGGCCATCTTATATAAAGAAGTCATTAAACGAGCAGTGATTCGGTCGGAAATGCTCTGAAAACAATTCTGGAAAGACAAAACGGGCCTGGTATTTCCGGATACTTGTTAACATAGACCAACGATATGAGAACTAACCAATTGCTTATGTGCAACTTCAGCGCTTAGGCTTGCATTCTTATAATAGCGAGGCATACAACTAGGGGCCACTTACATATATGCAAACACGTATGGATTCCAGGCCTTAACTCGGTGGCCATCGTTCTTGTCCTACAGTCATTGTGTTTTTAACCATGATAAGTATGCCCCTCCTTTATAATGTACTGGGGCTCGATTCTGTCGTGCTCCGCGATAGCAACAATGATGCGCTGCTCTTGCGCAGATCACTCGCAAAAATTACACTATCTGTGTTATATCGAATGGAGTAGTTTTGAAAAAGTACATTCTGCTGTAATTTTATAGTCAGTCGTTATCTCTGTAATGTTTTTCGCTTACGTATGTGCACACGTAAGTACACACATATTTATAAATATTTGACCCAGGTGCTCATTTTAACAGTCATATTTATCTGAAAATGAGGATAAAGATGTACTTGCAAAGACAATTTTATTTTTTAGCAATTCTCAACACAATACTTTGTTTATGAGCATTGCTAAGAAAACTTTATAGTAGAGTATAATTTTTCTTTTCCATTCACAGCTTTTCCATGTCAATGGATACATTTCCCGATAGTGTAAATATACTGGCTGTATATGTCTATTAGAAACCACCTATGAAAAATATCTTCACATGATTCTTATAACCTTTGTATTTAAAATTTAGGGTTTCTTGCATTAAAATTTTATAAAAAATTCTCAGTTCATAGTATTAAGAGGTAAGTCAATATTCATTATTCTTATAATATATTTCAGATGTCTTTGATTCACGTTTCAAAAAAAAATTTTTTAAAAAATTAAAAGCTTTTAAAAAATAATTTTACATTCCTTATTATTTCATAAATAAAACTTTAGCTAATCTATATCTATATCGTAACGTGTAATTTTATAATATTTATTAAAAGAAACATATAGTTAAAAGAAGGAAGTATTATATAATAAAAATATGACTTAATTTTTAGGCAAAAGTAATAACCATATCCAATAAACTTTTTCAATTACAAGAGAATCTATAGAAAAAATTTTTTTATTAATATTCAAATTCCAATGTAAACAATCATAAATTTAAAGACATAGTTATTGGCTACAAAAAATTAATTTAATAATTATAAATAAGGATTTTAAATTTAACGAAAAAGAGGGCTTTATATATTTTTAGTAAAGAAGAGTTGTTACGAACAGTTACGAAGCTCTTTTCAAAATGAAATGCTCTAAAACTAAATGGTATTACTGTATAAGTAGTAAAGGTAGCAATAAAAGCTTACTAGTTACAATGTCAATAAAGAAAAGAGTAGTTTAAAATCAGTATTAGTCCATATATTTTTCTACATACTAGCCCAACTGAAAAACTACTAAAAAATTGGTAAAATGAAATCTTTTATTGCCCACCCGAGTTCACATTTCGATTTTCACCAAACGGTAGCCAATGATAAAAATGAATAAAGAGAATTTATTAATATGCATAAAAAAAGTATTAAGTTAACGCATAAAATTATTTTTAAGTTTATTTTTAGACAGATCTAAAAAATTGGTTATAATCACATTCTTCAAAAATTATTTCCATAGATATCTTTATTATAGATAAGCTTTAAAGTAATTATATATTTATAAAAATTAATGATTGTTAAATTATATCAATACTTAAAAAAAATATTAATTCCAAATTTTAATTCTGAAATACTGATTTCAGAAGATAGTTATATAAAATGGAATGATAATAATGATAAAAAAATTTTTGTCTTAAAAGTAATACGATTTTACCAGTTACTCGCAAAACAACGTATTTTTATTATCACATCCATTACCACAATCGATATACTCCTATAAATGCAAAAGTGAATGCACAGAAAGAAGACCATCATTGATGTTTGCTAAAGACCGATATAGTGCTCCAATATACTGTAGAATATTGATAAAACTAATGGAGCAATAATTTCAATGAAAAATGAACCATTGCAGGTTATTTTATAAGCCAACCATTATCACATCTAAGGCACCTATTACCCAGTATTTACTCCAGAGTTTCACTTATATTATGAAATATTATTCATGCCAATATATATTTATGCAAACATTATGAAAAAATAATTTAACTATTTAACAATACAAGTTTAAAAAAATTTATATAGCCAATAAAACCACTTTGTTTTTGTTGTAATCAAATTTATAGGATTTGATCAGATACGTATAAAATGCAGAAAATGTATACCATTGAGAGAAATTGAAGGAATTTAAAAACTCTACACTAAATTTTAGGAATCTTCTATAAAATATTGCAATTTTAATTACATTTGAACATTTAGCATTTTCTAGCTTCAAACATAAATCAATATTAGTGATGTAAAATCAATTAAATCACTTACATAAAAATGTGTAAATATAATAGAAAAATCTTTTGCATTATCTTTATCATAACAGAATTCATCCACTTAAAGTGATTTGTTTTTCTATTTTTGTGGAAACTGTAAAGCAATATAAATTCTATAGAGTACTGTTTTTGTTTTAAATACAAATAACCTATATAAAATGTAAATTATAATTATTTGTTAAAAAAAATTATAGAAAATAATTAAATATCTTAATTGATTCTTAAGGATTTTATAATTAGTGATTTTATAATTAGTAATATTTGATATTTTATTTTACTTAATTTTATTATAATATAAATAATTTTAGTCTATATTGTATTGAATTTGATATTGTTTGTTAATATTTGAAAATTTACAAGAAAGTCGACAGACTTAATAAAAATACCATTATAAATATTTTAATTCATTCCTTTCAAATAACTTTATATCAGTATAAATAACAATAAATTTTTTGAATTTAATAATCTATTGGTATTATGACTCAATTTCATTACTGTCCCTTGATCTTAAAAAATCTGCTAGAAAAGTTCATACATGTTATATGATATATCATGACTTTAAAATATTCCTTTACTTCTTTGGAGAGTACGTGTAAAAAGTACGTTATTTATACATAACATGCAGAAGTATATCATGAAAGTGGCAAAGGTTTCAGTGAAAGAACTGTTCAGAGAAGGTTTCTTATAACTTTTCAAACTTATTTATGTATGATTTAAAATTAATGTCCAGCAATTTTATTTTTAAAATTTTTATAATTACTATTGTTTACAATTAAAATATCTGAATCTTTGTACTTTTTTATTCAGGTATTATTTCGATAAATAAAAAAACATACGAATTCGAATCATATACTCGTATTCATTTACTATTATATGGAGAATTTTTTCATTTTTAACAAATAGCCTCGATTTTTTCTAATAAAATTTTTCCATGATTAAAAAAACCTTTTATTTTACTAATAGTATTATAAAATAGTCTTAGAATAAGTTTTGAATGAATTTTCAGTGCATGATGGAAATTCAATTTGATTTTTAAAAAATATTACATTAATTGAAATTACTATTGGACTTTATTATAAAACATTGCTATAATATATAACAGACTAACTATCTTCAGTTGAATTATGAATTTATAATTTTATTAAGTGCTCAAAGGTTAATCAAAATAAAATTATCTGATTAAAAGGAAAATTTATCCAGGTTATTTTAATTATTTTCCCTATCAAATACGTACATTTAAGCAATATCTTTGTAATGTAATCGGTACAGTACGTTGATAATATTGCGACATCGAGCAAAACAGTGAAATAAAGAATGACAAATGCGCCAACGATACGTTCACTTAGTCACTTATGTTGTTTCGTACTGGATGAAAACCTGTTAAGATGTAACTTGCGAGTAGCGAGAGTCAGGAAAGAATCGAGAATGGGATATTGCGGTCTCCCCCATTTGAATGCATGGCATTCCGTAGGTAGAGTAATTCTTCCGCTGGATATTTCCCAAGTGCATTCTCTTTCATAACCATGTGAGCCGTCAGCGTTCATATACGCAAATTTTTCTCTGCACTTTATCCGTCCACGCGGGCTATTATCACTTGATAAATCGACCCTCCGCGCAAGTCAATGAAGTACGCATCGAGTGGCTTATAGATAGCCGAGCAAGAATTCATTTTCTTCTTTGATCGAATTTGATTTTGTTCGCATAGCCAAACATCTCACAGGCAGAGGAAGGGAATATAAATTAACGAGCGATGAGGCGAAGAGATTCTTTACTTTATGAGGGTGAACTCGAAAAATTACCAAGTGAAAAGATTAACGTACGTTAAAGCCAAATTTATAATCTTGGCTGCAATTCGCTTTTTTCACTATCCTATCTTCCTTTGGTTGAGCCCTTTTTTGAAGGAACTGATTGCGCAAGATACAGCGATGCACTGAAACATTTAGAAGAAAAAGAAGTCGTGCGCAATATCACTACCCGCTATCTGAACTTCCACTTGGAGTCACTTAACGTCCACGCGGATGCATTCGAATGCACACAAGGGAAAAGATCTGTAGCTATGGCAGTCGTACGGTGTAAAACATTACCATACTTCCGCTCGCTAGAGGAGGTATCCGCTTATTATAACGGCATTACACTTAACTCTTGAGTAGATATGTACGTTATTACATCTATAGTTGTATGACCTGTCTGAAAGTTTTGTCTCTGTTAACAGACATAACTAATGATAATACTGTTCGGGAACATTATTTTCTTTGTGAATGCATGAACGATTTATTTGTCCGTATATTCGGTCATAAAAAATTTAATCTCGAAAAATAATTATTTTATGTAAATGTTAATGAACTCTAATTAAAAAAAAAACTGTATCACACTATTTAAAAGTATAATTACTTATATTATTTTTTGTCTTAAACATAAATAACTATAGTTAAATTCCGCAGTAAATTTTTGTATCAACGTATTAAACCATTAAATTAGTCTGAATAAAAATAAAATTATAGAATATATTAATTTACTATGGTTTAGTATATCAACCTATTATAAATTCAATATAAATACTACTATATAAATATTAATTCTTATAATGTATAAATACACGTAAATTTAATTAAAAGAATAAATATAAATTCTTATAAATGCATTTTTTTTTATGATTAATTTTTTCCAAAATTGATTCCATTTAGATCCCTTAGTATCTATTCGTTAACATTTTTAGATAACGGTATTTATTATAATTTATGTTTTATTTATGTTTTATTCGAAGGTTGATAACAAAAATTTAGAAATAGGAAATTTAACTGTTTCTAAAGGAACTTTTTTTTTCTTAACATGTCTGAGAAAAATAAATTAAAAAAAAAACAAAATATAAAAGAAGATATTATTAAATTAAATAAAAATTAAATGTCGTTAAAATTTGAAAAAGTAACGTATTCTACAAGCCTAATTCAACCAACTATAAACTGTGAACGTCCCTAAAGTTAATAATCTCGTTATCAGTGGCGGCAAGCATTAATACTGTTGCCTCATAAGAAGAAATTTTGTGCTTCTAAAGGTGCCGACTGGTGCTGCCACCAGACGCATACTCTAATGAACTTATGATCTCGAAATTAGATTTCTATACGTATTCAGGCTTTTACTCTCTCACTCATTCTCACTCTCTCTCACACACTCTCACTTTCTCTCTCGTACACAAAGCTTCCTATTTAGCCACTTTTTAACTAAACTTATTATAGTTCTACAGAATCTGATTGCTCTTTCGTTTTTATTAGTTTTACAAATACTTGCATTATAATATTTTTGACTTAATACTAATTTTTAAGTAATTTAAATAAATTATTCGAGAATCATATACTTATAAAAAACAAATGAGGTTCTTATAAAAATGATACAATTCTTTCCTACCAAAAAGATGATTATATCATTGAATTATTTCAATATTACTTTTTAATATACTTGTCTGTACTTGTATTCACATAGTTCATACATCTTTTAATCAAAATAAATATTAAAACGAATAAGTTTAGCAAAGTTAAATAAAACATAATTTAATTATATTTAAATTAAATAAAAATATTTTTGTGACTGTTTGAACAATATTTATCAAAAATAAATTTTTCTTCATAATCCCTTTATTTAGAAGACGATACTAACGTTGAACAAAATAAAGATCAAAGTATTATAGTATTACATTGTGTAATACATGAAAAGTATAATTCTTATCTTAAATATTGATGTGTAAAATCGCGTTACAATTATATAGAAATATCATTAATTTTTCTTAGTGGAGATATAAACCTTTTTTATAGTCATTCCTATGTTATTTTAATGTTATAGAACAATATAAATGAACATCTATTCTTTTGCACACAATTAATGTACAAATGATAAAAATAATGAAAGGTAATATAATAGTAGATATTCTAATTAATGGAAGAGGCTTTGTACGATTGTCGCCTACAGAATTGACTGACAATCATAGGTAACTAGCAGTTACATTAAGTTTTTTATCTACAAAATGGTGTTATTAGATATAATTTAAGGTAACATTCCACAGAAGCCATTTGCACTGTATAAATTAAGTATACGATATAAACTTATTTAGTGATGATCACTCGAACGCTATTCTCTAGTTAAAATTTAGTTCTGCAGTTTGTTAAACATAAGTAACCGTTTTAAATAAAAATTACAATTGGAATAGAATTAACGGGTTAATCAGCAATATTATATTTTTTTATACATAAATGAGTATTTAATATTTTTAATATTAAGGTATTTGGAAAAAATTTTTGTTCTATGATATTTGCTCAGGTCATTTATCATTCTCGCATTTACTTTTTATAATTATAGCAACAACGTTTTTGTTAGATTTTGATGAGCATAAGTTTTTAAAATATTTTTTCAAGGCTATTTTGTTTAAAACTATTAATTACGTACAGGATACTAGCAATTAAAAGTTTTTTTAAAGAAATTCAAAAACAAAATTTCAAATAGTTATAGAATAATATAATCACAAATATGGTATGATTCGATCATTTCACCTCCTCATCTCAGTAATTATCTAAAATCAGAATTTCTCAAAACTCGGGTAATATTATCCACAATAACAAGCGCAATGAGGGGTATAAGCCGTAGAACCACGGCTCAAGCAATAGCTACTCGAAGAGCCTTCCTTCAAAGAGTGCGAGGGATATGCAGCAAACATTGCATGCAGTCAATGATGCGTGTTATCACATCGGCCCCCCCCCCTCAATGTTCCCTACGCCAACGATGCTACAGCTAGAAATTAAATTAAAATTAAATTAAGTTCAATTAATTAAGCGACTCGCCCCGTGGGAACTTCGTTTGTCTGACTGGTTGACTCTGTCCTGCTCTTCACTGCTTAAATTCCCTCTTTACATCTCATCCGTCCCTGTTTCTCATCGAGTATGGTGCCTTACGCCTCCCATTACGAACGCTAAGAACCGAAAGATTCGCTGCCCGAAGAACGGGGTAAGAAGCCTTTTTTCTGCAAACTAATGCAGACATAATCTCTTTTAAATTAGTATTGCCCTCTAAATAGCTCAGGTAGTGCTGCATGCCACAATTTTGAAATTCTAGTCTGCTTCTCGCAGGCCCTTCTTCTTGATCCTGTCGTCTTTTATTTTCCCTCGATGTGTTGCCTACCGCTTACCCGTACCGCTCCTCCTTCTACACGACCCCGCCAACCATCGCGCGCTACCCTCATTTTCTTTCTCGCTACTTGAAATGTTTCCCGAGCAAGTCCCCGGCGTGGTTTAAAATTGCCCAGCTACAATTCACAGTAGACCGTAAACTCTATTATCACTTCCCAACGAACGAGTCCTCACATAAGGCTGCATCTAATACCTATGGACAGTTTTTTTAGTAAGTTCACAGAATCACTCGACCAATTAAGTCTTTTGATTCACGCTTTAACAATGTCACTTATAGATAAAAAATAGTATGCGAATACTGAAAAGCGGTCTCACTAATCTTGATAAGAATTTCATAAAATTAACTTATAATTCTTGTTATGTATTGGATTTTCATAGTATCAACAACATTGACGTCGTCCAAGTTACTAAGCACTTTTAAAATATCTCAATCTTGATTAATTACAGAATCGAAAAAGTTGGAGGTGCAAGACTCAGGTAATCTAATTTTTTGTTAATAATAAAATAAATTTTCTTACATTACTCTGAAAATTATCATTATTTCGCAAGTAGAATTTGATAATACATTATTATATCACATTTATCATACTTAATATTATATTGTCTTTAAAAATATTTAAAAAATATGGCGGAAAATTCAAGTCCGCAAATATCAAGAAATGTATATATAAATATAATGCTACTATAATAAATGAATCAAAAATAATATAATTTTTTTTAAATTCAATTTTCTCGCAAAAATAAAAATTATGGTATTTTACTAATTCATAACATTACTATAAATTTATATATTTTTTCTCGATATTCTTTTCATAATTATAAAAAATGCATCACAATTATTATTATATTATAGTTATTGTTATATATCTAATAAATGCTAATATTTAAAAATATTAAATATTCATTTTCGTTTTAAAAAACATAATATAGGTGATAATGCCCTGTTAAATCCATTGTAATTGTAATTTTTTTTTAAAACCGTTACTTACGCTTAACAAACTGCAGACTAAATTTAAACTAAGAAAATAGCATTCAAGTGATAGAAATAAAAGTACGTTATGTACATTAATACAAATCTTAATAAGATCTTCCCCTACCAAAATAGTTTACTCGAACATAATATCAAATTTAAAGGAAGTAATAAGAATAAATGATACATATTATTTCCATTACCAGAATCATTTTTGTCAATTAGTAAATGTATACAAAGTAGCATTCTATTATATCTCATATCAAATTTTTATCGTAATAATTGATATATTATTTTTCATCAAATATAATTCTCAATTATTATTTGCTCAATATATTTAATTTCGTATTTATTGATTTGCTAAATTAATTGTTTATATTTATAAATATAAGCGTATGTAAAATAAATTCAAAATATATTTGATATTCTCAATATATATATATGTATATGTAAGTAAACTTATAATAGTGATACATGCTGTATATTCCTGTATCCGTTAGTTATTTTTGTTACCTACGTTATTTTATAATTTAAAGAGTTCGGAAATACTTATCAAAGCGTTTATTAAAAGTGGATGGATAGGTTTTCTACTCTCTTTCTTATTCTATCTTTTCTTTACTCTTTCAGTTTTTTTTTAATCTATACATCTTATTCTACCCTTAAATTTACTAAAACGAAATAAAAAAATATATTTGAAGAAGAGTAAAGTCGAAAAAGGAAATGAGAGACAATTTTAATTTCAGGGGCGACAGCTGCAACCAGGCTCTAATAAAAGGTAAATGTCTCCTCGTTTCTCTAAAATAACGCTAGTATAATACATACAGCATCACTGCCATTTAAAGTTATAGATCTTTACGGCAGGCATTCGAAAAATTTAAGCAAGTTATAATTTCATATTGAGAAATCTCGTTCTTGCTCACTGTTACTTACAAAGATATACACGTACACAACGCCATCATAATGTAGATTAATTTAATTTTGTGAAATATTGTTCGCTTAAAAGAATCAAAAATTTTCTCTAATAATATCCAGTCCTGCCGCTTATAAGTTCTGGTTGTTACATCGTAATATTTGAATATTAAAATCAAAATTAATACCCTTGGATCACCCATCCTTAGTCAAGATGGAGGCGCCAGGTGAAGAATGTGACTATAGCTCTAATTGTTCAGTTTATAAAGCATACTGCGACTGCCCGAAAGTAAATGAGCGCACGTAAAAAGCTATAAATACTATAGGGTGGAGTGAAACAGAACCATCATAGAACATAGACGAACAAAAACAGAAAATAAGGCAAATGACAGAGAGCTATCGTAATGAGAAAAAAGTTAGCGGCGTGAATCGGGTGAAAACGCATTGGTACAGGAGAAAGGAGTAGAGTTTCGGGATGGTTCGGTTACAACCAACCTCGATGGATTAAAATTTTCGACGACGCGCAAAAAAGAGTGAATAAAATGGTACGAACACAGCACCTGCCAACTAGGAATTCTAACCGGCTAGCAACACTATTCCACTATTTGGGTATCCTATTTTGCCATTTTTATACTCCTCCTCTCCAACATTCACCTTACGACCGCACGAATCGTCTGCATTTTCTACGCTTACAAGTTATAAATTTGTCGAGGCAAAAAATTTACATTCCGTGTTACAATTTTTCTGTTTTTATTCTTTCTATGTAATATGTCGATGAAACTCTTAGCCATTTTTCAGACCAAAAATAGAATGTTACTTACCAAGCAGCTTTCAATTTGAAAATGATTTAATAATGGGCTTCTCTTCTCGACTTAAATACATAATACATTACATATAGTTATTTGTATTTATTAATATATTTTTTCTTGCTTAAATTTATTATTAAAAGAATATAATTTCAATAAATAATCCTATCTTAAAATTAAGGTTTCAAAAAAATTGTATTTAACCCTATTCAAATTAAATAAATATATAATAAAATAAATAGATTAATGAATAAAGGTTAGCAGAAAAAAGAATCAATGTATTTATGTATTTTGTTTACCTGTAACTGTTAAGAATTTAGACAATAGTTAAAAAATATGTTATTTATAAATTATTCATAAGAAATATTTTAAAAATAAATTTATTATTTAAATCCATTGAATCGTTTATTTTATTCTGTTAAATCACATATATACAAGTATTTCGATCGCTACGTATGTGTTCGCTGCGTGCTTACACGAAACAAAAGTTACGTTGAATATAATATTTCGAATAATTCAACCGGAAATAAATCTCGTTTAACTTATGCTTTACTTACAATAAGTATGGTTTATTATTAAAGCGTATTGTGTTTGGAACAATTGTTTTATTTCAAATTAAAATTTTATTATATGAATTAAATACTTTTATTATTACAAAATTAATGTTTTTTTCTTTAATTATTGAGACACCTAATATTGACTATAGTAATTTAAAGTTTGTAATTAAAAATCTATTTTTTTTTTTCATTATCAAAATACCGTAAAATCACATTAATATTATCATTTATCTTTGCTTATTAGAGTTTTCAATGAGATTAAGTACAATAAATATAATTAAGTGCAATAGAATAGTTGTTACTGCTTTAATGCTTAATACTACTGAATTAGAAAATATCAAAAGTTTGATGATATTTTCTCTGTTTTCATTCATTACACATAAAAATACGAAGGTTTTAAAACTTTACTTTTTGTGTGTACATAAAATATTAAGACTTATAATTTTTGATTAATAAAAGTAGGAAAGTCTTATTTAAAATGAATACTTTATTGTCATCGATATACTTAAGACTGAAAAATATCAATCATTACATGAAATATTGCATTTTATTAAGATTTAATTTATTTAGAAATATTCGTAAAATTTATTTTCATAACTTTTTTTTTTAATTTTTATGATATGTAATGCAAGTAACGAAATTACCAAAACAAAACAATTTCATATTTAGAAGGTAGTATAGTATTAAATATTTTCAGAAGTATAAATATTTTTTTAAATGGAACTACTTTATACATTTTTTTAATATAAGATTTAGTCTATATATTTTATTTATATTATTTAAAACTTTTCTTCATTTAAACAAATACAATAATAGAGTTTCTTACAATTTCATTGTACATTTTCATTTATACATAATTCTTAGTAAAATTAAATAATGATAATGATTTTTCAAAACTTTAAAATTAATTATCAAAGCAATAATTTTGAGCAATATAGTTTATTGTGGACTATTATATTGCATGATGATCATTTTGTAGATATGCAAATAAAAAAAGGTAATACATTTACTTTTACATAAATTATAATGATGTGCAAGTTGTTTTAATAGTTTGTATTTATGAAATTTTAATGCTATAAAACATTGAATTGTATAATGTACTAGAATTGTTAAAATATACTTAATAATATAATTATAAATATTAAAAGTATTTTAATTTATGTTAAATATAATAAGTTTTTCATAAAGAAAATTAATAAAACGGTTACAAAAACTTATTACTATTTCACAAATTATTTATATAAGTAAAAATGAATGTTTTATTATAAACTTTTTTATATAACAGAATATAGAAAATAATATAAAATTAATTATATTTGTACAATATGGTTGTAATGCAGATCAATAATTATTTGAAAATTCTACTCTTTATATGGAAACTATAAATATATGTGCTTTTTTACTTATCTAATTTTTAAGTCTAGTATTATTCACAATTGACTTGAACACAAATTTATTATAGTTACGAAAAATTTTTGTTACTATTACAGTTACAGTTTTCGTTAAAATTCATCTATGATAAAAGTATCATATAATTATATGAAGTTTTGATATATTTTAAAAATAGAATTTTCTTGAACTTTTTATGCTTATTAATGATACTATGAGAAACGCACATCGCAATAATATAGACAAGCATGAGTTACAAACTACATGAATTTTTCATTAATCCTATTTTTCATCAGATTTAATTTAATGCAAGCTATTATAATTTACACGAAAATTCATACACAATATTGCTTATTATTTCTAAACTCATATCACTTCAGTAATCTACTATTTATAATAACACATTGAAATTGCATCAATAAATCACTGTGAAAAATAAAATACTTTTAATCATGGTTATTATTGTAGAGTAAATCGACTCCAAATACTAATCTCCTCTTCTTTCACAATTATACAATAAATCTTTAATTCAATAACTTACACTCACCTGAAATGTCCATATTTATCCTCGATAACATTAATAATAACAGCCAAGCGTAACAGGTTAAAATGGGATCGACTTAGCAAAAGTATTGCAAGTAGAGTTATACATTGTATGAAATAGATCGCAAAAGAGAGAAAAGTTGATGAAAAAGGCGAAGAATATGAAAACACGGCAAGCGATAATTCGGCTGACTCGATAGTTAGGCAAAATATAATTATTTATCATAAAACAGGCACATAGGTATGATACACTTATACCCTTATTTCCGGTGTGTACATTCGTGTAAATGCTTCTCTTTAAATGTGTTTGTGTATTAGTGTGTGTGTATTGGTGGTGTAGTTTCGTAGGTGAGACATTAATTAGTGTTGCGTTCGCACTAGTGCAAGTGTGAAGCTGGCGCCAGAGCCGCAGCGGATAAATCCCGCGGATGTTAATAGAATCTTATCGGTGCCCAGCCATGCGAGCCGACTTAAATCCACCGACACACTAATCCAACGACACACTAATTTCATAGATCGCGCGCTACGGCAAAATAACGCCGCGGGACTTCCTCTACGTACGGCTCTCATACTTTCACGGCGCGTATCAGACTCATCTTCCGTTCTCTTCATCGGGCCTACTTCCCACCCTCGCTTTGAATTGTCGATGACGTGGTTGTAGCTTGCGGATGGAAGAGAAGGGGAAATCGCGACGGCAAAATGACCGGTGACCAAACGACATATGCGATTGAAATAAGGCTGCGAGGTAAGGCCTCCACACTTTTGAGAAAATGGCTTTACTATTATTAGAATAATTGTTAACGCCTTAAAATCAGTACATCAAATCTCATTTCCACCAGTCTGTATTTCTTTCTCTCTTTTTCTCTTTTTCTCTCCCTCTCATTCACTCGGTCTCTCACGCATTCCCAATTTATTTTAGTCTTTAGACTTTTTTGCAATAAATACTTAATATTATACAGTTTAAATAAACATTGTTGATGATTTCGCTACGTGATAAGCGACAGAAAAGTTCTCTATAACTATGAAATCAAATCCTAAAATAGCAAAATGATGGATTTGTCCTATGAAAGTACAAAAATGTTATTATACTGGATT
This sequence comes from Kradibia gibbosae, assembly GCA_018907135.1. Classification (NCBI taxonomy): domain Eukaryota; kingdom Metazoa; phylum Arthropoda; class Insecta; order Hymenoptera; family Agaonidae; genus Kradibia; species Kradibia gibbosae. The sequence goes on from JACCHX010000001.1 coordinate 16,885,330, forward strand.
CTGCAATTAACAATCGAACACGTAATTATGCGTGACTTTTTCTATAATTTTTATATAATTTTCTATAATATAGGAAAGTCAAGAGATTTTTTTCACTTTCTATAGAACAATGTAACTGTGGAACGTTTATTTATTCGGTCGCGCTTTTTCTAGACTCGCACACATCCTCACCATTATTACAGAGTTTTTTTAGATAAATAGGCTTTCTTGTAAAAGTCCCAAAACATGTAGAATATTACTACAACGTTGGACATGTAGATGTACGCTAGAGGCTTCAGTTTAGGTTCGCACGATGGTAGCAACGCTTGCGAAGTATGAATTACCATTATAACAAATTGAATCTGTAATACATATAAAATATATAATAACACTGATATTTTAATGTGTAATTATTTTACTTTAAAAATTATATGATTATATTGCATTAATCCATTTTTTGTACTCAGTTACACGTAATACAAGAATTTCTTACTTAATAATCTTTAGGAATTTATATTTTAAAGTACATTTTAACCAGTAGATAATTTATTAATAATTTACTTATTAGTATATTATAATTATAATAATATAATTATAATAATTAATAAAAGTACAACGCCGTATATAAATTTTTATCAGAAAGCATACTTTCTAACACGGAAAAGGTCCACTAATTAAATGTACAAGAAAAATGCTTTATTTTTTTACATATTTTATTGATTTGTTCAGTACAATCTGAAGCTTGAATTTTATATAAAAAATACTTAGTGATGATAGAACTATGATAATGTTTTATTTTTAATTTTTACTACTAAACTAAATATATTAAAATATTTTAAAGCAAAGCATTGTAAAGAATTTAATTGTATACATCCATCATTCTTTTTTTTAAATTCCAATTCGTTAAGACCTGGTATCAATATTAAATCTAATTTTTAAACTTTTTGTTACAAACACAAAATATTGCTATAAAATTGTCCAAAATACACATTTGAAAAAAAATAAAACAATATCAAGACTTTCAGCATCAGAATTTTAATTTTTATCATATCACTCAAATGATTTGAATAAAAATGAATAAATTTAGGTAAATAAAGTATAAATTTAAAGTGAAATTATTAGGTTTGAAGGTCAGTAGAAGAGTTTCATCGATCAAACGATACAATTTACTGGACCACTGTTAACATGAGCATCCGTCATTCTCATGTTTCTTTCTTTGTCTTTTCTGCTTTACGCTTTATCTTTTCCCTTCTCTTGCCTCTTCTCACATACACACATACTCAAGTTCACACGCAATTTCCTCTCTTTTTTCTGTCTATCCTCCTGCCTTCTTTCCGTCTTCTCATTGTTTGTCAGTCACTACATCTGCTTACATCTGACTCTCATTTTCGCCTTCCCGCTGCCCGTCTGTTTACTATTAATATTACGGGTACTATTTTTCAAATTATTACTAATGCTCCAATAATATTTATTCTAAAAAATTTTAAATAATAAAAAAATGTGAATGCTTTACTTTAAATTGATGTTTCCTTTTTAATACGATTGTAATATGGGTCGATCTCATTTTATGCGAAATTTTATGTTCGAACAGTATGTATTCATTATTTAGGACAGATTTATAAATCAATTTTAGTCTAAAAAAAATTAAACTTATCAATTATACTGTAAGATTATATAATTATGAATAAATTGTTCTGAGGTAACTTAATTTTTAAACAATCTTCGTTAATAATCTATAAAATATATCATATTGAAATTTTTTGATAAAATGCAAAAAAAATTTACAACTAAAGATAATTAGTGAAATATTTATACTCCTTCATATAATTATTACTTTTTAATTAGTTGAAAACTCATATTTTTTTCTACTGAAACTTATTTGTATTAAATTCAACGAAAAATATAGACAGTGAAATTATTATTTGAAAGATATTCTGAATTTAATAGTAAAATGTACTCAAGATATAATTATAATAAGTAAATATTAGGGAAATCGAAATTACAAAGAATTGTATTTTTATGCACGGAAATATACATTATAGAAGAAATTTGTAATAATTCGAAAAATCATACAATGATTTATTTTGTAAATTATTTGTTTATTCGTATAGTATTCTGTATGAAAATAAGTTCATAAATTTATTTTTGTTAAAAAAAAATTGAATGGATTAATATATAAGAAATAGATTAATAATAGATTAGTAAAATTAAAAAAATTTTTATTAAAGATAAGAATTTTCATTCTCAAATGAAATAATGTAAAAAGTAAATGTGAAAAGTGCTCTTTTGAAAAACGTAATTTTTTTCGAACATAAATACTCTTACTTTTGTTTTGAAATTTCCCAACTACTAATTTGTTTTAAAGTAGAATAAAAATTATGATTGGAACTTGGTTTAACTAAAAATTAATACACATATATACGTATAAATATACATATCTATGTGTAATACTGTATAAATTATAGGAGTATGAATGTCTGAAAATAATAAACAAGCATCGGTTCATTAAAGCAAGTGCGACGAGAAGCCTTTTCGAAATATTAATAAAATGAAAAAAAAATGCCGTACCAACTGAAGCATTGTCAAGTACGGCTTCCACGGGGCAAGCTTCTTTTGCATCCGCGGCCCCAAACAGGCAAGCAGGTAGTACGAGTACATAATAACGTGTACTAAACAATTCGGCATCATGATAAAGGTCCACATACCCCCTAAAATGAAAAATTTGATTTAACCGATTCCTCTTTTTGTCCTTGTATTAATTTAAACTATTTAATACCAAACATTTTTTGCTTGTGCTAAATAAAATTAATTGTTGATGATTAAATATTCAGTTTTTAAAAAATTGATAAAAAATTTTTCAAAGTACGATAATTACAAAAAAAGACCGACCCATTTATAAAATTGATCGTCTTCATTAGACAGTGAATCAAATAAGTTTGAGTTTAATTTAAAAATCTAATTAAAATCACCGGACATTACGGTAATTTGTATACTGCAGGTATTTAATGTTCTGATACATTTTTATATTTACTTTATTAAATTTGATTAAATTAAAATTAAAAATACTGAATCCAATAAATTTCTTAAATATTGAAAACTTCTTCAATAAAGTTTAATAACGCAAAATGACTTTGTACCTGGAGCATATTTGCAGGCTATCCAGGCAAGGCTTACAGTAGTGACATGATGATAAATGTGCAAAAAGGAGCACTGATTGTATTTCTTCCTCAGAACAAAAATAATTGTATCTCCGAGCTCTGTGATTTTTAGAAGCATTATCCACCAGACCCAACTCGCCATCTACATAATATAAATTTGATTGCATTAACTATGTTTTAATTAAAATAAAATAGTTTCTGACTTCTATAAATATCTGCATGCGTGAGAATATCTCTATTATAATTAATGATGAGTGGTCTAGAATTTTACATAAAAATTTATGTCTAAAAAGTTTCAGCTATAATCAATTTTTAATATAAATTTCAATTTCAATAGACATTTCAAATGTAAAATGTAGCGAAATTGATAATTAATGCATTAAAATGAATCAATTTAAAAAATAATCGTTATTATAAATTGTTAGATATCTATCCACTAAATTGATGCTCCAAATCTCATGTACTTAAATCATTAGTAATTTGAATAAAGTAGAGCTGTAATAAACTTGAATTATAATTTCAAAAAAAATGATTTTTTTTTTAATAAAAAATTCTATTTAAATTTAAATTTAGTTTATCCAAGCTTATATATTCTTGTAATTTTTGCTATTAAAATAAAAAAAATACATTATAAAATTAATATTAATTGTAGAGTTACTTCCAATTTAAGCCGATATAAAAATTATAAGTATTTGATAACAATTATAATTTTCGATAATTTTCATCATCCTGCAAAACTTACTCGTATAGCTTCTGGATTTAAAGAATAATCAACAGGCTCGCAACCCCAAGATAAATTTGTTGTAAAACCAGAAGTAAGAAGCTGGAAAATAAAACACTCATACTAAATAATTGTATAAAACTATCTCCTATGTATTCCTTATTAATTATTGTTTTTTTCATAATAATTCATTTTGTTCTAAATCCTTTGTCACATTTATTTATTTAAAAAATTGGATATCCTTTTGTCCCATTCAAAATAATAATTGCATACTGTAAATTAATTTACAATTATAAACTTATTTTTCTATTATTATTTAAAATTAATTATAATACCAATTTAAAATGCAAATGAAAATAATGTTAAGGGATAAGAATAATTACTTTAGTAATTATAGTAATTTAAATTTTATAACATATAAACTTACACCATAGAAAACAGCAGCACTGCAAATAGCAATAGCAATATTGTATCCTACCATAAAATTGTAAAGATCATATGGCGGACGAAAACGCATGTACCTCGGGCCCAGTTGCAATACGAAGAGTAAGTAAGCGAGGAGAATCAGTGATACCGGAAACGGACTGGCCATCATTGGCCAATCAGACACCCTTGGATCTAAGAGTAAAGGGAGAAAATTTTTGTATATTTGCATAATTTTTTCAGTTCCCAGGGTCCCTTTATCTTTAATTCTCTAGTGTTCATTTCGATAATAAAAGTCTTACGAAGTACCAGTTATCGTGAAATGCCTAATACATTACTAAAGAAACTGTAACAGTTACGAACAAATGCTTGGTTGTTTAGCTTTAATCGAATCAACCTACAATGTATTATAATATACAGATATTTAAAAGTTGAAGTTATTATTCACTATAAAGGGTCATAGGAGTTTAATAGGAAGTTAAAAATGTTAAAATAAGATCAAGTTCTTCATTTCTTTTATAAAAATTCTAACTTAAATATCAAAGAGCTTAGACATTGTTCTCAATGGAAAAACTATACATCCTTTATTATTTTTCATCGTGTAGTCCTACTATTAATGCTTAACTTATTACATAATAAACTGCTACTATTATAAACGGCTATAAATAAGAATATAACACTTGAGCGACGGTAAAAATGAGATAGTAATGATCATTATTCCTTTTTAAGATTATTCGTTGACGAAAAGTTAATGATTCTATAATTTAATACTCAAATCTATTACTATTGATGTAATAATTATGATTTTACATATATTTCTATAACTTTAATGATTATTTTGAATTTAAAGGGTAAATATTTGTTTACATACATGAGTTTAATTATTTAATATATGATTTTATCTAGTCGTACATTCTTTTAATAAAATTTAGAGTAACTAAATTTATTTTAAAGTAAAACATAAAATAATATGTGTGCACATTAATACGTACATATAGTTTGAATTTAAGGATATTGAAATTTCAAATATTTTAATAAAATTTTTCTCTACAAATTTCAGTTTTCTTTTATTTAATTGTATATTATCAAGCAATATATATTACTTAAGCTAGTTATATAGTAAAAGCAGGAAAAGCGACGTTACAAAGTATTAAGCGCTGTGTATTTTTAAATTTTCCTCTAATGGAATGCACATTTTAACGAGCGCATGATCGATAATAAGAACAGATACAGTAATAAAGTTCATTTATATTTTACCCTTTGCTTATGTTACGTAATTAATACATATTTATGATGCTTTTATTACATTAGAACTATACGCTTAACCATTTATATATATTTTTAAAAATATCACCATAAAAAGGAACGCGTAGAAATTAATCAAAATTAAAAACGTGTTACATATAACGACAGCAGAGATTTCAGGTAGTTTACAGTTACGAAAATACCAGCACCCGTAAACAAATATACGGCTAAAATGACTTTTGGTACTTGAAATCCTCAGGTCAGAACATTTCGAGCCACGGAGTCTCATTGAATATGGTGCTCGTAAACTACTGCTACGAGGATGCCTCGTAGCGGGTCGCTGATACCCGGCCGCTACGCAACTCACCTGATATTTCCTCGACGAGGTATCGGTACGCCTCCACGGGCCCCATGTCCTGTCGACCAGAAGAAACGATTATGCAAAACGCGCACAATGCTGGCAAGAGCAGATTAGCGGGGATCGCGATCGCCTCGTTAATGATCGTGTGAGTACGGTGTGCGCGAAAAGGCAAACAAGGACGAGAAGATAGCGAACTGGTGCTTAGCGTGATTCGAGAGCGGCGAAGGGCCAAAAGCTTCCGGAGGGAGGAAAAATCGCGAAGCGAAGTGTCGGAGAAGGCAGGCGAGGAGGAAGAGGAAAGGGCGATCGCCGAGGCAAGTCGTAAAAATATGTGCGCCTGGTTCGTCGGGGGGGCCTACAGAAGCGCGGGCACCCGCTTGGGAGGAAAAAGAGAACGATCGACCCGACCCCTTGCGATCGCCACCGTCGAGGGCCGATCGGGGAATGACAGTGACAAGTTAACGGAAGCGATGGCAGGTTGCAAACTCGTGCGTCACGAGAGCCTCAATGGTGAGGAGAGCGTTCGCGTCCCTGCGTGAATGCGTGAGCATTGCTACACGGAGAAGCGCAGGAAAGACTTGCCATTTGTGTCGGCGCATTTACGTAGAGTGTCTGCGGATGCCATGATGTACCAGAGCGATTCGGCAAGCTTTTACGGACTAATTAACAGACCCACGTTTAATTTTATAATATTTTTTCACTATTCCTTGCCCTACTTCGTGTTTTCATAGCTCTCTATCTATTAAATTAGGAAAGTAATGCAAGGAGCTTTCATGTCTTCTTTTATTCTTAGTGCATCTGAAACCAGCTCTTATTAATATATAAACTCTCGTTACGTGTGGTCTGAGATCACACTTTACGGGAAATGAGTAGCATAAGCTTAAACACGCATTTAAGCCTAGCCATTATAAACAATTTAAAATTGATTTATGCTTGGTGAAACTTGATCCTTTTGGATGTTTACTACAATTTTAATCGATTTTTTTATTTTTTCTTACGTTAATAAATGTGATGTGACATAAATTTGATGATAATTATATTTATGTACGATGTCATCAAATTTTTAAATGAATAATTTAATTCAAATAAAATCAAATGCAAACGTAAGTGTATATTATTTAATTTTTTAATGGGTTTTTAGTAGAAGTGCTGAGGTTTTATATATATATTGATTATTCCCTTAATTAAATTACTATATGCTACTATATATTAATGGACTCTTACTTATATAAAAGCACTAATTAATAAGACTTTATTTCAAATTTATTAAATTTATTTCAACTCAATAAACCAGTTATAATTTATCTCTTATTCTAAAATAATAAATTTTGTATACCAAAGGTGATCTGTTACTCAAATAAATTTCTATTACCGTCCTATTAAAGCATTTGAACCTCCGTAACAGATATAATTATAACTGGTATGCTTTATATATAACACAGAACTATTGTGGTTTATTAAAATTATCTGTACTAATATATGTATTTTTTCATTAATAAATTCATTTAATTTTCTGCATATTTTTATTATAATTATTTAAAAAAATGATAAATAATTTTTGCTTAAATTTACTAATTAAACTAAAGGTTATTTAAAAATTTAATAAACGTAATAATCTACTTTCTTTTACCCTTGTATTTACTTATTTTCCTTTATTTAATATAATTAATAAATACATAGTATAAGTTATTTTACTAATGGTGGTTTATAACGTAAAATAGTAGAGTATTTAATGAAAATGGTACGAAACTTTAATTATAATAGTGTTAAACACAGAGAAATTAAAGCAATTTTTGTCAATTAATGCATAACTATCGATTTGATTGCACAATTTTTTCAAATACACTTTTATATATAGCGAAATTAAGACTTTAATTTGACAGGCACAGAATATGGCAATTATACTTCGAGTTTGTTGATCCTAATGAGGTTCCACTTTTCTGACTTGCCCTAGATTCATATTTCGACCTACCACAAAAATAGCTGTAATTCTCGCTATATATAGATTTCGACAAAGGTGTGTTAAGATATAATTATTCCAAGATTAAAATAAATTTAGAATATACATTTTTTCCCTCAAATGTATTGAAATAAGCTTTTCCTATTATTAAAAAAGAATTTCAAATGTCACGAACGCTAGCTTTATACTTCAACTAAAAAATGAATAAAAATGCCACGCTTTCGTGCAATTATTTTCTTATTTCCTATTCTATTTTTTTTTAATATGACATTTTATTTTACACGCGCTTGATTAATTTTTTTAAAATCTTACTATAATTGCGATAGATGTTTTCCATGAGCGTAGGAAGAACAGCCAGGGTCATAATCCAAGGTTTGGGGGCAGATTTGCCCTGGCAACAAATACGACGAAAAAAATTCACAATGATAGAATTCCGTCATACACCAGGGTGGGAGAAGGAAGGAAGCACAGGCCTGCCAATTTACCGTCATAAAGATTTAATCTGCAATCGGAAAAATAAAGGCTTAACAGGGTTTTTCAACCCCCGTAACTTTATAAACGTAGTGCAAAGCTGAGCGACGGCATAGCGCGACCGAACAGAAGGGGGGGGGAGATAAGCCGATTAAGAAAGGGACGGGGGCCGACCTCGAGAAGTCGACACATGTAGGAGCCAGCATATCGATTCCTGTTGCAGACAAAGTTTCCCTGCGGCAATAGCCAGGGCGAAAGAATTCGCGGCAAAAATAATCTCGGCGCGCGGTCTCAAAGGACAGTGAACGGTGTGAGTCCAGATGGGCGCAGACCCGAATAATTGCGGTTGTCACACGCGATCAACCGCCGCTCACCTCTCCTGATGCACATTTAAATTCCTTGGTCGATTGCGGGTTACTTGGGCGGCCTTAGCGCTTTCCTTGAACACCCAAACTCAGTGGGACGACCCTGAGCCACCCCCTGTGAATACGTCAGGCCCTCGGCCGCTTCTCCGACTGTCGATCGATCGAGCAGGCCCGGGTGACTCGAAAGAGCCCCGTATCGGCTGACTCCTCCGGAGATCGTTGGTTGGTCTACGGCCTCGGTGAGCACGCAAACCACCACCAGGTGTTAGGAACTCCCGTCGCGTGTGCGCGCGTCGTTTCACCCGTGAGCGCTGACGCTGCCGCCGTCTTCTACGCCGTCGACACTCTACTGTCTAACTTACGCTCCTCGACAGGGCGAGTACCCAAGCCTCCCCCCAGGTCCGGGCTTTGCTACAGGGCCGTAACTATGTTAGAAAATCGCGGGCAAGTGGAGGACGGTAAACCTGTTTTTTTGGCCATACTTAAGCCGCTCCTAGCCTTGGCTCGCTTTTTTTCATTCTGTGTTTGGTTTATTCCTTCATGTTTTCTCTCTCTCTCTCTCTCTCTCTCTCTCTCTCTTTGTTTATGCATCCCCTTGTCTGGACATTTATCGCTAACCGAGGACTTTTCACAGTTCCTGAGAGTTTGCGATTGTTCATCCTCGATTTATCGATTCGATAGGTATAAATAACGAATGGCGATGTACATACATGCTCTGATGAATGAATGACAACGGGTTGCATTGATTTAATGAAATCTTATCATTACTTATCGACCTGATTTACCTGATATCCTTAATCAACTGCATTTTATACTGCTAAATCATTGGGGCTCGATATTTCTGAATGTTTAATAGAGTATTAGACGTGGATTACATACCATTGACTACAATGCAAAGAAATTTTTTATCATCTTTCAATAAAAACAATTATTCAATTCATCATGATAATTAATTCATCATTTTTAGCTGTGAAAGTATCTATTAGTATTAAAGAAAAGAGACTTTTAGAAAAGTAATTGCTTACACTACACCCAGAATTATTTACTTCAATGTTTTTATCAAATATGGTTTAAAACTAAATACATATCAATTTTATATTATTCTGAGAATTCAATATAGCAATTTTCTTTAGCTACTTTATTTTTTGACAATTTTCTAAGTCATGCATATAACTTTTCAGTTTTATACTTACTTGAAAATTACTACGTATTTTTAAATCATTGCTAAAAATATGTACTTTCATTATCTTATAATAAAAAACAAATGTCATAAAACATATTATTATAGTTAATAGAACCGAATATATTAATAGTAGTTTTATATTTATTTCAGAAACATCTGCAGAAGTAAATAGCATTTCTGTGATACGTCTCATCGCTTGTTAACAATTAATTTTCCTTGATTAAAAAGGTAATATAAATAAAATGAGTATCAGAACATTATCTGTTTATAAATTAGTTATTTATTTTCTAAATAATTATTATTCGATAAATATTAGGTTGAATAACTTCACGCAACATTGTAAACAATATTTTTAATCTTGTTTTAAAATACAGTATTATGAGATTGCATAAATATGTACAAAAACCTAAATATATATTTAAAATTATATTGCATTCATTCATTTAACTTTTTAAAATATTTTTAAAAATCTATTAATTATTTTACATAATCTACTAAATATACACACACACGCTCACTACTAAAAAATTTCATTAGGTTTTCCTTAATGAAATAATGTTTTTTCTAAGTTGTGTTTGTATATAATTTTCTTAAAATTTGATAAAATTCTTTTAAAAAAAACACAAATTTTAACTAATTTTACTGATATTAGTAGTTTAGTTTATTCAAGTATTATTAACATGATCTTCAAATATATTATCAAGTGTCGTAGTAAGTCAAGTAGGATAAATTTTATTTAGTTGGATAAAGATATTAGAATTAAAAACATTTTTCAATATCTACAATTGAATAAACGAATTCAGCAACTTATTTTAATTTCCAATAATTAAAATTATATTACTTTTTTTCATTTAATATTTATCCACTATAATGAAATAAATAGTATAAATTAACTATAACAAGTCTATAACAATATCGATCTAGAATACTTTGCAACGTTTTTCAAAACAGTCGTAAAATCACAGATTTGATGCTTAATTTTACGACTATATTTTAAACTTCTACTGTTGCATACATAGACTTACCAACTTCATAATTCTAATAGAATTCGCTGTAATTTGGTGTTGTGAGTAGCAAATAAATCTGGATAGGATAACTAAATTCACAAAAATACAGTGATTTACGTAGAAGTTGTTCTCAATAACTTCTTGTCACAATGCGATTGCTTACAAAACATGATTATTTATTGTTTTACAAATAGTTTTTCTTGTTTTCGAATGATAATTATGATAAACATAATTTACTAAAAACTTTCATTTTGATGATACACTATTTAATTACAATCTATTTTATGCAGTACTGTGAATTTCCAATTTACTGCAAAACACGTATAGTATAAACTGAAAACGATTCTAATTTAAAATATCCAATCTGCATCAAGTAATATTTTTTTTTAGTTATACCCATAAATTATGAATATTACATAAATATATAAGCTCTGTTTTCTTTAATAATGCCTTTATTTATGAAATAAAATATTTTTGTTTAAAATTATTTAAATAAGAAGGCTGTAGTTTATATCCTACAGAGATAAATACATTCTTAAAAATTGTTGAAAAGTCATCAATATATAATAAAAACAGTGTAAAAATACAGATTTTTAATATTATATACGAATATATATATATATATATATATGTATATATATATATATATATATATATATATATATATATATATATGTATGTATGTATGTATGTATAATTTTCAATTTGGAATTGATATTTTAATAATTTAAAATAAATTATAAATGAATAAGGTATGTATGTATACATGTTTTAATCATCCTTGTTCAATTGAATGTATTTCACTATTTGTGGACCATATTTTTATTATTCATGCTTATATTTTAAAATAATTCTCTTAATATTCTTTTCATTTATATTTTTAGAAGAATATTAATTTTTAAATAGATTAATTATATTCAATTATCTACAAAATTTTTAGTTCTAAATTAAAATTAGCAATTTCATATCGTTTTAAAAAAATTAAAACACTATAGTATTTCTGTTCCAGATAAGCAACAATTATTTGAAAGTTTGCAATCTAGTATTTACTATTTCTATTTTATAACGACCATCGTTACATTTAATAATTATTTATTTAATAAAATTATATTATGTAAATTTTGTCATTTATATTGTATTTGAACATTTTTTATATGTATATGAAATTAAAAAGTTAGAAAACAATTTTTAATATAATTTCAATTAATTTTATGTTGACACGAAATTGCTTTCCTCTCGTTACTCTAAGATGTATAATTATGATAACAAATAATTTAAATACTTTATTGTATAAAAAACTAAAAGATTTACGAGTTTAAATAACCGCAAAGAACTAAATAATAATATAAAACATAAATCTAGCAAAATATGGCGCTTATATGATCAAAAACTCGATCACATTCAATCGTATGAAGACTTGAAATTTGTTTATCTTTATAAGACAAGATGCTGTCTTCACGATAATTTGGGACTAGTTCCCATATCTTCTTTATAACTACAAATGTTAACGTTTTATTTACAATAAATATAAACTTTGTTAGAACGTAAACGACTGAATGAGGCTAAATAATAAAAATTAAAAATTTTTTTTTTGAAATTTTAAAGTTTAAAAAGCATAGGAAATTATTTTCGCGATAAGTTTGAAGAAAATAAAATAATTTAATTATAGTCAAGATTAAACCTATTTTATGTTTGATTAAAATTACTCAAACGTTCTAATATTCAAGGAAAATATAATACAATTTACCGAGTAAATAAAAGCAATAACATTTTACGGATTACCAATGTACATTAAATGTTGTATAAATACATCATGTATATTACTCGGTTGGAAAAATAGTTAAGACACACACGAAACTTGTAAAAACCTACGCGCGTAATTTCACCCACCGGCGTCCACTCGCACGCAGATATATATATATTTCGGGTAACTTAAATTTATTTTAACAACGAAAAAAACTTATCTAGTAAACAAACTACTGGAGGTTTTCAAAATTCTCGGTGATGGAATATTTGTAAACGAAAGACATGAAAAGGGCAGCTATAAAAGGAGGATTTGGCGAGAGATTGAGAGCAGTCCTGGGTGAATGCGCCTTGCCCTCCCCCCTTCCTCATCCTCCACGACCTTCCTCGTCATCGGATAACGCAGCGCCTGGAGGGCGCACACCGCGATCCATTGCTGAGCCTCGTCGTCACCGCCAACGCCGGGGTCTGGATACATTCGGGGTGTTGTATGTGGATGTAGGGCTTCGCCGTGCGCTGTCATTTGAATCAGGATTAGCAGGCGAGCATTCTGTAACAGTCGAGAGATCCGCATGCATGAGCGCGAATATGGTCGACACGGGTATCAACATTGGCCATGAGCTGCGGCTTGGAATTGCGTGAGCCAGAGCCAGATTTACCCACTAATTCCGCCCCCCCCCGACAACTATAAATCAGGAATTCGTTGCTGCCCAGCAAATATGTTATACTACTTATCGACTTACATGCTATTCTCGTGTCAACGACTCCCCCAAGGTCTATTATCAATGTCCGCGACTGACTCCACCACCCTTACCGATTTCGGTAACTTTTCGTGATGTGCGTCTCCTTATTCCTCGTGTATGAGTAATTATGTAGTCACTCAATAAAATTCATTGCATATTCTTTTAATTTTAATTTATTACAAATTTCATAGAAAATTATAATAGTTTAGCTTTAAAAAAGGGAGTAAAATGATTCTAATTCGAAATAAATTTATTTGTAAAGACCTTCATAATTGTCAGATTATTTTTTACACGGATTATAACTTCAAGAATCTACTATTTTAATTTACTTTTTTATTTATCCATTAGATTTGTTAATAAAAATTTAAAATTGAAAACAAGTTACAAGAGTATTAAATTAAATTTTATGTTATACTCACTATTATTATTTCAGTCAAGATTCAGTATTTTAAATAAACAAACTATTGACATTTTTTAAATATTATATTTCATACAATTTTAATATTTATTGAAATTAATATAAGTATTATTTTATCTTGTAAATTGAAAAACAAAATTGTACTACATTAAAATATGTGGATTTGTAAAATTCCACTATATCTCGTACACATCGACAGTGTTAGTTTATCGTCACACGGTAATATAAAAACCAATTATTGATCATAAATAGGTACACACAAATTTCTATTATACCATCGTATGGTAATCATCGAAAGTCTAATATTTCAATTCACTAACTGAGGGCACCACAGTTTTATAATTTATTTAAAATAAAATAACTTATTCAATTCATTATCTTTTGGAATATTTAAAAAAATCTCGATTAATGGATTTTCAAATATTTATAAAAAATATTTGTATTTATGTATTTACTTTGCAAAATATAAAACAAATAAAACTTTGTAATAATTATTTTTTGGTAAACCTTTTATTTTATTATTGAAGTACAATTTTTTTTTATTATGAAAGTGTAAAGAAAGTTTGCTGCAATTTGCATGTAATCGTTTTCTTTCTCTTTATATGATAAAAATTATGTTAATTATATTAGGTAACATGGTCCGACACAAAATACATACTGTTTTATATACCGATTAAGATTATATTGTAATTGGAATTTAAGTTAACATTATAAATTTATATACAATTTTGACGAATAAAAAATACACATTAGAAATACATGTTACATTTTCTTTTTATTATTTATACTTCAATCTAAAACTGGTTATTCAGCTTAAGTGACTGAATATGTCCTAATGTAAATCTCATGTAATTAATTTTATCTCGTGTGCACTGGCCATTAGATTTAAGCAACTTTAGCAAACTTGTTCTTATTTATAATTTTATTTCTGAAATTACTAGTTTTAAACTTTCATTAATGCATATGCATGCTGCTATATAATGACAGTCCATGAAATACCATTACCTAGAAGTAAATCATTAAATTTCCTTGATATGAACTTCTAAAGTATAATTGCAATAAAAAAGTTTCAGTCATTTTGGTTATTCAGTTTAATGTATATATAATTACTCGAATATCATCTAGTTGCAAAATCGTATTGACTTTCCTAAAAAAAATAAACCATTCCTCGTAAATCTATATTTCATTTGAAATAGGAAAACCTTGTTATAGTCTTAAAAAATATTATTGAAATACAGTGTTAAATTTAATTTTGATTTAAAAGTAAATGTAAACCGATGCTTAAAAGTAAATCAGTGGCCAAATATAATTCTTTTCGAAATAAAGAAATTTAATAAAATAATTACTCCGATATTGAGTATAATATTATACAAAAACATAAATAAAAAAATTATCGTTAATAGTAGTATGTATTCATATTTTAATAAACCCGTATAGATGCGAAAACCTTTACGTCCTTATATAACTGCTACGTTCTGGAATAACAGGTTTTACGATACGGATTCACGCTTCGTAAAGAAGAGCACAATTAAAATTAATTTTAATTATTCGTAGCCGTTTTCTTTTTTCGTACATGACAGTACGAGGGCAAACATTCATAACGTAAGCAATCCGTGTGCAGTGATAAATTGCTGTGCCCGATTTTTTTAGCCATCGAAAAGGAGCATTGCCTTTTGGCGAACCCTTCGGAGAAATCAGTGAAGACCTTCGACATTTTGTAAAGTCTGCAAGTAAAGAGCAGTATGGTACCGATAGGGGAAAGCTGAAATTTATGCACAAGTACACTAGTAAACACTCGGAATAAAGCATGCCCAGAGACCTTTGGCTTCGGAGAAGTGCACCTCGACGTCAGCCATAAAGAGTCCTTTTATTCGTTCTGCAAGATGCCACGTTTAGAAGACAGACAAGGGTGTAAAAAATGCTTCGAAGGCTACTTTTCAGCATCAGCATTAAGTGATTGCATAATAAAAATGTATTAAGAACCGATCCCCAGTTACTCAAGCTACGCCTTTGTCATTACCGTGCGCAAGTTTTTCTTATTCGCTGTCTCCTGTGATACTATAAATTCAAAACAACCTTATGACAATAATGCGACACTTATGCCGAAAACTACTTGAATAAGTAAGAACCGTTTCGTTTTTTATGGTGCCAAATATCTTTAGCACCGAATTTACATTTCGGTTTATTTAATGCATTGAAAAAATTAGTGGTCTTCTTCGCTGTTTCCCGTAAACCAACAATTTTAGCACAGTCTTATATACTAGTTATGTCACGCATTTCTCAAAAACTTATATATAATCTTTTAAACATTGTTGATACTAAATATTTGTATGACAATTTATTCAAATTTTAAACAAAATTGTTAAAAAGTAATTGGTTTTTTTAATTTATCTGGTTAAAAAAAAAGAAAAATTAAATATCGAAAAGTCTCTTTTATTATTAACTCAGCTCAAGTAAAAATTACAATTATAAACCTAGAAAATAAAATTGGACAAAATGTTTCTTAAGCATTAAAATGAATCTTAATATGATGTCAAATTAAGCAAAATTTGATAAAATTATGTGGAATTATATTCAAAATATCGTGTGAACAATTTTGATTTCATAAGCATGATGCAATTATTCAATTTGTTTTTTAATGAGCATAATTTTTTGACTAAGAACTATAAAATAAAAATTTTTTTTTTGTATTTATAGACTAGTGAAATAATTTTAATTCTGAAACGTAATTATCAATTAAAACCTATTTATAATCATTTAAAAAATTACAAAGTAATAAAACATTTTCATCGTTAAAAAGTAATAATTTTAATTTCATATTTATAATTTGAGTTTCAATCTTAAGCTTAGGTTGTATGAGAATGAAGTATATACCAGTATGCTTTCTAATTACAACTATATACAACGCGATTCTCAATGTATCCTTAAGGGTGAGTTCGATATATCAATCTGCAAATTGTATTCCATTGAGTGTTATTCATACAGAATTCGTAAAAATAAATTTCGGATGCATATACATACACACGCTTGAATATATAGGCTTAGACTGCAAAAAATGATTTTTTTTTAAATTACAAAAAGTCATAATATGTGTATTAAACATAAATTAAATGGGTAATTCATACACAGTTTTTCTAGCTGAATACAATTGTATTATATTATACATTCAATCCATGTTCGAATTGCCTAATTTATAATTCGAAACGAAAAAAATTTATTAAAAAAGAAATTCTTTTTCAAAATAATCTAAAACATAAATAGTATATTAATCTCATTACAATGTTCAAAATAGTATTATCGCGTAGTATCAATAACTAAAAATTGAAAAACATTTTTATCGTAAAAATTATTCATTATATGGTAAAAATTAAAAACTATTTAATCATAATAATTAATTAAATTTAATAAAGTATAATAAATTACTTTATAATTCGATCAAAATGTCATTAAATACATCCTGCGTACAATTACCTAGAAATCAAAGAAAAAATTTTATTTGTTAAGAAATTATGACTTACATTTAATTGAAATCTATATTATTTAAAAAAATCTAATCATTTCACAACATTATATTTATTACATATCATATCTTACCAAATGAAGTAAATAATAATTGCAACGACTTACCTTTGCATCCTGTAAAGTTCGATCTTATTCAGATGAGTTATTTTTGCAAATTCTATTGAACGATTTGTTATGTAATGTTTATAATATATTTATCAATCCATATATGCATATTAAAAAAATATAGGCAATGACTACGAAATTATTAAAATTTTTTTTTGATTCTGTTTCATTTAGGTTATATATATATATATATATATATGATTAAAAAATGGTCTTCACTATACCACTCAATATTACTACTATAATTTTAAATATCATTAAATATATATATATATATATATATATATATATATATATACGCATATGAGTTAAATCTTTAAGTCATTTAATATAAATAAAAATTGTTTAACTTTTTTTAAAATTATTATATCACGTAACTATTGAGTATCAATAAATAAATAAATAAAAAAAAAATACAATTAAAAAATTTTGTTCCAATAGAAAAGAATTTAATAATGATATACAAATTCATAGTCCAATAGTTAAAGTATCAATGTAGGTTTGAAAGTAAGAAATAGTCAGGTTGCCATAAGATTGACGGATTAAGGTTAAAATTACTCCATGCATAGAATTTGGAGTTCTTGAGTTTATCCATGAAAGCCAATAATTAATATGTCAAAAAGATGAAATTTTTTTAAAAGATAAAAATCACAAAAAAAGTGAGAAATTTAATTTAATTTAATTATTTTTATTATTTTTTTTTATTTTTTTATTATTTAATACAAATTTTATAATTTGTATTAAAAAGGAACGATTGTGATTTAAAAAAAAAATTTCTCGTATAATAATAATAAATTTTTACAACACGAAATTGATATTTTTGAAAAATATGTGTAAAAAATAAATAGATAATAAATATATAAATGTATAGAAATAAATAAAATGCCTAAATTGCTCCATACGGTGTTTTGATTGATTATAATGTGGTTTTAATATAATGATATTTGAAAAAAACACAAAAAATATGTAATATTATTTATTTATTTTCTTAACAGAACATTTTATAATAATTTCATGGATCTGAGTATTTTCTAATATTTAATTAATTTTCTTAAAATGAATATTCATCGTGAAGATGTTTTAAGATTATGTTTAACCTTAGAAGGTAGCATAAAAAAAATATTTTGAATCAAAATTTAAAATATCAACGAAATTTACATTTTTCTTATAATCCATTTTCTATTAAAAATAATGAATTAAACATAATATTTTTTACAGGCAGTGTAATTATTAATTATCAATATAATGCTAAAAAGCAATGTCAGTTTTCACTGTAAAAACGGTAAAGTAAATTCCATCATATATACATACACACATACATATATATATGTGTGTATATATCTATATATATAGATATATAGATGTGAAATGTAAATTATTTTTTTAAATAATGTATCCCTTTCTTCCTGACCAAACCAACGTATTTCTATAATTAATACTAAAAAATTTAAGCAATGCAATAATTAACAATAGGTTGATTTATAAATAGAGGTGGCGTTGTGGTGTTACACATTACGTAGTTTGATGCTTTTCCTGAATTTTACATACACTGTACGCGCCAAAAATGTTTGCCTTATTTACGACGATTGAAAATCTCGAATTGCTGGTCGATCGATATGGCAGAATTGTACTTCGCCGACTGCTCGTCATAAAAGTCACTTTTATCGACGATTCACGAAGAACGATCCACATGCACGAGTTGAACATGAACTGATTTCTGAAAATAATTACCATTAGATGTTTAATCATTAAAGGTTAAGTTTGTGATGTTAGCTTATTGAATATATTTTTAATTTTTTAGATTAATTTTATCCAGTCACTCTACCCTATATTTAAATATCACTGTATTGTTTAATAAATTTACCTATTAATTTGATTTTTCAACATATCTCATATTTATATTATACAAAATTAACAATATTCATAGGCTTTAATAAAATAAAAGAGATAGAATTTTAATGAGATAATTTACAGTTCAGATGTAATTAAATTAAATATAATTTTTTCAATAGAATTTTATCCTTAAATGTAATAATCAATTATTCATAGTTCACCTTTATATATATATATATTTTTTTTTTTACGTGAGTGATGTGTACGCACGTATTTATATATGCACGTATAATAGTAGGTAATAATTTTAGTTTGATTTGATCAATGTTCAGTTCTTTCTATGAAACGTTTTGCTATAATTGAATTGAAAAGTTAAAAGAAAAATTGAAAAGAAATTTAAAAGATATTTCATTAAAAAAATTTTTGTAATCAAACATGTTACAGTATTCATGTTGCAATGAATAAAACCTCAAATTTATATCATAATAGATTTTTATACTATATTTTAATTAAACGATAGTATCTATTTAAATGTAATGAAAAGGTCATTTTAATAAAAAAGCGCATTTTGTTATTTTAATTAAATATAATTTAATTAATTATTTTCAATTATTAATTAATTAATAAATTTTTATAATTTCATAAATTATATATTTTTGTATACGATTAGTTAATAATAAAATACTTTCACTATTATGCATAGGCTTATAAATATGTACATAGGTATATCAATTTATTATATTTATAATAAAAGATATTCTCTTAATTGTTCAAATCGTAAAGGGTAAACATCATTCATATTACATTTATTGTAGCACTTGGGAAGCTTACGCACTATTAAGATTTTATTTTTGAACCTCTCATTTGACAAATTGATGTTTCATATCTCCTGTATCAGATCTAAAAATACACATTCTCAAATTCGCTAATCAAACTCAATCTTTCTGTACTGAATATTCATTATTTGATAAACTCATATGAAAATTATAAAAAATTATTTATTGATACTCAAGCTTTTCCTATGAAGTAAAATATCTTAGTTACTTTATTCTACACGATAGTATTTTAATGCACATACACCTCATATGAATAATCCAATCATTTCACTGTATTCTGATATTTATTGCATTGAATTCTGTTTTTTCTACCTTTCCTCCTATAAACAGTTCACATCTATTTATTTTTTATGTTCGTAAATTTATTAAAATTGTGTTATAAATATGAAAAGAAAACGTTTTTATTTTAATGTTTAATGCCTATAAATTATTAGTAGATCTCCTCAAGGTAAAAACCATACACGGCATATAGACTTTCAGCAACTTTCCTGCGAGCGACTACTCTAGCAATGAGGGGTGTATACAAGAAATAATTGACGAGTATAAGATAACTATAATATTACCAATGTACGTTCATATAAAAAAAATGTTCGTGATGAATAAAAAACAACGTTTCTTACCATGTAAAGCCATTGCACATAAAAATTCTTTTTACATGAGTATAGAGATTAATTCTGCTTTAAAACGTAATTTTTTTCGCGATCATAAAAATTTTTATACAAAGTATTTACCTTTTTTTTAATATTACAAATAATAAATTATTATTTAGCAATACTAAAATGTTCAATGTCCAAGTATAATAAGTTTGTAATAATATTTACATGAACAATATTTCAAAAGAAAAAAATACCATTTATACATATTTTGTTGCTTGTATGTATTATGATGACCTGGAAAATCTCGTATAAGTTTTACGCGATTGTCATTTATATAACGTTTATGCAGTGCTTATCAGTTCTTAGTATTGAAAATTACTGAAATACGTGTGGGTTGATGCTCCAATTTTAAGAATATCTTGTAGTTACATATGTGCTTGTAAACACAGATACTTTTCAATCTTTAAGATTAACGGATATGTTTATTCAATCTTTAAATTATCTTTTTACTTTAGAAGCCAAATACAACGCCAAATACTCTCCAATATACCGTGCGATTCATAAAAATACACGGCGCGAGTATATGCGTCGCAAGTGCGTGAAAAGCGAACGAAGGAACGAAAGCCAAGGCAGCGAAGTTGCATATTTCCGCCGCTGCCACGGCGATATAGTCTTTAGTTTATGTTGGGACGGCGGATATTTAAACGTTATGGCGACTTTTATAGGTCTACGTCGCGAATCCGCGCCCGAGAGCGAGAAACGGAGAAAGAGAGAGGGAGAAACATACAGAGAAAGAGACAGAGAGAGAGACAGAAAAGAGAGAGTGTGTAAGTGAGTAAGAAAGTGAGAGAGTGAGAGAAAGTGGGTAATAAAGAGTGTGAGAGCTAGAATTCTCGAATACAAATGCAAAGACGACGTCGTATTTGCGTGAAAGAAAATTTTCAGGTGGTAAAGTCACGGACAACGGTCACAGTTGTACATGGGCTTGTATACATGCGCGCACAAGTATCAACATGTAACTTTAATTTTTGACTGATCATTTGTCATTATACAAAATAGTTTATGGCTTTCCTTTTGTGTCCACATTCATTTTTTAATAATCTGTTGTAATTACATACTTCTAAATTATTAATAATTTTTATTGTTTTTTCAAAATTCTTATTGTAACCAGTAATCATCTTTATTGTTACTTATTTTAACGAACAATAATCCATTAAAACTAAACAGCTATATGATTTTATTCATCACCTATTCAAATGATTTGAATATATAAGTAAATGTCATACTAAATTTTTCCATTTTTTAATTATTTTGAACATTGCACTGGCAATTCCACATTCATGTACTATAAAATTTATAGTTTCAACAATTCTGAAACTTCAAGGAGAATGAAAATTTATTCTTTTGCAGTGGTATTTGTATTAATAATTTCTAGTTTTTAATTTAAAATACAAAGTTGACAGATAAAGAATATTTTTAATAACAGATAATTAAGAAAGTATCTAATTCATCATCTGTCAAAAAAATTACTTAAGACAATCATTAAGAATTACCAAGTGCAATAAATAAACGGTATATAACATACTAAATAGAAAACTCTTTTATTTATTCATAAAATAAACAAATAAACAAATTAGATCATATCATCATATTATTATAAAATCTTAATATTTATAAATGATAATAAGTACAAGTTAAAATGGCAAAAACATTAAAGTTTGATATAAATACTATTTAACTTCGATTAAATGTACACGTATGTATGAGCGCAGATATGTAATAATTTTCATAAATATAATTTCATTTATTTAATGGAAAAGAATTATTACTTTATTCAATCATAATTGTAAGAATGTATTAATAATGAAAATTTGCAATTAATTATCAGAAATTTCATATCAAGATCAAACAGATCTTTGTATATTAAAGTCGACAATTTCTGACTGATTTCTCAATCAACACTGCTTCAACTTGAAAAAAATAATTTGCATGTAATACTGTTGATATTATCAGAGTATATACTATTCCTAGTTTTATAAATAGACGATCGATTGTTAGTATTAAAATAAACACTACGATTGAGTGCTGCCAAAGATACTAACAAATATAAAGCTCTGCTAAGAATTTCTGTCATTGATGTGTAAAAATTGCTATGTAAAGATAAACACATTTGCATATCTAATAATGTTTAAATAGATATGATGACATTAATTTTATACATATTTTTTTTTAATTTAATAAGATAATAAAATTTTAACTTTAATAATGAAATTTTACTATTTTATATTTATAACTACTACGTACAGTTGCATCTTTAATTATTAAAAGAAAAGATCAAAGCAGCTTAAATTTTATAATATATTAATACAATAAGAAATAAAATAATTTAAATAATTGAAAAAGTGAACCATTATAGATATTGTAATTAAGTCTTCCAACAACTAAAAATTGATTCAATTCATATGCAACTTAGGAATTGCAGTTATAAACAAAAGATAGGGTATAAACATAATTACTACTATATAAGCTTTAGAATTATGTCACATACATAAAATACTTTAAACTGTTTATTATATTCTTTACACACTTTTTTATACTTTCTCTTATTTTATATGGCTGCAAATTGGAAGTCTAGAAAAGAAATTAAATTTTTTAAATAACTAAGACAGCGTATTTTTTCGTTATTGATTTATTACAATTTATAACAGTTAAAATATGCCAAGTACACCGAATTTACGAACAAGCAGTTATTCGTACACGCAAATCGCAAACACATTCATTGTTCTTGGAACGTTAAAAGGATTCGAGCCTATTTATCTTCCCCTTTACATATTCTTGCATTCATATCATTTTTCGCACTTAAATTTTACATATTGCGTCTTATGGATTGCCTATGCGTTTCAAGCCGTCCAAGAAGTTAGCAGGACGTTTAAAATTTTTGTTTATGTATTTAGAATATAAGTAAAAATAGATAAACTAGGTATGTACGTAATTTTCTTTGTTACCTTCATCCCTTACATAATTATATTTTCATTATTTATATCTCTAATAGTTTCCGCAATACTTTATTTAACCACTTTCATAATAAAATTTCTCATTAGTTTTTTAATGGCTCTGAATTATTTCAATAGATGGCCGAATTCAAAACCAACAAAAATAATGAGAATTCTGTTATTATAATATATCATTTCGTAAGTATGTTTGGCTTAAACGTAAATAATATTCAAATTAAGGATATTTTTATTCTTTCAACTGGAATTGTATTTATTATTTAAGATACACAGAATTGAATCTCAACTAAGCGTACGAAATTATACATTGCTTAAATTTATTTTCCTGTAAGAGATGTTCTCGTTCTAAAACATATCGCGGATTTTTTAGGAACGCTAAAAGACTATCATTCTCTTTTTTTTGCATAGCTTATTACATTCCATAAATATAACATAAGTTATATTAAAATATATGGAAGTAAAAAAAACCTCCGTAAATCGCGATGTTTTCATGAACTATTGGTCGCATACTTGTATTGCCTTATATTGGAATATAGAGAAAAACTAATGAAATAACGATAAAAATAATTTTGTATGCAATAAAATATTATTATTGCATTTAGATAATAATGAATCATGTAAATACCAGTTTATACGTAGTTTAATATTGTTCAAGACAATACTCAACGTGATAATGTAATATATAAATATATTGTAACACGATACAAGGTTCTTCAAATAGTTATTTACAAAAGTGAATATTATAAGCTCTATAAAATCAGGCGGATTATTTTTCTAGGTGTTACAATTCCCATTAAACTTTCTATAATCGGTTTAATTAATTGACTGCTTTAGAATATAATATCACGTTAATAAATTCAATATTAATGTAAACTCTTAGTAAATTAGCATCAAACATGTCATATTAAATTTTAATGAAAACTTTAAAAATACATATAAGAAGAAATTATCTAATTAATTTGTTTTAAATTTAAATGGTTTAGATTAAGATTCATAACATAAGCGTATACGATTTACTAACCAAATAGTTCTGAAATTCATTAGCGCACAGCATTACTTTCTGTAAATAGCTAATATATTTATAGTACTTACACAAGCATAATTGAATAATTATAGAAGAGGATAATGAATTTGCAGAATTTTATGGTAATAATTATGGTTGTTTATTAATAAATCAAATTTTAATATTAATATCTGCGAACTATTAATCTTCTTCTATCGATAACAGTGATTAAACTTAATCATACAGTGAAAGTAAACTTCATCACTGCTAACGCTGAAAAGAGCATCAGATTCAGTCTTCGTTTTCGCCGATGTGCAATGTATATATACTTTCGACATTTTTTAATAGCTTACAAATGCGAATAGCAGTTTTTTTATTATTGCCGTCCAATTTTATATATAATTCGTTTTTTCTATTGTGACTAACCTTTTAACGATTATTTACCTACAGATACTTCAATTCCCGTAACAAGAAAAATGAATAAATCTGTCGCAAAGTAGAGAACATCAAAAACTTATGATAAAGTTCGAACTTTCATCGAACAGTGTAAAAAGTGGTGGTCGATAAAAATTCGAAGTTGTCGATTTATTGTGACATTTTATTATCTTGTCATATTAACAATTTTGAATTGCTGGTAAATCCATTAGGATTTCTACTTTTAATTTATAAATAATCAACTATTTAAAATTTATCTTACTTTCTTTTGCTACATGTAGTTGAGTTTATCTTCAAATTATTCCGCTGAAATTTATTACATAATCAATAATTAGTATAAATCCTGATTAAATTATTTATTTTTAATATGATGCTATTGAATAATTACAGCGCAATTTAAATTTCAAGTTTCCTACTTTTTTTGTCAATACTTCTCATAATACGATCTTAACATACAAGAAAGAAAACGAAATCATTCGATGAAATATACAACAATGTTAATTAGCTTCTATGTTATTGAAAATAGATAAACGTGTGGAAAATAAAATATAAAAGAAGAATTTTTTGTCTTTCATTTTTCTTAAATGAAAGAATATCTGAATTATTCATCTTTACAAAATTAAGCAGTTCGTTTTTTGACTTTCTTAATATTTCTTCATCATCATTGTCCTATTCATGGTCATTATCATCAATGTTAATATCATGGCCATCGTATTGATTATGTATACCATCATTGTCTTCATCGTTATAATTATCGTCATTGACATAATCATCAATGTCATCGTCGTAGTCATAGTAATTTTCATCGTCATTGTCATCATAATAATCATTTTATCCTGATATTCAGTATCATCATCATCATCATCATCATCATCTTTTTACATAGTCTCTACCCTAAGTTTGACTCAAACTTGTATGTAACATTACGAATCATCTAAGTATCACAATAAATAAGAAAGCGCGTATCCATCAAAGTTTGTATACGCGCAGCGCTATACTTTCACCCTGATGAAGAAAATGGTTATCTACATTGGTAAATTCAACGAATTTCTCTTTAAAATTTATTTTTCATATAAGTTAAATTCTTAAAATCAATTTTATGTACAGTATTGAAATTTCCTTTTCATTTGATAATTCATTGTACATCGTATAACAACAATTTATGCGTTGAATCCAGTCTGATGCTTCTGTAAATTATGATCTAAAAGAAAAATTAATTCTCAATAATTGTACAGCTAAATAATTGTAGTTATAATTTTTAAGTTCGTGTAATAGGGCAAAGAAATTTCGGACGAAAATTAATTCGAAAGAAACAGTAACCGCTCGAATTGTTAATGAGTATACCGAACGGTTTCGATAATAATCCAAGGGAGAAAAGAGAAATAATTGTCGGAACGGTATATTTATATAGAAAGGAAAAAAATTATCTAATGATTACCTAAGGACGACAATTAGACAAACAATAGCGGCGCGAGCTCCATTCAGTACAAAAACCTCCTAGACACACCTGACCATTTTCTCCATCGACGTCCCATAGTACAGATGTCCCAACAAAACATACTTGCTGCGGTCTCGTGCGGCCGACACACACGGTCCCAAGCAGCCCACCTCCTCGGCCTATCCCATTTGTATCCTTTAACCCTGGCCTCGGTTCTCTTCACCACCCAAGACTTTCTCCTTCGGGGTAAACTCTACCGAGCCACGCGATAATGTCTCTACTTGCGAACCCCTCATCGACTCTTCGCGGTCTACGGGCTTCCTGCGCCACGCCGACGGTCAGTCGCTTTTTTGCAAAGTCTACAGGCATACCATTATTCTTGCTTCTCCTTTGCCTTTTTTCCCTTTATCCATGTATACGTGCCATCGGATAATTTTACCTCTTCTCGCTATTACCGCGCGCACTACCGTCGCTTCCTGCCAAACTGCTGAGCATAATGCAGTCTCTTCGCTCCATTCCACTCCCACCCTTACCCGCCCCTCTATTTTTCTCCATAGCTCAATCATGCCCGTTTTCGTTCCCCCTCTCTCTATCTCTCTCTCTCATCTACCTCTCTCATTTGTACATACGTACCGACTGTATTATCCCTTACAGGGTGCACGCTTATACCCCCAAAGAATACAGCGCTGTAGTTCTTTTCAGCGTGCATAGTTTCCTTTTCTTCAATACCCTCCCCCTTTTCCATCCATTCCGTTTCTGGCACTTTCTTTGAAGAAGCAAAGAATTAAGCTCTTTCCATACTTCCACGCCTCTCACATTAGTTTCTCTAAGAGAACATTCGGAGAACGAATTACGCAACGCGCCATCAGACACACATAAGACTCCTACCGAAAAGAGCTTTCGTGAAACTTTAATAAAGCGTTTTTGTGTTTGTGCGTTACTTGCCAATGTGTACATAGCTGAGTCTGTACCTCTATTTCTATGTGTGCCTGTGTGTATTTGTGCGCGCGCGCTTGTATAGGTATTTGTCGTGAACGGTTGCTTTCGTGGGTGGATAGGTTATATTTGCACATATGTATTTATGTGTACATAATTCATGCACTTGTAATCATAATGAGTGGGAAGCTTCAGTTGGGGTTAACAAAGGAACAAACTCAAACTCGAAGCATTGAACATTTAATGCATTAATTGTTTCTTCATCTGTATCCTCTCTCGAGAGCACAGACTATAACTTTCTATGGTTAATACACATGCTCGTTTTTTGTACGGTATTCTACTTTTCTAACACCGAAGTGTCAAAAGCTGCGCGTATTATATTAAAGTTCTTCACGTAAGGGGAATCCAGCCATTTGCAAATAATCATTAAATGTCTTCATCGCTATTAAACCGTTGTGTAGAAAGAGTGACTGTTTTCTTGACAAGCCCCGCTGTCCTCGTGCAACCTTGCACATCTTTGGATTAGTCCGTGTCGTCGGTCTTCTCTATCTTGAAACGGTGGCTCATGCTCGTTTCTGAAACCAAAAAGTGGAATGATCGTTCGATTTTATGTTTGCTTCTCGCGGGCCGTGCGTGGTCGGATTATTTACACATTCAAAACGACGACCGCTCGATAACTAATTAATTTTAAACAAGTAAGCGCCTCGATATGTTTAAGAATCTGCTAAAGCGTAATATATTTTATATTTTAGAATACAACAGAGATTTTCTTCGGATCATACGGAAGTTTCAATATTTCAAGAGTATTCTAGAAACTTTATTGGATTCGATGAAAATATCAATGTGTATCTAGTAATTGATATTTCATTTATTAATAGTTAAACTCAAAATTATGTTTATAGTGGAATTTTCAATCATTTTAAAAGAAAATTTTAATGAATTTAGATTTTTTTATTTATCCATAATATAACATTATGTTAAAAATTAGAAACAATACATTGATATAAATTGAGAATGATTAATGCTACAGTCAAAGTTAATATAACATTAAACTTGTAAAGGAATTGTTTATATTAAATTAAATGTAAATAAATAAAGTTGGGAAATTAAAACAATTTTACTATTATCTAATTAGAACCATAATAACTTATAGTATGATATAATTATAACTAGCATTTTATACTACTAAAGAATAAATACAAATTGTACATTTGATTAATCATTGAGAGATATATTTTTATACAAAATAACAAAACTCATTTGTCAGCATTTTTTTCAAAGGGATTTACTTATTAAGATAGACCTCAAGGTTAATTATATACTTATCAATATTTGAAATCAGTTAACATAACAATGATATAATTGGATATTAAAAGTTAATATAGTTTGCTTTAATGTTGCATGGTGTTGTCTATTTTAAGAAATGAGACCCATTGAATAAAACTTATTAAGTGAGCTCATTATCGCAAAAAATACATATCTCAATGTTTTATAAATATATAAAATGCATATCGATACCATTTTTCCTGTATAAACTCTTTTATCGATAATTTTCAGCAATCTTCGTTAAAAAAGAATTATATAAATATTAATAAACAAATTAATAAACAAATAACTTTAAATACAAATCTTGTCGCTTTAATCATACTTATTTCAAAATAAAATGTGACTTTTAATTTTTAATCACCTTTATATGACAACTGTACTAAATTTTATTTAAAATAATGAATAGCTTATATAGTCGTATATTGTGTGAATAAATGCACAATAATTTCAAATAGAAGGAATTAGCAATTTATTGTATTTTTTTTAACCGTCAGTTATTTAAAGCTAGTTTTTTTTATAATTTTAAATAAAAAAATTTTTTTTAAATGCATTAAAATTGAATTTAAAATAATATAATTAATGTGTAAATATCTAATTGTAAAAAAATAATTTAACAACTGGGGGAAATTTTTTTTAACAAATTTAATACGTATTTAAAGTTCTAGATTCCAAGTTTTCAATACTAAAATAATTTAATTGCCGATTCATTACATTGAAATTTACTTTAGTTTATATATATTAAATTATACTTTGCACATTCTTTCATATTTTTATTTTATATTGTAAATATATATATGAAAAATATGTATATTTATATTTACGTATATATATATATTTGCAAATTAAATTCTTACCAACCTACCTTATTTAATTATTGCAACAATTTGAACTATTTTTAAACTTCTGATCTCTAAACATTAATGCACTTGTCTTAATAACTATTTTGCTCAAGCATGGTTACCACGTCTCGTATAAGAAAAATTTAAACAAAAATGAAAATAGGATGTCATAAAACAACGAATAAGACAGAGCAATAAAATGCAAGTTTATATAGTGAGGAACTGTACTTTTCTGAATGGATATTACTCGCGTCCGCGAGCAATTTCTCATGCGCGAAGTTCAGAAACACGCAGGAGCAAGAGAGAGGGAGAAAAATAGAGTGAGAAATATCGAGAAAGGGGGAAAAAGAAGGAAACGAGCAACATAAGATAGACGTAAATGAGTGCAGCGAAAGCTCAAAAGAAATCGAGGTGAGATGAGGAACGTGTGAGAGAAAAAGGGAAAAGACGGGTAGAGAATGAGAAAGACTTGAAAGAATATAAAAGAAGGAAAGAAAGAGTGAAGGGAGGGATAAAGAAGAAAAAAAGGAATGAATATAAAGAAAGGCAGAGGAAAGAGAGCAAGAATGCACAACTCCGTTGTATTGCACCCACTCGCTCTCGCCAAAGCAATGTTACCAACTCGCGAACTGGCGAACTAGCCAACAGTAAAATCCATTTTATGTCTCCCTCATAAAGTCAGTCAAATGAAACCCGGACTTAGTTTTCATACGTGCACCTAACCAGAGTCGTTCGTCGGCTCGCGAGAGCAAACGTGTAGCACTGTAGCGAAGCTCTTGGACTGATTTTCTTGGTTTCGTCGTGGAAACCCGTTCGAGATTTTGGTCTCCCCCCTCTCTCACACTCGCTCACACTGCTCCCTTCATTCTCCTTCTCGTTCTTTCTTTGCGAAAGTCAACTGCATCCGCCCCCGCTTTTGCCGATAAACAAGTCGTAGGATTAAGAAGCCGCTACTCGTAGATATAAGCAACGTTTTTAGGATTACTAAAAATGTATAGATGTGTATGTGTTTAGACGTTTTATAACAATGTGCAGCTTCATTAAAAGAGAAAGGCATTGTTCATTATTTTTTTTGCTAGGAAACTTCCGAAATTTGCATTTGTTAAACTTAAATACTTTTACAGGTATTTTAATACTTTTAAGAAGCTACTCTTATTACAACAGATTCAATTGCAAAATCATATTTTTTTATTAAACACTTAATCGATATAATTTGATTTCATTAATTTACAGATTGAGACAATAAGCGACGAACATTTTTACATAAATGTATTGAGAATCACAATGGATGACGGATATTTCATTGTACTTCTTTTTTAAATTAAAGTAATAAAAATAAATTCTGCTGCCTGCAAAATTATTCTTGTATTTTAAAACTGATATACTGCATGTAAATAATTTTACTGCTAAAAAACAAGGTTAATTCTTATTTATTTTTATAGCTGCAAACTTATTTTTATAAAAAACTGTTTTATCTGTCGTAATTTAATTTTAGTTTTAAGTGCACATTTTTATTGCAACTACACGTAAATCACCCTTTAATAACCTTTTTTAGTTGATATTTATTTTCCGAACATACATCATAACATAAAATATTACGGTTATTTTGAGTTTTATACAACCGCTTTAACACGAACAATTTTTTCGTTAAGATGAAATTGATATGAGTTTCACATCAAGTGCAACATAAACATTTCAAACTCTTTTAGCTATGAGAAATAAGCTATAGAATAATAATACTTGAATGAACTCTGAAGCACGCAAAGATTTACTAGTCTGATAAATCTCCAATTTCAACGAAACGACATAGGGATATATTTCTTACTTTCGACCTCATTCTTGTTAACAAAGAATGCTTTCGTACTAACTTCTAATATTCTTATGTGAAGTGATAGATATAATATCATAATAAGCTACTTTGAGAAACTAGCTGTATTGAGAAGTGTTTTAACTTTAAAAATCATTAAAAACGGTTACAAATATGAACTAGATATTGTAAACGCATGTTGAGATTGTGAACGATGAGGTACATTATGCTTTTATGTAAAGAATGATAATTTTTATTTTACTTGCATCTAAAAAGCGAAAGAAAATAAGAATACAAATTATCGCTTCCACGCAAATAAGCTTAATATTTAAATAAATGAGTCCCTATTATATACGAAGTGTATGTGATTAGTCAGATTAACAAGGTAAGCATAACCATCGGTTCGATAATCTTGTATTTTTTGCGTCTTGCTAATTAATGTATAAATGAAGATCAAGAAAAAACTGTAAAACAATACCGGATAGGGATACGGTAAGAATGAAGAGCGAGAAAAGCAAGAAAATATATGGCGCTGTGTTGACAGTTAAGTAGAATGCGATTCGACGTTTTGGATGAATTGTTCTATTATCATTATTTTGGATTTCGCACACGAACACGACGTTATCTTAAGCGATATTAAAATGCACTTTAAAGCGTATTCGTGCATTAGGTAATAACGGAGAAAGAGTTGCGGGGTCATTCGGTACGACCTCCTCTCAAATACTAATCTTTTAACGGGCCAAGCAACCGTCAGGACATAAAAGCTCTTTTCTTTAGCTTTGGCACATTATATACGCACCATCGCCCGCCACTACGCTGTACCCCACTTGAGCAACCCCCATAACGCTTACCTTCTACGACCGCATCAAAAGTTACACGTATTTAAAGCGGCCACGGCACAACACTCAAACGTCATTTTTCCCATAAAACGATCCGCCCAAAACGATCGACAGTTACTTTGAAGCTGTTGCCGATGCTGTCGTCGCTGTCTGTCAATGGGGCTACTGTTTATAATGTCCTAGCCCCGGAGAAAATAATAAGCACGGCATTAAAGTTAAAAAGAGAATACCGGAGAGTCGAAGCTTGTTAGAACTGTTAAGAAGTGAAAAATAGTGTGCGCTCTCGATGGCCCCATTGAGTATCCTCTCGAATCACGAAGAACGTGTAGGGTTGGCTTTACAAATACTTTGAGCTTAGCTGTTTATTTTTAATCCATATTCAATAGTTATCAAAATTATAAAACTGTTAGTGTCTAATTCGTAAAGTATAAGCTTCTACTTACTCTACAAAGAATACAATTCCTTTTTTATATGAACTACTTATTCGATGGAGATGCTCAATACAATATTTACATTTTTATTTTGAACTTACAAAATACGTAAGTTTAATTACAAAAATCTATTGAATTACTAGAAACTTAAAAAACAATATTTTTTATATCCATAATTATCGATTAAATACAGTCATTTTTAATATTTCTCTTTATTATCGATTAAAATTAAAACGATAATGCTTACGAATGTGTACTGAAATAGCGTCATAGTTAATGGAAAAATAATTGCTAAGCAAGCCTC
Organism: Kradibia gibbosae; assembly: GCA_018907135.1. Taxonomy (NCBI): domain Eukaryota; kingdom Metazoa; phylum Arthropoda; class Insecta; order Hymenoptera; family Agaonidae; genus Kradibia; species Kradibia gibbosae. The sequence goes on from JACCHX010000001.1 coordinate 16,918,368, forward strand.
GAAACTCATAGCCACAACTCTTTTTTCAGAGTACGCGGAAGAAGCGTTTTCTAAAAAAAATCGCATAAATACTTCCCTCTAAGTGAATAAACCATCCCCGAGGGCCATTTTCTTTTGGTTTCAACACGTAGCATATAACTTTATACACTCGTGTTTATAAACGCAGTCGACAGGTTATGCCAACATCTCGTATTCACGCTTACCTTTTCCCTTGCGCGTCATACGTACGGGACCGGGAGTGTCATCGTCGTCTTCGTCGTCGTTACCGTAGTCGTTCTTCTTCTTCTTACTCCTTTGCCTCATCCTTCTCCTCCTCATCGACGTGCACACGATTTTACGAGCACTTCGGGGCTTCATCTCTAAAACATTTTGAGTTCGACGTCGTCGCCGCACACGTTGAAGATATAATCAAACAAGGAAGTAGCGCGACTTTTTTCTCCGCTTTTTCAGTTTCGTATTGAGGTATGGACAACGCGAGATTAAAGCGTGACAAATTGTAACTCGACAAAAGTATATGACCGAGCTCTCCTCATAAAAAGCATTCACAATGTTGTCTTTATGTTCGCGCGCTTTTGACTTTCCCTTCTCTCTCTCTCTCTCTCTCTCTCTCCTTCTTTCTTTCCCTCTCCTTCCTCCTCAATCCGTTACAAAATCTAGTATTATTTCTTAGACTTGTACTAAAGGTATTCCTTCGTCCTTTTAGCTTAACTTTACGATTGCAGTGAGCGCGTGTGCGGCATCGATTTTTACAAAGAAAAAAATAGTTTTATGACTTATCTATTCGAAAATCTTGAAGACAAAAAAGAAGAAAAGAGTGTATTACTTTTATAAGTCGGGCAAAAATGTCTCAGTGTATTGCAAGATAGAATTTTTGTCTTTACCATGTGGTCGATCTTTCTAGCATCATAACAAAGAATAAAATTTGATGGAGTTTCGTTTTAATATGTGGATTCGTTTTAAAGAAATGGAATTTTTATATTTTTATAACTTCCTTGAAAATCCATAAAAAGAATTTTTTGACGACTCGGCAAGATGAAATATTCAATTTAATCTTTTTTGGACGTAAAAAATATAGCTAAAACTTCTTAATCTATTCTAGAAATGAAAAACGTAAATTCTTGGTTTCTGTTTTAAAATATTCAAGTATTTAAAACAAGCATCTTATTTTTAAATACGTTAGTTATATAATCGCTATCAAAAACAACTTAAGCTTGTAAAGCTTTAAAAAATACAAATTTATTGATTATCCTAGCATAGAAAAGATAACAATTTAATTGATTTAATACCAGATACTTTGTATAACTAGCTTGTTGTCGGAAATATAAACCGGGTCCTTGAATAATGAAAACACATCAATAAATGTATTTTTTGAACTAATTCCCATTAATTTATGATTTTAAGAATTTAAGCATTATAAAGTGAAGTATTATATAGATACTTGTTGAATGCGATAACATCAGAATGTTCAATTTATTAAAATTTCATTCGAACAAATGAATAAGTTTTTCATCTTAGATATTCACTGTAATTTGTAAATGAAAAAAATAAAATAATTACCCTACTTTCATTAATTTGCCGAGTCAGTTAAACGCTGCTTGGATGGAGTATATCTTGTCACTTTTTATCGTTAACACATGACACATAGAGAGCCATTAGATCTTTAAAAAGTACCTTTGTTTGTTATTTTATTGAGAGGAATAAGATAATTTGTATTAAAATCAATGATTTTTTAGGTAAATATGTACAAATTGTCTGATAAAAGAATATTTAAAATTAAAAATATCCAAGGCCTTGTTTCGGTTTGGCCTATTCGGATTTTTATTTTTTCAATAACTTCAGCTTAATTTAAGAACAGCGAAGCAGAAGCTTGCAGTTACAACAATAGCGACCCAGCCGCCGAAATTTTAGTCAAACTTACAATTCAAGTTAAGTTGCACATATCCTGTTATTCCCTTTAGTCTCTCTCTCTCTCTCTCTCTCTCTAGTCGCTCCCGTTTCTCATCCATCCCTATCTGTTTTATTCTTTTCTCTCAACCTCCGGCCCACCCCAGGCCCATCCTTAATTACAAGGTCATAAAAGCCCATTCGATGTATGCGAGAAGGGCCCAAAAGCCAACTCTCCTTTTCTCACTCTCTCGAATTTCGTTGCTGGTGCGCAAGCCTGCATGTGTCGTCCAATTCTCTTACGTCCGTCGGCCTTCTGAGGCTTGGCGCACCGATTGACCATGGGATGCCTCGTAAAAGTATGATTTACAACTCGCTGCCGCTGCCTGACTGCCGCCGCTGCCGCTGCTCTGCTGCTGCGCTGCCTCCTACCCGCCTGGCAATCACTCGGCCGAGGATCTTCGTCGTCGCGCCTCGCCGAAACTTCTTTCATGGCTTCTCCTTGTAATCGTTTCGTCTTCTTTCTTTTTTCAACATCATCTTTTTCAGATCTCCCTTTCTCCCCGGGCATTCTGTGCCCCAGCCTACACTTCGTCTCCGCGCGCTTACCAATCTCTGTCTCTCTCTCTCTCTCTCTCTCTCTCTCTCTCTTTCTTTCTAGCCCATACGTACACGCTGACGGGGACTCAACACAGAACAGCATCCGTGGGTCAAGGGGCACAATTGAAGCGCGAGCTCTTTTCATCAATTTGTTCGATGCGAGGCTGAGCGTTGATTTACTGTCGCGTCAACTCACGGTCAGAAGCTGCTGTATACGCGGAAATTAATGAGTTGTCACCCAAAATGATGAGAAAGAAGTTTGACTGATGTGTGCCTTGTTCAGCTTTCCGTTCGTGAAATTCTGAGGCCGTGGAGCTGAGCGTTTCGCCAAGCAGGAACGTATTGAAAAGCATCTTAATGTTTCATTTGTGCGTCCGCGATGATGGATAACACACGGAGTCAGACATTTCTTAACCCTTTTTACTCCCATGAGTAATTATTTTGTTGCAACGCATTTGCGAATTTCAATTTGGCGAATCCATAAAGATAATGCCCCTGATGCCTTTTTAATGCAATTTTGCGGTTGCATCAAGAAAACGAAATTATAATTTCAAACAATAAACAATCCAGCTCTTTTTATTTTTTAATTTCTAAAATATTGTTTCCCATAAATTATATACGTTATTTACTAAGGTGTATAATACGAATACTACGACATTAGAAGGGAAAGAACAGCAATTACTATATACTGAAAATTACGATGTAAATTGCATAATCTAGCTTAGGAAAAATATTAGCTTGCATATTTCAGTAACGTTTTTTTTCCACTTTTAAATTAAAAATTAAGAGATTCTTTAAATATTTAAAATTTTTAATATACTTATTTATTGTTCAAATATTCATTGTTAGATTAAAAAAAAACAAATTTTTACCGTATTATATTTCTTTATGCATGCATTTTTAAAAAACCTGTAACTTTTAGTGCTATACATATTACTTCAATTTAACAAAATAAAGGAATTTAATTGAAGGCACATCTTGAATAATATATATAGCTACAATACTAATTAGTTATAATTCAGTTTAGCACTAATGTTTCGGTATAACGATGTAAATATTATTGCCGAGGTTTAGAAATTAATAAACCTTGTTTTATATTTTGTTTGTCTGATTTTATTTTCATGCTTTTATCAGTTTTCAACGCGTGTATGCTAGATTACACAAGAAACTTCTTCTCTGTTCGCTTGTTCTCTGTTATATTATAACAAGGTCTAATCTAAAATTACTTTGTCTCAGGAAATTGATACTGTATATATAAACATCTTAGGTAATAATATTGCTGTCATATAAGGATACAATATTCGCATTCCTTAAGCATTAATTTAAAATCCCGAAATAGAAGGGAAAAGATCATAATAGCATTCGGGCTGTCGTTTTATATACAATAGACGGTAAGGTAATATATATCGCATCGGAAAAATACTTTTATTAATTCGTTTTTCCTTACAACTAATACTTCATTTAAATTTATTCCCGACGATCTATCTAACGAGAGTAGGTAGGTCATAAGCACCGCAACACACCGACCGCCTTGAACTGACAATGTTAAAAATCAAAAAAATATTATACAGACAGATTATATTATATGTATCGCTATCATAATTAGTTTGTTGTGTGACAGGAAGAGATTCTAAGTCAATGAGGTCTCTTATATTTTTCGTTGGAAGTTTGTACTGTTACCACTCGAACCACTCCATCTAATTCAGAATGTAGTTTCAAAATTTTAGCTAATGGTCATTTTATAGGTTGTATGTTTCAATCCTTCAAAATTACCACCGTTTCGACATCCATTTTCGTATTTTGGCCATTATACCATTTCCTACGAGTGGTGAGATTGTGCAGGTGTTCCTTAAGCCAACACTTCCAGGATGAGAGTTTTCCAGGCGACTTATCGGATAATTCGTACTCGCGCATACCTCTTAGCGGTTCTCCAATAAGGAAATTGGCAGAAGTTAAAGGATAAAGGAATGATGGTTCTGAAATTTAAAATGGCTTCAATTTGATTCTCATACATTAACAAAACCTCGTAACTATATAAACGATTACCAAAGAGATTATACAAGTGATGTTTAAATGATTTTATGGCGGCCTCCTATAAACCTCTTAAATGTGACGATAGCGGAGGATTAAGATGCCAGTATATGTTTTCGCCGATGAGCCTGTTTTTCACCTTCTCGTTGTCATTAAGAAAAGCGTATACTTCGCGAATTCCGAGCCCGAAAAATTAGTCGCGATTTTAAAGTATATGTCAATCGGTTTACCTCGGCGAGACATGAAACGATTTAAAGCAGCAAGAAATGCTTCAGAGCTCCAATCCTCAACGAGTTTCATTTCTATCACCTTTGTTGAAAGGCATATGAAAATGGCAACATATATTTTTTAATCAAATTACGGGACCGGTGCTCAAAGTGCCATTTAGAAATACTTTACTCGTTGATTTAGCCGACGCATCGAAAACCACGCGTAATTTCGTAGTCACGCAGTACTTTAAAATACCATAGAGCGAAAAGAACCTATTTCAACACTCGGTTTTAATTCCGTAATAAGATTCAACGACTCATACTCAAGAAGAAAATTTGTACACTGGATTTTTAATAATAAATTTTTTTCTAACACTCCTTCTAATATTTTGAATAGCTTTAAAGTGATGGAATAAGATTTGTCTATTTTGCATTTTCTGTGATTGAAAGGGAATTTTACCACGTACCGCTCTGTTGAATTAGGGACAGTATTTTTTTTAAAAGGCTTTTAACAATATTTCTCTTCGGCGTATAATATCGGCTATATTGGAGTTTCCTCAATCTCTAAAAATTTACTTATAATTTAAATTTTTGGTCGTGACGTTATATATCAATGGCAACTATTTCGACGACACCGCCATTTCATCAAAAATTATCTACTAAAATAGCGTTTTTTGTTACATCGTGTCATATGTTTCAAATATTATCCATTCGGAGTACATTAATTTATAAAAAAAATTTAAATTCGAACAAGGCATCACGCTGACGTGTGAAATTCAGGATCTGCAAGCGAGATATTCTAAGATACAAACAAATTCTAGTTTTATTTTAGTAGATGGGACAAATTTGTTAAAGCTATTCCAGATTAGAAACGGCAATTCGCAAGAATAATTATTTAACCGTGATTCGAATATTACTTTTATTTCGTCCGTGCAATAATTAACTGAATCATTTATACCTATGACTGACACATTTACTTGTAGTTGGTAGAATTTCAATTTTTTTGCTAATTCTTTGCTCATGAAATTGATTTGGTATCAAGAGTCTAAAAACACGCGAGCAGAATGTAATAATTCGTTCTTATTAACAAAATTAATAATCGCGTTTGCTAATAAAATTACTATTTAGGCTTTATTCGAAATATTAACATTTTTTTATTGTTGAATACAATTTTGATTATTTTTATGTAAAATTGTATGTTGTTTTTGCCCCAAATCTTACATCCGACGGACCGGCAATTAACCAATACGTGATTGACTCTTAAATAATTCACGCAAAGTTTCGCGGTTTTTATCAAATTAATTTTCCTTGTGTTGTCTAATTTTAATATATTGTCGCAACTTGCATAAAATTCTTGCCTCAGCACACATGGCATACGAGATCTCTGTGCAGTATATATGTCACGTTAGTCGCTCGCTCAAAATAATTTGCATTGTTCAGGTTTCATTCGGACTTCGTATTATTATGCTTTTAGGTATTAAATTAAAACGACCATAATATAGGTTGCCTATCTTTTTTTTTCATCTTCGAGCACTATTTGTGATCATGTAAAAAGTTGAAGAGATTTTCAAGGGAAGGACTCTTCAATTTATTGTTTATATCGCGCCATCATAAGCGCATGTCCTCATCTAATTTAGACGTGAAAGTCGGAAACGCTTCCATATACGGTATTTTTAAGGCTTGCAACGATAATGTTTTGACTTTAATGTAATATTTTCCCGACAATTTGATGTAGCCCTAGTAAAAAAAGCAAATCGAAAAAGACTTTTACATGTTTGGCTATTGACGCATTTGGTAAATAACTTTTCCAGTAGGTTCCAATTTAACAAAGTTGATATTGAATGATGTTTTATTCATTAAGCAAGAGCGATGATCATTATGGACCTCGGCCTTAATACGTCGAAAAAACTTGGCCACGACTCACAGGTACCATTAAGTTTAGGAAGCTCTAGCTTAAACAAATTAATTTGGAATTAAGGAAGCAAGGATATGCTCGCATTAAATATGTCTATCGCATTCACTGGAAACAATTCTCACAAGAGTGCAATATCCGCTGCACATTTGCCTGATATTTGCAAAAGCTCTCCTCGAATTCCATACGCTTTGATCATTGCTCTTCGAGATTTTATCACACTCGCTCAATTTCGGATTTTATTCTGTCGAATTTATCGATCTCTGGCTTAAATCCTTCATATTCAATCCTTAATGAAAAGGAATTGGGGTTTTTATTTTAACTCGTCCATCTTCGGAAAACGGTAAATTTAAACTTTATCGCATTGTGGACATAGACGTAATCCTTAATTTCAAACTTAAAAATTAATAGTACTCTAAGGTACGGAAAGGGAAAAATAGTATGTTTGGAGAACGCCAAAATAGTACATGAGTACTCACCCGTCTGTCGACGCTAACATCGTTATTCTTCATCAGTTATCCTTGATCGTTAGCTCCTCGAGGATTTTGTAGTTTTTTGCTGCATTACAGATGCGTCGCTGCCTACCGTTGTATGGGTTCTAGGTGTGCAAACGGATTACACACAGCTGATTGGTAATTAAGAAGGTATGGCTCCTTCACTTACGTAAAAATGTACACGACACACATCTTATTTAATTATTGGGCTCTCCTGTGCCGATTACGTTTTTGATGACTTGTTTGGTACGATAATTCTGCTGATAAAGATCTTTTATCGAAGCCAAGTCCATCTAAAATACTATGCGGATGGTATAGTTTTTACTTTGTCACAAACTCGGCTCAAAAGACCAATTTTTGTGCTGGAGCTTAGAAATTAATAAACCTCATTTTGCGTTTTTTTATTTTATTTTCTTGTTTTTACCAGTTTTAAACGCGTGTATATTAGATTACACAAGAAACTTCTCTGTTTGCTTACGTTCGGTTATATTATAACAAGTTCTAATCTAAAATTAATTTGTCTCAAGAATTTATACTGTATCTATAATATCTTACGTAATTGTATTTCTATCACATAAGGATACAATATTCGCATTCTTTAAATGTTAATTTAAAATCCCGAAATAAAAGAGTATAGATCACTCAATAGCATTCGGGCTGTTATTTTATTTACAATAGGTAGTAGGGTAATATATATATCGCATCGAAAAAATACTTACATATACAACTAATACTGCATTTACATTTATTTCCGGCGGTCCGCCGATCAAGAAGAAGTAAGTCTTATGCATGATATAATCGCGCCGCAACAATTATTAAATTGAAAGCCCAATTGAAATAAAAAAATTATCGTTTACTTAACTAAATGCTTGTTTAATTATTATATATTAAAGTCTCTCGTGGTTGACCTAAATATTATATACAATTGAAATATTATTTTGAATAAAGTAATTCAATTCATATATCAATTGTATAACAAATAGGAAAAGTTGGGTAACTTTAAAAATATAATAATTTTAATACTAACGTATCGTGACTAAGTTTGTGTAGGTATATTTTTTTATAATTGTCGATAATATTAATACATCATACAGAATAAATGATTGAAAAATAATAATATTTATAAATACATACTAAAATACCTTTATTTTTCCATTATTAGAAGGGATGTAAATAATCATTTATAATTCAAAGATTTTCTTTAAAGTATTCTTAGTTTATTTGGAAGCTGAATATCTATAAAATATTTTATGTTTTGTACATAATTGTATTTCGCACTATAGTTTTGACAGCAATAGCCTTGTGCCATTTTCAACAATATAAAAAAATTGTTGTTGTTGTCATTTTAATATAAATTTTAGTAGCTCTTAAATGCATTTAATTTCAAGACATTTTATAAAAAGTACAATTATGTACATATATTACACATATATTTGAGAAAAATCCCTAAGAGACTAGAAAATTTTAAAATTATAAATTTAATTATATTCTCTTAATTTGTAAATATTAACAATTACAAAATATAAGCTGTATTAAAAAAAATTTGTTTGATTATAAAATGAAATTCTTTCACATATCTGATTGAATAAGTTCCAGTACACAGATTATCACCTTGAGTGCACATCTTAAGATGATTTATATTATGACTGAGTTGTAAAATGTGATGTATTTATAAAAATACTTAAGTTTGTATTGAATAAATAAAATTTTAATCGAGTTATGCATGGCGCATAATGAGACTTTACGATTAAAAAAGAAGTCACAGTTGAAAGGTTTAATTACTACACATATTAAATTTTATTCTAGGAACTGTGTGCTATGTCTACGTAAGGTGAGACTTTTAAATGCAACTTTATTACTCTGAGTTTATTGCAATGAAACATCACCGAGAGTTGTTACAAGTGAAAGGAATGTTACATTAGCGGTTGGTGCGTAATAGCATCAAATTAACAATTATGAAGACTGGTTACTGTCTATACCTGTATAAAAAAATTTTTTACGATCTTAAATAATTTTACTAATATCCATAATGCTTAAAATGGAAAGATCAACTTTTTATATACTAAGTTTAAATAAAAATAAAACTTAATAATATTAATAAAATTAAATTAATTTGAATAGTTTATCAGTGAATGATATAAATAAAGGATGTGTAAACAAAATTTTTCATATAAATGTAAAATTAAGTTTATTTCCATATAAATAAATTTTTTTATTTGACAACATATTAAACCAATTTAAGACATCCAGTATATTTTGCAGTAAACACCAATTTATTTTTTCTTCTACATTTAATAGTCAAATGTTTACTTTTAAAAAAAAGTTTTAACGTTACAAGTTAAAATAAATTTTGTAATAAATATGTTTTACACTCTTAGAAAATAACAAATTATAATAGTTTTTTAAACATATCGCTTATATGGTATATGAGTGGATTTTTATTGATTAATGATATTAATATTAAATTAATTGTAGTTTACAAGCATACGATCAAAAATTTTCAAATTCATAATTTTTATTTAATGAAAAACCTTAAAATCTAAAAATTTTGACATAGATAATTGATAATTGATATTAAAAAATGTATTATTATTAAAACAATATGTCTTTTATGAGCAAATTAAAAAACACTATTTTTAAGTATATAAAAAGGATAATAATTATCAATACAGCAACAACAGTTCTTTGAGAAACTATGTATAAAAAAATATATGAAATAGTCTTTTCAAACTTATTCTATTGACTGAGGTTAATTACAATCATTTTATTATTATGTCTAAAATTTATGTGGTTCTAATCGATAGGGTAAAAAATTTAAAAATAAAAATAGACATAAATATGTACTCATACATTCATAATAAGTTCAATTCATTGACTGGCATTCTTAAATAGCGAGTAATTTCGTATTAAATAAACAATAAAACTCTAAAATGGATCCGCAAAAAACTTTCATTGCCTCCGTACATAAGAGTAGTCGTTTATCTTTAAAACGTGTTCACGCGAACGGCTGCAACAGGGGTAATAATTACTCTGTCTGAATATTCGATACATCGCGAGAAACCCCTTCATTATCTAGTCGCATTCCCAAGGCCTGGGACTACTAAAAGTTTCGCTCTGCAGTGCTACAAATACTTCATGAAACACTGGCGTAGCATATACGTATATAAATGCAGACACACCTGATAGTCCCATTATATTTCATAGGACCGTGGTTATATTTTGGCGAGTATGACTTTAACTGTCGATGTGGACCGCTTGGCACGTTATATTATTCCTTAGCAGGATTTTACAGGCGTTAGTCCGGATAGACGTCGCCGTTGTCCTCTCCTTTCTTTTTCGGCCGTAAACGTCAGTCTTTTGGTTGACCGGCTTGCGCTAAAGCGACCGCATACGGCAGGATTCGACGTCCCTTGTCTACTTCACCGTTCCACTCCTTCCCATCACAACTCTGCTAACCTCTTTGCCCCTCGGCGTACCGCGTTTCACGGCCAGCAAACTGTGCCACTAATAAGCCGCTTTTTCCGCATCGTTTAGAAACTCGCGACCCTCTTACCTCCTTTCGAACAACTACCCGTCATTCGACAACCCAATTTTTCATCATAATTATTCTATTTATCCGGGCTTCCGAATCTTTTTCAACGTGTAACTCGTAAAGCTAATGCTGTTTTTTATTATAAAATATGTATTTGTGAATTGCGCAAGTGGAGAGGAAAACGTAGGGTATAGTAGAGTTGTAATAATTTCCTTCATTCTGGACTATATGGGCGGATGCTTCTAAGAAATAGGGATTTACCAAGCGTCTACCGAACGTGCGTTCATTTCGCAGTCATTTTATTTACTGGCTCAAACGAAGAAAGAACAGAATTCACACGTATGTAATTAATGCGTTTTAAGATTGAACGATATAATAAAAAATCATACGGTGGAGGTCGAAACACAAACTGATCATTTTGACTTGAAATGAAAATCTTTTCGACATGCTTCAACGAGATTAAGCTAATTTACTATGCCTTTTAATTTTTTTTATATGTGATTGATTTTCTACTACAACATGTTAAACGCCAATATAGTATTTTATCGTTTGGTTCATGTAATGTATGTATTCACAGACATTTGTTTTTAAATTAACTTTGTATCATTAATGACATAATTATAATTAATAAATAAACAAGAAGCTATTAGATACGTAATTAAATCTTATAAATTAATTAATAATCTACAATATACTATTTTATAATTTAACAATAAAATATCAGGAAACTTATTAATTTTTATTATTTTTTGTATATTAAAATACGAAGTCACGTAAGTAATTGAAAAATTATATATTTTACCGGTATGATAAATTACATTTTTGTAGATATATACACAAATAATATTATATAGATTACTAAATCAAATGCTAGTCATGATAATGGTCGTGTAAAAAAATATATATTTAATTAATCTAATTATCAAAGACTAACTATTTCTGCTAGAATTATATTAATTTTCTAGAAAATATTTAATGTAGTAAATAATATATAATGATAATTATGAACAGATAATAAACATTACTTATTAAGCAATACAGTATTAAAAAAAAAATATTTTCTATTAACTTAAAAACTAATTATTCTTTCCATTATTTTTTAGTATCATGTCTATACTTAAAATTTACTAAGCGTTTAAATTACTAGTCTAGCTCAAAAAACTAAAATTTGTTTCATTCGGAAGTAACAGCAAGTATATTACAAAAATCACCTGTTAACTGAAAATATAACAAAACTATTTGTTCATTCCATTCTGCCATTCTGGTATGTGTGCATTAAGAATGGACAAAACTGAATTTTTTATAGTGTGTATATACGAATGATGGAAACTGCGTAGGCGTTCCACAAAAAAGTTATGTAGCACTTTTATGGAAGTTCAATTGTAATCCACGAGTATGGTTATAATGTATGTAAAGCCCTTTAGCCCAGGCCCCATAAACCAGATCCTTTCGATAATGGCACTATTGCATACAAGCTTAAATAAGTGAGAGAGAATGTTAAGGGAGGGGGGGGGAAGTTTATTTGAAAACTTTGAAAAATATATCCCATTGAGTCCAGAACAATGGGAGAGATACAATTTATCATTACTTTTTCAAGGTATACACAGTAATACATGTTTTCTTTAGTACCTATAGTAATATGTGTACTAATAATATGTGTACTATGATAAAAATTAATTAGAGCATGCGCATGAAAATTGTTACTTTATCTACTGCTACCACAGACGTAAGTATAAAATGCCTTACGTATCATTTAATTTAAGTTGCGTATATTTCATATAAGAATATTTTTTTAACTAAATTTTTATTTATAATATTATAATATTACCGATAACATTATTGATATGAATACGAGTCCTATTACTAATAATTATAGATAAAAATTCGCTGGAATACTTTTATTAATATACTATTCTTAAATGTGACATATTAATCAATGTTACTTAATAACATTAAGTTTATATTGTAATACAGTAATATTTTTTTAAAAATGGGTTATAATTATCATATTTTTTAAAAGTAAATATATTTATCATTAATACAAAAATAATTTTTATAAATGTATAAATGTAATAATCCTTTTTTAATATTTATTTAATTTAAATAATAATATTAAAATTTAACGTTAAACATTATACATGAAAATTCTGCTAGTCTGTTAAAATAGCATGGACGATATTTAAACTATCATTAAAGTAGAAATTTCATCAAAAAAGGCGATCGACCAGAAAAAGACCCACAATGTTTAAAATATAACCAATATACAGATTTATGACGAAGATGTTTCGACGCTCATACTCATATTACACGTGATGAGTGGCACACCTAAAAATGATGTAAATATATATATGCAAATTCAACGGTGATAAATGGCATCAAATAACCTATCTGCATTAACATGTGCAGTGTAACATCATCCATAAAATTTTTTTACTACACTATATTGTAAGTATCTTATTTCCTACAATACAATAGATCTATTAGGTTTCAAACTCCCAAATATAAAAGATGTTTTATAAGTTAAATCATTAAGGTTATTGTCGCAATAATAAAATCACAATAATAAATATGAAAATTTCAATAAACAGTCATTATTCTTAAATAATTGCTGTATTATATTCTGTAACAACTTAATTTAAACATGATTTGAAAAACGGTATAAAAAATACTATTGCTAAATATACGTGTTTCAACGATTTAACAAGGATAATTTTCGTGGTTAAAAAAATATAAAGACTATATTAAACCTTACTTTATATATTATGACAATAGTTTTTCGTTATAAACAATAATACAGTAATTTATTATAAAAATTACATTTAAAAAATAAATGAAAATTAATTTAAAAAATCTTCAATTTCCTGTGAAAAGTAGTTGTAATATTAACACTAAATAATTCTAAATGTCTTTAATAAAGCATTGATGTTAAGACATTGCAACTGCTTTCAGAAATATGCCTACTTTATACTTCAGTATATTAGGCTATATAGAATCTTCAATGACAAACCTTGTTGAAAACACTAGTGCATTTAATAAATAATTGTATAAATTTTTATTTTTAGCCAATATATTAAACCAATCGTAAATTAAAAATAACTAAAATTACTTTCAAATGTAATTATTATGCAGTGTAAAAGCAAACACTTTATAATGTATTTATCTAGTTGCATTCATTGCGTATATAGAGTCTGATTAAAACAAATATTTATCACTGATTAATTAGTCATTTTTTGAACTATAATAATTAGAAATTTTATTGCATAAAATTTAAAGAATAAAACTAAAACTAGGCTTTTTTACAATGAAAATGTTTTTTAAAATATTAATCAATACTGCACATGCTTATAATAAATCTTTGTAAAATGCACTCAATAAAATCAATTTTTAAATTTTTAAGTAACTGATTTGTTTTTTATAAAAATTTTAAACATATTGAACAAATTAAAAATTATATATATAAGCAAAATTATTTTCTTAATTAATTAGTAATTTAATCTATACAATATAATTATTTTAAACACGACAATTATTTAATCTTTTAAATACATCATTTTCGAATTATATAGTAGAGTGTAAATATTATTCATTAATTATAAATCTTAAGAAATCCTTGCTCAGTAATAAAACTTTATAAATAATTGACTTTAAAATATAAACTTGTATATTATTTCTTATGAACATTGCTATAAAATTTTCTGAAAAATCAATGGCATATAATTTTTATATTATACTAATCTTTTATATTAAACTAATTTTCTTTTCCTCTCTCTTTTTCTATCACTCTACCAACATATATACTTCAATCTGTCTATTTATCTATCTTTTTATTTTTCTTCCTCTCGCTCTCCCTTTTCTCTCTTTTGCTCTATTTCTCTCTTTCTCTCATTTCTCTTAACTTACACCACATATACATTGATTTAGAGCTCGTCACAGATTGTAGAAACAAGCGTAGAGGGGAAAATGAAGTGCCTACGGTATCATAGTGATTTCGACTTAGCTGCAAGCTGTCTCATAAAATAAGAAACTTTACACACGCGCCCTGCTAAAATAAACGAAGGTCTGACCTTACCTCGCGAGTAAAGAAGTGACAGAATTAGGGGATGGGAAACAGAAAGAGTGAGCGAGAGAATGAGTAATATGCAGAAAAACGGATAATTAAGGAAAAAGAGAATAAGTGAACTTAATGCAATGCAGTAAAGCGGGAAAAAAAGTTGAAATGAAGAAAAACTCCTAATGTCCAGTGTGTACAGAGGGAAAACCCACGAGAGCTCGGATTGTAAAGAGTTTCTCACTGCGTTTACGACTATGTCGTTAAATTTGCACGCCGTCTCTTCGTCTCCCCCCTCTTCCTTTCTCTCTCACTCGTTCTATCGGGTTTCTTGCTTTACTAATATTTCATGCAAGACAGAAAGAGAGAAAGAAAGCAAGAGGAAGAGAGAGAGAGAGAGAGAGAGAGAAAGTGGAGAGAAACAGAGAGAAAAAGATAGAGAAATTGGTTTAGCTGCTGTTGAATCGTTCCATGCCGTTGATTACATTGATACCACTTGCTGCGTGCAAAGTGAAGCCTCTCGCTCGTATTCGTTCAGATATACGTGCTCACTATACGTACCCGGATATATTTATGCCTATTTGCGTTTTTGTAAATTTAAGTTAGCATATAATTTAAGGTGTATGCGTGTATGTATTTACCTTTGTAATTTAATTGCACGAGTATAAACATTTGTACATATATGTATACGCGTATATTTAAGAGAATCTCACAAGAAGGATCGTATTATGCGGAATGTCTGGATTTTAAAATGTGCGAACGACCATTAGATATGTATATGTATAAATACATTGCAGAAAAATAAATATAATATGTGCATATAAATACGATAAAAAAAAGAGCATTGAAATCACTTGCAGAATAGAAAATGATATCTTCATGCATTTTTATTACGAGGTTATACTGAGTACCGCAAACTGATAAATTTCAAATAAAGTTTTTTCATCTTAACCTGCAAAAAATCATACCTATGGAATATACATGGACAGTTTATGATTATTATTGAAAGGTGCTAGAATAATAAAGTCATATAGACCATATACATTCATTACATACAAATGCATGTAGGTAATAATAGTAGAACTGTATTATACTTGACCTACGTGTTACTTATACATGTTTATATAATTAGAAATCTGCATTATCATCACGAAACGTAACTATGGTTTTTATTTCTTTAACACAGAAAATAATAATAAATAGGATATGGCTTAATTAGTCACGTAAAAAATACGAAAGGGTGAATTATAAATCGACGGTCTTTATGAAAAACTCAATCAGATAGTTTAAATTATAAAGAATTTAAAATTTAATTTTAGGATTTAAAGAGCCAAATATGATTAGATCTATAATATCAAAAATTATTTTCGAACGAAGTTTTAAAATATTTAAAATTACAATTGATTTAATATATTATATACATTAAGTAATATTAGGTAATATTAAATTATATATATAATATATTTTGCTTTGATATATTACTTATTAATTTTATATTAATTATAGTAACTGTAGAATTATATAAAATGTAAATCTTATAATTATTTAATCTAATGTTAAATTTAAAATACATGTTTTTAAAAGAAGAAACTTTGTAAAAAATGTCCTCATAATGTCTAATATAATAATTTTGAGTAGTAAAAATTAAGAACAAAAATTATCATTTACGAATTATACAATTATTAAAAAAAATATTTTTATAAAATAATAAAGTAAATTAATCAATATTATTTATCCCTATTTCTAGATTAAAAAATAATTTATAACTTCTTTAAGCTTTTTTCATTATATGAATAGTGTATAGGCATTTTCTACCGAGTTTTAATAATGGATAATAACTTCATAAATTTCAATTAATAATTAAAACAAAAAAGTATAAAAAGTTAAGGAGATACATATATTTGACGTTTAAAAAGTTTTATGATTCAATAAAACCAAAAAATGCAGCGTATAGATTTTACAGATTAAAATCAATTTTGTTTGCATTGAATACACGATTATAACTTCGAAGGCTCGTCCAGTCGAAAAGAAATGTACTAATTTTTATGTTTTAAAATAAAAACTAATCTTCTTGGTGCTTTTTGTTCTTTAACATTGATTATATATTTAGTATGATTACTTATCTATAATATAATACTTTATATTATACGATTTTCTAATGTTCATTTTTATAATCTTAATGAAAGTAATAAAAACTATTATATTTTCAATGGATTCATTCCAGTCAAAATATTCTTTCGTAAAATAGTATAAAGAGATCTTAAATTTAAAATTCAACAAAAACAGTAAGAATTATCTTTAATTATCGTTTAAGTAACATAATTTTAAATTATAAAACGAAAAGGATGCACTTAAATAGAAGTCATATATATTACTATACAATCATACTTACTAAATTTATTTAAAATATTTAAAAACAACTTAAATGAACAAAGAAATTTAAATTATAAGAAAATAATATGCGTGTATTGATTTCTACGAAGATTTTAAAAATTTTTAATAATCACAGTTTCAAAAATAAATATAAAACAAACGTCAAATATAAAATAGTAGGATGATAACGGGGTAACCAACTAAAGTATTGTTGGCTCTTTTGAAGAAATAAAACTGATACGAAAAACTTAAGCAGAAGCTTTCGAATCAAATATATCCTATATGTCCATAAAGTCATAAAAAAAATTCTTAACCGTATGTATAGTCACTTACTAATATATTAAATAACATATATTGACAAAATTATTATTTAAAAAAAACTAATTTTTTGTGCAATAACGTGTAGTATAAAAATTATTAAAATTGCAAATAAATAGTATAACTGAGTATAAGGTATAAAATTAAGATAAATGCTTAAGTAATATTAGTTAGAGTTTTGAAATGTTTACAAAAAAATACAACAAATTATGTGTGACAATACTATATTACTATATTAGATAATAATATATAATAACTATATTAGAACTAGAAATTTGGCGACGAAGCAAATGAAAAAACTCTATAAATAACCTTCTGACAGGTTATGATTAGCTTTTATTTAAAGATACTAATCCAAGAATTGTTAATAATGATATTAGATAAAATTACAGATATGAATTTATAATTAATAAAATAAATGGTAATAGAAAAAAATTAAAAATTCTTAAATATATTACACGTACAATCTAAAAAATCATTGAAATAATGAATTCACATTTGTATTTATATTAAAGCTTCCTTTTACTTATAATTACACATATTAAAAGTTTTTAAAAGTTTAAAAATTTTATTAAAAGTTCTATTTTACAAAAAGTTTAAAAATTCGTACAATATAAGAAATTAAATAATTTTAAACTTGAATGACTATTATGTAGAAAATGAAATATTGCAGTGTACAATGAACAGGTTTTATAGCTAGATTGGAAAAAAGGAGCATACAGACTTTTGGTATTGAATCTTAAAAATAAAAAATTTTTAAAATAAATAATAAGAAACTGAAATATAAAAATAATATAACATACGTTAAATATAAAAGAAATATCTCAAATATAGAACAAAGTAATGAAAATATTATGTAAATTATAATATATTGGGTTCATGATATATGTTAAAAAATAGCAATAATGAAAAATAATCATAATTATTATTATAACGTCAGTAATAATATTAATAATAATAAATTAGAATCATAATAATAAGTAGAAGAACAAGAATAAGAATTATAATAGTCATAAATAATGACGATGATGATGATGACGATGGTAATGATATTGTTTACTATAATGATATAAGTATTGAACGCTGCGTCCATTCGTTATATTATTTTTTCAGCTGATTATGCATTTTTGTATTTTCTAAAAAATTGACTATGATTTCCAGAACGTGAGCTGAACGTATAATTCATAATAAATATTTCTAAATTAAATATTTTTACTACACAATATACATGTAAAATCGAAATTTATAAATGTACATGTTATAAATATAAAAAACAAACAATATATTTACATATATATGCATACAAAACTTTAATAATAACCATATAGTAGTATTTCAGTCAGTATAATAGTAACTACAAAGATTGATTTTGAATTTGTAGTGTTTTATTAAATAAATGATTCCCAAAAAAAAATAAAAGAGTATTAATGTGTTAAAATATTTTAAAAAATTAAAAAAAAAATTTTTTAAATATGAGTAAATATTAAAATATGTATTAATTATTAAAAATGAAAAATTAAATTATTGTTAAAAAAATGTATAATATTTGTTATGTAATGATTTAATTAAATATAAATAAAATAAGAAATCAGTATTTATCAAATAAATTATATTAGATATTAAAGTTTTTCATTTCTAATAACAAGCAGATTTTTAACGTTAATTGCTTATACCGGATTCAAAAATCTCAATTTAAATGGTAACTTACATGATTACCTATATAATTAAATAAGTCGCTATGAATCACTTTATTAGTAATATTCTTCTTTACATATAAAATATAAAGCTGAAGTTATTGTACTTATTAGACAGTAAAATTATGAAAGAAAAGTATCCAATCATATTCAACTACTAAACTCATAGCATTTCTTAATACGTTAATATCAGAATTGTTTGATTCCTGTTGGCTTACATATATTAAAGTACTTGAATTTATATGCAAAAAATACAAAAATCAATAGGACAGTTTACAAATTATGTTTTAAATAATGCGTTGTCAATAAATGCCAGCTGTTTATGAGTTCTCCAAAAACTAGTAGTAACTAGTAATAGTATTAATATAATACAGTAAATATATAATAATATATACTACTAAATAATATAAAAAATAGTAACTAGTTTTTTATACGACATACGTATTAGGCTTTAAAGTATTAATAGAAGAGTAGTAGAAAAGCGCTTACCAGAATATGACGACGGCCGTTCGGGTGGACTGTCTGGACTGGATGGCACTTTTGCAGTCACGACGTGAGTCCCAAGAGAATAAGGAAATAGGCCCAGACCCGCCGTTGTAGGCGGAGATGCCATTCCTACATAAGGGACTTGACCAAAATATGTAGGATTACCGAGGGTGCCTAAGGATCCTGAATATCCAGGGTAATAATATGGACCTCCAAATCTCGACGGCTTAAATTGTGCTGTTGCTTGAATTTCATTATTTGCTATAGATCAGAAGAGAAAATTTTATAGTACTATTTATAATTGAATCTCTTTTAAAACGATTAATATATATATGCTTTTACCTTTTTTATTTTTTTTTCACTATCACAATTTCAAGAATTTTTAAACGCTAAAATCAGTAATTAATTAACAGAAGACAAAATACAAAATTTCCAAAAAATATTATAAAAAGCTTTTTTCTGTATAACAAAAATTCATTGCATTTTATGAAATTTCGTAGATTTATTATGAAGTATTTTTATAATTACAATTATTATGCAAATAAAGTGAAATGATAAAAAATATTTATTAAGAAAAATAATCGAAATTTTCATTATGATTATTTTTTATGAATTGAAAATCAATAAATAAGATAAAAAACTGTTATAAAATATATAATATATATGTATTAACATATATTTTTATTTAAATTTTTTTTATCATGTACACTGAAAATATAAAACTTTTAAATAAAAATATATTACCCTGTACACTGAAGAACGTTTTTGATTTATCTCCATCGCCCATCTAAATATTCATTGACAGACTGTATTCAAATTTGAAATTATAAATATACATATTAATCTTTTTAGTCATCAACGACATTTTTTAATAATATGAATTCTGTTTGTAATTATGAGGAAAGGATCAGAAATATACATGTATGCGAACGTTAGTCGTGCACTAGAATTAAAACGGATGTTTCGACAAGAGGTGTTACACTCGTCACTGCATAAGTATACCTAACACTCGCCATTTCTCTGTAAGGCTTATTATCTCATTGGTATATTTATAATTAAAATAAGAAAAAAATGTATATAGTTATTTAAATAATTTGCCAAAAAAATATTTTTTTTTAACTTTTTAAATTGTTATGAACACAATTTCTATATTAAACTAATTATATCAAAATTTATAATACTTATTAATAAGTAAAATATATTTTATATTACTTAAGTCATACAATAACTGGAGAAAATCTTTTTAAACTTAATAAATTGTTTCCATACAAAATGAATTATTTAATAAAAAAATCTTGGCCAAAAAATAAAACCTTCAATATTGATTTAATTTAAAAAAATCATTTTTTCTTTAATAACTTTACAGAAACTTAAATAATTTTACATATTTATACTAAAAAATTTTATTTACTAAATTCTTTAATATTACGACAATTGAAGCTTACTTATGAGTGTTTCATTATTTACTTTTTAACAATTATTTTATATAAAAACATTCTTCAAAATTTAATATTTATCTGACA
The DNA here is from genome assembly GCA_018907135.1 of Kradibia gibbosae. Lineage (NCBI taxonomy): Eukaryota > Metazoa > Arthropoda > Insecta > Hymenoptera > Agaonidae > Kradibia > Kradibia gibbosae. The sequence goes on from JACCHX010000001.1 coordinate 16,939,472, forward strand.
CTAGCATTTATAAAATTTATTTTCTTTACACATACATATTTTAAATATTTATATCTGAGATAAGCTATAGTAAAAAAAAATTATTTTATGTGAAACTCCTGTGAAATAAGAATTCAAGTTCTTGGTGGAGTATCACGGTTATCTTTATATTATTTGTTACTAATTATGAGTATATATATGATTGCCATGTAACGAATTTAGCTCACGCTATCTTTAATACTCGTGTCGTTGCAAATATGAGTAATGTAGACATTTGGAATTAAAAGAAACAATAGATTTTCATCCCAAAATTTTATAACATACATATAATTAGAATGTGAAATTTTTTTATATTGAAATCATAATCTATTAATTTTATTATTCAACAAAAACGAACTTTTAACCTTCAATAACCCAGTGTTAATATGCAATATTAGTAATTATTTTGAATGTCATAATTATAAGAAACATAAATTAAAAAATTAAACATTGTTTTTTTTTAATTAATTTTCTATTTAAATAAGGACTTCGACACAAACTCAAGATAAATCAATACTGTTTAATTACATTGGTTCCGCTGTAGACTCGGAGTGATTATGCTTCAGTCACGCGTTTTGAAGAAATAACTTCCCCGCAATAACACTATTCATTGTTTTGTTTACCCTGTGATCACGTATGATGACTCTTTCTCTCTCTCTATCGCTCCATCCTTCTCTTTGTTACTCCCTTTACTCTATTCCTTTCTCGCGTATTCTCTTTCTGTCCTTTATATTTATGTCTGACTGTCATCAATCTATCTATCGCTCTTTCTTTCTGTTTCTGTAAAGATATATTCTAAATAAGCTTCTCATGCGACAAAGTTAAACGAAATATTATAAGGAATGGGAACTAATCAAGAAAGAGGACAACAGAAAGTATAAAGCGGTTTCAGTATTAAGATGTACTAAAGAATAGCTATGTTTCTAGTGAATAGTGAATAATAATAGTTAATCGCAGGTTGATACTATTTTTAATGGATTCAATTTTTTGCTCTAACTTTCTGCCACATGACACGTAAGAACTATAATTTTCTCTCTATAATATATATATATATATATTATAGAATTAATATATTCTATTACTACTATTATTATTACTATACTACTTTCTACAATATATATATATATATATATATATATATATACATATTTTTTTACGGAGATCGGTTGCGGGAAAAGAAGTACATACATGCACAGACGGATTTAATAAGAAGATTGAAAACAGGTCGCAAAAGTGCGCACACGGGGAAGCGTCAATTATGTATTAATTGCTTTGCCAACGTGCTCGTGGGTCTTGTGATTGGCGTCAATTTCTTACCCGAATAATGAGAAAAAAGGAAAAGAAAGATGTTAACTACCAGGAACATTAGCCTGTCTATCAATCCTGACTCTCTGTATATAAAATTGTACAATTTCTTGGGAGGGAATCGGATACATCTAAAAAGGTGAAACCGGTGATCTAATGATAACGTCAGTACTTGACAGTATAATTTTTTATTTATTTTAAAATGAAAATATTTTTACGTTATAAATTTAAAAATAAAATTAAATAATTTTTAAATACATAGATGTAAAAATTGTGTGTGCATACTAATTTAAACATTAAATTTCATAAATTGAATATAATTTTTAAATTATTTTATCGAAAATTATAAATAAGGATTCATTTTTCAAACACTTAATATATACTAAGACATTTTTTAAATATAAGCAGATAAATCATAGTTTACAAAAATTATTTAAACTTTTTATTTTTTCAGCATAATATAGTTAAGTCTTAAATCCTAGAAAACAAAATTTTTCGTTCAAAATTTCAGTATACATAAATTACTGCCAATACAGTAATGCATTTTTCGATATATACGTTGTAGCATTAACTAATCATCCATCTACATTATTAAAAGAATATGTATTATGTACGCTATCTATGGATATTATGAATTTCAAATTAAAAATCATTAATTTCTGAACGCTCTCTCACAATCGGCTATAAGTCGTTAGGCCTTTTCTTTCTTGATTCACGTTGCCGCCCTAATCGTCAAATGACTATACAAGTCGATAAATCAGAACATCCATACACTTAAGCGGGCTCTTTAAAAGTGAAAAAGGTCGGAGCGACAGGCGCAAGCTATCTTCAGAACCCGAGCAACGTGTTGGTATAATCAGAAGAGGAAGAATAAAACTAAGAATAAAAAGTATAAAAAGAAAAAGAAGAAGACGGGGAAACAAAGGCGAGATGCCGGTGCGTGCGTACGCAGCGTCAAATAAAAGCTAACACCACGTATATCGGGATGGTTGCGAGGGTGGGCACTCGCTTGGGGCGTAGTCACGCGTTGTAACACAAGCGCATTGATATCGCGAGAGTCGTGCGCAAGGAAGGAGAAAACCGCGCGCATCACTGGGCGGACGTTGAAGAGAGGAGGCGATACGTATATGTGCGTACGGGCTTTGAGCTATCGCGTACTCCACTCCCACACTATCAGAGCTGTGGCTCACGATTTGTATGGATGTATATCTATTGGGTGAAATATTAGAACTACTCTGGTCTCTATCAGCACGGCGATGCAAATGGAAAACATTAGTCGCGTATGACAAGGTGGTTACGTGCAACGGAAAAAGTATCGCGAAAGTGAGAGATACGCTTTCGCATTGATACTGACGGTCATTGCCCATATTATATATATTGATTCGTAGAATGGACATCTTCCTCGAATGATATATAATGATTTTTATGAATTTATTTTATTGTAGGTGACCGGTTATTATGCAATGTTTATCGCTTTAAAGAAAAAGCGAGAATAAATGTTCGCTCACCCACACGATATACAATTAGGAGGTATTCATGCTCTACCCATTCCACACGCGTTTGCAAATAAATATACTGACACATCAGTAACAGTAAAATTTTAGTAACAGTCGCTTACATACAGAGAATGTGCTAATATCTATGTTAATATTTAAATGTAAAAAGCAAGACTGACAAAGAGAGTAGAAAATCTGGAGTAAGTGATAGAATGAAATGGAAAGCAAAAAATGAAGGATAGAAATTAAGATAAATAATGCGCAACCATGTCCGCTTTTATGAAGCTTGATAACACGGTTCGTATAAAAATTCAAGATTTTATATACGTGATTAAATGACAGAAATCAAAGTTCCTAAAATCAGTGTAGCACTTACTCGGCATTTATAAACTGACAAATTATAAATAAAGCAGCAAGTGATTGCATGTACGCAATATTGCACACTTCAAGTGCAATGAAATTTACATGAGAGATTGATAGACAAATTAAATATGCGTTTTAGACTTAAGGTATTATTCAACGTATAGTATAACGTAGATATTTTAAATTATAACGATTAAAAAGAATCCTTCTTTGTAATTCAAACTTCGTTATTTAAATATGCTACTGCCACGTATTGGCTTATTCGTACATACTTAACAAAAATGTAAATTCCTTTTTACATTCTGATGCCCCGATATAATTATCAGTTTTCAATTAAAAATGTTTAAACAAGACATATTTTCTTGATTAAAGTTATTATTATATACATATTTGGAAATTATTTTTAAAAAAAAATCATTCCACATGAAGCAAAGTATTTAATCAAAATCAACATTAGTTGATAGTCAAAATTAATATTATCGCGTAAACTATTAAACCAATATCAGCTAATTAAATAATGTATCTTTAAGTACATATGTACAAATGCCATCTAATAAAGTATTTGAATTTTATACAATATACCGAATAATCTACTATAGTTATTATAATAAATGTAGTTTTTAATTTCAATGATGTAGAGTCTATAACTTATTGGTCCACTCAACACAATGTACACGCAGTTCAGTCACAGACTACAGATTCATTAATTTTATTAATTAATAAAATTTGAATAATCATATATTACTATTACATTTAATCATTTAATATATAATAAACTACAACAGTTATAAAAAATATTTTATATTTAGCTATCATTGTCTAAAAAACACTACTTCGTTTCATACATCATATTAATGTTATTATAAAAATTTAATTGAGTTATATTAAATTTTTATTTTCATTTAATACTTCTAAAAATATATGTTATCTCTTAGTTGCATTATTTTTTACAATTAAAAATATAAATATACGATTTATATATATTATATCGTTATCTACAAAATTTATTTAAAAATAATAATAGAATAGAGCTGATTAATAAGGGTTATAATTCTTGAAAAAGAATTTGTGATTTCAATTTTATTATTTTTTAAACTTTTAAAGGTTTCATGTTACAAAGAGATATAATTTTTTCTTAAAAATTAAATTTTTATTCTAAAATATTGAAACCTATTAAAAATTTAATTTTTGAATTATAAGCTTTGTGTTAATATTTACAAATATAATTTATACTTATTCTTAAATACTTTATTACAGCAATAAATACATTCCTGTCTTTTAAAATATTCTAACTTAACATAATGTAAATATTTGCATATTTGATTAAAATGAAAGTGTAGATTAAATTAATTCAAACTTAAAGGTGTATAGTTATGTTTATACATAAAGCTTAAAATTATATTATTTATTATACATAATAACTAAACTGTAGCAATAAATTAATTAAAAGTTATTGAAAATCTCTTTTTTTAAATTAACCTAAAATTTTTTTAAATTTTTCAAAATTCAAATAAGTTTTTTAAAACAACTCATACTATATTTATAACTATATTTGTAAAGAGTAAAATAAAACCCGTTTAACTACTTTTGCTTATCTCAAATAAATGATTTCATTAATTTTCATAACATTTTAACTATGAAATTTAATCCTTAAATTAATACTTTAAAACGAATACGTAAATGAACAACAAGTTACAAATCAGGCGAAAAGTAATAAAATAATAATAATAAAGTTAAAATCTGAAATAAATTTATTTTATCACGTAATTGGTAAGATCAGAAATACTACATTTTTTATGGGTATTTATTTATCGATGGTCAAATGGTATTTATCCTGAATAAATTGGCTTATTTACTAAATGTTTTAGATACAATATTGTGCATCGATTTCGTAAGTACATGTAATAGTATTAAAAATTAAAAACTCTTACAAAAGAACATGAACCGTAACGAATAATAATTTTTATAGTTTGATATTGATCGAGAATTTTCTCTTCTTCGTTACGAAAATTTATATTCTGCCAACTAAGGAATTTATATGATAGGTAATATGCAGTGCTTGTACAACCAGTAAAAGTATAACTTTTTAAATTTTAACTCTCTCTCTCTCTCTCTCTCTCTCTCTCTCTCTCTCTCTCTCTTTCTCTCTATCTCTTTTTATTTCATACATACGCACGCTTTCATACACTTATCGCATACACACATACGTATAGGCAAACTGTGTACACACTGTTGCATTCTATCTCCTTTTCTTTCATTATCATTCTTATTTTACTTTTTTCTTCTTGACTTCTTCTTCAAAGTCTTAAGACCGTTTGAGATTTTTACGAGTATGTGGCTTGGTACACAATACCACAGGAAGATTTTACATATCATAAAAAGCGCATACGAGGTAAGAAACAAGCGTATAAATCCGTCTGCCCTGTCGTTATATCTTCGACCTGCGAGACCGTTCACTATTTTATGTCAGTTAGATGTTTGAGATCTGCTAGAGAGAAAGCTTGAGTGAATATCAGAAGGAACGAAAAGGGGGCAGATAGAGTGGAATATCTGAGGATAAAAGAGGAACAGATGAAATATAACGAGATATAAAGCTCAGCCTTATCAGAAAAATCGAATTTTTCATGCGTAGGCTAATAAGTTAACGTAAAACTGACACGTGCGAGAATGCTTAAAATGCATTTATAAAATTCTTATTCTTATTTGTAATAAAATGCATATAGTTTTAAGCTATAATGTTTATTAAGAATTATCCAAAAAATAGTTTTATGTTTTTAAACTTTCGATATATATTTAAAATTTTTATTAAATTTATTGTGTTTTTTCATAATTACAGTATTAGTTAAAAATCAAATAGGAATTATTTATGTGGAAATTATTTATTAAATAAAATTATATTCCATATTACAGTAAACATTTTTTTCGCCGAAATTTATTATGAAAATAACTTTCAATTCAACATTCAAATTATTAATAATCCAAGTACATAATAAAATCGTTTAAATGCTTATAATATGCTTTATATATAATGATTTCAATAATAATAATCAGTTTTTCCAAAGTAATAACCGAAAAACTTTTTATAATTTAGAAAACACGTATTTTTTAGTAGTATTGATACGATTAACTTTGAATTTTTTAAGTAAAACGTTCATTACTATTGTAAGAAAATATTTGAAGTTTATTTTTAAATTTACCACAAAGTAATAGAAGATTTAACATATACTACTTTAATCTTGGCTTCAGTACAAGAATAGTATTTTTAAAAACTAATTACATTTATAAATAGTATTTTAACATTCTATTTTTATTTTGTAAAATAATATTTAATTACTTGTATAAAAGTTATGAAAATGTTGTGAACTACTAAACAATTTGTATATAAGATAAAATATAAACTAAAGGAAAGCCATAAAAATTTGATACAATCGCTTTTATATTGCTGAATTATTATAGATCTTGTAAAACTGTAAGTATCTACAAATAACTTAGAGCTTTGATTAGTGAATATCACGTATCAAATCAAGTAACTACGTATACATATGTAGCCGATGACTATTTATTTTGTAAAATACACGAGAAAACTTATGTTGTGTTTTGCATCTTTTACTTTACTGAATATATGAACTAAAATTAAAAAGGATTACGCAATTCATCGTACTAGAATTACTTTATTAAAAAAATATAAATGATGATGTATTAAAAATAATGGTTACATTTACAGAAAGATTTTATTGTTGATTTTACATAATTTCATACTTTGAGTAGATTAAACGATTAATTTGGATAAATTAATAAAATTTTCTTTCACGGACTTCATAAACTTAATAACTTACTTAAATTAACAATAATTTATAATGGTTGAACTTCATAAAAGCATTTTTTTCCGAAATTCTTAATTTTATTTTAAGTTTGATTTCGAAAAATAAATTAATATTAAAAATTCATCAAAAATTTCAATAAAAAAAAATTACGATTTCATCACGTATGCTAAGTTAAAGAAAATAGTTTTAGAAATAATGTTTTATTGCTTTTTTCTTAGCTTGCTTGACAATCAATATGCTTAAAATTATGCACTACATTTATATATGTTATAAATAAGTTTTGATTTGTTATCTTAATAATCTTATATGAAATAATGTTCTTATAAGCTAATATTGACAGTGCATAATTATTTTGCAATATTGGCACTATACATAAATGATTTCATCGAGTCATTAGCCACAAGATATTTTAAACCACTAATTGAATGAATAATTTAAACTATAGTAAAATTATTTTTTAAAATAATTTTCATTCTATTAATTATTCAAATATAACGCTTTATTAAAGTCATTTTTATATAAATAAACATATTTACACAAACTTCAAATGGATTAATTTATTTTTAAAGTATTTGAACATATTTTACAATATTTAAAAGTTTTTCACCTATATTGTTAGATTATTATCTGATCATAGAAATCAATAATGTTAAGGAAAATGTTTTTAATCTTTTAAAAATGTGTATATTATATAACAAGATTATCAGACCAATCGAAGCGAGAAAATCCAGTTATATACAATAACAAGTCTTTAAGCATCTAAAATCCTATTATATATATATTGTAATGGATTATATAAACATAAAAATAATTAAATTACAAATATACTTGATAGATATATCTACCAAAACATTTTAATGCTGTTGAATACATATAATTTTATGTATAATTTCTCTGCCTTGAAAATCAGATTTTTTTAAAAAAAATAAGGCTAAAGATATATTATTTTAAAATATAAATTCAATATTCTTTTACCTATTTTCTACTAGTAATTTCAGCTTTATGGTTAACATTTGTATCAGGCATTCTTTATTGTAAGAAATAACAGAAATTTATCGATTATTTTTTGAAAAATTTATAGGTATTTATTTATAAATTTTATAGGTAAAATGATAATATCTAAAACATTAAATTTCTTTTCTAAACTTAATATATATATATATATATTTGACACGAATAGACATATTTACAATAGCATGTAAATTTTACATGAAATAGCAAATCGATTATAAATTAAAAAACTTTCACTACTTGGAATTAAAAATCCAGGTTAGGTTAGGCTAAAAACACTATGTACTAATTTTTTACCTACAATTATTTCTCAATTACAATATTCATTATTACAATTACGTTCTCGTTATCTTAAATGAATACTTTCGATAGTTTAATTTATTAAATATGGATTTGTAAATTAACTCACATTGTCATGTTTATTTTACATAACATGTATTTCGATTTTATTTTAAAAATGGTTTCCATATCTTTCTTCTTAGGTTTGCTTTCTATCTTATCATTTTACATATCTGCATATAATGTTGAATTTTAAAACTGAAGATAAAAGCAGAGAATATATCAATTGCATTTCTCAATACAATTTGATGCAGTAATATTATATGAAACTAGCGTAATTTATAAGTTGTATATATCTTACTCAACTAATCGCATAGATTATTTTTGAAATAAGAAAAGTTTAAGTTTATTAATTGTATACATTATATAATTATTTGCAGTCTCTTTCTCTATTAGAAACTTAATTTAAAACATTGCTTTGCTTGATCAAAATTTTTTAGCATTTCATCTAAGGTAATACGTTCACATTTACTCACAAATCATTAAACAGTATCTAGATTTACATTAATTTCTAGATAGTTAATTTTTTTTCGTATCATTTGAATAGTAGGAAATTTAGAAGCCTTTAAAAAAAATAATAAATTTGAAGTTTTAGTATTCAACTTTTTTACAACATATTTATAATGAAATTCTCAATAATGCGTATGTAACAGTTAACTAGCCACTTATTACTTGAACAACTATACTCTTAAAAAAAAAAATACCATAATTTTCAATTCTGTAGAATTGTTTACCGCTTGTAAAAACTATTCTGTAATTACGAATTTTTTGTTTCATAATAAAATGGCATTTAGTATAAATTTTGTTAAATATTTTCTTCTTTTCCTACAATCATAAATAAAACAAAGCGCTTAGTGAAATTGAGTGGGGCAATATAGCCATACTTATTAGATAAAAATAACGAACTAAGCCCAAGGTCATAATTAATACAATGATAATAACTTTCATACGAATTGTACTTTTTAATAAGTTTTTCTCTGTTTTTGTTGACTATTCTGTTTGTTATAAAGATTATATGAACATTTTACCAGCACTCTATATTTTATTCTTTCACTAACATATTTATTACTTTATGTACATTATCATTTTCTTTAATAAACTTTTCTGCTACTATTTATTTTTTACGTTGCAATCAATTTTATGTCAGGTATAAAATGAGTGACATACTTATACAACGATTACTGTAATCATGAAGATATGCTAATTTTATTATAAACGTTACGGTAGTGTCTACTCTCTTCATTTATAGCGTTAGTGAAGTATTTATCTCTGCGAATCCTAAAATTTTTACTAGCTAGCGAATAACTTAAGTAATCTTCCTGATAATAACATAGGATATAGTGCAATGAACTTTGTTTCGATAGTGCATATATTATCTATTAGGTAGCATTCGTGAATAACTTTTCTACGTTCAGAGATAATATACGATAAAATATAGACGTTACAATATATATTAAGAGCTTACACGAGAATATTAAATATTGTGTATAGTGTATTTAAAAATTATTTCAGAATATGGTCTTTTATATTATATAACACTTTCGAAACAATGGGTTTATAATATAGTTTACCAGAATTCTAAAGAATTCTCTAACAAAAATTATACTTAAAACTAAAATGAATTTTTCAGAATAGTATACGAAAACAAAAATAAAACATAACGTAATATTAAAAAATATATATTTTTTAAATATTATTTTTAAACAGCATAATATTTACACTATATATTTAGTTTTTAAAAGAATCTAATATTATTATATCGAAAAAAGAAAATTTTAAAACAACAATGAATGTTTCAATTCATTCGTTTCAGAAAGTATTTTGAAATATTACATAAGAAAACTTCTACATCATAGGGTTTGTTAATTTAGCAAACTGTATTTTAAGTTTAGAAATATTAAAATAGAATAAGTAATGAGTACACCGTGAATCAAGATGATCTAAAAATTAAATTAAAATTTATTTACGATTTAATTTCGTGACAAATTTTTCTTATGCATCATAAATTTGTCACACTTATTTGTGATCTAAATTTAATAGCTATAATTAAAATATTCTTAAGAAATTACTATTACAATGAAACAGACTTTTTTTAAATGAATTTTTAACAATAACTATAACAACAAAAATAACAACAATAATGGTGCTTTTAACATTAACAAATGTACAGTACATACATTTCGTTCACTCCAGTAGTACTATTTACTATACGTTTGATAACTTTTACATTTACTAAATTTAGAAGAAATTATATTTATTTAATGTATTTAAAACTTAGATCAATAAAATATGCGTAGGAATAATCGATTCAAATTACAATATAATGCACACGAAAATTGAAATATTATATAGATTACATTTTGTTTTAAACACTTATTGACTTATAAATATATTATATAGTATCGATTAAAAATATATATATATAGCATAGAACATATTCATGACATTGAATTTATTTTGTATTATTATCTACATGTATAAGACAATCATATTATTGTTAACAATACGAAAAAATAAATAAAAACTGTTTAAAAATGTAGAATTCATTTAAAATAAAAAGCATATCAAAACTACACAATTTGAGATTTTTTGATATTCTCTTTTTCTGTTCATTGCATATGCTGATATGGACCTGTTTCTTTGGACAAGACGCATATTCCTGCATTATGCTTATAAAATATGATGTACATATGTGTTGAAATGAAAAATATTGTGTCAAAAAATAACTGTAATATAAGACCATATTCTCATCGTGGATTCAGTTTGAATATAGTCCATTGTACTGTACCTCAAATAAGACCATTCATCCATAAATTTTCGACTCAAGCGGAAAGCGATTCACCTCAGTAATACACAAACATGCACAAGTTGTGCCGAGACATGTAACACTTTCAGAAGCATTCAGTGTTAAAATGTGGCTTCTTGGGGTCATGATCTGCGACGCATATCATATTTCGATTCGAATTTCCATTCCTCACTTTCTCCAATGACGTGAAAAATGCCAAACGACTGACAGGCGAGATAATTAAGAGTCGGGAAGGCCCTTGAACAAGATCAAAGATTTTAGCAACAGGGTCGGCTCACATGTACATTCGTTTACAGTGCGCGCGAATAACGATAATTGAAGCTAATTAAATGTAAGTACAATCTACCCGTGCAATCTCTTTTTTTCTCTTTCTCACCATCTCTTTATCTCTCTGTCTCCCTTTCTTTCTCTCTTGTTCTATCTATTGCTCTCTGTATCTGTGTCTACACATGCATTTGAAGGTAGCGCAAATGTAAAGTCCAGTAATATACGGACGGCTTATAATTGCTTTTTGTGCAAGTGTTTTTAGTACAAGAACTGAAAACCGGTTTTGTCTGAGAACAACAATTTGCAGCATGGGAATACACACATACAGGTGTGCTTGACGCGTCAAAAAGGAAAAAAATGGCGAGTATAATGACTACAGCATTGGCATCGTATGAGCGACTAACCTACACATTATAAAATACATATGCGCAGTGGAAGACAGCAAAAACCGAAGCCGGTACCGGAGCAAAAGCTGAAGCGCCAATGCCTTACGCACTCTTCTGCATTCATGGCGATCTGGGGATTGGTTAGCGCCCCACTCTCAAATCACCAATACCACAAAAAAAAGAAAAAATGATATATATATTTAAATATAAAATATATATAAATATATTTAAACATAGAACGAGAGAAGAGGAGAGAGAGGAGAGCAAGAGAAAAAAGTTCGCGTAATACCTGTAATATTCATGACAACTTACTTCCCTTCTCGATGTTTCCACACGCACATGTGGTGGGACCATGAAAGCAATCGAAGCAGGAGAAGACAGAGAATAGCCATACGACGTATAATGAAAAAAACCTACAATGATAGAAAGATTAAATAAAAGTTAATGAGAAAAAAAGTCGACTGCAAGAGGAGGAGAGAGCCTATGAGTACGAGCGTTTATAATTTCTTCATTTCTACGAAAGTAATTTTAAATAAGTTATATATAGAATGTATATGATAATGGTCTTGACTATCTTCTTCCTTGTAGTTACATGCCAATTTTCTTGAAAATTATCGTTCATACTTTCAACCAAACTAAGGGTCTCGAATTCTAAGTGTCTTCTAGAAAATAGACTCTTTATTGCTATGGTGATGCTGTAAATGAAATTTAAACTGATTGGTAAACAAGCTCTCGGATTGTACATTTTATCATTAATTTGATTATAAGATTGCCTCGACTCGTAATATTTTATTGTTATTTTTATAAACTTTAAGAACTATTTTAGCTCGGAATTATAATCCTACTATTTATTAATCTTTTGTACTACGCGTTAATTTGTCTGGTCATCAGATGGAAAAATTTTTTTTATTCAAGGATGTGCAAGAAATAAATTTATCATGATGTCATAAAACTTGTATAAAGTAAAACGGCAAAAATAAAGTATGTAATATCGTTGATTTATTTTGTGCAATAATTAATTGGTCTGTTCAAAAATAAAGGCATGAATATTCATCACAGTTTATTTCAAGTAAAAATATTAATCGAAAATGGCTTTTCAACGATTCATAAATAATAAATATTTCTTGTTGCGGTGTATAAGATGCAAGTATATATGCATATCAACCTTCCAATATATCAATATAAATCATGCACACACTGTTTTATCATTGCCAAAACAAGCTGAAAGAAAAGAATTGTTGCGCTCATCTAAAAATTTACGGAAGACGCTAAATGTACAGCTCTTTCGTCCTCGACGATGACGCGACACGTGGGTCTACAGCTGATGCAGAAATTGCGTGCATGCACGTGCCCACACATTATCACAGGCAGTCGTGTAATATCGCATTAAACATTGCGTGTAGACGAAGCAATAAGCTGAGAAACGCTCGTAATCTTTGTCGCGATGTGTTTCCGAGTGAATGATGGTCTACATCGTAATACAATTTAGGACTAGTCATGGTCAAGGATTCCCTGCGTTCATTCTTTTACAAACAAGCTTTAATGGGTAAAGATAATGGAAGGATTAATTTAATATTGATCAATGCACTGAACATTTGGAAAATTGAGTCTTATACTTAATGTATATTTTTATTTGTATTTACTTGTACATTACTGGAGTCAGGTTTCTTCATATATGTTAATATTTATTATTTCAACTCTTCAATTTACAAGAATGACAAAGAATACGGAATTTTGTACAGCTAGTAATCCAAATACGAAAATTTTACAATAGAATTTTGAATATGCAATTATCAGTATTTTCCTGCGTTAAAGTTCTTATAACGCAAATGATATTCAGAAGAATTAATGTCGATAACAATGCCGAGATTGGCATAACTTTTCGAAAGTTAAGTGAAAAATAAAAATTATAATTTTTTATCTATTATTGTACCTAAAAAAATGTCAACATATATATATTAATATATATATATATATATATATATATTGCATTGAGTAATATTTAAAGCTAAAGATAAAATATGTGGAGATTTCAAAAGTTGTTGTTTATACATCATTATATAATTTTGAAATAACACATGCATTGGTTTTAATGTTTATAGTATAAATAAATAATTATCAAAAATAGCCTAGTCATACAATAAAACTCAATATATTACGAAGTAAGATAAAAAGATTTTCTACTACCCATCAGCAAAGCTAAAAAATATACATTGTGAAGAACAAATATATACTTTGATACTTGACAACTTTACTTAAATTGGTGAGTATCTATAATAAACATGTTTTCCCAATACATAAAGACGGAATTAATGCTTACAATTTATGCACCTGCTGCACGATAATATTGCTATTGTACAAGTGTATCTATTTTGCTATCTGCGTCTGATATTATGTAGTGTTTATATGATAAAACATTAAATAACTGATGGACTTATCGATGTATTTCCTTGTTTTCAAAATATAAAAAAATTAATGATCTATTTGTTTTATATTATTTTTAATCGGCATTATCTGCCCTCGTCATTTTCTTCTTAATAGAGCCTAAAGATTTCCTTGGAGTTAAATTGCGTGAATGCTGAATGACCCTGTAATTGTTTGCGTGGTTATATTCTTTTAGCAATCCTTCACTGAAATTGTCAAAAGGAATGCAAAAAAATCGATAAGATGTACTGCATCGAAAAACAGCATAATACGACATATGCACAGTCTACATTGTATCAAGTGACGCATACATAAGCCAACAAGTTACATAATTGGCGCGTACATTTAACTCGAGGCATACAAGGAAACACATGCACGTGGAGCCGCTATAAAATAGTTTAATGAAAAAATGCACGATATGAAACTTGATTAGTAATGTTATGATTTTACTCTTATCAAAATCACGAATAATGCATGTCATTTATAAATTTGGCGCGTTACATCACTCTGCAGCTATTATTTATACTACCAAACACTTCATACAAGTATATACGATTCATTGCTTTAGACTATGTATAAATTCCATCCTTTTAATTTTTGATGCATTGAAAATTCCGTCGAGTTGTATTTTAAATCGATAGAACCATTTATTTCAAGTAATGCATTAAATTGGATTATCCGTTGATTGACTATCGGTATGCTTTATTTTTTAAATTTAATTAATAAAGTGTTCCTAACCTCTTCAATTCTTTAATTTAGGGTTAATATTTTAATTATTGAAAGTAAATTCTAGAATACAATATTTTAAATACGTATATTTAAGTCCAGTAATTCTAAAAATTTATACCATTAGTATTATCTTTATAAAAAAAAATTAATTAATTATTAAAATGTGTAAATTTATAATTTTAAATACATTTGTCAATGATAGAAATTTATTATGCTGAAAAATTCAAAATTATATCAATTGTATATTGTGTAAAATTTATAATTTTAATGTTGCTGCGAATAAACTGTAGAGATACTATAATGTATTTTATGAAGAAATCAACGAACGAAAAATTTTTTTTGTATTTTATAATAAAACTAACACATTTCTTAAATTTAGTAGTTTGCAATATTCCATGTTTTGGACAAAATTAATTTACTATTAAAAAACTAATGGCTACTAAAATACTTTAGTATTTTTATTTGTAAGTACTTATATTGAAATTAATAGAAAAAAGTATAAAGTTTGTAAAACTCAAATCATCATCGAATCCGCAAATTTATAAATCTACAAACATTAAATTAATATGACTATCGTATACGTCAATGTTTTTAAATAAATTACTTCGTGGGTTTCAAAATATTGGCGACTAACATTAATTTATAGTGGCGTTTTAATTATAAGTACTACATTTTTTTCTAATGCTGAAGTAAGATACGTATTAAAGATTTTTAAAAGTATTCATGTAAAATTTTAATACAATTTTTAAAGTAAAAATAATTTTTAGATGAAAAAATATTTATTTTACTCCCTTAATATTATTCAAATTTCTATCTTGAACAAAAAATCTTTATTCAAATTAATAAAATAATTTTAATTTTTATGTATCTGTAGATAATTTGCTAATTGCATAGTATATGTAACCCTATATCAGTAATAGCAAAACTTATACAATTTCAAAGAGAGTATTGTGTTTTACAAGAATGCATATTTATGAATCAATTGAGATACACGTCAAAACGTGAGAATCGCGGTTTTGCATTTTACTAATGTATTTTTGTTTTGTACTTTCAAATTCTTACTCACCATTGTAACTTTTTAAATGACACACAATCAATTTTTTTCCTAATTTAATTTTCAGTAATATCAAAATTGTTACTCTGAATAAGATTAGAAAATAAATATTTGGCATAAGATTAAATTAATTCATCAACAACGAATTGTAATTAGAAACAAGGTATGGAATTACTATAATGTGGGGAAAACCTCAGTCAAGAGAATATCACTTTAACAAACTGCAGATCGTTTTATTTCATCACACTCAGTTTACATTCGTCTGTCAAAATATTCAAAAAAAATTTGTTCTTGGCACATTTCTATCGTTAGACACTTCTATTCTAACCTTTACAAACTGAAATCTTCTATTTTCTACTTTTCATAATTTATATAAAAATACATGACATAAAATTCTATTTATTAAGGTAAGCAAAATTTAACGAGATTATAAGTAATTGTATTTTCATAAAAAGTGTATTTTATCAATGTCTTCAAAAGATATTTTTAAATTATCATCTTGGATTAACCTGTTGTAAAAAGCGTGATAAACCTCACAAAATTTATATAAAAAACGGAATGTAATGAAAAATAAAAAATAAGATTAAGTTGTTCTAGGAAAATAATGAAATGAATTTTTTACATAGAAAAATAAATGAAGTTTATTACATCGAATTTTTACATTGTTTATACATTATAATGAATGATTTGGTGTATTTTCTAATTTATATTGATGGAAATCTGTTCAGTAAAAACTGTTTTATTTAATTTTTTAAATCTTTTGATTTTTTTATATTGAATTTGGTATATACTTTAATAAAAATCATGACTTTAATATAAAATCTTTTTATCAATTCTGATAATTTTAACAATAGATTTTCTAAGATATACACTATACATATTAAATCTGAAGCAATCGAATGAAATATAAATGTTAATATTATAAATAAGTTTCTTAATTATTTTCCCAATGTTTCTTATCAAATAAACCGGTACTCTTTAAATGTCGCAATAGATTTTTTCATAGGAACTTGCTACCGTTTCATGAACACAGCTTATGTGCTATGAATGATAATACTCATATTTACAAATATTATGATTTATGTGTTAATTATTCTGTACTAGTTGCTAATGTTGGACAAAATCTTCAATGATGTAGTCCATATATATCAATGTAATGTCAATTTTCCTTAATTTGTCATTTATCTTCAACTGATGAATAAAAAACAATTGAGTGTTAAGTAAAGAAAATATCCTTCTTCATTAAAAATGTATTTCCATAATTGAACATAGTATTTATTTTCATGGAGGTATATTTGTTAGTGTTGATTTAAAATCTTCAGTGGTTTAGCATAATAGACAATATATTTAAATTTTTTAATATTTATAACTGATATTTAAAAAATGATTAAAAACATATTTAAATGCTTCAATGTAAAAATTTTATAGAACTAAAAATAATATTATTAATTATTTGTTCCCAATGCTTATTATTCAATCGACCGATATTTTTTTTTAATGCAGCAATAAAGTTTTTCATAGGAACTTACTACCGCTTCATGAATATAGCATAGATATGTCATGAATTATAATACTTATATTTACAAATATTACAATTTATGTAAAAATTATTGTGTGTTGATAAATTATTTTTGATTTTATGATACTGGATTAAATCTTCAATGATAATTATCGATGATGTGTTAAATCTTCAGTGGATGAATCAAAAACGGTTTTCAGTGTAGTAAAAAAATACTTTTTCATTGTTCCACAATCACGTAATACTTGTTAAAATTTAAAATTTTATATATTTGTTTATAAAAAATATGCATTCAATGAATTTTTAAAATTTTATTATAATATAAATTTTGTTTAAGTAGTAAAAATTAATAATTGTTATAATGATAATAATAATAATTTTTTAAATCTTTAAAATCAGGTACAAAAGATCACAGACGTTCATCTTTAATAATTAAAAAATAAAAATTTAATAGTATTATGAAATATTAATTTTAAATAATAACATGAAACTAAATAATTTATTTAATCAAATATTACTATGGAAATATTACGATCGGAATTTACGATGCCAAAGGCTTTCGACTAAAGAAACAAAAAGTTTAATTTAAATAATTATAATTTGTACAACTTTTATTATTATCGTTTTAACTGGCAACATTAATTCATTGATTAAAAAAATAAGTTTTTCAAAAGTACTAGAATATTGTTTATTTTAATATTATTATTTAGATATAGTATTATCAATGTTAATAGTTAAAACGATTTAAAATTAAAATAATAAATATAATATTCATATATATTATAAAACAATTGATGTAAGCATAAAATTTGCAAAAAGTATTACCATTAGTTATACGCCGCATAGCTACTTCAACGTCTGCTCTGGAATCCTTTAAAATTACGTACATTAAGGATAACGACTCCCACGGATATCCAAATCGCTGTAACAATCTTACGCTATATCCTAATAAGACTTCTGCTTCGTCCGTATCTGCAAAAATAAAAATTGGCCTATTAGTAAAACAATTAAGTACTTTATACATAAGTATCCTTAGTTTTGTACACGTTTCTATAAAATAATAAACATAAAATGCATGAATTTTAAACGAAGTGATGTAAATATATAGGCTTAAATACCAAAAATTTATTATAGCATATAAATTGTTTATATCCTGAATAAAATGTATTTAACTAGAACTCTTAATTTTTATATGTAGAATATTTATATAAATTAGATACAGACATAATTATTGATTAATAGTATTTTTGGAAAATAATTTCATTTTATTTTCAGCTTAAGGATTTATTAACTTAAGCAAATTACAAACAGTATTCATTCTTAAGTTAGTAAAAGTAATTTTAAGTACATTAATCAATGAAGTTTAATTAATTAAAGTTGTTCTTTAAGACATCTACGATAATTTCGTTGCCTGCTCAGTTATTAATGAAATACTTCTTTAAATTATTTCACAAATACACATTAATAGTGCTTTAAATACGTTTGTTGTCAAGTGTTATTTTTCTTCTTAACAAAAATACAAGGATTATAAAATCTTTCGTGCTTTAAAGTTGTCATTTCATTGTTTCGAAAACTCGTGTGATGATCTGAATCAAACAATTTCGTAGAACAGGCTACCGAATCACAGCGTTTTACGTTTACGTATATATTTACTTATTTACGTTTACCTATAAATATATATATATATATATGTATATATTATGTATGTAGGCGAGTGAGTTCAGCATATATACGCCGGACGTAACGCTAGCCAATGGTATATAACTGTTCTCGCTAGCGACCGCCCACTTTCTGAACTCTCTAGAGAATGCTTTTTAAAACGGAAATGGCTACCACAAACAGACGACTTGAAGGGAAAAAGCGTGGAAAGACGTGCAGGAAAAGGAGAGGGGACGATGCGTGCGAGCGCGTGCGCGTGCGCTTGCGCGGTTATTTGTGTTGGTGCGTATGAGATGACCGAAAAAACACGTTGCGATGGAGGACGCCCTATTCACTCTATTTACCGGGCAGGTGACAAGGCATAAAGCATGCGTGAATCAGCAGCAAAGTGAAACGAGGACAATGAGCTGAAGCGAGGCGGGGAATGAGAGACAAGAGAACGGGAGTGGGGGTCAGCTCCAACAGGGTAGTAAGAGTATGAAAGGAAAGAGGGTTTTAAGGATAAAGTTGAACGGCGTGGATATCTGTGAGAAAGAGGGAGAGAGAGTGATAGAAAGAGAGGGTGAAAGAGCGTATACGTGCATATGCGCGCGTAAATTAGAGCGAGCGGCATGAGAGAAAGAATGAGAAATAAAATAGAAAGTGGTGGGGAAGTTGGGTTGGCGGGAGATCGTTTTAAGGGTGGGGCAAAGAGGACCTCCTTCCTTCTTTCGTTTTTATTATACCGCTCTATACCACTTCTAAAAACATTATAGACTACCTTTTTCTTTCTGTCGCTACCATTTTGTAAGACTTTACAGCGCGTTAGAATCTGAAATACTTGTGTTCTAAATTTACATCGATAATCTAATGGTTATTGATAAATAATGTAAACGTACTTAAAACAAATTTAAAAAATTATTCTTAGAAATTTAAACTATTTTCTTCTCTTTAAAAATTACAATGCCAATATTGAAGTTACAGGGAGTTCGATCTTATTAGTAGCCAATTATAAAATATCTTATACATAAATAGTGATCCAAATGTATTTATTTATGATTTATTTTAAACAGAGGCTGAATTCAAATTTTATCTAAAAGAGTCATTTAGATTAACTCTTATACAGAAAGACCTTTTCATTTCCCCGTACATGTAAGCTTAAAAAATAGTATGGTCCCCGATATCAATGAAGCCTTTTTAGTACAATTTTTAAGATTAATACTTTTCTTTAATGCTACAACACGTACAGAATAAATTATTTATAAATAGTCTTTCACAGAAAAAATATAAAAATATCGAAAATATCTTAGCATACAATATAACATATAGAGAATAATCTATACAATAAACGAATGCAAAAATTGAATTATAAAAATTGATTTATTATGTGAATGTTTTTTAAGAATTCGAAATAATAAAATATTTAAAAATTTAGTTTAATGTATTTTTGATTAAACCTTTAAAAATATTAATTAGTAATTTTTTAATAATTAATTGCTAAAAGAACAGCATATATATATATATATATATATTTATGATACTACTTTAAGCATGTTTACTTAAAATTGAAGAATTACATAATTTGACCATAATAAAAAACTAATTGCGCGATTCAATTATTAAATATCATTTTATAAGTATTTTTCCCACATTGAATTATAATTTTAAATACTAATTGCATCAATTTTTAATTCTTATGTATTTTGAGGAGTTTAGAAAATAATTTATCAGCATAGGTGTGATCAAGCAGCATAATACGTAAGACTAGAGCTGCATTCAAGGCTGCATACGCTTAGTTGTAAGAAATATAAAAATAATATTTTGTTTACGAAAGACTAAATAATTAATCGTTAAATTAAAATAAGAAACGGCATAGAGGTACACTTAATGGTATTATTGTAATTAAAACAAATTGTTTTATATATTGCGTAAATAATACTGTTGAAAAAAAGAAGTGACAATATAAAGGCGCACACTTAATATTTTAATTGTAAATTATATATCATATTTTATAATACTGTAATTATTTATATCTTCTAAAGTATTTTAAATAAAAAAATCCCTAATGAAAGAATTAAATTCATATAAATGTAAGTATAAATCACTTTATTTGCCTTTTTAAAAAATTAACTATATTTCGTAATAAATGAACTATAAAAAAATATAGATATAAACATTGAAAAACGTGTTTTTAAAAGCATTAGTAAAATATTACGTAAACTAATATAATTTTAATGTAATCATGTTTAATATTTACCAATCAGGATATTACGATAAATTCTTTACATGTTAATAAAATATCATTTACTTACAAATATAAGAAATATTGAATAGAAAAAAAATTTTTGCTCAGTCATTTCTTAATTTGAAATTGTAAACAAAAATTTTTTAATGATCCTAATAATTGATAGAAAATTATGCATTGAAATTATTAAAATTGAAAATAATTAAATTAATCAAAACTTTTGTATTTGTCAAGTACAATAAACAAATTTTGAATTGAAAGCATTATAAAAATTATCGGTTAATAAAATCAGATGATAAAAATATTCCTAAATATCGAAAATTCCACCTGGACTTTATATAGTTTAATTTATACTGGTACCTAATGCATAGAAATTGATAAAATATAAATATTAACAATGTCTGAAGCTACTGCTTTGGTACTAAAATTGTTTCACCATAATAAATAAAAATTATATGAATTAAGTTATGTCAAGCCTCCGATTTTATACTAAAGACAAGATTGTTTAGTAGTATCATATAAAATTAAATTAGACTTGAGATTAGAAGTAGTATTTTATATGAGTTTTTTCGTTTTTTGTAAAAAAAATTCAAATATGAAATATGAATTTACGAACTTTTAAAATAATTCGATGACATTATTTTAATTAGTTATTAATCAAAATATTACGAAAGGAAAAATTTTCGAAATTTTTAATTAATTACAGTACTCGCACAATTATTTGTTTCAAAGCATAGACACAAGTATAAATAAGTTACATAAGTTGTATCTAGTAAATTATAAGAGACATCTAGAAGCGTCTCTCGAGAATACATAATGCGATTCAATGTGTGGCATTTATATGTTCATGAGATAAATTTAATCTAATTGCGACGCAATACAACGAATTATGTGACAATTGTGATTATATATTCGTCGAAGCGACCGTACGTAAAGTATGCGCTACAGGGACGTATTAAGCATTGAATGATAGTTAATTAATTAAAAATTTCATTAATGTTAAATGAAACAATATTAACAATGTTACGTAATTAATCTAAATTTCATTGTTTATGTTAGGTAATAGTTTAAGCCAAAGTAAAAAGGTGCTAAAACAGTACATAACATTATTTATAATTTTTAAAGAGATTAAAAGAGTAACATTTTTCACACTTCTTCTTTGTTTCCGTGTATTTTATTTAAACAATTATTACGTCAATGCCAGTTCAGTCGTATTATTTATATGATAATAATTTTTTCATGCGACTATGCATCAGCGGCATCAAGTACGGACAAAAGAAGATCTTGTTGAATGTAAACACTAGGGAAATGTGATTGGTTGAATCGTGTAGCAACTAGATACAACTCATTGTGTATACATATGAGAGTGACGCATTGAATTGCATTGGGTCACTCATTAGGCGATATTGTACTCTAAATGTCTCGACACGCAACTGCCGCAAGTACTAGGTATTTCTTGTAACGGTGCTAGATATAACCCTTTCGATCAATGTTATCTTGTGAATTTTCATGCAATGAAATGTAATTGTACCCTTTTTCGAAAGCTGGTATTCTTTTCCAAAGAGACAGTAAACAATATTATTATATTTATAAAATTCCGACATGGTTTTAAACGAAGTATTTTTTGTAACTTCGTACCAACATAAAACTATGTCTGATTTATTTGTGCAATAATTATATTAAATTTTCAATCGGATTAATTAAATAACGATAAGCGAAATTTCATCTGCCATTAAATTTAAATACTATTGAGCAGAAGATAATTATTAATTTGATAGTTAGTTAAATAATGTCTTAAAAAACTTTCACTATTTAGAAATAAGTATTAGACTACCTAAACAAATCTCATGACTAAAAAATCGATATCCATAAAGATTGCGCGGATTTAATTTTTAATATGTAGTGCGTACTCTTATTATTCTACGTGTTTTATACTTTATTTAAAGTATGTTTAAATTAATAAAATGATACACTAGGAATTTATTTAATTAACCTTCAACTATGAATAAATTAAAAAAAAATTATGAATATATAATTATATACGAAACCATTACTACAATTATAAGTACTCACAAATATAAGTTTTTAATTATTTGTTTCACAATAATATTTCTCAATGAAAAAGTAATTTCTATAATCATAAATATTGCATTCACAAATTTAAATTAAAAACACTTCTTTAATGTATTAACTATTTAATAATAAAATGTTTGAAAATTTCCAATTTATTATATGCAACCCTGAATTAGATTAATAAATACGTATTAGTTTATACAAATAAATTGTGAATAAAAATGTTCTTAGGTATAAATATTTAATAAAACTTATATTTACATCTAAAACTTTTTTATTGTAAAACAAATTTGATGTTATACTCAACCAATTACGATTATTATTATTTTTTTATAGAATAATTAAAATTTCGCAGCGCTTATAATTAATTATATATATTCAATTTTATTTAATTTTTTTTATATTTACTGTTTTCATGTATTAGTTAGTTATATCAACAAGTTTTTACTATTTATTTTATTCTAAATACGTATACAAATTTTAATTTTAATATTAGGCTATATTTAAAAAATATATATTTAGTTTGATTTTATACGACTTATATGAATATCATGCATACATAAATTCACTAGGAGTTAATTTTCAAGCATTAATAAGATTAACTAAAGTTTGAATTAAGTATCAATAAAAAAGCATTAGGTACTTATTAAACGTAATTGTTTTTAATATTTCATTTTCTACAATGTTTGCTATTACGCTGTTTATATAGTTAATGTTATTTGTGTTACTGAAAGCATATTGACAATTTTTAAATAGGTAGTCTACTTACAAAATTCTAGCTTATCAGTCGTCATATGTTTTTTTTTTTGCTTTTTAACCGTACTACTTTGCTTATATAATAAAAATTTGAAATTTATGTTTAACCAAAGATTTTAATTTTATTATCTTGCTCTAAATCTAGAAAGCCTATGTGCATCAATTGAAAAAAAAACTATTAAACCTTATCTATAGTTATTTTCTTCTATAAATCTGATCATACATTCAAAAACTTATTTGAATAAAACAGATCATTGCACAACGTATTATTCTAATATATTATTATAATTATATTATACTAGTATTTTTTCATTAATTTTCTAAAATATCTTTGTTAATGCTTCAATAAATTATAACTTTATTAGTTTTATCTTATTAAAATTTTTCTAATTTTATCTAATTATTTTGAAAATGTTTTTAAATAATCGATAGTCTACTAGTTATTCATAAATTTATAATTTTTAATAGACAAGAAATATTGGCACAACAATTACTTTAGTCTATTTTGTACCCTACTCTGGAACTTGTATATGTAATTACATTTCTTGCGTCCCTTATATATGATTTCTTAAGCATGTAGATATTACTTATGCTATTTATACGTTTGTATATTTTATAAAATAATTTGAATTGTTGTGATTCTGTAAGTAATATTGATTTTATTGTGTTTCTATATTACTTATCTCATTATTCATTATTGTATTTAAAACAATTTCTATAAAATTATAGTATTCATTTTTTATGTAGAAATGTGATTAATTGTTCATAAATGTTTAATAAGTTTTTGAAATAGTTTGCAAAGCTTTTACGTAAACTATTTTATCAACTACAAGATACAATTCTTCTTTTGCAGTAAATCCGACCTAGATTCGAATTATTCCCTCATTACATTTGTATCTATGTACATTTCACATGTGATACTTCTTAATATTATTTTGTGATTCTAGTAATTACTTTCATTTTGTTTTTATTTACCTTTTTATAGTTTATTGTTAAAAAATCATCCGAAACTATTATTTTTATATTATTTATAAAAAAATTTTAGTTTAAATACAATATTTTAATTTTCATTTTGCATTATTCTTGTAAAATTTAAAAATTTATTTTTAATTTTTTAATACTATATTTATATATTTAGATAATAAGGTACTATTATCAATAATTTCGCAAATCAAACATACACTTTAAATTTTTCATTGAATAGCTTTATACTTTTTTCAATATTTTTTTTTAATAATAACATTTTATATTTGAATATTATATTTATGAATATTGATATCTTTGTAATTTCTAATTATATTCAAGGTTGAAAATTTTAATATCTTTTACCATTCGTTTAATAAACTCGAATACAACATTTTTTTATAATACTTCATATAGGTTTAAAAATAGTCCATTTTCAATAAGTATTGCTATTTTTGTTATTTTAATTTAATGATATTTACACATTTAAAAATTATATTAATGATGATGATGAGTTATCTCTCATAGCATGCCAGTAGTATGAAAATTTATTTCTTAGCGAAGCTTGTATAAATGTGTAGAAATGTATTGTTATTGTATGAGAAAAATATGTCACGAATGCTTGAATTTACGATAATGCTCGATTTCTTACATCATCATCAATACATTCTTAATATTTTAAAAACGCATTTAATAACACTGATAATTAATATACTAAATAGTAACTTGCTATTGTTTAATATGCTCTATGCATTACTTTTAACGTTACTATTAGTATTAATTTTCTATTTCTGAAACTGTATTCTACAACTCGTTGAACTTTACTATAAAAGAAATAATATTTACCTGAATCTCTATGACCATCCAGTGAATATCTTGTATCCTGATTCGATATGGTATCAAGACCATTTCCAAATGCCTCATTTATAGCTTCTGTAAATATATTTACTATAAAGAAACTATACATCTATATTAAAAAAATAATTTATATTATGATAAATATAGTTTATAGTTTTATATTATTATAACAATAACAAAATTATAGACAAAACAAGATTATGTTTTTAAACATATTTGTAATAATAATAATAATATTATTAGTATTATTATTATAAAAGCAACAGTAAAAGTCGTAGTACTAGTAGTAGTAGCAGCCAGAATAGCAGTAGTAGTATTGGTAAAAGTACAAAAATAGATAGATTTTATTATTAGCAAAGTACATATTTCTACTTTCAAATTTTTATGCATTATTAATATTTTATTTCAGTTCGATCTTTCCGTTAAATCGTAAAAGTTACTTTATACATTTTAATACTCTCGGTTAAAGATTACGGTAAGGTCATTATTTGTAAAACAATTACATTGACTGTTAATAACAATATATTAGCGATTCCATTTCTAATAAATAGTATAAGGTAGATTACCTTAAAAAATTATTAAAATTAAATGATTAATACTTTAAAATTATTGCTTGATGTATTTGCATTTGTATATAAACGAAAATAAATAGGCAAAATAACTATATTTAAAATATCTTGGAAAAAATACTTGGAAAAAAAAAGAAAAAGCATTTTTTTATTATTAGTTTATAAATTTCAAGTAATACAATAATAGAATTATGTTATAGAAATATAATCCATTACAATACAATAATGAGTACATAATTCCAGCACTTATATTTGGTAACTAAAATCATTAAAAATATGTTAACTATGTGGTTACGCATTAATGTAATAGATGATACATTTTCTTCTGATTATTACTAAATCATACAAAAGTAAGATTAAAATACAAATAATATTAATAGATTTAAGAAAATAATTTTTATTATATTATGAGCATAAAATTTATTTACTTACATTGCTACATTGTTTTTAAAAAATTAATTATTAAAAATTTTGCTTTATTGTATTTGTACTTCTTTAGATTGTAATACTAATTCATACATTATATGTATAAATTTCAAATAGGTTTTTCTTTTTTTTAAAGGGGCCTAATATTTGTTTAATATGTAAAATAATAGTTAATTGTAAAAATTCAAAAACATTAAAAGTGTTATATTTATAAAAATAAAAATAAATTGCAAAAATTTATGTTGTAATTTTCATTCTTAGAAAATAAAATTTCCTAATAATTAACATAGAAATTGCATTTAAATAAGTCATACACTTTTAAATCTTTTATATAGAGAATAAATCAATTTCGCTATGACATAAAATCATTATTACTTTAAAATATTGACTAGTCATTACTTATGAATATGATTTATATACGATTTTTAAATGTAGTTGTATTTCATTTGCCTTTTAACTTACCTACCCTCGAAAATATAATTAATTATACTTCAGAAAACTCAAGGTCATAAAAAGGTTACTCGAGTTAACGAATATAGCAATCTAGAGACCTCATACTAAGTAACTTCATGTTTTTACGCATATATATTGTAAAAACGATTTTAATAATAATATAGTAAAACTGCAACCAATAGCATATTTGCAAAAGCAATTTTTATAATAATTTTGATATATCAGTAAAATTTAAATATACGCTATAAATGCTTTTTCTTATTTAATAAAATATTGAAAATAACGATACTAAAATATACATTTAATAATAACAACATTAGTAAACTTATATAATTTATTATTAAATTTTACTTTCAATATGAATTATTTTAATATTGTATAAAAGGAAGATATTGAGAATATTATTCAATGTATCACAGCAATTATTAATTTGGGTATAATGGATTAATATATTTTGAGAATGGATATTAGATTTTTCTTTATACATAGATTACGTAAGTTCAAATCATTGCAAATCATTTTAATGACATAATACATCATTAAAAACATATAATAAACATAAAAATTAAAATCAATCAAATTACGCTTACCATCCATATAGTTTAATTAACAATGTTTATGTTCTACAAGTTAAATATAACTTAACCAAGCGTAGAACTATTCATTTTTGGTTTTTTCAATTATTCATATAATTATCCAATAAGTCATACAACATAAGAAAATAGTTATTTTATGCAATAATATATATTTAAATTTATATTTAAATCAATGAAAGTAAGTTAAATTAAAAACAAAATCAATAACATTTTGTATAGTAATGTATTTATTTATGAAAGCTTTTAAGATTTTGAGTAAATGTTAATTATTTCATTTTATATTTTATATTTTAGATACTTGAGTTTTGGAAAAAGAGAATACTTTATATTTTATAATTAGAAATAGACTTCTAAAATATTTATCGTGAATATATATATATATATATATATATTTATTTATACGTATATTTCAAGAACCTTATAATAAAACTTTATGATTCTCTCGTTGAAAATTCCGTGGTGTTTTGCTTTTTTAAAGTGAAAAAGGAAATGACTCAATACTTTTATTATATGATCTTCCCCTTAAGGGTTCGTTATCTTATTTCAACAGCATCAGTACTGATTACTGTAGTACGTGTAACGTAAAGGATGCTAGTGTCCTCGTCAAAGTTATCAAAGCTCGTTTGTTGCCGATGAAGACCGACTTGAAATTAATGTTGGGTGCCATTCGTATCGAATGCTACTAATGAGAAAAGCTGCTTGGGAGAGAAGGAGCGAAATAGGAATAGAGAAAAGAATAGAGAGGAATAGAGAGCTTGTAATTTTCCCACGCGTGACCTCTCATCATATCAATGATACCTTATTTAAAGTACCAACCGTTAAAAAGAATCCTTGCGGGAGTTTCAGCAGCAGCAGCCTGCTACGGAGTTTCGCCTTGGCCCCGTGATCTCAGCCGGGCTAAGTCATTATATATATTTGCGTTCTTTTAAAGCCGATCATAATTACAAAGTCATAAAAGCCCGATCGGTGTATACAAGAAAGGTCTGTCAGACTCTCTTCCTTTCTCTCGTTTTTCCTCGAATATTCGTCGCCGGAGCCCGCACATCGTCCCCGTGGCGAGTGCGCGAGTCTCGGCCTTCAGGGGCACAGCGCACCGATTGGCCATGGGATGCCTCGTAAAAGTATGATTTACTACTCGCTGCTGCTGCCCGACTGACGACCTCCTCTTCGCCCGTCCTGCAATTGTTAGCCCGTGGATCCACAACATCGTGCCTCAGACTGACAACGGAAAACGTGAACCCCTGTTCATCTTATTTGTCGTCAACTCTGCCAAAACTCTATTTCGCGATCTCTTAGAGTAAAATAAGTCCGGTTACTCGGATTTCCATTTTTTTCCTAGTAAACTCAAAGCAATCCGTTTCCCCTTTTCCGCTTACCGGGTTTGATTGTTCTGAATGGATTTTATAATTGAAGATTCGTGTGGGCCAAGGGCTTTCAAACGCGGACTCACTCTTTTTTATCAAAGTGTATTTATTTATAAGTGAGATAAGTTTTCATGCTATAAAGAAGTTTGTAGCTGCGATCATTAGTTGGGTGGCCAATGTCTCCAGAGCTTTGGTATTTTATTTTATTCATGGCTTAGCTTATTTTTCACGGTTTAATTGTA
Source organism: Kradibia gibbosae (assembly GCA_018907135.1). Classification (NCBI taxonomy): domain Eukaryota; kingdom Metazoa; phylum Arthropoda; class Insecta; order Hymenoptera; family Agaonidae; genus Kradibia; species Kradibia gibbosae. Next base: position 16,969,196 of record JACCHX010000001.1, read on the forward strand.
ACAGGGGAACGAACACAACGATTTTTAAATACTATGCAATTTGTCTGGTTATATTTACAATGGCTGGCATTATCGTTACCATTATTTCAAACTAGCTTTATTTCATGGTGGGGTGATAAGATTGAACAGAAAATTTAGGCGCTTAATGCTTCGTTTGTTATAACGTATTGTTAAAATTGCGTGCAATTTTTGGCTTCTGTTTTCATCATTTTATAAAAACGGAAAAAGAACTGGGAGCCTCACCTGTATGGCACTGACGAAAAATAAAATTTACATGTTCTTTAAATAAAGATGACACGTGTTTTGCTGTAAATAAAATAGATTTATAGCGATACTAAAAGACAATAACGTTTCCATAAAACATATTGCATACTTTAGGTTGATCAAACAAATAAAAAAGTCGAACAGGTTGGTTGATTAGATTCAATAAGAAATTTATGCAAGAAGGAAAACACAAAACTCGTTCCTATTAAAACATTTAACGTTCACAAATAGGTAACAACCCTCGTCAAGAAATCCAAAGGAAATCGCTGGCTACGCATGAAAAGTCTATGATTATAAAATGCCTGGCGAGTTAGTCGATTAAATTAATAGTTACGCCGTGGTCCAAGAACAGAAAATTGAGAAGTGCACTCTCATGGATGAAATGACATTGGCTCGATACGTAGAGAGCCCATACCTACTATAAGAAGGAAATTTATACTCGCATATACGTATATACAAACACTCACTTTTTCCTTTCCAGATTCCCTTACGGATGCTCATTATCGATACAGAAGCCGTCGGAGTGTTAAGAACAAAGAAAGATAGAAGAAAGATATAAGGGTTGGATAGTGATGGAATGACGTGGAGATAGCAGACGGATGAGGCGACGACCTGACTTAGGTTGGTGGTAAGGGTAAAGGAGATGTGAGTGTGCACGTGCTTGCGTGTACGGTTTTGCGTTCGTTAAAGTGACGTATAGAAGAGGGAGTGGTTTCTGGAAACGGAGTAGGTACATCAAACGGAGAATTTCCGCGGCGCGCGGATACGAGGTCGTAAAATGTCTCACGTTCTCTCTCCCTCTATATTCAGCAACCCTGTGCACTTGAAATATCAAGTCTGCGGGCAGAAGGCGGCGGTCGCCGCCGCTTCTGGATCGCGTCGATAAGACTCGACGACGACGTGGTTTTCGCGAGAGTGGCGGGCGCGCGCCGTTTTACTGCCCTGAAGCTCGTAAAAGAAGTTATACCGATAAACACAGACGACGCGGGCTTACCCACTCAAACCTATCAACCGATCTATAAGGCCATTAATGGCAGATCTTTTATATCGGACGCGCACCGTCAAGACGATACTTGAATAATGTGAACTGCATTTAATTAACGATTGCGAGGATGGTTTTTATAATGCGAGGCGCGGCCTCCGTAAAGTACGACCGGGTTTCCGGCGGGACGGCGTGACCAGTTTCGGGTAGGTTAGCAATCCTCGGCTAGCAATAATGATCCTTCCATTTGTGCGAGCGCGTATCTTGACATTATAAAGCAATAAAGCCGCACAGGGTTATGGGGCTATGGGATCGGTCGGGCTCTACGGAGGGGTGGCGAAAGACGTCGTCCAGGACGTCGACAGCGATGACGAGTGCTGGACATGGAGCGCAGCAGTCGCGTGCGACCTCAAGATAAATATTTACCCTAAATACCCTCGTAATGCGGATTCGTTTTAATTTAACGATCTTATCTCCCTCTATCTCTCCTTTTTCTTCATCAGTTCCATATAAATATACATCCGTAGCGATATCCTCCTGGCTCCCGTCAATCTGCGGACGTTAATTAGGTTCTAATTGGAGCCAAACCACTTCTGAGAATTGAGGTCGTTACAAGCGCACTTCTGAGTCGCTCACTCATCCCTATTTCTATATTCACATATTGTGCTCACAGCCATTTTATATTATTCGAAAAATCTTTCGGAGCCTCGGCGTAGCTACAGCTCAGTTGTGGGCATCCGCTCTCTCGTTCTCTCTATCTCTCTATATCTTTCTCTGACACAAAACTGTATTTGTCTGAAAACGAACAATGACTTTTAAACATATTCTTTCTCTTACTGTCGCAGAGAGGCACTTGAGAGTGCGCAAAGTCGTAAACGATCTCATTCACGTCCGCGTTACAAAGAGAAAGATGGTGAATGGGCAGCGGGTCTGAGGAATGGAGAGATTATAGTGAGAGAGAAGAAATAAGACATATATTCTAACACGTAACTAAAATGAAAACAAGCAAGCACAGGCGAGGTGGGCGGAGGTTTATCGTCTTTTGGTAAAGTGCTTTGCGGCTTCTTACGTACTTCCTCCCACTTCTCTTACTAGCTCGATCTTCACTCAGTCACTCACCCACTTATTCTCTCTCTTTCTCTTTCTTTATCTTTCTTTCTCTCACTCACTCTGGCTCTTTGCTTCTTTTCTTTTTTTTACTCCGCCCCCCTCTCCTATGCTCGTGCGCTCGTAAAATCACTGCGGCTGCTTCAGAAACATAAAAGTTCAGCGTGTGCCTCTAGAAGCCTAAATATCTGCAAAAGGATGACAGGTTTCGTAATGAAAACGCCGGGTACCTTTCTATATTTTTGCGGACTTACATTGATTTTTCTAAGAAATTATACTCATTAACATTTTGAGACAGACAAAATTGAATAATTTTAATTCAAAAGAACTCGTCACATTTTAAATATATATATATATTAAAAAAAAAATATATTTTTTAAAGTTTTTTCATGCTCGAAAATAAATTTTTTTCTCAAATTATAGTCATTTTTATAACCAAAAACTATTCGGAAAAATATTCGATAATCATTTTCATTAAATTTCAAATTATTATCCATATATAATCCATATACAATTCATATAATTTCTATTGATTTCTAAAAAAATTTTTAAAAATATGACAATTTAAAAATATATTGATTTTTTTAATGCCAATATACACAATAAATTGTACATATTATTAGTAAGAATTACCTGTTGTACCTTATACGTATTAGTTTATTTCGTCACAAATGAAAGATTAATGTTAGAACTTAGTTTTAGTTAGATTAATTTTAGAATCAATCAATTTCAAGGTAAATAATAAACTGACAGTGATGCCTAAATATTACAGCTGTAACTACAATACGTAACTATACTTTTCACTAGTGAATGATTGCTTTGACATTCAAGTTCATTACTGTCATATAAAAATTAGAATTTTATTTACTTGATATTGCTTGTAGTACTTGATAATTTATTATATATACATGTTACACCATTTACAAAGAGGTTAGAAATATATGTCAAATTTAAAATAATTACTAGTGATATTAGTTCATATTATAAATAATGATTGATATTATTAAATTATTACTTTACTAATAAAATTTAGAAAATAAATTAAATTTATGCATTTAAATAGATAATTTAAAGATAAATAAATGAATTCCTTTTACAACGAATACCATATATTTTATAAAAACCTACACTTTTGTATATTTGACTTAACAGTTTTTTATTTTATTTCATACGTAAACATAATTATTAAAACTTTTACCATAAATTAATCCCATAAAGTATACGATTGTTGCATAAATCACTAATTTTTTAACATTGTATACTGCTATATAATAGTTTTAATATTTTAATTTTTTTTTTCATTTAGTTAACTTAATATTACCTAAGAACAGCGGAAGTTTTTATTTGATTACATTCGTATAGTGTTTAACTCACTTATTTTCTCATTTAATATTTATATACATTTTAATGTCTTTTTAAAAATATTAAAAGTCCAGGAAAGGATTGATTAAACTATTTAAAGTTCATTTTATTAAAAGATAAGGCTTTTTCTATACATTTAACGAAGGCTTTTATATGCAAATATTTATGTTCTTAATCTTCATAAGTGTATAGAATTTTGCGCAAACATTATCGATGATTCTATTAAATTTTGCAGATGAAGTAGGATTGAGTTTGACATTATACTATTCACACTAAATTATACCTGAATAAAAAACATATTGAGAGCGAAACAACTAACAGTTTGAATTTAACATTATTCTGTTTGAATGAATTTTTAATTCTCCAATTTTCAAATTAAATAGAAAAGATAGTTTTAATTTTTTGATATTTCAGTAAAATAATAAAAAGAGATTTTATTATGCTTAAAACTTATTAAAAGAAATTTAATAATTTAATGAATGTATTCTAAATAAATTAAATGTACTCTTCAATGTCTTTAATTTTAAGATAACTTAACCTTTATATTTTAATTTAAGGAGATAATGTTATTAATAAATGAAAATAATTGAAAGTTAAAATTGTTTTGTAGAAACCTTCGTAGGGATTAAGTATTTTTTAAATGTATATAGTTTTAAAATTTGAAAAGCTATTTTCTATTGACTCTATTTAATACATTTGATACATTTGTACAGAAATAATTCTAATTGTTCAGATGGTGATTATAGATGTCTGTATATACATATTTATCTAAAATAATAATTATGAACCATTTGACAAGTGAATATAAACAATTTTTTATTATGCTATACATTTCATTTTTAATTTGCATATATTTGAATCATAATTTGAAATTAAAAGTCAACACATTTATTGAATTAGTTAAAATTATGTTATTTGTTAAATTAGCTTATTATCAATTTTAATATTTAAGAATAAACTACATCATAAATAATAAGTTATACACAGTCTTGGCAATATCGACAAATTGTAATTTCACAAAATTTTTATTTTATAGACAATATTATTATATTTAATTTATTAGAAATAATAATATATTGTATGTAAATTCAAGAAATCGGTTGCCATAAGAACAGATTATAGTTGAATTATAAGTTTTAATATTTATGTAAAAAAATTACTTTATGTGCATAAAAACATTTTATGATTAATAAAATCGTAGATGAAAAGTTTAATTTCTTCACGTTTTAAATTTTACTCCACGAACTCTGTCTTCGTTGAGCAAGGTGAGACTTTTAAAATCAAATTTTATAACTGTGAGTTTATTGCGATCAAACTTCATCGAGAATTGTAAGGAAAAGAACTATTACATTAACGATTGGCGCATAACAGCACTAAATTAACTATTAAGAAGGTTGGTTACTGATTCTATACCAGCATAAAATATTATTTTACGATATATGTACATACATATATATATATATATATTTATAAATATATACACATATACAAGCACATACACATGCATGGGATCGCACATCGTGTTAGGTAAAAATATAATTAGAAGATAAAGTATGATTTAAACAACCAAATATTAAATTTTAAATTGAAAAAACTAAACAGCAAAATGCAAAAAATTCCTAAAATATAAAAAAAATTATGCCTTCAATTATGTATTATTTAATTAAATTTTTCTTGGTAAAATAATGATTAGTAATAAATTTTATGTTGTTAAATTTTTACATATAAATAATTTTTATAACTATAATGTGAATTAATAATTTTTAATATGGGTTTAGCTAAATATTTCTATAACTAATTAATGTGAAACACTTTTATAAATTACATTGGTTTTTTATATTAAAATTAATTTTTTTTATCAATTTAGTAGGACTTTGCTGCATTTACTTATTGTTTTGAAATGTAAAGAAGTAAAGAAATAAAAGAAAGATGAAGACAGAAATTAGGTATTGAGAGCGATCACAGATGAAAGAAAAATCAGAAACTTAAAGCAATGTTCACGGACTTAACAAAATTTGAATATCTTGCCGTAAAATGAAGCTTAATGTAACGAGGATAAAAGAATATATAAAGCAAAAAACACGAATGCCCAAGCATATGGAGGGTAAATCCTCGAAAGCGTACGTTGTAAAGAGCTTTGTATACCGTTTACGACTACGTCGTTAAGTTTTCCTTTTTCCTATTTTTTGCCGGTACTTGCAGCATTAGAAAGAGAGAGGAAGATTGTTTGGGCGAAAAAAGGGGAAGAAAGAACAAGAAGGAGATAGTGAGAACGGGAAAGAGAGAGCGAAAAGGAAGATTCAGCCAGCAGCTGCCGCATCATCTACCACTGATGATCACATAGATGCTACTCACGGCGCATAACAAAGTGAAACCACTCCAACTTATTCAGTTATTTATGTGTACATACTGCGTCTGTATATGTTTACATTAAATTGGGCTTGTGTATTTTTGTGCATATATATATGAAGGTATGTAACTACTGGGTGGGTTTTACTCGTTTCTAAATCTGTTTATAAATGAAAAATTTACAAGCTGGGTAGTTATTTGTAATGTTGGGTATTAAAATGTGCGAATCTCTACGAAACACATACCATCTTAAAAAATTACGTCAAATTTTGTAAAATGTATTTACTGCTCAAAATAAAAATTAAAAGAATATCGTAGTGCAAACGAATATATTTATTCTTACTTCATTAAGTATTGCATAATGCAAATTATGAATCGCATAAATCGTTTTAATCTCATAATTTTATCATTGTTTATAATTATTTAAAATTAATAGTAAATTGAACAAGTGTGTATTCAAATTTTTATAATGAAAATATAATACTCATATCACTTTATATAATACGTTTAAAGTAAATTCCTTTATCATGTAATCAAATATAGTCAATTATATTAGTAATGACATGGAAATTAAATTAATGAATAGTAAAAATTATAAAAATTATAATTTAATTATTTCGTCTGCTCAATTACATTAATATGGAAGTACAGCGTTGCAGTTAGCATGCTTTTTCTTTCTAGAAATTAAAAAATATTAAAAATTTAATTCTATACACTTATACATTTACTTGAATCTAGGGACAAATTGAACAGCTTTTGTAAGTGTATTATTCGTACATGTAATTATAATACAAACATTTCAATAAAAATTTATTTCCAATACAAAGTTTGTTCTACATTACAGTATTCTTATTATAAGAATAACTTTCTCTTAATACGTGAATAAAATTTATGAATACATACCCTACAAAATTATACTTCATTTAAAAAAAATAATAAAAGATTTAAATATTCTAGGCACTGTGGTTAGGAAATAATATATCAACATTTTTTATTATTGTCTTGTTAAATTACGTAAAATAATCAATGAATTTGTATTTAATATATTTTTATGTTTTTTACGAATAAGTTTTTTTATACAGGCTTTGTATTAATTCGAAGCGATTTATTTAATATTCATAAAAATAAAGAAATAAAAGTACATTAAAAACGTGTAAATGTGGTTGAATAAAAAAAATTAATTTCTATCAAATTTGTTTATAAAGAAATAATAAAAAAATATCTACAAAATAACAAATTCAGTTTAATGTTATCAAGCGAATATATATAGAATATTGCAATAAATTGAAAGCTTATATGCATGTACAAGTGTTCAATTATTGTTAATATGGTTTAAAATTTCTTTGATGGTATTATATTTTTTATTTGACTTGTTGATCAATTTAAGATATTTTAAAGATATAATAATTAAAAATGGTAAATGTTAATGAATGAAGTACAAGATTACAAAATCATTTGAGTAATACTACTACAATATTATCAATAGTTTATATCTGAAAAAGCAATCCATATTAGCGCACAATAATACGAATATACATAATTTTATTATAAAATTTGGGAAATAAGTTATTATTCTTCATTGTTTGTTTCAAGACAAACATAAAGTTTTAATATTGCAATAATTTTTGAATGACGATTAAAGTATATTTTATCTAATAGGGAGTAAGAAAGTTAACCTTGATTCTTCAAATTGATAACTTTAAAATTATTTTGTTCATTTAAGTAAGAAACTGATTTGTGTACAATTAAAATCATTCACATATAATTAACTGTTTATTCATAAATCAAAATGCTGAGCAATTCATTTTTCTTTTTTCTTCAGGAGTTCTGAAAAAATAATGTCATACTAAAATATTTGAATATATATTAAAATTTTTATTAGCCTTGTACATTATTATGTGAATACATTTAGATATGTGAAATACATTAAAGCTTATAAAAGCATACTTCAAGATAATACACCGGTAATTAAGAAAATCATAGTAAAAAGAAAAAATAATATCACGTATGCATTAACAATTACAAGCCATTTAGAATAAAGGTTTTTCAACCATGTAATACATATATTCTTGCTATAATTTTCATTTAAGTATTTAATTTACGCCTCCATTATCTGCAACATCTTCTTCATCTGCAATTTGGAAATCTTCACACCTTTTGGAAGGAGATTCGGAGAAATTACTGTCAGCGATTTAGACATCTATACAGCACATAGGCTTACTGAAGTTCACATTCTTCATATCTTTATGTACATCTTTCTGCGTTCCTGTATATATTTTAAGGCTTTAGTTTATTACATAAACAAAACCGTGTATCTTATGAAAGATAAATTAAATAATTGGAATTATTAATTAGCTTAAAATTTTTTAAAATAATTTAGAAATCCTATCAGTTTATATATTTTTATTATTAATATAAATAGAATGACACTAAAATTTTATATCAATTTTTATTATTTTCAGAAAAAACACAACACTGATTGTGGAAATAAAAATAATGCTTTGGTAATAGATAAAAATGAACTTCTGCACAATAAAAATAAAAGTAATAAAATTTGATAGTAATAAAATGTTAACCAAAAAAAAATAAGTGATAAAAATAAATCCAAATTGACAACTTATTTATTTAATACTTTGTTATTTTTAGGAAATTTTATTTTCTTGTGTAAATAAAAAGCATGCTCATTCATTCTATTTCATTTTCATTTTAAATACATATTTTATTTGTCTTTTTATGATTTTATCTTTTCGAATTATCGACATTATTTACTAATTTTCTAGTATCTAACATCCAATTATCAAAAAAAATCATTATATATATACGAAATTAAATTTGGCCTTTGTTACAAATAAATGTGAAAAATAAATTTTAGGAATAAAATAAATATATGCATGTGATTAAAAGAATTCAGTTTAAAAATATGACTATATTTAAATTAAATTTGATTAATTTGTATCTTTCAATTATATTTAATATTATAAGCACAAGTTGTTTAAACTTAAATTGAAGTAAATAAATACTCTATTTTTTAAAGCAAATTTGGATTAATATATTTCCTATATAATAAAAAATATGTAATATTTTCACAGAAATTACAATAATATTGTTTTTTATTATTATTTTAGCAAAATTTTTTTACTTTTTTCTTAATTAGGTATTTCTAATATAATCGTTATACAAACGGTTTACTCATATTAAAAAATAAGACACCGTATCATGTAGTTAAATTTAATACTAAAGGTTAGATTTTAGTAATAATCAATTGTTCGGTGCAAATTTGGTTCCCCTCTCCTAAAAAGTCTAATACATACCACCGAAATTATTTCTTTAGGAATCCGATATTAAACTTGAGATATAGAAGAATATAATCTGAATTTTCTTCTAAAATAACTTCAGTAATGTTTCCTATGTGACTAACATATCTATAAACCATCGTAACGAACAAACTTAACAAACACCATAGTTTGGAAAAAGATAGTAAAGTAAAGACACAATGAGAAGGGAAATAGAGATAGAAAGATAAATAGAAGAGAGAGAGAGAGAGAGAGAGAGGAGAATCTTTTCTTAGCTTTACTCGTAAATCTGAATAGTGCTAGCATCATGTCGCTCGTTACCTACAGTCTTTAATAAGTTAGTGTATTTCGGAATAACGATAAAAGAAAAGAAAAAAGTGGTAAGCTTGAAATATGCAAGAATCGCTATTCCTGACAAATTATTCTACGTTAAAACAATAACTTTTCATCCACTTCTTCACAATATCAATATTGTGTATACATTGTGAATAACAATTGTACTCAACAATGTGGTTCACGAAACGGTTAAAACACGAGAAATATTTAAGTAAAATATTCAATTGCTTTCTCAACTTTACATTATTATATTTATTATTTATTATAAGATGATGGATTTAATATAAAAAATTAATTTACTACATATTATGCTATTAGATGAATTGTATATCGTTAAATTAAACATTTTTTTTATTTAATACGATTAAAGCTAACATATAGTTATTTAAAGCATTTTATAAAAACGTTTTATTTTTTTTAACTCGATTAAAATAACTAAATAATTTATATAATAAACATAGTTTTTAATAATTTTTGTATTATTAGTGCATTAAGCATATTATTCTACAACACATTTTTAAAATTGTACAATAGTAAGCCATATATTGTAGTAAATGATAACTTTACTGTTGCCAAAAGTTGCATTCGAGTTGTTTGTGTTTATTTTCGTGTTTATTACGACTCTTTAAATTGAATTTTCTATTTATATGTATTTTAATGTTTACTTAAAAAGATTATTTAATTTAAAAAACGGTTATTAATATGTTACAAAATTAATTACGACAATTCTTTACTTGTTTAAATTTAATGTTTAATGATAATTAAAATAAATATTCATCTACCTTTTTAAGCTTTAGATATATTGACAAAATAATCATTAATGTATTAAAATAAAATTACTTATGTAATAAAATAACTGAATAACGCATGATCGTAACTTTTATAATTTTTGTGAAACTTTCTATTAATAAAATATCAATGGGAAAGTAAAATACATTAAAGCTTATATACATCTGTAAAATTAGTATGTTAATTAAAATTTTTAGTGATTAGAAATATCCATTCAACAATTTTAATCCTTAAAGTAATGTATTAGGTACAAATAAATATGCAAATTTTTAGCAACTTTCAAAAATTATAAAATTATTTTTTTTTAAATAACGAATTTGACACGTTTTAGATAAGAAGTAATTAAAAATATTATATATAAAAAAATGAAAACCGATATACTTTAAACATATTTTGAAGCTAATTTAAAATTTTAGGAAGCACAATTAAAGCTATTATTATATATTTAAGTATTTTTTTTATAACTTATAATGTACACGTTCAAATTTAGAAAAAAATGATCACCTTTAAATATAAAAAAAATTCCTTTCTCATATTTCCCATTTTTTTAATATTCATTATAGGCTGAGTAGTATAGATTGGCTTTCATTATGTTTTTTATTTATTTTTCTCTTATTCTAAAATTTAATCATAATAGGCAAAACAATATGATTTATGAACATAACTATAGTACAAGGACTTTTAAAAGCCATTAATAGAATATTTTAATGAAATAGCAAAGGTACTTTTTCAATTCAATGCTTTATCAGATTGTTCTACTTAAATGAAAACAAACATTTTATTGGATTAAAACGTTTCTTCTTTTAGAATTTAAGTAATAAAAATTAATAACTGCAGATTCTGACCTGCAAACGTAAAGAAAAGTTTTACTAGAATAAAAATTTCTTATTTTTACTACATTAAAAAAAGGAATCGAGTTTTGAATACTGAACATATATTTGAATAAACAAAAAAATTGGCTTATAATAATAATAAGTTTAATTTAAAATTGTAAGCTCAAAAAATATTTCTATAAAGGATATAGAATGCTAAGCTTTTAAATATGATAAAAAAGTTCTCTTTTGAAAAAAAAATTTTAAAAATACAAAAGACTATTTTTATTTAACGGAAAAATAACTCTTTAAATAAATTAATTGAATGGGAGAAGACATTAAGTAAAATTGTTTATTTTACATATTTATACAGAAATGTGTGTATAAATATTTGATAATTTTTTTTATTCTACAATACAAAAATTTTTGTTCATAATGTTTTATTTTCTTCACAACGTATAAAGAGCCTAATATTTCTTAAAAATATAAAATGGTTTCATGTATATAAAATATTAATTATCTGAATTATACTTAAACTTATTTTCACATAGAAAATAAACTACTGCCGTAAAAGTTACATTAATCTACTGTACTCGTAGCTTACTTAATAAATTCATAATAAATCCAATACTAATCAATTTTTTATACACAAGCAATTGCAATTCTAAATATATATTTAATATATATATATCAAATATTTATAAGTTTGAATTAGCCTCACTAATTACGATTGTTTAATAATATTTATATTATTTAGAGTATGTTTATATTTATAGCTTATTTTTAAGATAAATAAATTTATATTACCAATTGTTAAAAACTTAGTAACACAAAAACTTGTTTTTTACAAATAAATTATTCACTAAATATTATATATCAAAAAAAACTATTTGGTTGGAAACAATTATATACGAAATAACATAAATTGGTTCGGATCATATACTTGATGAATTTTTTACTAACTAAATCAATATTCCACGATTACCACCTATGATAGTATTACAAAATTACTTTATTTTCTTTTAAATTCACCATTGTTTCCTTTAATGAATCACTTTGTATAGAAATTAATACTGAGAATAATGTATATCTTTTTCATTTGCAAAAGTATTTCATTGATTTATTTGATTTTATACAGAAATAGTGAAATTCATTTATAATATAAATGGAAAATGAAAATAATTCTTCCACTATCTATAATTATGTTTATTAAGTATTTGCATCTACAATGAAGTAATTATTGATAATTATAAGGTGTATTATAAAATGTATTTAATATTTAAACACTGCCTTCCATATCTATATTTATGCTATATTTATGTATTAATTTATGATATACTCTTCTTGTAGAAGTACTGGTTTATGGATAAAAAGGTTTAAAAGGTTAAAAGCCTCGACAGCAAACTGATAGAATCATTACACTTACCAGGATACGACAATGGCTGCTCAGGAGGACTATCCAAACTCGAAGGTACTCTCGCAGTTACGTTAGATCCCAGTGAATAGGGAAAGAATCCCAAAGATCCTGTATATCCTGGATAATAATATGAGCATCCGAGTCTTGAAGCTTTAAATTGAGCCATTGCTTGAATTTCACTATTGGCTATGAATTGAAAACAAATACAATAATTTTTGCTTATAGGCGGCAAAAAATACTGAAAAACAAGTTTACTTATAATAATAAATAATTAATTAAAAACATTTTAAGTAACTAATTTTTAATATTTTTATAGAACAACAATTTACACTTTTAAAAATATCGATATTTTTAATTTTTCTGATTTTCCATCATATTATCATAAAATGTGTGAACTTAAAAATAAATCATAAATAATTCTAATTCTATTTAACAAATATTTTTATTTATTCGCTTGACTAAATTTTTATCTTGACCATTAAATCTAAGTAACTTATAATGATATTTATCTTAACGTATATCACTATTGAAGCTATTTAGTAATAAGATGAATAAATACTTACCACAGATAGAGCGTTATGTCATGTATTATATTTTATATAATATAACACAATCAAAATAATATTGTCACGTAAATAAGTTTCAGATTGGTGCACACTTAAAAGATATTTTTTGTATTATAAAATAAGCAAATATAAATATAAATACCAATAAAAATAAAAAAATCACATCTATTTGATTTTATCTTTAACTCAAAATAAATCCTTCATATAATCATTACGAACTATTATCGAAGTTTATTCTTTCTATTAATATTTAATTAAAAATGTATTATCAAGTATATTCTGTTTATGTCATTTTTTATATTATTTATTGATATATATATATATCTATGTATTTAAAATAATTATTTTTTTCATTAACTGCTGTTAAAAAATGCAATTTTTTTCTGCTATGTGATTCCCATAAAAATATTAGCTATTATAAAAAATAAAGGAAAGCTAACTAATGAATAATATATTGAATTCGTATTCTGGTACGAATATTTATAGTTATTGATTGTATATTATTTTAAAAACATTGCACTATTTTGTACTGTTTTTATAAAATTAAATACTTCCGTTCGCAACATTATTATAATATTAAAATTAAAAATAATCATTGAAGACTATACGTAAATATCACGTGTTGGCGCAATAGAATCAAAATGGCGGTTTTGGTAAGGCGTGGTCTACTCATCACTATGTAAGTCTGCAATGGTTTGGCCATTCTTTACATGGCTATTATCTCATTTGTTAAGCATAGGTGAGATAGTTGTCGTATATTTAAAAACGTAAGATATCTAAAAAATTAACATTTAATCAGACTTCTTTCTTTATTTGTTTTGCGATGTTTATAATATAGCTAAAAATTGAAAGAAAAATAAGAATACATAAAATTCCTTAAATATAAAAAAATTAAAATTATAAAAATTGTGAGATCTTTAGATATTAAAAAAAGTTGTGAATAAGATCTAATATCTTTTATTAACAAATTTAATATTATGAATAGTAGTTGATCAATATGTAAATAATTGTAAAAAGTTATTAGTTTTTATTTTGTAAACAGCTGCAAAAAACTATACTATTAAATAGAAATTTTACAAAAATATAATAATGTTTATATATTATAATAAATATAACACTACCAAAATTTTAATGGCAAATCAATTTCACTTTTTTCATATTAAGCTAATATTATACGTTGGGAACATAAATCATTTAATATAACTATAATTGTGTTTACAATATAAACACGTTTAATATTCCTTTTTTCTGAAATATGTCCCTTTTGTAACTCAATGTACCTTCTCATATGCTATAAAATTATGTTATTTTTTAAATAAAAAAAAACTGAATGATAAAATTTCAATTTTTCACGTATGAGTCTATTTTTTGAAGTACGGGAGTGAAACACAAAGTCTTATTTATTGTAATTCGTTTATTCGGTTATTTTCATTAAAACAAGTTGCAAAAATACCTATTACGTATTAATAATTCTACCTGCGAATATTTTATAAAACACTAATTTCTTTAAAAAAAGTAATTTTTCAAAAACATAATTTTTAGTAATAATTTTTTGATATTTATAAAATTATTTTTAAATCATTATACGTAATACAAGTATGTACCAATTCTATTATAATTATATCATAACTCATAATTTATGATTAAAATTAATATCAAATTTTCAACGTTTTAAAAGATTATATATATTAATTCGTATAAGTAGAGAAACAACATTACAATTTAATAAATAAATTCGATAAGAATATAAACTTTAAGTTATTGCACCAATATTGAATACGTTATACTAGGGGTTACCGATTTATTATAAATAAAAAAATTTCTAAACTGTCTTTAAAAACGAATTTAATTTTTAAATGTCGACGTTTTAAAGAAATATTGATTGTTTGAAATAAGCAGCCATTTTTGATAATGGAATAAAACACGGTTATCGAATTGTGTACGCGTAAAGAAATACATGTATACTTAAAACACAGAATATTTTTTATTTATTATAGTATCGATTTATATTTTATACATATTAAATAAATAAGTTTTATGTTTTAAAAATTCCTGTAAAAACAATTTTTTGGAAAACAATATTTTTTTGTTCATTAATCAATAACTTTTGCCTTAAGTGATTGAAATGATTAGTTGCGTGCAAGAATGGGAGACTCTTGTACGATTCACAACGAACACATAAAGCTGTGCATGTACATGCTTTTATCAATGTATTTGTTATTACCAAATAATGCGTTTCATGAGGCACAAAAACGTATTATATTAATGTCAGTATATAACACTGCTGTCATGAATGAAATATGTGTTGAAAAACTCACTTATTCAAAATATTTTATATTTTTGAAGAATTATGATTGTAGAAGGTGAATGCCAGTAAATATTAGATAATAGAAAATTAATGAAATGCTGGAAAGGGACGACAGTTTCATACTTATGATATAATAAAGCAGGAATATGCAAGGAGGGGAAATTATTACAAAAACTTGATGTTTCAAAACTTTCGTATGTAATTATAGAAAAAGTAAAGATTACACGTAGCTGAATGACGGATATTAAAATACCTAAAATTGTCTAATGAATTAACTGCTATTTAAACCGAAGTCAAATTACAAATTAATCGCAGTTATTCGAAAGTGCGCAGCATCGCGTACTGCAAGTGCATCAGAAATATTCATGAATGATTGACAGACAGCTTTAATATAAGTTCTAGACGTAAGGCATTATTTAGTAGTTGCTTTTAGGTGGTTATTTTAAAATATAGCCAAGACATAAAAAAATATAGTAACAAGCTTGTGGCTGTTAATAATTAGCTCTTAATACTTTTCACACATATCTTGTATTAATGAATAATTGACTATTCAAATATTATATTATTTAATTAAGCATCTAAAATTTCAATACAGATACAAATATTACAGCTTAAAATAGAAACTAATATAATTTTCGATTTACAATTTATAGCAAGTAGGCCACGTGTCTTATTATCTTCTACGATCTTTCTATATTGAAGAATATCTTATTGCTGCAAATTAAAATTTATTCATTATCACTCATATAATTTGTAAAAAGAATAATGCATTTATAAAAAATATTAGATTAGCTTCTGTCAGTAAAAATATGTTTTAATTTAAAAATCAAATTACGAAAATCAATTTAAAAATGTCAACAGAATGTAATTAAATAAAGCATAAAAATAAAAATAAAAAAACATAAAGTAAGTTACTTTTAATTTTAATATTATAAATCTTGTAATTTTACTTAAATTCTATTTTGTTTCAGCATATTAGTGAGTAATTTTTCAATTATAAAAATTAAATTTAGTATAAAAGAGTAATATTTTTTATATCTTATTGTTTTTTTAGGTATTGAACATTTTAAGAAAATAAATTTTATAATTTTAATCTATATGTATATATATTTTTTTAACAGTTAAAATTAAATAATTTAACAAAAGAATTTAAACTTTAGCCATAAATAAGTTGATTGAATGACAGTTTTCTCCTCTTCAGTATGAAAATTTATTTTCTGTCAACCAAGGAATTTATACGTTAGGTATCATACGATGGCTTTAGATCTGGCAAAACTATTATTATTTAAAGTTATTTCTCCCTTTTCCTCCCTTTATTCCTTATTCAATATCTCTCTTTCTCTCTCTCTCTCTCTCTCTCTCTTTCTCTGTCTCATTCTCACCATATTATTCGGTTGGTCTTTCCCTTTCCATTTCATCTTTCTTTTCTCAAATTTTTCTGTTCTAAAGTCTTGAGACTGTTCAAGATTTTTACGAGGAGAATCATTGCTTCGCGCATAATAACGTAGGTTGGTTTTACATATCATAAAAAGTGCATACGAGGTAAGAATCACAAGTATAAATCCGTCTAACCAGCTGCTAAGTCTTTGCGAGGTTCGTTCACAATTTATGCGAGCTAGCTGCTAAAGATCTCGTAGAAGAATAGTGTAAGCAATTCAATATAATATATGTAAAGAGAAATGTCATTAGATCAACCTCGGCAGAAGAGTTACAATTTTTTACTAGCATATTACTGTATTTACTAGTATTTACTAGTATAGGACTACTATTAGTAGTATTAGTAGTAAACTTATAGTTTACTACTAATATAACTAGTAAAGCATAATTTAGTACGCTCATATTAAACGTCATTAGGCTCAAAAATGTCCAGATAGAACTTTCACATTACGCGATCAATCCTATCATTTAAATATATGTTTCGAATGTCTCGTTTCTTAAATATAGTTGTTGATTCTTGTGCCAGATTACAATATATTTATGTGATAAAAAAGTGATAAAAATGTTATGATTCATTCCAAAGTATGACAAGACGAATGTATTTTTCTGTCTTCTAATTTAAAACAAAAATTTTCAAATATAAGAATATTATGTAAGTTATTTTATATAGTCTATTATGTATCATTTTTCGAATTGTTATTCATATGAATTATCTAAAGATTTCAATTTCCAATGTGATTTATAAATAATTAGTCAAATATAAAAGTATTATACCCTTAAGATTGTGATAAAATTACTAATTTAGAATGGAATTCCTTTTAAATATTAGGAATTAAGTTTTTTAAAAATTAAATGGTATTTAAATTTTTTTTTCTAAGTGTATCTTATAATTTATATGTTATTATATATTTTCCATTCGCATAAATGATAATTGATTTTATTGGTAATTTTGCTTTACTTTCATAACTACTGAGTTAGTAACGTTGCGTAATAATAATATTGTTTTGTTTCAAAAATCAACTAAAATGCATTTTTTTCTCATAGCTTTAATAAATAGATAGTAATAATTTAGTTTTTTCAAAATTACTTTGTTTAAGCGTTATTAATAATACTACTGTAGGATAAAGTAGTTTTTAAATTAAAAATGTTTTACTTTTAATTATAGAGGTTATTTTTAATAGGGTTGCAAATAAATTGCAGTAGAATTTTTTTATCGATATCAATATAAGTTTCTTAAGATGAACATTTTCTCTTATTTTTTTTCGTTTTCGTACCAAAAACCAAATAAGTTTTTTTAATACCATCTGTATATTATATTGAAAACACAGATAATGTAATAACTTACCATATATTGCCTGATTTCTATTATATATAGAATTCGTTAATTATTTGCAGTTTTAAATATAAATACGTTGTTAAATATATTCATACGTTTACAGGCTGCTCATGGATTAAAGTATGACTGCCACATGTTTTAAAACTAACCATCTCTTCAGGTTTTTGATGATGATGTTCTTTTGTAAAGACATTTATATGACCACAAACATCAATATGTCTGACAATCTTATCAATTGTTTTGTTATATTGTCAAATTTCATAAAAAGGGTAGTAGATGAATTTAAAGTTAAAAGGAGCGTCATCTGGGAGCGCAGAAAGAATGTATATATAATACTTCCATATAAGCTTGAAAATGCCTTTTAATTATTTCAATAGAATAATAATTGTCTTTAATTCATTCTACAAGTAATCTAGTTTGTGCTTTATAAGTAATTCACTTACAAAAAATAATGTATTAAATACTCTAATACATTTCTGTAAAAAATTCTAATTTATAAGTATGCATTGAAGTAGCTATATAATAACGTTTTAATGTAACATGTGAAATTATATTATATAAGAAATTAAATGTATTTGTATGTCAATCGTACTAAGAGATAAAGGAATCCTATTAACACAAACATGTAATAAAAATTGTATTTGGCCCAAATGAAATTTTTATTTACAACATATGACTCTTCATCAAAGCTAAATATGTAAAAAAGCGTTTGAAATATTTATTATTGAATTACCTATGTATTTGTAAGACAGCGCTAACATAATTCACATTTAAACTATCTAACACTGTAAAAATCTTGTAACGTACATATTTGCAAATATTTACGTAATTTAAGAAAGTAATATTTCATACTGCTCAAGGCTCTCATATTGTAAACCAATTCTAAATTGGTTCTATTATAAGTGGTAAATTTTGTATTTGCATGTTCGAAGTATTCAAGTATCGTTTAAAAGTAACGCACGGTCACTAATAAAATATAATTTTTTTTGTGAAATAGATTTATTCTAAACTATGCTGTTCCTTGAAAAAAGACATTTTTTATAAGGCCTGGGGTTACAAGTAGACTTTGAATATTTCTATATGTTTTTATAAATAGTTATTTCTTTATATTTAACGTATTGAATATCTCTTATTGCATTTGAGACATCATGGGACTGCGCTTTTGCAACGATATACATTTACTTAGATGGAGAGCATGTCTATTTCTTTACTTGTCAAGTACATTCTCATACACTTCGCATAATCACTTCAACGCGCGGGGCTCTTTTCGTCTTTCCTCGAAATTCTCCAGATCCGTCTCATCACTTCTCTTACACACATATGCGTTTGCCTGACATTAGCAGGAACAAGAGGTAGCAAAGACGTATGCTTTAGTACTAAGTTACTAACGACTAAATATTATTTAATAATTACTGAAATTACTTTCTTTAAATAAATGAACGTCCAATTAATAAGAATCTTTCCTTTAAATTATACATAATATACATTTTTTAATATAAGAATTTTTGCTACATTTTTAATGCATTTTTTGTTAATACATTTTCTTATTGATTACGTATTCATGATTTTTATTGACAATAAATAATGAAAATTTCAACGAAAAGCTTGTATCGAAAACTTATTATTCTTAACATTTGATTTATTAAAAAAACAACAAGTAAAAAAAATGTATAAACAGAATTATAAATATTTTAGGATAAAGAATAGAAACAAAAAATGTGCTAGCTTGAAATTGTGTATGCAACAGTTACAACTACTACTCGTCAAGGCATGCCAGTATAGATACAGCGTGTGGACAGTATTTTAGTATACGTATGAATGTAAGTAAAAGATTTATACATGCTAATTTGGTCTATCTGACGCCACCCAGTGCGATAGCTCATAATTTTCAGTAGAATCAGTACGATTAGTTTTATTTGTTTTTTACTTTTAATTTTTTTTTGTTTCTCTGAAACTAATAATGAAACACCTATGAACGTTTGACAACATTCAACTATAAATATAGAATTTAAAAGCATTTCTATTACGTTCAATATGTTTTCTTGAAACATAGAAACATCAATTCATTTTCTTCAAGATTTGAATTTTCTTTAATAATTAAAAATGTGACAGCTGTTTTAACCTTATAATTAAATAATTGTAAATATTATTCATATTAATATAAAAATTGTAATAGATATTGTGTTAAAATAATTTAATGTAACTTATTTATGTAACTAATTTGAACAAGTGGCAATCGTATTATAAAGTTTTAATAAATGGCACAATGTAAAATTATAATTATTATACAAGTTTTTTAAAGACACGAAAAAATGTAAATGTATGCTGTTATTTAATGTATTTTTTGTCCTCTTTATAAAGCCCACTTTAGTCTTGGTGCTACACCAGTCTATAAATGTTCACTATTTCGAATTGGACATATTTCTAATTGTTAGTCAGTCACAAACTACACTGAATGAATTTATTTATGTATCAACCAAACAGTAAAATGATATATATATATATATATATATATATATATATATATATATATATTATTAGAAGAAGAAATATTGTTAGAACAAATGTTAGAATGTGTAATAATATGAAACTTGAATTTTTATTATTAATCTATAAATTTTATTTATACAATATTACAATTTAACAATGAAAAACATTATAAATCTCATTGACTAGCCCACAGTAAAATTAAAGAAAAGATTGAAACATTTAATAGTATTTTGTATAGATATTTAAATCATCTCAAATTTAATGTTTTTGATAGTATTTTTTTTATTTTAGAACAGTTGCAACTGATTTTTGCATGCACGTATAGAATTTTATGACTATAAATTATCTAATACTTCAAAGTAAATTAGTACATACTTTGTACGGAAATTTATAGTATAGTAAAAATAGAATTATTTCAAAACTCTTATTATGTGCCAAATATTTATACATTTATAAATAATTCTAATCTAAACAGTTTTAAAATAATGAGACTGTTAATTTTTAACTTAATATAGAGAAAATGAGTATTTTCATAATATTTTCTAAATAAGAATGTGAAATATTAATTTGATTTTCTTATATATATTTTATTTATTTTTTTTATATATTTTTTATATATAAAATATTTTTAATTAGAATTATCAGAATCACAATCTAAGATACACTTAGTTGTTAAAAAATTTTAACAACTTTTATCTTTTAGAAAATTATATTCTTTATAAATTTACACAAACTTTTCAAATGCATTGATATTATTCAACGCATGAGGACAATGCAAGAACAAAGTGTAACTTCTCAACTGCAATATATCTCAATGTGTTACATTAACCACTATTTAAAAATAAATGTTTATCCAAAAAAATTTATGGATAAAGCCATCTTTTTTATTATTAAATATTTTTTTAGCTGAGTAAAAATTCATGTAAAAACTACTTATAATAAAAGTGCATAGTTGTAGACTTGCAAATATGTAAATCGTTAAAATTATACTGCCACGCTATAATTTATCTTCTGAACAATATATTTTACGGCGATTTATATTTTATTCTTGAATTTGTTTAAAGATAAAAAAAGAATAGCACATTGACAGAAACAACGGAGTCAAAAATAAACAAAACATGTATTTAGACATGCAGATGCATGCAAAAAAAGGAGTTACGTGTAATGTGCATGCAATCTTCAAGCGAGTGACGAAAATTAAAGCTATATATATTTATAACTCTAAGCCATACCACCCGCTTGTTTTTCATCTTTTTACTTACATTTACAGATATATTAAATCCGCAATTAAAACCATCTTATTTGTATTTGAATAGATAAAAACCTTTTATTCGCTCAAATTTAAATTCCTAACTGTATGTTTTACTTATATTAAACCATAAACTAAATCACAATGTTCATTAATAAAATGTAATAATTAACTATAAAGATTCGAATTTCACTAAAAAAATTATAAAGATAGTTATATTGAAAAAATTTTTTTTCAGGAACTATATTTGATTAAAAATATATTTAACGGTACATCAAATAGTAAAATTAATAAATTAAGAATTGCATCAATTTTATACTTTTTGAAATCATTAAATTTCAGTTTTATAAAAGTTCTGTAACTAGAATAAAAATACGAAGCTAAAAAATGTTGCTACTGTCCGTTGTGTCTACTATGATCCAACTCGCGCTGTGTAAGTTGCGTCGCGCCCCTACAAGAAAAATTTGAGTTTAATTATTGTAATATTCATGACAACTAGCTTTTCCTGTGCGTTTCCTGTATGTGTGCGCGTGATAGCAAGAAAAAGGAAGGTACAGAGCTGCACTATACGCAGAAAAGAAATTCCATGAACTTTAAACTAATTCGTTAACCATGAAATTAATAATTTTTTAAGTATAGTATATAAATAAACTGATGTATAGTTTGTTATTTGAAATATAGTTTATAATTTGCATCGATTTAACTTCTAAAAAACCTTTATTATGGGAACTAAAATAATTATTGTAAAATTAAATATACATAATTCCATATCAAAGTTACTTTATTTTATATTATAATAAAACGTATAAGTAAAAATTTATACCAAAGAAAATATAAGCAATTATTAGCAGTGAATTAAATAAAGTAACTATTATTTTAAGGAACTCTAAATTCAAATATTTTTACTAAACTCGTCTGCTAAATAATCAAAAACTTGAATTACATAAAGAATAATATTTAGCATAAATTATATACATAAATTCATAATATTTACATAAATATTATGATAGTTATACATTTTTACGAAAACTTAACGTAGAAATGCACTAAAATAATTAATTAAATAATTAAAGACCTTTTCCTTTTATAAATTTTCTTTAATGTTTATTCTTTTCTATTAATAACGTTCAATTCAAATACATTTATTATCAATTCATTTCACTTATATAATCGACATACATAC
The DNA here is from genome assembly GCA_018907135.1 of Kradibia gibbosae. Classification (NCBI taxonomy): domain Eukaryota; kingdom Metazoa; phylum Arthropoda; class Insecta; order Hymenoptera; family Agaonidae; genus Kradibia; species Kradibia gibbosae. The sequence goes on from JACCHX010000001.1 coordinate 16,992,476, forward strand.
TCTTAGCTTTCCGCGAAGTAAAATAAATTAAAACCAGCATATCAATGCACTCGCTTCTGCTTAGGAGAAACGCATCGAAAAGACTTGAATGCACAATTTTTTCCTGCGTAATGATAACCTGATAAGGGGAACTACATTTATGTGTATAAATACAACACTATACTAGGCATTGTATGCAAACGAACATTTGTATATAAAAATGCTTTCCATCATTATCAATTCGCATCACAGTATTAATAATCATATTCCTTCACATTCAATTTTTATAAATTAATGAACTTATACAAAACTCGATGATAAAAGACTAGGTATTGATGAAGATTATTATATGGCTCAAATATAATCGATTTAAATCGTATTATCGCAATAATTGTATAACTTACAAAAATTGCAATCACAGACTAAATTGTGTAGGAAAAGTAGATAAATTATGATTATTAGCAAACTAATTTTTGTGTTTAAACAGTATTCAATTTTTATGTCATAAGAACGCATTTAATCTGAATTTGGATGTTAGCTTTTTAAAATATAATAGAAGGCCTACATATGAAAACTGATTTCCTTTCGCAAGAAATATAATTTGAATTAAATAACTATAAAAACTATTTATCAACACATACAACCTTACTCATGATAAAATGTTGAACTTTTCTTGGATTGTGAAAATTTAACGAGATAAACGTAATGCTGTATATATAATGATTTGCATATTTATTTTTACACAGTTCCATAGAATAGAGAATGAAAAAATCGATAAGATACACTGCATAATACATCTGTGCAAGCTACAGTCTACATTGTATCAAGTGACTCATACCCAAGCTAACGAGTTGTATAATCACTGTGTGACTGGAGGCGAACACGGAAACATACACATCTGGAACCGTTATAAAATAGCTTAATGAAAAATAAACTGCATAGAACTTAATTAGTATATTACCATCTGCTTCTTATCGAAAAGTAGATGTAATATTTATAAATTTGAAACGTTGCATGTCTGAGTAGCAACTATTTGTACTTATTTAAACTTTATGCTTGTAAGTATCTTTTACAAATGGTTTTAAAAACTTTCTTTTTCTTCACCTAATTATTAACATTTTTATACATAAATGATCAATTTAAGATCTAAAAATTTTATGTAAATATTAAAAAAAATAGGAAAAATTGATAATTTGTATTTATAATGCTTATATGCTATCGTGTATTTTATGGCTGCTTATTATTGCAAAAAATTAAAAAATTGTATTATAATATATGCGCTCAAATAAATTATTTATTTTAATAAATGATAGTATATCAATATGTAAATGTATATCGTACTTTATCAACAGAAAGAGAGTAAATATATTTTATTATCATTAATAAGTTTCAATGAAATAAAAATACTTAACATGAAAATTAATATAATTGTAAAACAGACACTTTTTTATTTTTAGTTATAAAAATTTTCCTATTTGAAGAAACGTACCATTTCATTTTAACCTGTAACTGGATTTACTTAAATTATATATAGCTATGATAACTGTGTGGATTGAAACCATCAGTTAAAAAAAATAAAAAAAAATTATTTTCATATCTTCGTAAACGATTAATTTAATTTTATTTAAATTCGAATATTTCAGTTTTTTGTATGGAAAATACATATTGAATTTTTCTTTAAATTAAGATATGAGAGTATTTAACTTGTAATTCTTTTAATTATTCTTTGTTGAGTCAGAATTTTTAACATTAGGAATATATTTTTAAAAACAATTGGGCTTTCATTATTAGAAAAAGTTTATATTTTATTTTTGTATAAAAAGTATATTTAAACATATTTATAATAATTAATTGATTAGATAATTCAAAACTTTTGAAAGTTTTGTTTACTGAAAAAATTTTGTTTTAGCTTTCTTTAGTTCTTTTACTGATCGCAATTAACTTTTAATAGTCCTTTTAAAATTGGATGAAAATTAAATGATATATCTTATAAAAGAGCTTTACGTGAGTTTATATAAATTTATGTATTTAGGTGTTTTTTGTTTAAAATAAAAGATGTTAAAATTTATGTTATTAAGCTGTATTAGTTTGTTAAATAATCACTATAAAATCTTAAAATTGAAAAACCTCAGCTTTTATTGTTCGTACATAGTACAATCATCATCTATGCCTCTGTTTTTATTAATTTCACTACATTAGAAGAGTATTTGCAATGCGAAGTATTAACGCTATCAATTTTTTATATCAAATAACCAAGCGATTTTAATATACCTAAGAGATATTACATAAATTTCTCAATGTTCGTGAAAACAAGTTTATACTTGCGATCCAGATTTTCGAAATTTATACATAGCATAATAGATCAAGATAGAAATTATTATTCACAATAGCTAATTTTCATTTTCGAATGTTAAAATAGAATCTTCAATGATGCATTACTCGTCTGAAGCAATCTTAGATTCAACTTTTAATCTTCAGTAGATGAATAAACATATTCTTCTAAATGATGAAGTAATCCCTTTTTGAGATCTACTAAGTCATCCTAATATCTTATATAAATCTAGTAGATTTTTCTTTGAAGATAAATTATCTCCTCATCTTCAGAGTTGTGAAAAATATCGATATTTTTAAATTTATCATAAGCGATTACGTTAATTTTTTAAATTTCAACAATTTACTATAAAATATAAATATATCAATTTATATAAAATGTTCAAACTGACTAGTTAAATATCACAGACACTGTTTTAAGTATTTAAAATTTTTTTTTTCGTGTAAATATCATTAAAATATATTAATTTTATGAAAGTGATTCAGTAGATCATAATTAAAGTTGAATAAACTTCAGTTGTAGGGGTACTTTATGCTAAAAAAATGAATATATTTTTTATTCTAAATTTTCAGTAATTAAAAAATATTATTTTTTTTTATTATTAAGTCTTTTAATTTTGGAAGCTTTTTATAATTCGTCCATAAAAAAGAATTTCAATTATTTTATTGTGTTAACAAAAATTACCGTGTATTTTTGTAAATGAATTCTTGAATGAATTAACAAGTAGTACTAGGTTTGAAAAATTTAATACGAGCATATGAGTTTGTCAAATATATTTATTACCTTTAATTATTCGCCGCATGGCTACTTCAACGTCTACCCTAGAGTCCTTTAAAATTACGTACATCAAGGATAATGACTCCCAAGGATATCCAAACTGTTGCAATAATTTTTTGCTATATCCCAATAAAACTTCTACTTGTTCTGTATCTGTAACAAAAAGAAAAATAATTAAATGATCAAACGAACCTACCTGTAAGTGAAGTTTGTATATAATATGCTAACAGTCTTCTCCAAGAGATCAAGGTAAAAGATCGACTGCCCGATAATTTCGCAGATTTCGAAAATAACGAATTTAATTTTCGATTAGTATTTATGAAAAAATTCTAATTATCATTAAATTATTCAAGGCTTTTATTGCACCCACGTATGAACTGAGTTTGTTCATTAAGGGTATTTTCAATAAATATCATTCGAGGTTGCAACCATGATCTCTTCGAGCGAGACTATTAGTGTAATCACGATCTAACTTCACTTATAGGTAAAATAGTTTAATCATTTTCTCGACCTCGAAATTATTCTGTAACTATTTAAGACGTGGGTGCAAGATTTTTTATAAATTTTAGTACCGATACGATTACAACCAATGTACTAATACACAAAATTTTGCTTTTCTAATGCTCATGTTTTTTCTGTTTCTCCTACTTATATATATTTCGTAGTGACATTTTTTTCTTTTTGTAACAACTATTCTATCGAATTATTTAGGATATACCTATGAAATAAATTTTATACCATTTAAAATATGAATTGTAGATAATTTTATTATTTTAATTTACTTATATGCTCAATATAATTTATACATATTGTGTATCAAAGACGAATTTAGTTATAAAAATTTATATGTAAACATATTTAAAACAAATATAATATTCCATAAATATAAGCTATAAAGTCTAAGTACAATTCTGCTTTTATGTACTGATATTTTTATAAAAAGCTTCCATGTAATAAAGATAATTTATTTTTACTCTTATTTCAATAATCAAATTACATAGTAACTTCTATTTTGAAAAAATCAAGAAATTTTAAACATTAATTTTATGTAGGTATTATAATTTCTAATAAACACAAAATCGAATTCAAATTTCAATCTTGTAATCATATAAGATTGATATATAATTATTATAAACATAATCGGTATGGCCATCTCTTATATTCATGGCTTTTTGTAACAGATTTTTGTTACCATTTTTCATTTCATTCATTAACAATTTTTCTGAAATTCAAATTTATAAATATTCAAATTACTTTTTATATTTATATTTAAAAATATGTAAAACATTTTTATTTATACATACATACACATACATATTTATATGTATATAAATATATATGTATATATATTTAACACATTTAAGCATAAAAATATTTAAATAAAAGTATCAAAATTACCAAAAACAATGACTAACCATATTAAAAAAATAAAATAAGTAAAATTATATAATGAATAATTCATTGATAAGAAATTCGAACTTTTATTTTAATAAATCAACATGAAGTATTTATTCTTAAATTTCTTTAAATTTTTTAGTGTCATTTATGTTCTTAATAAACGTTTAATTATAATTAAAAAATATAAGATTTTTTTCATATTAGCATGTTGGATATTTTTTTATTTCAAAATCTTTTTATCGGATATGAAATTTTATATTGTACGATAAATACTTCAATTTCGTAAATACGCATATGTAATTTCAGTAACTTGTTTGGTCCGGTAATCAGATTTACAGCTAATCGCTGTATATGTAAATTGATATTCTTCATAAAATTTGTTCCGATACCATTTAAAATCAGTGGATTCATTTTTAATTAAGAAATTTATATTAATTAAGTGAATATTTACTTTTTATATTGCACACTGTACTTTTGTACACAAAATTGTATTAATTATATTAACCGTCGTTTTCTTGGATATATCTAAGTGTCGATGTATTTACATTTAATATTTTTATGTAAAATTTATTATTATTAAAATAATAAATATGAGCTTTTATCTATAACTGACTATAATAATAGAAAACTATAACAATTCAAAGTAATAATTTTAAAGGTGTAAATAGATTAAGTTTTAATTTAAAAAGAAATTGAAATATAATCTTCTGACATTTCCAAATTACTCTCAGATAGAAATGATCAAAGAAATAAAGAATTTTGCAATGAAAATTTGATTATTGTATAATTTATTATAGTACAGAAATCAACTGCAGTTAAAAGTGATAATAGAAAAACTTGATAAATATTTGAACCCATGAAACTGATAATTTCTAAAAGTTTGGAAAATAATGACAATTCTAACTGTAAGACAATCTAATATATTACTGAAATACAATTTCAAATAATCAATATTAATTGTAGTGATTAGTTTTTGAAATAATATCATATTTTATATTACATTAAACGTGACAAAGAACTTAGGGGACGTTCTTCATCAACCGAATCACTAACTCTGTTCAACTGATCAACTGAAATTCAACTGAAGCATGCCAGATTTACTAGAGATACACATAAGCCTTTCGCTGGTAATGCATATCGTCGTTCTTGCATCGGGTATCAGCACATCTCATACCCGTTGCCTCGTGATCACGTGATTCTTGATCTCGAGTAGTTCAGGGACTGGCGAGGCAAGAATCTCGAGAATAATAAGAATAAACGGATCGGCTCATATATTCACTGCTTGATCGAAGAGGCTTCAAGATAATCTCAAATAAGAGTGGCTACAGGATCCAGATTGAGGTGACGTGCACGAACTCGATCGAGATCGCGTTACTCTTTTTTCGTAACGCTTCTCTCTCCTGTCATGTCGGCTTACTTGTCGGTGAGAATAGCGACTGTTAAGGCCCGACCATGAAAGTAATTACGTTTTCGCCGAAGCTTTTTATGTAAAATCAAAAACTATTAAATGTGAAATTTCAGAATTCAATGGCGTGTGATTTCACAGTAAAACGCAATCAAGAACGAATAACGGTTGCTCGGCAATACTTGTCAGTAATGAATATTCTGAGCTTTGAAAATGTTGTTAACGACTTAGCCAACTGGTATTACTACATACTGATCTCGAGTATGAATTACTTTTAAAAAATAGTCAAAATTATTTCTTTCAACAGATAGTCAAATGCACTGAGAATAATAATACAAGAATAATATAATATAATGTAATACATTATTACAGTGCATACGTCATTTTTAAAACATCAATTTCTTTAAAATTGCAAAATTTTTGGTAACAAAAGCAGTGAGAAGAATCTGTTCAGAAGAATTTTGTTCTTGCTTTTTTATATTCATGATTGTAATATACTTACTACTATATTTCAATATTAAAAATGTTATAAAAAAATATAAAATTGAATTTTTCTTATAATAATATTCTACTTAAGTATACATTATTGTATTTACAATTAACATTTATTATAAATTATTGCCAATTTTGTAATAAAATTTAATTAATTATATTAATTAGATTCTTATTAACAAAATCAGAAGTTATTTTAAACTTTTTAATAACATCATAGGAAATTAAACATGATCAATTTAAAAAATATACATACATAAGACAAATTTAAGTAGTATTATAATAACTTGAGATTAATTCTGCATCCCCAGATGTACCAACACTTATAGTATCGATTAAGACTGTTTCTATTTATATATTATATTTATTTATTATTACGTGACTGCAAATATACTAATTTTTTTAAAAAACACTTAATTTTTATAATAAGATGTATGTCTACATAAACATTAGTATATAAATGTTCGTTTGTATATAAGCATCGAACTTGGGTTAGCCAATGACATATAACCGTTCTAAGTAGAGACCGCCTACTTTCTATGCTTTTTGTAGAATATTTTTTAGAACGGAAATGGCTACTACAAACAGATGAATCGAAAGAAAATAAACGGGGATGGCGAGTAGGTAAAAGAGAGGTGAATTCAAAGAATTGCTTTTCGTATTCGTATGTGAGAAAATGTATTGTGATAGTAGATTCAACCCATTGGCTTTCTACAGACAAGTGACAGTTTTAATGCGAAAAACAGCTAAGTAAAATGAGAAAGAGTAAAAGGGAATAAGAAATGAAAGGCTAATTAAAGGAAGGGCCATCGCATCGGAATAAGATAGAAAGAAAATTAATAGAAGGAATGTGTGTTCTGTGTGCGTATGTACGAGTGACATATTAAAAAGCAAATTAGACAGGCAGCTTTGGTTGGTGGGTGATCGGTTCGAGAGCGGGGAAAGAAAAACTTCGTTGCTTCCGTTTTATTGTATATTTAGTAATTTATTATTTCTATTCTTTACGTATTTTATTGTTATAGTTAAAAATATTATACATTGAATTTATTATGAAATAGTTTTTTTAATTTAATACCATTTTATTATATTTAAATTTTTTTTATATTGATAAAATATAAATTATTTTTATTAGTAAATAATAATTGGACTCTTTAAATGATAAATAGTTGTTGAGAAAATTCTTTATTTTATTGATTATTTATTTAAACGTTAGCTGTGTTTTTAAAATATTTTTAATGTAGATATATACAATAATGTAAATTCTTATTTAATAGCAAAGGCTTAACGTTACATGTATGCTCATGCTGAAATAATGTACTGTAATAATATAACACTTTATTTTTAAATTTGAGGCATACCTAAATTATTGATTTTCGAACAAAAGGATTCATTTCTAAAGAACCTTCTTTAAACCTTGCGTGTTCTAGAAAAGCCGCTTCCATATGTTCGTGTTTAAAAGATGATTGCACATGATACTGCAAACAACTTCTTTTGCATTAGGTATATAATTAACCTTTCAAAAGTTCTGTGAAATCTTTAGTCTAGACCTTCACAATAAAGTGAATGATCAGAAATTATATTCAATAAATTTGTCTAGAATAAATTATTTAAAAGAATTTTTTAAATTTATCACAAAAAGGCGCTTATTTATATATTAAATAGTTATTATATATAAATAAAATTTTCTAATGCGATAGTTTCAGTGTATAGAATTTTTATTTTTATTTTTAAGTTAGTATAAGTTAATAAAGTTAAAAGTTTAAAGAAAACTTTTAAAAATGATTTCATTCAATAATATGCAAAAATTAGATAAATATGATACATTAAAAAACTGATTTTATTTTTTATTAGTTTTTGTACAAATCTTCTATTCAAAACAATTATACTTTTTATGGAAAAAATTATCAAAATAATTTATGATGATGATTCTATTCAAATTATATTAATTTTTCATGTAATGTAGTATACAAAAATAGTTTTTTATATAAAGAATGTTAATATTAAATAACTCTCAAGAATCATTACATTGATATAAATTAAGTCTCTTTATTGAATAAATAATGCAAAAAATAATCGAAAAATATTATTTTAAATAATATTAGTAAGCTCTTAAGCTTTTGATTAAATTGTTTAATTTAACAATTTTTTTCAATTTAGTAACGGAAGTTGTCAAATTGCAGTAATTAAACATGAACTTTTCATTCATCTATCAAAATCAAGATTAAATGTTGAATTCGCTGTAATGTCGAACGATACTTGGTTTCCTTTTATGATAAAACGTTCTTATCTTACTCCACACCGAAATTGGATCACCAGCTTGGAACTGTTCATTTGAAGCAGGTAGTGCATAAGTACATACTCTCATATAATGTAGCATAATATTTTAATGTGCCACCTATTATTTTTATAATATTCTTGAAAATTTTCGTATAATCTCACGGAAGTAATAAATAATATATATTTATGTAAGCAAAAATTATAAAGTATATCTGTTCATTATGCATCATATAACTATAAATTTTGTCAATAGAAAAATCATATGAAAATAAAAAAAATAGTTTTATCAAAAGATAATAGGCAATGTTAGACTCTAATAAAAGTATTCATATTTCTCTATTATATATATTATTTAATGATATGAAATTTTTTGTTAATTTATAATTAGATTTAGATAAAATTATTAATATTACAATTATTTAAATAAAATTAATAATACTAAATTTTAGCAGAAAACACGTAAAAATGGTTAAAAATCAATTAGAAGTTACAGTGTTACGTAGAAATTATTAATAAAACATAATTTAATTACAATTTTCCAAAAAATATTAAAAATTTATATTAAAAATCTGTATCTATCAAAATAACTGTTTTTTCATATTAAACACAAATTAAATAAAATATTCTTGTCGTATATCTAGTAATCGGTATTTAAATATTTGTTTCTCTTATGTTTCGCTTTTATTTGATAGGTAGAAACTTATTTAGAGCATGTTTGACCTTTTATTCTTGTATGAATGTATGGGAATCCGTACATTTGTGAACGCAAAATATTTTAGGAAGGTAAATCTAAATATTACATTTATAATAACAACATCTAACTTATAATAAACGATAAATAACATAACTTGATAAGATAATAAATCAGTTCTTTATTATACATCATTTTTGTATTTATATTATTAAATACAAGTTGCTGAACAAGCGTTATTTATACGCATACGCGCAAGAACTTATATCGATTGATTTCAGAAAAAAAGTTATTCAAATTATACTAAACTTGTATTTTCTAGGATGATGCAGTTGATTCTAAAATAAATACAAGGAAGCTAAGATCTATTCTTTTATGCATTAATCGCACACTGCATGCTCAATGATTTACCTATATAATTGCAGAAAGACTTTCGGACGCTTTGAGCATAGAGATCGGATCGAGTAAAAAAAAAAGACTAGTGGAAGAATAAATATAAAATTTAAGAAATACCTAATAATTTAAAATATATAATCTTTTAAATATTTTGCTTTTTTAAAGTTTGACAATTAATAATAAAATTTAATAGGATAAATCTGAACAGGTGTCATGAAATTATAAAACTATCTGTAAATTGAAGGAATGTTAAAAACTTATTATTGATTTATTTATTATATTAATAATTAAATATAAATAATTTAGTAAAAACGTAATTAAGGCAAAAATAATTAGCAATGATCATTCAGTAAAATTTAAAATTCAAGATAATAATAAATGAAGAGTTTAAAGTTCTTTGATTTCTATTTTAATCAGTATAATAATATATATTTATTCTTACTTTCAATGTCTAATTTGTTCCGAATGTGAACAACAGATGCTACAATTTATGGCTTCATACAATGGTATTGAATTGCATAGAATAATATAGATTAATTTTGATATATAAAGGTAAAATATTCTAAAGGATGAATTGAAAAATAAATAAAAATATATCAAATGAAAGAAAAATACACGTTGCGAAAACACGATGCGGTTATTTTCAGATTCATCATGAGTATTCGTGCATATCATATGTACATGAGTTGTGCTATCTACATATAGATAACAAGACTTGAAGAGGAATAGAGAACTTTGTGACAGCGGATGGGTAGGGGAAGTGGAGGAAGGAGAAACGCGGACCATATACCACTGCGTGAAGCAAGAGCTTGACCAAAACGGCTGAACGACCCTCAACTAACGTAAATACAAAAGGGTTGTGGATGAGCTTTGTAGATATGATACTACTGTAGCGCGAAATCGAAACTCCTGCATGGTATACGAAGCTGTTTTGATGACAAAGGTTAATGCTATCGAAGTGACGACTACTAGGAATCATGTGGCAAAATGGCACATAATAAATAGGTAGACCCATAATCAACCAAAAATTATTTTTTAATTTAACTTTAATTGAACTTTACACAATTTTTTTTCCTGTGTATTTGTAAAGCAGTTAAATAAACATATTGTTAATTTGATATATTGTTAATCTGAGGTATATACACACATTGATTTTCAAAAATACATAGGTCTTATATTTATTTAGATAATGTAATAAAATTTATCAGTATTTTAAATTTAAATAATTAGAAAACATTTATTAAAGATTTTCAGAATAAAAACGAACAAAGTCGTTTTCTAAAAGTTTCAGTTTTAGGAACCATTTCTCCTACAGAAGCTATTATGTTTTTTAGACCAATAATGTAGAATAACCAATATTGTAGAATAAGTTTGAGAATCGATTAATCATTTATTAATTTAGGAATTATAAATGAACATTTAAAAGCCCATTTTTAACTACAAACGAGTAAATAATTTAAAATCTTGGTAGCTACGTCTTTGGTTTATAACCTGACCTACCCTTCAAGAATACTAGCAACTGTATTTGAGCCGTTCAAAGAAGGTCGTAAAAAAGCTACCCTAACCCCTAACTAATGCAACGTTACCACGAAACTTGAGTCAGCGATCTACGTATAAAGTCCAGCGTACCATGAATAATACGGGAACAAAAATCTCAAATTCTCGTAAAAATGCAGGGTCGGAAATTTGGTTTGTATTCGTGACATATATATATATAAAACTCGCAGGAACTGCATTTTTCCCTGAGAAGAGAATAAATGACCGTTAGCAGATTTACGATCTGTTAGAAAATATTATTTTTCGGAAAAATCATTTAGTTAGCAACATAAGAAAAATCATTGAAATAGAACATAAAATGTAGTGAAGACTGACATTAAATAAAATGTTCATGAAAAGGATAATAAATCACAAAACTATAAAGTAATAATTTTTCAAAAGAATATAATTAATAGTTTTGAATTAGATTATCATTTTATTGCCATGTTTCCCATGTTTTTTTAATAAGGATTCAAATGTATTTGAGTATGTATTAAAAATGTGTTGTTGTGTTCATAGTTTATACGAATATTTATAATATATATATTTTTTTTTAATAAGAAATATATTGTTTAAAAAAATATTTTGGCTTCTAAGTTACAAAATTTGAATTCGCAAGTATTTTATATAATGGTCTCCTTGTAAATAAGTAATTTAGTAAATAATTTCACATCCATAATTCATTATTCTATAATAAAGTGTTTCTCCATTAACTTTTTATAAATGTCTAAAAGTTTAAAAATGTTTTTGTAAATTAATGATTATGACATATTTATTTAACAAAACGAACAATAATTTAAAAAAAATATATAAAAAATATGAAAAACACTTGAAATTTTAATTTAATTAATAGTAAATTCAGTTATTATGATTATAAAGAAAAATAAACAATTAGAAATAATGAATAGCTATGATATATACGAAATAGAAAATTGTAAACTTAAAGAATGTATTACTTTTTCGGAGAGTTCGTCATATAATAGCAAGTGATGGATTACGAAAAGAGCACATACCAAATGTTCGAAATGCAGACTCATAAAGTGACTTTTACAGTCCTATACGTACACTCAACATAGTCACACCCTTGTTTCTGGCAAAATCTATTAGCTAATGGTACTATTTGCTTCAATGTTGATATGTCTTACCCAACTTAAGAGAAGTGGATATTAATTAAGAAAAATATCCTTATATAATAATAATAATAATAATAATAATAATAATAATAATAATAATAATAATAATAATGATAAATTTTTATTTTACAATCTAAAAGATAATTTTTAACTTATACTTGCATTACATATGCATTTTATTATAAAATTCGAGATCAATGATAGAGTTTTTGTAAACACCATTTCGCATTTTATGCTTAAAGTCTGTTTTTGGTAGTAAACTTTAGTAAGATTTATATAGATTATAGTAAAAAAATACCAAATAATAGGAGTGGCGTGATGGATTTGCCCTATATTGGCAACAAAGCATATTTTATATTAATTTTGTTTATAAAAATAAAATTTTATACATAGGCAATCATAGATTTGAGTAAAAAATAATTCTTAGAAAGCTTGTTAATGAAAAAACGTGTCAAAGCATTTCTCAAATATATTTGTTGTTAGTAGGTAAATAAGATACACTTAACAAAGTTTAATAAACGAAAACTTTGAAACAAGTAAGTCGCTTTTCTCTAGTCGTTCATTCCTATTATGAAAAAAGAAAAAACGTATTAAACGATGAACGTGAAAAGTGCAACAAGGATTGACCCTTGTCTTTCCTTAATCCACTTAAGCATATCGTTATCTATTTGAAATTTTTGTTTGCTTTTTTCGTGCCATCAAATCGATCGAAAAAGATTAATAAAGAATCGTGTAAATTAAGCGCACGTCACGAGATACCAAATTTACAAACTCTCTCGTGTTCATTCTATATCAACGATGCATGCACATGCACACACATGCACACACGTGGGCACGTTGCATGCGCCGCAGTCGCGTACTCGTGTTGCCGCAGACACAAGCGCACACATCACAGGCCCATTTGGGAAAAGTGAGCAAAATAACAGTCGACTTTTTCAAACGAGTCCGCTCGTAAAACCGACAGAGACAGGGAGAGAGAGAGAGAGAGAGAGAGTGCAGGAGAACGGAGCTCCTAGGTTTCGGCTTTAGTTATAAGTTCGTATTATATTAGCTGGCTCCGAATGGCCGCTCGACCAATGGCGAGACTCGTAAAAGCAGGGTTAACATTCGGTCGGGTTGTCAAGTGAAAGAGTGGCTGGAATTTCGTTGCACAGGGATCATTGTGAGCTCCGTTTAGGCGAGTGTAGCCTGGACGTTGTGTTGATGCTACAGGGAGTATACGCTGCCCCTTTAACACACAGAGAGAGGGAGAGAGAGCGAGCTCAAGTGGAGGGGAGAAAATTGACAAAGCGTTGACAAGAATGTTTGAAAAGGAAATATCGTTATAACCAGCCTCATTTGAACATATAGATCACTCAAAAAAGTATTTTAGATCTCGATGAAGTTCTTAAAATTTGCCTAAGTTGTTTTATATTATGTATCAAAATGTTTATGTTTACCCAAAACATTACATTTATTATATACATGAATTATATGAATAGTATTATCAAAATGAATTTCATAGACTACAACGTATTACTTTGATATGATGTTTATTAATAGCGATAATTTTTAAATAACAAGTATTGCCTATAAAAATAAAAATCACGAATTTGAATATTCTTACAATAAATTACAGATAAATAAATTAGAAAATATACAACGAGACAAATATTGTGTACTTAACACTATTGCAATTGTAAAGAAAACGGTATGTGCGATAAAAATTAAAAAAAAGTAAAATATTTTATAAATAAAATGCATCAGAAATTTGATTATTTTTTAACTTCATTTTTAGTAAATTAATTCAAAATTCATTGTTTTTTCAAAGTAATTTAGCGTATTTTTTAAAAATTATCTAATCATATGATTTCTAATTTTATAAAGTTTAAATAATTTATACGAAAAATTGATAGAGTTAAAATAGAAGTTTAATAATAAATATGATGAAACAACTTTTATTACTTAATACACAAAAATTTATAAAAGTTTTTAATTACTTGTACAGAAACTTGCTATAAGTTTTGTAATCAATTTCATTGCTTCAAATTATTAAGATCTATAATTCATAGACGTTGTATGAGAGATTATTTAGAAAATATCACAGTGTTCGAGTTTATTAAAGTAAAATATTTGCTTTTAAAATACGAAAATTTGTTTAATACTTTTTGTAGAGATCTTATTGATTTTAAAATTTAATTTATATTTCTTGTAATTTATTATTGTACATTTGTTATTTTCAAATTCTTTTCGTCAAACAGAAATTTTAATGGTGATTTGCAATGTTGCTTTATGTGTAATTGATGAAAAACAATAAATATATGACTAGGTGATGAACAAAATTAATATTTTAATAATCAATATACATTGTATATATTACATATTTTCATTATAAAATAACATCTTAAATTCAATTGTAGTTATCAGAAAGAATTGACTAATTCATAAATGAAGGGAATAAGAAAAATAGCCTCCTGTGAGATATTATTCTTATAGGCAATGCCCTATCACATATAATTTTATCTATGGCGTAAATTCTATCAATATTCATCTTCTCAACTTTAGATATTTTAGATTCAAATTTAACAAGAAAAAAATTAAATCAGTTTCTGAAATAAGAAGTAGTATAATTTAACCTATATTCTCTAAAAGAGAATTTTTCTTAGTTATGAAATAAGTTTCATAATAGTTATATACACTTTTTATCACAGAATTGTCATAAAAATTATACTCATACAATATTTAATAATATATTTTGAAAATAGATAGAAATTCCAGCTATTCTATAACAATAATCAATAAATTCTTAAACTATTTTATTATAAATTGCATTTCAAAATTATATTCAGTTTACAATGTTATAAAAATAATTGCCTTATATTTTAAATATTCACCATTAAACATTAGCTATACATAATGTTTAAACCGACAATATAATTATTGTAAGACTACGAACTATCATACATTTTTATAGAACATATTTTTTTTAATATCTAACTATAAGACATTCTAATGAAACGTATTAATATGAACTTTTGTATGTAGCTAAATTCCGTAGGTAGTAATGTACTGTTATCTTTTAATTATATATTTTCTTAGAATCATTTCGGTTATAAGGGACTACCTTGAATAAATTAATTGCGTCCCTATAAAGTTAATTTAAATATTTTTAAAAACTGAAATTTATATATTTCAAAATAATTTCTTTACGATTATTTTAACTATTTATCCTTATTATAAATCAAAATATCTTGTATGTCAGTATAACTTTGATCTGATGTATTGCGGTTTCATTATGATCTATTTTTTATCTGTTATAGAAATTTTGATTAATATAGTAGTCACACTTTAATAAGATAATAATAATTAATCTTTATTTCCTTACTCTATGAAAATCCTTTTAGTATTTTTTAATATCTTTAATTAAAAATATTTGTAAAAATAAAAAAAGTATTAACCAACGGTTGAAATATAAAATGTATCTGTGTACCTGAAATTAATAAATTGAAAGTAATAAAATAAATTTTTTAAAACATTGGTAATTAATTTTTACTAATCAAAGAAAATTAAAAAGGTGATACCTAAAAAAATAATGAATCCTTTATCGATGTTCGGTAATTTTATATACTATATCGTATGAATTAACTTATTTTAGATCAGTTTTAAAACATAAATCAAATGAAACAGAATAATTGATTTTATTTAATGATTTAATAATTAAAAATCTTTCGGCATAAAAATAAAAGTAAAATAAATAAAGAAATTTTTTCAAAAGGTTAGAAAACATTTGGCATCATGAATATTGTCATGATAATGAAATCTAATTTTTTTAAAGGCTTTTCAATTAATCATGAAAATTTTCGAAATCGCAAACCTTCGTAAACAGTTCTTTTTTGTCATAAATGTCGACAAAAAGAAATTTGATAGAAATTAGCCCTATTAGTATTCAACCCTTTCACTCCCTATATATTCAATAATAGCCATGAATTAAAAATTAAATCTAAAAGTGATTCCATTTCGAGGTAAATGTGGGTCCAATATTTCGTAAGCAATAACGTTTAGTATTATTAAGATATTGTAAGATAAAGTACCTAAAAAATTAATATTCTTATTTTTTTGTAAAATAAAAAATATGAGGGTTATAATTAGATAGTATATATTCTGTACTTTTGGGTCGTATAAATTATTAACTAAGTTTTCAATTGCATGTAGCGAATAGATGGCAACCAATGATTAAATAAATACTTTGAAAAATTAATATATATTGTAATTAATTTAAAGGGACAAAATTGTTTGATAGTGTGCTGTTTTAATTTCAGTAAATAGTGAAATATTTATAGTTGATAATTTCTACTTATAAAGTACTTAAAAAAATACTTGAAATATTCAGATAAAATAAAGTAAATTGGTAATACTAATGTGAACTACGAAACTCGTAACGTATTTTTCAGTACATCAATGTCTATGGGGAAAGGGTTTAATTTCAGAAGTCACGTGTCTCCTATTTCTGTATAATATTATCAGCAATCGAGATTGTGTGAATCGATCTTCACTCAAGCTATTCATTTTAAAATTTCACAATGATAGATGTTACCTGTCGTTTAACCTGAGCCTTCGACGTGTACGCTTCTGAAGTATGCTCAAGATTTGGGTATTCCAAACAATGTGGAACGTATTCGTCAGGTAGCGAGGGGGTCGCTGTTGACGACGGGGTTCGGTCGGGTGGGGTTTGAGAGTGGGGGGGGCGTGGGGGGCACTGATATATGGGTAGGGTGGCTGAAAATTTGGAAACACACACCAAAGAATAAAAGATAGATAGATAGAGACAGAAAGAGATAGAAAGAGATAGAGGTAGAAAGAGATGTGTATATATATATATATATATATATATATATTTATATACAATACATAATGTCAAGGGCACTCACTTGATTCCGGCTCGAAGAGCGGTGTACTCGGCGATGTCGTATGTGGCAGGAGGGGTGGCCGATTCTGGAGTATCGGCACGTTAACCACAGGCTCACTTATGCCCCTACAAGGCTCACTGTTGCTGTTCTGATTACTCAGGCTCGGCATATCGCTGCTGTTGCTGTCGTTGCTTCCGCTGATACTCGGCGCTGGTGGCGTCTCCGAATCCTTCGACTTCGCTTTCTTCTTCTTCATCTCCATCAGCTGCAACAGCAACCATTTCCGGTTTCTTCAAAGTAGCTCTCGCGATCGGGCCCAGGAACCGTGCACTGGGTCGAGAAACCACCATCCACACATGCTTACGCATGGCCAAATGTAAACACATAAAACCCATGGACTTTTTGACCACCTATTCGTCATTTTTTACACCCTTTTATTTCGATTTTTGCGGCTCGAGAGTCTTAACGGAATTGCATGTCAATGTCGAATCGTCAGAATAGCGGTGAACTCTTGTGCTACAAAGTTGCCAGCTAGCGACTAATTTATTCATTGCGAAACTTTTTTTTAACACATTGTTTCTCTTTTATTATTTATTTCTTTTCTTACATTTTTTTAAATTACTCTAAGCAATTGTACGAGCAGTGCTATTCTATAAAAGACAAACAATCGATTCAAAACGTTCGGAATTTAATTTTAAATAACTTCGGGAATGTAGAGCAGGATAATAAACATTCGAAAGTTTGGCTATTTCGCGCGGCATGAAATATGAATGGATATATAGATTAATATTAATTTTAGATGGCTTACTCATCAATGTATCTTTTTCAAACATTAATAGAACGCATATAGAAAGGTAGTAAGTATATGGCCCAGTTAGCAACTCATCCACAACAGTGTAAGAGCTTCGAATCACAATAATAATTACATATGCAGATGTAGAAACTGTTCTTTCAAAAAAGGTAAAAAAAATACTGTGCATGCGACATGCAAGAAAGAAAATTAAATTTTAGCCTCTTACAAGATACAACAGGAGCTTAAAAAATATTAGTTTTCGCTGCGATGGAGTGTCTGTGAGCCTTTAGCTATTTGAAACGAATGCAGTGTTTATTTGACAGTTTAAGAAAATAGCTTGTGGGTAAAAACTAATCAAAAAATAATGTTGTTCGTTTTCTAATTTTCTTAGATTAAGCTCGTAATTACTTTATGCATCCCCCGGCAAACTGATCTTATATACGGGTTTTAAATGAGAGCCGCATGGGCCTTATGTGAGTTATGCAAAAAGGAAGCGATTAAAAGTGAAGGTACGGTTACCATTTCATATTGCTGTCTCGCCCTCCTCTGGGCTGTCTGCACCTTCATTATCTGCTGTTTTTTCATAGTGAGGATGCACATCTCGCAGAGGCAGTATCTATACTCGCACTCGCGCTTGTGGAACTTAACCTCCACCTTTTTCCCGTGATTCTGGCATCGCGTGCACTTTGGTATACGCTGACTCGGTTTGGTCTTTTTCGACGTCTGGCCCAACGTCGACTCCAGCTCGCTCGACACCATGTCGTCAGACTGATCCATATCGCTCGCATTTACAACTCGATACACTGACGCACTGCAACCATCCTTATTTCAACGCAGTGCTCATTTTTTTCTTGCCACTGGTCCGTCAAACGTTCTTATATTATTCGTCTCGCACAATTCACATTATCACTTATTATTGTCTTCGTGAACAGTCGTTTGCCTTTAGTTTCTTAGTTTTGTTACTGACACACACAACTTTAGTAACGTATAATAATCATCACATTAACTGTGCGATCTCTTGAGCTACTGGTGATATCTTTCTTCGAACTCGCTGCCGCAACGACTTTTACTAGAACCAAAAATGCGCTTTATTAGCCTTCTCCGTTCATGATTCAATTTCTATACGATATTCATACACTTTTACTTATATTATAGTGCGCTTTATAAAACGCTAATTATAAGTTAATTGTAACTGGCTTTTGATTTTTTCTATGCGCATATTAAATTAGCATTATTTCAAACCTACGATCATAAAACCAATAATTATTTATATCAATTTTTAATCACAGACATTTTTCGACAAATTTTTACATATGCTTAGTTGCTTCATGTATCTATCGTCTGAAGGTAATAACGAATGCATTCGCTTTTTTTGCAAAGTATATCACCTCGATTTTCTGAAAATTTAGTTACATATTTTTATTATCATTATTATACTTGAATTTCTATGAAGTTGATTATGATTAACCTAATACAAAATAATAAACATTTATAAAGAATAAAAAATATGTGAAATTTACAAGCGTAAAAATTGGAAACAATAATTATATTTTTCAATAACACAATGTGAATTCTGTATTGAAAAAAATAAGCGGTATAACTCCTTCAAATATCAATCCTGTAACGTCACTACGTATTTTTTATCGTTGTCAATCAGTCCTCATTGCAGCGTGTTTAATCGCTATAATCACGACAAACCAGGCAAAGTCGACTCTGCTGCGCATTTTATTTTTCGTACATAGCGCACGGATAAAATAAACAAGTAAAGTTATTACAAGTCTCTCGCCGTTTATATGAGCGTAGCAACATACGAGTTTGATATTGACCGGTTTTATCATCCAAAGAATATTATGCGACCGGCGACAGTCTTGCTACTCGGACGTTAAACTGTTTTAGTACTTCACTCTATGTATATTATTCCGTGGCTACTGTCGCACTCCCACAAGTCTATCTGACGAATCAGAGAGTCGCATCATAACGGCTCATAATATTCGATGTATGTACTGGGGAGTAAGAGAAGCGGCAGTAGGAGTTCTTACGATGGAACAAAGTCGACGATAATGATGTCGCACTACGTCGTATGACAGTACAACAGATTCGTTTCCATAGAGTCACGTCTATTAGAAACATTCCTGCGTTATTTTGACTAAAAGTTCTCCTGCTTCCTAGTGGTAAAAAAGAGAACTAAACTTAGATATAAGACCGGATGCCGTGAATTTAAGCGCCGGGCAAATGGGTGTAAGTCTCGGCACGCTTATTTTCAATGTAGTATACTCCGCAAGTAATAGTTTTCCTTGAAATTTTGTCTCTTTTGTACATTATTAATTATTCTAATCTATAAAGTATTTCTTGACTATTTATAAAATGTAAAATGAAAATCATTTTATTAAAAGCACGATAAAGTATTAAAAAATAATAAAATACGATTTCAATATACGTTAATTAAAATTAAATTTACTATCGTGATAAAAATTAACCTTAAAAGCCAGATCAGTAAAACAAAGAGATAATAATTAACTTTAAGTTCAAAATTTCAATTAGCTAAATTATATCTAATAGATGCAATACTGTACTTGAAAGTGCCAATAATTTTTGTGAACAAATCATTATATTACCCTGAAATATATAAAACTTATAGCCATGACGTACGATTTTTATAGAAAAGGTTTTATAATTCGAACAGAAAAATTATCGATTGCATGATAATTAGAAGTTAGTTTGGCAACAATAATGAAAAATAATGAAAACACAGAGAGTATCAAAGAATCACAGTATTTGTTACACAGACAATGAAGAACGGAATTCACAGTTTAATTCCAAGATGTAAGCAATGAATGCATTGGAGTTTCTCGAAAGTCGGGACGTAGGTTCACTATGCAATAATTATCATCGCTCCGTAACGACTTAAGTACATATATAGTAAAGTACATTCCCGATTTGTTCAAAGATCTGACCTCCTGACTTGATTCATATAATCCTTGCGTAATGTGGATACACTTTCTTTGGCGTGAAAATAGAAAATTATTTACTATCTTAACTTAGTATATAAAATAGAGCTGGAACGCATCTTTTTCTCGATTGAATTATTCTATGAGCTGCATACGAAGAGGTCGGTACAGTTTAGGTCGCTCGAACTCGTGTCAATACAAATGAAGTCAGTGGCTCGGACACGCGAGACCTACCGACCAGATGACATTCGATCACAACTTAATTGATTGCGTTAGAAGACAATGTTCATACATTGGACACATTGTATTATTCTATGAATGTTCTAAACTCGTCACTTTGATACCTTCTCCACAAAATTTTAATTTGTAAATAATGTGTAAATAAAAATTTTTCAAATTATTATTAAAGTTCATTTGTGCTTTTCATTTTATCACTCAAATCACGAACACAATAATTCGATAAACTACATGGAACTAAAACTATAAATTTTAATTATAAAAAAAATGTTTGCTCATGCTTATACGTAGATTTACATATATAAAAAAAACTTTATAAGATTTATTTACAAATTAGATTTTTAATACAATGTGAATTAAATAGAAAAATATTTTATCAATAACTTGTGTTTTATATAATTACTTTTTCAGCTTTTAAATTTACTAACTACCATAGTTCATGTTGAAAAATATTAAAAAATTTTTTAATAACTTTCCAAATGGATATTACGTTAAGTTTTAAAGATTATTTTTGGTATAAAAAAACATTTTTAAACCGACTATAAGACGTATTAAAATATCATAATTTAGAATTTTATACTAAGATTTTGATTTTCCTCATAAATTTTATGTTTACCTATATGTTGAGATTTTATAAGACTTTTTTTCTTTTCTTGGATAAAACTAATTAATATTATGTATTTAAATACACATTTAAAGTACTTTATACAATTAATTATTAGTATTATAAATTCCAGATTTTAACTATTTTTAAATTATTAACAATATGAATGTGTAAAACATTACATAATAAAAACCATTGATTAAATTTAGTTAAGTCTTATCTATTATAGTGGAAAAAACTTATTTAAATTTATTCTTTTTCAAACAAGATATGTGGAGATTAAAAATAACTCAGAAATTATAATCATATATCATTTTAAAGCTACCAAAGGAACATTTTTCAAAAAAAGCTACTCAAATCTCATACATCAATTGTCATTTAATGCTTTAAAGCATTTAGAATTTTATTAAAAATTTTACTACATCAGAATTTTAAATCTAATGGAAAAATATGTTTGTGACAAATTATTCCTACAAAGATATTTGCATATTTGATTAAATTAATTCATGGGCCAATCAACATAGGTGCATTACTTCCATTAAAACGAACAAAATTTATCTGCTCTATATACAGTGCCATACTTTGTTTCCAATCGTCAATGTATTATCTTTCGATAACCGTATCTCAAGTACATGTAAACAGCCTACCAACTTATCTTTAAAGAGTGAACTTTTGCCATGACGAATGAATAATTTTATTAATAATGGCAAGAATATATGTTCTAAACTTCTTTTGATTGAACGAGGCAAATTCAAGTTCGAACTAACACTTTGTTGATATTGAATCAAATATTTTTTTATTTTTTATATCTTACGAAAGATGGAAAAATGTCACTAATTGAAAAACCCTTAATTATTTAAACAAAAAATAGTCATGAAAGTTCATTATAGCTAAAATTTTTAGTTTTGTATTTTTTATATGAAACAATTATTATTAAACCTTGTATTTAAAAATACATAAAATCAAAATTTTTAAATGAATTTTTTGTCTAATTTTAATATAAATAGATAATAAGAAAATACTTACAAAAAATGTATTTTAGTGTCAGCAAAAAATAAATAGAAATTTCATTATTTTGGATTTTGCGGTATGATAAACTTCTAGTATGTAACAAAGCACGTTGAATAATTACTTAAGACATTTTAAAAATTTATTTTTGGATTAATTATGTGTTAAGATAAAATTATATTTATAATATGTTATAATAAAATTATATTTATAAAAATGTTTTAGTGAAAATGAGTGAATTAAAAAATTAAATTTGTAAATAAAATTTAAAACTTATATTACAATTTTTGTAATTATGTATAATAGAATGTTTGAGAATGCTTTTTAATATTTAGAAGAAATCTAATTAAAACAAGGTATACTATAAAAGTTATAACTTAAATATTATAGTTGTAAATTAATTATTAAAACAGATTTGAATATTACGAAACTTTGAAACTACATATTTCAGTAGAGACCTTTCAGTAAATATGACCTTGATTTTGATAAATCAAAGGCTGCATATATGCTATAAAGCAGAGTATCTTTTTTACAATACTATATTTTAGATACAGAATATGAACTTTTGATTTACACATTTTTATTCTTGTACTGGTTTCTCTTAAATTTGTAACTACGTTTATAGTTCAATAATATAATAAGTACCATTTAATGTAATTAAGGTTTTTTTTATAAATAGATAAGTAAATATTACGTATATTGTGCACTAATACATCTGTCTTCAGGATCTTGTTCATCAAAAATGTAAAATTAATATTACTACTAGTAGATGTTTCAAGGTTTTATCTGTTTTCAATATTTAAAATTAAACATTTTTTTTATTATTGAAAACTCTTTTTTAACATTTTACATTTGTAATGCCTTTGCAGTATTAATTAAGTAAAATATTTTTTAAAGATAATTAATACTTGTATAAGTACATAGCCAATACACATTTTAAAGTATAGCAGGATTAATAATTTAGTACATAAACATACATAAATACGAAGTACCATGTATTTTATAAAAATAAAAATTTTACATATATTAATTCCGATTGATAAGTATAAAGATGTAAGCAATAGTTTCCGTCAATTTCAGCTTCAATTGCTCTTGGAATATAATAGAGTATGAAATTATTCCATTAAAAATATAAGGAATCATTATAAAAAAGGTATTTTTTTCTTTTCATTGTATTGAAACGTGTTATGACAATAAAATTAAGAATCTCAGATTCTTAATGCCAAATTTAAAATTCTCACCTGACTATATCTAACTTTAATGTTACTCCATAATTCTCAATCAAACCTACACATTTGCAATACTTATTACACTATAATTATCACAATTTTAATTTTAATTAGTTAACGAATATAATTACATCGGGTTATAAACTTATATATCATGATGTTTATAAAAAGAATTCATAGAAATATTTTATTCGAATTTTAACAAGAGAGTAGTATCTATTTTATATGCTTAATTAATACTTTGATGATTTTATGAAAGTCATTAATCGGCATATCACAACCAGAATGTTTTCCAAAATTATCAGAAATAAACGAAAACAAATATAGTTATAGGTTAACTGAATAAGAATGCCAAAAAGAATAAAAGTCAATGCATACACGAAATAAAATTGTTCGTGCGACCTTCATTATCTACGTCGAATTTGTACTGCGAATGAACTTGCTGCTTATCCATTCCACGCGAAATAAGTTGTCGGTTTAATAAACAATGCTATTTATACAACTTTCAATGAGAATATCGTAAAACTTTGAAGAAATATATATTGAATGAATAAAGAAAACTATCTATTGATATTATTTAAAAAATAAATAAAATAATTAATAATAATATACTACTTTTTATCTATATATTACTTATTTTAATATTGCTTATCTATAAATAACTTTCAAAAAAAACTTTCATTCGATATTTGTACAAAATAATATCGTTTAAGCTTAATTTTTTATTTTAAATATTACGTTTGAGCAAATAAATAAAGACAATAAATACAATTTACGTAATTCAGTTGTTTAATTAAGTTTTGCAATACCGATCCAACATCAATTGAAAAAATAATGATAGTCATTAGAGTATCGATTTTTGTGTATTCCAGATTTAGACTATCGACTGCCGTGAGGCGATCGATTCTTCAATAGTAATAAAACCGATACAAATTGTAGTACACTAAAATTTTCGAGATAATATACAGTAAATTTATGCATTAATAAACTAAGTTCCTTATAGTTGACAATATTATATTGCAGACATACTCGGTGTATTATCAATTGAAGATGTATAACAATTATTTAACGTAGTTTTTAAGCAAAGGTATGCAAAATAGTACTTAACTGTTAAATATTAAATCCACATATTCGTGCATTTTAGTTTCATTAATAAATATGAAATATTAACTTAAAATATATTTCAAATATCAATTTAATACTAATTTTCGTTTACTCAAATGTAAATTATAATTTTGTAGCAATTAGAAGACAAACAAATTCAAAATAATTACTTTAAATTAGTTTTATTCTTATATAAAAGATAATAAAAATGTTTTTTAATGAATAGATTTTGTCAATCTAAGGCTTTTTTATATAATTAGGTTAGAAAACTAAACATAGATAAAAACGAATAGATACTATAATCGGGTATAAACCCATTGGATATATGATAGTTTATTAGGTACGTGATATATAAACAAAAAAAAAAGATATCAATAGATATAATAGGTGATAAAATAAACTGCTTGTCTTTTAAAATTTTCATTTAACAAAATATTTTGTTCATTCCTAATAGATCAAAATCAGTAGTCACGTAAAATTGGATAATGAGAAGTTAATGAAAAATTAGTATGAAGAAAAATTAGTTCATAAACCTCCGATAGACCGATATAAATCATTTAAATATTAAAATTTAAAAACTAAATGTCATAAAGGTGAATAAAAGTTCATTTAACTGAAAAATAAAGAAATGGCTTACATTTGATTTGACATTATTTACCAAATTAATTATTATTATTTATACCATAAATTATTTATTAAAAAATGTAGATTTAATATTAATTCAATTTTAGCGAAAAGTAAATGTGAAAAAAAACTGATTTATAAATTCATATTTATGCTACATATTAAGAATGGTGATGTCAGGCTTAAATAATAAGAAATGAATATGAAGCTGATTTAAAATTAATTATTTTATAACAATAGTCCACTAAAACAATAAATAATAAAGTATTATCTTAAAATCGATAATAACAATAATAAAAGAATACTGCCTCATTGTTTCAAAGACACATTAAAAAAAATAAATAATGATATTTGATACTCATTAAATGTCATTTTTTGTCTTATGTTATTAAAATAAATAGTGAGTATGAGAAGAAACTTTTTGATACATTTTTTGAATTAATACTTTTACATTTTTAAATTGCTTTTGTAAATAAACTTAATTTATGTACTTTTTATGAATCATTAAAATATATAGAACATTTTCTTATTGTAAAAAGCAAAATGCATCAAAGCTTTGGTTAAAAGTAAAACAATTAAATATGTAGAAACATATTAATTGGTAAAATATACTTAATAAAATATTTGTAATTGCGTATTAGATATTTTCATTCATAATACTTCCTTTAGTAGACACGATGTACTTTTGAAATTTCTGTTATTTTGTTTATTAATGTTAGTAATAAATAAATATCAAGATTTTAATAATAAGAAAAACAAAGATGATACATTAAAATTATTTTAGAGCTTTTTAATAAACAGTCTCAGAAATATTCAATATGTATGATTGTAAAAATCCTAAGAGACCTATTTAATGAAAATGCTATATATTGCATTTATATTTCAGTGAAACATAATGAGTTATACATTAGATGATTTTTGAATGTATATGTATTTACATTATACAAGAATATTATGCAAGTTGCTAGGAAAATTTAAAAGTTACATTGTTTTGTTACAGGGAAAATAAGTACATAAGTATAAAAATAATTACGATAAAAATGAGTATTTTAATCTCAATTATTTTGATTAATTGTTTCATTCTAATTTCAGAGTAGCGATGAAAATAATATATAATAGTACTATATAGTAAGTTTGAAAACTAGAGCGTAAGTATCGGAAATAGTTTTATTTAATATAAGCTGAATATGTGAATTTTTGTAATTTTATTAACAGTACTACGATCGAAATAATTCACAAAAAGAAATGAAATTAACTGTAATGATATAGCTATGATCGAGAAGATAAAAAAAACTTTCCTAGTAAAAGAGTTACTACAGTTTAACTGATTAATTAGTTACTTTATTTAGTTACTTATTAAAGTATTATTAATAAGATATAAAAAAAAATGTAAAAAACCTCGATATGTAAGACCCATAAAAGCTTGTGCAATACACATACATTCTCAGAATAATCAGACAGCTGATTCTGACAAAAAATTCTGAGCAAACTTTTGAAAATGTGCTGACTCTTTATTAAATAAATAAAAATGTTAAACGAAATAAACAAAAGGTTACTGAGATAATACTGAGAAAATAGTGAGAATATATTCCATTATTTCAAAACTTTTTCTAAATTTTTAACCTCAAATATTTTTTTTAAACAAAATATTTGACTAATCTTTAATTATTCAAGCGAATTCCTTTAAGGGAATATTTATAAAAAATATGTATTATTCTTATAAAAAAATCGTTTAAGGAAGAATTATTTTAAACAACAGTTTTGAGATACTATAGAAATCTAATAGATGAAAAATCAAATAGAAAAGCATCGATCGATCGGAACGAATCGATCGGTTAAACATTATTTTAGTATCGTTCACATACAGTGAGACAGTGTGATAAATGAAACGTAAAAAATACTTTTCTAAAAGTATAAAGCATAGCCGTATAAACGAGTCGATCAAAACAAGAGATTCTCGATTACCATATTAATAAGGTCGCAAAAACTCTTGTTACTTTTACGTTAATTGTTACTTGAGATTTTCAGGTATTTTGAATTCAAATTTAAGAGAGTAAAAAGTTTCGAAATATCGAAATAATTGATAAGGTGAGAATCGTATTATAAGTGAGATTGGTCTCCATGAGAAATAAACGAGGATAATTGATTAGCGGTGTGATCTGTCGAGAAATAAATAGCTCTGTAATTGAAATTTGAATAACCTACCGTGCTCAGATGAAAATCATGGGCTTAGTTAAATTGGTAAAATAGTTAATTAATTATGACATTATGACGATAACAGATTTAAAATAGCAGCAGGTCAGGCAAGAGTCTCGAAATATGCGGCAGTTGCATCTTTGGATTGACGCGAGTACAGATTATTCCAGTTTGAAATCTAAAGAGTTAACATTTAGTAGCAAGAGTCGAGGGGAATAATGTAAATTTTTTCCGAAGGTAATAGTTTGACGGAAAATGTCCGAGAATAAAAATACCACAGAATTAAAGTTTCAGGGTTGCGGGTGCAGCGCGTATAATTAAAGTGTAATTAAAGGGGTGAAAAGGTAGAGAAAAGGAATGGAGAAAAGACAGAGAGTGAGAGACAGAGAGAGAGAGAGAGAGAGAGAGAGAGACAGAGAGAGAGAGAGAGAAAGAGAGATTGTAAGAATAAGACATCGGCTGCGTCAGTGGCGGCTTCGGCGTCAGCGTCGGCGTCGGAGTCCGAAGAGTAAATTTCCGAAGTTTCGATTGCACATTCAAGCACTTCACTATATACCTGGCTCGGTGTCCGGGATACACCTCGAAAAAACGCACACTCCATCCATCAAAAACATGCACTGTCGAGTAGGGGCTCCTATCCACTCTGACTGATAATTTCAAGGCAAGCTGGCTCAAGACATGTATCAGCTGCATCGCTCTCGGTATACGGACTGAGAGAGGGCCCGAGAGCTCTGAAAGCGTTCAGTAGTAACAGTCGGTGCCCATCAAGTAAGCGCCCCGGCCTATAATAAGGTACCAGTCGGCTCCGGTGCACGCGTACGCCCTCCGATGCCGCTAATTTGCAACGTCAAGCCGCAGCGAGCCGACGTCGAGCGCGCGGTCCGCCCTCGTCGCTCTCTCTTACCTCCTTCGGCGTCGATCCTCGTCCGAGCGGCAAGGCCAGAGAGTCGCGCCCCCTCCTCCACTACACTCTTTCACGCTACGCTCACGCTAGCTCGTTCGCTCTCTCTCTCTCTCTCTCTCTCTCTCTCTCTCTCTCTCTCTCTCTTTCTATATCTCTCCCTTTACGTATACATATAAATGTGTGCGTGTATATATAATATATATATATATATATATATATATATATAGATATATAGATATATATAGATATATATATATATATATATGTATATCTACCTCCCGATCTCCTGCAATCTTTCTTTATTTTTATGTTCCCCTTTCACCCTCGGCACTCACGCGCTTTCTTCTCTCTCTTTCCTGCTCTATTTATCTTTCACCATATCTCAAATATCTATATATCTCTCTCTCCCTCTGTTTTCGATCACGACGAGGTCTCGATCCTTATCGGCTCCGTCCCCAGTGAATCGCGCACTCGCGGCGGCGGCCGCCGCTCTCATTTACACGGGGGCCCGAGCAGCTCGCGACGCACGTGCTCGCGGCCCTCCTCCTGGGTAAGTGCCTTTCAACGCGGGCCGACGTGGCAGATGCGGGCCGCCTCGTTCTAGATCGGTCCGATTGTCCTCGGGTAGGTGCGGCAAAGGCTTGATCGGAGGAGAACGGCTTTGAGACGTCGAAGAAAACGATGACGAGGAATAAAGTGCAGGAGGAGATCGTCGTCGATGACGCCGAGTACGTGGCGAGTGTCGAGAAGGAGCAACAGAAACAGCAACAGGAACGATAGGTGGTGCCGATCGAGGTGGAGGTTGGCGGAGGTGACGTTCGTGGCGGTATTGGCGGATGCGGAGGAACTGGTGCTGACGGAGGTGGAGGAGAGGCGCCGCGCGTGACTTCGAGGTCCGGGAGAGCGCGAAGCGCACCAGCGTGCAGTCGGTAACTCACTAAGTCGCTGCTGGTAGCGACCGCCGCGCCGACGGGACTCGGGGCTCGGGGGGGCACGTAGCAGACTCGGGCTCGCGCTCTCACCGCGGGAGTGGGGCAAAGACGAGAGGCGGGGAGAGAAAACGAACCCGACTGTCTCGTCGCCGTCCGTCCTCAGCGGCGGTGGCGGCGGCGGCAGTGGCGATGTCGGCCGAGGCGGCGGGGGCTCCGTGATCGTCGTCTACGTCGGCTACGTCGTGATCGTGGTCACTGTCGACCCTCGTCGCCGTGTGATCGCGCGCGCGCTTACGTCGAGCGCTGACTGTGGAGGGACGAGGCCACGGTACGCCTTTCGCCCGCGGCCACTGGTAACGTCGGGGACGCTCGACGGCGGTCGGGGGCTAGGGGGCTCGCGCTTTCGCAGCCTCGCGTGCCCTCGCCTCCCCGGCCCATCCCGCCCCCCCCCCAACGCCCCTCCCGACGCCCCATCCCTTTGCCACTCGTCATCCCCCCGCGCGTCGCCACGCCACCGGAGAGCTGCAGACCTCGCGCGCCGGCGGAAGAGCGTCCGTGAGTGGACACGGCACGTGATTCGAGCGGCTGCACTCCGCGGGCACTCGGAGTCGATGCAAGTGGATCGACGATTTCGCAGTTGGTTTTACTCGAGGCGAGCCCGAGCCACTCTCCGATGATGATGACCCCCGTCGGCTTGCTCTCTCGTTCTTACCCCTTCTCTTTCTCTCTATCTCACGTTCTACCACACACGCGCAAGCGCGCGCACACATAAACGCACGCATCTTCTCCGGCGCTCACCTGCGCTCTCAGGCTCTTCTCACGGCATAGTTAAGCTTTCGGGGGGATGAGGACAGGAGAGCGCCTGCCTTATCGATGAGATGCCGCTCTGATCCCCTTTAAAATTTATTCAAATTGCTGCTACTTTTTGCGAGAAAATGTCTATCGACGTCGTCCGGCCCAATATGTCAATAATTTCCATAAGCACGTAAAGAAATAACACCGGCAGGCATAAGAGAACGGCCATGGTGTTTCAATCCCCCGTAATACCTCGGAATTGCGCCCGGGTCGCCGCTACCAATTTTTTCAAGGGCCCGAGGACCTTATTCGAGTTGCTTAAAGTGCCCTAATTTTTATTTTGGTCTTTTGAAGGAATGTTGAGTCGGTAAGGTAGATGACGATTCTCACCTCTTCCACAATAATTAAGCTTATGCCTACATGCTACTTGTTATTAAACTTGCATTTTTTAGGTGTCCTTTCTTTTATTTTTGCTTCGATTTTTATGACTTTTGGTTTTGAAAAAAATCGGTACCTCTTCTCCCTAGATTCCTGCACCTTCCGAATGTCGACAATCATCCCACATCAGCCGCGTGACTTTGATTTACAATCAGCTATTATTACTACTTTCTAATTCACTCCCATTTAAATATGTTACCCCTACAGTATAACTGACTAGGATCAAAAATGCATACTGAAATCGGCCCGTCATTTTGCCAATTTATTATCAACCAGTCGCATCGATAAACCGCCAAAGTTACGGCTTTGACTGGAAACAACCACCGCTTCCCAAGAACAGCGCCATATTTTTATAATTAATCTCCTACGCAATCGTCCCAATGTCGGCCAATATCTACTCCTTCCTGCTGTGAATTAAGGACAAGCAAAATACCGTCGTCAAACATCACACTTTATGCATTGTCCTTTCACTCGTTGTTATAGAATACTTGTGGTCGTTTTCCTTCCAGTCAATACCGTCATTGACACCAGCCGGGACTCAAGGTAAGATTATTAAAAATAAAAACGTAACGAGGAAAATGTATGCAATGACATTTACAGACACTCAACACGTTCTAAAATGACGGGCAATTTTGAGAGACTCCATGTGCTCGAGGGGACTTGGAATTAACTTTTGTGTTATTGTCAATAATGTTCAGTCAGTGTTAGTATCTATATATGTGCAAAGGAAATAAAATACTTTTTATAAATTATAATTGAAAATTTTTGAAAGCTTTAATTTATTTTCGAATTCAAACGAGTTAGTCGTCGTTAATCTAAATAGTAAATAAAAAGAAATGTTCTAGTTGTGGTCTTATCTCCTACGAATGATATTTTTTACTTTTTGATATTACGCTTATATTTACATTTAGACATTTATATGTAAACTAACATTTGTAAGTTTTTCATATCTAACAGTTTAATATTAAGCATATTATATCACTTGAGAGTACGTAAATTTTAAAAATGTAAATATTGTACATGTCAACACAACCAAATGTAATTTATTAATTTAATCGTTATATATTGTAATGTTAGGTATAATGTGTATTATTTATTTCATTCCATGTAACATTAATATTTACTTAAATTTGTATTGATAAATTAATGTATTGATAAATTTATGCATTATATAATAAGATTTTGCGAGTAAACACTCTAAATAGACCTGAATTTGTACTTTTATTGGTAGTTTTTCTAATAAAAAAAATTTATGATCATACTGACAAGTGTATTAATAATCTCGTATACTTGTGTATATTTTTATATATATTTAGTCATTTTTATTTTGCTTAAAAAATAACGTTGAGTAATACCATCATTTAGATATAAAAATATTTGTCAGAGTAACATTTACAGACGTTTACTTTATACGGAATCTATTCAATGCTTCATTGCTTTCTTTAGTAAAGTTTGAGGCAGTAAGTGGAATAATACATCATTACATACAATACGTTCCAGACAGATTTATTAGATACTTGAAAGCAACAAGTTAGTATAATTAAATTAAATTTTTCTAAAAATTTCTTTATAATAATTTAAAAACTTAGAACAGCTTAAATGTGTATTCTGTTTCTTAATGTTATATAAAAACAAATCATCTTAATTATCTCAACGTAAAAATTAATTTTTGTTTAAATAAGTATTTAAATCTCAAATAGAACACACTTGAAGAATTTTAATTTTTCATAATGATAGAGGCTACGATTACGTATTAGAGTACTTTTTAATAAACACAATTTAAAATATCACAATGGAGCGCTATACTATAACTTATTTGTTAAAAGTAAGATTAAAATTTTCCGCATTATACGCGTTACAGAATCCTTATGTGAGAATACTTAAGTATATACTTGAATTAATATGAATTTTTCTTTATAAAGAAAAACTTGCATGTATTACATTTAACCTCTCTGTTAAATATAATCATAAAATGAATAATTATTTATTTTAAATTTGATGTAACGTCCGTATCTGAAAGGTGATTGTAGATTCAAGTAAATATATATTTTATATCAACAATCAAAAAAGAAGCACTCAGTGCAGTAAAGACGTTATAAAAGCGTAAAATTTACATAATAAATTTATGTATCTTTTCTCTAATTACCACAATACACTTGAAATATTATATGTACTTTTTAATTTACCGGAACTTCATTAAACTACATGATATTAAATTTAAAAACAAAAAAACTTTTATTTTAAATACAACGAACATACACAGAAAATTATTTTTGTTATTATAACGTTTTTTTTAAATATAGAAATAAAACTAGAAATTAACGAGAAAAAATAAATAATTTACGAAATTAATTGTTATTCTAATCTGTTTGCTAATGAAAAATAAAATTGTTTAACAGAAAAAAATTTTTTTTTTAAAAAGAAATTTTTTTTATAGTTCTATTTTAAGTAAATATATTTTTTTAAATGATACGTTTATATTTAAACAATTATTTGATTACAATATGCACTTAAGAATAATGAAAGCATTTAAAATATAATAATAGACGAAACTCAAACAGTACTTGTAAACAATTGAAGTGAGGATAAGAGAAGAAGATGACAACAGGAAAAGAAGGAGATATTGAACCCGAATGAAAAGGGCGGGTATTTAATACACAAACAAATCATTGAAAATAAGAATAATCCACGAAGTATTTTTATCTTTGTTTTGTACTTGTTCTTTTTGTTTTGAGATGTACTACAGCACACAGTTGTCCTTTTCTTTACTATATTTTTACACGAGCTGTCTTTTGCTGCTTGTCTTCTTATGTGCTCTTTCTCTCTTTCTCACACACAAACGCGAGCATTCACACACACACACACACACATTTTTAGGTCCCATTTATTGTTTCTTGATTCTTTTTGCATTGTTCTATTCTTATATATGTACTGGTTCCTCTGTTCTTTCCTTTTCCTTGCCTTCCCATGATGAAGCACTACAGGGTGCCAGTAACAACGATTGTAAATTTGATTGAATGAAACACGGTAGATCGTATGAGTGTATGTATACATTAAATCGAAAACTAAAATCTTATTAAACTCATATAGTAAAAAAGTACAAGTATATGATGTAAAAGTAAGTGCGTTTATTAGATAATTAATTATTTTACTTGCATATAAATTCGTACGGAGACATACAATAGTGGAAATTATACCTTGTCAATATTTCCTGATTACTAAATAAAATAATTTTCATTTGATTGTTTACATAAAGTATGTCTTGAAAATTTAGACGCGATATCAAAATTTATAATCCTTGTATTGTTGATAAGAATAGAAAAGAACGGCTCAATTACAAAATATAAAGCAGAGTAGTTTTACTTGAAAGGGATATTCGTATAATGAGTGAAAGGGTATATTCACACAATTACAAGCATCACAATAGATTCAAACACATTCTTTCTACTTTTCATTAACGATATTTGCACACGCGAAGAATATATAGATATTTCAATCAATACAATGTGATATTCTGCACATTGAGAGAACTCAGTTCCTTTTTGAGGACATTAAGAATAAAATATTAAATAACGGATTGAATTTTAAAACAATCGAATTGAACAATTTAATGTATTGCATCTTTTTCTAATTATAGAAAGCTCAATAATTGACGAACATATATAAATACTTTCATTGGTTTGTGCAATAAAAATATATATATATATATATATAAATTTGTTTATTAAAAAAGTCTAATATTTATGTAATTGAGCTTATGTAATTAACAAATGAGCTTCTATTCTAAATTTAAACATTTAAAATTGACCATTTGAATTTTTTAAATAAATTTACAAGTACTCTATAAAGTTTGATTCATTCTGCATGAAAGAATTTCCATTCAAACTATTTATTCAATTATCTTCACAATACAATTAAGCGATTAATTGATACGAAAATATTTGAAACTGAATTATCAAACCATCAATAGATAGTCAAAAAAGCTCCTTCAAAGGATATGCCTACAAACATTTTATTTTGCCAACAAAAAGAAGGATAATGCAGCAAAATTATTTTCTTTGAGAAAAAGGAACGTCATAACATCGATTCGTCGACCACAAGTATTTAATCAATGTCAAGCATGTGACAAGAGAAACGAGATGTAATTTCAAATAAAAAGCCCGTGCAAAAAGTAAATTTCTTACATTTGTGAATGATTATTATTTTTAAAGAATTAAATGAACCCAACATAAAATGCCGTCATGTTAACATTCCTTATTTAAACATTCTCATTGATTCAAATACTTTATGCTTACTATGATTGATCAAACCGTGAAGAACATTTTTTTATTCAAAAGGCAAGGCCATAAAACGAGCAACACGTCATTCCTTGAATTCAAAGTTCGAACGGAATAATTATATTCGCCGTGCAGACGAAAAGTACTTCCTTTGCGTTTATGCGTTCCTCTTTATCGCTCTCTCTCCCATCTTAGTTTCCACGTCACCGGATCTCGAAATCTCGCTCGTATAACCAGCAGCGGTGACTGCATTCTGGGAGACGACGCGCCGCGCACCGATTATCATGCCATCCTACTTACGTATACATATATATAGCTAGAATCGTGTATATAAGAGTTGGCTATCTCTTTCTTCCTCCCTGTCTCCCTCTTTCTCACTCGCCATCCCTCCTGCACCACCTCGCTCATTCGCTCGTCTGACACTCTCTTTCTCTTTCTCTTACGATCTTACTCTCCCTCCCTTCACTCCTCCGCTCACTCTTCTTCTTTTCTTCTTTCCTTCTTTCCTTCTTTCCTTCCCTCCCTCCCATCCACACGGTCGCCTTTTCGTTCTTTCTCTTACTCCGTCTTTCGTCTGCCTTGCGTTCAGGCGGCTCACGCATAAAATTCGCCCGGGTGCGCTCACGCGAGTTGGGGTTCGGCCGGGTCATAAAATTTTGCGGCGCCGTGTGCACGATTCGTCCTGCGAGTTGCACGCACACTTATGTATGTACTTATTACTATATAGTATTATATTATTTAAACCCCTATATAATGTAAGGGTCACTTATATATAGGCAAAACAGTTTCGGAACTGTTGAGCGGCGACTTTTACTTATTCCTGGCTTTCGTGCACTTTTTCCAAGGGCATTGGTTATGTGAATTTATGTAAATACCGTTATAACTATTTTGTCGACTTAAGAATGGACCTTTCAATTATCCTCCATCGCAAAGAATATTCCAATTTTTTTGTAAGAATTATTGCATTTATTAAAGAAATATTAATTAATATGTTAGTGTAATAGAAATCTATTCTAATACAGCTATTTACATAAGGACTATTCATTAGATACATATTTGTTTATTTGAACGATACTCTCGTTCATGAGATTACTCAATACAATTGCTTTAAATAAACTAAATAACTTAATTGTGTTTATATATTTAAAAATGATTGTACTATTAAATAATCATAAATATTAATCATGGTAATAACTTGCATCGCTATTTAATATCTTAATTGTTATGGGAGGTACAACTAGTCTACTTTGTATTTAAAATATTTGATTCAAATATACTGAAACATAA
Organism: Kradibia gibbosae; assembly: GCA_018907135.1. NCBI lineage: Eukaryota > Metazoa > Arthropoda > Insecta > Hymenoptera > Agaonidae > Kradibia > Kradibia gibbosae. The sequence continues at coordinate 17,029,154 of JACCHX010000001.1, forward strand.
TTATTACATATTGATCAATTAAATTATGCGTTAATTGTATTAAAAAATATGTCTCTAATAATTACGTTTATAGAATGAGATGTAATTACTTTGACCAGAGAAACATGACAATGTTTTTTTATCTAGTTATCAAATCTTTTCAAATAAAAATCTTGGTTATTATGTAGGTACATGTTTGACGCCTCCCTGACTCATATACAGATGGAAGACAAATTGAAGAAGGAACCTGAGTATTCCATGTTTCGTACGTATGTAATACAGCCTTATATACGTATGATTCAAACTTGATTGATGTAATAATGACATAAAGATCATTGAACATTGTAAATAATAAATATTTATTTAAAATCTCTTAAAATTATACGTATTCAGGATCATAAAAAGATTTATTTAAATTGATTTTAAATTAGGAATAACATAATTAACTAAAAATTCTAAAGGCAAATTTTTTTCCAAATAAAAAAAATTATATTTATTAATAAAAAGAATTTCCTTTTATTATATATCAATATGTTTTTTTAATTATTAAAAGTAAATTACTATTCAAATGATATGATTTTTATATTTATTTTCAAAATTTTGTATAAATGCTGAGAGAATATGTTTAAGCGAATAAAATTTAGAATAGTAAACAAATATCTGCGCTTTTTAAATTGGATGACTATTAACAATAAAAGATCAAAGTGAAATAAATATAAATCAAATGTATTTTTTTTATACTTAAAAATTATCTTATAATTATCCTGCCTTAGATCTCATGAGAAATATTTTCCAATAGCTATTAAATTAAATTTAATTGATTGCTATTCATACTTGTTTATGAAATATTAAATTATTTAAATGTAAACGAATGCTTTTATATTGTTATTGAAGTATTTTCATTATTTGTTTAATAATTATTATTGTTAGTATTTCAATAAATGCAAAGTTTTTAGTATTCATAGGTACGCAAAAATTGAATATGTTAACATGATAGTATATGATAAGAACATAATACTAAAATTATATAAAATTAAACTATTTAAAATTAATATAAAGCAAATATTGAATATGTAAAGTATAATCTTAGTTTTTCTTTATCGTATAATATATCAATTTACTTGCGGTATGAGACGCATAATTTTTACATACATTTTCACATGAAACAATTTAAACAGAAAAACAATCAAATTATACACTAAAAATTTGTATTTTTTACTGTTTTTGTACATATAACAGTTTTGTAAAAATATATTTTTTATGATGGAAACTTGTTTTAATGTCATTAAAAAATGTAACTTTTGTGCACTATAGAATAAAAATCAATGAATAATAATAATTAATGTGCAATAAATTCCTATTTGTATTTATTTACTAAATGAAAAAATTGAGTTTGCTCATCTGAAAAATCTATGCCTAAGACCATAAAATGTAATAAATATCAGTAAATTAATTAATAATTATTTTCATTCATGCGCGGAACAGGGAAAATTTATAGTATTAAAATTATCAGAATTGCGTAAAAATTTAATTACCATACAAGATAATATATAAAATTATATTTGAGTTTCGTACTTTAATACTCACCTTAACTACAATAAGTACATTTAAAATTAATCAAGCCATGTAATATTTATTTTACTGGAAAAGTCTTATAAATTTTAATCGTTATTTTTTTACTATTCCTTCCACTGAAATATTTTATTTGCTAAAAAATAAATTATAAGTATATAAAAACTTTTATTATTATATATATATACATAAAATTTTTTGTGATGTTAAAATTTTGTTATTGGCGAAGTAAGTATAAAATAATTCTTACGAGGATTTACTTATAGAAATATGTACTTACATTGAGATGAGAATATCGTAAAATCGAAATCTATCGGAATCGTAAAAGTAAGATATTTTCTAAAAGCTATGGTGTACAATTTAATAAAATTTATTGGAATCGAAGTCAAGCTGATTAATATATTATTTTGAAAAGACAAAAAATAAATGAAAAACGACAAAAGCAGGGAGAAAAGGTCGCCGGCAACTCTATGCGTAAAAATTTTATGATCTAGAGTTGTGTAAACTGGCGCATAAAATGCGCATCTTACGATTTTGTTTTTCCTAACCGGCCTTTAAAACCTGAGTCAAGAAAGTGCCTTCGTGCCCGCCGCAATGAGTTCAATTGGCCGTGATTGCAAATTTACCCAGCACGAATGGCGTTTCATCTTAACGGAAGTTTCGTCAAAGTCACGGCGACCGTTATTCCGGGGAGCGTGTTAGTGAGCGTTCGACCAAGCGACGGCGCCGGAGCTCCAGTTTGTAAAATCAGCGCCAAAATACACCTCCCTTCATTTCGTCTCCTCACCTCTTCTTCCGTCACTCATCCGATCCGACCGGCCGACGAACCGACGCATGTGAATTTCTCCCTAGAAATTAGATCACGTAGCATCCCCGCGGGACACTTGCCAAGCTGGAGATTCGAAAATGTGTTTCATATTAAGGTAGAGAGCTTCGCGATCTCCGCGAACTGTTCTCGCTCGCCAAGATTATAACGAGGGCGCGATGATTTTCGAATTACCGCTGCTTGATTCATAGTGCGTTGCAAACACTGATGACATCACCTCGAAAATTTTAACATATTTTTAGCTTAATATTTTTTAGTCATTTATCGCGCTTATCTTTATAGCGTCATCGCAAGCGCAGAACTGATCCTTAACGCCTGCCCGTAGCATTCGATCGTTGCACCACTGCTGCTCACATTATCCTTTTACATTGTAAGCGAATTTAATTATTTTTGGTCCAGTAAGTATGTTTTTGTGTATTTGTAAACGCGGAATTTAGAGTCTGCAAGGGCCGAACCACTCAAAATTAATTATATTAATTAATTTTTGGTCATATTGATGCTATCTACAAGTAATTTACTTTTCTTTATTATCATCTTTTTAACGGTGGTTAAGCTAAGATTTATTTAGCATATTTTAATTGATAGTGGATAGTGGTAAGGTGCAATGATAACATACATCATACATCGATAATAAGAGTCTTTCCTTAGCCGGCAAGTGAGTGGCGTCGAAGCCACTGGCCAGCCTATTTATAACATCGTACAAACTTTAAAAATACATTGTTTATCTGAGGGTATTATGATTCCATACACACTATTATTAAACGACAAGAGGAAAGTGTTGGGCAACATTGAATGTGCTTTATTTGAGTACCGGCTTTCACATGCTTTGTGGGGGCATTTAAGATTTAAGAAAAAGCTCAAATATGATAGGTAAAAGAGGTGACGGTAAGGACTACGACGATTACCTAGGGGAAACTAAGCTGGAGTGGATTTTGCCATGAGATTACTAATAATACATCGCATATACTACACTCGCGAGTCGCATTGATGCGTGGTAAATCGTGGGTCGCCTCGCGGATAGTGGGGTCGAGAGATATCGAGAAGATTGGCGTGAGGTGACGCAAGGGGGACAGAATGGTTCGGAGGGTGGACACGATCGTAAATTGTCCGACACAGCGGCAAAACGGGTACACATATACATAATCGCGGAGCGCTAGTCAACGCTCGGGCAGCCGCTTGATATACAGCTGGATCTTCGTTGGAATGGAGGCGCTTCACTTGCTCTAGAAATTTGCTGATTGAACTGAACCGAAGTGTTAGCCATTGCCGTTCGCGTGCCCGTTTATTTTCGATGCATCTTGGCTGCGCTCGGAAGTGGACTATAAAAGCTGTGGGGCGACGCCGCAGGAATGGATTTTGCGCCGGCGAGTCACTGCATAAACGTTGCTTTGCCCCTTCGAGAATTCTAGATTCATTATTAGACTGCACGCGACGAGGGAATGAGAGAAAGAATGCAAGAGGGAAAGAACGAGAGGGAGAGAAAGATTTAGAGAGAGCGAGGGAGAGATAGTAACAAAAAGAGAGAGAGAGAGAGTGTGTGCGTCAAGGAGACAGAGAAAGAGAAAGAGATATACAGAAAGAGAAATAGGAAGAGAGAGAGAGAGAGAGAGGGCAAAGTTTTTGTGCGTTAACAGCTTTCCGATTCCACAGAATACACGCCACGATGATTCGGTTGCGAGAGGATTACAGATAACAACGAGGAGAAAAGGAAGAAAAAAATTCCCTATCCGACGAAGAGTTGGCTGATTTCTTGTTCTGATTTTGAAAGTGAAAATTGGATGTTAATTAGCGCTCCCGGCGAGCACTATTGAAATATTTTTTCTATAATCATTCTTAATTGACGCCTGAAATGTGAGCCTTTTTTTGATAAAATTTTTTTCATTACTCCAAGAATAGATAATATAAATGAATTAATACTATTAAATCAGTTAAAATTCTGCATACAAAATTATTCTTTTCAACTTGTCAATTAAATGTTATAATATAATCAAAGAATAATAGCTGAATTTTAATATAAATAATACATTAAAATAAAGTAATTTAAAAAAGAAAACTCTAATTGGCAAAAAAAAATTTTGATCTGAATTAAATACTTCGTTGATTTTCGGAAAGTATTGTAGACTTTAAGTCAATTAATTTCATCACTATAAAAAATGTTAAACTTATAGCTATCAAGAAATATAAATATAAATTTAAAAAAAAATCCATAAGTACAAACGTATAATTCAATTATTTTTTTATATATGGTAAAATAGAAATATTTTAAATTGACATTAATCTATAGAAAATGAAATAAAATGAATATATATCAGTTTCATATACAAAAAAGACAACATTCTTCAAACCTGTAATAATTTCAGTTATGTTAAATTTTTCCAGGACTGAAAGGCTTTTTTCTAAAAATATCAAATCTGACTTGAGTAATAGAGTTTACTATAATAAACATCTTAAGAGTATATACTCCAATGTGTTTTTAATGTAGTATGTCTGTATAGCCCGTTTTTCTCTTTATTTTCTCAATGCAAGTGCAGCTAATACAATATATAAAGATAATTATTTTAACCAAATAAATTTAATAATTGATATAATTCTTATAATTTAATACTTTGAATTCGGAGTAAATATTATATTATTTTGTATATATATTGTTGCACGTAATGTGAGACAGAAATCTTCGAATATCTTAACAAGTATTATAAATTGTTACAGCTTAAGTTTTGTTACACATAAATAAAACACCCAAATCAATTTAGTCTCAAATTAAGTTATTCGTCGGTCGATAAAGGGAAACGTTTTATTTCTAAAGATGGAAAAAATTAAAAGTATTTAATCATAAAATTTATTTTATAATATCATGTCTATTTTAAAAACAAAAATTATTTAAAATAAGTGCATTTGAATTTTATAAATAATTTTTTGACATTACATATTATTAAGCTTAAAGAACTTGAATCAGTCAAAAAATTGCAACCAGATATGTTTAACATACTACTGGGTACCTTCTTACAAAAAAATTTTAATTTATAGTATGATATTAATTATAAATATCAATAAATACAACGAATTCATTTGGATTCATACCATCGATTAAAACAGATAACTTGATATGGGGTGTCAGTCTGCCGATATTTTGATAAATTTATGTACATTTATAAAAAAAAGTATTTACAGCTTCTATAATGATGTATAATGTAATGCATTATCCATAAACTATTATTTTCGTCAAGGTCTACTTTCTTTCCGCTGCTTAGTGATACAAATCATGTCTCTGACCTCATCGAGAAGTGATCTCAGTCTCTTTAGAAATGAAAACACCGAGGTATAAACGAGATTGGCATTTTTATTGCTTGACGTTAATCCCTTAATGCTCGAGAAGTGTTATGCTCGACTTGAAATTATTTGGTTGTTGTTTTCCTTTTTTTCTTATTTTCTATACAGAAAACTATAAATTGCTGTATTTTAACATAGTGTATTTGTTTTAAAAACATTTCCTCAAGAGTGTATACTTTTAAGAATTTTATGTACAAGAAATCACTCGGTCAGTTATTTTACATTGGTTTTATTGTATTTAAGAAGAAATTTTTATTTATTATAGGCTATAAACAATTTAAAAATTATATTGGTTAATAAGCAAGCTAATGTTAAATTCTTACCTTTTTTTATGTTTATTTATTAATTATAACAAATGGAAAAATAAAAGTTATTTTATTAATAGTTTGTTGTTATTTAATTTTAATATATTTATAATTGTACACGAATATGACTTGAATTTTCATAAGAAAAATTTTTTTAAAAACGTAAACAATAAATAAATTAAAGTATCAGTAGGTGGATAAATGCTTGAATGTTAATTTAGATATAATTAGATAAAAAATAAAATTAAATCAAAAAATCATACTGAAAATTTTTTAATATACATTATTACATCATTTTCTAAAATTTAACAATTAATAAGAAATAAATGCGACTCTATTTCAATAACTTGAAAACGCATTTTAAAAAGCTTGAATTGAAAACCTTAAATTTTTATGTTACATAATATTTTACTGCATGAATCATATTTTATTTATTACTATAATATTTTTAATAATTATAATTTACGTTAAATTTATTTATAATATCAGGCTGCAAATCTTGCAGTAATATTTTTCAGTAGAGGAAAAACTAAAATTTTCATAAATTAACTTTAATAAAGAACGATTTACACTAAGTGTCTAATCTTAACACAAGAATAATGTGTTCTAAGATGTATTTTATAAATCTAGATAATAAAAAATAAAAAAAATTAATCGCATGCATATGTTATTGTTATATTCATAAAATGATAGTAAAACATAACTAGAAAAATACCGTTTTGAAAATTCAAGCTTTATTAATAAAATATTCTTTGATTATTGGAACTTAAAATTGTCCACGATTTGTTTTGGTAAGATAATAGAAGGAAATAATTCGATAATGAAGAATAGTAATTAACTATGCATTGTTTTTAACGATTATAACTTTGGAGACAAATTAATTCCACTTCGAATAATTCTCAGTCTAATACTAAAGGATGTAAAAGACAAGGTAGAGCGAAATAAAATTGTCTATATTGCGTGCAGAAGAAAAGAAAAAATAATCGCTTTAGAAATAATAGCGTTGAAGAATGAAAAAGTAAGAGAGTGGGGGAAAAAGAGACAAAGAATTAACATGGATAGAAAGAGAGAGAGATTGTAGGTGAGAAGGAGAATATGAGACACTGAGACAAAGAGAGAGAAAAAATGCTCTTTTTGAATCGACGACGCAGTAATCATAGTGCGCTACAGACCATTCAAGTAATCTGCTTCTTCACAAATGCTCTTCAGTTAAAACAGTAGGCAACGTGAAACATAATAAGAGAAACCATAACTCCGCTTCCTTCTCACTTCGTTGCGGACGCCTTCAAATTATCTTTCACAAGTAGTTGAAAGAACAAGGCATTGCTGTAGCTATCCTGAAGCGACGAAGAAACGATTCTGTAATGCTCGTTGTAAAACTATTGAAAACCAATTAAATGATATTAACATTTGCAAATTTCTTTCATTGCAAGTCTACTTAATTTAACATAATTCATTCGTCTCAGTTACTCTTAACTAAATATTTAATAATAGTATGAAGTGCTTATTCGATGATAAATTAATATAAGTACAGACTTTTCTTCATATATAGAACAGTATTAAAGAATGATATGAGTTCTAATATGTAAATCTTACTATGGTAATATATTTTTATAGCATTATTTATAATTTAATATTCTTTATTAGAATACCAAAAGTAAAATTTCACAAAGATATTAAAAAAGGCAAAAGTAAATTTCCCTTAATACAACCTATCTTAAAATTATGTATAGAATGAAATTTAAAATTTTTCATAAACTTGTAAAGATATTTGTTTTAACAAATTAAAAATTTGTCAAGCAAATTTTTAAAAATTTCAATAATTTTTTTAGTAATAATTTCTCTTTTAATATTACTGATAATAGAAATGATACTGAAACGTAAAAAATAATTAAAATATAGTTAGTTTTATACATTAAAATATACTTATTTTATCCAATAGTTTTTTAATTAATTTTTATATAAAAATTATGAAATTCTCTTAATGAATAAAGGAAAATGAATATTTCGCTTGCACTTAGTTTTAGTAAATTGTATAGAATGTATTCTAAATATTTCAAACGTAAATATGTGAAATTTCTATCAATATCATTGATCGGACTTTTCAGTTTATTTCAAATATTGCTAATTAATAGATAGTAAACAAAAATGTAAGTGAACTAAATTTTATAATAGCTTATAATGGTAAACAAATTATAACTAAACTTTACCAAATCAAACGCCTGCTGATGAAGGATGTTATTGAAACTTATTGAGTATTAAAAAAAACATTTAATGTAAGTACTGAAAAGAAATAAAAAACTAGTTGAAGTGGTAAAAAAATTAATTAAATTATATTGATTCAAATCAAAAGTATAAATTTATTCAAGATGCATTATGTATTTATTTTTTTTAATAAATATTATAAAATTGAAATTGAAAAAATGTTTTGAAAATATAAATATTATAATAAAAAAAAACTGTTTTAATCGATAAAAATGTTGTTAGATAATTATATTTATTGTTTATTTTAAACATAAATAATAATAATAATATAATACATAATAATATTTTTAAATATGCTATAATTTACTAGGTTTGGTATGAATAATCAACTATGCACATGTAAAATACAAACCCTGCACCATTGAATTACGTTGCTCTTAGAGTTCACTAATTCGATTCTGCTTAAAATGACAATGATTTTAAAAACGAACAGCAGCCGTTTGAATACAATGCAGGCTGAATTTCGAAACTCAATCTTATAATCTTTAGAAGACTCAGAGGTTGTCACATCCTAATTGTGGTCCCCTCTGGGCAAATACTCCAACAAAACTATTTCTACTATTCTATTAAAACGTGGAATATAATTGATGCCGGACAAGAGAACACGTCACGCAAAAAGTAAAAAAAAATTAAGCGATTTTTTTCGATTCCTTCGTTTTCGTTCACTGAGAAAATAACGCAATTTTAACACAACATCCTTCTTTATCCTATAAAATCTTGATTGCCCAATAAAAAGGGTCGTCCTAGAACTGATTATTAAAAAAATGGGTATCGAAATTTATGTAAAATAGTTCACGATAGCCTTTTGTAATATCTACTAAACTTCAATTCAAACATCAAAAGAAAGCATAAATTTCTGAATACTGTATGTGAACACGCACACATAATTGAGGAAAAGAAAGAATTTCGAAAGAACTGATTTATGTTTTATTGATATTGAAATGAAATTACATAATTACAATAAGAATTTTGTCGGGAATTTTGTATTATATTTTTTTTAATTTTGCAAATAGCTTATTTATAAATATTTATAAATATTCTAGATATAAAATAAAAATTAATTCTTAATATAGTTATAAAGATATATTTAATCAAACTATTGTTTTTCAAATATATTCGTCCATAAAAATATCTTTCAAATACAATTCAAGAAATACATAAGGCACAATTATGTATCAACCACAAATACAACTGTAATCAAAGTTAATTCAGGTATCGAAATTAAAATTTATAGTATCGCACAGGACAGGCACTGATTTATACATTTAGAACAAGAATGCCATAAGTAAAATCATTTGAATAACGACGTTTAAAAAACTAAACTTCGAGAGAAATACATTTTTCTACTAGGAGTAAGAAGAGATCCTAGGTTTTGGGTGGTCTTTACGAAGATTTTATAGGAGTCGTTGTAAAAGATATAAATAAACTTAATATATTGTTCAAAAGTCCCTTTACATTGAGATCTAGGTATCAAGAAAGTCATAATAAAATAAATAGTTATAGTCAAAATGTGACAGAACGAGAGTAAAGAAAAATAAGATACACATGAAGATATAACTATGTAGACTAAAAATTAGCAAAAAGAAAACGACAAAGAGATATATCTATATATATATAACAAAAGAAAGTGCACAGAAATTTACTTATACTATTTATTTTTCTCTTAATCAAGTACATGTTTAGATTTATGTAACGGACCCGCTGACTATTATATGAATGTATAGATACAAATGAAGATACTCGGTTTTACTTAGACCTTCTTAGTAAAATTATGTTAAGAAATATAAATATAAGTAAATATTATTTGTAAATAACTTTAGTGGTTAATGTAAAAAATCAAAATAAAAACATTCAATTTTATTTTAATAAAATTAGATGAATAAATTATGTAATTATAATGGAATAATTATTGCCATCTTTAATTTTAATAAAGTTCCCATTAATTAAAGTATTATATATAATAAGTAAATGATTATCTGGATAAACTCATGAATAGTTATATAAAAAATTAATCAAATTCGATAATTTATCTAAAACATCAATAACTTCGTATTGAAAACTTTATTTAGCAGTTTACGGTGATTGAAATAAGTAAGAATTTATTATTAAATATTAATTACGTTTAATTATTTCGTTATTATCTTTACTTATGATAATTATATCTACTATCACTGCTTGTGTCGGCATTTTATTTTATAAGTTATCATTGGTATTTAGAGTATTGTTTAGAATTATTTAAATTTAATTTATATACTCACGTAAAATTTAAAAATTTCGTAATATTGTAAACTCAAATAATTATAAAAAACTTCAATAAAGTTTTAATCAAACCTGAAATTTCCACACATCTCATTATTCTCATTAAAAAAGAAAAAAGTTTAGTTTTTAGAAAGTATTGTTTTTGTGAACTTTTGAAAGACTGTTCACAAAAATTAAAGAATTTGAAACTCGTTAAAATGTTAAAACCTTGTGACTCATAGATCCATTATACGATTTTGCACCGGAAGCCGCATAATAATATGAACGGACCGATAAGGTTAGAGGTGTTTAAACGCGTATATTACGATAAACCGCATATTTCCTCGAGGCATTCGTTGTAATTTGAGCTGTCTCTGTAACGGCATCGACAACGACAAAACATGCGCTCGAATTTGTATATAAAAGTATTCTACGCATTGGTTTAAGCAAAACACATGACGGATTTGCAATGATGCACTTGTACGTATACTTTACACATTGTAGATAGCGTGTATATTCTAGCAGCTTCGCTAGGGTCGTAGCAAACAGCTGCGGTTTATCTTTACAGAAATTTCGTGATGCATCGAAAATAGCCAGTCTAATGTTTTCTTACTCTTTCTATAATTCATACAAGACATTCTCAAACTGTTGACAGGAAAATTCTTGATATGTAATCATATTGAGTAAGCAAATACAATTTTGCCGTCATTAATTACAAATCGACATTCAGCTTTATGTGTAAAATTATATGAATAGTGATAACAATAATACATTTTATAATGCATCTCATAAAAGCACCGAAAGTTTTTATCTAACATAAAATGTATACCTTAAAACATTTTTAATCTCTTCATATAATTTTTCAAAATCATTTTTATCGTACAACTTATCAATAACTCATATTACGTATATCTGATATCATTAATTACATCCTTTCATAAAAAAAATAAATTAGATTACATTTATTTAGCAATTGTTTTATTTTTTATAAGCTAAACTTAAAAAATGAGTTAATTTATTTTTAATTGATAAAACTAAAAAAATCTGTTACCTTACGTTTTAAATTAAATAATATTGATCAAATTAATTTTACAGTTTTTCATGAATATTTTTTTTCGTACAAAATAGTTTCAAAGTCATAGATTGTATTACAGTAAATTATAAATACAATAAATAAGATATAATATATATAACATAGTTCATAAATAAATGTTAGAGTACATGAACTCCAGTTGCATGTAAATATTTTATTTAATACGTATAGCTTACATAATAAATCCTCTGACACTAAAATCCAGTATTTGATAATAATGTCAATTAATACATTATTTGAATAGAAAAGCATAAATTTTATTTTGCATAATAAGACATGATTTTTTTTAATATTTTGTATTTTCACATATTATTTCACATATTATTACACCATTATTTATACATTATAGAAATTGTAAATAAATTCATTTGAAAAACATACATACTTATAGCTTTATGTTATAAGCATTATATTACAGCTTAAATGTAAATACAGAGAGTGACTGAAATATATTTTGTTTTCTAGAGTGCAAAAATGTTGTATAATTGCTTACTATATAATATGAAATCCAGTACAACGTTGTACCAATTAACATTATTTGTATTCGTCATTTTCTAACTTAAATTAGTTGTTTTTACTTAAATAGAAATTTCTTCATTAATAATTTAATTTTAACAAATAAAAAAATTAATTTAAACAAATAAATTAAAACAAATAAAAATATTTTTATTCATAGAATCTAAGATATAAATGATTATATTTGAAAATTTTTTTAATTTGCCTGTAGTTAATTTTATGGATTATAATAGAAATATTGAACTGAAAAATTCAAAAAATTTTATATATAAATTTATTAAAAAACTATACACGTAAAATACTTTGAATACAAATTTAAAAGAATTCGGAAAGTTTTTATATTTGATAAATATATTAGATCTTTAAATTTATCAAAAATATTACGATTATCCAAATTATTTTTGAATTTCATAGTATGAAATTGAATGCTTAAAAAATAAAAATCATTAATATGTAAAGCATTAAAAACACGTAATTTTTATTTAAAAAATTGAAGGTTAGCTTATATATTTAGTACGTAAATATATATTAAGATCCAGATTTAATTTTAATGTTAAATAAAATGCATTAACTTAGATATAAAAAAAAATTATTACAATACTTTCTGTAAAGTGTATGTAAATTATTATAAATTATAATAATCAATTATCAAATATCAAATTATTAGAATATTATATAAATCAATAAATTAATTTTCTTTCAATAAAAATGTATTTTTTAATGAAATATAATCCACTTTATAGTAACCATACTTTGTGTTATCCATTCATAACAAATTTAAATTAAAAAATTAGATTTCGATTCCTTAAAAATTATCAATAATAAAAGAGTGCGAGAAACTAACTAATATATTTTTAAATTATACCACAATAATAATCGACTTTTATTACATTGTACTTTATAAAATTGTGGTTAAAAAAAAGTCAGAATTTGAAAAATAATTTCTAGAAGTACATCTTGATTATAGCAATAAGTATAAGAAAACAAGTATAAATGATTAAGGAGATCGTAATTTATACATCACGAAATAATGATATTAAGAGGCAAAGCTTAGAACCGATCAGAAGAGTAAAAACGATAAAATATATTCGCACTTCGCGGGTTTTATGTATGCGCAGCAGAAAATTAAAAAAACTGTATACGTAGGATTATAAGAAAAAGGAACATCATGGGAAGCGAGTTCGCGCGCGCGGTGAAGCAATAACCGAGACTTTACGATAAAACTTAGTTTACTGCTTGAATCGCTCTCGTGGTTTTCCAGCTCCTCGTGGGCTTTGCAGTTCCTTCCTCAGATCCCGAAGTTAACTGCAAAACGAGTCGCGCTGCGAGTCACGAGATTTTCGAAATCTTCTGGCATCTCAAGGCTTATGCGAAAGTTATATCGTTTTTCTTCCATTATAAATGCGAAAGTTTCGCTCGTTAAATGCACCAGGTTTTCAGATGGGGTAAAATGGGAATCTTTCATTGGTGACGACTTCAAGAAGTTGATAAATTTTCGCGATGATAAATACATAGACACGTAGACAAATGTGTAAATGGATAGATAAATTGCAAAGAAAGACAAAGAGTAAGGGGAGTTAAAATTTTATTGATCGAATGATGCACAATCACTCTGTAGATATTAAATTGTCCTTGGCTTAGTATTACTGGATTTTATCACAGTTTTTTAAACTGCATTGAGGTATAATATTACATAGATATTTTTGAATAGTTTTTTAAAATATGTAATACTTATAAAATAAAAATTACTATTTCGAAAAAATTACCGATCATCTTTATTTTTATTATAAAAATTTGATGAAAACACAGATAAGTAGATCCATTGTACTATTTTTTTATAACAAGTATAAAAGTTATGTTCATTCGATTTAAACATTTTTATAAATATTTAAATTTTAAATTAGAATCAATTTTGCGCTAGATACTCTTTAAATATAAATATCATTATATTAATTCTTGAATAAATTAATTATCTGTACAAAAATAACGATTTTAATCAATGAAATCCGAAAAGATAACATAGAAGTTATGATTTATTTAATCTTTATATTTATTATAGATAACATAACAAATAAAAATAATAAAAACTATTACATAATATCATGCTTTTTTAGAAAATCAATTAAATTATACATTTTTACTATAATTATTCACAAAAATAGGCTTTGCCTGGTATATTTTATAATGTCATAATAGGTGCAAATTTTGCGTAAATCGAACTTAAATATTTTCTTTTTTATTGTGTTAAAAGGCTTAATTTATTAAATAACAAGTTTGATATTTTATATGCAACGTCCATAAAACTTTTTAAGCCTTAACTAAGTAATACAGGAAGATTACAATTTCGAAGTTCCAACTTCTCAATAAATTGTAGGAGTATATTACATATTCTTCTAATTGTTCATAAGTGAATAAGTTTTAATGAATTTAAAAAAATTTTTTTTTATAATATTTTGATTACATTAAGAATAATATTTTTAACCGATAACTATACAATTGAATATTTTTTAACTATTTAATTAAAAGAGCTTGTTATCAAACTGTTTTAAAATTTTTTAAATATAATTTTATAATTGAGACCAGAAAAAAGAAGAAAGCATATGTTGGAATTTGTTTACATCTCACATACATATATATTTCAATGGCAAGAGTGTATATTAAATATATTAATTTTACTTCATTACATTCAAATTAATCTCATCAAATAATAATCTATGCATTTCATGGGGTTTCGATTTTTTAATTCCCTTCGTTCTCTCCTTTAATTTTATTTTTAATGTTGCTATAAATTATGGTGTAAATTGAATCGATTATTATACTTATTTTGATCATTTGCATTCAATTCAATTTTTTTGGATTAAATAATTTTAGATTATATACTTTATGGGTTTTGATAATTTATTTTGGATATATATATATTTTCGTTTGATAAATTTTTTAATTATGAAATATAAATCATCATATTTGCGTTATGTAACTAATATTTTATGAGCATAATTGTGTTGTTTGTAATTAAACATTTTATGACTAGAACCTATTCCAATGAGTCTTCTGTAGTTTTTAATTCAAATTATACTCTTTAAATTTTAAAAAGTATTATTCTTATTATATATAGCAAGTGGAATTTCATTCTTGAAATACTTAAATAAGATAAATTATTAATATATAAACTATATTTATTTATAAGTATCAAATTTAAGTAAAAATCAAAAATACGATTTACAATTTTCTCAAAATTTTTTAAATTGTAATGTACGTCTTTTTCAGTCTTGTGTAATATTCCTAAATCAAAAGTAAATTTATTGTTTCTCCTTTTAACCTCAGAGATTGCATATTTTTCTTAAAATTGCAAATTTAAAAATTAAAACTACAATCATCAGTTTAGTTTTAAATCTTAATGTTTATTTTAGTTTTATTATAAATTTTAATAGAAATTCAAAATCTTTTTTTCTATATAATTCTAATGGTTTTTCATTCAAGCATAACATTTTTTTCAATAAAAATGCTGGTATTGTATCCATAAAATTGATTTATAATCTTCAACATTTCTTTCGTTCATTTTTAAACGTAGGCAGTCAATTATTTTGCATATATTTACGTTAATTTTAAAATACGATTTCTATATCAATTTTTCAGTAGCCTCGTTTGACAGTTTTACATATTTTTTTTTGTCTTATTTATATTTGTATATTTAATAAATTTTAGCTTTGTAATTATTAATGATTTAATAGCATTTCTTTATCTTAACATTAGAATCAATCTTAATGCTAGTTTTCTCTTATTCCTTACTTATCTGCATACAATATTGTGCAGTATAATTAATGTAATGTGATTTTAATGCGTGAACATTATATCGGAAAAAGTATTTTTTCTCGTATATATTTGTTTTCAATTTACTTATTTACACATTTTCATTTATATATACCATATATTTCTATATTCAAGGTACATTGTAATTATTCATGAAAAACTTTACGTTTGTTTATAATAATTTTATAATGTGAAAAATGTCAAATAGCACATTAATTATAAATCTTATATCAAATTCTACGTCAAAGAATTAAAAAATTAATTAGATGGAAAATTTTATTAATTTTTTTTATTATGCATTGCATAGTATACTTTTTTTTAATAAAAATAAATATACATATATATACATATATATATATATATATATATATATATATATATATATATAACGTAAAAAATTTTACTTTAATACGCAATTAACGGAAATACTAATAATAAAAGAATCTTAATTTCTAAAATGTATAATATGTAAATGTATAATATGCTCCTTTAAAATAATATATGATAAAAATAGCCAATATTACAGAAATGTCTAGAAATAATTACAACATTGTTTAGGTTATCAGCTACAATTATTGTAATCTATTATTTCTTTATATTGTATTTTAATTATTACAGTTATATTTATATACAATTCTATTATATGATTTTAAATTTTAAATATAAAATTATGTTTAATGCAAAACATTCATATTTACGTATGTTCATATTAATTTGATATTATTATATTTTTCTACAGTTTGTAATTTTTTATAAATTGTAATTACAATATCTAATTATAAATCTATTATTTGTAATAAAAGCATATACTGAAAGATATTTTTTAAATTAATATCTTAAAAATGTAGTATTTATCATATACATGTATTTCTGATATCAAATATATTTGCGAAATATACATACTTTTGAAAATTGTATCTTATCTAATAATGTAATCTTGGAAACTGAAATTGTATTGTTTAGTCATTTACATTCAATTAAAAGGAAAATAATAGTTAGTATTTTAATCTAATCTTCCAAGTTTGCTATACGATTTATGCTATGTGAAACACGTTAACTTCTTGTTCAAATGAATGTAAGTTTTTTCACATTGTATAAGTATACATATTTTATGGAATTTTTTTCTCGTTTTTCGTTATTCCTCGAAGTTGTTTCGTGACAACGTGCATGTTAAATCGTCTACATGCAATACCACAAATTGCTTTGTGTCCTGGAACAAAGTACCGTATGCTGACTTTTCTCGCTCACAGTTTCTCGCCATAAGATCTTTTTTATGCAGCCATACTGATGTATAAAATTTTGCATCGAAAATGTAGTTGTATTATTTTTTAATGAAACAATTGTAACATTTCATATTTTTTATCAATATCAGCTAACATTTTCTTAACGTAAGAGTGTAACGTAGGAATAACATAGGATGTTTAGTATCATATAAATTGGTTTATTAAATAGCCTTCGCAACATTAGTATCTTATATAATATGCTAAAATGAAGTGAAATAAAGTTTTGAGTTGATAAACAATAGAAAATTACTAAAAAAAATATACAGACGCAATAATTTCATATGTTAGTGATTTTTTATTTACAATACATTATTTATTTATATTATGTAGTAAATTATGATTATATTCCATGCTTAGATATGATTTGACTTTATAGTAATATCTTTATATAGTGATTTGTAATATATTTTTACAGCTTTTGGATAAACGAATTATCATTTTAAAATTATCACTCAAAATAACTGTAGTCATTATTTTGATCACCTATTGTTATCTCGCTATTCGTGTTGTGATTGACCGAAACTGCATCTCCATGATATTCATCTTTTAATTTTTAAAAGTTAGTATCTTTACACTATGCGCTTCTTTATTTAAAGTTTATTTTGAAAATAATAATTGGATCTATGAGAACTTGATACTTAAATGTCTATTCTTGATACTTTATTTCTACTCCATTACTTAATCATTTTTTAAGAATATTTATTTATTAAATTACATAAAATAACAATGGCCTATTTACCGATGTTCTTATGTATCATCTGCTTCTCGAACGCCGTCAGATATATCAGATTGGTATAGATTCTTGAGAAAAAGTTTTTAAATTAAGTACTTTGTATTACCCCTTGATGAATGGAGATACTTTTATCCATATGTAGACAAAATGTTTCTATTTAAAAAAAAAAAATAAAAAACTCAATAAAATAAATAAATTTTTAGTTATAGATATATTTGTAACAATAGTAATTCGATAATAGGAAATAAATATTAAAGTTTATTTAAAATCAAAATAATGAAAATTTTTTATTAGTTTGATCTACACGCATTCGAAATAATCTTCTTTATTTTAATTTTAGGCAAGTTTTATTATTGTTACAACAATAGAGAAGTTTGCCATACATGTTTTACACTTAATAGTATAAGTATAATTAAATTAACTGTATACATTATTAAAAAACATTATTTTTATATTCAATTATGGCTCACAAAAAGAACCGTTGTTAAATAATGTTTGACGTTGCTAAGAAAAGTTCCTTGTCATAGATTGTAATTTGATTAATGCATTGGTATAATGTCATGTGGATATTTACATTTATGTTTACTTGATACTTAACTAAGTCTGCAAATTTTAAAAGAAATTTCTTTAAAAACCTGTAATCTTAAGAATTATGTCATATCTTGAAATTATTGTACTGTAAAAAATATAAATAAATAACATGGAAAAAAAGTAAATAATGAAAAATGATAAAAATATATTCAAGCATATATTTGCGGTTTACTACAAATGCACATGCGTGGGCCTTCATACTATAAAAGCATTAGTTTCCGTCTATCTCTTTCGCTTTATAATGTTAGATTTCTCTCTCACTCCTTATATGCCTATATTTTTCTCACTTTCTCGATCTCTTTCTTTAACTCTTAAGTGAAACTCACATTCGTACTCATATACATATACGGCACAATCGTACGTTAGTTGCTCTCTTGTGAGGAATTTCAAAGTACACGCGCACACATGGGAACAATGTATTCTACGTTCCACTATAATCTCCTAACCGGTTGCTCATTCCCCTCACATCACCCATCACTTTTTATCCTCTCTGTCTCACGCCCTTCTCAGGAGCCCTCTCTCGCTCTCTCCCTGTTTTTTGCCACCTCTTTTTTTCCTCCACCCCTCACGCTATGGTTTTTTCTTTCTTTTTCGTAGCTAACCTTATTAAAGGATTTCAAAATCACTTTTTATGAATTTTTACTCATTGGATGTACTTATGCTTTCGCCTTACTTATTAATTTACTCCCTCTCTTTTTCACACGTTGCTTACGCCTTTGCCATTTGCTCCCTCTTACTCGAGCTCCCACTCTACGACTCAATTTCTGTCTCTCTCTCTGACCTACTCTCTCATACCCTCCCTTGAATTGTTCCATTCTTTTATTTTTTTTTCTTCATCTTTCTTTCTTACTCTATTAGTGAATTTTCATCTGTTTCTTTTCGAGAGTGAGTTTTGCCTCGAATCACGGCCCTCGAGTCTTCTTCTTGATTCTTTTATTCCAACCTACAAAGTAACTATATTATAATAGTTTGTATTATAGGCACATCATTCATCTTCCCTGCAGTGTTGCATGGAGAAATGACAAAAATTGCATTGACCTACCACAAAGTTTTCTATACAGTCGAACGGTACTTCATCACATATCATCTGTTGCCGCTATAATTGTACATATGCATATTATTTTAGCTTATATATGCAGAAATGCATTAACGCTGGTCATTTGCTTGAGTCAAATTAGCACACTCCCAAAATATACATATATAAATACAAACGAACATGTAAAAATGTATGATTTGACTATCACCTTCATGAGCAAACCTGTGCAAAGTGGAACTCAAGGCAAATTCTTGAGCACCTTACAGCCTGCAAAATTTTTTACACTCCTTGTACGTTGACGCATATCGAATGCACCTCAGATAAGATAGATGGGCGTTACAATGCATTGATATCGATTTATAATCTCTATATATATTCGTTCTTTCTTTTCCTTACGGTAATAATTTTTTTTTTGTTGCTGCGTAGCGAATTATCGAGAATTTTTTAAAGCGACGGGTATTTTTAATGACCACTGAAAGAGCGTGACAAGATGAAAACAGCGATTTACTTCGTCGGAACGTAAAAACGCAACGGGTTGCGTTTCAGTTGTAAATATGAAAATGACAAAATGTATATTCATTTACATTGGTAATGGCACGAGTTGTATATAGGTAGTAAAACGACTGCGGTGCAGAAATTAAAATGATTTTTTACGACTCTTCGTTCAAATCTCTTTAAAGACTTATGTCATCGTCACTTTGACTAAGTTTCTAGCTATGTAAAATATTTACTAAAATTAAAAAGTTTTTTTATTAATATTTGTTTCAGAATTCATCATTCTTATTATGTATGAGTGATGGTCTTTTCGTTTTATATATTTACAATGCTGTTATTTTATTTACATAAGCTCCAATTTTTATTTCAAATTAATTTCAATTTTTATTGCAATTATTAATCCAAAGATGTTAGTGGCCTTAGAAAAAAAATTAGATAAATTTATTGTTTTCTTAAAAGACAATTCTTGAGTCCAAAAAATGTTCTAACAAATATAATACCTTTTTGTAAACGCTTAAACATACTTTTATTGAATTAAAAAATAAAAGTTATTTTTTTAAAAGTTTAAATTTAAGAAGTTTGTTTTGAATAAAGTATTATGTAACATGAATGTTACACAAGGCAGTGTCTCTTAATTGTGTCTCAAAATGTATGTTCATTTTTCAGAACTATTTATGATCTGAACTATTAATTTTTTTATTATAATAATAATAAAATATTAATATAATAATATAATATAATAATTAATATAATATAATAATATAATATTAATAATAATAGTATTATTTATGAATTCGGGTGCGGCTATAGTCAAACTGTTGCTAAGAGTAACGTTTAAAAATCTGCAAAACAATGTTAAAATTTGATTTATTTCATAGCTAATATACTCCGTAATAATTAAAATATTTGTTACTTATCGGTTTGAAGATGATAGAAAAGTATAAAAACCATGAAAAATACTTTTATTAAGAAAGTCGCTAAAAGAACAATAGATCTCTTGTATTATAGTTTAAGAAATGTGCGTGAAAGAACATAGTTATGACCCTTCGATCCTGACAGCAGAACCTGAGATTAATACTTCATAAGATGCAGGCATATAATAATGTTCTTAATATTTATAAGCAAAAAATACTATAGCATTTCAGTACAATAGTATAAATTGTTGCGACCCGTCAATATGTAACAACTGATTTTTTATTGTACATTAAAGCATATTAAATTCAAATATTCTGAAATCAAATAAGCTATTAAAGAATAAAAAACTTTATTCTATTGCTTTACTGCATAATCAAGTAATTAATATTAGTAACGTTGTGATAAACAATATAATTTTAATTATCGTGTAAATAAGAAAATTAAAAAAAAAATTATATTTTTTAAATTAAAAATTTATAATTGAAAAATAACGATACTCCCTTCTATACTAATATAATAACAAACATTTGTACAGTTCACTAATACATGTTTCGATAAGTGCCTGTAATAATGGCGTCATTTATGAGTTCACTATATATTTTCTTAGTTTTTGTGCATCTATTCTTAATCTATAATAGTAGTAGGTAAAATAAAATCTCTTTCAGTATTTAAATAAATCACATAG
This sequence comes from Kradibia gibbosae, assembly GCA_018907135.1. NCBI lineage: Eukaryota > Metazoa > Arthropoda > Insecta > Hymenoptera > Agaonidae > Kradibia > Kradibia gibbosae. Next base: position 17,050,826 of record JACCHX010000001.1, read on the forward strand.
GCGAAATAAAGTACATTGTATATTGTTTATTTGTTATCCCCTCTCCTTCTTTATCTAGCTGCTTTTTTCAAAAAGACTGCTGTGTTACAAAGGCTATTATATTTGGTTCTATGAAATTTATAAATGCCTTGATGATGCCTAGTATACCATACGTTAGCGTAAGTGGTTGGCGTGAGAATATTATTTTCTAACAACGTTACGAGTCTGAATATTATGCTTGACTCTAAATTCACTTGGGGTTCACAAATAGACGTAGTCACTAAGAAATTCAGTGGGATTCCATATAACTTGTACTTCTTCCATCAGTGTATCACCGAGTTTCTACGAAAAGGTTCGTGCAAGCAGTCGCTTTCCCTCATCTGGATCATTGTTTCATAATTAACATTGACGTATTTCAAGAGTTAAAAACGAATTTAAGAGTTACAAAATTTCCGTTTTAAAATAAATACGTAACTCTTATGGTGGTTAAAATAACATTACATATAAAAACTTAATGCATTTAAAATAGTAATGATGACATATTATTTGTATGTTGCCATTAAAAATTTTATTCATTTATTACAGTTCTTATCTATAGGCATTTTTCAGTATTCATAAACTTTATTAGATTTGTAAAGGATAAGATACAGGAGTTTAAAAAAATAAAACAATTGTTTACTTATTGTGATATAAATTCAATATCTAGTATCTATTGTAGTAAATTTTTAAAGTGTATAACTTTTTTTTTAGATTAAATATTATTAATTAAATTATCTATATATTTTAATTAGGCTACCTTTTCCCTTCGTTTTTCAAAGCTTTTCTATATTTTTTTATAATTGTACAACATTCAAACTTTATTGTGTCAAGAATTAAAATTATATTTATTTGTTAATTATTAAAAAATATACATTCCAAAGAATAATTTCTGTATCACAAATAATTAGAGTCTCTTATAACTCTTAGCAAAACTTTCCACCGTTTTTAAGATAAAATTGAATTTCAGTACTTCTACATATAAAAATACAGAACTATACTTTAGCTATATTTGATCGACTTGGTAATAATTTCTGCAAATGACAAGATCATCAAAAAATATCGCTCTTTTATTACTATTCTATAACAATCTTAAATTTAAAAATAATTTACCAAATCTAATTTTTTTTCTTACGAATAAAATTTGTATTGTATTTATAAGCCTAAATTGTTTGATTTTTAATAATTTATTGCTGTATATTTCAGGATCAATGATTATATATAATTAAGTAATATTTAAGTGTTTCATAAAAATCCTTATACCAGTGTAATTCCTAATTTTAATTCATCTCGTAATAAATATTTATTTTTAATTTAATAAAATAATTTTTTTATATTTTGTTCAAAATAAAGGTTAAATATGCTTCTATTTGATATATATACGAACTTTAAAGGTAATGAACTACTTGAAAACCATAGACTTTTATAGTTGTTTTAGTTTACTTGTCCGGGCGACAGTTCTTTGAAAAAGACACTATTATATTTTCGATTGATTACTTATATTACAGCATGGACATGAGCTTCTGTTGCTCATTTATTTTTTCAGGTCATTAAACTTTACTATGTGCAGTATTTCTTGTTGATTTTAAATTAGTTTGTATTTTTTCCAAAAGTTTTTCTCGAATATTTTCTTATAAAAACAAAAGATTAATACTTGGGGTAAGGTTCAGGAATAAGTGTAAAATGTCGTGTTTTAGGTGTCTTTCTTGTATGATTCTTTTTCTGGGATTCTTTTTTATTTTTTATAAATATCTTAAATTATTATTGAATGTTTTATTTTTTTATTTTAAATTTATAAGTAGGTTACACGTATGAAAAAACAATTTTTACCTATAAACTTTTATGCTCATTTAATTGAATTGATAGATTATATAGTATAAAAATTCTTTTTTTGTTAATATCTTTTATAAATTGTTTTGATAATTATGTATAAATTGTATTGAAGGGTATTCATTTTTAACTTGTTGCATTTTATATTGTGCATAATATCATACGTTATAATAATTTATATGTTCAATATAAAATAATAAATGTAGTCAAATATAATTGGAAATATAAGATAATATTTGAATTTTTTCTTAGACAAGAATGGAAAATACTTCATAAAAAATATAATTCCATTCGTATATGTATTAAGATTTTTTTACTTATCGTGTACGCTAATATTAGCTGACGGGTAGTACATAATCATTTGAATATATCAACTAATAATTTCAAGCTGGAAAATTATATTTTATTCATAGATGTTCTGTACGCGAAAAATAGCTACGAATATACAATATATATAAATAGCTATGAATATGATAATAAACCTTCCAATGCTCTTTGTTTACAATTCTTTGTATTAATATTTTTACTGGGCTTATTATTTTCCTTGCATGCAATCACCGTGACAATAAGAAATAATAAAACGAGAGCTTTATTGTAAACAATTTTAATAATTACTACAAAAAAGATAATTATTCTTTTATTGTATAACTTATAATCTAATAATTAAAAAAGATCATTTTCTATGTTTTTTATAGAACATTACTGATTATGAATATATTTGATTAAAAAATTTTTTATAAAACCTAAAATAGAATTAATTATATATGAATGTATAAAAAACTTAGCCATAAGATAATATTTATTTACAATACTCTGCGTCACATAATAAATTTTCTTTTAATCAAATGAAAATATTTAATAATAATAGCAACCATTAATGAATAATAAATTTTAAATAATTTAATTCGCATTTTATTAGAAAAGTTTTTAAGTCTTTTAACATAAAATAAGAATATTTTAAAAAATTTTAATTATAATTTATAATTAATATAATTTACAACATTACCATTATTATTGTAAATAAGAGTCATTAAGGAAAGAAAATTATTTAATGTTATAAGCGAAAAAAAAAACAACTAAATAAATTAGCAAGAATTTTAAGCCCCCTTATTTTTTATATCGCATACAAATAACTACGCTCGTAAAATGTTTATGAATTTAAAAATTTTATAGAAGCCGCTATTGAGATATTTAAGTGCAGATATGAAGAACCAATTACAAATTCATTCAGTCGCATACGGTTTCTTATATTATAAGTCTTACCTGCATAGATTGTTACATGATTTACAATTTTCATTTCGATTTTTTTCTTTTTCCATATAGTCAATTTTGTATATTAAATATGTCTATTCATGGTAATGACGATGCTAATTTCATTATCCATGATCAAAAAATGCATAAGTCAAATTAAGATCAGATGATATTTTCTGCACCAGTTTATTTGTTATAAGATATATTCACGTTATTCGATAATAATAGAATATTATTTAATTAATTCTAAAGCAATCATTATTACAAAAAGTTTTCAAAATTTACAACTATACATGCTGTTGATATAGATATTTAACAGAATATTGATTTTTAAAGTTAAAAGAAAAACGTTTCTTTTATTTATATAAAACAAATTTGAAGAACTAAAAAATGATTCTTATACCATAAGAATTTATATATTCTTAATTTAATAGAATTATACATAATTTTTATACATATCTGTTAATTATTTTATAAGTTTCTCGTTAATTAAAATAATTAGAAATTAGTGAGAAAGAATTTAGTGTGAAATTAAATATGAAAGTAGTATTCATAATATTAACATAAACATTTATATAATGTAAATTTTCTCTATGTGTCTGATATTGACCTTAATTTATATATAATTGACTAAAATAATTACAAGTAAATAAAACCAATATCTTTTTTATATTTTAATTTATTATGCTTACCAAAATATGTCTTATTATTAATATGTTTTATCAATAATACATTGTAACATCTACATAACTTTTACAAAAGTTATGCAGACAGTTTTTACAGTATGTCTTAAAATATTTATTATTTATTGTAATTGTAACAATTTTAAGAAAGCAATTTTAATTAATTTTTAAAATTAAAAGTAGAAAAAATACTTTTGTTATGTTACAATCATTATTGAAAAAAAGGTTAAATTAATTTTTATTATTACAGTATTTGATGACATTAGTATTTTGTTTACATATATTTACTTAAATTGTAAATAAATGTAAAATAAAATGTTTAGCCTAAATTTAATAATAAATAATTCATAAATAAACGAACTTCGTAATATAATTTAATTAATCTTTACTCAGAATTACCAAGTATGGTAAACGTGATGATTTTTTTTTTACTTTTTATTTGAACAATCTATTAGAATATATAATGTTATCCTATTAACATTTGATTCATCTCTAGGAAGTCAATGTACATTTTTCTTAAGTATACCATCAATTATTCTTTTCTTTTCAGTTACTGGCGACATATTCATGTTTCATAAACTTTAATAAGGCTAATCAAACTTCTCTGACTTTCATTGAAATAATCTGCAACCATACTTACAAAGGTCAATTTGTTCTTTATCGGCTGAAAGCTGATTCGATAGACGTCTTAGATATAAATCTTTTATTTGTACATATTTAAAAAAATTCTATCTACTCAAATTAGGTTCCTTATTTAACATAGTAAAATTTATAATCTAGTATTTATAATGACATGTTGTCAATTTTTACCATTTTTACCCAAATGAATTTTGGTTTCTTGTAAAATATAGTAAAAAATAATGCAATATCAACTTAAGCAATTATTTACCATAAATATGTGTCTAGGAGAAATTTAAAGAAATTTAAAGACTAATAAAAATTTTCCCTGTATTACACTAGAGGCGCCATCTCTTAATTTTGTTTGAACTTATTGAGAAACTCTTAATAAAAATTTTTATCTCTATTTAGTATAAGCACATATATATTATTAACTGTATCGATTGTATTGTGGAATATTTCTATTATTAACAAGTACATACATGAACACTTATTATACTATTGTCATTTTATCAATAACATTGTAGAGTCTATAGTTTTCAGTATTGATTAAAATACCTATTCTTATTTATAAATATTTTCGAACACGTTATAATTTTTTTTTTTAAATTGTTAAAGTTCTTTTTGAAATAGCAGTATTCAAATTGGTTTATTACCTTAAAAAAATGGGAAAAATATCAATGCTTGCGTTTTTGTAAATGAATTGTAATTTTGTAATTAGTTAGTTCATATAACTGTAAATTAAAAATATTATATTTACGTAAATTTATAGTTTTGCAATCGACAGGATTTTATTTACTATATGATATTTTTCCACGATTTTAAGATTATATTAATTTAAAAGTATGTTATATTTACCTATTATGTTGTTTAATTTGTGACTTAAATATTTTGTATAAGTTAATTTTTTTATATGTTAATAAACAAAATATTCATATAATATGTTGCTTTGATTGAATTATAATATTTACTATTAATATATTTCTGTCCATTATAAAAAATTATTACAGCTCATAAATATAAAAAATATTAAGTCTACAACGTATTATATATACATATACACACATTTTTCAATTAATTATAAAACTATTTTTAAAATAAAACTTGTCAATTAAGAATTGAAAGCATCTTATTTTTTTGAACTTGCATTGTGTATTTAATTATGTGATGGTGAATTTATCGATTATTTATAATATAGTACACATAGTAAATAAAACAGATTATTTATAATATATAGTAACACAAGCTAGTTCCAACAATGATACAAAAAGTTAATTTATTTTATACATTTAAACACTAATAAATAAGTTGAGATTAGTGAATTATTTCTAATCAAAAGGATTGATGTTAGACATTATATATCTATTTGATTTTAGGAGATAATTTTTTATTTACATTTTATCATTGCCATTTGGATTTGATTATTACTGAAACGACTATTAAAAATTGTAAAAATCTTAAGAATTTATTTTATAGTTAAATATCATATTCTACGTAATATTTACACAATATAACATTAAGATGTTTGTTGAGATATACATTTTAGTGGTTCATGAAACTAAAATTATTTCTCGTTTAAATTTATCCTATAGCTTTCACTACGCTATGTTGTATCAAAACAAATTTCAATTTTCTCAAATAAATAATATTGAATATTCCCAAATAGTTCACTAACTTATTAAAACATTTGACTACATATTGTCCAATTGCTACTGACAACCTCAACTCCTTAGGTTTTAGTAAGCGTTCTTCATATGTAAGCTCAGTTGACGTTAAGTACAGATCCTCTTTCTAAACTACTCTGATATATAGTAATTCTGTTAGTGTAGTGAGAGTTTATTACCCTTCTTCAATAATCTGATTGTTACTTTTAAGTAACGATGTAACTGCTTCGCAATGACATTTATCTACAAGCGGTATATTGATATTCTTAGGTGAATGGTATCTATCAATCGATAATCGATTTAGAGATAGCAATTAACGTTATGTGTTGGTAAACTTAGTTCTTTTTTTTTCCTTTGATAGAAAAATAGTAAAATATCTACTTAATACGCATACTGATGAACATAGGTTAATTATTTTTTTCCCTCTGCGACGAGTAATGTAAAAAAGTTTATTGCGGGTCTAAAATCTATATTATTGACAATAAACTCAACAATGAAACTATTACCACGTTTATTAATACAATTTTTATTTTTTAAAATATTGTACCGAATAACATTTTTATTTGTTTTGGATATTTACATTGGAGCCAAAATATATGAAATTATAAGTATTTCTGTTATTCGTCATGTAAAATTATATGGTGATTATATTTATTTAATGTAATTAATTTAAATCAATTTCTGACAATGTATAAAATTTGTCAGTATATATGTGGAATTTTATGAACTCTATTAGTAATATGGTTACATCGGTATATATGTAGAATAAAAAACATTTTTTTTTCGAACTTACAGAAATTATTATTCAATTTCTATCTTTTTGCAAATGCTATATTACTGTGAAACCATTGATATAGGTACAGCCCCTTTTTAAATGACAGCATTACTTTTTCAACTTGAAGGGTCATCTCGAATTGTGCTTTTTTATGGTATCAATTAGTTATAAGACAATCTGATACCAATGATTTATATATCAAATGAAATATTTTATTTTATACCTTTTTGTAGCATTTAAATTTTGATGTATCTTCATTAATATATTATACATACGTGCAATAATAGAATAAAAACAGTAATTGCGAATACGCCAAACTTCTCGTAATTATTTTCACAATAGTTGAAATGTCTCATATTTAAAATTTAATTTACAAAGGCCAAATTTTATATTTTCGTACAAAATTACGCTCATTTTTAATATTGAGGTGAGAATTTACAAAAAAAGATTTATTAAAATAATGGTTAATTATATAATCAAACACGAAGATTTGTGAATTGTCTATGTAAAATTATTTTAAAATATGTGCAAAAATTACTATCGGTATTTTCCAAGGAACGAACTTTAGAAAGTTGGTCCGTGATAAAGAGGTGACGCATTGATAATACGGGATTGCTCGCTGCCATTAGCAAGAAACCATTACGTTTCGCGAGAACGTGCAAGCCTTACGGCAAAGCTGGGATTATGTATCGAACTGTCGGTAGAACTAGTGGATTCCATTACTGAATAATGAATAGCTACAAATGAAAAGTTACGAGGACAGATTAGCGATGACCTGTATTGCAGCCTACGGAAACTGCATGTGCTAGCAGTTTCATTTTTAATTAATGTTCTTAAATTATTTGAAGGATGATTACAATCATTGGAATGGTGGTACAATTATGCAATTTTCGGTGAAAAATTACTATCTAGACCATTGTTAACTTTTCTAAGGAATACTGAAAATTTCTTTGAAAATTTAACGAAGCAACATAACATTTTACGTTCTGAGCATTATCAATAAAAAAATTAAAAAAACTTGTTTTACATACTACTTATGAAAAACTTTAATTACTACTATTTAATTTACCATTACTAAAATAACTAAATTAAATTATTATATACTTTCAAAACTTATTATTAGAATAATATAATACTATGTAACACTAAAGTATATTACAGCAAGTATGTAATAAATTATTAAATTGCGCTCTAAAAATTGTTTGAATGCCGAATTGCACTAGGCCAAGGACTGGCAACAATTATGATGTAGCCTTTGGCCCTGTAATACAGTCTCTGCATATAAGTATAACTTTTTAATGATTGTGCAATATATATAAAACGTAGAATATAAAAAAATGTATGCCATATTCCCACTTTTTATCAATATATTTTTTTTCTACTTTATTAAACAACCTGTACGTATTGTATTATCAAAAAAAATTGATGTAATTCTGAAATCAAAGTTTATTAATGTTAAAGATAATGTTGTTATTAAATTGTAAGCTATAAAAGTTATTGAAATTTAAATTATTAAACTAATTTTATTTGTTGTAACAATAGGTATATGCATACTACTGTGTGAGAAATTCACATTGTATGAATAGAAAATGACAAAAAACAGCAGAGGATATAAAACAAAGATATAAAAAGAAATTTTAAAATAGTAAAAATACAACAAGATTTTGAATAATTCAGAAAAAGAAACCGTATATAATCGATACGTTCACAATTACAAAGCTTTTGGATATATATATGTGTATTTTAATTTATTTACATATAATCGTTTTACGAGTTTTTTTCATTACTCGGGATGTACTTCACCAACGAGCCGTTGGAGAACCTCTAAGAAGAAGAAATGATACCACTATCCAGAGAAGTTCGATTCTGTAGTTGTGACAGAGCTACGAATCCTTACAAGGTGTAAATATTTCTTCTAGTTTTTAAAAAAAATCCTAGTGACAGTTGTAAATTATTTGTATCCACAACTTTTTTCTGTTTAATTGAATTTTTTATGCCTTAATGCTAGTTTTTTCTCAATAAAATATTTATTTTCACCTTTTAATAGTAGAGTTTGATACAATATTTGATTTCCGCTTGTAACATTGTCAGATAAGAATTACTCAGTATCAAATACATCATTAAAGGTATTTTTTCCAGCTTAAATAAAACTGAAATAAGGATTCCTGGGTACAAACATTGATTATGTTTTAGAATTTATTAAACCCACTGCATATGCAATGAAAAAAATCATTAAAGGAATGGTTACTAATTTGATAGTAACCACAGCAGCATTCAAATTCCGAATTAATTAAATTCGGTTCCAGATATCAATGGTTACCATTACAGTATTAGGCAAGCTTAAATAATTGACAAGAAATACTATAAACCAAAATATTATTTATTCTTGCTGTAATCGCATGCTACAAACATCAGTGCTAAGATTCAGCGATTTATAAAGATATAACCTGCAGTACTACAATTATTATACTAAACTGAACTAATTAAATGAAGCGTATCAAATATAAAATTTTCTGCTCACTTATGCAAGTCTTATACCATGAAAGGTCCTTGATAAACGAGGTGCATAAAGAAATTTCAGAAGCACATAAAATAGAAGAACATCAAAACGCAGAATTAAAGTTAAAAAATACTTCGATGTTTTGTATGATTATAAGGCTTCATATGTAGCAGCTGTAGCCTGTTTAAGCAATTTAACAGAATTCTAATTGCGGAATATAGAGATATCTAGAGAAAACTTAGAAAGGCCCACGTAATACTGCTAAAATACCGCAAAACTGAAATTACTAATTAAGTTTTTACTAAAGAAGAAAAAAGGGCCATAATGCTATAAGGGCCAGTATCAGCCAAATTTTATTAATTAATTTGAATAAATATTATAATTTTGCTTCGATTGATAGTATTTTTTTTCCTTGCTCAAGAAGCTGCAAAGAAACTCACTATGTTTATGATTTTCTATGACTTCCAAAAGTGCATCCAATGAATTTAATATAGTAATGATAATGATAAAAAATTTCGTTATAATAAAAAGAAAAATGTAAGATTTAGATAGCAATATATTTAACAACTTATTCATTGATATTATTAATTATGTTTTATAAACATATTTTACTTCATATTTATATTTTTTATTAATATAATTAGTTCATTGTGATTCAAAATAATAAAAGGATTAAAATGATTTCAAAAAAACAATATCTGAAGAACAATAATTAAACCCTCCAAAAAAATAAAATTATCATCTCCTCTCAGATGCCCTAAAATTTCAAAACCAATTTTTTTTAATAAATCCAGAATTCGTATTAGAGATTTTTAAAAATAAATGTAAATAAAATATTTATGCTAAGTTTTGTAGAAGTAATTTACATTAATCTAGAATGAATTACCCAATATTCAATAGAGTATGTACATCTTATAGCTTATAAAATAAAAATATAAAAATGTTGTATCAAATAATAAAGTTAAAAATTTCTTTTATTAATTTAAACTATATTTATTTATTAAAGTCCAAATTAGTGTAATATTAGATTATAAATAGACAGTAATTATATTCAAAAATTAATATTTTTAAACCAATTTTCAAACTAATTAAAAATGTATTAGCGTTTCTATATTTAAAAAAATTTATTTAAAATTATTTAAAAAATGATTCTTGATAATAAATTTTATTTGAAAAAACCACTATGAAACATTCGAAGTCAATAAAATATTTTTGATAAAAAGTATAATTTATAATGAATTTTGAATTTTTTTTCGAACAAATGTGATAAATTGGAATACTTACTAAGTAAAGAATATTAATAATTTAACGCAAAAAAATATAAGATCTTATACTAACAAAAGATTTTGATACTCTTGATACAACATTGAAATGATGACATAATGATTATAAAAATTAAAATTGTTTATGTGGTATTGTCAATCATAAAAAATATTCTTTAATTTAAATTTACTAAGGGATAAAATTTTTAATTTCTAATAAAAACTTTCCATATAGTCCCTTAATTTTGTAATTTTTAACAACATTCTAGAAAATTATTGTTACATGAATTAGTGAACTTGTTATAACTATTATAAAAAAGTAAACATTTTAACATCTTTATCGATATTTTATTCAATATCAATAATTAAATATTCATGAATAACGTTCGTTAATCAAAATGTAAATAGAAATCACGTTTTATAGTGGAACTTGAATTCAATAATTTTGAGACATTAAGAAAAGTCACATAAAACTTAATTTGCAAGAAGTAGAGAGGGTCTAATAAATTTAAAAAACATACGTATAAATGAAACAATTCTTCTGCGTCGTAAAGACAACATTTAAAGAATTAAAGAAAAGTATAAATATTTATAGTTTTCTTACATAAAATGTGTTAAAGTATGAAAAAATACAGACATCAGAGTATACGTAAGTGCAATATTGAATTAAAAACAAACATTATTCCTAAATTTCAATAGATTTTTTCATAATGTAATTTTTAAATAGTAAAGGGAAAGATAATTAGAAAGCTTTTGTAACATCTTACAGAAAAAAACTTTTTTTAAATATTCTGTAATAATATAGTTCTATTTTTTATTAACTTTAATTAATAAATGAATTCTTGTCAAACTTCTTTTAATTTATCATAATAAAATATTTATTAACATTTTTATAAAAAAAAATCAGAAATTAAATTTATCGATAAGTTTGAATTTAATTGTTTAAGAAACTTGTAACAAATGATGAAAAGAATAATTATTTAAGATGAAAAATATTAAAAATCAATCCAGATTAGATGTTGATCAATTTGCTGATTTTTTTTATAGTTATTAATATTGTAAAAAACAATTTTAATACTATTTAAAAATGCAAAATTCGATTTATATATATATATATCAACATTGATTTATTTAATGTAATTAAATGTAAAAGATGCATTTATTAAAAAAAAAGATTACTTATAAATTAAAATTTAGATATTTCTTAGATTTATATCATGTTAAAAATAATTGTCTATATAAAGAATAAGATTCTTATTAAATAAAAGAAAAAAAAGATTTTATCTAATATATAATATTTCTGAACTATATCAATGTTATATGTAAGCATTTGTGGCTTGCTTTTCGTCTTACGAAGTGGCTTTACAGACAACTTCAATTCATTTCTCCAAGACCCTTACTGAGGTACTGTACAAAAGGACGCAATTCTGCTAGTCTTTGGAGTGACGATGCATAATTATATCATACTCTACAAAGAAGACCACCCATAAACCATTGCAGTTCGCTGCATCATCGTAATAATTGAGCCAACGAGGACTTGCAGATCCGTTACTCTGTCTTGTGATAAATATTCTCTTGATAGTTGAGTACTTGCTACGAACATAGAGGATACCACTCATATTTACCAATTATGCATTTCATCTCAGTTTATGGATATTTTGAAATTCGAACGGTTTAGGATTGTAAAATTTTATTGCTCGAGTACTTAGAGTTCTTATACTAAAAAGTCCCTGCATTATTAAATATCCCTCAGTATGGTAAACATATCAGTATGATAAAACTTTCATATTAACAAAAATGAATAGACACCAAAGTGCACGTTTACTATTTCACACATCGAAATCGATACTTTTACAGCTCATTAACATATAATGTATATTAAAAATTATTAAATATACATTTATTAAAATAAAAATTTATTAATATTTTGCCAGTGAATTATTTGCTTTTAAAACAATTAATGTTTTTATAATACATCATTAATACTAATTTTAAATTCAGTTACATAAAAAAAATAAATATATTTTTAAAATAAAAAAATACTCTAACGTAACATCGTCTAATTAACTCAACTGACTTATGTCAAATATAATATCTTTGAATAAGAATTATAGAAAATAGATTATCATCTATCATATTTAATTAATTATAAAAAAAAACTTTTAAATTTTTATTTTGTATTTTTCAAAATTAATATCAAATATGTAAATATGGAAGAATTTCTACCAAAAAAATGATTTATTAGAAATCCAGCAACACATATTAAATGATCTTATAAAATGAAAAAAAAACTTTCGATGTGCTCCTTAAAAAATACGCTTGCAATTAGTTCTGTGGCGAAGTAATAATTAAAATGAAAATCCTTTAGTAATTAATGCACTTTTTTACACTCAACTAACCTTCATCACAGAACAGTTAACTGCTGTAATCTGTTTACATCAGCAGTTTGTAAGCACTTTAATCATAGAAATATGTCAAATCATGTTTATTGCAAATAGCCTTGAAAATATTAAATTGCAACTGCATGTTAGCTAGCTTTCAATTCATCAAAAATTATAAATGTCTTCAAAAATTTCAAAATAATCATCATTTATTAAAAACTACAATATAACCATTCAATTTTTCCACTATTCCATTTATTAATGCATTGGATTAGGTTTTCACTATTATTTTTAAAAAATATTAAATGAGTATTTAATTAAATATATATAAGCATAACCGCATAAAATTTTCATTTTGTACATGTAATACTATTATCACATATAAATTGGATGATAAACCGAATTTTATTAAAACTCGTTTATTTTTAAAAACTAATGAGTAATCACTTAAGCACTTGTAAATATTTTTAATTTTTATGTTATAGTTAAACGAAGCTTCAGATGTTAAATATTTTTTTAGCATTATACACTTATTATTTTGTCAAGTATGAACGTAGTAATATAATTTTTTGTATCTAAAGTATATTTATAAATTTTCTCAGAGTATACAATAACGTTTCCAAAATCTGCCATCTATTTTTATTTTACAAAATCTATACATTGCAATCTCATTCTATTGTTTTTTATACCTTATTGTTGATTTCAGTATACAAAAAGGGTTGTATAAATGTAGTTTTAGATAATACCGTGTAATGATCTAATTTTATTAAAACAAATAGTTATGCTATCTGATTTAATATTGAAATCAATGTTATTTTACCAAAAATTATGTAATATTTTAAAGCCTTTAAGTAAAAATTTACACAGAAATATCTTGAGGTTATATCCTGTAGTATTCAAGCATGCTCTTGATGCGTAAGAGTATATTTTTTATGTTTTATTATCATATCACTTGAAAACCGGTATAACTCGTAAAGACTACTTATAGTGTATTTATACTTGCGTGCATCATATTGTTGGCACTGACTTTTCAGATTGCATAAAACATACGTAGGAAAACTATAATAATTTAATATGTAAATATTTTCAACATTTAATAATAGAAATTTTGTATTGAAATTTTGGATGAGTTTTTAGTTTTAAATAAATAACAGAACTATTTGTCAATAACAGTCAATTATTGAATAATATTAACAGTATGGAGTACACTTAATAATAACAACAACAACAATAATACTATCAAACATAACGTAAAAGATAGAAATTTATATATAAATTTATAGATATAACGAAAGAATTACATTTAAAGTTCTTTGATATCATAAATATTTCTACCATGTAAAACTGTATTATTTCTTTATAGATATAACGAAAGAATTACATTTAAAGTTCTTTGATATCATAAATATTTCTACCATGTAAAACTGTATTATTTCTTTTCTATTAGTAATTTCGAAATTCTAACTTTCTTGATAAGTGTTCTCCTGATTTTTATTTAAACTATATATGCTACAAAATATGCTAAAAACTTATGGATCAATCAGAAGAAATCCGTGTAATTTAATAAATTACATAGGGTCCTTATTTACAAATTTATTTGCAAATTTTTATACTATTACATATTATTAATAACATGGTTAGTTAATAAATTACTTCACATAAAAATTAATATTTTTTAAAGTAAAATATAAAATAACTTGTTACATATGAAAAAACATATTCCTAATATCAGCACATTTTTTAAATATCATTTATAATTAATGCTAACTTCTATAATAAAAACTAAACCTTACCTAAACTGTCTTAACACATATTTTTAATCAATTAAAAATATTTATAAAAAATACTTGTTTGTAAAATATTAATTAAATTATTTATAGATACGTATCAATGAAAATGATTATAAATGAGTTATTAAAATAATAAAGAATATCTACTTGGCAGTCAATATTTAGTGCTCAAATTTCAAAATATTTCTTCGAGAAAATTTAATAATTAGATACAAAGAAAAAGGTATAAAATTTAATAAAATTAATTCATTTTCTATACTTTTAATTTTATATTACGGATAATCATGTAATCATAACATCTACTTTAATACATCAATTACTATTAATTGAGTATTAATAAAAAACAATATATATATTATCATTGAATTTTCATTATAAGGCTCTGTATCAAGTTATTGATTGTAAATCAAAATTGCATATGAAATTGTTATAGAATCTTTTTTTAGATAATACAATTAAGTTTTAAATTAACTATTTCATATATAAAACTATAGCATAATTAAAAAGGCATATAAAATACGCCTTGTCTATAATAAAATTATAACCCGTCGCCTAATTTAATACGGGTAATACCTTTATAGCATACTATGTATAGGTAAAATTTTTTTATCAGGATTAATTTTATTGTAACATTTTGCATATAAGTACTGTCTGCTTTAATTTAAAATAATAATTTGATCATAACTATATACATGTTTATATACGTATTTTAAGAAAATTTATTTATCATGAAGTACATTTTTTTATTGTTGCAATAATTTGAAGGCTTTGTTTACTATTAGATTTATTATTATATTTTAATTTGATAACAACTTGCTTATACTGCAAATACTAGAATTTATACTTATGAATTTTTTAATTTGAAATTCAACTTATAAAATAATAACTCTTATTTTATTAGTGTTAATGTATTAAGGATTCTTAATAAAATGAATAAGGTAATTAAGGGTTGTTAATCTGTAAAAATATTATAATAGCTTATATAGGAGATTCCTTTGTGCAAACAGCATTCAAAAATTTAAGTGTGACAGTCTCCAATTACATTTTAATATTGCTATTAATCTGTTATTTGTATATAATGTTCATTTAATTTTAATATAGGTATTACCTGAATATAAATAATGAAATTCGTAATTTAAATTTCAAGGTTTTAAATGAAAATGTTGTTAATTATTACAATTTACTTGCTTAACTATTTACTTAACTATTTTATATTTATATACTTAACTATTTTTTAACATAAATACCCACAAAATGAGAATATTAAGTAGTCAAAATAGGTAACTTTGAAAATATATATAAATGCTAAGTGATTTTCTAAACAAAATTTTGAGTATTGTGTAGTATAAATTTTCACTTTTCAAAAACAGTTTTTCCATTATGAATATAATTATTTTGAGAATAATATAAAATTTTGTAAAATTGATGTTTACTAAATAGAGAAGGTAAAGTACTTAAGAAGTTTATTAATTATATTTTTTTAAAATTGTACAATTTAAAAATTTGAAAAGTATAAGTATTAGAATTAATTTTTTACTTCATTAATGAATTTCTACGTTGGTATGCATTTGGTTTAAAAAAATATAAAATGTATGAAAGGTTCAACATAGTTATACTTCGTTGATACAAATTTACTTTCATTGCTTATTTCGCGCGCGTACACATCCTCGCTTGGGAATACTTATTCAGCAGCAGAACTATAGACCAAAGTATTCCTCACGCTGTGTCTAATACGCCGCGTACTGCAGATGCGAATAAAAATAAAATGTTTCCCTGATAATGAAAAAGTAAATGCAAACGTGTGGCAACGTTGCGATGCTCAGTTTCTCTTCCAACCCGTAAACATTTATCAATCTTTGATAGAATATTTTTATCTCAGGACGCGAAACCGATCCCGCGAAATACAAATTCCCGTAGACTAGTTAGCTTAACTTATTGGTTAGTCCCTGGGCCGAAGAGTCAATGGCATTCTCATGCGAATCCATTCGCGTGTATATTACATTCGTGCTGAAAAGTCTTGATAAGTGACAGAGTTAGTGCTTCGATATGAATGCGACGTTATCCGGTTTTGTTGCATAACGCTCGGTAGGCTTCGCATTTAGCAATATTAAAAATCCTAACGCGTATAACGAAAATCACAAGCATATGTAAAGCATGGGATATTTACAACTCTATGAGGATGTCGAGGTAATGATATAATTATGTTTTTCGAGTGCACTTACATTATCGTTTGTACATGATGTATCAAGTAGTACATGTAATTATACGATTTTTAAATAAGTACGGTATTTAAAAAGTATTTTATTTAAAAGCTGTTCCATGAAACAGCTAATGTTTATATTTATAATAACACACACACACTCACACATACACACATATATATATATATATATATATTTTAAATCATAGCGTATGACAATCAAACGTCGCACATAGGATACTTACGAATATTGAATTTTTAAATATAAATTTACTGCATAAAAATCTTATCCCAAGGACATAAAATTGTTTAGTGTAGCCTTCCTTTTGTACATGATAATTCATGAAGATGCACGTGTTTCCACACAATTCTCATGCGTATACACATACATATCTTCGAATACATAGCTCACAAGCAGATATCACAGTATTTGTAGTTTATAAACGGAATACAATTGTAAGTGATGAACAAAAATGAAAGATTTATCGAGTGATGGAGGAAAAAAATTGTCCATTACTTAATCTTATCTCAGATGACATTTCCAATAGCGCATATACGAATGAATGTTGCCTTATCTCATACCTTGTCTTTTTGCACCGATAAAAATGATTTGAAAATTATACGGGTTTTAAGACGCTTTTGCCCGCTTATTAGACACACGAAGGTCGTACTAAATGTACATTACAAAAAATGCAAGGTAGGTTGAATACCAGTCGACGATGAGTAAGCACCAACTTGATTGGAGCGTCTTTGTGCTCAGTCTGCGGTTGCACGTTGTTGCCACAATAATTGAGTTACCGAAAATTATATAAAACAGCATATTTTGTACTAGCTAATAAAACTATACATTAATTAGGATTGAATATTTTATATATAGTGCATGCAATTTTGAACATAATCATTAAAATAACAACACTTTTTTAAAACAAGATATTTGTATATTGTATATGAACTTGATCCAAATTGTATAAATATATAAATTACAGTCAGTCTACTAAAAATTATTTATTTTAGTAATTGTGTTGAAAATTAAAATTTTTTAATGATACCTGATAAAAAATACTTTATAAAAATAATGTAGAGTATAAGGACTTAGAATAAAATCGAATGAATTCTATATTTTAAGTGAAACAAAACAAAACCTATTAATTTCCTAATAATTTTGTATGAATGATACTTATAAGATTTTAAAACATGGTTATAAATTTTTTTATTTGAATGTATTTTTACAGTTCTAATATTTCCTATATCGGGAAGTAATTCATTCAACGTTTTAAAGCATGTACTTTTTATTGTTAGTAATAGATATATATAGCGGTAAAATAATTACCCATTTAGAAATAAATTTATTATTCATTATCTGTTTCTCTCTTTCTCTCTCTCGCTATATATGTGCATATGTGTGCACGCGCGCGTGTGTATGTTTGTGTGTGTGTGTGTGTTGTAGTTATAAGTTATTTTGTAATTGATGAATAGTATCAATAATAAATACAAATTCAAAAAAAGTATATAGTAAGTATTTCAACTTTAATTTAAATTATAACATTACAAAAAATATAAGAAATAAGGAATTTTTTTACTTTTTTTTATATTTTTTGTTAATATATTTATATTTAGCACGATGTTGTATAAGTTGTTTTATGCACGATAATAGTAGTTTATTTATTCAAAATGTCAATTAATATGAATTCAAACATTGTATTTATAATAAGTAAATATTTAACGTATAAATTACAGGCTTTTAGCAAATACTAATTTTTGTTAAACATCAGTTATAAGTTTATTATTATTATAAAATAAAATATTTTAATGTTTTTATTAAGATTTAAATTGAATATTAAATAGTAGATAAATGCATGCATATTACATATTAATAGCTATATGTATATGTATGTACATCACTTCATTACTATCTATTAAATAAGATCGTTATGCGGTAAATTTGTTTCGGTAAATGTAACAAAAAATACCTTTTCGAATAAATATAATGAGAGGGTATAAGAAAAAAAAGGAAAAAAGAAAGAATGAATGAAAGGAAGGAAGGAAGAAAAATACGAAAAAAAATGAACGAAAGAACCAGAATGATATAAGGAAAGAAATAAAGGGAGAATGAACGAGAAAAAAGGATGGAAACAAGATTAGATTGTTTTAATACAACGAAATTTAATGCATTCTAAAGGCTGTAAGAGATTATAAAAAGTCTCAAAAAAGATAAAAATAACAAAAATATGTTAACAACAAGCATAAGTATTTATATATTCTACAGTATTCAGCTACGGTACATTCTTTGAGAGTAACGTCCACCGTATCGGCCTCGATTTTGTTCAGCGAAGGTGTCTTAAATCTGTACAATTTGCGTGCAGCCACTTCAAGGCGGACTAGAATCAGGTTAACTCCCTTACAAGAAACTTGTATAGATAACCAATCAAGCTTGACTAAAAAATAAATCTCTGTTTGTGTAGAGGGTGACGAAGTCTTTGGTCTCGGTAATAATGTGCAAGCAAGGAATAAGATTCTTTAAACGCAAACGAAACGTTATTCGTTCGAATAGCATTGATTCGATGCTTTGTTGATTACATTGAGAAGTCAAAAAGAGAAAAGAACAAGATCTCAAAGAGAAATTCAGTAGACACGACATGCATTGCACACGTCAGGACGTTATAAGACGGCAAAAGCTATACACGCAAATGTACGAACATGGACAATTACTATTGACCTTGTATAAAAAAAACTCTCCAGAAATATATCATGATATTTTTTCGTTTTTTTTGTTTTTTTTTTTATAGAAATAAATAAATCCTATATACGGTTTGAAAATAAGTTAAGCGGGAGCAAACTCAAGGAATAACTTCATTTGAACGTATAAATTAAACTTTGAATTACAGACCCACGTCCTTTCAGGATTTATGGCATTTAAAAATTAAATAATTTTAGATTTAAGGCTGATCGTCATATATTAGGGTATTAGCTATAAATTATAAAAAAAATAATTTATTTTCGTTTTGGAGAAACTAAGTGTTGTAATTTTAAATATATATTTTTTATGTACGCCATTATACAAACTTGTATAGAAAAAAATCTAATTAAAATTCTTAGGAAAACTATAAAAAAGCTGATCTTATAATAAAAAAAAATTATTTATATAAGTAATACCTATGTAGAATTATGACAATCATAATATAAATGGCTTAAAACATTTTGATATTAATTTATACAACGTAAAATATTATCATCTTTTGAGTTTAATTTTTATTCATTCCAAATATTTTTTTTATATTTAATTTAATTAATATATTAAAAATTCACAGATATTCATGTATGTGTGTACGTACAAATAATACGTTGAACATCTTATTGAACAATTATGTTTTAAAAAATTATGAAATTTGTCTCATGCGAATTTTAATTAAGTAATATCGTATGCTTCACTAACAATTGTAATAGTTGTAACAGATAATTCCGAATTGCAGATGATTTTATGCTTTTTTATGTTCATTATCAAATGTTGAAATCATTAAGTTTGAAAGACAGTTTTCAATTAAGACTTTGAATTATATAAGAAATTTGTATATTTCAAAAGTATGAATTGCACATACAAATGTATATGAAAATTTTTTTAAATTGTAACTTAAATATTTTAGAAGAAATAAAGAGCATAATTTTAAATAAAATCGTCATGACGCTTTAAAATATTTGCAGTAACATTTGGTCGAATGAAAATTTATTTATATGAGAAATCAATAATAATTGGCTTTATGAAAAGGAGATAAACTTGAAAATAAACTCTGGAAAAAAGTGAAATACAAAAGAGCATTACTATATTTTAAGTACTGCTTGTAACACTATATTTAAGTCACTTTCTAACAGTTTAAATTAACGTTTTTTACTCCTAAAATGACAAAAATAAAAATGAATACATAATCAATATATTGATGATGGTTTTATTTTATTTTAGTAAGAAAACTTACTACTAAGACTGTAATTTGAACTAATATGTTAATTGGGTTAAAAAATATTTTTGTATAATCGAGAAATCCTATAAAATTATATTCAACAAAATTAATTACTAAAGATTAAATGTAAGTTAATGTAGGTTCCAAAAATTATCGTAGGTCTTTGATTTAATAAAATGGAAGTTAATAATGTTGATTTGTCATATGTGCGTTTATATTGATGTTGTTTTAAGGCTACGTAGCAGTCCTACATTATTACTAGTATTGAGATCACATATTTATTTTTCATAAAATTATTAATGTATTATTAGAGAGAGGGCTGATTATTTGTTATTAGCCTGATTTTGTAGATGCAAGTAAATTTTACTAATTAAGTGGAAATATTTCAAGGACATTCTATTTATACAGGTTTAACCGATATTTAATAAAACTTAATGTTTTTTTATATAAAAAATATTTTGTCATAAACGACGTAAAATGATTCTTACGCTGTTGCCAAGCAAGCTATTCTTTGTTGTTGTTTGATAACTTGACAGTATATGCATTTAAATCGATTTCTAATTTAAAAGCCCTAGGTAATAACTAAACTAGGTTTAAATGGAATAAAACTTATATAATAAAAATTGCTATTAAGTACAAAGTGTTTTTATGGTAAAGAACTTGCTGGAATTTCGCATCATCCGAATGGATGCAATAACAAAGTTTATTAAAACCGCAAATAATAAGCAAATACGCATTTAGTATTTGATAGTCTCATTTTTTCCCTACAATTTTTTCATTTTTTTGGTATGATTAAAATGTGATGTAATAATGTCAAAGTGGAATTTTAATACGTGGCAACTTTTTATACGTCCCGATGATAATAAATTCGATTAAAAAAGTGCCAGCAATCATGAATACCGGTTACTGATATCGCAGCACGAGCGGTATAACAGTATTGGCAGATGTATCGCATCGTAATTGCATATTTTAACAATGTCGCCGCGAACAAAATAACTCTCTAATATGATGGCATATCCACGCCGACAGATTAGAAAAATGCTCGAGTCGTTTATTCAGGCAATCACGAACCGAAGCCTAAGTCTCGCTCGGTCATCATGAGAGTAGGTTGACCTCATCCCCATGACGACACGGCGAAGCTGTAGTCAAACTGATGCGATAGTTGGCCCACGGTCCCGAACGTGAGGGGTGGGGAAGGCTTTTTATCAATTCTCAAAGTGTATTTTCTCTTTGCGCTCTTCCACGTTGATTTTTTTTCTATCTACCTCTCTTTATTCCTACAGAACGACCAAATTGACCGAAGTTTCCATGGAACAATGTTTTTCGCACAGAAATTGTAACGAGTCAATTAATTACTAATTGCTAAGGGATTTAATGTAAAAAATCGTACGGATAAACAATCAGGAACTAATTAATGTATGACAAATACACTAAACCTCGACTGACCCTCGGAACATAATTTCTTTTCGCTAGACGGCCATGTAAATCGATGTTCCGGTGTTTGTATATTACATATTTTTTCCTTTTGTCACTACTTCGGTCATCTCAAAAGGCTGCGCGTTTGTACCCACGACATTTCGAGGAAATCGCAATCGAAGATCTATCGGCTAGCTCTTTCCCTTATACACACATCGTCGATCGAAGATCTACCGATCGACTCCTGCCCTTATACACGCATCGGTGAACGGGAACAACAGTTTTAAGTATTCTTGGAACTGTGATATATCAACCTTTCTCGACATTTTATTCGACGTTTCTTATTGATAGCTTCATTATCATTGCTGTCGATGTTAAATGTAAATTACGTTTTAAATTTTAATACCTACATTTCATGAAAAACCATTAGTATAATTAAGCTAAATAAAGGACATTCATTGCTCTCGAAAAATGACAAACTAACCATCCGTTACTTGATATAGAATTCCGCTTTAGAGTTTAATTGTATTATAGCTTCGGTTTAAAATAAAGATCGGGTTTTCCAGCTTTGCTCTCATTTAGTTTTAAGATAAAATGCATTTTCTAATTAGATTAAATCTTTATTTCGGTAATAATACTAACATTCTTATGATATCTCCAGGCTATATAAAATTAATTAATTGAAATTATTGGCACAATACTAAATGTATTTTCGTCGTAAAAATGTTTTCAGAAATGCCTATCCACACATCAATTCAGTATTTCATTGCTAGAGCTATTATTTTTCATTGTAGAATCTCTTGTAATAAAATTAATTTAATATCATGAAAATTGACCTTCATTAATCGTATTAATAGTATACTCATCGTGAAATAGTATCTCAGATCATAATTACTGATACGATGCATTATTTGACGAAAACCATAGTATGTAGGGCAAAATGTAAGTAAATTTCTACTGCACGGAGATAACAACCGTGTAATTTTAATATTTTACCCTTGGGCAGTAAGTTGTTTCAATTTTGTAACACAAATAATTGAATTATGACTAAAATACATGAATTTATATTCTTCAGATGAGAATTTATTATACGTGTAAAGATCTACGAAGTGAATTATTATTGTAACATCGGATTGAAAATTATTTTTTGCGAAATTTTTCGAGACAGCTTTGTACGCTGGTTAATAAAAGGCAAATCTTTTGATTCGATGGTCTTATCACACACATATAATGTAAATAATGTAAATTGGTATTGGTATTTTATCGTTAGCTCAAAAATTTGAGTAATACATAAAATTGATACTGTCTGCTTGCATCGGCAAGCCAATATAAATTTAAAATTAAGAAATTAATATCCTTCAAGGAAAAAAGAATCGAGGATTCCCTCGTCGGAAAATATACAGTTGTAAGATTTCCGAAAATCGTCCTTCGATCGATCATATAAAAGTCGGTGCAGAGGTGCGGGTTTCGGTTTACCGCCGTGGACTCTGCTTTCGCACGGAATCCCTTCATTCCTTTCCTCTCCTGCTTTATGGCATCCTCGGCTCGAGAACGGCGAGCAAGATTTCGCGATTTAAAATTCCTCGGCTAACGTGCGGGCTTTCGCCGGGAAAGCATGTAAATATTTATTCGTTGCTGATCCTTCACAAGGTAAGCTACGTTCACGAAGATCGGTATGGCCGGGAGGTAATGGAATGGGAGTGGGGAGAAGAGAGAAGCCGTCGGTTGGAGTGGGTGGTGGTAGTGGTTGTTGGGGGAGCAAGTTGGCTTGTTCGTTATCCGAGAAGCGCTAAATTAGGGAGCGATTGCGATGGAACACGCGGTGGTTGGGCCGGTCAACGTCCAATAATTTCAGTGTTGTCTTGCCGAAGCAAGAGCAAGAGCAAGAGCAAGAGCATAATAAGCGTTGCTTATACTATTTACATAATTAGGTATCTAGCAGTTCATGGTAACGCATTTATGCATTTATGGTTCGTTCAAGATTCAAGTTTATGTGTATTTGTTTATGTATGTATGTGTGTATATATATATATATATAGAGAGAGAGAGAGAGAGAGAGAGAGAGAGAAGAGAAAGAGATGCCTAAAAAACTTATGAAGCATTTTCTGTTCTTCCCCGCGATCGCAAGTAATTACACTATGCACAATGTTAACAATGTGTTTACCTTCTGGTGCACTCTCATTCTCTCTCTCTCTATTTATATAAATATATACATACACACACAAACCTATACATTCATCTTCCACCCCCTTTTAACCGCGAATATCACGACCTTCGCTCCAGCTGTTGTCATCGCCTCTTTAGATTTCTCGATTGTTATTCTTGCAACAGCATCCGCGAAAGGACACGGAAGAATCGAATCACACGACGTACACATCGTGGAACGCAGCAAAACCCTCGGGTATTGCGCTTCGGCTGCGACGTCGGTAGCGTCCGCAAACTGGATCTGGATCTCATTCCCTTCCTCTCGCCTCTTCCTTGCGGCCACTCCGTTGCTCGTTCTCTCTCTCTCTCTCTCTCTCTTTCGTTCCCTTCCTTCGATTTCACCACCACCTTCCACCCTCCCCCACCAGCCCCTTCGGCAGTACCACAACATCTCTCTCTCCCTCTTATGAACGGGGGTATGAGGTCTCGCTGAAATTCAGTACACTCAGGGCCCTCACTTCCACCGCAGACTGTACACGTTCGTGCAACATTGTAGCCGCAATTTGCCCGTTTACCGTACAGTCTTCCCAGCAAGTTCAAAGACTTCGTTGGCTGCTGCCGCGCTAAGGCCATGGCCTGCACACACCAGTCGAACGAGGAAAAGACACAGAGAGCGCAGCTCAGTGCAAAAAGAAAGAAAGAAGGAAAGTGAGAAGGGAAGATGGAAAGAGAGAAAGAAGGGTGGGAGAGAGAGAAGAAGATGGCTTGGCGAGGGGCAAAAATAGCGAGAAAGGGAACGAAAAAGAAGGAAGTGGCGGGAATAAGCGAAAGAGAGAAAGATGGAGAGTGCGAGCGAGTAGCTGAGCGGGAGAGGGGGCGATCGAGTGCGATGGCGAGGAAGAAGAGAGAAGTACTCGCGCTACTGCCACGCCGGAGAGGCCCGGATACAGCCGATAACCGTGCAGTGCACGCGAATACCATACGACGACGCTCTTCTCTTTTTCCTTCTTACTTGCTTGCTTGGACGATCCGAGGCTCGCTGGCCCCTCTCTCGCTATGTCTCGCCCTCCCTCTCTTTCTCACTCTCTTTGGGCCCCTTTTCTCTCTTTATGATGCCGAAAAACCGGCTAATGACTTCGTGACTCGTTTTCAAAGCGGGAGCGAAGAATATACGGCGCGTGTATATTTTGCGCCGCTCGAAAGGATTCTTTAATTCATTCAAAATGTATAGATCGCGAGATCGTGCGCCACTGCTTCTTTCGCTTGATTAAATTAATTTCCGTTCGAACGCGCTCACTGTATTTTTTGAGGTTATACCGAGCTGTATGAATAATGGCTTAACCTTCATAAAAATCTCGTTAACCCGCGAAATTTACATTACAAATTATTGTAATAAAATCCTTATTATTATATTGAAATACTTTTTCATCCTTTTATTACGTATCTTCGTCCATCCATAACAGCGATCCTCTCCTCATCGTCGGATACATCGACCCGATCGATCCGATAGCTCCTCCAGCTCTTCTCTTGTCACTCTTTCTCTATACTGTAACACGAAGATAGTATTTTTTAATCTATGCGCGTGAGCGAACTCTACCCCAATTACGCCAAGCACTCTTGATAATTCTCACGATGTATAAAGTGCTGCATAAGTCCTGTGTAAGCCACGCATGGTAAAAATGCTCCGAGTTAAGGATCTCTTTCTGATAATCTGCTCATAAGATAGGAAAATAACGTGTTCAACAGTAATCTCCGATTATTCATCTACGTTTTCTTTCGTAATAAATTGTACGTTCAAGTAAATTAATATCATTCATTAAATAAATTCATAATGCAAGAAATGCAATAAGGGAACTACAGTGCAAAAATTATTTTCTCTTTAATACATGAAATAATATTGAGAAGAATAATAAACACAAAGAATGCATTCGTAATAGTATTTATTATAGTAATTCGTATTCTCTCGCACCAGCCCATACTTACATTCAGATTAAATTTATTGTTCAGTATAAACATTGCTTACCATTTAAATTATTGTTGTATTAATATTATTCAGAAAAAATGTTTACAATATTTTCATGCATTTTTTAATTAACTCTTTATAGTGCCCTGATTTCTTTTAATCTTTTACAAGGAGAACCACTATGTTTGTATAAATCTGATTACTTACTTGATCGGAGTCTCTTATTGACGTAAAATGCCTATGAGTTGTCACGTAGGGTATATTGGTATTGGACCTTAATAAAAATATCTCGCAAACAAAAATATCTTATTGTAACTTAGAACATCATTAGCAAAAAAAAGAATTTTCACTAAATTATACTTATTATTAATAAGCAACATATTTTTACTTAACTGCAGCAATTTTATCTGTCCAAAATATAAAAATTTTGATGGATGTACCATCTTAAATCACAAGCTTGAGAATAAATAATAAATTCCCAAATTTTTTTCTGTCCAGATGTCATTTACTTCTATTCTTAACCATATAAGCATTCAGTTAGATATAATGTATATATATATATATATAGATATATATATCTAGAGAGGTCTTTTAAATAAAATTAAATAGTTTATAAATCAATTGAGCTGGTTTTAAATGTATATTTTTTTGTAAAAAACAAGAAAAATTTACATTGGAAAAAAAAATTTGTTGCACCTACCTAAAATCTAAATTTAAATTTAATAATGTTTTTTTATTAACCAAATTAAATAATATATAAAATTATATTTCAAAGAAATATATTTTTATAGTTTTGATTAGTATGACAGTTATTGATAGACAGAATTGTAACAACGGATTTCTTGTTTTGTCTAAAAATGGATTGATAGCATTTTTACGCATAATATAAACATTTTCATAGTCCATTAATACTTGCTCAATATTCCATGAAATAAAAAATCTTTAGGATTACCGTCAAAAAGAGTTACAGAAGTGAACGAATAACGATAAGAACGATCATAATATTTATGGAAAAAATATCTATTAAAATTTCATATAAGATCAAGTATTTCTTATTTTGAATTTACAATAACCTTCTGTTACCTTGAATTTTACCTTTGTATATTACCTACATAAAAGCAAATCCTGTGAATTCATACCCCATTACTATGCAGGAAAGAAAAGTGTCAAGTATACGTGTCCTGGATTTAGTTAACAACGCAAGAAAGAGAGTTTGCATACAAACTAATGAACCCTATGCCTTGCTGAGTTTCAAACTCTGGAAAAATTCAAAATAAAATTTGTATAACAAAGAATACACAACAACAAAAATTAGCAAAAGAACAATTTTTTTAATTAAAATTAGCAAATGGGTACAGAAATACTTATTAATGTCAAATTAAACCAGCGCAAATATTAAAATTTTATTTTCTCATTATTATAATAAAAGAAGAATCATATGTTCAAATAACTAGGAAGATAATTTAAGTAAATAATAAGACTTTTATATTATGTGACATAAAATTTAACTTTATCAAATTATATTTTTATATCAATTAATACTTATATATAATATAAAATGCCTACTAAATTAATGTCTAAATAACAGAAATAAAAACCAAGGGTACCTACATATGTTATGATTACTTAATTTGTGTATCTACAATTTTAATTGTCATTTTAATATATAATTAAATATCTTTTTGAAAACAACCTTCAAGGAAAAATATAATCATAATCTAAAAAATAAAAAAACGGTATGTATTCCAATTTAGAAAAATTATTGCATACTTATGAGTAAGTATATAATTAAATTATATATACATTTAGCGGTTTTCATAAGCTTTCTTTGGCAAATACTTTGATAATAAGATATAAATAGAGAACATAGTTTGGAGAGTATGTAGATACGACATTGATTTTTTTTTCTGTTTCATAAAATTGATTACAATATTTTTTATTTGTAGTTGTGAAAAATTGGGTGGAACAAGAGTTATTTTGATAGACGAATAATAAAACGAATGAAAATTGGATACAGATGTAATTTTATGATTTTGACAGTAATATTCTCAGCAAATTTTTAGTAAAAATAACATTTGACGCAACTCATTTTAAGGACTTATTTAAAGCGTTGTTTACGTATTATAATATGTATACGTATATAGTACAAATAACATCATATGATAGATATTAGCGCTGAGGGGGAGGAAATATGCTATTTTTTAGAACGCTAATTCCAGGGTCATCACGTCAAAGAAACAAAGACTTTGTTTCTTGTTCTTCATTCGCATGCGTGGACGCTGCAGTGAAACGGGCACATACACACGCGCCTTTAAGCCCCGCACCCCCCTTTCCCCGCGCAACAAACCACGGCTCAACGACGGTCAACCTAATCAAGGCGCAAATACCCGTGTGTTAATCCCTTCATTTTTACAGTAGATCCTCGCATAAAGTTCCCGTGAAAGTAGAAAACATAGAGGAAATAAAATAACAGGCCGAATTTCCTTTCCATGTCGGGCTGCCCCAATGCTTCTGTCCTCTTTTCACTCGAGCGAATGATCGGAGTCGTAGGTGCATTTGAGAAAGAGTTGGCGCCTGCAGGGTGGCCCGAAAAACCGGTTTTCTTTAATGACAGACGATTTTGCATCTATGCTGTGCAGTGCGTATTGCGCTTTGTGAATATATGCCTCGATATGCTGCCGACTTTTTCAGATTCGATAATAGCGGCCCTTTCACCTTCTTGCATATTCCTTCATCTTCAGCTTGATTGCTCGAGCCGATATTGTCTTCTGCTTCCGTCGCGCTTCCTTTGATATTCTCTTTTATTGCCAGATGTTGATTGTTTCGATGACATTCTTACAAGAATTTAAGTTCATATTTCAAATTTAGCTTTATTTTTTAATGAAGCTTAATCGCGAGCTTAAAGGGGTTTGTCCTGGCCTTACCTACGTTTTTTAATTGCGCATTAATGATATAGTAATTTTTTATATGTTAAGCGAAATAAAAAAAATTGATAATAGTAGCTTGATAGCTATTAGTTGAATTTTATAGCTGTTCATCTATTTATCTTTCCATCGGAATTCATTTATAGTATCAAGAAGTAAGCGGATTTCCAACATAGTATAACACAACAGAAACATTTTATCTTAAATGAAAAATTGTTTTCTTCTTATTTTTACTCAAAGCATCATTTATAAGATAATTTTCTGTATAATAAAAATTATTACTTTAGACATTTTACGAAATATATTTAAATTATCGAGTGATTGTCAATCATTACAACGAAATTTTTCAATTTTTTGTTAACGGTAACAAGAAGTTTTTTAATTATAATAATGTAATACTTATTTATCATTAATATTTAATTCTGAATTTAAATTAAATTTAATATGATTTATGCAATAAATAAATATATATATTTTTTTTTAAATCTAAGTGTATTTTGAGCTTATAATTTACGATCTCTATGATTTTCGTATCTACTATTTTCGTATGGAAATTACGATCAAGGCATAAAATGTACGTTAATTTGGAATTTAGAATATAAAAGATAAGAAAGCTTTTTGAGAAACACTTAATGTATAAAGATTTTTTTTTAATTATTAGCTGAAATAATTAATTTTAATTATAGTGGCATTTTTAACGTACCATAGTATAAACATCATTTAGCATAATAAAGATTAATGCTCTTAAATATATAAACAATGAATATTTAAATTCAATTATCAATTCTTTTTTATTTAAAAAAATTATTGATTGAATATAATGTATCATAATGAAATTGAAAATAGACATTTTTACAGCCCTAGCATGACAACAAATGGTGTAGATAATTTTTTAAATGTAGGAATTACCCTGCAATAATATTACTAATAGTATATACTTAGAATAATGAATTAAAATCCATGTATAAGTAAGATATAAATTTAATAATATTTACATTTTTATTTAAATAATTACTACATTAAAACTCAGGAATATTTATACATGCATAGACATATACATACAATTAAATATACATCACGCAAACTAATGCGTTTAAAATAAATTTATTGTTTGTCATAATCATATAAAAATTTTATTGCAGTTTCAAAAATATGTGTTAAATGTGGCAGAAATAAAATGGCAGAGAATTTGTATAATGTAGTTTATAATTAAATTGAATATATCTTGCTTAGCATTAATTGACATAAAGTAAAACCTACTAGAGAGTTTGGACATCTGATTTAAACTTTCATTTGGAAAAGTAGACTTAAGTATAAATATGAAGTTTCTTTTTACGTAATAATCAAAGTAATATTAAATTTAATTTATCCTAACGGAAGCATTGTAAAAGTATTTTGAATGAAACAGCACAAAATATATTTTTTTAACTATATTTCATTACAGATTCTGCATAAATATTCAGATGATTAAAAGAGAAATGTTTACTTATATTTGCTTAGAAATGAGCTAATTAATTTATTTAATTTGATTAAGCAACGCCATTTTATTCATTACCGCGTCCCGCCGTATATCGTAAGTTAATTTTCATTATTTGATCGAATAAATAACTCAAAACAAGTTTATATATTTACAATATATAAATACTAACTTTCTAAGTCTCGCGTCCAAATGCGCATTAATTCTCGAATTCCAATAGATGTTGTATGCATGCGCGATAGCAATAAAATGTCTCCGGTGCAATGAAAAGCACAAGAGCCGCGTGCTTTCACTTTGGCCGTTCGAAGTGGCGCCGATTCGCAGATTCGCTGCGAATTTTTCGATGCGCGCAACGAATCCAGGATCGTTCAGTCGATGTGGAACTGCGGCGTGGCCGTTAATGGCCGGGAATCGTGCACCGCAATGCTAACAAAGTCGCGGTTACATTATATTTATGGGCGACCGATTCACACCCGGGTACCCGGATACCCGCCAACACATAATTCTTCGGCATTTTTTGTGACCATGAATATATGTTCCTCCAGTCCTCTCCGATCGCCGTGATTTGACTCTTTTTCTATCAACACATGCTATCAGATTGATTTTTTTTTTATTTCGTACATTTAAGGGGAGAAGAAAATTATTGCATTAGTTAAATCGATTCTCTCCGCATATTCGATATGCCTATTCGTAAACTTTATCATTATCTCCATAATTTTCCATTAGTGTAACCATAAGAATTGTTCAATAAATATAAAAGAGAGAGAGAGTGCGAAAAAGTTTATATATAATTAAAAAATATGCAGTCTTTTACACTTTTACTTGTTTAACACTAACTTTTTGCATCTATTGAAGATTATCTAGCATTTTGACGTTTCTTCATTCTTTACTTGTAATAAATAATAAAGGAACCAGTTATTACTTTTCTGCAAATGTAATCCAACTCGACAATTCGCCTATCGCGTAAAGCCTCAACTACCAACTTTGTTGAATAATTTCTCTTTTAATACGATTTATTTCTATCGTTACACGAATAATAGATATAAATATGCTTTCCACATATATATCAAATGTTCTTTTTTAATTTTAAAATTTACATATGTACATATTTAAAAACTTTAAAATTCCAACATTTATTGCCATAATATTTTTTCACGTGCTGCACTTTTGTTCATTATTTTTATCGTTATACTCCGGACATATGATTGATGCTCTTTTGTATAACGTGCAATTATAATATCAATCATTTAATATGACATGATCTCTTCAAAGATTCCGTCAAATAATTGTTCTCTGTATTAAATATTATTCAATGATAAATTTGAACAATAGTTTACCGTACAATTCATGATTTTAACTTTAAATCGTGAAATCTGCAACCGTGTTTCTTTTTGCGAAAAATCAAACCAATTCTTACTGAAACGTACCTCTACACATATATATCTACACATATGCAATTATGCACATTAACTTGTACATAGTTATGTATGTACTACTTTTAAATCTATAATTTGTAAAAATATTAAAATAACATATCCTCTGCTCTATCGCTTCCTTTCCTTTATTACTACTTTTATTTGTTCTCGTCCGCCTCCCTCTAATAATGTTTTTTATTTTAACCTAGTTCGATTTCGATACTATAATTTCTTACTTGCCATTTCAAGTATTCTATTACAGTATAATTTGTTTATTACTATCCTTATTCTCAGTGTAACAATTATTAATTACTTTTGTCAAGTAAACGAACCTTTGATTTAATTGTCTAAAAGAATAAAGTATTTTTAAATATATCTTTTGACTTGAAGAACTTGGAATTGATATAAATTAGCAAACAAGTAAGACATATTTTATAAAAAGATTCGATTTTTCATTCAAATGTTCTTAGATAATTATAAAGTGTTCTTTTGAATTATATTACATAATAAAAAATATCTTCAAAGCTGATTTCCCGGTGATAAATACATCTCTATGCATAGTTATCGACATAAAGCAAGCCACAATAAATGCAATACAATTCGCAATGAATGAATAGAAGACAGCCCTGTACTTGTCCTTACTTTGTGTATATCAAGGCAGCTGTTACTTTTAGTTCCATCCGACGCGAAAGCCGTATAAGAAAATCCACGAGTGCCTGTCCAACTATCGTACGGAAACGTAACGATGTATGTCGGGATGCGTATGTAAAGGTTAAAAGTTGATTTAAAAGGTTAATAAAATTTCTCACGGCACAGCGTCGTACCATTCATAAGCGTGTGTATGTGCGGGCGCGCGAGTAAAGCATCAAGCTAAAAGAGTGATTTATTCATTAGGCTGGCGAGTGCGTGTCTGGGTGCGTGAGCACGCGCTTTAATATTTTCTGACTATATTCAGGTGCAGCAGCGCGAGAAACCGTAATTCGTTTGTAAAAAGTCCACAAGTCCGAGTTAATGAGAGCTGCATTAATATTAATGTCGAGAGCGGCCAAGCGTCTTATTAGATCATCCCGGTGCTGGTCGTACTACTCCTTGCGCCACATCACAGCCGACTAATCAACTATTTGCGATTGCTTGATTCATTCCACGGCCCGATGCAGTGTTTTCCTGGCCAGAACCTGGTGTACTTACACGCCACAGTATTCGAGAGCGAGTTGATGTAGGTGTTAGTGATTCGAAACTCGAACGAATTCAAGCCCCTGGGTTTTTCCCTCTGGAAAAATTTTTTAGCCAAGGGGGAGATCGAAGTGTCGCATTCCTTTGAAAATCCGGACGATTAGATAAATGTTAAGTACGGGTTACCCTGTCAGGTACACGATTGCCTATTGTTACGGTTTGGAAACGTGAGGGCTACTATTGTTAAGGAACCAGATCTGTCTAGTCAGACATTTGAATTCGCAGCGCCATCTACTGGCGTTTTGCGATTAAAAAGCAAACTTTCTACCTCGAGTGTTTACCTTTGGTGGGGTCACCCTCGTGGTCAGTTATAGAAATAATCGTCAGCCATATAGGAATCTTCTATATCGATCGCTACTCGGGTCAACTTCAGCATCTTATTAAAAAATTGCTTTATCTCTTTAATCTGTTCGCCACAATACTTTGGAATAATTTCTTTTTATGTACCGTAATAAAAAAGGTACTAATCAATGGAGATTGTGTGGTATTAGATAGAAATTTACATTTGACAAATTAATGTACATGTATTTATATAAAAAAAAACTGTAACAATACTATTGACGGTAAATATTACACATTGGTAATATTAAAAAGCATTTATTTATTTCATGTCAAATTTAAATTCATTTACCACTTAGTGGATAACACATATATAAGAGTTACTTACCGACAGAAAATTTGATTACTCGTTCAACAAATGTGTATATCGAGTAGTTTCAAGTATTTCTCAGTAGGTTCGCACGTGTTTAAATTAACCATTTGGCTACTTCATATCCGTCGCACGAGTTCCATATTCGTTATAGATGAAACCAGTCTCCTATTAAATTAAAAGTCAAATTCAAGAATTTTTATATCTTAATGTTTTGTTATTCGAACATTATTTTTACTATGATAATGTGAAAAAAACTACTAAAAATATTTAATTGTTCAGTATTAAAAAAAGGCATTAAGCAGATTAAAAATCATTAGAATTTTACAAAGTCTTGTTATTAAATATCAAAAAGATATATTCTAAAACAGCATTTTTAAAACATGTCTTACCAAAATTATTATTTTTTTAGCATTATTAAAAACACGTGCTAATATATTTTTATTATATAAATGTTATATATTTATAGTACTGAATTTCGTTGTTTTATTTTTACTAACATTTTTCATGAAAGTATAAAACAAAATACAATTTAAATCAAGCAGAATAAAATTAATACATACATATTAAGTTGAATATGAAGTTCACATAAACGGAAGTTACACAAATGATACACATTTCAAATAGTATTTTTTTTTTAATTAAATTAAATTTCAATATAATTAGATGTTAAAAATTTTTATGAAAATCAAATAGTATATTATAATAGCAATTAAATAATAAGGGAAAAAATTTCAATAAAAAAATTTATAACTTGGCTATGAAAACAATCTAGGTGTTTTTGAAATTATCTATTAATATTTATAATTTAGAAATAAATCGTCTAAACTTTTCTCATGAGTGTAATTGAATGTAAGTTTTTTTTGCTTGGTTGAGAATTTTTTTCAAAATTGTCACAATATTATACAATTGCTTCTCATTCAAATATACTTGAAAGTACTATCTTTAGAAAAATGCTTAGCAACTAAGAACAATCTTTTAGAATGTAGAAAAAATTGATTGGCAATTATAAGGTAGTTTCCTTCATTTATATAATGATGTCTGTAATATGAGAGAAAATGAATGTGCTTTTCGTAAATATAAATATATATTATGTCTTTTTTTAATATACTGAATGACTAAATTAAAATTAGGATGACCATCGCAGTCTCTATCTTATATAAAAGCAAAAAAGTGAAAAATGTTTCTGATTTAAAAAGTTAAAATTTTAATAGAAAATCTATAAAAAAAAGAATACTAATAATATTGTCAATGAGCGAAAAATTAAGAAGAATATGTTGTTTAAAACACTACTAGAAGCGAAAAATGTACGGTTAAAAAATATAAGATATTAAATGTTTTGCAATTTTATCTATTTTTCTTTATTTTTTTATGTTTATAAGAACTAAAAGAAAGGGTTTGTACTTATATCTCTCTTTCTCTCTCTTTCTGTCTCTTTCACTCTTCCTACGCCTAGAAGAACAGCTCTGTGGATGGTTATAGTAAAGTTAGCGATGACAGTGGCGTTCAAGATAAGAGTTTGCGAGGCGTGAAAATGAGTTCATTGGCTAAATTTCTGAATCATTAAAGTGCTGCAGCTTGTTCTTTTTTCCTGTGTTATCTTTACCATTATAAACTTAATGAAGCGAAGGCTTAAGGTCTCATGCACATTGCACAAGAGAAAACTATAAGGCCGTGGATGAGCAGCATGAGTTAGGGCCTCTGAAGATGCCACTAACGTCTTTAGCAAGCCACTATCACCTATATTTGCATCAAAAAAATCATTTTACTATCAATTATATTTTTCCTTACCATACTTTTGTTCGTGTCGATATAAGTCAACTAGTGGCATGAGGATATGCGTGCATGGTTAGGGTGGAAATAATGAAATAAACAATGACATATTTTTTTATTAAGTTTATTTTATATATCGACAACAACACGTCATACATTAGAAAACAGAAGGTTTCTTGAAGCAAACTCGAATGAAAAGTTTTGTGGAACAATCCGAGAGACACTATGTGAGTGTGCCGCGCCTTCATCTATGGAGTCGTATATATATAATATCGTGTGTCTCGCATATGTGTGTGTCCCGTGTGTATTAATGCCTTGTCCAATTGTGTAATTGTGTATTCAGGATTCTGTGGCTGTATTTTTTTTTATTGCGTGTTATGGTTTATTTATTCATTTATTTCACATTATTTATTTATTTTTCACATGATATTTCCGTGTCTCCTTTCTATTTTTGTTCGTTTTGCTTGTTTTGTTTCTCATTTTGGTTCTCTTTCTCTCTCTCTCTCTCTCTCTCTCTCTTTCTCACACATTTTCTCACTGTCTCTTTCATACTTACTCGTTCGCTTTCGTACTTGCTCTCACGCACACATCCACGCACACACTTTCTCTCTCTCTCTCTCTTTCTCCCCCTCATTATTCATACTCTCCCGCATTCTCTCAGTAATTTTCATTTTTTTCCCACTTGCACTCTCATCTCGGTGTAGCACTTCGTGTGTATCATATTTTTTTTCTTTTTATAGAGTGGCCTTTCATGCGTGAGTATGTACAAGGCCCGGGTGGTGGCCTGTTGTTACACACTGGCACACAAACATGTACAAACGTGAATATAATAATAAACGTTAACGCATAAAATCGTAAAATCACAAATCGTAAGCCGTGAACAGAGGTGATGATGGAGCAAACGAGGTGTCCACTTAGACGCCCACACGAGCTCCACCCAATGAAAGATGCTGCGTACCGTCCGCACCGACACGGGTATGCGACAAATAAATTAACTTAACGGCACGTAAAACAGACCAGGTTATCTAGTACGAAGGTTCGCACGAGTCGTCCCCTTCCCCATTCCCTCGTCGCGAGAAGCGCTGAATCCTCATACGAATGCTAGCTTCGTTTGCGTGCGTGGGTGGATAGTTAGATTTTGGGCGACGGTGGTGAAGGAACGAAGAGTAACAGGAGTTGACGTGTCATTGATGGTACAACGTCAATGGTGAGGAAGTATGGGGTGGTCGAGGGGGAGGACTCGCGCAGCCCAGCGGACGGCAGCGTTGCAGTAATTTTTTGCATTGTGACGTAGTTGCAGACACGGATCGACGGCTTTTCGGCGACTTTTTAAAAGATTTTGCTGTCTCGTTTTTTTCTCAACTATTTTCAGATGATCCCATCTACCCATCCAGTCCCAATAATCGCATCAACCACAGTTTCTCCGGCTACGAAAAACTTTTTTTGCTACTTGAGGACGCCGTTTGCTCTTTCTTGCGCAACTATGTGCTGTTTAGCGTCCCCGTGACAGAGAAATAAAGGTTGCCGGAAGCTCGCCAGCGCCCCAGGACTGAGAGTCGGAACTACTACCCCCGCGCCTCCTCTCGCAATTTATGTACAATTTTACAACCTACAACGCGCCGTCGACATATCGTTTTTTATTTAGTTTACCGTTTTTACTTGTTTTCCTTTATTTCCACCTTAAAGTACACGAATAGGACCTAGACATCGTTAATTTTTTACACTATACTAACGAAATCTAAACGTTCAATTTTCGTTTCACCACACTAGGAATAATAAAATTTTGCCGTATCGTTAGTATACCTTTTTCTTTATAGAAATATGCTTACAAAAATAGAATTTTGCGAGGCTTCGTGGGAGCGCACCATTACTACTTGCTTGGGGCGGGCGAGTTTCTTGCTGCCTGGAATCTTGGCTTCCTTACTTACGCTTAATCTATTTCGTCATTTTCATTATTTATTTATTTATCTAACAATGTCACAGATAAATTTCTTTAAAAATTTTAATGTCCATATCCCGAAATTGAATAATTC
Source organism: Kradibia gibbosae (assembly GCA_018907135.1). Classification (NCBI taxonomy): domain Eukaryota; kingdom Metazoa; phylum Arthropoda; class Insecta; order Hymenoptera; family Agaonidae; genus Kradibia; species Kradibia gibbosae. The sequence continues at coordinate 17,088,776 of JACCHX010000001.1, forward strand.
ATGGAAACAAGAGTCAAATGAGATCCCAGCACTCGAGTGTGCCCACTTTTTTATACACAATATAATGATACTATATAATTTTTGTAGTGCCGTAGCCGTCGTGCGGTCCTCGTACAGTTAATTTCATGTGTGAGAATTTCATTATTTTAGTAGTCCTCTCTTCATTTATTTAAATTTTTCTTTGCTTTACTTCAAATCGTTTTAATTTTTCGGTAGACTTTATTATGAATTTTCTTCCCCTTTCTGAATAAATTGCCGGTTTTCCCCAAACATATATAATGTGCTTTTTCTCCATTATTTTCGAAAGTGTGTACAACTCATATTCGCTTTTTGTTCATACCTCCCTTGACGTCATATACAATATTCTTTTCTATAAATATAATATTCGACGTAGCAATCATGACAATGAGAATCATAGTAACCGCAATGATAATCACGCAATGATTCGTGGGGCAATTATACAATAATAATGACAGTGAGGCATCGTGACCATAAACGCGGTGACATTTAAAATCGTACCTATCCATAATAAGACAAATAAATGCTTAAACTCTCAATCGTATGCACAATAACCTTTTTTGTCCTCTTTTTTATCTTTGTATTTTTTATTTCACTTACGTGCACTCTCACCCTTGCGTTTCTAAACTTCAAATTAACTTCTTCATTTAGACTCGTCATTACAATATTACATTATTAGATTACAGTATATCGTAGTACGCTAGCGTTTATTCAATAAATTTTACATACTTTGATACGCAGTATGATGGTTCCAAAAACGGTCACCGGCCAACCAAATTTTGTTCACACATCAATACACCTACGCTCAGTAATCGAAGTAATTTGTACTTGTAGCCATATACTATAAATATTTTTTTAGTAGTTCGGCCCCACCTATTTTGGTTTCCGCATTTTTTCCATTTTTTCTCTCCCATCAAATATTTTTTCTGTTAATTAAATCATTCGCGCCTCACTTCCATTTTCACACACTCTTTTATTCATCACCATCTGTGTCTTTCTTTATCGCCGCTAGCCGGTATTACTCCGAGGCCCTCACACATTTCATGTTTTGATACGAATATTTAAATATTAAACTTTACCGTCGTTTTACCCCTCCTCATCTCAGACATAACATCTTTGTTTTTTCCTTTATTTTTTTCTCATTTTTTCATCACTTTTATTTTCGAGACCCGTCGAAATCTTTACAAACACGACAGCATCAGACCGTCTTGCTATCATATTTAGATTAGACAATTTTTTATTCATTTGTTGCGCTTAAATCTTACCGTAGGTATCAAGATATCGTTGCCAAAAATATATAAAAACCCAGATGCGTTCTCCCTTTGAAATAAGCAGGGGCGCCGGACATTGTGTTATCTAAAAATCGTGTCGAGTCTACATTATGCTTGTAAAGCATCTGTAGTCTTATTAACGCGATTTACTGAACTCCTACACGTTTTTTTTAAATCAGCTATACGGCATTCGGAAAAAGAGAAAAGAGACTTTGTAACTCAAACTTTTGGGTTATACTAAATTCATTAGCAATATACTTTTACAGTTTCTATTTTATGATATGCTGTGTCGCAGTAATTTGAGATGAATATGCAGTCACTGATGACCTGATCACTTCTAAAAATTTACAATAGATTTCTTCTTATGTACTTTCTCCTTTCGCTCTTTATTATTCTCGTTCACTCTATCTCTCAATTCTTTGTCTACTATTTCCTTGTACCTATAGTACGTGTTTTTCCTCCATCTCTTCATCTCAAACTCTCTATCTCTATCTCTGTATATTATTTTTATCGGTTTTGAGTCCTTATCATTTATTCACCCATCCATACAATTAATCTCACTTATTCCACGCGAGTTCGTTCGCACACTAATTTTCAGTTAAATTTTTCTCTGCCTATAATAGAACTTTTTTACAATAATTTTCTTTAGAAAACATCCTAAACGACGAGAAATAGCTTTTTTATACACCTAAAATTACCTTCCCCATTTTTACAGAACACCAGGAACCACATACTTCTAATCCCAGATTAAATTACGGCGACACTTTCATCATTCGTTAATTTTTCTATACTTTGCTTTTCATTGTCTCTTTTGTCCTTTTCTCTGGTATCTTTCATACAAGCATTTACTTGCTCGCCCTCTTTCGATATTTTCTATCTTATTCTCTTTCGCGCACATTCTCTCTATCTGTCTGTGTCTGCAGAAAAATCCTCCTCACGCTTTTTGTTGTTGTTTCCATTTTTAACTCCCATAATGATCGAAAAGCAACCATAATCCTTCGTCGAATGTACACATACTACGCTTGTTCTATGTTTTATATAATTTTTTAGTAAGATACAACATACTATACGTATATGGCTCTACAGATGTTCGCTTGCACTGTAAATTAAAACTCGTGTCATTAATATTCTCTCGACGGGAAATTAGCAAACGTTGAAAATGAACTGGAGAAAGCTCATTTTATTATGCTTTTTCAATGAGATATTTACTTTTTCTGGTTTAGGCCTTTTAGCTGCTATTCAGGAATTATTAACTTTCACTGAGAACTCAACTTTCCAGATTTTAATTTATCCAAAATACATTTCAACGTTAACTCCAATCCCTCCGAGAAATAGTATTTTTATTTTTATTTTTCAGTATTTTTTGTTATGTTGTTCATTATCATTTACGGATTTGAAAACTTAGGATTAATTCTTGCGTCCGAGACACGAATCTACAAGGATTATGCAACTCGAGCTACTCGAACGTTTAGAGATTCCTACCCGCGTTATGCTTCTTTTAATTTTGGGGCTGCGACTACGAAACAATACGCTGAATTTCGATTTTCCTAATTTACTTAAAGTTGGCTTTCAATAATTTTTTGCAATCACAAATTGGGTTTATAAGAAATTATCTAATCGAAAAATCAGGATGTCAATTTACTGTGTCGAAGGAACGATGGCTTATTTTTTATCAAATTTCATTTATTGCCAGACAGGTAAGTTTATTAGCGTAAATACTGATTGATTCGCAGAGTAGAGAAATGGTTAAATTATTGCTGTTGTTCTAAGAGCGTTTAAATTGTTGCTAATTTTGATTTCTCGTTTTCATTTATTTCGCATCATTTCTCTGTTCGGCGTCAACATGGTTTAGCGTCCTCGCAACGTAAATCAGCCCCATAATGTAATTTATCACCGTTTTCTTTTAAATTCCTGTTAACCAATGGATTTGTCATCCAATGATAACCGTTCACTGTATACAAATATCGTTTTAAGTTTTACATTACAATATGTTTAATAAATTACGGCATTGTATATACGCATTGTCATGGGAAATGAGAACCAGTCTTATGGCACCTGACGCTTTGGTTAGCTCAGGCATATTTCTGTAACGTAAAAATATATACATCATCTGTGTTGTATGTATAGTGCTGCTCTGTAACTCAAGATTTTACATATGTTTATTTTCATCCTGTACAAAAATGTTCTGCTACGAGGCAGTAGTCGTCTCTATTGGTAAGCCGAAACGCTCGCGATCAACATTCGACAATAAGCTGTTATTTTGTATAACTGATGTTCCTTGATTCAGTGTACATTTAAGAGAGACCTAATGATACAAATTTCGATTTGTAATAGGAAAAGTTTGCCTGCGAGGACAATATCAGCACCATCGTCCAATGTCCGAACGAAGAATTCAACGAATTAAAGTTTCATTAGGGCTTTCTCTTTAACTCTATCTCTCTCTCTCTCTCTCTCTCTCTCTCTCTCTCTCTCTCTCTCTCTCTCTCTTTCACTCGCGTTCTGTTGTCTATTAACTCCTGATATATTCGATTTATTCTTTGAAACAATTCAGTCAATCGTCGAATGTACACGTGTCGATTCGGCCATCCGTTCGAGGCGAAAAAACGAAGCGGACCCGCGGGTAGGTCAGTGGTTGATTTTCTTTTATCTTAATCTGTCCTGCATTCTGTATTTTATTTGTTCTGTTATTATTATGTTGTGTTAATGTGTATGTATGGTTTTTGTTTTTTTAACTGCACGGCAACTAGTTTCGGTTTTTTTATCTTACGTTTACATTACTGAAACCCGGACTACACGTGTTTTTTTATTTTTGTTCTGTTAAATATGATGCCGAAGGCACGACGGGTTTCGGATGAACCTAGAGGATCGTCGCGCCTTGGATCCTTTTGTTTTGCGTGTACTTGTATATTTCTTAACACCCTTATCTCATTACTTTTCCATTATCATCATCATCTTTTTATTTCTTTTACAGCGTGTGACCAAACATCTTCCCGTACCTTATCGTCGTCATATTATCATTAAATATTATTAGTTACTATATAATTATTATATCGAAAATAACGGATAATACAACATGTAGGTAGTTAAGGATTTTATAAGGGCTTAGAGGAGGAGAAGCAGGGAGGAACAAAGTGAATGAAGGGGAATTGGTGGTGGGTAATTGCAACCTAGATTGAATGGGGTAGGGAGGGAGAAGAGATGAATCGGGCAATTGGCTAGAGGTTTTGAAGAGTTTTGATTTGAAATTTGGAACTCGGGAAATAAGAAGTGATATAGGGGGAATTTGGATTATTGGTAGAGACTTGAGCTTTTTCCGATAAAAATTTCGTTTTTTCTCAAGATGCGCAGGCTGCGCTTTATCATAATTTATTTCAATTTGCACCGGCCCAAGCGTATGTGTGTATGTTATTATTTTTGGATTACACGCGCTAATAGTCGTGCATCGAGTCGCCACTGAAAGGATCCAATGGTACTGCATTACGCTTCGAAAACAGCAATATTTGGCACCAATCATTGGCGATTCGGTTCACGGTGTGATAGCGAAGTGAGGCGGTGGAGCTAAAGTTACATGGTCTCCCCACACATGTGCATACAATGTGAACAAAGTTTTACTATCTGCCTACGATGTTTATTACGGTAATGATGCTCTGTTAGTTCTAATGAGTTATCGGTGTTTAATTATTTGCTGTTACTATTGTTTGGTCTGCTTTTTATTTTTGAGAAATCTGTTTCTTGCTTAACAGTTTACTTTTAGCTTTAATATAATCGGTTATATTTTTTGGCGGGCTTATGATTTTGTTGCGGGATTTCAAATGGGCGCTTTTTATGATAAGATGTCAAGAAGGGATTTGTTTTGGGTAATAGGAAATAGGTAATAGGAAATCATTCGAAGGAATTCTTACGATACGGAATTAGGATTCAAGGATATATTTTTTTTATCTTCCGTTTATCATTACTTTTTTCCGTGAGATTAATCTTTAATCGCTTGCTTATTAGAACGGATGACTGATACACCTGGTAGAATACAAGTTTTTTTTCCTTTTACATATGGCTATTATTTCAATATACGGTAGGTAGTAGTATGTAGTTGTCGACACACAATTCAATGATTACTGGTTTTTCTTTACTGTTTATACTGCTTTACTGCTTGTTAATGGTTAATAATTAATAAGTTTATTTGTAGTTTAGTTATTTTAGCTCTTACGTAACTCCGTCAATTGTCATTAATCATCATCTTCAATATGTAATTGCGGATAAAATCTACGGTTGTATTTGGATGGGGTATTTTCTCACGGGCCGTTGACGGTGTAACATCGCTCGACTCCGGTCACTCCATAAGTAAGTATTGTAATGCTTAGCATCGAGTTCCCGGCGTCTATCGACAATCGCCGTCAACTGGGACGGGGTTTGGTTTTAACGGGGAGTGGGAGAGACCATAGTACACATATTAATATTATGTAAGTATAATTGTAGCATAATAATTGGATGTTATTTTAGATACACGTTATGTATCGTTTGTTTAATCAAGTAGCGTTCCGAACTCCTTGCCTGAACAAAAAAATGTTCTCGATGCCTTTCAATTTACATGAAATAAATGGGAGCAGGGATGTATATGATGGGTATGAGTGTAGTGTGTATGAATGTTTGCTGTGTTTTCATAAGAATTCGTCGCTTAAACTACGATACGATTCAGTTTAATCTTATTTCGAATTATCTTCATTTATCCTTCATAGAATTATTAGGTTAAATTTTTGAAAGACGTCTGCAAGGTTATTGATTGTGTTTTGTATCTGTATCATAACTGTAAGGCATTGTAGTGCCACAGTATTGTAAGTTTGGAATTGCGGTGATAAATTTTTGGGCAGTTGGCAAGCACTAGTCAGGCTTTGGGTGGGCATTCGGTCTATGTCGGGCCCCTTTGTATAATTTTAGTATTTTTTTCGTATAAAATCAACACTGAAGGCACATTCTATCGGACGAGTCGGCCCAGTGTGTGCTGTGAGTGAGATAGGGCGCGGGGCCCGCCTAAAAGGGCCTTACGTCACCGCGGCTAGCCAAACTTTTTCTCTTTCACTTACATGTCACTACTATATTTAAATCGTTCTTATACCCAATGAGGCATTATGCACCTCTTGGTATACATAAAGCGCGTCTCTTACTTTCCGCTAATAATTTGGGGTCAGCTGACTCGCGCGATTTCAGCAGCGTCGGGTTAGAGGGAAGTCGTGGAGAGAGGAAGAGGAATAGGCGAGTTGGGGGTTATTGGATTCTTCGGGGACTTCACAAAGTAGAGTATTTAATTGTTATCATTATTGTTATTATTAATTTATATAATATTTTTATTAATATAATTATTTTATGGCAGCCGCGGCGGGGCTCCGCGCGAGAAACTGTTACTTTATGTGGCTGTATTTTGATCCGGTTGCCTTCCTCTATTGCGTCGGGTTTTGGGGGTCAGTTCACTTTTTCGCTTCTCGTCGAAATGGCTATTTCAAAATTGAGAGCCGGACCAGTGCTTGCCTAAATCAACCCGGGTCCAAATAAATTCTTCTGGACGCGGTTTACCTAGGCGCAAAAATAATGATATATTTGATTGACACTCGGAATTATCAAACTTTTAATTTTCATCCTTTCTATTTTGAACGTTGTGTGAGTGCGTAATTCTGTTAATGTTGAAATAAGAGCTTCGGTAATCAAAAACATTTGGGTATTTAATCTTCGCTCGACTTCGTACAATGACAAGCTTTACGTTTATATATGTAAGGGAATTTCGAAGTTAAGCAAACTTATTAACAATAAAAAAGAATGAATATTTGTAAATTGGATATATTAAAAATATCCAATACAATTTTAACTAATTTTCATATGTTTAATGTGTATACTTAAACTTAAAAATTCCCCATACGTAGGAAACTATAGAAATGGTTATGTGGTTGATTTGTGTGGACTGACCGGTACGCAAGTCAGTCTAAGGCAGCGGACGAGTGGAACGGTACGCAGTAACCACTCGTAAATATATTGTATATATTTATTTACTCTTTATTTTGTGTAAAACTAATATTATGAGTCATAATGATTTATATATATATTTATATTTTTTACCTGTCATTGATTGCAGTGCTATTTTATAACAAAAGCCAGTACATTGTCCGGGATTTAATATATAAAATGAATGAATAAAAAAAGTTGGCTTATTCACGAGTATCTATCAGCAACATCATTTTAATGCAAAATAGGGGTCCCGCAGGATTTTAATGTAAAGAAGCTGTGTGTAGAAATATTGTGTATTTAAGTGTGTATTATATTTATATTACTCATTCAGATATATCGATATCAGTGAGTCGTTTCTCCACTATATATATATGTTTACTTTTTGTTTATCACATGTCCATCGTGTCGAGGGAGAACATTTCGAGAAACCCTTTCGAAGAAGAGAAACATCACTATTTTCGGAAGAACTATAGCTCTTTCCTACAAATTTTCATCAAATATTTAATACTGTTTAGCTCTATACTGATCTCGTACCCTCTGATAACAGGAAAATATCAACAGTGGGGTGGAATCAATAACTGTACGATTTATATTAAAAAATATGAAGCAGTAATAATAAGAATCGAACATTCTTAACATTGTCATCCATCATAACTAATTATTGCTTAGTATTGTTTCTATTCTATGGTAAATAATTGAACAGACATTTTCAATGTATGATAATTATAATTTATATAATATTTTACTTTTCAAATATTTTGTGAATTATTTTTATGTATGCCCGACAATGTTAAGAATTTACATTTTTATTACATGGTGCAACAGACTCCTAATAAACAAATGCCTTTTATGATTTTTTATCTATCTTAATAAAAATATCTATCATTGTACCAATAGCAATAATAATAATAATAATAAGAAGAAGAAGAAGAATGAGAAGAAGAAGAAATAGAAGAAGAAGAGAATAATGATAATTATAATAATAGTGGTATTGGTAAGGTATTAATAGTAGTATTAATAGTAGTACTAGTAGTAGTAGTAGTAGTAGTAGTAGTAGTAGTAGTATAACCACAATAATACAATTAATAATAATAGTAAAAACTACAAATAATGAATTTTCTAGCTATAAATAACGTAAATTCAACAATCTATGGAAACGAACACAGGTCGACTTGATGAGGATGTCGTATCTCTCGCTGCAAACGAACAGAGGCAGAGGGTTTGGACTTTGTGCTTTTTATATGCCAATTGTAACACCAATTATGGTAATCATGGGAACGAGTTTCTTCGAGTCTTCCTCAACTTGAACGTTTTTGATCTGTTTGATATGTAGTAGTTATGCACTAGTGCTTTCCTTTAAATTGCCTAACAAAATTCACAATTCACGCAACGAGTGAAAATTGGAACATGCATATGTGGAATTTTCATTTTACTAGAAAATCCTTTTGGGGCTATGGCACTTTCGACAGTTGAAATAAAGATAAGACGGATATTCTTTTAAAAATTAAAACCAGTTTATCCAAAAGTTTGTATGATTCATTGTGGTCTGTGATCGACCTTCGTTATTATTTACGGATTACTTTTGCTGCTTCTCGATGAACTCGCTCTCTAATTTTACTTTTTTTCATTTATTGTTTTACAATTTACAATATATAATGTTCCCGACTCTTAAATGCTAAAATTTAGACTTCATTTTATTAATGTTACAATTATTAAGAATTGAATTCTTATGTTTGTTGATATGCTTATCGCATATTGTTTGTTTGTTTTTGTTTTTTTTTTAATTTTTTGTTTTTTGTAAGTGTCGATCACGATAATGTATAGGTAGGGAGGGTTAACTTCAACGGATAGCATAGAGTTCCAAACGCTCCGTAGTCTACAGACATTCAATATTAAACAGATCAATTAACTATCATCGTTTATAATACCGCTAGAGTAGTTCATAATCGTAAGTTATATCAATAATATAATCATATTTATATATATATATATATATATATATTTTGTTTTTATAATTAGATATCATTAATGTTGAGAGTTTCTCATGTTCATTTCACTACACTTAGAAGTCTCGTTAAAAGCTAGCTTATAAATGATGGGTAAGAAACGACCACTTTCCCAAAAAACGTTGCATCCCCACCGGTGTTATTTCAGAGCGCATCGGGTGCGCTCATCCAATGGATTTTCGAATTCTTTTCGCTAGTAATACTTCATGGGACGTTGTTCGAAGTACCTTAAGTCACATTGTTCATCTATCACGAAAATCCATCGTTCCTTTTTTTTTTAATGAAAAGGATGCATACGACGATAAAGCGAGGAGAAACGCAACATGACATTTTTGTCGTCGCGCGATCCACGAAAGAAAATTATCGTAATATTTTTCGACAAATCAGAGGTAGACCTATTTGGATAGGGTCACCCGTTAGAACCGGTGCACAGAACCGTTTCGCGTAGTGGATGGTTTGTTTTTAATAGCCATGTACCGGATTTTTCTTCGTCTTCACACTTTAAATCGTAATCTAGATCACTTAGCGCATTGTATCATACATATTCAATCATTCAATAATAATGGTAATAATCATAGTAATCATAGATAATTAGTAATAATTATGCTGTCTGTTTTCCATTCATGTGATCAGTTTTTTTAATCAACTTTTTTATTCTGTTAATACTATTTTTAGATAGATTATAGTTTAGAGGGTATCGAGAGAACGTGGAAGCAAATCTTACATTTCTCCAGTCGGTAAAGCGAGAGCGTTGGGACATTCTGAGGTTACTTTTGTCATTTGTTTATGAAGAGGATCAATGTTGACTCGAAAATGATACTTGCATTTAACAAGGACCAATTTACTTTTTAATACTGATCAGGACATACTCAGTTAGTCCCATACAATAACCTACAAAATTATTAAATTTAACATCGGCGGTTTATTAGTCATGCTCTTTTCGATGGCGACGTGCGCCATTTTTGAGCTTTACGGTTTTTCGATGCTAATACGATCACCTTTTAAATTTTCATTATCTAACCTTTTATTATTCATTTATTTCTTTTATTTATTATTATTTTTTTCTTTTTTTGTTGTATTTTTCCATATACACCCTCGTACATACAAATATATATATACATGGAGACATATATGTGTACGCTGATTGTGTATAAACATATATTTTTTACTTATGTCATCTGCACGGGCGATTACGATTATGAGCTTTCAGACTTTGCTTATTTTGAATAGCTTGAACATATAAATCAGCTCCTTTCACGTGGGCCAGCGACCGTCTCCCTTATACGTCGTGGCTCTCGTGTCCGTTTTGTTTTTCTTGCTTATAATTCATATATTTTCCCTTAAAAAATCGACTTTCGGCTCTGTGGGCTGCTTCTAGATTTTCTCGATTCATCATAAAGTGCACGGTCTTGAGTTGAAGTAGGGTCGACCTTGATGATTGTGTTGCTGATGCTGTTTATGGTATACGATAACTGAAATCCAGTATTAGCGTGGCCGCGTGACTATTATTGTAATTTTTTGGTAAAATGGTTAAATCTGCGTAACTGAAAACTAGTTTGCTATGTGTGCCGTGTCAGTCATTAAGAATCTGGTGGAAAATCATACAGTCGATTATCATACTGTTACGAGTAACAACGAGTCACAGAACGATCTTGCGATGATTCGGCAATACATTTTTATTAGCTTTTCTCGTTCGTACATCTTTCATTATTATTATTTTTTGTTTTATTATGAATATCTTCAAATTCAATATTGTATGCTTAATTTTATTATTGTATCCGTTTTAATTAAATTGCATTTTAAAAACCAGTAAATTAAATTTGAATCGTGTCTGTTGGATTACTTAATTATGAACTGCTTGTGGCGGTGGTGAAGGGGGGAGGTTTAACCGTGTTAAACGGTTTAGGTATATCATCTACTGAGTTGATCTATAAACTTCGTGCGCGGAAGGTCACATTTAAAAAAGACGTTACTTTCTCAAATAGGAGCAGCGACGAAGTTTCTTTAACGTTAAATAATGTTTTTCATATCTATTGTAGACGTAACGAGATACGAAGATCGCTGTTATCTTTTTATTTACATCGTTTCAAAACGGTCAGTATTGACTGTGAGCTGGACGAGCTGGCCCAAACGCACACCCGAATTACATATTGTGCAGGTTAATCCCGAATGAATTTGTTTTTTATGTCAGAAAAATGGCGCCAAAGATCATTAAACCGTACCGAGATTGTTTATCAGAAGACTTATAATTTTATTTATCTCATGCCAATAATACTCTTTTTAAAAATCAATAAATTCAACCACTTGAAGAGTCCGGTCATAGAATTTTGTCATTTTCTTAAGTACATCTTTGAATTTCGAATGGTAAAGCCGCATCGCGCATATCTGAACATATTTGAGCGAATCCTCTTCACATGGGAATTCGCAGCGGGAATATGCCGATACGGCCATTACAAACCTCTCGCTAATTGGCGCATGCGATTCTAAGTAGCTGGTTTTCCGGTTTCCGTTTTTAGGTTTCCTTTTTTCCCTTAATTCCTTTATCTTTATAACGGGTGTCCCTATTTCTTCGTGGGTTACCCGTCCGCTCGCGTCGACGTGCAGGAAATGTTTTTCTCAATTTCTTTTTCCCTTGACGAAAAAGGTATTCGCAATACTGAAGGGGTCGTTTCGGAGTGGTTCCTTAATTTTTTGATCGTCGGGACGCACGACTATAAACCGCGCGGGCGGGTTCGCACTTATTCTTATTCCTCTATCTCACTGTTTCAAATTACTCGACTTTCAAAATAGAAAAAAACATAAAGTAGAAAAGGAGCGAGGCGATCTTCAGGCGATTATCAGGAAGAGACGATGACATGTTTGTTTGCCAATGATCTTTATGTGTCGTGTAAGTTTGGAGGAAGGCCAGTGTATTGTCTTTCCATCTTCTAATTGGCGCTGCCTTCGTGATAATCCTTGATGTATTTTATAATTCGAAAGTCAGCGAGCGAAACCTGCCCGGCGGCGATCCGCCGTCCGCTGGAAAAGTGTATACTAAGGCCGATTTTGGTAAGAATACGTTTTTGATCAACTTTTCATTTTAATGTAAGGCGCAAACGTGAAAACTTGTACTTTTTCCTTGATGTGTCCTTTGGATTCGGGCCGAAACTGCGTATTTTTGTGTACTTTCCGCGTGTGCGTGCTGGTATTACATATTTAATGTATGTCAGTTTTAATGCCTAAGCATGTGTATTTATGCCCATTTATGAGTGATTTATGTGTCCTCGTGCATGTGTAGTTCTGTATTCGGGTTTCTGTCTCTTAGTAATCAAGCAAGTGTATCTTCGTGACTGTGTCTCTAATGTGTTCCAAATTTCAATCTCTTGTATGTCGTGTGAATTTGTGAGTGCGTGCGTGTGTGTAAATCCAGGGTGTTTTGAATTAATGTGGATTACAAGTGTAAACAATGTTTCGAAATTTCCCTGTAAAGTAGTTTATCACTTTTGGTATATGCCGAAAAAACAAATTTCTATTGCCTTATTTAATATTATTTATTTTCATTAAACGCCAACTTCACTCGTCTGAACGTCGTTTTTCATTTCTATATTTTCGTCTCTGCGCAACCAAGAGAATATAATCATGTATTCCATAAGCAAACTAAAAAAAAACGCCGGAAAACTTTAACGAAAGGCATTTTACGTCGAAATCGGTATGTTATATACACATAGTTCCTTTAAATATTGTAATGTGTTCCTTAAAGTAGGCAGATTTACTCAACGATCCATCGCCCTCGCCGCAGCAATAATGCCTGTGAATCTTTCATTGTGAGTTCATGTGGAACTTACCGAGCTTTGGCTCGACAAAGTCTATTGCAACATATGAATATGTATCTAAAAAATAGTCTGTATTAACTGTTATTGTTAAAAATTGTCTATATATTTATTGCGAATTCGGAAGACTTTGAGTCATCCAGTTTTACGGCAATATTATGGTACTATTTCAGTATTTTCAACGAAAAGCTAACTCCTTGTTGTTGTAAAAGCAGAATACCTTAGACATGTTTTAATCAATGGATTATCGAATGTATTTTTTAGGACATTATAAATCTACTGTTAGAAATACTGTTAATTCTTCCAGGTGATGAAAATTTTTTATTCATATGAGTGTAACAAAATATTTCAATTATTAATTTTAGGGAAAAATAATTGAAACTGCTTTCAAGTAATAGTTTTCCGTTGATAATACGGTATATTTCTGGAAAAAGTAGTAACAAGATCAACAGATTGATTATACATTTAAGACGAGATGCGATGGAATTAGAGTTTAAAAAGTATGGTGCTATAACAATGTTGTTCCTACGTGAACTTATGCTTTACGAAAGTCTCGCGGAACGCAGAAAAACAATTCCCACAATTCTTTTTGAGGGTTTCTTTCGCTTGCGTTATTGTTAGTTATTTTTCTGTACTGAAAATTAATTCACAATAAAAGCGAGCAATAGATACGCTATAATATTGACGTTGTGTTTTAATGTTCCAGTTGTTCTGTGAACTTGGTTGTTTTAATGCTTTATTCGTTGAAAAACGATCCTCCATTTTCGTATCGTTAGTAATCCTTATCGAGTGGTCCGTACAAAGAGGAAGTCGGTTTTTTGTTGTATTTGGTGCATGGAAAATAAATGTGGTTAAAATGTCTGATCCTCTTTTATATTTAATATTAAAATTGCCGGAAGGTCTGCGTTGTCTTCGAGGACTTGAACTCGAAATGAGGTAATCTATCTTGATTCCTCACACATCAACGTGGTCGCTGCTCCGCTCGTTTTTTATTTTTTAATTCCCTCTTTATTAAATTCTCGATTTATTAATTATTAAACTTACTCTTAAGAGCTTCTATTGTTAAAAGTACATATAAGCTACTCTCACTGCTTGTTGAGACGCGTTATCTTTGTTAGTCTTATTCCTGTGAACTTTACTTATTTTTCAACATTATTTTCTTTTTCTGATCTTATTCGATTTCTTCTGTATAGATATCTCGTTATATGCATTGCGTGGATTAATTTTAATTACTTCGAATATTTTATGCCTTATATATGTGATGTAAAGATTTTAAAGCAATATTATTTTAAGTTTATGATAGAATGGAAACTATATTTACAAGGATACTATCATTGATAAGATGGTGTAAAAACATGTTATTCAACTTCTGAATTCAATCGTAGAAATACGGATCTAAGTGTAAAATTTCTGTTATACTTTACGTATTGTAACATTCTTTTTCGGGTTAAGAATCGTAATTATTCTTTTATCTTGGTTAATAACGCTCCCAAAAATGTTAGTTGAACTTCTAGCTTTGAGTCTTGTTCTTGATTGCACTTTGTCGTGTCATCTCTTGCATTTTTTCTTATATCTTGTCACTATCTCTCTATTTCTTTCTCTCGTTATCTCTCTCTCTCTCTCACTTTCTCACGCTCTTTCTCTCTTCCTTTCTTTCTACCTTTTTCGCTACTGAGTCGGACGACGGGACCGTGATAATTGTAACATTTTCAATCATTTTTACTTTCATACAATTCGTACGCACAGTATTTTTTTCATTCATTTCAACATTTTAAACTCACACACTCTCCTCTTCGCCAAAGTTATGCTGTCTTAATGTGTATGTGTGTCTCTATTTCTCATTCTACATTGCCAAAAGAGCTGCCAAAGAATATTCTTGCACGAAGGAAGATAATAACTTTAACGTCTTAATTTCTTTACTTTTTTTTCTTCATCATACTTTACACTTAACGGATACTATAATTTTTTCATCACGTTAATCACCTTTCTTTGTCTCTATTTAATTTATTCACATACTAAAGTTGTCTTTACAATATATTAGCGAACCTCCCGGTAGGCAAGGAGGTAGGCCGTCTCTGTATAATTTTTTTTTTAATTCTCTCTCTCTCTCTCTCTCTCTCTCTCTCTCATTAATGCTTGCATAATACTTTTAGTTTTTAATACCTTTCGCTCATCTTCATTCTCTCACCCAATCAAAAACTATCACTAGCTCATCTCTTGCTTTCTCCCACTTTTTTTTATTCCTCTCACCTTGTCTTGTATTCTCTCGCTTTTTTCTAGGATCGGTTTGCGCCGAACGTCTCCAGTCCGTGTGGCTCCGAGCTCAGTCCGAAATCGCTGGTTTCTGCTTCTTTATTTTTCATAATATAATATCGATGTTTTTCGAGATCCTTTTCTTTATACAGCGATTACGTTAAACGGGAACGGTGTATTGGTATTCCGCGTCGCGGCGAGATCGCGAGATTTCCGGCTTCAACGACGGTCGCATCAAGGACACTTGGCTCCCTACGCTTTTCTGTACCATCCACTTTAGTCGAATGATAATCGCACCCCATCTCTCCATCTACTTCGAGGTGATACCTTTTAATTTCCATAATAATTCCATCCAATATCTCTTTGTGAAAAATCAAGAGGCTACATGTGACACTTAAATTATAAATGTTAAAGAATAGAGCACTTTAAAAAAAAGGTGGTTAAAAATGTAAATTAATTGCTTGAAAATTTTTGAGATGTGGTTCGAAAGATTGCGGAGATTTTGATTATAATAAAAAATTCGAAAAAGTTCAATGATTTAACGATTGCGTTTGAATATAAATAAATTGGAGAAATATTTCGGAAAGCTGGAGTATCAACAGACTTTCATTCTTCATTGGCACTGTAAATAAAACATCTTTGTTTAAACATTTGTTCGTAGCAGGAGTATCGACTGCTAGCGAAGCACGGAGAGGTAGGTACTTTCCATTTGTGTACAACCGTTAGGCGTTGAACTCTTTCGAAAAATTCATGATTAGTTAAATAATTGTTAAAAATTGTTTGTTGAAAGCGAAGCCGGAGTCATCGACGGTCTACGAAATTTCCAACTATTAAAAAAATTTCAATGACAACTTAAGAATCGATG
Source organism: Kradibia gibbosae (assembly GCA_018907135.1). Classification (NCBI taxonomy): domain Eukaryota; kingdom Metazoa; phylum Arthropoda; class Insecta; order Hymenoptera; family Agaonidae; genus Kradibia; species Kradibia gibbosae. Next base: position 17,104,989 of record JACCHX010000001.1, read on the forward strand.
TGAACAATTAATTAGCTTCTAAGATTTACACTCGAGAATTAAATTTCAAAATAAACCCACGCCTGTCTTTAAAATTGCGTCATTAACCACTTCCAACATTACTTTTTTTATATAGGCTTAAACACGCTATGCGTAATGAGATTATCACACAGGAAAAATTGTTCACGCGGTATCAACAATCAGTTGTCGTAACGTGCACGCGCGATTCATGCGTCATCCTTATTATTCTGTTAAAAACGTAATGTAGTCTCTCTCTCTTTATCAGAATCCGCGACACTTTCACTCGCTCATCTCTTATCACTTATACAATTACGCACATCATTATCATTGTCGCGTGTACACAGTCACCAATTTGCGCAGATACGCTCGTTTACTCCCTTCTCCATTGGTTTTTATTTATTAATGTTAATTTTTTTTATCGTTTATTAATTTTTAATCCCTTTACTTTTCCGTTAAAAGCAATCACGCAGGTCAAAGCAATTGTGCAGGATAGGGTGAGGGCGCACTCGTCTCTTTGCCCTAAGTGCTACAAAAAAAAACTATCGGCGCCCCCCTCCGCTACCGATCACGTAATTAACGCGCGCGCGCGTCATCACATCATTAAGCATGCGCATTATCCAATTTTATTTTATTATTATTACATATACTCCTAATAGTTGAGAGAATATTATTTCTCTCTTCACCACATCTTAATGTTCGCTCCATCTATATTTCGGCTTCTATTTTGTTCGACAATCTTTATTTTTTATTGGTTATCACGTCTTAATATTGAAAACTCTTAGTTATAATAAGAATCGTAATAATCATCATAATCATTAATTTTTAAAGTAATTATGACTTCGATCTCGTTTTTCATTATTTTTAGTTAATCATAATATAATAATTAATAGCTTGCAAGTGTTAACGTTAAATACTATTACTTAATATCCTGCTTGCGTATTCCTTATTTACGCATGTAGGTTAGTACATATGCTTACTATTTTTTGTCTGAAGCTAAATAGCTTTTATTTTCTCACATCGAAGCTTTTACATTTGTTTTAAAAATTTGTCTGACATCATTATTTTTGCAGTATATCCCTCTAAATGGAACATCCATGTTCCGAAGCAGCGAGCCGGTCCCCTTTTATAAGACCAGTTTAGTGTAAATCGGATCGCGCGATCTTGGTTATATATTGGCTTATCCTTAATCGTTAGCTCCACAAATGTGCCAGAGAAGAGCGTCAGCATCATTAACCTTCTACATCAAACGACCTTTATTATTTATGCGAGCCTAAAATCGATTTTACTTTATTTAGAGAGTCATGAAAGATTGATATTCATTACGTTTCTCGATCTTAGATAAATCATATGTATCGAATAATTGCTTACTCAATGATGCTTTACGAACCATTCACTAAAATTTTTTTTTCATCGAAACATTTAGTTCGCGAAGTCTAAATCATATTTTAATGGACTCTGCGAATCTACTCTATTTCATTATCATTTATATCTCGAGGATAATTTCCATGCTTTTGGAGGTTTCATAGACTGCAGTTTTGACATCAAATCCATTCGATAAAGGTATTTAATACCTATTGAAAAATAATATAGGAAAAATCCAAAAATCGCTGGCGGCGTCCAAATTTTTGAATTAATAACATTTTTTCCAATAAGATATAATCGCAAATTTTGTAATGAATTAATGGTATATATTACAAGGTATTATCAACTGTCTCTAGTGTGTCTCTTCTCTAAGTCAAAGCAGATATTTTTCGATCCAATGTACTCCGCGTCGCTATCGAATAAAAAATTTTTACGTCCATCACAATCTTCATAGATTCACAATAAATAAATTTTGATTTTTAGGAACATTTAGCCGAACTGCCGTTCCGTCCCGTCCCACGTCCAAGAGACCCCGACTTAATACCTTATTATTTATTACGTAAGCATGCGCTGCCGATATACGCCCTCCTACGTTCACGCGCAAATAGTTCAGGCACGAAATGTATCAGTTTAGACCAAACGACGAAAACGTCACCCCAGACATTTGTATACATACGTACATACACAATTTTATGTATATATAGATATGCATGGGCCAGTAGTGCCGAAATGTGAAATATATCTTTTTTTTCACGTTAGGCCAAAATCGAGCGAGGAATTCTTTTTTTTGTTTAATTTACTAGCAGCAATTTAATTTAGCGATTTTTCGTAAAATAGTTAAATAGTATCTTTTCTCCGCTGTTGAGCGAAACAGGGCTTTGTATCGCGCTGCGACAAGTCTCTTAAAGTCTTTCGAACGTGGGACGCGTGCGATTCCAAAAACGTAGGCCGAGACGTTCTTCAACAGCGATCGGAGCAACATTGCTAAAAAATAATTTGACTCAACAATAATCCTTACTTTCCTACGATATTATGAATTCGTTTGTATTCCGCGAGATTTTTTCTATTTTATATACTGCATTTTATATAATAGTAAAAACAAATTAAAAGCTAAATAGCAGCCATATTGAGGAAATCAAAAGGTATATAGCAGATAGGTAGTTTTTAAAAATTATAATAAAGTCATAGTATCTCCAATAATTGTGTTTTTTATTTAGGTGAATATAATAATAATAATAATAATAATAATAATAATAATAATAATAATAATAATAATAATAATGATAATTATTATAATAGCAATAATAATAATAATATTATGAATAATAATAATTTAAATAATAATCAGTAAATAAAATTATAATTAATTAAAAATATAGTGACTCGTGACTAGGTTAAGACTCACCGTTTGCAAAAAAGTATATAACGCGTGGTGGTTTTTGCTACATTAATTGTAATCAATCACTATTATAATAATATAAATACTGTTTAATAATAGTTATAATTGAAACGAAAAATATAGCATTGCGCTGGGGTGAGGTCGAAAAAACATAAGGCATGAATAAATAGTAATGCTTAGACAAAAATAAATCATGTGGAACAAGCGGATTGCAATCAAAATTATTAAACTAAACTGCGCAGAAATTAAGTTAATATTAATGACATTCTGTGGCGATAATTGTAACTTTTTGTATTATTTTTAATTGTATATTCTATAATAAGTTGTTTTTCTGATGAAAAGTATTGACAATTGTATTTGCCGTTATGCTGTTTAATCATCATTGAAAATGACGATATTATATACTGTTCAATTATCATTACAATAAAGAAACATAATGTCTATCCAGATAATTTTAAATGAATCGCATGTTCTCGCGGGATACAAAGTTGAATAATAAATATATATAGCATATTTTTTTCGGAAAAATTCTATCTACATATTACAATTAATTAATTAATCAATTAATTAATTAAAGGGATCAATACTGTTTGCATATATATGACGAAATTACTCAAGTTGGTATTCGACTTCAACTGTACGTGTAATTGTGTTGCAAGTGTGCGTGTAATTATGTAATAATATGTTTTGTGTATCTATGATTTTTATACACTAAAATTTTAATCAATGTTTTTAATATCTCGATACTCATTAAAATGCCTACGAAAACGATTTTTGTCTTCAGTGAATCGTTTGTTTTTATTTCAAAGCTTCGAGATTCTAATATATACCATTTTTAATTTTATCTGTATGTATATATATATATTTTTTTTTATATAATCTACTCTATATATACGTACCCGCGTGTAGTTAGTATACGTTTTTCTCCACATTTTTGTTTACCTAATGTCATCCACACGCAAGGACGCCGCCGGTCTTTTTCAATAATTTGACTCATTTACGATACTAATTAAAATGTTTTCTTTGACTTCGCTTCTATCAATCTCTTCATCTTTACACGCCTTAAATAATAATTTTATTTGAATTGCGACACTCTTAATAATTTAATAATCGACATGATGCTCATTCACATTTACTACGATAAACCATTACGAAAATGAAAGAAGAAAATTCGAAATTTTCTATGCTACTTTCAATCGTTGTGTATCCCTACGATTTAAAAGTACGACCTTTTTGACTTCTCTTAAACGTTTCGATGATGTGTACGTGTAGTTGTGAAGTATAGTGTCAAATGTGTGTACTTCATTACCATGTCGTTAATTACGACAAACTTATCTACATCGTGCTAAGTGTCTCTTGTCGAAAAATGCAAACAAATATTAGCACTAATTATTTTTCTTTCAATTTTTCGCCAGGAGACGCCAATGCACTTATCTCAAATTTCACATTTCCCGTCACGTCATTATCCAACACATCAATCACCTATACATAACATAACTATGTACATTTTAAGAACCTACGGTTCTCGATTATTTTTCTTCATTACTTTTTTTTGGTTATTTTTTTTATATCTATCCTTATTTTCTCGAACTGGATGTACGTTCGCGAAATCATGATACCAAATATAACAGCAAGAAAATATACTTTCCACAGCAAATATAATTCAAGACATACGTATGACGAACGTACTATATTCTTTCTCTAAGCTCTTTCTTATTAAAATACATGATGCGCTAGTAGACGCGAGTAAGCGAACTCGTCACCCATATGGTTGTTATCTGCAGGATTAGGAAAGTACTTTCTCCCTGGCATATTACTTTAAAAAAAGCGTTCGAAAATATGTATTTTCAGCTCTTTATTACAGCGTTACCCGAGAATAATAATAATAATAGTATTAATAATAAAATAGAAATAATAATAATAATAATAATAATAATAATTAGTTGACAGAGCTGGTACCAAGGTTTAATTTTTCACTTAGCACCCAAGCAAGTATTTAGTACGAAATTAATTTACTACTGCGAATGTTTTTCTAATTATTTCTCTCTTGTATGAAAATTTTTTAGTTTGATTGAATAAAATGGGCAGCGATGTAAAATGAAGAACTTGGCTATCCATTTATAATCGTTGTCGTGTCTTTACATTTTTTATGTGGAAAATTCTACAAAAAGTTTTATTTGGCATTATAAGCTTATATTCTTCGCATTGGTGCAATCAAAGAATCGATATTTTGGGTCCATTTAAAAATAAATGAGCACGAAGTAAAAATTAAATTTGCCTTTTTATTTGATTATAGGGCTAGACTAAAACTTAACCTTGGTACGTCGAGTGAAAATAACAAATTATTTCACCATCTGACTCTGCAACATTATATCATTATTAGCTAAATTGCATTGTTTTTTGGATGTATTCATATTTTCAGGAAATAAATTTAATGTTCCCTAATATCGTTATAAGATCGTAAAGACAATTGATAATAATATACGAACGGTTTAAGGTTTAAGATTTCGTTTAAAATTGTATCACGTACTACGAGATTCACTTAACATAACGAACATATTGGTTTTGCTACTTTTTATCGTCCTTTACTGTCGTCGATGTTTTAGCGTCTTCTCTAGCATCGTCATTTACATCATTTGCTGCCATGTCCGGTAGCAGCTCAAACGAATTTATCACCTGATGAACGATTAGCGATCTGAGGAAATCAATAAAGCTTCCACGGGTCAACTTGCTAAGGGGCGCCTGAATTGGCGAACGCTCGACATTTTTTCTCTTCTTTTTATTAATTGACACTCGCTATTCTTCGAACTTCTGTTGAGTAGTCATCTATCCTTGCGATGAATTTTTCCGCGTCCGAGTGCCTTTTTATCTGCTTCATTATCAGCATTGTTTGGCTTCGGTTGGATTGTCAAAAACTTATGAGTTTTTAATATTACTCCATGGGAAAAATAACGTGAAGCAAGGACGTGACGAATGCGATAGATCCCGTATTATGATTTTTAGCTCTGTGCTTACTTTTTTACTATCGTTCATTCGCTTGACGGATCGCTTTCGTCATTTTAATATTTTTTGGTTTTATTCGCTTCGATATGTGACTACTAGGGATACCTGCGGGGTATTTTACACTCCAGTATAAGAGTTTGGCGTAGGTCTCATTCTCTCTTTGTCTTTACTTAATACACTAAATATCAAGGTTCCTCCTTGACATAGGTAATGGTAACAACCGAGAATACCGCGAAGAACAAGGTGGCTTTCTTCACTCGAGCTGTTCCAGGAAGTTTGGACTCTTGAAGTATTCGGGTACAGGATCATCCAGCCTTGAAATCACCTTGTAAATGGATTTTTTCCAAGACTGTTCTGAATCCTTGCCGGCTTGAATTGCCTTGAAGAACTCCTTAAGCGTCTGTTCGACAACATACCTGAAGTTTGACGGTACCTGAAATGAACAACGCTTTTTATTAATCAGATGTGGGCTTTTGTTGCAAGTTCTGTTATAATTGCGACATTTATAGCATCATGTTAAAAGCAAGGTAGCGTACTCATTTTTAAAATCCGAATATAGACAAAACTTCTTATAGAAATAAAGAATTTTTTGTAAATATGAATCATAAAATGTTATTTTATAATTGGCCTGTCAATGAAGAGACATAGTATCTAAACTATCAATTAGTTATTAAGTTAAAAATTAAAATAAGCTGCAAATAATAAAAAAAATAGCATGTGCGTGTTTTTTGTAAATGCGCACCTGGGGATTCCATACCTCAATGTGGTTGTTACGATTGTAGTGTAGATTGAGCACCCGATATATTTCAGAGTCTCCACCAACTTGAAGATCTTCAACGTTTTTAACTCCTTCCGAAACGGCTTGTCTTGCATATTTTTCCATCTGGATGTAGTAAAACTCCCTGAAATGATACAAGTAATAAGCCCGTAAGTCATGATGAACATTTTGAAATAAAAATCTATAATTATACGTATAGTAATAAAAATTTCATTCAATGTAAAATTTATGATATAAATTTACAGTTCACGGAGTTACAAAAAAATATAGTAAAATAAATTATTTCTAATACAATGAACAAAAAATGCTTTATCCAATTTTTCACGTGACTGCACTGTCAATACAATTTAATACAACATATATATTCTATAATATTTTAGAAGATTAAAAATTATTCAATATTTTGAAATAAATATATAAAGTGGCTCTGTAGTTTACATTATACAAAATAAAAGCTCCTTTTCTTTATAACTAGCAGTCTGAATATGCACATCGTTCTAGATGTACATTTCTTTTCTCATTACCGGAGTCTGTTGTTCTGTAGTTTTTAGAAGTAAATAAACTGACACTTAATGGTCTCGATAAAAAATAGCTTTAATCTATTCATCTTTTGTATATACCATGAATAATAGAAAGAGGTTATGTATATGCAAATGTAAAAGGACTGGTCAAAACTAGCAAAATAAATTTTCTTATGTAAGTTTTCGTCTCTACTTTCTGTTAGTATGTATATAAATATACGTCGTCCCTTTTCTTTCCTTCATTAAGCATGTACGTATGATTGCTTGTATATGTGCGTTATATTATACGTTATTGTGACATGAATTTTGTGACTGCAAAATATTTGACAAACAAAACAAATGCTGAAATGCGCTTTTAACTGACATCAAGTAAGCTTTCGTAGTGATCTTATCGCGGTTGCAACGAAGCGCTCCTCATCGTCACTGGGAGTAATTTTTTAAGATTGCTTCCACACGAGCGGATTCTTCTCAATATCTGGGAGAATACGCAGAACACCGATGTGCAAGTCGACTCTTACTCTATATTTGCGCGACGCTCGAACGATTCCTTCATGTTCGCTGCCGCGGAGAAGCGGCAGTGGTTCGTGAGTATGGGGTAGCCGCGTTCTCGAGGTCACGAGTGGAAAGATGATGCAAGCGTACGTAAAAAGAAACAAGAGTCGCGCATAACGCGTCTACTAAAGCGAGAAAACTGCAAGCCCTTTCATAGGCGAATACGCCCACGATATTCTTTCTTCCCTACGTATGCGAGCCATACTAATTAGAGCGATCGCAATATCGGCCTCATGATCTCTATCTGCGTGCGAGGCAAAGGGTGTCCCGGGGACTCGAATAAAGTAAGAATTAAGCTCGTGCAAAACTTAATAATGATTTACACGTACATCTCAGTTCGCTGAGCGTTTTCGCCTTTTTCATCAACGATGTAGCGCTCAGCCGCTGGGGAAAGACATCGCTACTCGAATCTCTCGAAAGCTCTCCTACCGCTATTTGCGTCTGTAAGAATCCTTACTCAGCAAACCAATTGCTACACATATGGATGGCCGAATGTAGACGGAAGAGATGTGGTACGTCACGTACTTATAGGCACGCGTAACCGCCAAGTGCCTAATTAAATCAGACACCTGTGGAGACAGAGACGAAAAAAAGAGAATGAGGTGATAGGAAAGAACGAGACATTTTGTGCTTTTGTGATTTATGTAAAGGCGAAGTAGGAAGAGAGAGAGAGAAAGAAAGAGAGAGATAGAGATAGAGAGAGAGAAAGGGAGAGACTATGAAACATCGAACAAGATACTCTCGTACTTTGTATAGGGGTATTAGGACAGGAAAGAAAGAGACGTTTGTAGATACTGATGTATTTTGAGGGAAATGGAAATGCGAAAACAAAATGAAAAAAGAGAGCAGAGAAAAAAGGAAAAAGTGCCCAAGTGTTAGAATTGCCACTCTTCAGGGGCTCTCTAAGTGTCGTCGACGAGCAAAAGAGAATGTGAGACAGGGTGATGATAGTAGGCGACGTGTGAGCATCGCTTGAATGCTAAGAGAAAGATAAAGAGACGAATCATAGCGCAAAGGGTGAATCGTAGCGTAGTTAGCCAAGTCCCGTTCATTATACTATACTATAATTAGGATAATAATAAGTCTTTCGGAGTGTGGCCTGACTTTCTTGATGGTTGCTGGAGCGTAAGAAAAATGCTCTCAGACAATTGGAAAGACAGAGAGGAGGAGAGAGAATAGGCGCAAGTCTGACTCGATTATTAGCATCTAATTACGAGGGAAGCTTTATTTTTTTAAAGAAATATGCCTCTTTTCTTTATTCGCAGTTAGCTGGAATAACCGGTGAAGAAACAAGCCAGATCTTCAACTCTGGAAGGAGAGCAAAAGTTTGACCCTCTTTCGCTTTTTTTATTCGACATTTTCCCTCTTTCACGCTTTTAACTATTCTTTGTACAGCCCTGAAGCCTTCAAGGCATCGCCTCCTTTCTCACATTGTCTATTTCCTTCATTATTCTTTGTTTTTCTTTTCTATGGCTTATAAGATACATGTATATTAGAAGGATCATTTAACGACTGTGAAGATGCAGTACAAAAGTTCAGTAATTAGTGAGCGAATTATTACATTTTTGGTTAAGAAATATATAAAGGAGTTTATTAACTTAATATGTACATAATCAATTAAAAAAGTTCTTGTGTGAAATATATGATATTTCATTAAAGATTTTAAGTATATGAACAAGACTGTTTTTCTTTTCTTGATTCATATCATTCTGCATTATAGCATGTTCTATATGCAATGGGGAAATAAATATTTCTAGCCGTTTGATTCGCTTTGAAAAAAATTACAGTACTTCAAAACACAGTTATCTGAATATTAAAGTTATTGTATTATGAAGGGGCTGGTCGATTTGGAGCGACTCTCGACTTGAAAACAAAAAAACGAGGCGGTTACAGTAGCTTTTTTAGTCAGGTATACTTATGTACGTCTGTGTATGAAGGTCTTCTATGGCAAAAAGTCGTTTATTACGTTCATAAGCGCGACAGTCACTGAAACATCACCGGCTGCGTCTCCCTTGAGACATTGCTCCCAAGTCCATCTTAAGTTTCTCCTGGTCTTTCATTCCCTTCTTTACACCCCGCCCGACCGACCAATATCTCACCCCAGCTATTAAATGCCTCCATTCACGAATCGCCGCTTCTACACTTTCTTACAACCCAATTCAGTCGGGGACGCCCTTCGCTCCGATTCCCCTTTGCGACGTTTGACGGTTATTTCGGGCTACCTTAGACAATGAGAACGCGCCCCGCGAGATCAGTGCCGTCTCCCTGACCCCAGAGTCGTCTCGGTTTCTTTACGCGCCCCTTCGGTTACCGAAGCTTTCTTACCCAACTTTCCCACGAGATAAACAGGATGGCTTCTGTTAATACAACCAAAATGGGTCAGCCAACAGGCGGACCGAGTTGCTGGTAAGAATGAGGAAAACCGTTCAAGTCAATTAGCCGATTTGGCGTTTCGCCCTTACTACAGGTTAAACGGCTTCCTCCGATTGTGCATCTCTTTATAAGCATTTTACTTCTTGTCGAATTTTTTTCAACACTATTATAAATTCTTGCACACGACTCTCAATTACCCCCCCCCATCACTATTTAACCAGATTGTTACATGACTTTTGCGTAAAAAAATAACAAAGACAATACACGTATAAAGGGAGAGCTCTGTTTAATATATACTCGGGGATTCGATAAGTTTATAAATAAATATTATTTTAATCAAAACCTGGAAAAACAGTAAATGGTCTAATACTCAGTATTTTTAATTAATTTAAAATCTACCATTACGGGTTCGACTTACAATCGTCCTATTAATGATAGCGGCAAATGTATAATCGAAACCTGCTTAATTAACAGAAGCTTTGATGTTAATCTTCCGTGGGAAAAGTAATTAAAATAAGCAAGTAAAAAATTGAGAAGAAAAAAGCTCACGACAGCTGCATGCGAAATTATGCATTTGGACTTGTAAGACAAACGTCAAAGAGAGATCCTCGCACTCGGGGTAGTTGAGCAAAGGGACCGCAAGGAGTCAGGAGTCAACCGACCGATAGTACATATCCAAAAGATGCAGGGACGCGCAAAGGGTCACGCGGGCATGAACAATCCCGTGGAAAAGTGTCGGGTACTCAGGCCGCGGAATGAGTTTTCACGCGTTTGAAAGTGAGCGCGCATCAATTCTTGAAAGCAAGAGGAGTGGCAAAATGATGTCGCACGTCGCATGTATGCGCCTTTCGAGGCGTGAGTTCACTTCCATAGAGAGGGCGCGTGAAAAGACGAGGTGGAGAAAGGAAAAGGTGTCGTGGGCGTGCACACGCGCGGCCACACCAAGTTCCTACCCTCCTCAATTAGTAATTAACCTTTAAATGCAACGGCACGACTCTCTAAGATCTCTCCGGTTGCCTTTGCTCCTGATTCACGTCGTACGCCTATATATAAATAAGTGATGTTATGAGTTTCTCGCGCTCATTCTCTTACCGCCTCGCGCGTTCGCGCTCCTGCTTATATATACCAATTGGCGAAGGAAGGAGGACGCATGAATAAGTATGCGCTCTTATTAATGCCATATAAATCTCAGTAATTAAAATTTTAAATTAACATGTAATTATACGCATCGCCGTTTGCATCTGTGTTGCGTTCGCTCCTCCACGGCAATTATAAGCTCGATTTCGCGAAGCACAGCCAGCGAGACCAATACTACGTACATTTTTCGTTCTAACTAAAGACTTTTATTGAGGCTAAGAGAAAGGAAAAGCTAGAAAGAAAGATAGAGAGACAAAAACTTTATTCAATTCTGAAGATACCTTGAATTGATGAAGTTTATGATAAATAATGAAAATACAATTTATACAATTTAAAAACTATTTATGTATTGTCAAGCTAAACGAGCTAAATAATTATGTAACCATAGTATGGTAAATAAAAACATTCAAGATTCGAATTGTCACCATTTATACCAATAATTACAATTTTATAATTAAAATTGATCATTAGTTCTCTTTTTCCATTTATAAAAGCCTATAATGCTATTTATATATACAAAAAATATTACATAAATATGAACAATGATTGTTTTTTTTACATTTTTTTAATGTTGTAAGAAAATGCGGCATTATTGTTTAGAGTTCTGTAGTTCTATATATGTCTATATATATATTCTATAAATGTCTGTAAATCACCCAGAACAATTTTGCTACTCCATTTGTTGCATGAAAACCAAGAATACATGATTGTAAAATAATATATACCAAAGACAAGGTTGCTCATATATCTCAAAAGCATACATAAAGCATTACTATTCAAAAGAAATTGGCGTGCGCCTGACTCTCTTTTATCACACTAACTCTTTCTCTGTCTATTACATCTTTTTACCCCCTTCTTTTTCTGACGTACATTGCTTCTGTTTCTCTCTTGTAAATCTCGGACAATCGAATGCGATCGTACGGCAGATGTGCTTTCGACAATGTGTACTTTCTCTCTCCCGAAGAGAAATCGCACATTTCTAGGGATCAGCAGCAACGTAAGGGAAAAAGAGAGAGTGAGCGAGAAGATGAAAAGAATGGGAAAGAAGTGGCGTAGTAGAAAATTGCCAAACGAACTTACGTTGCCTTGTACATCTCCGTATGTGCAATACGTAATACGAAAGAGAGAGAAATAAAATGTTCGTCGAACGCATAGAACTAATATGGACGTCTGTATAGGTGTAGAACAAAAAGGGGGTTCGTGTGTCGCATGCGCTGTCCTTACAATGAATACTTTTCGTATATGCGTGCTACACATATATTAGTATGTATATATGTATGTATATATTATACGTACATTCTTCTTATGTTCCCCTTTGCATCTGGTTGCCTTAAAGCTGTTCGTTCACTCACTTTCTATGATCACTGTCTCTCTTTCTCATCTTTATGTCCTGTCCCCTATAAACAGCCAACTAGTTTCCTTATCCCCTCCGTTCAAAATCCCTTAGCTTCTGCCCTTATTTCGCAACATCTCTATCTCTCTCTCTCTTTCTGCCGTCGCATTAAAACGGTAGTCTTTGTATCTCTTGTGGCTCTAAAGTTTGCTTGGATAAAATCTGCGCCCTACCACTATTTTCATTGCCTTTTTTATCATTATTATCCCTTTTACGGTGAACTGATTTTGATTTGCAGAAAGATGCACGTGCATTTTCGAAAGACCCCTTCTCTCAATCCATTATTATTCGATAATTGAAAAAAGTTAAAAATTTTTTTTTTATTTGTTACGCGCGAGAAATAAACATAAATTTTTAAAAATATTCTACAATGTAAGCAAACAAATTTCTGTCAAGCATGCGTGTTTTGTAGCTTGCATTAAAATATAGACAAACAGTACCGTTAAAATTTTGCTTATTTGATAAATCTTGCCGTAATTCACAAATGATTATTTACTCATGTACAATGTCTTCAAGTTTTTTTCAATTATCAATTTCAATTAAACATAATTGCTTAAATATGTACAATGTCTTAATATAATGCAAATTATATTCATTGACAATTTAAACAATAATAATCTTAAATTGCAGAACAATTAAAAAAGATAAAATCGTTGAGTAAATAAAATCTGATAATACTTTCATGTGACATTATTGTAGAAATGAGTAATCGACGGGAAAAGTGTGACTGTTGTATATACGAATTTCAAAGATTAAAGCAAATTAATCAAGCGACTGTATTCTTATGTGTCATACAAAATTCGAATGTGAAAATAGGATGGCGCGGTGTTCGGTTCAAAGCTTTCGCGACTATGTAAGAGTACGAGCTCTTGGGAATCGTTAGCTGTAAGCGAGAAGAGGAAAAAAGAGTAAGAGAGATAGGAGCCTTTTGGCTCTTGTTTTGGGGAGGGGAACAGCTGCTTTGAGCGTTTTTACTCTTCAATAGTCGCGAATTCTAGCCTTTGCCCCTTTTACCGCCCCCGCGATTGCTCTCGTCGATGTTTAGGCAACGAGTGCTTGTCCTCGGCACTGTTGCACTTTGGGCATCGAACTGATTCTCTTCTTTTTTCTGTTCGTTTCTCTTTCTCTCTCTCTTTTCTCACTCTCTCTCTCTCTCTTTCTTTCTTTCTTTCTCTCTCTCTCTTTCCTTCTCGCACATTGCTCGATCGCTCTCTTTTCATCATTCTCGCCATCTACCTTTTGTTCCTTTTTTGGTAATTCTCTTTTTTTTTTCATCGCCGATCGATTGACATACGCCTATAGGGCTTTGAGATGATGCACCTCTAACGCGCTGCATATAACAAGTAGAGAACGCATTCTTGTAGACATGAAATTCAGTGGCCGTGCAGCTCGACATCAGCGCTGCGACGATGTAGCAACTGACGCTTTTGTTTTTAGCCGTCGGAAAAATGTTAGCACGGCACTTTCGCGGGCTGTGAGAGACTCCAACGGATGAGAAAACATCGACGGCTTTAACTTTTATGCACTCGGGAAAGTATGTAATCCTTTGAAGATGGAAGGATTGACGATGGAGCCGCTTTTTTTTATAGAGACGGAATAAATTTTTTCTTTCTATTCACTCGCTTAAGGCTAACTTGACACTTTCAAAAATGACCCTCAACGTTTGATAGCGTATATTCAACCGTTCGAAAATGTTTACGTATCCAATTACGTGACCAATAAATAGGGACTGTGACTGATCTATGCCTATAATTTCCTAGAGTGTCGTGCAATTAATTTTAATGATGAGCGAGACCTCAATGAAAGAAATGAAAATCGACAGCAACTTTACCGCTCTCATTTATATCTTCTATCGCGAGGTCGCCAATCGAGCGTTTGCTTACAAAAAGAGGCGCGCAAAGAGCAAAAGCGATCCAGTGATCAGCCGCTTTTCGAATAAACGATTTCTCCTTTGCGCCTTGGGGTAGCCCCAACATTAACCTTGAATTTCGCACATCTGCCACGGATCAACCACCATTGGCTTACGACAATGAGACGGCGACTAAGACGAGAGTGCATTGAGACCACGGGGCATCGGTTGAGTGCACGCGTGAACGGACGCACGCACCCGAGCTGTAATAATGCGCGCTCAAGAGATAAACGCACACGAGGGAAAGAGCTTCGAGAAAAATCTGCGCCGACGATGGCTCGTCGTCGTCAAAGGGGAAACGAAGGGGGATATATATGCACACATACACCCGAAGTATTCATGTAAAAACAGGGAATGTACGATGTGCCTGAGGGGAGGAAGGGGTTGTCTATGCAAGAAACTCGGAAAACGACCTTTTGTCAAAATGCGTGTACTTTTACTTGAGATGGCCCGGTAATTGTGGTCAACTATTTCAACCAATTCTTCGGACAATGACAAATGAAAATTGATTATTAGTTATTGTTCAGATTTGTCTTTCCCTTATTTTACTAATTCTAATCCTCTAATATATGTACTATAAATTCAAGACGAGTAAGCAAGGCAGGTTGATTAAAACTAGTACGCACAATTAAACATATGTTTCTGGAGCTTACCCTACGTATGTGGTATAAAGCAGCGGATCATGCCGAATTATACATCGTATTTCTGAAACTCGGTGTATAGTGTTTAGTTCTTTATATTTTAACTCTTATACACATTGTTATTCCTTAGTAGTTATATTTCATAAATTATTAACTGATACATGTAATATATATATTAAAATGTAATTTTACTTGTCAAATAAATAATAATTTTGTTTTATTATTGGGATTTTTATGAAAATCTGTAGCTTAAAAAAAACTTTAATAGTTTATTTCAAATATTCATTAAAAGTATTACAAAATAAACTTATTGCTATAAGTATTAAATTTATTCTTTTTAACTCTTTATCTTTTAACTTCTGCATTCATAAATCCATCCATTAGTCATTTATAAATGCGCAAGATCAAATAAATAGACATTTCATAAAAAAAGATATTTAATCAAGCACGTTTTTTTCATTCAAAGAAGCAACGATCTACTTTGAAAGGATGAAGATCAACTTAGATAATAGAGAAAATTTACAAATTTTACATTTATTACGTAATATAGCAAAACAATGCAAAATTAAATTTAAAACATGTAAACAAATAACCAATTTAAAATTAATATGGTTTTTTGAAATTGAATTTGCAAATATGCAAACAGAAGTATACAATTATTTACTTATAAACTGAAGGCAGCTGCATATATTTTACGAAAGTTTTTGCAAGAAGGTTTTTGAAATGTAATATAATTTGCATATATATTAATATACATGCAACGTAATAAGTTGTGCAATAATGTAATAAACAAAATATAATGAATCTGTTTTACTATACTGGCATACTGGCGCAATATTAATAGAGCGATGTTTATAATACGTTTGCTTATTATTTCTTTATTGTCTGTTCTAGTCTAAGTCGGCCATATTTTCCTAAATTAGTGCGGACAATAAAGACCAAATGATAAAAGCTTTGGTGAACATTTCTGTCTTAAATCTCCTTCTGTATTCGTAATGCCCTCTCCCTCCAGCGTCGAATGTATATATTCGTTCGATGATCTCCCCCGCACGAGCGCCTATCTTCAGTTTTTTTTATTTCTTTTTTTATACGCCCAAGCACAAAGGATCGCCGAATATCCATGAACGAATTGTGCCAACCGTTATGGGGCGCGTGAAAAAGACAACAACCACGATGGTGACTACGACGACGACGACGCCGACGTCGAGAAGGTCGAACGTTGCATAGCGGCTTTGCAGGGGTGGCATTTTCGGGGTGGCGGAGATTCGGCCCATCCGATGAGTGTTCACGTACTAGGGCACTGGGTTAGGACTATGGGATGAACGCACACGTGTGCAACTTCACATGCGGCTGTGTGTGGTTAAATAGGATTTGTTAGACAACTGTCATATAAGGGCAAGATATTTCCGAGCGTAGAAGATGTATTTACTCATGACAGGGATCAACATTGTCAACAAATGCGTGCGAGTGATTATATGTTTTTGCGGGCCTTAAGTTTCAAAGATTTGAGCCTAAGTTCAATCTTATATAATGCTCTGCGTAGAAGCAGAGAAAGAGCGGACGAAATAGTAGGTGGGAGTGTCCAAAAAATTTAAAAGGAAGGTACTTAGAGTCATAAATTAGACTCAATGAGGAAAATCAATCCGAGTGCGTTATTGTTTACATGGGTGTGCGCAACTGACTCAGTATATTGAAAAAAAAGTGAGCGTTAGAGTTTAAATGACTTAGAATTATTTTGACTACGTACACCGATGATTTAAGAACATATTATATATTTACCAACAAGTTATAATCTATAAGTAGCTTGTGGTGATGTATTTTCTTAAAATAAGCAAAAGTTTTGTGATTGAAATTCTCGATTTATAGCAAAAAAAAATGCTGCCCACAATTTTTACCTATAAAAATCCTTTGAGCAAGCATCAATGTTAAAAATTCATATTAATTTTAACTGAAGCACATAAAAAAAACTAACTGTCAATAAAACGAAGAAAATTAATTAAGTTGACGGGATCACTTGATCGAATCAAGACAATCGAAAACTATTAATATATAATGCACGTTTTCTCGTAATAGAATAAAATCAATTAAATTTACATGGCACCCCTGATTCAAATTTCTCGATTGGAAAAAAGCAAACAAATTTTCATCTCGCGCAAACTAATCTTAGATGGTCGGCCGAGCATTTATAAACTCCAAGGACGTGAATTAATCTGCTATTCCTCCGCCCCGTCTCATCACGGGAATGAATTTTCGACGGCCTACTTGTCACCCGTATACAAAGTCTCGTAAGATATATGCACTTAGGTACCAAGTTGGCTAGCACGTATATGAGTCTCGACCCGCATAAGCGCCTACTCACCTCCTGTATAATACTTGGCAGGCAGCTTGGCATATGGGCGATTCGCATGTGTGTTAAGCGTAGTACGATGATGCTCGTCGTTAACTGTACTTGACTGGAGACTCTGCCAGCATGTTTCTTTTCTATTTTACTCTCTCGCCCTTTTCTTTCCTTGCTTTTATTTTCATGCTCGTGCGTAACTTATTCGACTTGCTTGGAGCGAGCATTCGGCAATTGTTTCTATTTTAAAACGATTTAGACAAGCTTTTGTTTTGTGTTTTCTTACATTTGAAGTACTCTTCTTCTAAAAATATAATTTTTAATTTGCAAGTGATTAGCTTTCATACTTTTTTTTTAATTGGTAATAATTCATTACATTACGAGCGTTCCTTTTATGCTGCGTAATTTCATAAATTTTGTGCTAATAATGAAATAGCATCTTGTTTATCAGGATCTAGTTGATTAGAAACAAATATACACCAGCTACTAAAATTTTTGAGAGAATATATGAAACATTTTGTCATTATTGGATGGAGAATTATAATTACGTAGAAAGACGATCGGACACTGGCAGCTCGCCAAATTGAAAGTAGAAAAATGAAGTAGCCAGTTACATCGTCCCTAGCGCAGGATCGCTATCAAGGGGATTTCCTAAAGAGTGAGAATAAAAGAGATAGTGACAAGCGAAAGAAGTAAACGAGCGAGAACAAGTAGGACAGATTGACGCGAAAAAGCGAGAAGAATATGGGGTGAATAGGAAGTCGCGAGATGGTTTAACGAACGGAAAAAAGAAGGGCAAGAAAGTGCTTTAATCTGAACGACGGATGATTTCATTTGATCTGACAAGATGCAATTAGCCCGGTATCGTTTGCTGATAAATATATTGGGTAGTCATGGCTCTCCTTTTTTTTATTAGTAAATCTTTTTCCACTGCTATCAACTTGAAAATTAAAAAACTTTTATAATGCCATTATAATAAAATATTTCTTAAGCTTTTTTAATTAATGTGAAAGTATATTACAACTGATATTGTAAAAATTACGCTACGTTATTTCAATAATAAAAATTTTTTCCTCTAGTAATATAATGATTTGTTTAAATTAATAATTCTTGTAAAAATAGAAATTCAAGTATGCACAGTGAATGAAATACTGAAACGACTTCAATCTTTGAACTACATTTTGAGTATCTCTATAAGAATAGAATGAATTCTTATTTATGATGGCTAATAATGTGAAACACTTATAAAAGAAAATGTTTACAAAATGCTATTTTTTAATTCTGTTTTATTACTTTTCACAGATAAATAGTCTATACATATAAAAATACGTTAACTGAGTTTTTGGGGATTCCTAGACTTAAAACAATATTGAAACATTATCCATCATACAAAAGTTGCATTTTATCCTTTTTAACAGTAGATATTACTGAAGTTTTGCAATGATGGTGCGACAGAATGCAGCTTTCAAACAAAATTCAAAGTGAAGAGGTAGAAGGGTAAAACGAAACGTGAATTGCGGTGAATGTACGAAAAATGAAAGGAAGATAATTTACGAAAATACAAAAAAGATAGATACATAAAAAAATGCTACGGCAACTCGGAGGGTGGGAGAAATGTGCGGACTTTGCGTAAGAGAATGAAATGCGAGGAGATAGAGACGGATCAAACGTTGTACATTAGTAAGGCAAACATCTTCGCTTAAATTTTTATTGTTCAGTAAAAAGTAATGAATTATAAAATATTCAAAGTTTATTGATCTGATTAGAAAATGAATACCCGTAAATAAGCTCATGCATTTATTTTTAATCGGTCAATAATATTTTATATGTTCCCTACGTTAAGAGTAATAAGTAGCAAAAAAGCTTACAAAAAATTCAAGAATAAAGCGTAAAAGAGCCGATGTGAAGAGATAAACTTGTAATACAATTAGCTATTAGTTAATAGTATAATCCGGCGTAATTATTATCTTACGGAGGTGAAAAAGAAGAAGGCGGGATGGGGGAAATTTTCGCTGGCCTCAACGCGGCTCCGCGTTGCTCGCAGCCAATTACACGGCGTTATCTAAGAGCTTCGCGTTGTATCCACGCCGAAGGACTGCACCCCGGTAACTCATTTTGATAAACTGTTTTCCAAGCTCTTTGCTGGTGATTGCAAATTAAATCCGTTAGCGAAACCTAGACTGAGAGCTAAGCTCCGGCGGCTGCGCAAAATACGACTGAGAGGCCGAGGATTGCCATTACCCCTTTGGTCGGCCCCGAGTGCAGCAAATGCTATAACCCTAACTTGCACGGCACACAAAGCCGATTAGAGCACAAGGTATTATCATTTGATGTTGTTTTTTTTTCCTTCGTTTTGGGTTTCCTTCCCTTGATCGTGCCGATTCCACCGGACGAAGGGACGAGGATTCCTTGAATATGTTTCTTCGCTTATGTTTTCGATTGTCTTTATGAATCGACGATATACGCAAAATATCCTCCCCGTAAATTTGGCAAAAATTTCCAATTGCGTGCATTCCAAAAGTTGCTCATCATAATTTTCATTAGTGATGTCTTACTCATCAGCTTGTACTTTATATCGGCTTATAAAGTTCCATTTTTGATCCATATTAAAAGATTCACATAAAATCAGCATCGTTTTCAGTATTATCAATCATGTATTCATAATCAGCTCTATAAATCATCATGAGATAATATATTTTATGCCACAGGGAATCAACTAGGTACACATCATTGAATATTGGATTTTAATGAATAAAATGATAACGGTATGTGTGGAAAAAAACATCTAAAGGGGAAATTGAGTCCACCCTGTCTCGAAAATAATTTTCCATAAAACTCTTCGATAATCTCTGGGATCGTTTTGTTGCAAGCACAACAACGACTCATAGCTTTGGATTAGCTTTGCAACACGAGTTCGTCGATGCTTACATCCCTTATAAAGTCTCACAGCCTTCCCGTGCGCTGATCCCCGTCCTCCTTCTTCCTCGATATCTCGAAACGAGAAACTCGCTGATCCCGTCTCTCCCTGCCTTCTCTCGGTCTTTCTGTTTTTCTTGCTTATTCGACCCCACCCCCATCAAAGTTTTATATCTCGTTTTAAAGTCTGGATCCTTCTTTTCGTTCCCGTTATTTCTCCAGTACAGCAGGGCGGCAGCGACCCCGCGGCCAAGGTATTGTCTGTTGCCCAGCCAATACCTCAGCGTCGTCACTGCCACCACCACCACCACTCCGACGCCATCACCGCTACCAGGAGCAGCAGTGGTGGTGGTGATGATGTTGGCTCTTAGCTGCAATGTTACTCATTATTGCGGGGCGGAGGTCGGGCGAGGAAAAAAGGTCGAAGAGATCGAAAGGAGGAGCGCTTTTAAAGAAAAAGGGGCAGCCCCGAGGTAACTTTACCTCTTCCTCCTTCATCTTCTACGTCCGATTTAAAAAAAGAGAAGAGGATCGAGGAGGCGCATTCGGTGAGTGAATCCATGTTTTGCCCATTCCCGAACGGAATTCCTGGTCTCCTACTGTTATTTTGCTCTCTTTGGCAAGTTGAATGTAGCGCCGCGGATGAGCGGAAAGGAGTGTTTGATGTTGAGCAAGGATATTTTTCTTCGTTTTACTTTTCTCTCCTATGCTTTTCATTTTTATTTAAGTTAACTAAAAATTTCTGCCTGCTTAATAACGATACTTCATTTTTACACGCAAGATAAACTTCCAAACATCATAATCGAATAAGTTTTTCTTCGTGGATAGAACATCGAAGGTTTGTAGTAGCCTCAATTTATTCACAGAATAAAACACAAAGTTAACTGATAGAATAACGTGGCTTACTTTAAATATAAGTTAGTCTACTATTCAATAATATATTGATCTCGTATAAAGATTCAATCCAACTAAAAATAATTTTGCTAAAGAAAAGCCGGCAACATGCAGTCGACAAATTAATTCAAATTTTGTGTCAATCATGCAACGTAACTCAAATTACAAGAAGTCATCGAGATCCGTAGAACATCATTTTTGCTCTACCTCATAACATGCCATGTAAACTTGATTTGAATATTAAAAACTATAAGGAGTTGAGCTCTCACTGCTAGCGCAAAAGACATTTCCAGAAACTCATTCAAGTGAAATTTCTTTCTCCTCTTTGCTCTTATTCGGCATCCGATTCTTTCAGTGGGTAAAGACAAAGTCTAAAGGAGTGTGTGTGTGTACGTGTTTGTATAAGTGTTTATATACTTATGTGTGTTGTGTGTAGGGAATAAGAGAATTTATTGTAATAAATCTCAAAGGAGTGACGATAAGCAATTTGTTTATATAAATATATATGTATATACAAGTGTGCAAATATAAGCGAAAAAAGTCGTGATTTCGAGAAAAAGTAAAAGCAGCCAGAAAAAGTAGCAAGAGAAAGATAGAGAGAAATATAGGTTTTCATAGAAAATGAGAGTGAGATAGGGAAGAGTAAATCAACGGCATTAATTAGTGCCAAGAACGTAATTAAGTAATTTTTAATTAAGTGACTGACGCTTATGTATACGAGAAGGAAAGCTGGGTTCACTCGGTCCACGGACTTCGTATAGAGAGACAGTGCATAAATTGCAATTGTGGGGGTGAAGATAGTGAAGGACGAAGACTCAATTTGTAGACTGTAGAATTCAGAGTTATAATTACTATCGCAAGTGTATATGAATAGGTTCTGCACGATTGATTTGTAACGCATTTAGTATTAATTCCTTAATTTTAGGAAACTTGAAAAACCTAAAACTTACTATTAAAAGTAACTCAAATTTGTTCATTGGGATAAAGAAAATAACTTTTAATCATTTTTTTATGCCACGTATCTAATACAAACAATGATGTAAATATGCGGGTAGAGTAGAGTAAACCCAAGGTTTACCCGATCTCATTATTCATTCGAATATCAAAATGTATTATTTTCACTTTACTGACTTCCTATGAAGATTCTGTTTTTTACAATATACAAAATAATATGATTTTTTTATATTGTAATGGCTTACCGAGTAACGTACACAAATTGTGAATTTTACGCTTAAGGAAGCCCAAATAAAATGTGCAAAAATGTATAAACATCCAGCTTTAATTTACATTATTAAATGTTTAAAACTCATTTTATTGTTTCATTTCAATCTGTAAAGTTTTATTAACCTACATATACCTTTTTCGCATGTGCGTGCAAAAATAATGTAATCTGCTCTTAGCTAGATTGTTTTACTACATCATGAATGGATAGATAAAAATATTAAATAACACTGTATATATATAGTTTATGAAGATAGTAAAACAATTTTAATAAATTAACATATTTACTTAAGAATAAAGTATTTAAGTATTTCCATAAAAAATTTTGTATAATTCATAAAATTGTTTTACTTTTCATTGTTTTTAAAGAAATTGAGTTCCATTGTCTATCAATAAAAAAACAAGAAATTCCATTAGTTGGAAGAAAGTACTTACATCTGGAAATTCAGATCGAAACAAAAAATATTTAGAGAAGGTAGAAAGAAAAGTTAGATCTTAACTTTTGACAGTAGCTCGTTAACGAATCTCTCGAAAATCTCGAGACAAGCGCAGTTTTACCATTCATGACTATACCTATACACCTTCTACATATATATATATATATATATATACATAATTCGTATCGCAAAAAAGTGGAAATAAAGAGAGAGATCAAGAGAGAAAACTAAGCTCGGTGAATAAAACACTTTTGTGTTCGCGGACCACGAGTGGACTACTGATGTTATGACGATAAAGAGAGAATTCTCATCATCCGGGAATGAGAGAACATAAAAGTGAGAAGGAGGGTAATAGAGAAAATATGCAAGCGAGTGAGATATAGGTGATGGTTGGTAGAAAGGAAGGGATAGAGAAGTTAAAACAGATAGTGAGAGAGAACGAGATGAGTGAAATCTAGAGCCAAAGAGTTACCACTCCATTGTGCCATGCTCTGAGTTTTTAATTAAGGAGCCGACGCGAGTTCCTCGAGAGAATCTCTGAGGCGCGCCGTACTTGCATTTACCTGCACATCTGTATAGGAGCTATCTGGAAATTTAAAGGAAAGAGGCTTTTGGTCTTCTCAAACACATATACCCTCATTTGAACGTATGTAGAAGAAGTCGGCTTCCTTATATAGGTGGATGCATATCCGAGATAAATATACGAGGGTTACAAGACTTTTCTCTTTGGAATAAAATGAGATCGAGGGCTCTCGTCGTCTTTCACATCAAGCTCTTTCGTCCTTGCTCCTCTTCTTTATCTTCGCCACATTTGAGAGAGTGCAGTGTTTAAATGAGAAAATAATACGAAACTCTATATAGTTATACAGACACAAGCATCTAAAATCGGAGAGAAATGTAAGTGCCGACAGTCTAAGAGATTCGAGGACGCCCGGACAAAAAAGATTGATAAAAAGTCCTTACTAAAAAGTAGATAAGTCAAATACTAGTAGACATCTTCTCTTTATACGAAAAAGATAGAAATATTAGATAAAGAGAGGACAACCAAAGGTAAAAGGACGGAGGTTATCGGAGAATGGGATGAAAAAAGAAGCTTTGCTCTAAAAATTGCTATGTCCACGAGCGATGTACTCTTTTCTACTTTCTTTACCCCTTTACTTATAAGACGGCGATGGAGGCTGCGGTCGTCCATTCACTTCAAGCATTACTATGAACTATCAGAATAGGAGAATTCCGTAGAGATTCTGTCCTCGAAGCTTTTGTTTTCAGAAGGATTCGAGTTCGCTCATTTTACCGCCGGAGAATCTCTCATTTCTTTCTGGAGTATGTCTTTCGAGTACCGACGCCAAACGAGTCCTCGTACCGACAGACAGAGTAAGAGGAATAAAGTGGAGTGAAGACGTCGACGGCTAAATTTATGGCGCGCCTACACCCGCATAGGTACATATCGAGTCAAAGAAAGGGGAAAAATACACGCCCAAACCCCGACTTCTCGCTAAGCCTCGCAGACATCCTGAAGGATCGGTGGGAGGCGAGCGCCCGCGTGCACGCGACCTTTTGCACGATGTACATTCTCCTTCTGAAACCGCCCTCGCGTTGATGTATAAAATACCAAAGTAAGATAAAGAGAGAAATTTTTTCGTTTTCTTTCATTTTAACCTGGACGCGTTCGTCTGTAATAATTACTTGGTTTTCTTAAGAGATGCCGCACGAGTCTATGAAGAAAAGGGTTTAAACGTGAATGGCAGAGGGACTTTTGAAAGATGCAAAATAAGGATGGTGCGTATTTCCGAGGGCTTAAGTACGACCAACGCGTTGCAATGTAGTTGGCAGAGAAACGAAAAATAATAACCGTCGAGCAAGCGCATATTGTATGCATAAATGCGCTAATTACGAAGCGATGCCTATACATACACTTTCACGCAGGTTCAACACACTCATTTTTTTCATCCATAATTCATGCATACGTTCAGTCAGAGCATGGACAAAAAATCGCCAATGGAATGAAAAAGCATATAGTTTTTCTTTCCTATTATACAAATATACATATGCATATAATATATATGCCTCAGGCCGGATTCATCCGCATTCAAAGATGAAGCGAAAGTATATCTGCTACTGATTCTCAAATTTTAGTCCTGCATAAGTGCAGAAGGAGCGATAGAAATTAAAGGGAAAGAGAGAGAGAGAGAGAGATGCAAAAAATGGAGAAACAGAGAACAGCTTATATTCTTTTGTAATAAAGGAAAAAATGACTATATGCTTCAGCAAACACACGTACGTTAAATGGCTTTCTATCTTTCCTGCTCTTTCTCCTATGTTTCTTTCGTGCGAGCAATACGCACAAGATTGTGGGATTAAAAAACAGAGCTGCAGAACAGTGAGACGTATGTAAATCTGTAGAGAAAAGGAAGAGAGAAAGAAAATTGAGAGAGTACACACGCGTTCTGCCGTGTGTGGAGTTTGCCCCTCAAGTCGTTTACACTCAAGATTTCGGTAATCCGCCTGGCTCGCTGTTAATTAGACGCCTTTGCTCTCCTTTCTCTAGACTCTTATCTTTACGTGTGAGAGCTCCGCTCGTTTGTACATGAAGAGAACAAGGGAGTAGCTATGAGAGCAAGAGAGCTAGTAAGAGAAAAAGGTACGCTAGCCTCGAGATTATTAGACTTTAAGTAAGGAGGGAGGGTGAGCGCTACTCACGGCTACATTTACCGGCACGAGGCAACGAGAAACGCCGCTAAATGCGTCTCAATTACGTTAATAAGTTCGAAGGGACGGCCTCCCTCGTTACATCACAAGCCCTCTGTGGCATCCCTTCGAAATTGATATACAAAGGCGCAAGAGCATGAAATCCGGAGGCGGCGCGCGAGGTGCTTCTCTCGCTCTTCCAATGCCGCCAAATCGTGTTCCTCAAAACTGTGCGTGCGCCGAAGACGTTCAGACGGCCTTGGGGTGGGGTGGGGGAGTGCGTTCGCAAGGATGGTGAAAAAGTCACGAAAGTTGAGAAAGGCCGAAACACTAATGACCGCGACACGGATCACGTGTCCAAAAGATAATAGCTCAGGAAATTTGCGTTTACGGAATTACCTCGTCATTATGCGACTCTATTGTTTGCGTCCCATTCCCTCCCACCAACGGCACGAGCTCCAACCCTCTTCGATAACCACCCGCGTGTTTGTACCGGGGCACGGCAGGTCAGGTGATGAAAGGCCAGATAAGGAAGGTCTCCGCGAAGGAGATATGAACGAGGCGCCGCGCATTATTGTCACTGTCCACACGTGTACTCACGAGATGGTCGAAAGGATAATGTGAGGGAGGAACGCTAACTACGTATATCTTGCCCTCCCTTCGTTGGCCTTCTGTGCGTTCTGCTTGCTTTTACGATTGTTTGCCTTTCTCGCTTCTTTGATTCTAAGAAGCAGCTGGTTTTACGCGCCGTGTAACTTCTAATGTATCGATTTTTTAAAAAAATTTGATTTTGTCTTCTGGGAAAGCTCGTTTAGAAAGTCCTCTTTAATATTCAACTCGGCTAAAGGCTTCATTTTCACTTGGCAATTAAGTTCATTTCAATAAAGCAATCTCGCGAAATAGGACCTACGGCATATTGTTGGACTCTAGGTTAAAATGGAATTAACTCTTTATAAAAGAAACATTAAATTGGAATTTCTCACTTCAATATATCCTATTATTCTATTAGGCAATTTATTAACTGCAATTTAATTTGCCTATCTTTGACCCTCCAAGCGCATATTCTTATTTATTGTATCTCTAATGTAATTGTATAAATAGCACGCGTTTCTTCAAAGCCGCTTCATAATACGTTCCCACGTTCGGTTAACAATTGACACCAGATTTTCAACTCCACGTCGATTTGCCTACGATGCTCCCCAGCGAGTCGCCTATAAGCAATCAAGCGACGTGAAACCGGCGCTTTTATATTTGAAGAGTAGGCGTCGGGGGCCGGTGAAGGTGGGTGGTTTCGTACTTTGGTGCCCGCGCGATTGGCAGAAGCCTCGTAACTGTCGCACGAGTCACTCACTCTGCTTGCGCATACACTCATTGTCCATTATACGGCATAAAATTCCTTCTATGCCGCAAGATAAGATCTGACTACGACGTCGCGTGTCCGTTTTTATGATCTGATAAGAAGTCCCGCTCCCTCGTATCTTCTTCTTTTCACCCCCACCCCTCCCCTCTTTCGACCCGCCTTCAACCCCTGCGTCGCCACTTCCACGAGCCACTATTCTCTATTTTATGCGACCCCAATTGTCCCCTTTTGGCCTCTCAGCGGCTAGTTCGATTTATCCGTCGAAGGTTGTCGGTTTGTAGATACAAAACGAGCCAAAGATTCAGTCGCTCAATTGTGTTATTCGAACGAATAAAGCATTAAGAATTAAAGATTGTAGATGATGATGAATAATTCGATCTTGTTGTACTGGGGTGCGTCAAGTTTTTCAATTTTTTTCTTTCAATTTGTATTCAAAGTATTTAATTCGAAATAGCTTTAGAAATAGTTCCTACTAATGATTATACAAAACCATATAATTATTCATTTTTTTAATGTGGATAATAATTAAAAAATGATTTTTAACGCTAAATAAGATTTTACGTCAGTATTTTACGTGCCATTTGTAAGAACGCCTTGATTTTATAAAACAATTAACGGATAGTAATGACCAATTCAATTCTCAATTTTTATGAAGTAAAAGCCGGCAATTATAGAAGATCATCAGGATACTCAATTGATTTGTTCACGTTTAATAATTCACATATGACCTTGTTCAACAATACCACTTCGATGCCTTGAAATCAACTTGACTTTTAGGTGGATATTATGGGAAGAATGTGTTTTTACAGAAGCCACACGCAATTTGTTAAACAATAATTATCCCAAGCTATCTTTACGTGTTTTTTCTGTCACTTTCCATGTCTTGGAAAATAAAAAGCCAGCGTCGTCACGAGATTTGTCCTTCCACGCTTTAATAACAGACAGAGGACAGCAATAACGTGCTCGCGTCAGTATTGCGTCTCGTGACAAAGGAAACGTGGCGAGGGGTTATTTCCGCATAGGAAGCCGTGCATTAGTCTATCAGATCGAACACGCGTCTTTTTCCCAAGCGGAAAAAGTTCAACCCGAAGACACCCTTATAAGCGTTAATAACTGCCCGGGGCCGTAGCTTGGGGTAGGCGGGGTAACATCGATGGCGGGGGGCGAAAAGGAAGACCTGCTTGGGAACGTATGTTATCGAAGATGCGCGACAATGGGAACGCGCGGTGAAGCAGAACCGGAGGACGATCGTTGATGAGATCGCGATTGACGATAAGGCGTTGGGGGCGTGTACTCACAGCTAGTGAAAAATCGACTTTTGTTCCTTGCTTGCCCTTCGCGTTGCATCATAAATTAGGCGCACGATTTTAGTCCAAATAACCACGTGTCTCAGGCTCTTATGAATAGTACGACCATTTTATTTCCCTCCTTCCACTATATTTGTTTGTCGTCTTTATATATTTTTCATCCAGTAGCATGAGTTGACTAAAGATGATAAATAACAAAGAAATAAAAATAAAATAGCGAGGGGAAGAAGCTCTAATACAATAATGCAAGTGTTTTGAACACAGGTTGTGATCGATAAACCACAGTTTTTGTTACCAATGAAGGGTCGATTATTTTATTGGTCAACTTATAGTCTGATTGTCCGAATCTGTACAGATTGTAACATTCCCTTTTTCAATTTCATTTACATACTATTGATATTTTTTACACAATCACTCACAACAGTAATTGTTTCCCTTCATCATTTTTAAAAATAAAACGTTTCATTTGACAAGTAACTTATCTATATATACGCGAAAATGGTCCAATAATAAATTGTCATGAAACGCAAATTTAGTATAAAAATTTGGTGAGAGGTAACTAATTAAATTTCAAGCCGATCACTATGATAAGCCAAAGCGTGACAGCCAAAAACTTTAAAATAGCATAGGGAAAAAGCATGAATTTACTTTTTAACTCTAAAGCAATGTATGAAGTAAATTTTGTGTTTACCTGACGCGCAATCTATCGGGAAAATTGAGAAAAAGAGGACTGGCCGAGATAGGCGTAGCGAAAGCCCTCGCATGTATTATCAGTACCACATACGTATGTTTATATGTATGCCGTCAGTTGCATCATTTGCAGCGCGAAAGATAAAACACGATATACTTACCCGCAGGGGATAATCCCGCAAATCTAACGCATAATCGAGATATACTTGTTAGAAGAATATCATAATTCTCTGCCGAAGGAATTTTCATTCTCCATATACTAGATCCACATTCTAGGGAACTAATAGACTGCAAGTTAAGAATTCAGAATAATTTCAAGA
Organism: Kradibia gibbosae; assembly: GCA_018907135.1. Taxonomy (NCBI): domain Eukaryota; kingdom Metazoa; phylum Arthropoda; class Insecta; order Hymenoptera; family Agaonidae; genus Kradibia; species Kradibia gibbosae. The sequence continues at coordinate 17,134,228 of JACCHX010000001.1, forward strand.
AACTGCGCAATGTGATGACGTAGATAATTTGCTTTATATTCGAAGGCATAGATTTAAGTTATTTATATCATTTTCGTTTACAATGGACCAAAGTAATTACCATTATTAATTTTGATATCCATAGGAATCGTTTCATGTTCAGAATAGAAACAAACTCATTTTTTGACACTAACTATAAATATTTAATGTAGCTTTCGTATCGTAAAAACGTATATATAAGCTATACAAGGGCAAACAATATTTATGTGCACAAGTGTTAGTATGTCAGAGGTACGTTAGTGTTAATGTCTGAGACTCAAGATGATAAGACAAGTAACAAAGGCAAGCAATAACGTATGAATTAAAAGTATTCTTTCAGTATTAGGGAGAGCGACATCGCCTTATATCTCGGATCTGAATGTACTCAGGCTAATTATAATCAGTCTAATGCCTCGCGAACGCGATGCTCAGACGAGTTGGTCAGTACGTTTCAGCGCCATTTCTACCTGCTGGATACTTCCGATGCTTATGCGTCCGCTACCGCTTTCCCATTTACGTGTGTTTGTAACAGCGCCGTAGATACTTTACTTATTCGCGATGACCCCACACTAATAACGTCTCGTCCACGCGCCTGTAATTAAGATTCAGACACACCCAAGTTATGCCATCGTCCCCTGGACTGTGAGAGTCGTGTCTTTTCGCATGGGAGTGGCTTACCGATTTAGTGAAAACATCGTACTCGTTTGCATAAAGTTTTGTGACACATTCAAATGGGTTCCGTCTTATCACTGGACTTATTCTTCATGTGGGATAAGGGACTATGGGGGTAAAGAGCTATGTTCAATTTTTATGTGCTATCGAGCCCTGGAATGTCCTAATTTTGTGGTTATGTAAATTTTACCGATGATATGACTACCAATTTGAACAATGGTATCATGTAATTTGCAAAAACATGATCCCCTACATATCATTTTTACTAGTTCTTTAAAAATACTACTAGCTAGAGTAGTACGTGTATATTTCAATATATGTTTAAACAGGACCATTGTAACAATTTAAACAAATATATTCTTTTGTAATAAAAATGATATAGCTCGAAGTATATTAGATCATCGAATATAATTTTAATATAAATTGACTTACCGGAAATTGGAGAACCATTTGACGAGCTGCGCCGTGTTGTTCTTGTTGAATTTGATGTCTGGGAAGTACATCTTGAGGACGGCGGAGGACGGATACCTCACCCAGAAAAACATCAGCTTGGCCTTCCTGAGGTGCATCGGCGTCAACGTCGACGAGTTCACTGTGGTTAAGGAAATATCTATACTATATTATAAGAATCCCAAAACTTATTCACAGTCATAGTTACAGCATAATTAATTTCTTTCTTATCCACAATTATATCATCGTGAACGATCGAGAAAATAAATGATGTAACTGCAACCGTAACGACCGATCTTAAGTTTCAGAATTCAGCCATACATTTTTTAGATTTGCATTTATCTATTTTCTTTATGTTATTGTTTGCACAAAACTCATTGACTGTTTGTTATTTCTCGTCGGGGGGCAACGTAAATAATCGAGTACAAATTACAAGGCGTAAATTGTTGCTTTCTTCAGCTACTCGAGGACATCTCAAACTTAATCGCGTTTTCCTTCGATATATTGAAGCGGATTAGAAATCGTACAAGCTGTATAATAGTAGCGAAGGGGTAGACCGTGCCGTAAAAAATATATATCGACGATTGGTCATATCCTCAGCGGAAGCCTTACCAACTCCTTATCTGTAATAGGATCTCCCCGTGTGGTTTCATTGCATTCTTCTTCACTTAATCCGCGCGTCGATTTTTATCTCATTCTTTCCTTACGAACCCAAGCCCAGAGTTATCCCCTTAGTCAATCATTGCTCTACTATATTTCAAAAGACTCTCGGAATGCAGGTACAAAATCCTAAATTATTTATCAATTAAATATTACTTATTCAAAATCCTTTGGAAAAGATTATTTTACAAGTACATGTATTGATATTGCAAAAAGACCAATTGATTTTATTCTTAAAATAGAATATTAATCACTATAGAGCGATGAGTTTAAGAATAAATAACACATAAATAATAAGTAGGTAATGAATGAAGGTAGACACGCGGAATAAAAAACAAGGATAAAGTAGCTTTAAAGCATGAAGTATTGATAATTTTTCGGTAGCGTTATTTATCTTTAAATACTTTGAAATATTTTGCATAATGCACTAATGGGAGTAATCAAGTTGGCTGGGGAGAAACCGTGATATAATCAAGGATCTGAAGCAGCCGTACCATGAAAAATTACGCGCTCGACCTACCCCACGTTTAGGTTGAGTTATTGATTTTTTTCACGAATAACCGCGTAAAAGGGTGCCAAAGACGATCGAACGCGACCCAACTATTGCAATCGCGATGGAAGAACATCGTTTCCTTGCCCACGCGTGAACCTACATCGGCGGTTAACTTCCCCTCGGAATGTTTGGCTGCAGGGAGTCGGAGAAAGTTTATCTACCTCTCTGTTTTTGTTTCATTATTTCTCTCTCTCGCGACCGACAGTCGAGTTCGCCCGAGCGAAAGCTCAGCGGCAGCATTGATGCATTGGTAAAGGATATTGTAGGCTGAATTCCGTCGTAGCTGATCTCGCCGGAGTTGCAGTCGCTACCCCGGTCGTTGCTGTCCATTCTCAGGTGTCCGTAGTCCGGGTTGCCGTGCTGTGCCGCAGCGAGTAATGCCGGATGAAGCATCGCCGGGGGATGCGGCAAGGGTGGCGAGTCCCGGAGCTCGACGCCGCCTTCGCCTGGTGGACTGGCTGGCATGTGGCGAGAACCGGCTCGGGGTGGCACCTGACCCGCGTGGCCTGCGTGGGGGTTGAAGAAGGGCGAGTACGGAGAGAAGACCTGGCTCTCGTGGAGACTTGGGTTTGGTATGGCGACACTCGTCGGTAGTGAGACGGGAAGCATCGGAGGCGCGTGGTACGGCCGTGGCGGCGGCGGCGGCGGGGGTGGCGGACTTTCCACCCCACCTTGGGAGCCACTGCCGTCCTGGGCGAGGATCCGCGAGACCGTCCGGGGGGTGATCCGCGTATCCGTCACCTGTGAGAATAACTAAACGTTACTATTGAATGTTTTCTGCTTAAAAAGTTTTCTCTTAAATGCTAAACTTATATCTATCGCTTAAACAACAATTACGTTACGCATTTTAAGTTCATCTATATGATACTCTAACATAATAGTTTTATATTCTTATTTAATGCAATAACGATAATAACTAAAATAATAAATTTATATATTTGCCTTTGTATATATATATATATATACATATAAGCAAAATCATTAGAATTACCCTTTGCTTTGCGTAAAAATAGTGCCTTTATGTTATTTATTAGCTTATTGTTGAATGAAAATGTTTCATGAGCAAAATGTGTATTATTATGAACCGAGCTTCGATTCGAATGAAAATCAAATTTATGCATTTTTCAAATTTTATAATTTTACCATCTCTAGTAAAAAGGAAAGGTTTTGAAAAAAGTAACTTTAATCATGAAAACGATACAAAAAGTTTTGTAGGAATCTGTATTAAAAAAAGTAGTGCGTCGTGAATAAAATAATGTGAACATCAATGCCACATTAGCATCAGAATATAACAACAATAATGAATGCAACGAAGCATCGATGCAGAAGGCAGAGAGCGCATGAGCGATAAAATGATGGCGGGAAGTGAAGGATGCACTCGCGACTGTAATTGTCATTGCAGCGAAGTGAGAAAGAGCCGGTAACTAGCGAAAAAAATTGATACTCACCTTATGGCGCTTCTTTTTTGGTGTCATGACGAGGGAAAGGGCTTCGTTTTGCTCCGAGTCTCTACTCTCCCTGTCCTCGGCACCTCTGAGGCTGCAATATTGGTCTCGCTCGCGCTGCTCTCGCTGTTGGTGCTCGCGCTGCTGCTGCTGATGTTGCTGCTGTTGCTGCTGTTGCTGCTGCTGCTGCTGCTGCTGTTGCTGCTGCTGCTGCATCGAGGCCATCCCGTATATCGTCGGGGGCTTGGGTGTTTGAAAGATGCTGGCGCTCGGCCTCACGTGTGGTGGCAGTTGATTAATTTGATTAAGGTTGTTCTCCGCCAGAGCGGAATGAGGTCCCCCGTGTGGTACCCCACCGAGGGGTCCGATCGGTGAGAAACCCGTGGCTTGTGAGGGTGGGGGCCCACCGTTGAGGGGCCCCCTTGGGCCGTTTGGGCCACCGGGTGTCTGTCCTGCTACGCGATCAACGACTTTCGTCCTCGGGGATTTTCTTTCCAGATACTGGCTCGCGAGCATGAGATCCTTGTTCAGGTTGTTGAGTTGCTCGACGGCCGCGTGTCCGGCATCTGACTGCTTGCCGAGGAACTTTTTCTGCTGGACGAACCTCGAGACAATACTGTCGATGAGGTTGTTGAGGTAGGAGCTTATCTCGCTCTTGAGGCTGTCAGCGAGGCCCTCAAGATCCGAACCGCTGATGTTGGGTAGCGAAGAGCTGGCCATCTCCACGGCACCCCTGAGAGCGCTGAGACTCTCTTGAAAATCCTTGTGCTGCTGTAGGGGCGTGCACGACTTTTGCATCCTCGGCGGCTGAGGCGTGAGGGGACCCACGCTCTCTTGCCTCGGTGGCGGCTGCGGAGAGCTCTGATGATGGTGGTGCGAATGGTGTTGTTGTTGCTGCTGCTGATGCTGCTGCTGTTGCTGTTGATGCTGCTGTTGCTGCTGCTGCTGTTGCTTCGAAACCGCCTCCTGGTGCTGTTTCATACGCTCGACCGAGGCGTACCTCTCCTGCTCGAGATAAAACTTCTGGTTGACCATCTGATACATGGCCGCGGCGGCCGCGTGCTCGTGCGGTACCGCCGTCAGGGCACCGTTGTAGGGTGGCGGGTGGGGCCGGTGGGGCCGGGTAGGGATCTGGGGCTGGTGTTGGGGGCTCACGGGCGCTTCGCTGCTCTCGCTCGTCTCCGGGCCCATGCGGCTCGAGAGCTCCGCGTACTTCTGCTGCATGACTGCCACCTGCTCGTAAAGCTTGTTTAGCTGGCTTTTAAGGTTGTCCTTCTCCTCGCGCTTCTGCCGTATGGTCGCGTAGTCCTCCTCTTCGTCGGTCTCCTCTTCCTCGTCGAGCATCGCGACGTCGTTGACGACGCTGTGCTGCAGCGCGTGCTGTACGGTCTGCTGCTGGGGATGATAGAGCTTGCGCTTCTTGCAGCCGTTGACCGGGGCGGGCTGAAGGGCCGGACTGCTGCGCATAGTGTTCACGATGTTCTCAACGCGGGCGCGCTTTATCTCCGTAGTCGGTGAGCTGCTCTCCGTCTTTGGTAGGACGGGGCAGGGCGAGCTGCTTGGCGAGCGCTTCAATGGGTCCTGGAGCTCCTCCTTAACGGACACGGAGGCGGAGTCGGGCCCGGAGCGCGGGTCTACGGGACTCGATGGCAGGCTCTGGTCGCAATCGGAACCTTCGAGATTCGCCCCGGGCTCCATGCCGGCCTCCGCGAAAGCCTCCTCCATGGCTCGGGCCGCGTCCTCGGCGCTGTCTTCCGCGTCGGCGGACATGACCGCGTCGCGCTCAACGTGATTGGGTCCGTTCCCGTTGTGGCCATCACCACTGTCCTCCCCGCCACTTTGCACTGTACCACTGCGCGCACTATCACTGTTGATGTTCAAATGTTGCTGATGTTGGGGACTTTCACGGTGCTGCTGCTGCTGCTGCTGCTGCTGCTGTGATTTGAGCAGTTCCGCCGTATTATTGTTGTTGTTATTATTGTTATTGTTGTTGCTGTGTATGTTGTTGTTGTTGCTGTGTATGCTGTTGTTGTGTATGCTGTTGTTGTTGGTCGGCTGGTCCTGCACCGAGAGGGCGCTGAGCTTGCGACCCTGGAGGATCTCTCGGAGCATGTGCTGCGTAAGCTCCGGGGCAGTCGCGGGGTCCTCGCAGTTGACGAGGGAGCCCGGCTGCAGGGGATTAGCGGTGGCTGCATCCATGCCGGCGCCGGCTAGGCCGTGGCTGCCCTCGGGAGGCGAGGCGCCGGCGTCGGTGGCCTGCTTCACTTGCCGGCCAAAGAGCTCGTTGAGCATTTTGTTGGCTGGGCCGAAGCCCGGGGCCCCAAAGAAGCCGAAGGCCGCGTGGGCGGAATGCTGCTGGGTGGCCGTGGAACCCGTCGTAGCGGTGCCTAGGTGACCTTGACTACCGGCCGCTCCAGGCTGGAGCTGCTGCTGCTGGGTTTGCTGCGTTGCCGCTGGCGACTGCTGCTGCTGACGCTGCTGCTGATGCTGTTGCTGCTGCTGCTGAGTGGGCGACTGCGAGTGGTGAACGCTGCCGGTTGAATTGAATATGGAGCCGTATAGACCGCCGCCGAGAAACGACGGCCGGGAGCTAAAGTTGGGTATACTGGAGTAACTGTTGCGCGGCTCACCGGCGTCCACGCGCTGTCTGGTGCGCTTCTGCTTCTTCAAGAGTTGCTGTTGCTTGCTATCCGTGGTTGCTCCGTAGAGGGCGAAACAGTCGGTCTCCTCCTCCGATGACATCATCGGCCGTCTGGTTGGTCGGCCCCCCAAAGGCCACCGCTTCCCCTCCCCGCCAGGGCTTCTTTTTCACCCCACCCTGGTTGTCGTCTGACTCGAAAAACCCCCTTGTGGCTAGGAGTTCACCGTCGCCACTCTTACTCCCTTTCGCGCACGCTCCTTTTATCTCTCACTCTCTCTCACTCACTCTCTCGTGTACACCCACAGCCACGAGCGTAAGCACGCACGCACTCACACACTCTTTCTATCTATCCCTTCTCCAACGCAGTGCCTACGACTGCACAGCTGCTTATTCTCCGGCGAGTCTCCGTTCCTTCGCGGGCTTCCCCACCTCGGCCGCCCTCTAGCTCTCTTCTCTCCGCCGTTCCTTCCCCAACTACTGTACCAATGATTCCACTTCGTCTTATTCGCTCGCGCGCGCGCGCCACTGCAAGAGTCACGGCTCGAAACGTCCTTTCTTTCTGCTCTTCTCTTTCGCCCTTCTCACTAGCTCGCCCTTCCTCCCTTTCGCTCGGAGAGGCCAGTCCTCCGCGATTCCTCCGTTTTACTATTCGGCGTGCCAATCCTTCCTTCGTGGAGCCGGGGACAACGACCGTAGCTTCGGTCCGTGTCGCTTAGGGCGATAATCGAGACCACGGCAATTCCTCGTCAGAGAAATCGGCTTGCCAGTGTCGTATTCGTCTCGTGGGCGGCAACTGCCGCGAGCTCTTCCGCTGCCGCACTTGCCTATGATGTCGTTCCCATCGACGATACCGAAGTAAATGCCCGGTAAGCGCGACCCTGGTATCCTCGTGCTCCCGCCTGGGAGCTGCATCCTTCGAGCTCGCCAAAGGGCTCGGTGCCCCTCGCTCCCTCGGCCCGATTACCAAAGCCGTGGCCTCGGTACTGCACCTCTACGTCTGTAACCAAAAATTAAAAGGAACAGAAATTAAAACGTTGGCTTAGCGTACCTCTTGCCAACACATCACCTTCCGCCAACTTCGATCGGCCTCTAACGAATGCGAGAACATCAAGTCTCAATATCAGGCTTCCATTTCATGATTCGATTCTTATGCTCGCCTTTGTTTCACCTTCTTTTTGGTGACCATCGTACCCATCATGCATATTTAAAAAAGCAAGATCAACAAGTAATAGAAAAAATCTTTTATGAGACAGCAATAGATTGCTAAATCCGCACGATGTTCTTTACTACTCAACGCTTTTTAGTAGAAAACTATGAAAAACACTGATAATTATAATAAACGATATTAAAGCAGCTATTTGCGTTTAAAAAATTCATGGAATCTATACTAACATTGTTTTTTGCCTAATTGTACGTTCTATATAAATATTTTTTTTAATATCTCTATACATTTTTTAGATCGATATCTCTATACATTTTCTTTCATTTTGTGACGAGAAATTCTTATTTTGTCACTGCTTTCTTAGCGATTAACCGACTCGCATAATAATATCAAACTTCTATACTGAAGACATTCATTTATATAAGTATTTTCTTTGAAATTTCGAAAAAACATAATAAACCATAATAACCATAACATACGCCACACCAGTAAAAACTGACTTGACACACTTTTAATGGAGGTGATATATAAAAATAAAATTAACAATGCAATCTCAACTTACATATTTATTGGTTTTAAAATACATAATTAAGTGGTCTTTTAGAGATTTAATTAAACTTAGCAAGCTTGTATAGAAAAAATGAATACTCATGTTTTCATGGTTGTGAGCAAATGGTGAAGGAAGTTATATGTGAAACTAGCGTCTTATTAATTACAATTGCTAAAAACTTTCAGTCACCAATTTTTATTATGAAGCTGATGATATACTTTAGGATACTCTTTCATCTGAAATACATCTCTGACAAAAAGCAAAAAACTCCCCTCGTCCGGCGGTCGGTCATGGTTTAAAGTTTGCGGACTAAGTCTCACCAGCTCATGGGAAACCAAAGGAAAGTAGGTTGAAGGTTCCCTTACATATGAGTCGCGATTTCGCTCCGTACGTAATGGGCGTCTGTCATTCCAGTCGTGGGCCGCACTTTATTCCCAGGCGCTCCCATTATGTGAATCGTCAAGTAGCCGAGTGTCCTGCGACACGCGTCTCTTTAGCCTGAAAGCGGCTTAACCTTCACCCCACCCTCGACCCCAGCAAACATTGCACATGTACCCGGTGACGCAGGCGAATCGTCTGCCTAACAAAGGCTACAAACTTATTTCTTCGTCTCGCGGATCCCACATGAGGATACATTTTGCGACCGATTTTCAAATATTCTCTCTTGCACTCCTTACTGGATAATTACACGAGAGAATCACTCATGAGTGACTGAGTCTGAAGTCCCTTAGTCTACATTAAGCAGCTTTCATTTCTAGGAACGTGAATGCGTACGTCCTCAGTTACATGAAAGACCTCGAACTCCTAAGTTCAGTCTACCTCTTTTCTAAATATCACATTACTCAAAATTCAAATTATTGCATTTACGTTAAAAAATAGTAATAAAAATTGGCTTATTATAAAATATATATATATTCATTATTTGGTTATATTTTAAAGAAAGTCACAAGGTAATACAATGAATAAACGATTACTGATAAAAAATCATTTTTTTCCTTGCTAAGATAAAATATAATCGTTTATCGCTTATCGACGTGGCTGTCCATACATCGTCCTCCCCACTGTTCGATCAAATACACTCATCTCCACCTTAAAAGTGTCCTCGTATCGATCTACAAGTTCAACTCTGGCCGCTAAAAATCGGAAAATAATCGGCCGGATATTTACGAGAATTTCACGCAAACGACTTACTCGCACATTTACGTAGACAAGCCAAGGGAGCTCGAAGCAACAGCTGAGCGGCTTAAAGCACCTGCCCTCAATAGCTCGGCGAACCTCTGTAAACGCGCCCTCATGAACTTCTGTCTCTTTTTCTCTTTCTATTAAGTGCGTGGTGCGTGTCGGCGATGCACAAGCGTCGTCGAGTTCGCTTAAGCTCGCCCACATGCCACGGAGATCGAGCGCAGATGCTACATCTATTATTTCGACTTTTCGACTTTTTGAGACGACGAGGACAAGGATGTCGAAGGCGATCGATAAAAGGACAAAATGTGAAAGAACTGGAAAATCTTTCCAAAAGCAAGAACCTAGACGTTTAGGGAATGTCTGTGGGGGTCATTTGAACTTGATGGAGTATTTATGTATAACTGGTATTTTAGGTTACTAATTGATAGTGTAATATATTATGATGGATATTGAAAAATGGTTGTTCAAGTTTGTGGCTTGATTATTTAGCTCCGCAGCACTTTGATTACCATTTCTCAAAAGTCGTATCAATATCTTCATATACGTATATATGTTAAACTGGAAAAACTTTTTTTTGATACATCAGTAGCAACTTTTAATTTATTAGGACCCAGAAACCCAGAACCTGAACAAAGGAGCAATCGTTGGGTGTTCATGGGACTATTATTAAAAAGCTGGCTTAATCGAGTAAAAAAAAATGCAAAGACGATAACGGAGTGGGTTCGATCGTCTCATCGTTGGCAGGCAGTATCAATGCCGCACACGATTCCCGATAGCTTATCTAAAGCGTCCCGGAGTTGTGTTTTTTCTTTTTTTATCGCGACACCGCAGTCAAACCCTCGGTTTTCATCGCGCAGGCCATATGGCAGCAGCAGGACGGTCAAGACGCACGAGCAACGCGATAAGGTCGAAAGTCATTTAAGTTTGAGGGTGCGAGCTTCGAGGGGGGGCCCGATGCCTAGCTCTCCGCCCCTCTCCGCAAGCCACCACGGCCCGGTGGACTTCGAGTATTCGTGCTCGGCGACACGCACCTACTGACTTCCCGGCGCGGCCGCGCCTTCACGCGTGGGATCACTGGGAGGAAGGAAAGCCGGTCGGAAATGAGCTCGAAAACTGCCCCCTCGGGTCGGAAGTGCGAGCGGGAAGCTAATTACACGTGATAGGAAAGAGTGGTGGCGTGTGAGCCTTCACGATGCGATGAGCACCTGAAAGCGCGCCTTTAACCTGGACGGCTGAGCTCCATTGTCTATGGGCTACCGTACGGCACGTTGTGCGTACGAAAAGTACCTTTGAGGTCACTGGGAGGCAGGAGAGAATGACCGACGCGGAAGAAGCGCGAGAGGAAGCTGCGTATTGTCTTCCGGTCATGGATGACCTATCCGGCAATGTGCAACTATCTCTTCAGTCGAGCGCGCGTGAGTCGCCTCGGTAAACCGATGGAATTCCATGCGCGGCGACATCCACGCGGAGATATCAGCGCTACCCCGTTTCGCTTATTGTCATTCTTTTTGTTACCTTTTCTCCCGTATCCTTTTTGCACGCTACTCTTTTCTCTGCCAACGTACGACAATGAGCCCTCGCTCGAGTATACGACTTGGTACGAAAGCAGCTTTTGCATGCACTTTTTCTTTTTTTCTGCTTTCTATTTATTTATATTTTTTTTCGATCCCGCTGCTTCCTGATTAATTTATTTTGTCAAACTCGGAAAGTTGAATAAAAAGGCTAACCCAGAGATAAATAGAGGATCTCTGCTCAAGCTATTATGTGTAATTGTAAAGAGCCTTTCGTTCGCTAGTACCTGTAATCAAACCACATCTTTCAACGTCTTTTTTCGTCACCGTGTAATTTTATACATTACATTAAATTGATTAATTAGCATTAAATAGTTAAAATTTCAGCGCGAATAATAAAGGGCTTATAATAAAGGATTATTTGCAATAGTTTTGATTTCGTTGCAAAGCTTTATTGTTAATGGAACACGGTAAATGAATGGATTGAAATATATTTCGAATAATTTTCTGTTATAGTTACACAAAGTCATTGCACGATATTGCTTATGACATGTGTTTACTATCAATTATAGTACTTTATCACACTAGTCTTGCAAATATTGTAAAGTCTGTTTAGACGTTCGATCACCTCAGTTCTTCTATCCTCTTCCTGATAATATTAAAGTCCCATAATCCAAATCAACACTTTGTGGGTTGAAATTACGATGTTGAATAACAATAATAATAATAGTTTTATCGAGAACATTGATCGGTTATTACCAAAAATTATTATTATTATTATTATTATTATTACTCTTATAACTGCAATTATCGTCATTATCGTTATTATTATTCAATGGATTATTAAAGAGATGACAAGGGAGCCTTAATTAGCATTAATTGCGCGACAGGCTGAGGATTCAACGTACCATCGGCTAGTAATTATTTGGCACGAAGTGTCGTGGCTGGGCCAACACTCGGATATTCTTTCCTCCTGGGCGATTGTCGTCGATAGGCTTGTGGCCGCATCAGGCGACGGCCCGACAAAAAGTTCCTAGCCTCGAGGCATAGCGCACGCCTGTCCCGTCTATCCCGGGGAACACGGCCGGCTCTGGCCCCACATGACGCGGCATATGCATCGGAATTCTCGATCCTCCCCTACACAGCCGTCATGTGGCCAGGGTTTGCGAGCGCGCGTTTATACGCGTTTCGTCTGCGAGGGCGAAAGAGGTTTGCTGGGGGCCAGCCCCCCTACATGGGAACCCAATAGTAATCACCGGTCCATGTCCATCGCGCGCTTACAAGGCTACGTAATGGAGGGCGTTTACATGTAATGTAGCACTTCCTCCTGCAAGTGAATTTTTCGAGACGAGTCGCTCCCTTTCGCTTCGTTCTTTTTCGCCTGACGCTGTGTTGTTGGCGCGTCTACCGGCGACAGGCCTCGATCCTTTTGCAGGAGGCCCTGAGGAATTCCGGCCCTACTGATCCCTCCCCCTCCGCTACTCGCTCTCGTCGACCCCTTTAACATTCAAACTTTGAGTGTAAATGTAAAGGACGTCAAGGAGGCAACAATTCGTAGAATATGTTTCATTACGTTGTGCGTGTCGTTACCCAGCTCCGCTTCCAAATTCTATTTTCTCAACATTTTCAAATAAATGTATTTTTGCTGAAAGGTAAGGTGATACCTACGCACACGTTTACGTAAAAAATAGAATTCAAGGCTTTTTTAACAATATAAAAGCTCAAACTTTCAAAGGCAAGTCGAAAATTCAACGCGTTTATGTGTAAGTATATTCGTGGCAGTTGGTCTATGGTGCTGGCATAGTATACCGGTTATCGCTTAAATCTGTACGACGACAAACTTTATCGAGTAATATACAGACGATTAAACCGCCTTTGATTCCTGTGCATGAGAAATCAAATAATGAAAAATGAGTGCGTAAGGTAAAAAAAGAGATGTCGATCCGAAGATCCTAGAAGCGATTAGGACTAACCATAGTACGAGCAAAGCGACACAGACTTAAGCGATTACCTACGTTCTCGCACACAAGGGTGTAGCTCATGTAAATACGGTGTACAGCGGCTGGTATTCGGGGCGGTAGGGGAGAGCCACGAATATGTAGGAATTGTGCACACAAACGGCAGGACACGCCGCTCGCGCTCCGCATATTATCATCATGCTACCGCGGCGCAACAAGTTGACCGATGTCAATTGATGTGTTATTAATTGGAGGTTAATTGTGTTAATACGTTGCGTCGAGAACCCTCTAATGTAACTATCATCCATTTCCCTCTACCTCCTTTAACAGCGACGGTGCACACTCGCACGCAGATCACCGTCTCAGAACTGTATTACGACTTCACTGTAGTCTACTTATAAGAGAATTGCAAACTCCCAACATTGATCGTTGAAGAAAGGACACGAGAGAAAGAGAGTATAGATAATATTTAAGCACGATCTTTTTTATATACATATACACCATCTATATACGTACGAGTCAGAACTTGTATTTACGCAAAACGCGAAAATGATGATTTTCATAATTCACAGCTCGTTAAATTTTATTTTGACTTTTCCAGCGTGAGCAGTACCGAGGCTATAAGCACGTCCATTAATCCGAGCAGCGACCTTTTGATTGCTTTCATTGCCAATGAGTCGGCGAGTTTTTATATAAACAATGGGTAGCCGCTGGGGCGGCAATTTGCCGATCGCATTATTGTTATCGGCGCGTGCGACACTCTCTCTTTCATTTGGTCGTACTCATTTTCATTTTGTTTGTCAAACGATATCAACGATTGTTCAACTCTTTCCCATTTACATGATACAGGAGCTCAATAGGTCACCTACATATTATACATGCTCGTTTTAATATGATAAATTTAAAAAGGGATAGTCGATGTGATTCTTCAATTTATAGTATATTTCATTTACGGCTCGACAATCTTAAACGAATGAAATTCCAGTTTTTGCTATAATTTTTATCGTAATTTTTAATCAAATTCCCTTTAATTTATTAGATAGATTCGCATTTATAATTTAGTCGTTGATAATTTACAGAATTAGAAAATATTGATTATAATGTGTTGTTTTTAAATTTAGAGTTTTTTATTATGAAAAAATGGTATAAAAACGACAATATTAAATCGATTAAAACTTAACGAAATGGAATTGCTTCTAATTAATTATTATGATCCATTATATATAATAGAAATGCTTTAAAAAGAAAAATGATTTTGTAATATTATTACCGTACATTATTTAAGTCATTGTTTTTAATTTTACAATGATATAAGTATCTACATATCTACTTGTCAATATTTACAAACACGTCTTTCGAACATTACTTTGAATGTAACGGTTTTTTCGTAGGCTTTTTATATAAGATACAATCGAATAGTTCATCAATAAATTTGAGATAAAAGTAACTCAGGTATAAAGCGGCGATTTATTAGAAAATGGTATTTCATTTCAGTTGACGTATTTTTTCTCACAGACGCTCCTTTAAATATTAACGGATTTTTCGGGAAAACCGAACGCCTTGATTCGGGCACGGGGACATCGCCGCAAAGTTTCATAACGACTCGAAAGTCAGAAGGGGGACAGTAAAGTGGCAGAGAATGCAGTAGAGGGAATGAGACGGATGGTGTAAAAGATGACCCCGCTCGCAGTTCGTGTAACCGTTCGTTGGACGGATCTAAGATCTCTTTTTCTTTTCCAAGGTGTGTACAGATAGCTCTCCTCCGAATCTCTCCTGAGATTTTTCAGGAAGCGTTTTCTTACTTATAGGGGTTCCTCGCGCGTAGGGTTCCCATGACTTCTCGTTCCGTGCGTCCTTTTCGCTCTCGGTCTCAATCATCGCTCCCTCTTCTTCTTCGCCTCGTTCTCTGTGGGAAACACTAACGTCTGATATTGAAAGCTGCAAAAAATCCTATACAGGGCCCTTCATTCCTTGTTCATTCGGGAAGGAAATACTGGAACAACGACCCGAACTCTCATAACGACTAATTTTCTCTTGTGTAACGTCGTTCCACCTTGTATGAAAATGATAGAACGCGTCTACATAAACGGTTTTCTCTCATTCTCAGTTAAAACGCAACATTCAAATTATTTAAGATAAAGATTTTAAAGATTTCGTAGCGACTTGACTGTTTCATAATAACGAAAATTATTTGATTGCAAGTTTGTGTTAATATAAGTTACACACTCGTATATAAATTTAATTATTGGAAACAAAATAACCGACAGCCGTGAGCGAATATACATTTAAAAATTTGCACAGTTTACTCGTGAATTCGCTTTTATGAATGCCTAATCGTATATTCGCATAACAGAGGCAGAGGGTAAATAAATGAAATATATGAAAGAAATATGCCCTATAATAAAGGTAAAAACGGATGTTGGATAAAAGTCGTGTCCGTTAAATCAGGAGCCCTAAAATTGCAAGTCAATAATCTGAGATCAAGATCCCGGTGAAAAGCGGAAAAGCAGGCTATCCGAGAAATTAAAATCTAGTCGTTTTGTTGGCGGGGCAGGGAACCATTGCCACCACGAAAGCGGGTATCCCAAGGAGCAACGTACCTAACAGCTCGAGCGTGCAACGTCTTTGCGGTGCTGGGAGGCCGACATTTAAAAGGCCCCTCGGTTACGACACCCTTGAGCTTCGTGGCCCTGACGCAAGATTGAGTACACTGTGCGTTAGTGCGCGCGCACGTGTGTGCCGGTAAGAGAATATAGATACACGACGGGGGCCCCTCGGTGTTCAGGTGGTTCATGCCGCTGGATGCCAGTGACCTAAGCGATTTAAATGGCCAGGTATGGGTTCCATTAGTATCCCCCTACTTCGTCTTCTTGGCTTGTCTCGGCCTCCTCGAGACGAAGGGCACGCGAGAGCGATAGAGCGTGTAGCGATCATCGACCTGTGGTGCGGCGAAGGAGGCTCGAGGGGAGCGAACTAGACGAATGCACGAGGGAAGAAAAAGACGCTTCGTAAGACGAAGGGTCATGAGCGAGACAACTTCGGCATCAAGAAAAAGTAGATGGGCGACTTTACTCTTTTGCTTACACCGGCAAAGGAGAGAAGTCGCGCGCGTGCCAGCTGCGCCCTATCGAGGCGTAACCGACATTTCGCCTTCTCGTTGGCCATTGTGCGTCCCCCTCGGCGATAATGCGCACGATTCCTTACTCGCCCCCTTCGAGCGTCTTAAGAAAATGAGCCCTTCTACCTTCCCCCAAAGTCTTGAAGAAGAAGGCGCACGTGTGCTAACGTACTTATTTTGGCGGGAAGCGACTTTTTCTCCTCCTTCCCGCCCTCTTCCTTCTCGCATGCGACGAAGAGTCGCTCGTGTTTCTTTAGTACTGCCGAGTCGAAAAAAAACGTTGGTAATAGATACAATGATTGGAAGGAAGAAGCGATCTGCCGAGATTAGCACGACGTCTTGCGGGTTTCTTTCGACGAGGGTTTGGCCGCTTATTTTAATTTATATAATGAAATGATTGGGCCCTGTTACTCGTTTGGGCGGTTTCTTAACCAGTCTCTTGTACCCTGACTTCAACTCTGACTATCCTTTGCTACGTAATGTTAAAAAAACTTGGAGCATTCTTCCTATCGTCTTTTAATGTGAGTAAATTATAAAATAGACTTTCATAGCTAGCTTCCAAAATATTATACATTAACGCACAGGGTTGATTAATTCTTTATTTTTAGCACTAAAAAATTACACCAATAATCCGAGGAATTGGAAGTGACGGATGCTTGTGAATGATTTCGATCAAAATTGTTCTGACAATGTTATTAAAAGTCGGTAAAAGTATTTTTCATCGTGCATTTGCTACATTTATCGTGAATGGACGTCATACGCGAGAACAAAAACTTCTCCTTCGAGTCGCATTTCAAAAGAATGACGTCAATAATTGTTGGCGATAATGGGGAAACATTTCAAACTTTCTCGGCTCGTCTCACGGGGCAAAAATACGAACGGCGGCAAAAGTGCATCTCCGCTATAGAACTCCATTCCATTGACGAGTAAATTTCAAAAACAGTTCGAGGGAATTGCATGTATAAGTACGTAAGCCAGAAGTTAGAAATCGCGGATGATTTAAAAAAAAAGAAAACGAAGCGAAATGAGAGCAAAGTAAAGAAAGACCGAAAGGAACCTCGGGAGAACGGGTACAGATTTATATAACGACGCGAAACTCTGGTATTAGAGTGCATCTTTTATTGGCCGCGAGTTTTACTTCTTTATCGCGTGACGTTATGTAGATGCCACCATTCGCAGCCATATTGGCAAGCGTATCTCCAAGTGGATTACGCGTCATTATATGATCACGAGGTACTCTTGTGGCAGCCTGCCAGGCTTTGCCTTTTTCCAACTATTTTCCTCGCGGACACTCACGGCTACTTAATTATACTCAATTGCCAAAGTTTGGAATAGGAGGAGGTAATCGTCTCGGAGATGACGAGCCAGTATAGCAAGCCAGAACGACTCGTTATCATCTTATACTAGTTTTCGTTTATGTTATTTTTGCTATGCTTTTTCGGGTATGTGTGTTTTTTTAACTTTAGTGCAGCTAATGGCAAAAGGTTTCGCGGGGTCATTGGGCGAGAAAGTGAAAGAAACGCCAATGGTATCGGGTGCAATAACGACTCGATGATATTACAGCCGAGAGATATATATACCGGGAAGGTGGATGGCACTGCAAGTTTGCTCGTACAAAGTTAACGGGTCATTACTTGCATACACAGACGCGTATCAATTTTATTTCATCGAGATATCCATTATAAGTAGTACTCGAAAATAGCCGAAACTCGTTGCATGGCCGTTTATGCACAGATGGATTAGAGCTATAGCAGCCGGATTATTTACAAATAGAAATAGACGGGAAATAATATATATTTTATCCATGAACGATACAGAGGAGCCAATGATAATATTTGAAGGCATTGTTATATTGGCTACGGACGAGCTGGGAGAGTGTTGAGACGAAAAACGTAGCTCTAAAAAACGCAAGGAGCGCACCAGGGTCACTAAATTTTCCGTCCATCGCGAAAAGCACGATCGCGAGCCCCAGCCCTTGAAAGCTTGATCGTCGCCCCCCCCTTCCTTCCTTTGCACTCGCTGAGCGGTGGTCCGACCGTTTGAGCCAATCACGTCGTGATTGAATGTAATGGACTTGCATCTTGTCGTCGCCTGCCCCTCAGTCGTCGCCATTGCCAACCTCCTTTCCCTCTCCGCGGCAACTGTAACCATCAGTCAGTGGCTCTCAGGATGGCTTAGAACATGGCCTAGGGACTTGTAGACGACTATCCGGGGCCTTGCCGAGTTTGAGCTCAATCGGATCCAATGAAGCCGGCCGGTGACGCGTTGCACTCGCAAGCAGCCCCTTGCATATTGTATAGCACTCGAAGGGAAGCAAGTAAGTGCCTGACTCATGTTACGACACCTTGGCTCACGACTTGTATACGAAATATACCAGCAAATATTTACTGGGGTAAATAATCCATGATTTATAGCGAATCTGGTCTAAGGATTACCGGCCAGAATTTCAATGTCTTCGAGGTGACTGGTTCTCATTTTTGAGTTGAGGTGCGCTATTAGAAGATGCATTTTGGATTATTCGTTAAAGATCGAAAACGGTCGAGTAGACCAAAGATGCAAGTGCACGCGTCAAATAATAATAAGAAAATGTATCGATCGCGATGCGAGCGTGCGAGAGGCTGAATAGGACACGATGCATCACGGGCAACAGCAGCTAGGATGAAGGCACTACGAGCGCCTCGAACTGAGAGCAGTACCTACACACTCGGACAGCATATGATAATGAGGAAGGTGACTTCCGACGATCCTCGTATTCGTACACCGAACGCAAGAGGGACTGATAGAGGAGAGCCAGTATCCCCGGGAGCTTTTTCATCTGCGCCAAGAAGCGGACACGCCAATCGCATTATCTCTCTCTCTCTCTCTCTCTCTTTCATTCTCTTTCCTTCCACTGTCTCTCTCGTTTTCTCTCCGTCGCTCTTCCTTCCGCGCGAACGCGCATCGAACAATTGACACGGCCGAGGGAGCGAGTCGCCGAGATTTATGCGCGCAGCCGAGTCCGTGAGTGTATGTACATCGGACGTCAGCCGCATGTGTGCGAGAAGACGAACCGAACGAGGAGGATAGAAACTGTGCGAGATGAATCAATCGACGGCTTGGCCTTTCGGCTGCAGCGGACAACCTCCGTAAATGCGCCCAACTGCCACTGTCCCGATTGAATTGTCTCTGGCTTAATTTGATTTTTACGAGAGACGAGATCCGGACCTCGGTTCTGCGTGGAAGTGCTGGACTTTCATGGCTAAGCAAGAGGGCCCGTAAGAAGGTCGCGATTGGCGATGCACCATTCGATTCACTGCCCAGCTTAATTATCTTATTTGCACTCGGTAGGGAGACCAGTATACGAAAAAATTCTGCTGTGTTTGTAGTCGTGGTTTCGACAGAAAACTTTCTAAAGAATGGCCCTGATTTCTGAGTTAATTTTGCCGTAATCACCCTTCAGAACATAAGATTGGGTTAAATTATCAATTATAAATGTCTCAAGTTACAATGTCTCATTGCGGTTACGTTTTAATTTGACCCATAGCGTATGCATTTATTGATTCAAATTTGGAAAAGCTTGAGAATATACGGGAAAAGACATTCACACAGCTCCTTTGAAGGCGATTGCTTTAATTCCGCGAGAAAGAGTCGTTTACGCTCTAGTGCCTAATTTGTCTAATCAACTAAACTCGCGGTTCGAGAGGCAAATAAATAGTTCGCGCGTACAAGTGATATGAATGAAATGAGTCTCTTTACATACACTTTTGCGCCTTGCGCTCATAATGCGACATGCCATGATAATAATAATTTGCATGAGAAGCAAAAGCTCTGTGGTCTTTATCGGGTCTTTTTTGTTGTCTCTCTTCCTCTCGCTAACACCGATGCTCACATGTAAAAAAAGAGATATACAGAAGGGCAGAGATATAGAAGCTAATAGAGGGAGACCGAGAGAGATGACAGAAGGCGCGAGTATGACGCGCATTGGGTTTGTTCCCAAGTGTCGGATGCGCCACGACACTGTTAATCCAATTGAATCAATTTGGGTTAACTTCAAGTCGTCTAAACAGCTTGTTTAGTAGATCTGTGATGCATATGCGACGTGCTGCTTCCGGCCGTCCTTACTTCCTCTATGTATTTTTATAAGAATTTTATAAATCTTTTTCAATTTGAGTTTTTTTTTAATTATTTATGTAATATTTATTTTAGCATTTGCTCTTTCTAGTCACTGCTGACTTTTAAGATATTCATAAAACTTGAATTACACTTCAGCATTATTGTATAGTAGAATTATGCTTTAATTTTTGCCTTATTTTGTATAGTAATAATAGTGGTGTATTTAATTCATTTATCACATAGGATTAATTCAAATTCTAGAATTTTACAACAATAGTTTATAGAAAGATTTCTTCTAATAACAATAATATTCTCGAAAGCAAGTTAGCGATAATATCACTTTATATTCAGATGAAACTTGTTCAGAGGATATGCATACATCTTTAAAGATTCAAATAAAATAATGAGAATATTTTACGAAAACGTTCTCTTACTATAGGTGCGTACATAAATATTAGGTCAAAACTTTGCACTCCCACATGAAGAAACTACCCTTCCGTGATGAGCTGTGGAATCGATTCAATGAATGCATTCGCGATGCAACTGCATGTACGCAGACGTATATACAAAAGAGAAAACGCTATAGTAAGAGAAGAAATTAAAGCAATAAGTTAAACCGTAACCAACCACCTCTTGGATGATGCATCCATTGGACCTACGGCCAACGCAGTATTTGCTCAGGGCACACACTAGACTCAGCTCCCCAGCTGACATTGATTGAAGGAATAAGGGAAACGGTGAGCTCGCTTGTATACATTCTTGCCCCCTCTCTATTTTCCTCTCTGTCTCACTCACTATAGCCCGCTATCTGCTCCTTCAACCCCTGAGTATTGTGAATTGTGAGATGGAGAGGAACGCAGACAAAAATGAAAGGTAGGAACTCGCATAGTCTTCCGTCCGTTACACGGACGGAAAATAATTCACATAAAATTTTTGTTAATATACAAACTTTTAGGATATCTCACGTCAAATCGGCTTAATGGTACTTCGAGAATTCTTTGAGTTTACGTTTTCACATAATGTAAATTATTTTTGTTTATGAATAATACACTGTTTATGAATAATAAACTGTTATAGAAATTTAAAAATAAACATGATAATGATCTAACGGTGTTTTTTTTAAATAATATTTAAGTAAAATTCATAAAAAATTTTTAATTAAAATTCCTCTATGGCAAAATATGGCAAATATGGCAAAATTAGTCTATAATTATTTAATATATTTCCAAAAATGCTAATTTTTTAACTAATACTAAAAGTTCTTGTAAATCTAAGATAAAAAATTTTCTCTATATAATATTTATTAATTAAAAAAATATTATTTTTAAGTATAAAAAGAAAATCAAAAATATACATTATATTATATATTTTTAATTGTAATATTCACTCACAGATATTTTGAATTTATTAAAATTATTTTTTAAATATTTTTTACTTTCTTTCTACGCACATGCCTACTATTTCTCATCGAGTCCATCCTTTGCTTTTGACGGACTAGTCCATTGCTACTACTGTAACTGCATCGGAAATTCCTCCTCGTTTTTCAAATTAATCAAATTTCGAATCGTTAATTAAAGGGGAATTTAACGTGTTGGGGCGTGTGGCTCAAGTTGTTAGCTATCGAATCCTTGTTGGATTATTGACGAAGAAAAGCGAAGATAGGCTCCTGAATTAAAATGAAGTGAAAAAATAAAGTCGACTCGAGGGAAAAATATGCCAGGGTCGTTAGAGTTTGAAAGAGAGGTACGAGTGGAATCTAAAGACTTTACTTGCCTCACCACAAGGCTTGTCAGTATAAAATATTATCAATCCATACATGCTCCGATATTGACCACTACACAGTCTCGTAATCTACTTAAATTTATTAATGTTTCAGCACATTGATAGTTATTGATTACAGCTACAGATTAAAAAACTTTTCGTAATGTTTTGAAATTTAAAAACTGTGAAATAAGCAAAATTCTTTTATGAAAGAAACTTCTACGATTACTTTCACAGACGACCTTTTTGATAGATAGATATTTTTTATAATTACATAATTTAACTGGCTTTATTTTGCAACGTACATAAGACATCTGTAATTGAATAAAAAACAGTTCCTATAGAGGTCCATACATTAATGTTTAGTATGATTTACAAGTTTAAATGACTATTACTAAATTAACATGTCCAGTATCTACGTAGATTGCGACCTAGTCTGTGAAAACCTAACCAGAACCGCCACCCGAGTGCTAAATTTATCTGACGACCGGTTCGACTTGCTACGACGAGATTGACAAAAAGTCTGTGGAAAGATATGGCACCTAGTGTCCTTTTCTCTTTCTTTCTCTCACTCTCTCTATCTCTCTCTTACTCTTTCTCTCGTATTCACTGGGATCCGGAACCTCCTGACAATAGTACGGAAGGCGATACACTCCGGCGATCGTCGGGCGCGACTTGCTTCTCTTGGACATAGTCGCGGGCGATGGTCAGTCGAGCCCGTCTCCTAGTCGAATAGCCCCACGAATTGTGTCCATGGTTCAGAGAGAAGGACCTGGAAGGAGGGGGGTGAAGGGAACAGCTTACTTGTAGCCTGGCCGATCGGAAGTACGCGTCACGCAACCGCTCGTGTCTTCGGCGGGGGCATGAAATCCGCGGAAAGATACCTGTCGCGAGTCGGTGCGCGAGCGGACAGAAAGTGTGCGGTAAAATTAGTTCCGATCTTGATTCCGGCTTATGGAACTGCCGTAAATGCGGAGAATATGCTGAGACAATGGGGCGTTTCTTGTTTATTGTATCGGCAAAGGAAGTGTTCGGTCTTTTTGTCAGGAATTATTTGGAATGGAGGGGCTTATTACATTTGTAGAACCTATGATTATTTCATCATTTTTGTTTCCGATTTATCTAATAGAATAGTGAGACTTTTCGCCATAATCTGATCGTACTTTATTAGATGAATGGTATTATTTTTTCATGTTATATTTCATACAATCTATATTTCGTCTACTTTATTATAAGGACTCTGTTAATTGTAAATA
The DNA here is from genome assembly GCA_018907135.1 of Kradibia gibbosae. Classification (NCBI taxonomy): domain Eukaryota; kingdom Metazoa; phylum Arthropoda; class Insecta; order Hymenoptera; family Agaonidae; genus Kradibia; species Kradibia gibbosae. The sequence continues at coordinate 17,157,260 of JACCHX010000001.1, forward strand.
TACTTCCTGTGATAAAAAAATCGTGACTTATTTTTATAGCCATCAAATTCAAATTAACATCAGAGTTGAATTATAAAAGTGAGAAAAGTGATTCAAAGATAATTAGTCATTAAGTTTTTTAGTATTTTAAAAGAAAGAATGTAACGCTTACAAATACGAATTGTCGGTATTAATTATTGAAATTTTAAATTTAATAGATAAATTATTGCTCATAAAATTAACAAGCCAAGTACCCCATCTTATTGAATAACCGCTTAAGTTTGAGATTAGGATATTAAGAAGGTCCAATAATTAATTATAATCTTACGATCTTAATGTACGATATATGTGATCATCTTATGCTTTCGTTGCTTCAGAAACTAAACTGGCGATGATCACCCTGCTCAAGAAAAATATTCCACGTCGCTAAATAAAGCATCATAGATAATAATAGTCTCGTGGCGACTTACCGAGCCTGTAAATCTGAACTGACAATGAAGATAAGCACTACTCCCTGTTTCTCAGCCAGCCTAATAATTTGTTTGATTCGTTTGGCAAGCAAAGTAGCTGCAAAAACAAATGACACTCTTGAGTCACTGCAACTACCGATCCTCCTCCTCCATAAACGTAGTCTACTTCCCTCTTCGCGGTACTCGAGAGTTATAAGGCTTTCGACCTCATTAATCGGTCGCTCGTACCAACTCTGGACAAGTCTCATTAGAAGCCGTTGAAGCAATGTATAAGATGCAGCGAGCACGCGAATGGGCATTAATGATGTATTTCCCGTGTACCAACAGAATCTTTAGGAAAATTCCCTTTTTTAGACTGCAACATATTCGTCAACCTCAAGAAGTTAACTATAGAAACGCCCTTAGGATCTTAATAACTAATTAAAAAAAGTTAGATGGCTTTTATTGCAATATCTTCTAATTTTACGATTCGACAACGGAAATGCAGCTTCACTGTAAGCATGACACTGTACTAAAGGGTCGACAAAATTGTGTTAATCAACCTAGCCGAGAATCGGCTATGCATTTTCATGGCCATTGGATTAAATGAAAGAATGAATTTAAACATGCTCCGAGAAAATTTATGTCATGCGCGCTCATCCACTAAAATACGACATCATATTCGCAGTTTGCACGAAGTCAAGAGGTAGAGTTTGCGTTGACGTGTGTTTTAATGTGTGGGTTACTCCTCGTGAATAATGGTCAGTTGGAAGAGTACGAAGAATCGGTGAAAGTCTTATTATTGATTCGCGCATCGATTTATATGGCGCATCCTCTGGAACGAATCGCAGGGAGTCGAGGAGGAGAGGATTGATAATTGAGATCGCGATGTTGTGACACGTCGCGGGGGGAGCTGATTCTCCGGAGGAAGAAGGGAACGCGTGCAGCACACATCGAGCTAACCGCACTCATACAGAAACGTCGGCTCAATTCTCAGGGCTATCATTGCCGGTCGGCCGGAAGACTCACTTAGGCCCGTCTTGAGTTACCCCTTTACTGCTCTCGATCGACTAACGTGTCTCCTCTCTCGCTCTTCTCCTCCTGAACCCTGCCGCTGCCTCCGCCCCCGCCCCATCGTAACAATCACGCCGTGCCTCTCTCGGCCGCATTTTTCATGCGGTGCACTCAATTTCGTTGGGCCATCGAGGGCCTCCTTAATGTAAAGAAGAAAGGGTGAATGGGATTTCCGCAGGTCGTCACGAATATTTCCTCATTCTTATTTCCGGAAGTTCGAAGACGTGATGATCGCCTCAATGGGAGTGTAAGAACTGCTAAGAGGTATTGCTTATGAGGGTACTTTCTCACCGAAAAAGTCGGGGATCCATAAGTGTGATGGGACAAGGAGGAAGACAGGTCGATTCTCACGGCCGAGGTAGATTTTGCCTAACAAGCATACATGGCATTTTTCTTATAATTTTAACGGTTATTTTCATATATTTAGAAAAAATACAATCAACAGCATTGAAATTCTCCTTTAAGAACTCTTTATAAACGGAAAAAATTTCCCGATTAATTGCTTAAAAAACTTCAATAAATATACAAATAACACAGGCACAAGTGAAAAATCAAATTCATCGAATCCCAAGCAGTGATAGCAACCATTTAGTGAACGAGCGATAATTGAGTCCTGGATTTCGTCGATGAAGGTAATGCAGCAGCAGCACATCGGAAGGAATAATTGCTTTTAGCTCGATTTCCTCCATATACTCCAGCCCTTCTCCAAGCGTTTACTTGTTGCAGGGGCCTACGTATATACGAGGACAACACTATTACGTGTCGATGCCCACGCCCACGAGCCCGCCGCTTACAATGACACGCGAATGCAGTTTTGGCAGTCGCGACCTGTACTTTCGTTGGGCATCAGGGAGACAATGCAAGAATATGCTTAGGGGACGGGGGAAGAATGGTCAACTCATCGATCTAGTAAGTCAGCGATCGAGGCAAAGGGTGTTATAGGATCGAGCTCATCGATATTCTTTTTCATTCACATTTGCCTGTACGTACTAATTCGATCTTCCCAATTTGCTTGCTTGAAATCCGTGCGCTTGCTCTCAATTACTCAGGCCTCGCTAGATCATTGACAATATTTGCCGATCATCGGACCCGCTGGACGATTGTAATGCTCGGTGACGACTCGTGCGTGTAATGGAGCACGCGCTTGTCGTAACTGTAGTGAAAAATGTTTGCATTCAATGGGTAGCGATTTGTGAATTAGGTACGCTCGTATGATCCCTACGTCGGGTCTACCGTGAAATTTGTTCAATTTACAAACATTTTCTTCCTTTCTGCAAACAAATATCGAGCATTTCATGTGCGGATGTTTCCGTAATTTTCGCATAATTAGACTGGGATTGTGAGTTATTATTTTTTATTAGCTTTCACGGGGAATGGGGAAGTGTAATTGAAGTTATTGGAAGAAACAGTTATAGATATTTATTTTATTTATTTATTTTCTTTTACAAATTTAATTTTTTAAAAATAAACATTGAATGTATGATAAACAGTATATATATATGACTATCAATATTTTTAAAGGGATTTGAAAAAGCAGATTACTCTATGTCGTACGTTAGGACTAGGAATCGATGACACCAACTTTAATGGTTGAAATACAAAATTAGCGGTTAAAGTACTACTTTCCAGCATTTGTAAATAATAAATATTTTAATACAAAAGAATGAAAGCCAAGGTAAAGTTCTTCGAGCTGTTACAAAATAAACTCTTTCTCTCTTTTTCATAATAATATTTCTATGATTCGTATACTTAGAGCGCGGAATTTAAAAGCAATGGCGTAAAGGCTCATTAAAAAGAAAATTCGCCCCGTCGTATATGGGTAATAAAAATTTCCACGCTGTCGTCAAAACTTAACATAGAAATGAGTACAGCTTGCACGGCGACATTTCCACGACGTCTCGCATACGCGTACCTCTATTTTTTATTTGTTCGTCGTATACTTGTTTTCTCTCTTGCTTTTTTACAATGATACTTGGTTACGATGAGCGAAGAAAATGCACATAAAGTGGATAACGGGACACGCGTCAAAAAACAAAAGATCCGCACGCGAGGACTTTTCCATGAACGATAAAATGTTTTATAATACTTTGTAGTTGGGCTTGGGCTTTCCCCGCGCATTATTATGAGCGCCCGGGAACAACTAGGTAGTCCAAGTTCTTCGCGGCTACATTATAATGTACTGACGACACAAGCCTCGATGTTGTAAGCGACACGCGCGGAAAAGCACGACATTGGATCCTCTGATCGCCGCCTAGGTTATTACGCCACTCACATTGCCCGAGCTTACGATTCTCCCTATCTCAAAGCCCCTCTTGCCACTAGTGCGAAATCAATTTTATTATGTCCTTGATTCGTTTTTATGAGCCTATTCGGTAATCTGCGTATATCTACCTAACTCTCTGATTTTTCGTAGTTACTTCATCGATGGATAACTTCTGAAATTCATCATTAGAATTCGTAACCTGACGGTACAAGCACCACTACTTGATACTCATTTAAATGGCAAATTGAGTAACATGCGATATACCACATTTATCTAAAGACTTGATTGAAGCCTTTAAAATTGTAATTTCGTATCTCGGCTGAGTTATAGGTATAATAGCTCTGACTTAAAGATGCGCAATGGCTGTTAGTCGTTACATTGTTATCGAATTAAACGGATTGAATTATAAAATGAAAAGGGAAAACATAGTAATAATATTGTCGATTCATTTATATACTTGGATTCAATCAATATTAATGATTTCGGAAATAGAATTTTTTCAAGCAGTATTAAAAGTAAGCGATTTAAACTTGCGTCTGAATTGCTGTTATATTGATTTCAGCCTATGTAACCCCTATCAATTCTTGTCACTTCAAACGGCGAACATAACTTGTTTTAAAGTGTGGGGACCGAATAAGATACAATATAAAAGGTTACAAGAAAGGCTTAAGAGACAGTCAGGAGATCTTCAAACTCCTACAAAGACTATGTACTGTGCATGAAGGTAACTTATTGATTTATAAATCGACGAATAACGAGACAAATGAATGAAATGGTAAGGGAGAAGTGCAGAATTGGGCTCCACGATGTTACTGTTTATTGACGTGTGCGTTTACGAGCAGACTTGTTTCCCCCTTTCTTTTAAAGTTGGGACGCTTGTTGTCTCGTTCCAAAGAATCAATTAAAAACTAATGAGCTAGCCAAGACAGAAGCACCCGTATCTCTTATAAATTCAATAAGGTATTTGTTATATTTATAGTATTTTATAAAATTCACGCAATAAATTATATTCAAGAAGTAGATATTCGAACTTTCGTTGTTTTATCGAAAGACAGATTTTATATACACAAAATTTGTTGTTTGCCATTTAACGTACATACCCATCAAAACAAACCGAAAGTACTTTCCGCGCGTTCCCACATAAAACGCTGAATTATCCGTATAAATTAATAAGGAAAGCGCATTCGGCGCTGTAAGTCGCTTAACCCTAATTAGAGAAGAAGAGAAAAGCTTGGCCGCCTGTGGCTCTGAGCACACGCGAAACTTGGTGTGTTACGTTGACAAGATATCGCTATATACAGGGTTGTAGGAAAGGGTCGACGGCTGAAGCTCGAGAAAACAGAGGCTCGACTCTCGGCATCAAGACGTTTATAAACTACAGGGAAGACACGACGATTACACCGTTAATACACGTCTCGATTTTAAGTAAGATGGTCTTTCTTGAGAACTGAGAATTACTGAGATTACTTAAGCGTAGGTCAAAATTAAGATATGACGGCTTACGCCAGAAGGAGCTTCGGTGGCGCTACATGTGTTAAAGTTGAGTATTTCTCAGTATCGTTTATACATTTTTTTAATTAAATTATTAGAAATTGTACTTATCCGTGAATTATTACTTACTGATTATGTCTACTTACAAGTGATCGATAGAATGTCTTATTGCTAGTTAAATGTAAATGTCAAAATAGCTTGAGTTGCATTAAATTTCACCTTTATTGTGCGAAACTCGCTGTTCAGTGAAATAATATACAAAATTCATGCTAAAGCTTTTGTTTTGAATTGATCATAGGCAGTGATAATTGTCATTGCATATAGTCACTAAAGGAAACAAAATTTTTGCTATTTTATTATTTATCACATGTGTACACAGTTATTATTATTGTAAAATTATTTTCTTTTTTCATTCTAAACAATCTTAATTTAATACACGAAAGAAAAAGCATCAATTAAGTAAGTGGCTGCTGAGTTAAAGCTATTTTCTTTTCGCTTGTCTCTTTATTAATTTTCTCCTTTATGCGCTCCTTCCGTCCAATTATTGAATATCACATGAATGTCATTATTGAGTAGGATAATACCGTGTGCGAAGCCACTCCTTTAAAACACGTGCAATATTGAAAAATAGAAATGAAAGGTCTTGGCAATCGTAATGAGTATATATCCACGTGGCGGCAAAAATAAGTGTGAAAGTGAAAGGGATGGTAGCTTGTAAAATCAACAAAACTGTATAAACATATATGGACGATGAAGGGATTTTTAGCGGAACGATGTATCGTGTGTGCTCGCCTCTGTATTTATGTCCACTCAAGCCCGACTATGTGCGCGGCACCTACATTTTTTACATCCTGGATCGGTTCCTCATCGACGCTGATACCCTGCGGATACGTGATTGTAACAAAACAACGGACGTCCGGACGGCCAACAGAGTCGCACAGGTATCGTCAACTTTTCGCTCGCTTCCCCCTTTACCTTAGCCTCGGGAGCTCTCGTTCTGTCTCTTTCCTTCCCTTATTTCCTTCTTCCTCTTCGTCATTATTCTTTGTTCCCGCGTCTATTGCATCAAATTACCACCCGCTATTCCCACTTCTATTGTAGAGTAATCATTTGGAAATAGGCCAATGAGACATTCTACACCTGCGTGTCTATTTTCTCTATTTTCCTTTTCATTCGATCATCTCTTTGTTCTCATGACGCGATATTAACCAATGTCTCATTGCTAAGTGTACTTTTTAATTACTTTTGTATTGCGTATACTTACTCAAGTTGTACCATTTCCACTATATTCTAGAGTTTTAAAGCTTGATTATATTATTTTGGCAAAGTGTTCATTATCATTTACTTAAAACCGTGACCATTTATGATAAAAAATAACTAAACTGTTATTATTTTTAACACCCACGAACATTTTTTACTTGATATACAAGCTATATCGTTTACATTGCTTTATTTTATAAATACTTGCTTTAATAATAAGAAGTCAAGATGAGATAAGCAAATGATACAATTTGTTAATAAACTTGAATAAGCTTGCTTTCTTTCCTATCAACGATCAATTTTCTATACTTAATAGTTATCAATTTGTCTCAGTATCTATCAAGAATCTCTAATTGCTTTATCCGCTTGCATTCCTTTCCGCATCCTTTACGTTTATCACACCACACTTTTACTCACAAGAGCTTGACGAAAAATTCAATTTTTCGCTCGGAAAAGGGGAAACTTGGTCCAGTGATTAACTTCCGTTCTCGATTAGATGTGTCGCTATGCATGGTTGTTCTAATTAGGTCTCTAGCGTGTTTTTATTATGAAATGTTGCAAGCTCCCTATCTCCTTCTAATTTCGAACTTCGTGTGCACCTCTTTATTACCAGAAAGCAGGAAACCGGAAATTTTCAATTTCACGTCTTTACCTTCGCTTACCTGGGCTACGATTTTACTTCCGTTCGCGTCTTCCGTGCCCTATACTTTTACTGAGCCAATTGAAATCTCCGATATTGTCCAACGATTTTAGAGAATCTTTTTAGCGGTAAGAACATAAAGAAATTTATGAAGCTCGTTATGAGCTCATGATGCAAAATAAAAGACGACGAAAAAGTAAAAGTAGTCGCTTGCAGCGCATTTTACAAAAGAGAAGACGAGCACTGACCAAAGAATGGCTGAGCGAAAAGATACGACGTCCACTGAGGCGAGTTCTTCTCATCATTGTCCATCGCCTGTATTAAGAATAAGTGAAAAAATGTACGAATGCATGTATAGGAGAAGAGATGATAGGCGTCGGAGTGAAAATGAAAGAAAGCACCAAGTCTCGCACATTTCTTCTTCAACGGTCTATGTTTTCGACTCTTCTCCCCCTCGGCCATAGTCCTTTTCTTTCATCTTTCCAGAAGCATGATACAAGCAAGGTGCGAGAAGTACGATGTTCTGATTTCTCTAAGTAGCACTCCGCCAATGGAAAGCGATTGTTGACGCGCGAAAAGGACTTGCCGGGTTTTCTTTGCGAGACGTCGCTGATTACGACTACGATGACGACACAGTGACGAACACGTGACAACTGATTGTTTACATTTTCTTTTTTGGCTCTGTTTACTGCAGCCCCTAAAGAGCTGCGATTCTTCATCATTCCTCCCTCCCCCCCGTCTTTTGAAAAGTGCTTTTCTGGACTACGTAGAAAGGTTCGCGTATGACAAAGAATGTTCTGAAACGGAAATTTGCTTCTTTCACATATTTTTCTTACATACGAATTAACACTTTTCTATGACATACTCCTTACTGGTTTAAAAGATTTCTTAGCTATGCAGTTTTATTTCTTCATGAACTTCTTTTTAAATACAAATTTTCAAAACTTATATCTAATAGTATTTACAAGTGCTTGGATATTTTGATGAAATTCGTTTTAAACTATTAATCAAAATTATAAATGATGATTAATATTAGTTATTTAATAAATTCTGCTAATGTAAATAAAAAAAAAAATATATTTTGAACCAATGATAAAAATCTCTTCAATCGCTTAATGCGATAAAATACTATGGTATGGTTACTAATAAACAGAAGTAAAATAAAAAATTAATAGTCGAGTTCTAGAAAAAATTAACTTTATAATTTTTCAGCCTTACACATATGTGTTTGAGTAATAAGTAGGTCAATCACTCGTGAGAAGAAGATGCAGATGCGAAATCTGTCGTAGATGTGATTATTTGTATACGGTGATCGTTACTTTTATCGGGTGCGTAGGCAGACGCGATGATGAGAAGAAAAAGGAGGATGAGGTTTTCGCGACGGAGGGGAAAGAAACCGCGGAGGAATCTCTTGAGAATCCAACTGCTACAGACTCATCGAGCCGACGACGGCGAGACGAGATTATCACGACTTTGGTTGACAAGGATTAAGTCGCCAGAGCGCAAAAAACGAAGAGATGAATTTGCTGAGAGCGAGAATCGGTGAAAATTGAAAGTCTTGGTTGTTGTGGGTAAAAATTAATTCGCAAAAGATGTTTAACGAGCTTGAATGAAGAAAGGATGTTGATGCTTACTAATTCGAATATTATAATTGGATCTTCTTTTATTTTTATCTGTATAAGAATAAAGATGGTATCTTGAGTAAATCTTAGATATTTGAAATATATCTTTTATTAATCCGAATATGGATCCAAATTATTTATTTAAATTAAGAATTTGAAGTACAGTAGAATTAATTCCAATCTTAATACCCAGTCTTGTAATTACAATTGTCTTTTTTATCATTTATAATCATAAAACAATATAAATTTTAGAAGCTTTAAATTCAAATATTACAAAGAACTATGTTATTTACATGATAAAAAAGTCTTATAAACTGCTTCTACTATTCACTACTTTGTGAAAAATTCACTTGCATTCGATATTTCTTTGGTCTATACTATGCGTTGAGAGCTACGCAAGTGCAGGGTTTCAACCGGAAAAGGCAAGATGATGGGGGAAAAATAAACCCTTGCATTTTTCGTCGAGACTAGTGCAAGAATAAGGTTTGCTCGTGATCTGCCTCCACGATGTGCTCCTTCGCTACTTGATAATTCGCTAGCCCCATCCTCTCTGAGACGAGGAGATGAGTCTCACCATCGTCGTAGATGATGTTAGTCCGGCCCCCCAACGGCGGTCGCAAGCGCGATGATCCCACTCGAGTCCCGCTGAGCGTCTTCGCTTCGCCTGGGTGAAATATTCAAGTGTATCCAATGCCAAGGGATTTCCTCCTTAACTTTTTTCTACGGATGGGAATGGGTGATAGACGCTTTTAACGCATGCACTTACCTCCACTTCTTACTCGTGTTTCAGTTAGTTTTAAATTATAATTTCATTTTTTTTGAAGATTCATTTGCTCAGTAACTGATTTATCTTTGGCTTGAATTAATATTCTCGCTCATTTATATAATGACAGATAGGCTAAAAAATTGCTAGAAGTGATTTGTCGATTTGCATACTGTAGTGGTTTTCGTATTTACTAGATTTTTTATTGGATATAGTCATTTTTTATAATGTTCCATTTTTTTCTTTTCTACTTCTAATATCTGTCAGCTATTACAGTAAGATGCTTTAAGTAATCAAACTGTTTCATTAAGCAAAGCTACAGAGGTAACAGTCAGTACAATAATCCATACTAATGTTTGAAAATCCTAGCTGACACAACGAAGATAAGGTCGAGACGATATAATCAGATAAAATAAGAAGGAAGAGCTCACGGATGGTTAATTAGTCCGGAAGTATGCACAAACTGTTGCGAGAGTGAAACAAGTGTTCGTCTGTGGATCCTGCGCCTACAGCGGTTCGCTTCAAATATACTTTCTTGCGCCCTAAGAGTGGTGTCGTCGCATCTCGGTGAGAAATAAAGGAGGAGATAAAAGTGCGCAAGGGGAGTGCCCGTAGTAGCTCACGTATCCTTTCAAGGATTGCGCGTGCTCTTCCATGTGCGCTCGCATATATACAAGCAAGTGGAGGAAATTCGGGGGTGGCAAGTTGCCACAGATGAGAGTTTGCATGGGAGACGGTTCGCTTCGTAAGGGGGACGAATGAGACGATTATGACGACTACGACGACGTCGTCTACAACTAAGAACAAAGACTGCAAGCAGTAAGGTGGACTTGGAAATAAGGGGACTGGGAAGGCGTTCACTGGCATGTTTAGGGTGGGTAGTGCATATAAGATGGGTGACGTATACAATGCACGCACCCTAGCGTATATACACGCGACAGGCACTCAAGGCTTTCCCTCTCTCCCTCTCTCTCTCTCTTTCACTCTGTATTTTAAAGCGAAGGCAGCAGCAGCAGTAGTCAACGATGCGTATGTACCGAGGGGAAGATTCAGAAAACTCGGCCGCTCAATATCCCACATCGAGATTGTAGCTCCTTTTCTCGCCCTTGCTTTCGTCCATTTGAATGCATATGTATCCTATCCTTTTTTTCCTTTTCTTTTTTCATTCAACCCCTTATCGCTCACTTATTTTTTAAATCTTTCTCTTGCTCTCCTCTACCTTTGTATCCACTCTTTCCTTCTCTTCCTTACTTTTCCCTATTAAGTTTTAAATTTCAATCCTTTTTGACTTCTTTCCCTGCTTTCTATTATCTTTTTAAAAAATTTTTCGTTTTTATTCTTATTCTGCGTTTCAATTGCTCTTCAACTTCAACTTTAATTTCCGGAATCAATTTTTCCCGAGAAAATACTTTTAAGCTCATATACAACAGACTCAAAGCAATTGAAGGAATAATCTCGAAGCTAAAGCTAAAACAACGTAAAATATGGTTTTATAGGATAAATAATGAAGATTAATTAAAAGAAAATCATGAGCCAAACTAATACAATGGAGTATTATAAAGTTTATGAAAATGGTAAAATTATTTATATAAAGGTGGAAATCAGAAGGAAAGAAGCAAAACGATTGCTCTCAACGTATCTCCGAACTTACAATTCCGTAAAAACATAGTGTTTTTCATCTTTCACATACCTTAGACGAACATTTTATTGATTAAATATAATAAAAATAATCCAATATTTCAGTTTATAGACATTAAACAAATTAAAATCTATAATAGTTGCTTATTTAACTCTACTTTAATTTCAAATATCTTAAAGTAAAGAAGTATTTTGATAAAAATATCCCATCATAAGGGTAAAAAATACATGTCTTCAATCAATTTAAAGTTTTTACGGAATATCGTAATCATGATTGAAAAGAGAGCTTCGAATGCATAGCCAAGAAAAACTTTTTAGCAATTAAGTCGTATCCGATAATAATATGTCTCCGATGCTTCGTAAAGCAGCGACGAGAGAATAAGAAAGCGTAGCAGCAATGCTCGACACCGAGTAGCAAATTAAAATGAAAGGGCTGGAAAAAGTAATAGGGACTGCAGTGGCAGGAATCGGTTGCAATATATGATAGAAAAATGAGAGAAAATGCGAGTAATCTAAATAGATAGACTTTTCCTAGATACAGACCAAGGAGAATAGGCCATTCATAAAGCATCAGAGGAATAGACTTTCGAAAACTTGGGCAACGCCAGTTGGTTGGCGAATAGGACAGGGATTTCAATACGTCTATGCCTCTCATTCTCCTACTAGCTCTGTCTCTCAAATGTCGGAGATTACGTGGCGGCGTATCCCGCGGGACTGCAATATCTTGCATTCGCTCCCCGCGCTCCTCAACAACCCCATTCAACCCCGGGGAGTTCATCCGATGCGAATGGGCCTCGAAGTTTTTCAGCCTGTCTTTTTCGCTACTGATCTCCTTTATGTTTGCAATGTCTTCGCTGAGAAGGAAAAATAGGAATGAGAATAAAGAGGAATATCATCTGCGGTGAAGCCACTGGTACGATTACTTTGTTTTTTACATGTTTCATTGGGTCTTTAACATGAACGTAGCATGCCAAATTGAAAGATAGGCATAAAATTTTTGACAAGAATGCAATCTATTATTTTCAAAATAAAATTATTCATTAATATATTATATAAGTTTAAAGATATTTAATTAATAAATTGAAATATAAATAACATTATGTGCTACATTATGTGCTATATAATATTATGTGCAAAAAGTAAATTTGAATATTAGTTACTTTAAAAAATTAGTTCGCATAATTATTTTCTTCGAGTATTATAACAATTTTTACTTTGAATAAAAAGATTTAAATATCAATAAAAATTAATGAAGATTAATCATTTTAAACGCTTTCATTCTTTGATTAATTCAGTAAAATTTTGCACAGAATTTTTTCAACATAAAGAGTGAATTATCGAAGCAGTCAACAAGCGCAGGGAAGGAAGGTTGAGAGCGCAAGAGAACAAAAAAGAAAGACAGAGAGAGGGACAGACAACTGTCGGCAAGAAAGGGGTAAGGGAGAGAAATCAAGTCAGAGAGAAACTGCATCCTGAGAGGCTGAACATTACGTACAACACGGCAAACCCCTTCGGGTCTTAAGAAATCAATTAAACGAAGAGTGAACGACAGAGTCGTAGTAAGAGGGAAAAATGTAAAGAATAGTTGAAGGTTTCGTTGAAAGTGCATGGTTTGAAAAACAAGAGAGCGACGACGAAGGGGTTTTGGTCGTTGTCGGCGAGGCTTAGAGGGTTGGGAAGTGAAAGACGACGGCAAAGACGGAATCCGCAGTAATCAGTGGATCTTCTGATGTCTTGCCACTATCCTACTTTAGTGAACGAGTACATTTTCTTTTTTTTTAATTTATTTCCTTCCTCACTTCATTTTATGAATAACATGTAACTTATACCTGTATCTCTGTGTTCAATTATACGGCTTCATCTTTTTCTATCAAGGACATTACTACGAAATATGAAATAGTAAATGCAAAAGCCCACCGTAAACGGAGTCGATGACGTTCTACAACTAAAACAATGGATCGAAATCGAATCTTGATACTACGATTTCAAATTGTTTTACAAAGAATAAAAACAATAGTAGAATAATAATTATAATATTTGAGAGCATCGTATCTGAGTTGATGCTTAAGTACTGTTGTATTTTTGGTAATTTTTTGAATGAAAATGTATTTGGAATTATTAAATACATACACATTATACTTGACCTGCAATATGATATTAAATTAGCTTAACAATAAAGTTATACATAATTATCTATTGCTTTATTATTATCATATTATAGAGCTTTAATTTATAAATTACGTATGAAGTCATACGAATAAAATATTTCAGTAGAATACCTTTAATTACAAAATGTCTGTTCCAATTATGTTTTCAAACGAGGTTTAAATTAAGCAAAATAAATATAAATTGAAAGAGAATTACACTACTTGATATTCTATCAATAATCTTGGGTCTATGTACAGAAATAACCAAATCAAATATCGAAAAAATCAACATAAAACGATGAGATGCAGAGAGGGGAGAGATGTAAAGAGAAAAGACGATGATGGGTTAGTTAAATTCAAGAGGAAAACGAAGATAACACTGTACATATTCAATAATACTATATATATATATATAAGGGATAAAAAGTAAGGGGTTGTCTACCCTAATGGGCAGTGACGAGAAGGAGAATGAAAAGTTGTCGTCTAGTAAGGAACATTGGAATCAATACCATTGCAATGAAGACTCCTTCAAACTTCATACGAAATACTTCCCCACTTTTTAACTTTTAACTCTTTCCCTCTTGCTCTCTCTCCCTCTCTCACCCTCACTCTTTACTTCTTCCCTTCCAACACAGTATAATCGTTTGCCAACTTTTCCGAATGATGACAGGATATTTTTTTCTCATCTAGATCTTTCCTTATTTTCTCTATCCATCCCTTCTCTCTATATTCCTCTTTATTTATCTTATCTCTACCTCTCTCTCACATTCTTTTCTTCTGCCTATATCTACACTTCTTTAGGAAGATGAATCTTTAATATTACTTGCGCGACTTAAACTCAAGCACTTCTCCATTTTTACAGAGCAATTTTGAAAATATAAATTTCTAGCACACAGTAATATCGTACGATAGTGATTAAACGTGAATAAAAATTTTACGAGACATTTAAGCGACTTTGATTAAGATTACGACAATTGCTCGTGTAGATTAAATCTGCGATAGAAAAATTTCCTATTGACTAAAAGGACTATTTAACACATATTATAAAAAAAATCATTCCTACCACCGTTGTTAATAAAAAAAAAGTTTAAACAAATGCTTTAAAATTACAAATAATGGCAAGTGTTTAAATTATTTGAATTCTAATAAATTTTTTGTTTATTTGTTAAAAATATTTGTAAAAAAAACGAAACTCATGTCAATAATATTAATATGATTATATTAAATGAATTATATAGTCAATTTCCATTTTAAATTAAAAATAAATTGTTTATATTTAAGATTTACATTTAAGATAAATTTAGATATTTAATCTGTATAACCATTACTTGAAATTATTTATTTTTACCGTTTTGCATACATTTGAATGTGAATAAGTTGTATCCCTATTTACTATTTATCAGATCTTATTTGCTCTGGTAAAATAGTCAAAAAGATTGTGAAATACAAGAGAGACTATGAAAATAAGTTAGTCAATTAAGTCGATGAATTTTTTTAAATGCACGCTCCATCTATAATGTAATTTGGCAGTCGTATGTAAACTATGATTGTGAAGAGCCTTCGAAAATTACGTAGACGGAAGTTTTTCTGCGTTGCTGACTCAAATATAAAATATAATATGCCCGTGTTAAAAAACTTATATCTCACAATTTAATACTGCACTGTTTGAAAAAAGTCAGCGTACGCAGTAATTCAGAACAAGGTTCTGTCTGATAAGGAAAAAAGCATTGCAATCTTATGAGCGATGTAAAAAAGGTATAAGGAAAATAAGTATAAAAGAAAGATAAGGTATTAAAATATTTTTATATGACAATGAGGAAGACTATGGGGGAGCAACGAATTTTTAAAAGGGGCTATTTTTATGGTACAATAAATAATTAAGTCAGAAAATACTGTTAAAAAACAAACATTTTATGAAAAAAACAGTAGTAGATTATTTTCTTAATGCAAATCATAAATATTTAAAAGTGTAAATGTAAAAGACGAAAAAAATGTGTTGAATTAATGGAAACAATAATTATTTGTAATTGGAAAAAAATATTGCGTTTTTGACCGTTGCATTTGTCAACTCAAATTTCCATCCCCTGGATTTCTTGCCGATATCCTCTCACCATGTCAAGTGCTACACTGAGATAAAAGAAAAGGAAAAAAGAAGCATAAAGAAGCCACGAAACACTCTAGCATCCATTCGGTGCGGGGTCTCTGTAAGAGTAGGATAATAAAATTCAAATAGCGAAATAAATAAGGGAGTAAGCCGACGAGCCTCTTTCCGGATCCTTATACTCAGTCCACGAGCCTCTCCTCGTCCTCCTTTTCCTCTTCCTCCTCCACAACCAGCTCCTCCTCCGCAGCAGTAGTCGGAGCGCCAACTACGAGCCCATAGATATGTACGTATACACACCAATAAAGTGAAGCGTAAGGGGCAGACGAAGAAAGAACGAGTGGCCAACTGGGGTGATTTCCGCCCTTAGTATTCGCCTTAGCTTGCCTCTCGCGCGCGCATCGCCACGCTGCAACCCTTATTTCGAATGGCTTGGGAAAGACGAGGGCGGCACGAGCCTTCGCTTGAGACGCCTTGTAATAAGTACAGACCCGACTGAAAGTTTGGCCTCGCTTGGTCATCGAGTCTCCGCAGGCCTTTTAACTTGCCTGGGCAACGAAAAAAACCAATGGCTCTCCCAATTCCCCTGCATTACGTTTTGATGCTATTTGTACATGCGCTTATGCGGCTGCGTATACGCGTACATTTAAAAATTCATAGCACGCTGAGTAATGGGGCGGACATTAATTTTAATATGGATGAAAGACTGTAATAACTCGATGAGAAAAATTTGGTAATGAATGTTTTATTTCTTGAATAACATAGCAGAGCGACGCTATTAGTTGAATTTAATTTTTACATGGCGATTATTTATACTCAGAGACGAAATAGTATAAGACGAAATTATTTATATACTTCGCGGTGTTAAATTGATGTAATAAACAGTAATTAATAGCATAAGCATATAAAGTAATAACATATAAACAATACACAAGAACTACTACTATTGCACATATACTATGAAACTTCAAACAGCGGCTTTTGTAGTTTTTCTTAGATAATGACAAATAATTTTTTGGCAAATTTGTTTAATCGGGTAATAATTCAAATAGACTAAGTAAACAAAAATGTATTCTAAAATGTTATTTGAATAATATTATTATATTTTAGACATATTATCTGCATGTATTCGAGGAAAAATATTTTTTAAAAATGTTTGCATGAGGGTCAATGTTTGACTAAATAATACTAGAACTAAATATAATTTTAATAATTTGATTTTTTTTGTAAATCTATTCATAGCGAAGAATAAAAATGCATTACGACTATGTACAAATAAAATACTTCAAATACAACGATGTCCAAATAAGTACTTAATTCATTAGAATTAGTTTTGTTAAACATAACATAATTTTAAAACATCAGTTAATAAACTCACCATTGTTAAAAATTTTAAATAAAGAGATCATGCTTATAAAAAAAGCATTTTCAGCATTAAAATCACATAAAAAATATTGAGATACCGATCTTCAGCAAGTCTTTTTTAATGATCATCTGATTTCTCTCTCTTTCTCTCTCTCTCTAACTCTTTATCTATCTTGTATTTCCTCCCTCCATTCACAAGTCAAGTACCAAGCTTCATGTATACTCTGTGTATTGAACTTACACAGACATATACAAAGAAAATTTTTTACCTTCCTTTAGTTTGCGCTGCACATGACTCCAACGCAGCTAATAAAGGCAGCCGCTCTTCTCCTCGTGAACTACTATCAGCGTCTGCTTAATGAAAAGGAAGAGAAATCTCTCGTTGCTCTGTTACGTAAGCTTCCATTACGTGAGGTTCGAACTAAACGAGTACGTGTGTTTTGAGCCTCTTGCTCTTCTCTTAAAGCTTATCAATGTGCTTGCATGTGCTCCGTTTGGCTATTCGCATGCATCCACACCCCTTGATACGTAAACCTTCTCTATCTATTCTCTCACTCATGACCGACGTGAGCTTTAGTATATCTTTCAAAGCCTATAACCTTTCCGCCCTCCCACACTTCTCTTTCTCTTCAGTTTCCCTTATCTTGATTTTGCTTTTCACCTTTTCTCTGACTCTTTCTATTTCTCCCATTTGCTCTCCCTAACTCTCTCAGTATATCTTTCTACATGTGAATATCACCTACCGTACTCATTCTACTTTAATTTCGCTCTGGCTTGGTTCAATTTAAACTTTGCACCCCACACGCTTGGGCATTGGAAAAAATTAAGATTTCTTCAAGTTACAAGTACAAGATAAAGCCGCTCATTACGCAGAATGTGGCTTTGTTGTAAAGAGTTCATTACAATTCAGCAATTTATCTTGGAAGTATCTTGTTCTCGATCAAATTACAAGTTCATGCTTATATATTTTATTATGAATATAAAATATAATAAAATTGTTAAAACTTTAGCAAATATTACAAGAATAATATAGGATTTTAATATCTGTACGATCTCCCCAAACTATATCCAATTCGAATTTTTTACAATAGTAGTAACATATTTCTTGAATAATGATTCGAATTTATAGATCGAGTGTGAGGTAGGTGTTTTTCGAACTGTGTATGAATTGAACAAATATAAAAGGGTCCTGCCAATGGTGTTCCTCTATTAATGAAGTTCTAGGAGCATATTCAACTTCAGTCGAATTTAGAGCAGTTCATACACATCGCCACTACGAAGGTAAAAAGTCATTAAGACACGAGGGCGAAATGAGCTCTCGATTACAGCTAACATAAACTTCGGCCGAGCACAAAGCTTCTCGCCCACGTGGCCCGATGTTCCAACTCTAATTTGCCATATCGTGACTGTATCAAATCTTGCATTTTTCTTTCCTCAACAAACGTCTATCATTCCATCACAAAGCGCGAGAACTTTTGCCTCGAATTACACGAGGTTCATGGCGGCGCCCTTCCTCGAAACGTTTCGAATAAAGTAAAGGCGCATGCACGCATCTGACGGCTGAGCATTCGACTTATTTTAATCAATGATTCGCCTGAACTCTCGGTTCCACGGCTGCAATTTTCTAATTCCTTTAATCATCCAATTTCTAGGCATAATCATCGTAGCACCGAGTTTCAATTATTCAAGAATAATAATGTTTGCTCGCTGTCGCCTTTCGATACTTGAGATTACTGATATGCAGCCATGTTTATTGGGAGAAGAAAACACTCGAGTCTTACAAGAGAAATATCTGTGCAATTTGTCATATCGGGTACATTAAGTTTATTAGAAAGTATTGCTTATATATAGTGCGGTTGCCACTGCTTCTGCATTGGTTACTTGATTATAATTAATGATTGATCATCGAAAGCGGTCACACAATACAACGGATAATGTAGAGAGGGAGTGAACTGATTACTAATTAAATACTTATTGATATATTTGCTTCTTATGGTACGATTGATCACTCGAAACTCCTTCAAAGGTCTAACTTTTTTTTAATCTGACCAGAAAAGCATCATCTACCTCTCGTGAATGATTCAAAATATAGTAAAAGGAAGTCCAAAAAGAAATTGAATGGCTTTTAAAATCAGTAAGAGAGATAAATAAAGACGATGAAAATAAGTGCAAGTGTACGTGGGGAGATAATAAGTTCAAAAAAGGTAGAAAAATTAGCCAAGGGAATGGATTATTCGCAAGAGACAGGAATGCTGAATATTTACGAAAGCAATAGGTGGTCAGTATTGCATCACGGACGCACAAAAAAGGCAGCAACGGAAAACGACCGCGAGTAGTTGATTTATGCAGTAAAGGGAGGGACGAGAAAAAGAACACACCAGTGAAAAACGGAGGAGAGTCGCGGACGCGCGCAAACATGCACACAGACGGATACACACGGGCGCGGCAGGCGAAAGGACCTATTTGGTCGTTAGCCAGTTGGCTAATTTCCAGTAGAAATCATGAAAGCGAGACTTGGAGAGTAAAGGGCTCCGGTCATTCAATGATCATCCGGCGTCTCGTCCCTCGTCAGAGTCACGGCCTGCGTCGGCGCCCGACATCCGGCCTCAAGTCATTGACCATCAATGATTTTCGCTTCGTTTTTGCCCTCGATGCTGCGGTGTCCATTCAATAATCCAGTGCCTCTCTGCCCCAAGCTTTTCGATGACTCGCTCTCCATTTTTTCTTTCTTTTGGACTCCCTGTGTTTTTTGACCCCTTTTTCTATCGGGTTACGGCTTCGAATGCATTGATTCCTGCGCCTCAGAATGCGAGTAGGAGTCTAGGGATGTTGGGATGTTAACATAGTGGAAGCACTGTACAGCAGAGGTTGGGTTTCAATGTCGGGATTTTACTTCTCGATAAATCCTCGTATAAATGCTTAGCGTGCGACCTTCGCATTATTCCTTTCGACGAGCTTTCATCTTCTACGGCTGATGAGATTATGACGTCAAGTGCAATTGGAGTAATTAACAAGCTGCTTCGGCCGAGTATACACACGTCAATGTTTCCAATTTTACTTAGTGCTCGCGTAAAATTTTCTTTGCTAAATACCGGCGAGCATTTACTTATTACGTGACTTCATAAGAATTGTATTTAGAAAATAAAGCATAATATTAGATTTTCTTAATGGGATGCTGCGAAGTAGATTAATATAACTGAAGTAAATTTTCATTATAATTGAATAAACTTACAATTTTGAAGCTTCCATTTTATACAAGAGCCAAAGATTCATAACGACATTCATAAGTTAGATGAGTAAAGTGCGGCAACATCGAGGTACGGCACGTCGGCTCAAGTGTACAAATGCACAGCTCATAAGCCGCTCACGTGCCGATGAATTCACAAGATTAATAAGCAAGAAATGCCAGGATATAATGCAAACAATGACTAGTACTCAATCGCAGTTCCCTCGATAAAGTGCGAAAAGGCTATCGTAAGAATTTTCCGAAGCCATGAGCGTCGAATGATCGGCTAATGCCGTGGAAGGAGCTCACAACCCGAAGGAGCAAGAGCTGTCGTCCCCTGCACTCCTTATCCCTTCCGCGGCAGTTAATCCATTATCTCCGTGGCATTAATTCGTTGCGTTATAAGCGAACACAATTGCGACGACATGCGTCATGAAAATGAAAAGGACCCTGGCGCTCTCCCGGCCCTAGGAACAATGACATCCAAGGTCGAGTCTCTTGCTTGTGGATCCCTTTTACAAAAATCGCGAACTGCACAATAGATACACCATTAAAGACGATATTGCAGCTTATCCCATGGTAGAATTCTTGTCTCTTGACCGCAATGATCGCCTTAATTTTAAATCGAATTCAGCATTAAAAGTCGCTCTTCGGATATAAAGGATCATATCAAGTCAGTAAATCATTGTTCATTTTAAAACACGAATAAAATTAAATATATCACCAAGTTCAATTTTACAGAGCTATTTAAATATTAAATATTTAATGTCCAATGATATTTATTATTGCACTCTATTTTCACGGCGTAATTATCCAATGCTATTTATTCTATTGTCGTTTACATTAAGAGAACTATTCCTTTTGTACAATGAAAATTTTTAAATTAGTAATATGTTATAATGACAAAACACTAAAAGTGCTTTAGGGCCATTGACGCCGAAATCATTAGATCAGAGGAGCTTTCTAACAAATATAATATTTCTGAGAACAAACATTTTCTTTAAGTCCATTCTGCAGAACATCTGCACCACGTTTCGTGGCTGTTGTATTTGCCTCATAGAAGCAAAAGGAGCAGAACGTGAAAGAAACGTGAAAGTCTTCCTGTCGCTTCATCGTCATTTTTTCTTTTTTTCCCCTCGGTATTCACAATGCCCGAGAACCCTACAAATACTCATAATAACGTGAAGTGCACGTACAATCGATTTAACTTGTTAGTGTTTATTTTTCTTTCTTCTGCATCCGAACGTTAAGAGTACACATAAGGCTTCGTCTCGGAAAAGCTTGAGCGAGCAGAATGATAAGCTTCCGCCGAGCTGTCGTTAACGATAGTCTCCGCCGAGTCGTTGTTGGACCGGACCTCAAAATCGCCGAGCGCCAAGCAAGCGCTCCTCGCAAAAAACTAGAGCAAGGCGTGTAAATGTGCTCGATAGAGCGAAAAAATAAGCGGCAGAGAGAACAAGTGAAGCGCGCGAATACCCTTATGGCATCCTAAGCGGATGCGCGTTTGATAGAATATCTTCCGTCATTAAGATTTGTCTCGGATACTCATAATGGCGCCTCTACCTATGAGCTGATTGCGCTTATTCTCAGCACCCGGAGAATATTGTCGAGCGCGGCTTTTCGCGCCGCGGGGGCACAAAAGTTTAGCTGACGCGGATGAAAGACGGTAGAGCGACGCTCATTCAAGGAGCGTCGCGCCCGATGAGCCCGTCAACATTTTTCCTCCGATTTCGCGCAGTGCTCCAGATTTGAATGCCCGCGCGCCTCCTTGTGCCTCTACCACTCGCCCCACCGCCCAAGAAACTTGTGCCGACCCTCAGCCCCTCTTTCTCTATCTTTCCGCGATGACACTTTAACTGTGCCTAAGCGCACTTTTGCAAGCACTTATCTTCGCGGAGACACCAAGGTCTTAACGACATTAGCGCTGCAGCTTTGTCTCTCGATTAGAACTCCATCTTTGTACGAGGCTTCATTTATACCTGACTGTATTCAGTGCATTCGGAAAGCTTTATCTTTTTATCGAATAGAGAGATTTGTTATCGGTTATAATGTAATTATGCAAATTATGAAAGCTGTTAGTTTGCCAGTTTTTTTGAAGAAGATAATACCTGAAAGCGTCTTTTAAAAAATGCATTATAATTTACATACGAGTTAATTTGTTAATACAGGCACAGCGGCTTTTTAGAAATAAATTACTTTAGCCCCAAAAATCTTTAATAAATAATATCTGCACATCCCATACGTTATACAAATATTCATAATATGAGTTATTATAGCAAGTGCTTTTCGTGTTGCTGGTATTTATGTAATCGGCATGAATGCGTAAACTCAGCAGCGAAAGGCTATTCAAAACAGTCTAGGTTCACGACTAGCATCACGTGACGCACTTTGTGATGTAATCTATATGCCCAAGCGAATAATTATTATATGAAAATATAATGTATTGTTAACAAAATTAGCTAATAAGTCAAAAGAGCTGGAGAATCCTCAAGAGATGACTTTGCAATCCATTTCAGGGATTTTTTTGATACGCGAGTTCTGGTGTTCTGAATTTGCAAATATTAATGCCTCATACGATACTTAATTAGTATTTGGCATCATCTTTCATGCAGCCAAAAAATCCACCCATCCAGCGTTTGAATATTTTAATAAGAAAATTTTTAATAAGAAAAACGCCCAGCTATGCGTGTTTATTCATAAAGACTGTTACGAAGGATCTCGCTCAGTCAGCCAAAATAGAAAATGATTGTACGGTGTACACATATAAAATGAGAGGCACTGAGGGAGAGAGTTGGATTGAAAGAGAAAAAGATTGGGAGAGAGAGTGCGCGAATAGAGATTTCGTGTCCCACGGCAAATTTCGTCCTCCCAACTCCCAGAACGTAAAGGCTCGGAAAATATATCGCGAGCATTAACCCCTAACTGCATAGGGAGACCACGATTCGAGCTCTCGCAAAATCATCCTACATCATCGATTCGATAGGAACTTTAGCCCAACCGCCCATCGTCCTCCTCCCTTTTTGCAACACCATCCCCTTGAGTACCCCGAGCACATACGATAGGTATCTCAACTCTCCTTCCCCCTCACCCTATTACTCCGGCCAAACCGACCAGTCTTTCCCGCTATCTCTATCTCTTTCTTTCCCTCTCTCGCTCTCTCTCTCTCCCTCTCTCTCTCCCTCTCTCTCTCTTTCACTCGATTCTTCATCCTCTTTCTGGCCTGGTCCTGAGAGAGGGAAAGCGGGCAAGAGAGATATAGCGCTGACACCACCCACCCGAGGTCATCAAACAACAAAGTCAGCCCGTGTGTAGCGCAGCCGTTAAAGCCAGGGTGGAAACGAGATAGAGACTAACCGTTACTAGCTTTGCCCCTGCCGCTGGTGAACTGAACATTTTTTTGTCTGGCCAGTCAGTGAGTTTCCAGGGATCAGCGAGAAACGAGGTGGTGAGTGCGAGCGAGAACGAGAGAGAGAAAGAAAATGAGAGGAAGAGGTAAAAAGAGTTTTGAGAGAAATGGATATATATATATATATATATATATATAGAGAGAGAGAGAGAGAGAGAGAGAGAGTGAATAGAGGCAGGCTGCAGCGACGCTAAGGGAGTGTCGAGCGGGTGGCTCGCCGAACTACGGATGAACGGAGGGACCGACAGACTAGCGGGTGAACAGTGCCACGGGTGGCTAGCGAGGGCAGACGGGGGCTCAGCTAGGGAGGGTGGCAGTGGCCGCCGAGTGCAGCAGCAACCATCGATCAGCCTCGAGGCTGGACCGCGCAATGATTTTTACCCCTTTGACCCTCCCCATGTTCGTTTTCATCTTTCTCTTTTTCCCTGGTTGCCCCGCGGCTCACGATAACTCTGTAGTCGTACGAATGCAAGCTTGAGTTCATGCACATCAACACATTCTGATTATACGTCATTATTTAAGTTAATATACGTATACATTTATATATATGCATGCATCTCTGTAAGAAAGCCTCGATGTATCGAATATATCAATTTGTGTTTATAAGTACTTAGCATCTAACGCACAAACACGTTATGTATGTATACATACATAAGCGAAAATTTCTGCATATTAATTTGTAGATGGTCCTGTGTTAGCGTACGCATGCCTATGCTCTGAGCATATGCGTAAATGTGTGTATGCTTATGCGTTTATATGCATAGAGACCCTTTTCCTATATCGCTCATTCGCTTTACTGTGTATGCAAGTGCACATAAGTACACATGTGTACTTATATGTGTAGTGTATATGCACCAACTTATACTTAGAAAGCAACCATCCTTTCTGTCTCACTTTGTTTATATATGTCTCTCTCTATGTCTCTTCCTCTCTCTCCCTCTCTCTCTCTCTCTCTCTCTGATCTCTGCCTCTCTATACCAAGCCTCGCTCTTTCGTACGTTCGTATAGTTCCGTCCGTCCGTTTGTTCGTTCGTTCGTTCGTTCGTCCATTCGTCCATTCGTTAGTTCGTTCGCTCGCTCACTCGTTCCCTCTATCTCATTCTTTCGCCGAAGCGTAGACTAGAGAGTAACGGCTACGTTGCTGGCTCCGACTGGCCACGCCTCAAACTCACCGCCAGCCTCCCACAGCGGTAGTCCACCCCGACCTCATCTCTTCCTGGGCGACGTGAGCAAAAGGAAGAGAGAGGAGAGAGATCGAGTGGACCGTCAGTAGCCTGTGCACAGCCGTGCTCGCTTTTTGCATTATCTCACTTTCGCAAAAATATGCGGACGTTAATCCGCGCGCTTGAACTCGCTCCATTTAATTCCTCTGGCTTCTCTTCTCTTCTCACTCTGAATCTAGTAGTCACAAAAAAGAAAGACACCCAGACGCTTGTTTCTTTTATTTCTTTTTTTTCCGCAGCCTTTTTCTTTCCCATTTTATCTCTCTTTTTGGTTAGAACGCATCTATCGCACCTCGCGAAAGAAATTGTGTATGTGTGTACACTTTGTCCGAGTCTCTAACTCCCTCTTACTCTTCTTCTATCCATTGGTTTCTCTATCTACTTTTTTCACATCGTGTCTCCACGCTCGCAAAGAGAGGAATGCATGAAAGGTAAAGAGATGCCGGGGAGTGAGCGATTCTTATCGATCGTTTTCATGTTAAAAAACTATTGTTTTTTCGGATGAATCGGAACTTTTTACGCTACGCGATTTCACCTGCGTTTTCAATGGCTAGAGTGCAATATTTTTTTAGGATATACAAGGGGTGACGAATGTCGTGAGAGCTAGTTGTACAGATATGCGCATAAATGTATGAAGATAGAGAGTAAAAGGGTAGAAGAGATAGAAAAATTGTGGGAACGATGATCACAGTTGTCAATTTAGAATTTACCATGAATGTGATCCTGTGCGGATAAATTCTCGACCTATACTATGAATGTTAGATTTTTCTAATTTATTTTATTTTATTATCTAATTTTTTTATTTTTTGTTTTTGTAAATATTCTGTGGTTGATTTTACGTATCTTTATACAGTAAACAACTGATAAAAAAGCATTTTAATTTGAGTAATTTAAAGATCAATCAATTTTGATAATTTGATGGACAATAACGAACAACTCAATCATAATTTGATTTTTATGTCAACATTTGGAAAAAACAAAAATACAATCAAATTGCTAATGATAGACTGAAATAAATTATTTTCTAGTCTTATAAGTTAAGTTATGTAAATGATTTATAGAAAAAAGACAATTCAATATCTCTTAATACCTTTTCCGTATTAACTTTGTAAACTAATTATGTAATAGTAATATATTGTGTACACTGCTCATACTTTTAACCTTATAAAGTGCATTTATCTGAATAATAAATAAATATATATATATATCGTTCAATCGATGAATATTTTAATATCGTCAATAAAATTGTTGTATTACTTGTACTATAAATTAATAACTCTATCATTTTGAATATCTAATTTTAATTTAATGTAATTTAAAAAAAAAATTAAAAATATTAATTTGATTAATAAAAATCAGATTTACGATGTACAAGTTTATACTAGGGAGATATTATATTATAATTGAAACACTTAATAAACACTTAATTAATAACAGCTTTCTACTTTTAATTAATACTAATGGTATTATAAAACAATTTGAATAACATTAAAAAGTTCAAAATGTTAAATACTTCAAAATTCATCTTTGTTTCTAAAAATCAGTAGTATTTTTTTGAAGAATGATTTCACATCTTATTTTGTTCACAAAGATCTGACTAACTCACTAAAATCCGATTAATCGCTGCTGGTCTTATTTTGCATATTTATCAGTAATAATGCCTTTTCCTTTTTACAAGTATCTTATCTTGGATACATATCTTATTATTGCCCTTTGTCACTCTGTCTCTTTCACTCGCTATGTATGTATCACAATCTATATATATATATATATATATATATAAATTACCTCGTACACAAACATATAGAAAGCCGACCACATCTGGGAACTCGCAGGCAATAATATACTTATGTATGCACATGCATACTCTGCAATGCAGTCTCGACGGCAAAGAAAAACATGACATCTGTCACTCTTGTTCAGGGTAGTAAACGAGGTAGCAAAGAGCGCGAATCTCTATCTCGCAAAAAAAGAGATTATATTGTGCAGTAGAGTCAATTCGGCGGAGGGCCGTCGGACGGAGCTGCAGGGAAGCTGGAGCGGAGCTGCCTGTCCATTATCATTCGCAAAATACATAATTCGCGGAAGGTTCTCGCTCATTACCTGCACAGGAGGCTTCAGTTGTCGCCTGCAGGAGCTCCTCTGCGCAAGCGTACTCTTGACAATTATACGCGTGCGTTACATCTCCTTCACGCGTGCAAGTGCATGCGCCCACACGCAAACCTCAGGGCTCATACGTATGCGGGACGCGATCGAGCTCGTTAAAGCGCTTTTCCAGCGCGTGTCCCGATGCCATCGAGTTTTTTTTATCCCAGTGTCTGTATGAGCGGTGCTCGGACGGTGCTCGAGCGGTGGTTAGGGTTTTCGCTGAACGTGAGCGCGAAGACCGATAAGCGGCTTGCCGGAGTAGAGGAAAAGCTCTCTCTCTCTCTCTTCATCTCTATCAGTAGAATGCGGATCCGCGGATTTATGTTATATATGAATGTATATATCGAATGATAAGCTCTTTCTCTCTTTTCTACCCTTCTCTCTTTTTGCCTCTCTTTCATATCCCTGCATCGTATGCATTCGCGTGTCACATCTGTCTTCGTAATTAGGGATAGAATTAGTTATAGGTATTAGCCAGATTGTACGAGGAAACTGCATTATCTTATTTTTAATTTTAAAGAAAAAAGGATGAGAAAGATATAGAGAAAGAACATAAACTGATGAAAGGTCTTTATTATTGTTGCGTCTGTCGTCGATCACCTAAGTTGTAAAACCTAGTTGTAAATTGTAAGTGCCGATAATAGAACACGAGGCGAAAATATTTAAATACATTGTCCGTGTAAACAATTATGAATTATAATAAATGCAGAATTAAAATAAAATCATTGATTTATCAGATTTAATTTTTTTAGTAAACCCGCAGAATTCTGCTATATTTTTACTCTTTCATAAGAAAAATATAGTATAATTTAAATTTCTATACTGTCTTCAACAAAGATAATTTTCATATAATGGCATGTAACACAGGCATTCTTTATAAGTTCCATACGATCGATTTGCCGCTCACCTATCTGCAACAGACATTTTATATAGTAGAAAACGAAAAAGAAGAGAGCGGATTTTGTACGCACGCAAACGTACGAGCAGCTTTACGGCAGCTCCGTAATGACCTCACCTCCATAAACTAACACGGACGTTGTTAACCTGAGTGCGTCAGTTGTCATTACCGATTCCAATTAAAGCGTCTTCAAAGCCGATGGGCTCGAGTGCACGAACAATTACGCGGCCGCGGAAAATTCACCGGAATAGGCTGGAAAATCCGGCAGGTCAGAGCGTCGACGTGCGGCTGACGGGAGGTAAGGAGAGCACGAGGACCAGATGCCGAACCTTAATTGACGTAGCGTGACTAGCACGAGGTGGCTCTGTATCACTAATTGATCTTTAGAGAGGATCCTGCGTCCAGTTACTCGATGCCTCCTGAGAGACTAGTTACAGACAGGGCCGCCTTCTCTTGTTTTTCCCCCATTTTCCCTCTTTTTTTGACCAAACAAGTATTTTGCACACGGAGCTGGCGTTACACCCTGGAGTTCGATAGCATGTTATTAACGGCCATCTAGTTTGTAAGTGTTATTGAGGAAGAATTCTTCTGACATTCAATTTTATTTAAAATTATAATACCGTTAATATGAGGAAAATTTGTGGTGCGACGTTAGTATAGGAAACCTGCAGCGTTACATATTTAAAACGTATCATCTCAAAGTAGTTATTATTTTTTTTTATTTTTTTTTTTTTTTTTTTTATCTGCATTTCCATAAATAAAAAATTTTTATCCATTAATCACTTAAATTCTTATTAAACGTATATAATAAATTTTGACTGCTAAAGTGACTGCTATTTTACCCGAATACAATGGAACTGGTAATTAATACGTAAATTATTGTGCACTTGTTGTACTCCTTTTAACAAATGAATCGCCTATCTTCCATGAATTAATTTAAAAACTAATATTTAAAATATTTATTATCGATTGACTAGCAGAAAAAGCTAACGAAAAATCCATATTTCATACTTAAACACCGCAGGCAATGCTTTAATTTTGAATAAAATTCATATTAGGAAGGCGCTCGCTGAACTTTCAAAAATAATGTTCTATTATGCGCTTATTACCGCGGGCTCATTTTCTCCTGTAGTTTTGGAATTGTCCATTTTATCGTATGACTAATTAATTAGCCGACACTTGTTCTTCGATCATTCTCATTTCTAATTATTTATCTGTCTACGCAAATCGCCACTCACCTCAGGAATATTAATAAGAGCAGTCATGTTGGTCAACTATGAATTTTTTGGAGCTTTTGGCGCTCTCTCATTTCGATTACTGAAAATTGCATTTGGAATTTTCAAATTCTCGTAAAGATTGACCAGCTTTGGGGACGGATACGTTGTGGTAACCAGATATTTTTGTAATTCTATAACTTTATGTTCCATTTGCGTTCGTCTCTTATCCCTTCTTCGTAAGCCTTTCGCTTCTTGCTTTTACTAGTAGTGTTCATATACATTAGCTCACAAGTTTCTCTCTTTTTCTCTCTCTCTCTTTGTCTTTTCTCTCTCTCTCTCTCTCTTCGTCTTTTTTCTCTCTCTCTCTCTCTCTTTTCTCTCTCTCTTTGTCTTTTTTCTCTTTCTCTCTTTTCTCTCTCCCTTTGTATTTTCTCTCTCTCTCTCTTTCTCTCTCTCTTTTTTCTCTCTCTCTTTCTCTCTCTCTTTTCTCTCTCTCTTTCTCTCTTTGCGTTTATTGAAAATTGTATTTTTACTGAATTATATTGTGACGAAGAGCATGGTCACAAAGCCAGAGAATCAAAGAGCATGAATAATACGGATTGCAGTGACGAGTGTAACAGAGACAGCGATGAAAGGATGAGATGACACGGCAAGATGGAAAAAGAACATACATACTAAAACAGTTCATGCAGAGACAAAGAAATATATGAAAAGTGGGGGATGGATAAAAACAGAGGGGGTGTGTATGTACGTGTATACTTAAGGGGGGAGAATAAGAGAGAGAGAGAGAGATAGAGACATAAAATGGATAGAATTTGGAGCTAATCGAGTTATAGTATGGAAACCAGTGGTGGTTAGCTAACTCACCGCGAGTCGCGGCTTGCATTTTGCATCTCCGACACGCGCTATATGTATAATGTGTAGCAATTCTGTCTGGGGTATACGTTGTGAAAATGTGCGCCCATCTCTGCTTCCATTTATGCCTATGCGCGCTCGCGTGCTTGCGCTGTCGTTTGTTGGCATACAACGGCAACTAAAGGGTCTTCATAAATAGTGACGCACTGCAACGTAGATTTTGGAAAAGCGGTTGCAGGCGATGCTATGTACCGTCAAAATCATTTCTACTTTCGATATCTGCAGTGAATGACTGGGTTCACTGTTTTTTTTCTATTTCGTATATTTCAATATTTATATATGTGGGTGTGCATCTGTGCATGTGTATATCTATACACAGCTTTCAAAAAAGAAAGCATTGCTTCGGTATAAATAAAGATTATTTTGTGCCATTTTCATTTTATCTTATTTTCTTTTATAAACGTTGAGATGACATTTTAGTGTACTGATATAAATCATTATAAGTTATATAATTTGTATACAACAACCTGAAAGGTTACTTTCCATTGCTTATTGATATGAAATCAATGATATCAAAATTAAAGGATTACACGAAAATCGCAAACATAAAAATATGCATTGTCCAAAAGCTAAGAAATTAAATTATTTAATTTTTCGTTTCTTGGTTGTTTAATGTTTTCATGAAATAGTTTTGCTAAAAGAACTTTAAAATTAAACGTATTTTTTGTTGTTTTCGATTAATATTTTAGTAATTAGAAGAATTCAATATTTTTTTGTTTAGGAATGTTTTAAATCAGGATATATAAATCTACAAAATAAATAAGGAAATTTAGCTTTTACGTTGAGGAAAAGATAAGATGAATGAAACCTCACCCAAGCGCTTATCCTTAAAGGAAAAAGAATTATACTTCGGACATTCTTTTATATGCAGGAAAATCGTAGAAAAATGTATACTCAATTAGTTTTGTAAATTGTAACGAAAAAAAAATTTTTTAAATAAGAAAAAAGGTGAAGAGAAATGTACTTACCAAAAGCAATGAAGTAAAATGTGTCGGAAATTCACGCTTCGCAATGTAAAATCGACGAAGTTAAGATCACGAGTCATGGCAAAATAGAAGGGATAGGCCGAGTTACAGATGCAGATCGCAGAAAACCGGATGTTACCCTTGCAGTTATCAAAGCTATGGTATAAAATTTTATGAGACTCTCTCTCGGTAGCGATATGACATCGCAATTTCGTCTCTTGAGTTTTGTGTGTAGATGCGTTGAAAAAGACCTTCAGTTACATCCTTTAATGTGAATATGGGTGGTATATATGTACGTACATTTACACTGTGCGACCAAGGATCGAACTTGACTTAACAATAAAGAGAACTGAACGATGAGGAAAGAAAGGTAGGAACGTGATGCAAATTGTTAGAGTTAACGAAAGAAATGAATGATGGACAAGAACAAGCTTTGATATATGGGCTTGGGCTATTGATATATATATATATATATATATATATATATATATATATACTTACATTTATATGTAAAGAGGAAAAGAGAGGAGACAGATCTGTACAGAGAGAAATTCGAATAAACAACAAACAATATTTTTGTCAGTAAAAGAATAAAATACGATTTTATTTGCATTTTCTGCTTTTGCGGTTACAATGCTCGTGAGGATTGGTATTTTTGCTGTTTAGTTTATGCTGCTCAGTTCCTATTCTATGCATTCTTGTGTACTGATGCGTATGCGCGGGTACTTCTTTACGTTCAATGGTAACTACAACGATATTAATCGTTAAATGTCTAACTACCTACACCGCGAAATGAATAAAATTGTCTTACTGACACTATTCACGCAATTATAAATAAAAAAAGCGAGTAATAGATATAAAGAAAAAGCCCGTTAAAAAAGCACATAAAAATGTTTTCAATGTAGTTTATGAAACTAGAAAAAGTCAGTAATGATATTAATATTACAAATTATTGCAAGAAAACGATGTGGATGTTGATGGGTTTATGGTATGAATAGAACATATTTTTCGTAGATTAATTGTTCTTATGTAGAAATGGTTTTATTCATAATACTTATAAATTTTATTTATTGTATAATCAAATGGAGTAAAATTATAAAAGTTAGGAAAATATATATGAACCATTGAACAATATATTATTTTGCGTGACATATACGCATGTTTATACAAGCAGATTGGCAACATTAAATGCAATAGCTTATTTTCTTACTATTCTTTTTAATATAAAGATTGTCGACTCTTCTCACATATTAATTTAACAATTATATTAAACAAGATAAACAACCAATTATTTAATTTAGTATTTTCATTTATGTTCATTTTTACAACCCCGTAATTCTATGTATTTTGCTTCACAGATTTATATTATTTAGTATGATGTAATAAAAAATTCATAGAAAATTTTTACAATTAAAACGAAAAAAAACATTAAAGAAATCACACATTCAACTAATTATTTTCTGAATCAATAATATAGATATATGTATGAAAAATTCATTTTTAAATAAACAGAATAGAAATACGTAGTGAGATTTTTTAACCACTTTTAGTGTTCCCACACAAAAGCAAGCGCTTGTGAGCTCTCACTGCTTAACAAAATCAGATCGGAACATACATAACTGTAGAAACAAAATCAAAGTAAGAAAAAAGTATAAACACGAAAGGAATTTAAGTATTTAGTCGTTCAACATAATGCATCGTAGATAAATAAAAAACAACGAAAAAATAATTTATAGCGCATACGCTTTTATCACTTTCTCATCCCTCAAATCTTCCTCTAAGTTGATCTTTATTTTATACGATCCTGTTTATTTTTCATCTCTCTCTCTCTCTCTCTCTCTATTTTCTGTTATCCCTATTCCACCTGCCCCTCTTCTTTCCTTTTATACTATTTACTCAACTTCTTCGTCGTTCTCTGCGCTTGCCTGACGTCCACTCAACGCACGTATACATATCGCTCTTTTAGCCGTCCTGTTCCTTTATCTAATATACGCAAATGACAGCGAGATTTATCTGACGATGTACGTACATGTCCAAAAAAAGTGCACACAATGTGTGTGTTCCCATCCATGATTGGAGGGTGACTCGCGAACCTTCTCGTGCACCCGCACAGACACAAACACTCGAGGATGTGCGAATGTAGTTTTGTTGCACATGCATTAATTCCACCCCTTCTGTCCGCCCGCGAGCCGCACACCGCCTCTCCTTCCTCCCTCGCTCTCTCGACCAAGCGTCTCCCGATCCCTCGTTGGGTACTTCCGAATGTAGGGAGGAAAGCTGCGTGTCCATCGGCAACGGCGGCTATAGTATCGAGAGAGTCCAAGCGAAACGCGCAATGGGAAAATGGCACGCGAAAGACAGAGAGGCGAAATTGAAAAAGGGAAGGAGGTCTTCAATCCGTTCCTCTCAACTGCAGAAACGAGCGTCGAATGATGAAGGGGAGGGACAGAGGAAAGAGAAGCAGTGTGTCTACTGGCCAAAAAAAAAGAAAGAGAAAAGCGATTGAGGGAGAGAGAGAATGAGAGAGGGAATGAACGCTTCAATTCATTGATCGGTCGCGCGGTCCGAGCGGTGACGCGTAGAAAATGAAAAAGACACTCGGGGCGTTACTAAAATTCTCCGAAGCCAAGTGGTGGGCAGGATCAGGTAGATGACCATTGCTCACGAATAAGAATATCCCCTATATAAGCTTAGTTATCCATGCCGACATAAGTAATGCTCTATTTCTTTCTATTTATATATACATATATATATATATATATATATATATATATATATATATATATATATCTACTTCTCTCTCTCTTGCCTTAACCAGTTTAGTTCGACCATTTTATATCTGCCTATAGAGATTACTGGGCGCATATTACAGCGCAGTATCTTCAGTTTCATAATCATACCCTTTTAGCTCCTAATTTGAGCATCGCTATAAAGTGGAAGAAATCCGAATAGAGGGACATTTCGAAACTGATCATGCCAAATCTTAGGTCAAATATGTTATCATTAAGTACAAAAGAAATGCATCCTATCAAGTAAGTTTGACCACCGTTAATCTACATTATTTTCTTCAATATAATGACTTATTAATGATAATTTGAATCATTAAGAGTTTATTCCCATAGAGATTATAAATTTTTTATTTAAAACTTTAAAATTTGAATATAAAAATTAATTGGAATTAATCTAATAATAGATTCAATTTTTTAAGGTCGACCTGGATGTAAAAAATTACAGTGTATAATAATATAGAGTACAGTATATAAATATAGAGTTCCTGCGAATTAATTTAATTTAATAAAACGTATAAAATTATACGTGATAATTAAGTGTATAAATAGTGTTATTTTATGTAATATTAATTTCATCAATTACTTCTTTAGTTAACACCGTTATTACATATTTTATAAAGACAAATTATATGTTGTATCGTTCAAAGTATCTTCGAATAAAACCAATTTCATAGTAAAGTTGAATTTTGTGGTTGGTGCATACTTATGTAAGAAACAAAAATTTTTTATGAAAACTTAATAGAATAGAACATAGGCACATAATATAAACCTTAAGACCATGAAAGACCTTATTTAAATTGATATAAATGACGAATAAATACAATATTAAAGTGACCAATTGCATTCATCAATTTACTGATTGTATAGAATCTCGTGAGAATTTGTAAACCTGCGGATACCCACGAATGCGCTAGAGCACATTATTTGTATGATTATTTAAGAAGCTCTAAAGAAAATCTGAGACGTAAAGGAGAACCCGTTGCGAGAGGCCCCGAAGATGAAAAAGAACGAAGTACGTCGAAGAATCGAAAAATCCTGTTTTCGCAAAAAAAATTCGAGCCCTACCCTGGACAGTCGAGATGTCAAGAAAGAGAGAGAGAGGAATAAGAAAAAAGGAGTAAGAGCGCAGGTGATCGATCTTGGAAGATGCACCTGGGCTCAAAAACTCTTTCATGAAACGAAGATCGTAAAAGTCGCGAGTGACTCAGCCTTTCCATTTCGCCGGACAGAGCTGATGCTCGATGCTCCTTAACGCTTGGGCCAGCATGTGTGCACACTCATGTCACAAGGATGCGTGAAACTCGCGATGAATCGGAAAATTTCAGTGGGCAGCACATCTGTATTTTCCAAGAAAGCGAATCCATTGCTCTGGCGAGACGAATGCGAGAAAAGGGGTCGCGGACCTCTTTCCTTTGTAATCACAGCCGGAGCGCGTCTCCTCGCCACTCAAGTCCGTCTATAATGCGCTTTTGAATATGCATCTGTCTGGTAATGGCGGAAGGAATTGCGAGCGATCGACAATGTCGTGATCGGGTGCTGGCGTTCTTTAGTCTTCTTTCCACCTCCCCCGGCCACCGCTGAAGCCCAGAGTTCACGTCGAATAGACCCACACCCGCAATCCTTTCGAGTCTAAGAAACGTCTTCTTTGTCGCTGCGTCGATGCCGCGCCAGGAAAATGTATCAGTGAATGCGACCCTTCCTCGCGGAGCGCGACAAAGGAAGATGCATAAGAATCGAACAGAATAAATATTCAATCTTCACCATGTGTTCGCAATGCGCCTCGCTTTCTTTCTTAGGGCTCCATCTCTCCTTCTTTTCAGACCGATGTATTCAATTTGATTCACAGTATCGAACCCCGATGTACTTTATTTAGTCTCGTATTTTATTATGCTCGTCTCTCTCTACGCCATCCTCATAGGAGTGCATTGCAATGACATTTCATAACAGTTCATAAATTAATATAGAATTATAATTATTTAAAATATATATATTTATATTAACGTAATATGCTAAAGTATTTATTATTATTGCATTATTGTCCAGAATCTGATACGTGAAAAAAAGATTTTCCTCTCTCACGTTTAAGGATCAATTTTCAATAATATATAAAAATGACACTACTCTAGCAATTCAGGTTTAATGGGTACTTATACACTTTTCAATTACTTAAAAATACATAATGAATTATATATTAAATAATTATCAACTACTGCAAGTGTCATATGCATTTAAATAATCCTAAAAATTTTATTACGAACCACCGCTACTTCCCATAATTTATTTAAGTATATATAAATCGTAATCAATCTTCGATCATGGGCTTACGATTCAGTAAATATTTTATTAGTAAATAATTTTTTGTAATCATGATAAAATGAATTTATATTATATTAAAATTAAATATAATTTACAATATACAATGTAAGTTGATTTATATGTATTAATGAATCGTTCAAGAAAATATTCCATCACCAAGTCCACCAAGAGTATATTAAAATAAATATAAACTGTACATTTCTATTGCAGGCAACGAGATTAATATTGCTTGTGTCACAACTTCAGCTTGTTCGTACGCACGCGCGCAAAAACTTATCCATTCCTCGGACGATTACATTATCGATATATATTGTATTACAATGAGAATGCAAAGGTAAGGAGGAGAGTGGCTCGGCTTAAATCCCGTCAGCTTTTGACAAATCGCGGCTTAAATGTAGAAGTGCTGGGTGAGGGTAGATCAGTGCAAGCCGCGCTCTGCTTTCTTTAACGTGTTACGCTTCAACGGGGTCTTGTCGCGTGCCTCGGCAGATGCGAGCGAGAGAGAGAGAGAGAGAGAGAGAGAGAGAGAAAAGGTGATGGGGTGCAACAGCGGCTGGGGGGCTAAGAGAGTCAGGGCGCAGCGCGACGTCAGGAACGAAGGGCTGTCGGGCAATAATAAGGAGTCGACGCTCTGCCCCCTCGTCGCAAAAAATCACGTCTTTTATTTTATTTATTTTTTTTCCATCCGACGACCGATCGCTGCCTATTCAGGAGCCATGCACTTCGCTCAACGCGAAATATGCATGACCGGGAGAAAAGATTCGAAAGAATTTTCTTTTGTTTAACCGATCGTCGTAGTTGTTCTGCTTGTAGTATTGTTGACTAATAAATTTCGGTACGTGAAGTACTAGAAAAATTTTTTGTTTTGCTATTTATTCCCGTAGACCGTTCTATAATTGCATATGTTTATACAATTATTTTATACAATTTAGCTGTCGACAAGATGAAACGTAAGTAATTTCAAATCATCTTCATAGTAAAATATAGTGTTCTTGTACGCACACATATTTTATTAATTTTTGATTCTGCAATTTCTTTAATAATTCTATTTCTATCGAATATATTTTATTATTATAAATATTTTAACTCATACATATATAACTAATTTATATATTTCATTAGTTTTCATATGCAAAAATACTTTTAATAATTTGTACGACAATTCTTTTTTATTATAATACAGCATGTATCATAAATATATAAGAGTTCGTTTATAATATTAATTATATTATATTATATTATAATTAATTTTATAATATAATATTAATTAATTAATTGAAAGAATAACGTCAATCGAACAAATGATTTGATTTATAGGTAGTCATTACATTTATTTAATTTGTCATAAATGTCTAAATACTGAGGAAAATAGTAAGAAAAGGGAATAAAAGTGCCAATGAAAGAACAGATCATAAGTTATTCTCCTCGTTGCACTCAAGAAATATTAAAGACCATTAAAAAAGATGTATACATGAGAGAAAATAAAGAGAGGAAATTTACAGGACGAAGCAAAACAACAAAGTATTAAAAAGAAAAGAATCGACGAAAAGGGGGGGCCGTAAAGACAAGGGAAGTGAATCGGGTGTTCTTTCATTAGCATTTCTACTCGGAAGATTAGGCTATGGAAGTCTCATTTATACAAAGGGAGTGTGAGCAGTTGGAGGCGGTCAGACGGGGAAAAAGACTAGAAGAGGTAGTCGATTTGGTCAGCTTTGAAGAAATGGACGCCCGCCTCCTACTCCATTTAAAACACATGTATCGATGTGAGATGGAGTGGGAGACGCGAAAAAGCCTGTGCGCATATAATGAAACGACGATTTTAACGTGGCTTAAGCTGATGAAAGTAGACCTATTGTTTTAACCATATGTTGTTTCAAAGAAATGAAATTTACTGTTTGAGGCAAGCTGAAGGGCTAAGTGAATTATTATAAACATGCACAGTTTGAGAAGAGAAAGAGGCCAAGTTATTGATATATTTAATTAATTCTTTATATTGTTTTTGTATTTATATTATTTACGTAAACTATTTATCTGTCGATATATTATATTATATTTAAGTAAACATAATTAATTTGAGTAAATATCTTTGAAAATGATTGATAAATTCCAGTTTGTACAAAGCATATGACGAATAACAGAAGGGTTATATCACAATGTATTGAAAATTGTGCAGTAATGACAAATTTATAAATTACTTAGTACTGCATCATTCCAGCAAATGCAAATTTTATTGGGAAATGGTAAAATAATTACAATAATTATATTAATAATAAACTGACACATTTTGATGTATTTATAACTGCTTTACATTTTAAAACTGCAATAATTATCGATATAAGTTTATTTACATGCAATGAATATTACGGAAAATGCCACAGACTTTGATTTCATTGAAAAAATATAGAATATGTAGAGAAGGAAAAAAGATTGTTTTGAACACGCATAACAAAAAATGACCACTAAATTCAATTTCCCTTGATTTTGAGTATTGAAGTGAGAGCAATTTTCATGGTAAATCGTGCCACTTGCCAAGGCTATTGTCAACGATAATCAAAGGCGTCAGGCTAGAGGCATATGGCACGCGTACAGGCCATATTTGTATTCCATTCTCATTTAACGTTCCTTTTCCGTTACTCTCTATTTCTTTCACTTTGTCTCTCTATCTCTCTCTCTCTCTCTTCTCTTTCTGGATCTCTGTTTCATCATATGCAAATATTACATGGAAATGACAAGTATGAATTGTCCAAGCGATTTCTTATACGCTGATGTTTTCTTTGTACGCGGCTGTACGAGTGATTGACTCATTAAAATAAGAAAAGTATTTGAATCTGTGTACTGATAATGCAGCGATAATTGGCATAGGTATTTGCAACCGTAGCGCCTGAATAGAAATTGATCAGACATAGAATACGAAGACAAATAATTTTTGGACAGCATTATGTTTATCCGGAACCGAGTACAAAATTTTCCAAGCCTGTTCAATCAAAGACGAGTACTTAAGCAACATTAATGTCGCATAATTTGATCGACGGAAAACGGCATTCGGAGATGCTCGAAGGATCGCCAGTGTGGGCAAAGTTGTTGTTCGGATCTTGCCCCCGTTCTACACAATGAACGAATTAGTAGCGTACCGCCATGGAAATGTCTTTGGCCACCCTTTCTTTCACGTAGGTGAGCACCGAAGGAAGTCGTCCAATGCGCAGGCACGCGCTGGATCATAGGCAATAAATCTGCGATTTTCAATGTCGCGGACCCGAGAGGACGTAGACCCCGTTACTGAGTGGGGTGAGGTTGTTTGGTGACGATAGGGGAGAGGTAGGGTGTGACGCACGGAGGGTGAGACGGAAAGAGAGAAAGAATAAGGGAGAAAGAGCCAGCGAGACTTACGGGGGGTCATAAGGGCGCGCACCTACGGGCCGAGGAATAGGGGAGGACGTCACTGCTAGCATCGCGACTCGCAGCTGCCCCGCGTCATGCACTTTTTCTTTGTCTCAAAAAGACCCTTCGACTCGCGTCCTCTCTCTCTCTCTCTCTCTCTCTCTCTCTCTCTCTCTGCCTCTCTCTATGTTTCTCGTTCTCGAGCAAAGAACCGCGCACGGCAGATGTTA
Organism: Kradibia gibbosae; assembly: GCA_018907135.1. Taxonomy (NCBI): domain Eukaryota; kingdom Metazoa; phylum Arthropoda; class Insecta; order Hymenoptera; family Agaonidae; genus Kradibia; species Kradibia gibbosae. Next base: position 17,196,763 of record JACCHX010000001.1, read on the forward strand.
AGCTACGACTAGCACATGGGGCCCGCGCGCCCACTGGATCCTTCGGTTACATTGTGCCCGGCAGTAAGATGATTCGGGCCCCCGGTCATTTGCCTTTTAATGCGAAATCGAGCGGTCGCGAAGTGTCGGTAAAGGGAATATTGGGGATCATCGAGGGGAGTAGTCCCGCCAAGCCGATTTTACTACGGAGTGGGCGAGTCAGGACGCCTCTGTTTACGTTCTCCTGATCCCTGTTGGGCGTCACATTGGCGATCTCGAGCTTTTTATGAGCTTACAAACGCTCGCTACTTGTGTCATACGTGCAGTGCTGGTTTAAGTGCACCGCTCCTGACTTGTACGAGAAAGTCAAGAGTTGTGTATGTAATATCAGATGCGACGTTCGTGCAGGGATGTAACGAATCAGCCAGCAATAATGGTACAGGAGCTGTAACGAAGAAGGCAGAGCAAATAATTACCGTTAGGACATAATGTTGAACGAGAAAATCCCGTTAAAGACGGGATGCAAAAACAATATGTGAGCAGAAAGGAAGAAAGGAGTGACCATCGGTATGCACGAACCAAGCGTATTGTATCTTTAGATGCCGTCCCGCTGGTTACCGTCAAAAGCGATAGCAATTTAACGGTCTTGCTTCTGATAGGAAAAACGCCTACCAAAATAGAAGCAATATGTGTTTCGTTGACGGCAGCACTCGCTTAGTTTGGGGCCTTTGCCATAGACATGCACAACATTCCTCACATATTTAAAATCGATTTTATTAATATCCACGCGTTACGACTCAGAAATCAGAATAAAGTCTTAGATTTGCTCCGAGCTCTATAACATTGGTTTTAATCAATATTAGTTAATCTTTGTCAACGTAATGCTTTATATTTCACGCGGCTTTGTTCAATTTTGCTATTGGACTGATCGAATAACGAACTATTTTTACTATTCTTATTCGATATCAGTCGCGCTAATAAGATAATGTCTAGTCTTTTGACTGCTTTGCGCAGCTTTGCACTGTTAATTTTTGTGTTAATAGAAGCTGTATTGTTTACTTAATTAAATTCAATAAATTATTTTCATTGTATATGTGTATGTGTACTGTATGCTATGTTGTATAGCTATTTACGTTATTTATGTATATTTTTAATTGTAATGCAAACATGATACACAAGAAAGGAAGATCGCTAATTAATTCAATAAAATATTTGGAATTATTTGTATTTTATAAAAAATATTATAATTTACGATCATAACAAAAAAATTTTCTTCTTACGCATTACAATTAAAAATATAAATATTTAACAAAGCGCTCGTATTTTCAGGAAATTACAAAAGTAGCAATTAAATGATAACAAGAAAATGTCGGATTTTAAGTATTTTCCTTTGTTCTTAATTCAATCGAAAAATTCCTTCAAAACGATACAATGACAAGTGCTACTAACTCAGTGTTTTAGAGGGAGAGGGATAGGGAGAGGAAGTGAGATATAGATAGAGAAGAAGAAGCGAGTGATAATGGGTAGATATCGGTGGGCAAGGGCGAGTGACTTGTTGGGCGGTCGGTGCGGGGCGGTGAAGGGCGAAGGGAGCGGATTGAATTGGAGCATCTATAACGGTCGACTACGGACGCGTACCTCAACCCGCACTTTTTCTCCTATTTATCTGGGAGTTTTCCTTGAAAGCGGGGTGCGCTGAGGACTGCCTCCGCCCTTGCGGCTCGACCCTTACGTAACTCTAACAGGCGGGAGCCAACTCAGGAACTCGCTCCCGGCAATTATCCCTTCCTCTCTCCTACTTGGCGCTCGAGCTCCTGTTCATGCGCCCGAGCGCCTAAGTGTGTAAGAACACACGCATACGCGTGGCTCGTTGGGCGACCAAGTTATTTACGAGGACAACGGAATTCTGAGTGCGCGCGGGCGACGCGATTTCATGACTTGCCCGGCATTGACGCCCTTTAGTTTCTCATTTGCTAATTAAGAAAAATAAGAGATGCAGAAAAACAGAAACAGAGGGAGAGAGAGAGAGAGAGAGAGAGAGAGAGTGAGAGAGTGAGCGAGAGCTAGGTGAAACTAGTATAAAATCTAAGCGAGGAGTAATACGAGAAAAAGGAAATAGAAATTGGCGGGAAACGCTAAGCGGCAAGACCTTAAATGTCCTCCTCGTAGTTGCCTTTTTTTATCGCCTTTTCCTATTTCTCTCTTTCTCTCTTTTTCTTTATACTGTGTGTGCTGTCGACGCTCATTCGTTGAGGTACTTTTCTTTTCTACGACAAGAAAAAACAAAGTCTACTTAAATTGTTCGCTCCTCGGCGAAATTATGCTATATTTGAAGGAAGGGAGCAAAATTTTCATGGCTATGTATTTTACTTTTTCCTTGACGTGAGAATTATATCAAGTGACGATTGTGACGCTTCATAATTAAGGGCTTGAATTTCTTGTACGTAGGTGGCATTATAAACTATCAAATTAAGTCTCCTTTTCTAATTATATTTATTAACAAAATTATTTGATGTTATTTCAACATTATTAAAAGGGTAAAAAATTTGGAAAATATCTTTTTACTTATGTAGTTTATACATTTTTTTTATTATATTTTATAATTATAAGTTTTTATTTACATACTTATATTCTTACGTACTTATGTAATAATTATATTTTTTTATATATCTCAATTTACTTAATTGGTTTTTCTTTCAAAGTTAAAATTAAATTTATGTAAAATATATTGTGTAGGCAAGAATATCCCTGGCCAGAATTATATATTTAAAAAATTTTCATAACAATTTTTAGTCCAATGAAAACATGAATACTTAATTTTATTTTGGACAGAATTTAGATTTGTTTAATGAGAAAATATTTTTTTAAAATATATTTCTGAATTAGACATAATTTACATTGAAGTGTTTATTAGTGCAGTAGTGTTACTTAATAATGAGTAATATTAAAGAAAATTGTTAATAATGGTTGTGAATTTCAAGCAACTGCAAGGAAAATTAAAATTAGTCACATACCATACACTAATGAATCCCGAAATCCACACATTAATAAATAAAACGTTTAGTATTCTTGAAAATGATCGAAATTATGATTTCAGTATAGTATAATGAAGACTTGTACAAAAAAAATTGGACAGGTTTATTTAGTAATAAGCAATTAGGTAAATAATCGAGGTGCATTTGCATAATCATTACTATTAAAGCTATGGTATTACGAGTAAGCGTTTAGCATGCTAAACATGTTTAATTCTTTTACACTTATTTTTTGCATCGCTATTATTTCCCAATTCTCTATCTATCATTTTGATCGTAGAGATTCCATTTCTTCTTACGATCAAAGCTTCTAGCAGAAAAAAACATATGCTATCTTATCCAAATCAGTTATGCACAAAGTGTAGGGAAGGTGAAGTGTAGGGACGGCATGTTCAGGTAGAGGGTCACGAGCTTCTCGACTACGAAGAAACATTCAAACAACAAGAGACTATAGATAGTTTGTGGTGTGGGGGTTCGCAGGAAGCAGGAAGCCGAAAGTTAAACGACTGTCCGCAGGCTGCTCGTTACGTTCGGAGGTGCCTATACATGAGGCCCCGTATGAAGAAATAGTCTCTCTCTCTCTCGTTTCTCTCCGTGAAGCTATTGCGTAGGCATTACTGCCACCACCGCTGATTGTCACACCTGACGTCACATACTCGTTACGCGGGGGGCAGATGGGACCCCTCTCATGCGTGACGTCGTTGTGGCCCAAGTTCGCCCTACAGAGGAATTGAGAGCGTGCGCACTACCTGGTAGCCTCTCTTCCAATAACCTTTCCCTTTCGTCGTTCTTCCTTGTTCTCGCACCCCAACCAAGTTTGCATTAAGGCAGCGGCCAAGGTAAAATAAATGAACAGAAGAGTACGAGAGGGGGCGACCGGTCGAGAGCAAGGAAGGGAACACACATGCGCGTGCACTCGGTCTTTACTTGGCAGCTGCTCAGGTAGCGCACGGGCTATTTCGCCATTAGAGGATAAACTATCGAGGGGTTCTCCTGTTCTGGTACGGCTACTCTCTCTCTCTCTCTATCTCTCCCTCTCTCGCTCTCTCTGCCTCGCACCCCTTAGGGCGCTATATCTTTCCCTTACGCTCGTGCCTGCTGTACGTAACTCGTCAATCTTTAGTTTCTATTATACTGTGCTCCCTCACTTTAGTACTTTCAGTTCTTCTTCCTCATCTCTTGCACATACTACTTCTCTCTTTCTGTTTTTCTCTTCCAATGGATGATTATTAGTTTTGCACCTTTTTTCCGTGCTGCCCTTTCTACCATAGTTTTCTATTAACCTTCTACCCGCCAAATGTCTCGTAACATGTGGGCTGACCTTTAGCCTTATTAATTATTATTCTTGAAGATTATTAATTTGTTTGTCTTTCATTTATCATTTTTTTAGAACTTCAAGTACACCCATAATTATTTGATCTTTTGCATTTTTTTTGCACATTTCAAATTAATTATAGTTAATTGGCTAATATATACATATAAATAAGAATAAAGTGTTATTAAATATACTTTTAAAATATCTGTAATTTAAACTATTTGCATTCATTGAAACTACTTTAAAGAATTTTCAAAAATAAGATTTACACAGTTCATGAGCACACCAATTTATAAAATAAGGATAGTGCAACCTCATCCGATCTGCATGAATATAAGGGTTAACTACATTCTAGACTATAATTTCTTGGAAGCAGGCTTTTGCATGATTAAGTAACTTTCAAATTATCTTAATCCGTCCAGGCGAGTGGTTGTATAAAAATTTATTTTTGAATTTCTCTCCCCTCCGCATTAATTCCCTCTCTCTTTTTCACTGTGCGTCTTCTGTTTTTATTCATTCTCCTCTGCTTATTTGTCTGTGGTCGTTATTCAGCCTATCGTTTCACGAGCTTTTCATACTCTCAGTACATGTACTTAATGTGCAATAGTGGCATTCTGGCACGTGGATGAAAATAATACATAACAAGAAAATACGAAGAGGGTAGAAGGGGAGAGGAAGAGAAAAAGAAGGAGAATCGCTAGTTGATAATTACAAGAATAATGCAGACAGCATCGACGAGCCCCTAGTGTGCCTGGGCGCGATTACAATTCGAGCGCGATGACAAGGAACGTAAGCCATGATTGTTGCAACAATGATTGAGTATTCTTGGCAGAAATCGAGCCTTTATTTCGTATATACTCTTATGAATGTATTATATGCATATATACAACTGCTGTGTTGAGGCATAATGGTTGATCAACTCCAATTGACCCAATATCGCAAAGAATGTATATTCATTACGTATATAATTTATTATGAGATAAAATAAAAAATTAATGCACTCAACAAAAAAATTATGTTTTTTTTCTTAATATAAAAAAACGATTTTTTTTTATTGCTGTTATTATTCATGCATTTAGTGCTCTATGAATAGACACTGTGATATACATACAGACATTGTACATCCATTGTTTTAACTAGTTATTAAAACTGCTTTTATTAATACAGTTTATTTAGGGCTAATATTTCATTCATTTAAAAGCAAAATTCTGTCAAAATTGTGTTATATCACGTAACAGTTATGCTTAATGTAAATGATGCTGTAAAGATAAATAACTTAGTAGATACGTTTTGATAAGAATTATAAAAAATACTCGTATTCCAATAAAATCAAAACAATGCGAACCATCCACGTGTATCGATCCCACAATTGTATATACAGCAGTAAATCGACATCCCTCCTAATTTTAGAATCTGGCATAAGCAAAAGTCGATTTCCGAATCTAATAACACGCGTGACACACTGCATCGTGTCGTATCAATCTGCATTTAATATTCGCAACTCCACTCGTTCGCCGCTTATGGCCACGCGTATGTTTACTCACGCGGGTGGACCCGCCAATAACGTTCCCAGCTATTACGCATCCGTGCATTTACCGGCAATAGGTGCAACAGAAGTGAGTGCAAAATAGGTGAACTAGGATCCGGTTGTCCCTCGGTTGTTTGAGAACTCGCAGGAGTGTCCAAAGTCGCCAGCCATATTGTAATATGTACGAGGTGTCGAGAACTCTACGTTGGACCGCTCAATCGATCTCGGTAATTTGTCGACGTGCCTCATTAATATTCGACGATCCTCAGCGGGGCACTTCCGCCTTCGTGAAGAAGGAGAAGAAGAAAAAAAGACAAGGCGTGCGCGAGGGTGGTTTGTAAGGAACACCATTGTCGTGGAATACGCATCAAATATATCTTCATTGTAGGGACGGGTACACTTTAAGTTGCAAACGCGCGACCCGGAAAAATTGACTTTTAACGATAGATTTTATTGTGCCCTTTTTTCTCTTCTTGCAAGAGAGAAAAAGATTGAGCATAGATAAATTGGATCGACAATAGATCGGTCATTGTGGTCCACCTTATAATGGGTGCGCGAGATAAAAAGAAAGATAAAAGAACTGTTTCTAAAGTTTTACGATAGGATGGGTCGGAATGTTTTCTTTTGACAGATGATAGAAATTTTTTGGTCCTACTTGAATGACATTGTTGGGCAAGAAGTCAAGAATTACTGGATACGTTTTAATATATGTTTGGGAACATTGTAATTTCCGTGTAAGCAATATGTTTCCCATTCATTCTATTCGACCGTAAATTGATTTTATATTTAACTATATATTTTATTTTACTATTTATAGTGATTTATATCAGATGTATTTATTATTTTTAGTAAGTAAAAAGAACGTTGTTATTGATAATATTAAATAAAAGAAGTTCTCATTATTAAATCTTCAGTAGATTTTAATGAATAATTTCTGGATGTCTTAAGATGAATATTTTAATCTTTTATAATGTTATAGGTACAGCCAATTGTACTATTAATATCTACTAACTATAATTACTGTTGAAAAATATAAATATTGGAACAATTTAATAGATTAAATAGCAGATTTGTTGGTAACGTAAAGAAAATATGACATTACATTAAAAACTATACAATTTGATACACAGATAATTAAGGGATAAGTTCATGGAGCCATTCATTTACTCATTCACAATATTTAGCTCTTGTTCAACTTATCATGAAGTTGGGCATTTGTATTAGAAATACTTACGCTCAAGATGAAATGAAACGACATTCCCACATGTCGAAGAAAGGAAGAAAAAAAAGAAAACGAGACACGTGGGCATTGAACGGTATCGATGAGATGAATAGGGCGCACGCGTCCATCAGACCGACAATGAAACGTAAACAAAAAGGGCAGACGCAGGAAGGCAAAGAATCCGAGTGTTATAAAGCCGCATCTCGCTTTCGGGCGCGCGTGTTTTCTCTGTTTTCAAGCCCCTCCCTCACTCTAAGATCCCGGCACCTTAACGCTTCTGTCCAATCTGTCGGACCGACACGTGCAGATATCCTTGGGAGAAGCCGCGGCTCGCTAATGATGCAGATTAGTGAGAAGGCGTCGTCTCCCTCTCTTTCTCACTTTTTTGTGTATATATGTATATGTATATATGTATACCTGTGTTTACCTCACCTATAGGCAAGCTGTGACTCGTCGCCCGACCATCATCTCTGAGGTGAAGAATAAGGGCAGGGGCACAAAAGTGGCGCACCACTTGCTCCAATAAGCATATGTTGGACGTGCGCTGCCTCTGCATCTCGATGCGTCATTATCGGCCCATGGCGGTCCCTCCTTCACCACGGGCGAGGCTCCTTCCTCGAGATCTGAGTTTACGGGCACGCGCACGAGCGGCGCTTGGGCGAAGCCATCTGCTGCGGTTTTTCGTCATTATGCCCGTGCGGAAAATTGAGGGGCCTTTTAAAAGCGCCGCGCGCGCGTGCGCGATCCGATACCTGTACCCGGCATTCTTGTGGCCCTTTAAAAACCGATTTACGCGCCGTTCGTCGTGTCTCACTCGTTCTTCCTCTTGCTCCTTCTTTCTTTCGCCATTTTCTTCTCCCTCTTCCGCACCGTCTTCAGTCACGGTTTGGCTTGTGAACCCATTGTTAAAGAAATGTACCCTACACTTTGAATGGTTTACGTGCATGCGCGAAGCCAACCCAATGATTTTCCTCGGGGATTCCGATATTCGATACTGGAATGAATGGTATATTTGTGTGCTTATTTGTGACTATGAGTAGATGTGCATGTATTCGTTTTTGACTACATATAAGATATTTAATCCTGGCTTTGTCGCGCTTTACTTAGTATAGCATTATTAGGACAAAAATATTAGTCCTGCTTTTATTGCCTTGACTTTTTTTGGTAATACTTCTTTTCATGATACATAACTTTTTTGTTATATCTTTATAAGAATTTGACTATTATAATTATATACTAACATAGTAATGAAAATATAAAAGTTAAATGTTCCTTTATATAATTTCTTATGCTTGCTTTTTTATCTTCTTGTTACAAATAAATTTGAATGTTACATGATATGGTTACATTAATTAATAGAATTTTAAAATTTGATTTTCTGTTATATAACAATTAATTAAAACAAAGTATTTCGTAAATATTATAGTCATAATTTGTAAAGGCTATTAGTTTGAATTGCACAGGGTAGTTACTTATACTATTCGCTTAGATATTATCTTGACAATTAGATGAATTATACCTAAAAAATGTTGATACAAGAAATTCATGTACAAAAGATATGATTGATTATAAGACGTCTTTGAAGGATTCGCGAATTGATGAAAGTGCAGCAAAGAAAGTAGTTCATCTGGGAGAATCCGCGAGTCTATTGAAGCGGCACAAAAGAATAGAAAGAGAATTTCCTTGTTCATCGTCATTAATTCGGTCCCTCTCCGTTCATCGAGCACTCGATTTCTTTACATAAAGACAGATGATGAGAGAGCGTGGGTGCTTTACAGATGAATCATCGAACAACAGTTCGAAAGCACACTTCGAACAAAAAAGAGTGAGACAGAGGTACAGTGAGAGGTGGAGAAAAATATAAATAGAGAGAGAGAGAGAGAGAGAGAGACAGACTGATAAAGAAAGGTGGAGTAGCTCGAGGGAGCAGCGAAGGGGCCAAGAGTGACGACGTCCTTCGCCATCGACGCGGGCCGGGAAATTAAAAAAAAGTGCAATTCCAGATGGTGCATCGCCAAGCATTTCTGACCCGTATCCCTTGTAATTCTCGGCTCCTCTTTGTCTTATCCGCACATGCATACAGCGACAGACGCCAAGCGGAGGGTTGCATAGGTCTCGTTTTAGCTGCGGGCGTGTGCACTCTTGCCGTCTATATCGCACATCGCCCGCGGAAACGACAGGCGCGATGGCAACGTCTACGAAGACGCGCTTTATGCAGCCATGGTCGGTTGTATTTGGGGTGAATCTTTTGTGGTGGGTAGAGGCGCCCGCTTTTATTAGGGAAGGAATCAGCGAGCACAATTATGTATCAGGATCTCATGACTGGAAGTACATTGTCGGCGCCAACATCACCAACCAATGGGACTGCAAGCACTCAACTCATCGGATACGTGCCCGGATTTCTTTTCGATCTATCACTTCGCACTTCTTAGAGTCTATGCAAGTCCCGTAGCAATATTATTGGTTCCTTTTACTTATAGCTCGTTTCATAAAAAATCGAATCTTTCCTACACTTTTCATTTCTAATTATTTTCTTGGCTTACTTATTTTTGCGTATTTTCATTTGCATTTCTTTGTTATTAAAAAAAAAAAACGGTGGATAGATGTGCAATATATTGCTGTATTGTCATGGTATATCTCTGTCAGTGCTTTTGAATGCCCAGTGACGAGAGAATCGAGCCTATGAATGCCTAATGTCTTTCTTTCATTTCTAACGCAAATTTATCTCTGAATTTAAGGATCTTTCTTGTTTGTGCACTCGGCAATTTAAGGCTCGTAGCTTTTTATACTTACGATAAGTGCAGTCGTGGCGATGTGCAAGATGCAAGACTCTGTAACAAAAAACAAGAGTTCCATACTGAAATCATTGTTAAACAAGCTAATTCATTGAAAAGTTGAAAAATATAGTTCAGATTTGAGGGGGTAATTTGAAATCAGTCGCATGATTAAAAAAAAAGGAGTTTTAAGACAAAAGTAAAAGAATTTTTATATTTTTTCTCTTTGCTAAGTTTCCCCTGTAATGGTGCGCCGCGGTTAATTATGAATTCTTCGGGGTGCGCGCATGATTAATTCTCGTGAAAAGAATCTTCTCCAACTACGAATTTTGTGCTTTAAAAAACCGACCGCACACTAACACGTCTATAAACCGCTTAATTTTTTTTATATTATCGATTACCGGGAACTTTTATAAATATCGCAAACTCGGCTCCTGTGAGTTAATAATTAATGTCCATCGCTCGCTGATGCATAAAAAGTTTATCGTTGAAAAAGTATTTTGAAACATACAACTTTGACAATAAGAGAGAAAGAGAGGTAAAGAGGGAAAAAATTCAGTTGTAGACGTTACCCATTGGATAAAAAAATAGAATACAAAAAGAAACTCCTAGGTATTGAAACCGAAGCTCTAGAAATAGCGAAACGATACACAAAAAGGGAGAAGGAATGGATTGGATATATGCACAAGTTGATGGGTCTCGCCGTCGCGCGAAAAACGGAGACATAGAGTGGGAGGCGAAAATTCACGTCGCTACAACCGCCCAAGGCGTTATTGTCATCAGAATAAAACCACCCCTACATTCGTTCTCCATACTCCTTTCCGTGTGCACTGCTCAACAACCCCCGTTGACTGTCTTCCGCACCCTTGGTCCGCTCGCTGCATCCGTTTGCGGCTGACGTAAACGGAGAAAGTAGTGTGTCACGAGCTTGTCACTCGAACTTCCTTGCGTGCGGATCGACGAGGCGATACGTATACGACCGTAGAGAAGAACGGTTACGTACTCGAAACTTCGATCGGGCACTGTGAGCATAAAATGTTAGCGCGTCTATTATTGAAAACAAGATGAGTGCGTGGAGCGTTTATAGTTAAGGAATTTTCGCCATTCTCCCAAGTCTTCTTGGCCTCGCATGATTTTTGCTGTTATCTATTTACAGCCGTTAGACATCAAAATTCAATAGCTGATAGAAATTCGAAAAAACTAAGCACCTCTTCAGCCCTTGACCCGCGATATCGCTCATTTTCCTCCGCCGCATCACAACACCGCAGCCCTCGATGACGGGCCACGATTCTCACATTAGGCAATATTGCTTGGAGGGAGCGGAATAACCAAGGACGAAAGTATCATTCACCCATCTCACGTCCCTGTACCTCTACACCAAGATTTGGGCAATCGAGTGCCAGGTTTCCCGGACGCCATCGAGTCTTATTTGTGGGTTCATTGTGCGGATTGCGGGGCAGCTCGAGGTTCGACGCCAACCTCGACCGCCATATCTGAGACAGTTGGGCGCCGGTAAGACTTAACAAATAGGCAAAGTTTCACTTGCGAATCCGCGGAGGGCCAAGCCCAAACTATCCTCTCCCCTTTGTTCTCAAGTTTGTGATGTATTAGCTATGCGCCAGCCTCACTTCTTTCTCTCTTCGCCGATCCTCACTTCCACCCGAAATAACGCCACTCCGTATCTCTGGACGCACTTAGTTCGACTCTCCGACTGCGATCTCCAGTGTAAGTTGCGAGCCGGAGACAATTGTCGAGCTGCTCTTCCTTTCGCTGCACTCTGATAACTTGAAAAACTTAAACAGAGTCGACCTATAACTTCAAACTCCATTTTACGCACACAAGTGCATCGTTTGTCCCTATTTTGCCCGTATATATGCTAATGTAACTGTTTTCACTTGCTTGTTTAAGGCCGTCGTTCTTACTGGCTTTCTCGATGATCTCTCTTTCGCACTCTCATGGATGATATACCATTTTTCGCTTATTTAAGGTAAGGATTACTACAAATTACTTTATATATGAAAATGTTTATCTTCTTATTTTTTTTTTATTCCTAACTTGGCCTACAAATAGATTGATGGTTGGATTCACTTACGTTACAGATTTTTCGTAAAAAGAATGTTTCATCTTTATCCAAATTTTAAACAAAATATGTACTTATAGAATAAATAAAAAATAAATTTAATAATTGATTTAAAAAATTCGTTTAGTTACTATTTTCAAAATTTCTCATATTGTATTTATTTAAAATTGGAACGTTGTTAAAAGCCTTGTATAGAAAATTATTTCATCAAATTTCCTGATCACCTATAAAATGATTGTAATTCCAAAATTTAATATTGTCTCTGTTTTAAATATATTAAATCTTCCCCACAAATTTTTATTTATTATTTAGATTTCATCCGTGCAAAAGTTGCATAAAGCTCAATGGATGCATTCGAGTGTAAATCTCATTTTAAATTCATGATCACGCGACTACTACCTTTTGCATTTTTTATACTATTTTGACACCTCTAAACCACAAGTTATAAACAATTTTCTATTATTTATATATCTATCGATAATATTTCTATTAAAATTCGTTGAGAGTCAATAAAAGAAAACAAGTGGAAAAATGTTATAAAAGTCAATTACCTTTTTCGCTCAAATTATATTTACGATTACTTACACCATAAAACTATGACAGAATTTGATTATTAGAGGTGTGTTGGAGTGAATAATTAATCATATATAATAATGGTAAATGCAATGCCATGCAGTGCGCGTTAAAATTTTGAAAAAGATGGTTATTATCTAGCCCCAGAATCCAAGGTGAGATGGGTTTATTTGCATGAAAAATACCACTGCCCTGACATGTATACTTTATAAGTCAATCAGATAATCGATGTAAAATAATGACAATGTTTAATTCTTTAGTGGGGCTTCCTGTATTTTTATTAGTTTTTGCAGTGAATCAAATTTTACAGTAAACGATGTGCACATCATTCCTCTGCTTTTTTGCATAAATCTTTAACAAATTAAGTTCTCCCACGATCAAAATATATTTATTGTAATGATAAATCGTACGGCATATAATAAAAGCACATTTAATCGAGTAATCAAATATTCAGTTGCATGCACCTTTTGGTTGTGCTGCATATTAAATATACTTGAAGCCAGAAAATAATAATAATGAAATATTTGGACAGATGAAAACGCAAAAAAAGAAGTAAATTTTCAATATGTACAATAAACGTATGAACAACTTAAAAAGAATTGTTTTACAGGAAACTATTAAAAAACTCTCGCAAAATCAACTTTTGTGCTATCTAAATTTTGAAGCTCAATTTGAGAAAAATGCAGCAGCTTGCAAATGTATATTGGAAAACAGTCTTCTATATATGACGAAAATCGAGTCTTCCGGCTCTCGTTGTTTTCCCCTTTTCCGCGAATAATCAGCCAAAAAGCCGGCACCGAATGAAAAGGTAGGCATTTATCATTAACCTGACTTCTAATCACGGTCAGTTCGGCGACACTCATCAGGGGCAATTTGTCCGTGCACCCGGAGCGATAGTCCTGTCCAGGACACCCATATATCATGGCGCGAGAGCCATTGCATACAATCGCGATTCTCGAGGCCTTGGTAATTTTCCACGGGCGTGTGAGTGGACTCTCGTATCAGTGGCTCGACCCGCACCATTACTATGCCTCTTGCTGGAATTGGATTGTGCTAGTATTCAATGTTGTACAAGCGAAGTGCTACTGAAGACAAGTTTGCTCGGCGATCGTCCAGTTATTCAAAGTATGTGGCTATAGCTATTTCCATGGATCAATGGTAACTTGGGCTATTAGAGCTCAAAAAGCCCTACGTAAGACCCGGGAATAGATCTGCTAACGAAAAAAGTAAAACCGATTTAAGCTTGGACTAGGTGAATTTTGATCAGTCATGCATCATGAAATATTTTAAATTAAAATTATTATAAAAAGATTATAAATATTTTAACATTTTCCCCGAGACTACGAATTTGACATTTCACTTAAAGTTGGGGGTTAAGAATGCGTCGTTTGAATTTGCGATATAATTCTTGATGTTGTCGAGGAATAAAGTGACACTAACCAGTTAAAAGTTGAAACATGTTAAAGAAGACGCGAGGAAAGGAAAAAAATCGATGACCGATATGCACAGACGCAAGTGTGCTCTACTTGTCGCACGTTATCTAATTATTATCTTTATCGTGGTGATGCTATCGTTGCCTCCTTTTTCGCTCTTGGCTTTTGCTACCGACCCCGGCTCCGCTGCACGCGACACGCTTGCGAGGGTTAAGAGGGCTGGCGACTTCCAGGAAAGGTGGCTGAAATGCTTCCCACGAAGATGCAAGGACATGGGCGGTACAGGAGAGCGATTATACAAGCGATTATGATGAGAGAGAAAGGCGTAGTTGTGATGCTAGAAAGAGATACGCGAATCGGTAATAAGTTTATCTAAGAAACGAGGAGGGTGTAACGCTCTATTTGTCTTTGGTGCGCGCTTATCTAGTGCTTTTAAAGATTGTGGAATTGATGGGGATTGATTTTTGTTGTTTTTTCATGAAAATTGATTCTAGTGATAAGTCAAATACGAGGGCGAAAAGATTATATAAATGTTTTATTACACTATGCAGGTACGTTTAATTATAGTAAATTACTATAGTTATAATGTGGTTTTTATTTATAAATATCATTTAAAAAATTCATAGAGTATTAACTGTTAATAATATGACTAATGTAGATCAATTTTTAATTTTAATTAAGAATACTTTACTGAATGCAGTTTACTTTTTCTTATTCAATAAATTGGAATTTCAAGTCAGCCAAATATTTACTCGAATGTAGCAATAAAAATTATTAAAAGCTTCTACTTTGTCTTATTTATCTTATTCACAAAATTATCTATTATGTAAAATACGCTTCTACCAGGAATACAAATATTCAGTAATCGAGAATAATTATTATAATCGATCATTCCGCTGTGAAATATTGTAGTTTGGAATAAAGGGTCTTCCTAAAGACCTTCCATATTTGGTAAAGACCGTGCGGGACATAGCAATATTATTACGCAGTATTGTTCTTTGACTTCTTGGGATTGAGCTCGATATAAGTACGCCCTCAAACAATGAAGAAAAAGTAATAAAGAGAAAACTACTGTTGGTAAGTGTAAGCGAGAGCGTTAAGTGATGGTGAAGGAGGAGAATCAGAGAGGGGAGAGAGATAGAAATAGGGAGAAAGAGAGAGAGAGAGAGAGAGAGAGAGAGAGAGAGAGAGAGAGAGAGAGAGAAGGAGGGCCCGTAGAGATAAAGAAGAAGTTGGCGTGTATACATATATTTATGTGTGTCAGAGAGGGTGACAGATGGCTCACTAAACAAAGAGGAGATAGACTGTTTTTCATAACGCTCGTGTAACCTAATAAAAGAAGCACCCGCAAGCAGTTTGGAATCGTCGACGACGTCGTCACTGTCGATCGGTCGCCTGACTCGCAATGGGGTCCTTTCTAACGCCTCACCTCGATGTACTATGTCCGATGCTTCAAAGGGACGATGGGGTTGAAAATCAAATCTTGCGGAGGCCACCGACGAAGCGGACGTCTCTTAAGTATTGCAAAGAGATTGATTTTCTTCTCTTTGACTTTCTGCATCTGTCTCTCTCTCTCTCTCTCTCTCTCTCTCTCTCTCTCTCTCTCTGTGCCACAGCAGAGCAGCTGTCTGCCTTGCTTCGACTCAGCAAAATTATTTTATCCTTTTACCTTTCATTCTAATTTCAAAAAGACAATTCTGTCCTATAATCTATTGTTCGTTATGCTATTTATCGAAATGACGAGTGCCTTTAAACGTTGCTATGGATTCTCCGCAGATGCCATATATAATAAGATTATTTTCGGATATTGCCAAGATCAATCTTCTATTTAACTTTTGATAGGGCTGAAAATCGTTTCAAGTGCAAATTTACATGTAAGTACGAACATATAAATCCCTTCGGGGTTATTCATTGCATTGTATATGAGATCTCCTTATCTAAAAGTGAAATCACGAGGTTGAAAAGCATCGAAAAATCTGATAGTTCGTGCCAATCGATCCAGTCCAAGTTAGATTCATCGATTTCCGGTGACGCGCTCTGTCGATCCACGACAAATTCAATTGTCGCGAAGCTGAGCGCGGGAACGAACTCGATTGACGTTCGTTCCGTGCGATTTGCCGCCAATTGGGCGCCTTGGAGCTTTTCGAAAGCGGCAATGCGAAATTTGATTCGCCGACTCTTTCCTCGCTCTTACGTGAACGAAGAACGCGCGAGGAGTTGGGGGAGGCGATCGGCAAAAGGGACGTGTACACATGGGACTTCCGAGGGTCGACGCATGTTGAAACTGTGGGATTGTATTCGCAACAGTGGCTAAGGTCGCTGTGGCGCTGAGAGCATGGTTGAAGAGTAATCAGGGGGGTGGTCGGAGGCTGCTTGTCGATGCAGTTATTGAGTTTCTCGTTCTCCATCTCTCTCTCTCTCTCTCTCTCTCTCTCTCTCTCTTTTTCGCTCTCTATTTATCTCTTTAGTTTCTCTCGTCTTGCTGTCCATGGGCGATTGAACCTCAGGCGCACGCCATATACGCGCGTTCGTGCATACGTACCCGAGCGCAAGTGCCATGCAGTCCGAATAAGGCACGTCACCCCGACAATGGGTCACGTGCCAAAATCTAATCATCGACAGGCTATACGTCTTTCCTCCTCCCCCGTGCGCTCCTTTCTACACTTTCTTTATTATTGCTTTCTTATACGGGAGCTAGAAAGGAGGCGCATGGACTTTTGTTTGAGCGCGTGTACATGGGCGCGTGTCAGCCTGACAAAAAAAAACAGCCGTTTGTTCTGATTTAACCTAAGCTCCTTATTCTTTATGTAATATATTTGCCTTTGTAAATCCTCGGGCTAGTACGCATGTATGCTGCTATCAGGTGATATCAAACATTAGATTATTACACAAATTACGATTAAATTCAATCTTCTTTTTTCTTTTTAAAACTAAGCACTTGATTAAATTCTTGTTCTTTCAAATGGAAACCGTGAATATTTTAATAGCGGTATTATAGCGTTTCAATGCGCTACTTTTAAGTAAATGAAGGATAAGTTTGTTGTAACCTAATAAGAAATTTTTTTTTCTTTTTGATGATTCTCCTTTTTAAAAAAACAAATTTGATATCCAGGTTATTATGTAAATCTTCTTCATCTTCAATAAATGTGTTTATTTGTTTTTTTTTTTGATACATTATTAAAATGTAGCGAGTGTCTGTCACCGTAATTTCCAAATGTTGTTTAATACTTCCACTCTTTTAGTGAAATCGCAATCGTCGTGCTAAGTGACTGGAAATTCGTCTATTCAATATATTCCCGGTGAGATGGAGTTTTAAACCTAGCAACAGCAGCTCGTGTCAACTGAATCGATGGAGGTTCTTTGAGCCTATCGTTTCCTCTGTCTCTCCTTCGCGCATCGCGTCAAGATAACTGTCCCGAGCAATATCAATCAACGCTCATTCCCTCATACTTTTTATTTAGTCGCAGAAATATTGTGCAATGGCAATTCTTTCTCTTGTCGCTTCAATGACGTCCTTTTGTTTCTTGATTGTATAAGCATTCGCCGGTCACTTTGAATCACAACAATGATTTTTGACGATTGGAAATTACACTTGGCGATACACTTGATTTATTTACATAATAAACATAGATGGATTTCGATATGACGAGGAACTTTCAGTATTGAATTTAATAAATTGGTCGTATTTAAATGTTTTGTAAGCATTTGTTGAATCTATGTTTGGTAACAATTATTGTTTAAGATTTTTACTGTCCAATTTACAAGATCAAAAAACACATTGATAATGAAAATCTATTGTTCAACACAAAATGATGGTTAAATTTTGTATCAAATTTAATGAAATATATTATATAAGAGAGGTACTTTTTATTCTAAATTTTTAATTAAAATATCATTTAATATTGAATACCGATCTCAGCTTGGTGGAGGCTCAAGATAATCAAACGCGTAATGAGTATTAGTTATTCGATGGTGATTAGCTATGGATATTAATTTACATGCTATCTTCTTTTAAAAAATGCAGATCACATCGACAAAAAAATAAAATGCTTTATGAAATAACAGCAAGTGGAAGTTGAGAAAGGAACTGACAAACGAATCGATTAAAAACCATATCGGATGTGGGCGTCGAGACGAGAGTCGTAATTGTAAGCCGAACACGTGGCCCCTCATTCTCAGGAGACGCCCCCTTGGTCTAATCTTGAGCGAACTCGCCTACTCACATAAACATCACCCTCGTAGTTGTCGTTGACGTTGCTCAGCATCGGAGACGCAAGTAGAAAAATCCATTATTTGCATTGGCCCAGTCAAGGAGGCGATATCCGATAAACGCCCAAAATACGAGAATGATATATTATCTGTTTTTATTGTCAATCATTAGTACATTATTTTAATTTGTAACGATAAAAAAAGATAATAATCTTAATTTTAATCAACCAACACACTTATTTATTTTCATATGCTCCCTGAATTTTCAATTTATAAAAAAATGTTAAAATATTATAACACTTCATTGATAGCTTTTATTTTCATTAATATAATATATGTACATAGCGTTGCTTTATTTTGTATCTCATTTTTAAGCGGTCATAAATAGGAAATATATCAACTTTTTGTTATTTAAACATTATTCATGTATAATGGAATCATAAAATTTTTAATAATAAAATGAAAAATTTCATTTTTAATTTTTTAAAATATAATTATTGATCTATTTTCTGAGCGATTAATGTTATTAATGCTTATAATGTTACACCATTAGAATCTGTTTTGTATATTTAATCAAGCATTTAGTCATTTTTCAATTTAATAAGTAATTCATAAATCTAACATAGGTTATTATGTAGATCAAACAAGAATTTTACTATATTTCATACATTTTCGGTTAATTGTAGGCTCCGTTTGATATATTCCATATCTTCTGCAAATCTTGTAGACATAAGTTTTACGTGAACAGAAATTTTGCGTGACTCGGG
Source organism: Kradibia gibbosae (assembly GCA_018907135.1). Lineage (NCBI taxonomy): Eukaryota > Metazoa > Arthropoda > Insecta > Hymenoptera > Agaonidae > Kradibia > Kradibia gibbosae. The sequence goes on from JACCHX010000001.1 coordinate 17,215,675, forward strand.
GCGATTTTATGGAGTCGCTTATCTTAAGTATTTCGAGATGGGAAACCTCTCTAACTTTCTCTTCCTTTCTACATTATTTGAAATTTCCTTGAGACTCGGAGAAGGCAAGCGCAACAAGTAGCTTCTTGGATCGTAAAATCTTTCACGCTCAAGCCAAATTCAACAAGTGTCTTTACAATCAATGCTCACTCACAATTATTAAGATTTGTAAATTTTTTTCTTGCTAATTGTGAATTGTCGTTTATCAATAATAGAATTTTAGATCATATAATAGAATTTTTTTTAAATATGTAATTAAGATCCTCGTATAAATTTAATGAATATTTGTGTGTAGCATATCAGAAATAAGAACACTAAAACATTTATATACACAATGTATTAATTTGTACACATGCAATTGCTACGACTTATGATTTTCGTGGAAATAAAAAAAATCAATGAAATTCTGCTGCGTTATTATACAATAAGTAACAGATAGAAGCTTTTTCATTGATATAGTACAACGATTTTAATACGGTCACGCAAACAGGTTAACCAATAATTATACATCATTGTACAACGTAATAATGGATAATTTTGATAATTGACTGCACATATTAATTATTATATACATAAACCGATTGAATAAATTGATCTAAATGCATTATTATTTTTACACCTACGGTAAAATTTATTCAAAACCGTAGCATTATTTTATTTCATAATATCAATATGACTTTAAATTAAGTTACTTGATTTTAATCGTGACTTATGCTTTCTGTGAGATAGAAAGAACTTTTTGATGTAGGACCATATTCATGAAGAACAAACATAATGAGAAAATACTGATTTTTAGAATTTTAATGTTTTTTTTTATTAAGTTTATATAAATTAATTTGTAGAATTTGAAAATAAATATTTTTTTTTAAATATTTCCGTAAATGAATTTTCATATTGAACGAGTTTAAATATAACATAAAATAAAAAAAATTATATGTTCCTTATATTTTAATTGAAAAGCTGTAAATAATAAACTTTGTATTTATTTGATTACATGTAAACGGAAACATTCAACACTTTCATACAATTGATTTTTGTACACTAAAAATGTATTATTTTATATACAAAAAAAATCTAGTAGTATTTAATGAGTTTTAAAAAAATAAAACAAAAAAACAATAATGACAAAGCAACAATATCTTTTATTAAAATATAATATGTACATAAAAAGCGAACATGGAATATTATTTATAAAATGAAATTTGAATGCATGTGTATTTTCTTAATATCGTAACGAAGCCGTGTGAAAAGGTATCGCATTTGTCTGTCCGTCAATATATTTGTAATTAACAAAAATTTCAATTATATATGTTATATCTTATAGTTAAATTATTGGCCTCTCTTTATAAATTTAGTTTTATTTACATACACACAGGCACAATGACCATTATTATAAGTTAATTTATAAAAAGCTTACATTTTTTCTTTCGTCGTAACTCATATTTAGGAAATAGATGATGAGAAAGAGATAGAGAGAAAGAGAGAGGCAGAAACACAGAGAGAGAGAGAGAGAGAGAGAGAGAGAGAGAGAGAGAGAGAGGGATAGAAATAAAGAGCGATAGATAAATAGAGAAGATATAGAATACAGAAGCTCGTGTCTGCAGAGCAAAAAAATATCCTTTTTCTCAACAAATAGTACACAAGTAACTCCTTTGCTCAGTATCTTAGCGATGCAGTAACATTAAATCTCATTCTTTCTTCAAGAATTTGAATTGTAAAGATATATAGTATACTCAGTCATCTAGAACCGATCGTCACCTCCATTGTAATGTAAAGAGTGAAAGTGAAGGTGTAAAGAAAAAGAAAAGATGATGATAAGAATACAATCTCTACTCTCACTCGATTCTCGAGCCTCGAATCTCGAGCCTCGAATCTCGAGCCTCTTAGTCATGTTTGAGGAATTTTTGCGAAGATATATAGTTATGCGCGGCTAAGAAGGCGGCGCTCAACAGGTCCCTCATTTTTCCTCAGCCAGTCTGGAAAATCTTAGGGGAAAAAGTATCTTGTAAGACGATATAAACAAAGGGTCGTTGAGGACGATGTACACAAGGGTTGAGCAGCTGAGGGGGCAAGGCAAAGGAAAGCGAGCGGAAGAGACAAAGATTCCCGCTAAGTTTTCTAGAGGGTTGAGCGCACTTCTCGCGCCGTCTTCCTCCATTCCCGTCGCTTCTTTCTTCAGTTAACCTGTTGATGGTAGACTCCCTTCGCGGCGCCATTGAGGAGGTAAAGTGCTTTCTTAGCGATTTAGAGGGTCTTCTTCTTTTTTCTCGCTTTGCTCTCCCCATTGAGGGAGCAGCCACGAGATCTCCGGAAACCTTTGGCAAGCAAGAGTTCCGGACAAGATGTTGTGGGAGATGATGGAGAGGGACGTCGGCTCTTTTGAAGACCATGCGATACTCTTGGGCTTTGTTTTCCCAGGGGGAGAGGGACTCGAAGCCTCATGCGCTGCGAGAAGAAGTTTACTAAAGCAACCGCTCAGGAAAATTGGCGTAGAACAACAAGGAAATTGCGTGAAAGCTCCGATCCCCTTGTCGTTGGACTTTTATGTTTGGGTATCCGTTACAGGTTGCATACGAGTAACAACTACGTGGGTAGTCGACTTCGTCGGAATAGGGGTCGTAGATACAATTGATTGTTTAAGCAAATTGACTACCATCACGAACACGATAAAGCCAGATCACAGCGTTAAAGTGCTTAGCGCAAACTCTATCTTCAATAGATTTTCACTCAATATAATATATGATCTAATTTGCATTCATAACAATTGCTCTAATTAGAAAACACGTTAAATTTTCGAATCAGTTGTATTTTGATATTCTTAACGTTTAAAGTACCATAATCTCTATTAATAAAATATCATGTCTTTGCTTTATAAATTAATGAATTTCCGGTTGAAAATAGGTTTGTTGATCAATAAAATAATGACTTAATGTAAGATACAAAGAGGTCAAGGAATAATTTAAAATTAATTAATTACATATCTTGATGCAAATACTTCTGATATAATTATATAATATTATTTTATAAGATAATTGCTGATTTAATAGATGCAATAGTTTAGTGACTCTATTCACCTTGTAAATAAACGAGCCTATACCTTTAAATATGAAGTGCTGTTGGCTATCATGTTTACATAGTATATATTGGGTACATATAGTGTCAACGAATTGCTCTGTTAATCGTAAAGCCATTGATAAATTATCAATAGACTATAGTGCACCTTTAGTCAGATAACATAATTAAGAAACCAATTAAAGAGATAAAATAATAAAAGAGCTATAATGGTCAAAGCAATGACAATTGAACGTACATTGTGGAATAAGAGCACCCACTGTCCATGAAATTGTAATTAAAAAATTTTATTCTTTGTCCTCTTGAAGTAAAATCTTTACAATAGTAATTAATAAGATATCAATATTATTAACATTTAAAAGAAATTATTTCATTAAGTCATTTTTCTATCCCTAGTACGATCGATCCTTAAGAATTTTTCCCCTACTATGTTCCTACTATTATTTCACTTTTAAAATATTTTTACTGTTTTTCTCATCTACCTTTTTTGGTTAATGGATAACCGTACTTTCTTCGAGTTATCCTTACGCGAAAAAAAAGAGACAAAAAGGGTACGAAAAGCTTACGAAAAATCATCAATTAATTTATAAAAAAGTTTTCATGCAAAGACCATCACAGAACTCTTGCAAATTTAACTAAGTTCAAAGGAGAAGAAGCAATCCCCATAGGGATACAATTTCACGGGGTGCAAGTAAGCGATGTGTCTAGAAAGTGATGTGTCTTTTTATGCTTCACGGGCCGAAAGTTATCTTACCGCTAAACATTTAAGAAAGATTTCCAATAGGTAAGTATACAAAAAATGGAACGAAAAAACGGATATTTTAAGATGCAGGATCGAGAAAGGATCCTCCCGCATATCCTTCCTACACTTCAGTCCCTCGCCGATCGTGCTACTCAATCATATTGGGTTGTATGTGCCGTGGCTGGTTTCATCTCTCAGAATAATAAAAACCGGTAATATTGGAAAGTCTGTGTCATTTCAGAGTTTCGAGAATAAGCTCATATTAAGCAGAATAAATGCACAATGCAATCTCATGTGGACGAGTACAACTTAACCAAAAGCATCGCGAAAAAGGATCGCTTAACTTAACACGTGCTTTATAATGGTGCTTAGTAGCTACTAAAGAGGCATGAAAAGACTGACGGATGACGACTGATGCTCGTCCTTGTTTACGGAAAATATGCCAAATCCATTCATTGCTGGCCACCAGAGCGGTCAGAACGCGAAAAATGCAAAAGGTCGACATAAGCGGATTACTCTCGGTTGATATTATCTACGCCCACAATTTGAAAAGCAGGAAAAAAGACAGAGGCAGAAAGAGATATACAGAGAATAAAAGAAAACGACACAGAAACGAGTGGACAGAGATGAGGACTTTAGCAGAGGAGTAACACGAGAATTAAACAAGGAGCAGCTACGTTTATTTCCTCTTCTCCAGCTGCTGCGCTTGCGTTCTTTCTTATATGTATCCATCCTTGAGTGCCGCTCTCGAAAAGTCTATTTAGTCGCGATTCCCGTGTTTTCTAAGAGAGTAAAGAAGCAGATGGGTAGATGAATCGAGACACTCGAAACAATGGGGACAAGATAACCACGAGAGCCGACGATCGAAGGAAATACGAGATACGTTTACCGGAAAGGACGACCATTCTCGAAATAATTCCTAAAACACGGGCAGATCGAGGGAACTTTGGTTGTTTGTTGTGCTTCGTGCAGAAATCAATCCTTAATATGATTGTTCCAAGTCTCACATACATTTGTTTGCGATTCAAAGGAGGTTGCGGTCGATTATTCTACGTCGTCTTTCGGCCCAGAAATAGTGCGCTTATTGAAATAGCCCTCATTCCAAGTTTTGGGGACTTTATACTTATGATACACTTTCAAATGCTTAATAATCTTTACTAGAGCACATGAAAGAGGCAGTTATATATCTCTCTCTACCTTCTCTTATTGCCCACGGCCTTCTTTGCTTGTATTATTCCCTTGAAAATAAAAAAGGGAAAGGTTCGTCTGGTTTTTTTTGCGCAAGCGCCTGCCTTGATTAGAATTGCGGGGGGAATAACGTAAAAACGAAGGAAACGGATGAGAAGCTTGTCGTATAGTCTGTAAAAGATAGCTTCATGCCAAGATAGAGAGTTAGAGAAGGAGGGAGGTGAAAATTGCAAAAGAGATGGTAAAGAGAAAAATTGCAGTCGTTGTAACATACGCATGCTACGATATACCGCGACACGTATCTCCTAAATTTTTCATTCTTCCTCTTTCCTCCCTTTGACTCTTGGTACTTTGAAATTAACAGACATTTCTGCTCGTCGTCCACCCTTCGAAAAATTTAAGCCTCTGTCTTTCTTGTTTTTTTCTTTTGGTACGTGCACGGTGATATGGAAATACAGGCTTTTTCACGTGTTGCCAGACTTGTGTATCATCCAATCTTTTTAGAAAGAGAGAGTATAAATAAGATGGAACGAAGTGTTCATTGTCCGTAGACACCTGTGACGTTTAGCTGAAGAGTCAGAAAGAGAAATAGAGATAGAGAGAGAGAAAAGAGAGAGAAATAGAGAGAGAGAAATAGAGAGAGAATGAGATGCAAAGAGAAAAGGTAGGAGACAAAGATGCCCTGCTTGTCGTTTAGCCACTTACTTCGCGGTCTCCCCTAAGAGTATATACAGGCAACAGAGGAAAGTGCACCCTTGCACTTTTCTCGGGCTCTATGTTTTATTATTTTTTATCTCCCTACCACGTTTTTTCCCTATTGCAGCGTAAAATGCCCGCGAAACACAAGTAACTTCTTTTTTCGTTCTCCATGACGCTTAGCGGCGAGATACGAGTCCCTCCTCTCATCGTCAGTTTATCCTCTCTGCACACCAACGTTCCTTACAAAACGTCGTTTAAGGCATTAAATTGCCAGCTTGTTTTCCTTTTCTTGTTCCTCTTTTGTTCGCAAAGAATGCGCAAAATAACTCCTACGAAAGCACATTCTGCACCATTTACGAATATTTTCATCTCAGAAGTGTTTTATAAAGTATAATTTTTGACTTTATAGAAATAATGTCCTTATTTTTATGTTATAAAATACTTTTTTAATGGATGGCTTATGAATATAATGAGTTTTCTTATGTTGCGTGTGTTAAATAATTTATTTTGTCTTCACTTTAGGTCATGCATAATGCTATTAATTAATCTATATAATACATCTACAAACTGCTGTTCGCTTTTTAAATTATAATTTTCATTGACACTGCCGAAGAACATAATTTACGAAACAGTTAATTTCAATTCAATTTAATTTCAACCAGTTCATCATTCAAATGCGAGTTTAATGATACACACGAGTCGGAAAATAAACATAATGCAAATAAAACTCGGACGATAAAGTAGCGGAAAAACGTATTGTCCCGTAAATAGTCGAAGACACGTAATAGATACCCCCTTACATCTTGTTCGTGGGTCTTATCAGAGGAACTCGATAGTCTTGGGCTGAGTTCGGGACATTCGAAGGGAGCGCAGGATCGACCCTGAAACCATCGTGGGCCAGTATCTATGCACGGGCTCTTGCTCTAGAGCCGCTGCATCCGATCAATATCATATTAAAGTAGATTCGCGTCGAGGCATTAACTCGAGCCGCGTGTCCAAAGAGGGGAAATTAGATCTTCCGGGATGTTTTCGTTCCAGGTGAATGAGATCCCGGTCTCTGACGACGACAAAAAGTGGCGTCGGCCACGAGGGGTCCTTGAGCGCCTCTCCTGGTCTGGCGGAATCGCGAGGGGGCCATGGGCCATCTGTCCCAGCGCCTACCTGTGTTACGAAGCCGCTGCACCTGGACAGACGAGGCGCGATGCCTCTTGCCCATCCGAGCGTGTACACGCCTAAGTTTAAGCACGCTCTTCTAGTCTCTCTTACCTATCTTTTTCTCTCGCGCTCTCCCTAAATATATAAATATCAGCAAGCATACGTAACTCACCTCCTACTCACTCTTTTTTTACACTCTCTTGTATAACCTCACGTATGATTAACTTATAAAGCTATTTTTCTTCATTACTAGCCATAGTTACATAATATTGTTAGTTTGGTGTTTAACCCTTATTATGAACTATGTAATGACTTTATACGATTTAAAGTATTATTTTACTAAAAAGATCGCAAATAACATAAGATATGTTTGTTTTATTAGAGTTATATTGTTTTAAGGTAACTTGATTATTTAATTAAAATGTAATAACGTTTTTATGTGTACAATTTAATACAATATATTTAATTAAACACATATTTTTTTTATCAATGACTACTTGAAATTAGACTTTTTCTAAAAATTTTCATTAACATCCCGTTGAAACTTTATGAAAGATAATAAAATATTTTATTGATGCAATAGTTATAAGGATGATTTATTTTGTATATTCAATAAATTTATTAAGAGTATACGGTTTATTAAATTGATTCAACAACCCATATTTTATAAAAATGTTTCATTGTTAACAATATTAATTCCATTCTATGCCAAAAGATTTAAACTTTCAATGTCCTTAATTAATATGTGCGCTCGTATACTTCAAGATATATTTCCATGTTTTAGTGTAGTAAAATTAGATCGATATTAGTATATAATGATATGGCTGCTTTCAATTCTACATTTATCAGATTGTTAATATATCTACGTCAAGGTATCAGTACATCATTGTAATACCGAGCGCTAACAGTTATACTGTATGCATAATTTTACAACAAAAGGGCAGCCAGTTTTGTTTTCCAATGTTAAAAAATAATCAAACTCGATGTGGGTCATGAGTAAACGTAAATTAATTTAGCCAATGGAATTGAGCGCTTGGTCTACAAGATAGCCACGTGTGTAAATAGATGGATATCCATTTACTAGATTTGTAATAAAAAAAAGAAAGAATATGATTGTGCTATGTCTACATTGAATTATCAATTTCTTCATCCGATGAATTCAATTATTCGTTTTAGGGTACTGTTAGAGGTGCTCGTTTATAATCGTATAATATTTGAAATAGAATAGTTCATTAAAAGCATAGCGATTATAAGCTTTAAATAATCATTAGCTTTAAATTGAGAAATTAATGTAAAAAATTGGCAACATTAAAAAATACTGCTGCAGAAGAATTTTTATGATGTATGATTTCTTGATTACAAACGTTACTTTTCATTAACGATTAAATGAGGAATATTTTACAAAATTTAAATTATACCTAATGTCTTATTGAATTTTAAATCTCTATTTATTTATTTCTAATACTTATACCTATAGCTTTTTTTTAAATAGAATTTGTATTTAATGAGTACAAACAGTAAAAAAATTAATTATTGAGATCAATGTTTCGCCTTTTGTATTTTAGCTTTCAAGATATATGATTAATATACCAGCAGTGGCCCTCTACAATGATCGTAGGATTCTCTACAATGTAACAATATCTAAAAATAAATGACTATGTACATATTTGATGAATACGTGTGTATGTGCTAACATTAGTTGATAAATCGATACGGTTCTCGACCCCAAAAAAGGAATGTTAAAAAATAGATCCTGGATTAACCTAAGAATGGAGTAATAGTAGCGGAAAGCGCTGATTAACGGATCTCTATTCCGTACTCGTCGTCATTGTCAGCCTCCCTCTCCTTAAGCAAGTTTAATTGATTTAGAAATAGTTGTCGTTCGTCTAACCGACGCTAAGAAAGAAGCCGAACGAGATGCGCACGACAGTTCAGAAAATTAAGCGCCCGATTGCGGTCAGGAGTATGGATCTCGCAAGAAATAAATTATCAGGGACCCTATGGGGTAGTTACGAGGCGTTGGGCGGAAGGCAAAGGGAGGAGGGTGTGTCGCGAGACCTAAGACTGTGCCGCCCGTTACATTACGATTCCCGGAACTATTTCGGCGATACACATGAGCACCGTAGCCAAGTGAAGCACGATGCCTCGCGAGTAAACTCAATAATCGATTAGCCACGGAGTGTGTAATTTCTGCCCCTCGTCACATGAACCGGTAAACGGGACCCGGAAGTAATTTTTAATTCTTTTTCACTCCTACTCTATCTTTATAACAATGTTTTGCATTATAATGGGATAGCGTTGTCGATGCCTCGGCGTTTTTTGTTGTGCGCTATCGCGGTGAGTAATACGACGTTATATTGTGTTCTTTGCTGGCTAACGCCAACTATGAAGATTCACATGCTGCCTAGCTCGGGTTGGTCAATCGTTTATCGCAATATGCATGCGTGTTCCATTTATCAAATATCCTTTTTTATCATCAACTTTGAAATGAGATTTTTCCAAGGCTTCTGATGTCATTCAATTATAATATTATTAACATATAGATGTACGTACAATTTATAATTTAAAGAAACTATTTTTAAATTTTTAATAGACAATTGAAGAGTACTAGACAAGAATTTGTTAATACTAGTTAATTTATGCATTTCATTTACAGCGAAGCATAATTACTCAATACGCGAATTCCAAGTAATTCATGCCTACTATATTTTCATAATTTTTATGAACATTTTATTTGAAAAGCTTTATATTAAGATGTTTTTTATGCACCAGTAAAAAATCTTCTCACAATATTTTATTCGCACTTGAAAAGGAACATCGTACTTCCGCTTACCAGGGCATACTGTAAGTAATATAAGATCCATATTGCCGAAAGGTAGAAGTTCTTCCGGTTCGTGGTTAGTACACTTACGTTTGTATCTTTACCACAGGATCACTTATGAAGTTGTGCTTTTGTGTTCAAGGAGTAAAGTGCAGGCGGATTTGGTAAACGAGACGTTAAGCATAAAGACGAATGGGCTCGAACCGCACTTGAAAATTTTTCATATTCATCGGAGGAGCGCGTAATATCAACACATACATATAAAATAAACACACATGAACAAATATTCGATTTGTAAATCCTATTTACTTAGAATTCTATTATTCGTGATGAGAGTGAATTATCGTTCGATCAGGAAACGTACTCATCTCAGACGAAACATACAAGTGTTATCTATTCTCAACATTTCTGTAAACAGATAAAATTTTCCTGAACATTCTTTTTAATCCTTTATCTTCCTACGAATAAGTGTATTGGAATCGATACTGTACTTTTTAATATTTCAATAGAGTACTGATTATTATTAATATCGGCTTTAAATTGTTGTTTGTACAAATATATTGTTAGGTTTAAGTTTAATTTAATTTTTATTATAATACTTGTGGTTTGACATTGTATTTTTAAGTTTTATAATAAAAATTCTATGTATATTTAACAATTTGTATCTTGGTACAATAAGATGATCTACAACGCAGTTAAAAAGCATCGTTTCTTGGTTTTCTTGTTTGATGACGTTAATAGATCTTTTAATACTTTCAGTAAATTCTGATCATACAATTCTTAATTCCAATAATTCTGAGGTACGCTTTATAAAGCAGACATTTTATAAACATTGAATATAGTAGCCTAGCGATATGAAGACCTAACCCTGAAGCCGCTAGTACGTAAAGAATTGAGCAAACGGGAGTAGCATTCAAAAGAGTCACAGAATGAGAAAGAAATATGCGAGGAGTCGGATTGCAATAATTATCGGCGTGGAATGGACCGGGGTCGGAGAAAAAGGAGTGAGGAAGCACAAGAGAATGATGTGGAGGAACAGAGAGAATGAGAGAGATAGAGTAGACGGATGAGATGCCGGTGTTGTCTTGTCGGGAGAAAGAGGGAGGGTATATATATACAAGCACCGTGGATGCGAATAGATCGAAAAAGGGAGCGATGAACGATGAAAACTTTGACCAGTCGCAGAGCACAATGCATCTCGGACCGCCCCCTCGCTCTTCCAGAGAAACGTTCGAATAAAGCATCAAGAGAAAAAGGAAGGAAGATGCGTGGGGAGAAAAATGCTGCAGAAGCAAGAGAGTTAGCTGGTGAGAATGAGAGAGAATGAGAGAGAGAGAGAGAGAGAGAATATGATATTATGGGCGAGAGAGCGACTAGCATCACTGTAGGTCTATAATATACCGTTTCTTTACAGTCCTACAAATCAATAATGTTTTATATGAAATGTAGTAACGTTGGTATTAAATTCAATTTGTTGGTTTAATAGAGTAACGTAAACTAAAGTAAATTTATTTTCATGCGTGTTTTACATTTTAAATGTTAGTCAAATCCTTGTAAACAGTCATGTTCTAGCCTTATTATTTTAGAAATAATTTAAAATTTTAGTTTTTGCACTATTTAATGATTTTTTACCTGTTTTTTTTTGTTTTTGTTTTTTTAGAAAACTCTTTTTGTAAAAATAATAGTTAGCACGGGAATTCTAGTAAAAAATATCGTTTATCATGCACTTCTCCGAATAAATAACAAAAGTTAAATGTAATTTGTATTATCTTTTCATTGTTCTGTTAATTTTAGTTTCTTAAACAAAGAGAAGCTGTGAAATCAGCACAATCATTAGACATATGTTACATAGATAATTATTTGGAGGACGAACTGAGAAGATTTCTCCGCTTTTTTTTAGTAATCTTCTTTCATTGTCTTTTCCGTCTTTTGATGATTGGTCACGACGAATGATAAGGGATTTATCTTTAGGAGGACGTGTGTACTTCTTCTGCAGGAACTGGAAGTCACGAGATATGAGCGCAATCGCGTATCTCACAAGAACAAAATCGTATTATACATTCTTTTTGCTCAAAGAAAACTTTCACATATGAAGATGGAATTTAATGATGAATATATTATAGAAATTACATTATTAATGTTACATTATACATCGAAAATGTGAAGCTCTAATTTGCCTATATTTCCTAGCATTGTAAGTGATTTGCGTTTGGAATCCATTTCGTTTTTTAACTAATTAACACAGTTAGTTAACTAATACAGCTGACAGTAAATAGTTAGAATTTAAAAATTTTCATCCTTAATTTCGTCATCAACCCTCTTTTTTACTATATAACTCCATAATAACCACTATTAATAAAGCTAGTAAAATATATTTCAAGTTTTATACTATAGATTGAGTAGGATAATTATTAATGACAATGAATACTGATAATGAATAATGAATATAATGTAAAAAAAAACTAGTGCACAGAAATATTGTAATTGGATTTTATAGAAACTCTGTATTTTTCTAATTATAAGATATATTTATAATGATCGTGCTTATTTTTTATATTAAATTATTTATTATTCGAACAAAAACAACATATTTACAACCTTGTATTTCTTGTTATAGTTGAATCGCATGTTTGGTTTATCGGTTGTTGCTGAATAGTCTTGAATTTAATAGTCAAATGATAGGAATTATTACTAGCAAGTATGTAACTACATAGCGTGACTTTGTTCAAATATTTCTATAAAATTATCCATCTTTCAGAACTTAGTGTTTATAACTATTGCATGCTTATACCTGATGTGTGGTATACTTTTAGCGATGAAACTTTCGTAACTTTAGTTCTTGCAATTAAACGCGTGTGAAATTATACAAAAATAAGTAAGTGTATTAATAAATAGAAATTATTTGCAAATATTATTACTGCCTCATGATTTTAATATAATTAGTGATATATATAATAAATTGATTATTATTAAAATGGTAACTCTTTAGATCCTTTCAATTAAGAAATGATTTAATTAAAAAAAGTTTAATATGTCAATAATTATTATATTTTATTAAAATAGATGGAATATTATAGGAAAATTTGTCTGTATTTTATAAAACATGCAGATAAATTAATAATTTAATATTTCACCATGAAAAAGCTTTGATTATAGGTCAATAATAAACTATAAGTTTTACGGACAGTGTAAAAATTTTACATGGTACAAAAATTTTAACGCGATCTTTATATTCAATGAACTATGATATTTATATATTAAAAACCAATTAAAAATTTTAATTTCGAATCGTTGAAGCGAAACAATCGACATACACCATGGATTCGAAGACCTTAGAAGTACGATTATCTTATTGAATCATTGCCTACTATATTTAAATATTAATTTCTATCCGGAATAGATGGATAGAGTTGCTGATGCTCATTAGCACATTCGTATCGACTTACGCATAATAAGATTCCAAAAAAGGGTTTTGTCAAAAGGAGAACAACACACCGAATAAGATGTCATTATGAATCACGCTGATTTCCTACTTATCGGCTCTTCCTTTCGCGGACGCATCATCTAAATGGGCGTCCACCTATAACCAACGGATAAAATCTGACGAGATTAATAATGATGTACGTACATAATAAGTGTCAGGGTGGGTGCGTGCGTGCGTTCGTGCACGTTGAGGCCTCGCGTGCAAAAGAGTCGACTCGCGTGATATAATCAATAATCATCCTGTTATGCGCTCTCGAGTGGCGTAGGGGCAGACGGTGGAAAGGCGGGAGGTGGAGGAGAGCGTCATCCTCGTCTCGAGCACTCCTTTATTCTCGATGTCGTGATTGGTTGAGAGATGTAATCGAGGGTCGTCCAATGAGTGAGGATCCGCGTTCGTCCAGGTACTCAGGCGAGCGAAGATCCGGCCTCGTTTAGGCTCGGCCCATAAGTGCGCGATTGACGACAGCAATGATTTTCTCGTCGATCTTCGCCGGAAGGAGTCCCCGCCGATCTCGCATTGTGCTTTTCGCCATTCCATCAGTCGCCATTTACTGAAAGCGAGCTACGTTTATATCCGTGATCCTGATTCGCGGACAACCTTCTATCTTTCTCGTTCATAACTTTCAACCTCCTTTCTCTTCTTAGCGAACGCTCAATTTTCCTATTTTCCATTTTTTTCTTTTCAACAGCTAACTATTGTTTCTCTCCTCTGTCTTTTAGTGGACGAGTGCTTGCCCATCGAAGAGCAGATCAATTAACTATGGCTGCTGCAAAATGACGTCAAGGTTGCAGAGTGGCTCGATCGAGGGAATGCGGCTCGTGATCGGTAGTCCCCCCTCTCTTTCTCTCTCTCTCGACCTCATTCTTCTAGTTCTCTATTCTACTTGCTTTTTTTTACTTCGTTGTTATCATTTAAGCAGATGTAATATTGAATTTTTTAAATCTAATTGTATTACATAAGCAATGCAGTAGTATTTTATGACTTCAAGGAGAACTTGAATATTTATGCATTTTACACCCATCAAGGAAAATTTGGTTTCAGCTTAATTTTTCATGCTTTTATCTTACACACAGTCCAGTGAAATATATAAATAATGCTTTATTATTCGTATAATTAAATAAAAAAATTTACTCAATCGTATATTTTATTATTGTGCACTTTTGAAAATAATGAAAAGGATCTCTTTAGACGTTTTCAGGAAAGGAAGTATATCTGTAAAAAATTTCAAAATTTTTAAAATGTATTATAATAATAATTAATTAAACTTTCAATTAGTTCTTTTAAATTTAAATTTTTTATGCGTTGATTGATAAATTATATAATTTAAATAACACTTTACAGAAGAGGTAATTATACTAACGAGAACATTGAAAGATATCGCTGATTAAGGGTTAGAAATGTTATCTTAAGCAGATGTCGGTGCAACCTTTAAAGCTTACATATTAGTCCGTTAAATAGTTCTATTACGTAAAAATTTTATTTGTTAATCATTATTATGTATATAAAATTATTATACTGTATCTATGGTGCCATTTTAAAAATTTTTAAAAACAAAATAATATATTATGATTAATACGATCATACTCATCATAATAGAATAATAAATAATTTTGTTTGGACTTCATTCATCAAAATTAATGAAACTACTTTAATGAGGTCAATTGAGGAGTGCATTTAAAAGATGAAGCACATATGTTGCGAAGCGTAGTTTAATTGCTACGCGAACGTTCTAAATTCAACGCATAACATTAATTTTCATATGCAAAATTCTTTTTGTACTCTGTTTTTCTTTTCCTTTGTGTTAAAGGGCTTTTTTGTTTCATATCTTTGGATAGGTGATATCCGCGAAAAACAATTAAGTCTACTGATCCTAACCGAAGGGCGACCAGGAATGAAGGGGAGGGAGCAAAAGCGCTCACTGGTCTTGTATTAATGTCGGGTAAGCTGTTTTGAGCAGGTGGGATGGGGTTCTTACTTTACATTCCTTTGTGGCGTTATTCTTGGCCACGTCCTTCATATATCCGCTAGAGTTTCCCTCCCTCATCTACACTCCCTCTTACTTATATCTCCGTGCATTCGCATTTTCACTCAATCTCTTTTCCTTTCTCATTCTCTTCTTTTTGTGTCTCTTGAAGTTTACTTACGCTTCCGACGTTTTAATGCACTTGTTTACTCCAGATGCATTCATAAAGGCAGATATATGAGCGTGTGAGTGTGGGGATGTACCATAGTCATGTATGTGTTCGCGTTTGCATGTTTATGGCTATACCCTTATGAAGATAGAGAGAAAGTATTCCATAGTTATATATTGATATTTTGGTTTTTTGCACTGTTTTATACGGAAAAAGAAAACTCGAAAATATCCTGTTAATTTTTCTTAGTTTCCTTTGACTGCTATTAAAGAAATATATAAATAATACTAATTTTAAATAGAAAGCACTATATTTTATTTAAACTATTGCTTTTCCATGGATTTTCGAATTTCAAACATAGATAAAATATATCATATCTTATTTAAAAAAAAGAACGATTGTTGCATGAAAAAATATTTAAAATTATTTTAAGTGATAATAGTAGCTTTATGTCTTCAAAAATACGTAATAAGAACTTTTTTTCAATGGCAAACAATGGTATTTATACAAATAAATTGTTATCATTTACACAATTAATATAAAATTATGTACACAGGTACATTCATATGAGGTGTATTTGTCAAATTAAATGCACTTCTTTTGTGGAACCTTCTAATATTAAAAAAAAAAGACAAAATTGTACTCTAAGGAGTAGCTTCATTACTCACCCCTCGTGCCCAGGTATTTTCGCACCAGCCGGCTCTCCGTTACGGCGTCATTCGTCAATCTGCGCATAAAGAGAAAAAACGGTCATTAGTTTTCAGCGAGCGAGCGGCCGAGTCGCTAAACCGGAAAATCGTTGGATTGGGGACGTGCGCAAGCATGCAAGTGCAAAATAGATAAAACGAAGAAGAAAAACTCTTCAAAACTCTTCAAATCGAATGAAAATTGTCAAGTTCCTTCAAAATCATGATCACCTAGACCTTATTTATTTATATATTTTAGTTATTAATATTGCTTAATTAAAATATGATGAAACGAATTGTGTAAATGAGTTAACATTTTTATTTAAATAAAATTTGCAACAAATTGAATGCACTATCATTGTTATTAAATACTAATTACTTTTTTTATTTATCTAATAATATTTATGTTTTATGTTGTATGAGAAGATATAAAATTTTTAATAAGTTAGATTGAATTTTTCGACTATACATAATCTCTAAGGAAAAATATTCACATTTTTAAAAATTAAAATAGAAATTAAAGGTAATAGGTGATAGAATTCGAATGATTAGTTTTATTATTTTATTATTTTTATATTAAAAGTACCTCAATAAAACATCAATTTTTCCTTTATTTTTTATTTTCTCTAAAATAAAAAAATACGCTTAAACTTAAACCAAATATTTATTTATGTTATCTTACACCGTTTTTACCAAAAAACATAAATACGAATATACAATGAAGACAATTACACAAAGAATAATCTCGCGTACCAAAAATTAACGAACGAGTGACGATGATTATAACAACGATGTAGATTATATATCGTTAAGTAGTGAATTTGTCGAGGCTGAAGCAAGTTAATCTTCTGAAGGAGAAAGGAAAATCTCTCTTCTACGTGTGTGCTTATGCATGTATGTCGAAGCAAAAAAAAACGGAGAAACAGAGGAAGCTTCAGGACCCTCTGCAGTAGCAACTTCTGTACTTTCAAAGTCGTGTACATATGAAGACAAAACAAAACACGAGCGGAAAGAGGTTTTGTGGGCAATCAACATCATCATTACATCCAAAACACATGAACGTCGTAGCACACGCATGCGAGTGCATGAAAGCGCGCGTCGTCATTGCGACGTGCTTTGGTGAAATTGTCCCTGCACGTGAATATACGTAAGTGGGATACGACAATTCCCCATTTTATTTATTTTTACCCACTTTTTATTCGTTTTATCTCTTTTTATTGCATAATGATTCTCCTTCATACCCCACCTAACACGATTACTTCTTACTGCACTACCGTGGGGTTATATTAACGTCTACATATGTATGTTTATGCGTACTGTTTTAAGCTTCGAAATCAAGAGTATATTCAATTTAGTATAAGTAACGATGTTCTTTATTTTGTAAGTTCGTTGCAAATCTTCCTTTTATTAAAAATAAATGTTTATAAAAATTTATATAAATTTATTTTAATTTGCTATTATATTTGTTTATCGTATTCAAATATTAAATATTATATCGTAACTATCTGAACAATCAATTTTATTTTTTGATAATATAATAATTAGAATAAAAATTTATTATTTTTCGCTAATTTTGCAAGTAATTTGGTATTTAATGATCCAGAAATACGGTCATCCATTAAAAATAAGTGACAGATTTCTATCAATAAAAATTATTTTTACCTATCAATTTACAAATATCTGCTTAATAAATCTTTCTTTTCCTCTTTCCGATTTTTACCAAAAAGTTAGTAATATATTTAATGAATCGAATCACATAATAAAAGTCTATTGATGGACGGAATCTTGGAAATGGGATTGTATTTTCTAATATACTTACAGACTGTAGAATAACGTGTAATAAGGAACAGCGTGGAGAAAACAAGTTTTGCGTCTCTCGATTAATGAAGCTATTTGCAAGAGAAGTAACGACCAGTATATTAAAGCCTTGGGTACTAGATATGCAGTTCGTCTCTGGAAATATGCGGAGTTGAATTCATCTTTAGACCCTAATATGCCACTCAGCAGCCTTTGAATGATAAAGATAAAGACAAGAGAGAAAAGTCATTGGATATGTCAGTCGGTTGTTATAAATCAAAAGTAAAGAGGTATCTCAGTCATAGAAGCAAGACGTAGCAAGCGGATGTAAATGAGATTAAGAGCGAGAAGGAAAAAAGGCAAGAGGGTTACGACTCGAAGACAAAGACTAAACTTCGTTGTGCTTTTGTTTTTAGATTCGCTGTACCTTGAGTTGCCATGTGTGTGTTAGCGGCATAAGAGAGAGAGAGAGAGAGAGAGAGAGAGAGAGAGCGAGCGAAACTTCTTCGCGATGTAATTAGTGCGTCTTTACAGGACGATCAGAACAATGCCTCTGGTAATTAGTATGTATCTCGACGGCAGTGTCTCCTGCCTCCTGGTTCTTTCGTCAACGTCTGTCACGTTCAACGAATGATTTTATACTTCTCCCGTGCGAGCTTTAAACCTCGAGCATACGAATATTCCGAATAATCGTTCGTTTGCTATCCGAATGGCTTTCTTTCATGGCGGGAAACTCGAATTATTTTTTGCCCGATTCTTTTTATTTTTACACGCCTATGAACTTCTACTGTACGCGTTTATTATGTTGAACTTTCTGCTTCTTTTCAAATTTTTCTTACGCTCTTTTTACGTTCATTAATTAATTTAGCTTTTAAACTTCTTCTCAGAAATTCTGCGCTATTTATTCTCACTGCACCATTATTTTGTATTGTATTGCTATTTCAAATTAGATTATTTTTTAGGCGGATTACTATTCAATAATATGAAATGATTTTTGATAAATTTAATATATTAAATTTTAATTATTGATTATAAATAATTATTGATATATGCGTTTTATTTTACTATTAAGTTAATTATTAACACACATATATACACTTCACTATAAAAATATATGTATATATACATATATATTTAAGTTATTGAATTAAAAAAATTATTAAATTTTTCAATACCATTAATTAGAATATTCCGAATGTAGTCAATACTTATAAAGCTAGAAATAAATGTATCAATTTAACAACATACGTCTATTATTTATATGTAATTATGTACAAATAAGATTAAAAATAATTTTACAATATAAATACGATAATACAATAATGATCAAAAAAAGATAAATAAGCAAATGTAAAAACTTCTAAGGTGAGAATAACTAGCTGTGAAAGTATCTAACCACGCCACCTGTAGGAGTTTCTTGTAAGGCTATATTTTAAAGTACCTAGTTATTATTCTAGCGCATATCTTTAAATGGGAAAAAATTTTTTAAAAATTATGATTCATTTACGATTAAATGTACATTGCACTATTCGGAGTGTGGTAAATGATAAAAATTAATGACGATATTTACAGAAGTAACCGGTTCTATAAATGCACAGTTTTTTGAATATACCAGTATTTTTTCAAAGTGAACTCCATTAGTCTCTCAAACGCAAACTCATCTACTCTGCCCTTATCAAGAACATTTCGAGTGCATGCTGTACGTATATAGTTGAGAGCGCGCCCAAACGCATCGATAATGCCCCTCTTGTATGGACTGCGTAAGCGAACGTACTCCTCTTTGTGTCTTCCATTATTTCTTTTTTTATATTAGCGCCATATTAATCTAATAGAAACTCGTGCAAACTATAGTTTGTTACGGTGTAACAGACTAACATCAGATTTTTCTTCTCTTCTTTCATTATAGTTTCTCCAACGATAAAGTATTGTTGCCCGAGTATTATGCCTTCTTCAATAATTAGTGAAGGAAATAAGATTAATTTATAGTGATATTTTATAATTTTCACCAATTGTTGTTTCTATGCAAATGTTAAAATTTTATTTTGTTAAATGTTCTTAATTATGAAAATTTTTAGTTTAGTTTAATTTTTAGTTTGTTAAGAAAGTAACAAAAAACTATTTATAACCTCTGAATCGATGCGCTCTCATGAACTAAAGACTAAAATGAATTTGTTTTTAAAGCTTATAGTAAATGCAATTTAAGTTTATTATAATGATCGATCCATGTATTTTTTATGAAATTCAATAAAAAATTATCAATATATCTATAATGTAATAATCATTTATAATTGAAAAATGCTACTGTAAAGATGTAGAAAGCAATAGTAATAATTTTAATTATAAATCATTAAAATTTCTAGTGTAGTACATTTCCAGAAATGCAACGTAAAAATTTATACTGTGGTAGTGAAGATTTCTTTTATTCCAAATCGAAACAGTGAGTATCGAAAAAATTTAACGCTATTCTAAATAAAGCCACAACCGTTAACTCGAGATGACAGTGGGAAGGCAAGGGAGGGTTTAGAGGCAAAAAGATGGTGCATGGATGCGCCAGCAATTTGCGCCTAGCGCAATCTCGAGCTTGAAACCGAGCAATTATTGTAAAGGTAGCGTGCGCGCACTGATCGCGAGACATTTCATTGACTGCGAGCTCGAGTCCACATTTCTAGGTCAATGTCACAAGCCACCGCAGCGTTTTGGAAACGAGCGCGTTTCGGGATTCGATGCGAATATTGAAATTGCAAGCGCAACGAACTTTTGCATAATGAGTTGGCGGCCGCGGTGGCAGGGCGACATCGACAAATCGACGGCCACGCCCCGGACGTATTTTCCCCCGTGCACGAAACGTGCATGCGAGTCTGGTTGTGTACTCAAGTGTGATAGTATCTGTGCGCGCGCCCTTGTATCCCCAACGCACTCATATACAACGGGAATGTCAATGCACTGGTACTGTAGCGAAAATATTTTCATTTGATTGCATTAATTAAATTTGCAGACTTGCTTTTCCCCGCACAGCCAATATTTTGACCTTTGATGTTGTAGCGCCAGCAACACGTGCTCTCTCGGAAAAATGTATTTTTTGGTATGTCACTGTCTCCTTCGCTCTCTACGTCTCTCTCTCGTTCTATAAATCCTTCCCGCCTCTAATACCCTCCCACTACTTTATATGTTAATTATAATGCTTAACCATGCAAACAGGTATTATGAAGCTTGATAATTTATATAGTAAAGCACTTTAGTTTATTTATTATTTACATTATTAATTTTGCTAGATATTTTTAGAAACTATATGCATCTTGAGATAAAGAAATTTTTTCCAAAAAAAAAAAAAGATTAGGAACAGGTCAGTGCAAAAGTGCGTAGAATCTTTTTTTGCTTCTAATTATAGTTTGTCATTTAATGCAGCACTATTCTTTAATACAACAGGATATTCCATATTTAAAAAAGATTGTAATAATTTTTATTCATTTTTTTAATAATTAATAATTTTTTACGTCTTATGATTTAGTTACATTATATCTACGCTTAATACAGCTGTTATTCATTTGATAACAGAAGTAATAAGATCAGTGAAAAATTATAATCTCATTATAAAAACAACTAGTACTTAAACCTTCATAGAAAATGTATCATACACGTGACTAAAAAAACTTTGTTAACAATTAGATAAGTTAAAATATTTTTTAAATTTCTTGTTTTAAAATATATATTAAATATAATAATTAATTATTTAACATAAATATAATTTTATTTGCCTATTTGATTTAATTAAGTTTTTTATTACATACATTTGAAATTTTTAAATACAGTATGAAAAGTACTATTTTTTTTATCCTTTTATATCTAGTCCTTTAAGAATTATTATAGAAGAATTATTAAGACGGAAATGTCCCGCTCTATTCTCACACATTTAGTACAAACTACGGTGTCGACTTTCTTACCACAGTCTTACATTAGTAACTTCACGATAGGGTAGACAGTCGAAAAGTTTCCCCTCTCATCTATAAATATGCAAATGTATACGGAGGGATTCCGGTATGTTGATTTGAGGATCTTGGGGTGCAATAAAAATCAGGGTTATAAAATCTTTTGCTCAAGTCTAATAATTTATTTATGTTACGGCATAAGTACTATTTAATTTCAGATTACAAGCACGCCTACGGTAATTTAAAAATACTTATTCCTTTTGCTTTTTTTAAAGTCTCAGGTCCTTCTTTCTATTCTGAAATAATAAGGGCGGTTTTATTAAAGCGCAAAGTAGGTTAAAAGAAATTCCAGTCAATCACCATAAAACGCCGGATGGCAAATTGTGAGGAATACATAACAATTTCTGCATTATATCGGTAATAATGAATAATACAAATGGTGGTGAAACCATCCATGGATAAAATACTGAGATGCATAAAGATTATTGAGCAGACACATTAGACACGAAAACAGCGCGTCGAGATTCAGCGAGCAGAACGAAGATGGAGAATCTCAAGAACGATTGCTGCTCAGCTTTCTGGCACTTAGAGACATATACAGCCCTTTTAATTACCCATGGGATCCTTACAGCTCGTCATCGCCTAGACAATTCGCGCACGTCCCAAACTCGGTTGGACCTCTGCCCAAGATTGTTCCTTCAGTCCAGCCGAGGCAATCCACCCAAAAGTCCGATTACATTATTCGGTCGAGAGCCAAGCGCTTATCGTTAGCAATTTCATCGAGCAATACGCCACTTTTCCTTACTCTTTCGCTTCGGACAAGTGCCACTTGCTAATATTCGGCTCATTTTATTTTGGCGTACGCCGAGTATTTTCGTTTATTTTCGCCGGTTTTACTGTACAGACGCACTTTAATTCAGGGAGTTGCTTCCAAAGTTGTTTGGTACTCTTATTCGTTTTTAACATGCACTCACTCTTATTACGTGAAATATATCGTTCGGGCTAGTTTTTTTCAGTCAGGATCTTGCCTGACGTGCTTATCGACAGGATTTTCCCTTCATCTTCGAGAGTGTAGGAAAATGTACATGCTTATGTAAATGAAAAGGTACAGTAGTGCCGTTAGCTGCAGTTTTTACTATGAAAAAAAGTATCATTCTAACATTATTATTTTTTATGACAATTAGGCTATCAACGATAAATAATTATATACTTGGAATAACGTTACACCTATACATATAAGATTAAAATAAAATTATTTCAGTTTTAAAAAGGATGCTTCTTAAGTTGCAAGTATTCAAATTAGTGTTGGAATCTTTTGCTTGAAATTTTTATATTTATTAATATGATATATTTTCTGAAATTATGTAACAAGTATTTCTAATATTAACTAAATATCTAGAATTAGAAAATAGCACTCAATCAGAAAATGTAGCACTGATCTTCTGAGAATACATTTTTATTTTAAATGTAATTCTAAATATTATAATAAAATTTTGAAATAACTAATACTTATAAATGAAACTGTGACATGTCGTTAATATTGAACTATCTTGTTCAAACTTTGTCAAATTAAAACCGAATCTTAAACTATTTGAATTGCATTTTAACACTATCAACTATATAGATCTTATCCTGAAATGAGTTGGAAGAACTATAACTTTGTTCTGCTTCATTTTGTTCATTTAAGATTCTTTGGTTCTTTGTTTAAGAAAAAACTGAATTAATAAGTCGCTGGGGATTGGTTACATTTCCGTGCAACAAATTAAGAATATATCTTACTACTTCTCTTGACAATACGGAGTATCTTGCTCGAAACTCCTATGGGAACTATCGAATTTTCTTATTTGTGGCATACACCATTGCTAATTGTTTTAGTAAAATTCATTAAGAGGGAAAGACGGCACGTGATAATAGAAGGTAGAACAGACAATAAGGTAAGAGAATTGTTGCACTTGCCTAAGAGTTTGTATGTGTGGGCCAGAGTTCAGAGAGACATTGATAGAAAAGGAGAATTAGAAAGATATGAAGAGAGAAAGAGAGAGAGAGAGAGAATGAAGAGACAGGCGGAGGAAGTGTAATGTCGTCGCCGAATAGCGACGAAGGCCGGAAGGGGAAAATACGCGAGAGTTAAGAGTATTTCGTAATAGAGACGTCGAGTTTAATTCTACCGCCGATCAACCACTCAAGGCCCTCTAAGCCTCTTCTTCCTCTATCTCTCTCCTGCTCTCTTTTCCTCTAACTATTTTTACTTCTCTCTCATTTTGTCTTTCTATCTACATATATCAATTTCCTCTCTCTCTCTCTCTCTCTCTCTCTCTCTCTCTCTCTCTCTCTCTCTCTTTCTATTGTGCTCTCGCTTACACTCTACTTTTTATCTACCTTACAAGTTATAATCTTTTGCTAACTTGCTTGCTTTGTACATATACTTTTTATTTTGTTTTTTTGTTTCTTTCTTAACTTTTGGTTTCTACATTATGTTAAGTTTTTAAGCCTTTTTCATATCTTCTCATCGCTTTTAAATGTAAAATACTTAACATATTATAGCTTTTAAAAATGAAATGATTTATTATTTAAATACTGATGCAATTGCTTTAGTTTAAGCATTTGATAAATTTATTTTGCAATTGCATTATGACACTGTTAGTATGTGAAAGTTGGATTTTTATGTGAATATAATAAGCCTTATAAAAAATCAAGATAATTATCTTGTCTATTATCTTATCTACGATTCTCTAAAATTTAGTTCAATCAGAAAATTTTTTTTGTGACAACGGGGCTTTCACACTTATCAAACCGACTTCCAAAATATATTTTCTAAACGGGATATAAAGTAAAAATCAACAATATTTTATTCGTCTCAATTGAATCTTTTAAAAATTCACATTAAGGGACACGTCTCTATCGACACGCACTAGAAAATCGTAATGCAATGAAGTATCAGATAGAAAAGCAAGCCGTGGCCGATGAATCTACCCTTGGACTTTAGCGGTGCGGAAATTTGCGAGCTTTGACGTGGTCGCAATTTTATCGCAGTCGAGGACGATGCAATGCAGACATTGGTGCAGCCATTGAAGATGAATTCATCAGCCGATGCCGACGTCGCGGAATTAATGTCAATGAAGTCTGGGCAGTCGATACAAGACAACTATTTGTACGTAAGGGATAACGAGCAAATAATCCATGGAAAACAGTTGCATTGGTGGAGACTATGGTGTGGACCTGCACTACTTGTATCGAGCATATACTTGATAAGAGAGTGTGTAAGTGAGCCAGCGAGACTATATAAGAGACAAAGATAGGGACAATTGTCCTGGCGGCGTTTTTCTGCCTCGGGATCTACGCTTGTATCACATTTTTCGTACTTCGATGGACATATTTAACTTTTTCAAAAAGGTATACTCGAACGAACGAAATCAACTTTCATGAATTTACTTTACGATAAGCCTTTTGCAATATGATTAATGATATGGAAGTTGTCATACGATGCATAATGTATTCTTCCATTTAAAAATAAATAATTAAAAAGTTGAAATTGTTTTATTTTACCTTCATTTATTTCAAATATCTCTTTATTTGTGATATTAAATACTTTATTAAATTGAATTACAATAAAGCCTTTATATATTATATTATTCTGAACAGCGAGTTTAAAGGAAATAATCTCCATAATTTTTGTGAAAGTTAGTTTTGATTCGCTGGGGCTTATAAGTATGAAAAGTCGAAATTTAACGTATTTTTTTCATGGAATTAAATTATTCGCATGGGAAAGGATAGATAACGATCTGCAGGAAAACAAAAATAAACACAACACAGAACACGAGACATATATTTCGCCATAAAATAAGGAACACAAATGTGACTAAGATAACTTATAATAAAATAAATTATAAAGAAGCAACTTATTGATAAAGAATAAGAAAAAGCAATTTTTTATTCACCTTATAGCTATTGCCACATACGCTTGCACAAAATGAAATACACGTGACTAAAAGTTTTATACAAATATTTAAAAATTTTAATTGAATATGAAAAAATCAAATACCACATAAATTATAACAATAGGCTACATAAATAAAAGGTCAAATTATAAATAATATATTACTATAATTGAAATATTCTTAATAACATAAGGTGAACGCAAATGATAAGCTTAATAATAGACTGGTAATGAAAATTATAATCGGCCGATTTATTATCGGTCGACTCATTCGCATGACATAACTTATAATAAAACAAAATATTTTACAGATGATTAAAGCACATCATCACAAAAATAGTAGTGCAAATAATATGGAGGTGAGATTACAAGTGAGTAAAGGCGAGTCTGACAACGTCATTTCGCAATAAAGTGACCTCGTCTCATCGCTATCGGCTCGACTCAACATTACCTTCAACTCTAAGGGCTCTACAGTAACGAAGCCCTGGCACATATACACGAAGTACCAAAACGCGCCGTACACTGTTCCTCGTCAAAGTCCGGGCTAGCCGCGGTTCGCCAGCCGCGCGCACCACACCGTACGCGATATCACTCGAACTGCGTCCTCGTGATCGCGCCTATCTTCAGAAGTATCACCTCCGACCTCGTCCCATCATCCACGGCGACCACCGCTGCTACCACGTCCTCTTATCCACACCACGGTCCGTCTTATTCACAGTTTTCGTGGCAGGAATGGGATCGAGTCAAGCGCGAAGACAGCATCTCAGCCTCGGTCTCTCTCCTCTCCGTGCTTCATCGCGACAAGCAGCCTCGTCCGCTCGATTGCCCCTGTGATGCAAGCGCACTGCACCGGGGGCGACACAGACACTGGAGATTCGGAGACGCCGGCTCCCGGCAGCTGCGACTCTCCCGCCGTTCGTCACGAGCTCGAGATTTTCACGTGTCACACGCGAAGACGTTGTTCCCTCTCGTTTTTGTCAGGGCGGCTTCTACCACTGGCCGCGCACTTCCTCATTTGTCGAGGTCGAGGATGAGAGGTGGCTTGAAAAGGTGGCCGATCTCGAGTCTCGATGACGTGCAGTCGGCCGGCGGCTCGAGGCGACGGCTGAGGATTCGGGGACAGGAGACGGGGCCGCGAAATTATATTCGTCCGCGCTCTCACCCTCTCCCTCTGGTCCTTTAACTCTTCATACCTCGCGCGGGTTGAAGTGGACTGGTGGCGTCTCCTGGTCCTCGTCTTCTCGGGCTCTCCCTTCGTCCGGTCAGGGCTCGACTACTCGTTTCCGTTCGAACTGAGCCTACGGGTCGCCTCGACCGTGTGCGTGTACGCGCGCGGCCGCGCGTGTGGCTGGTAGAGCCCCGGCGGCACCCCACAAGCGTTCCGTATGATAAGGCCGCCACTTTGCTACTGACGAGGAGCCCGAAAGATACCACCCTAACCCTGCGCGGCCGCGCGGCGTTCCGGGAGCAGCAGCACGATACAGAGGCTCGCTTAGGGCCACCCCACCCTCACGGTAGTCCCCCTCGGCTTTCTCCCGCGACGGGGTCGAGAAGAGGAGGAGTGCAGGCAATAACCCTTATGCCACCTCCGCTCCAGCCTCCGAGGGTAGTCTTATCCCCTCTGCAGCGGAGTTCCACCACCCGGGCGGGCGACCATCACCACCGGCGCCACAGCGCCGCCACCACCACCGCTGCCACCACCACCGCTAGTAGCAGCGGCAGCGCCGTCGACGCCGACGCCGCCGCCACCCTCGCGATGAACGGGGAAAAGCTGAGCACCAGGCGACCCCTCCACGCAATCTCGGAACGCTCTTGCGCCCCTCTCTCGTCCCGGAGGTGCCCGAAAAGACGGAGATGCTGACCCGCCTAACACAGCACTTTCCTACTTCTGCTTCTCCTACTCTCTACTGCTTTTCTACTACTCCTTCTGCTACTCCTTCTGCTACTCCTTCTGCTACTCCTTCTACTACTCCTTCTACTACTCCTTCTACTACTCCTTCTACTACTCCTTCTCCTGCTCACAGTGCCGCTGCTCCTACGAGATGTAACATCGCCCCTTCCTTCCGACTCTGCCCTCCTCGAAGAGGAGCCGAGACTGCTCCTTGCCGTTTTCGCTTCTGCGACTCCTGCTTTCTCCCTCCTGGCCCTACGTCTTTCTCGATAAAAATTCGGACAATTTGCGCTTATAGTTAGCGACACTCTTCTCCTACCCCGAACTGTCCAGTTTCTTCTTCCTCCCGTGCCTCATCTCTGCCACCACTCTCCCTATTACTACCCGCGATATGAGTTCGCGCTCTAACAATCCTTATTATCTTTTATCTTAACTTTTCTACATATTATTTCAATCTTCTCTAATATCCAGTCTTTTTAAATACATATACTCTCTGAAATCATTATAAATAATTACTTTTTATGCTTACTTTTTATGCTAACAACATTTTATGGAAACAATTAATAAACTGATTGACGCACAAGTTTATTGTTATATATCGAAGTCCTACAAATTCATTTTGACCAACTTCATAAGAGGATCCTATTTATTGTTAGCGTATTTAAAAAAAATTTTTTTTACTCTAAATGTACTATAGTACAGGATTATTTAAACTATTACACACCAGTCAATGTGATTTGAATGGAAAAACTTATGTAAATTAATAACCATAAATAACGAATTATAGCTATCATTAAATATGGAATATACACATTATTTTATTCATTTTTATCTCCAACTGTTAATGTTAAGTACAGTTCTTTTAACAATCAATAATTCAAATTCATTAATTCAATCAAATTTAATATCAAATTGATTATTCAATTTGCGAATTCTGTCACAAATAAATATATATAAATGCAGTTTAATTTTAATATGGCATACAACAATGAGTTTATCGGCAATACAAACATTAAACATTTAGATTCTACAACTGAAGTTACTTTACTTCATGACAAACATGAAAGATTAGAAATTCAAAACAAGATAAAAATCGGTGTTTACAGAATAATTTAATTCTAGTTTACGAAAAACATTCTCGTTTGAATTAAAATTTCATTTTTTTAGACAATTTTTTTTATTATTTTATTTAAAATCCAGATAATTAGAATTCATTTTTTTCCTTAAATCTAGGATACAAAATCTCTTGAATACATAAATGAGAAACTTTCTCATAACTAAAAATCCATTGAAATAAATAAAAATAATTTTTAATATTTTAGCTTTTTTTCGACGCCTAATATAATTTAAATTTAAGGCATTAATGTTTTAAAATTGCTGTAAAACTCTTTACAAATAAATAAATAAAATTAACGCAGTTCTTTCAACAAAAATAATAAAAGCAAATTTATTTTAATCCAAAAGCTCTAGTTGCGTATAGATAAATGAAAATCATGGAAAAACATTTATAAAACATAAAAATAAATATTTTCGATTCCATTATTTTTCCACTTTCCTCTTTTCACATCGCTATCCTCATATATCCCATACATCGGTAAGTTTCGTATCTGCTAATACTCTCATGCTCTTTTGATTCGCAACTGTAAGGGAATAAACGAAAATGCAAGAGAGAAAGAAAAAAGTCAATCCGCCGATGTCTTCTACCATTACTTTGTCACTATCTATCTTGGACTTTTTGCGCCGGATGACCACTTGGTATTATGCATAAATACATGTGCTTACAGATGTATATGCGTAATAGTCAGTTGTATTTTCATGGGACACATCACGTCGCTCTATCGTTATCCAAGTATGAGAAATTCGTGGGGATGCGACCTGTCGTCCCCTTCACTTACTCCGCTTCAAGACTCTGGCCGCGTAACCGTTGAATATCTAAGTAACCCTATTACCGTCGACTGCACGGATTCAAGATACTCGATATGTACGTCTTTGATCTTTTTTATACAAGACTAAGGTAGGAGTTTAAAGAACTTGATATATATGATAAGAATCAACTATATCTGATAGAGTATTTATTTATGATATTTAGGCGATTTATGATTTGGCCGATGCTTTAAAATCTTACATTTAGAAAAAATTTCCCGAACTAGAGCAAAAGATTCTTAAGAATTTTAATTTCTTTTGCGTCAAATCACGGCTCGAAATTTAAAAGATATTTTTTTTTTATTTAAAAATAAATTCTCTAATTATATAATTTATATGTACGTAGAGATTTTATCAGACTTTTGAAGCATTTTTTTAATAAAGCTTTTATATTCAAGCTAATTTATCATTATTATAGGCTTCTAATACTTATAACATGTTTTATAAAAATGTAGTTAAGAATTACAAAAATTTTCGTTTCATTTTATTTTAAGTCTTTATTGATACATATATTCCCGTTAATTACTGAAATATATTTCAGTATGCGTTATTTAAATGCAAATTTTTCATAACAATATTAGCTGCTCTCAGAATATTTTTATATAAATATTAGAAAAGTGCCATTTAATTTTTCAAAAAAGATTTGGAAATTTTTAAAAATAATAGAAAATTGAACATTTGCATGACAAAAAGTGAAAGTCACATGATTCAAATGACCTCTATGTAATTGGAACCTCGTGTCATTACAGGATACAAATTTAAGCTATATTTTAACATTAACATTACACATGCGTATGTCAAATAAGTTTGAATAATTGATACAGAACTTATATTTTAATTTATAAAAAAAAAATATGCAGAATGAATTACGATGTACATCTAATATGAAAATGTAGAGAAATTTAATTTAATTTACAGTTGAACCATAAACAGTCAGATTTGATTCTCGAATGTGATGAACGTATTTGTAAGAGAAGGAACGTGCAAAATATTCTCTAATATCTAATTCTGCAATATAGATCTCTTAAAAAATAATCTAATTAAAATATCGAACTCTAATCCATCTGTACTATTCCTTCTTTTTTAAATCTGTCCTCCAGTGCAGTTGTCCCGAAAAAGTTAATAAGAAAAAAGGTAGTTGAAACCGAAACATATAAAATCCTAACCATACATGTGCATTAGCGGTGCATTCCAGGCGGAACAAGTATTACACATTTTTTCGGCATAAATTTCGGCACTTTCACAAAAATACACGTTGATGTTGACACACCCCCTCTACTCATTCGTAGCAAATCACATCCCCACCCATGAGTGGGACATCGGTACGCTTCGATTCTCATATATTCTTTTGCGGCGCGTTTCCATCTCTCTGACGATAATCCGGGACGAAAAGGGAGGGAAGGATGTGCGTGCGTGGGAATTTGCATTGCCCGATTATTTATGGTGCCTTGCGTTTAATTATTAGCTGTTTAAACACGCGCGACCATTGATCACCGGCACACTCCACGCGGAGCTTCAGAGTGGACTCTTTCGCGTATCGAACTGTTCAGTCGCCATAGTCATTTTTTTATCCTTTATAATTTCCTAACCGTACACTTTTTTAGGTTCTCACACAACTTGTTAAACTCGTTTTACCGGTCCTAAGATACATTCTATTCTATATTCGAACAGTCCCTAGTAACGTTAGTTAGACTGTAAAAGTTTTGCATATCAGATATACCAGGTGCTTAGAACGAGTGCTTTGGGTTCGTACGATGAGTTGTAATTTTTAGAGTTATTTAGTTTTGCCGAACAGTGATTTTGCGATGTGTTTCGTGAAGTTTTATGTGTATTGCTATTATTTTATCGATGGCTTGTCATTCTTCAGTAGTTTTTGTTCGGTTAATGTTGAGTAATTTAATTAATCACGTCCTGGCAAAGATTTACAGTCTAGCTATATTATACAAAAATGTTTGATCAATTTAAAAAAGTTATTTATGATTAAAAAATTTTAGGTTAAAATAATTAGTACAATGCCATTTTTGACAATGATTAAGCATATGTGTTACTTCTTTATTTTAATAAATTATTATAATAAATATACGTTATAAACGCATAAATAAGAATGTAAAGCATTGTTTTTATATAATCAGTCCTTAAATTAAAATTATATTAAAAACCGTTTTGAAAGTTTTTATTAGCAACTATAATAGGATTCAAACTGTAACAAATTCGGATTTTATTTTTTCCTACTTGTTATGTATATTCATAAAAAACTTTATTAACAAATATAGCGCGATATCCATAAAAACTAGATAATCATTTAAACTAGTTACATGTAATGCAGTATTACGATTGAACTCCGTCAGATTCTTAACCGTCGGTCTATTGAGAACTTGAGACTTATGCTCGCGCATTTGGTCTGACAAGGACGGCGTTTATCTACTTTCCAGGAGTCGAGCATAACCTATGGCAGCCTGGAGTTACTGATTATTTAGAGTTATATTTTATATTTTTTTTCTATATTATTTACCAAAGTAGAATTATTTTAAAATTATAGGCACGTATACGTTTATCGACAAAAGATTAAAGATAGGTAATATGACAAAAAAATGTCGTATAAGTAATGGTGTTTAGTCTTATAGTTTAATTTAAAGTTTATTTAGTAAATTTAGCCCTTGTAAAAAATTAAAGAAATATTTTGATATTTTTATAATTATATAACGCAAAAATTTAATTAAAAATTGCTATTAAATCCAAAAATAATGAATTGTAAATTAATGAATTAGATACTTAGCTGAAAATTAATAAAATCAATACAATTTACTGTAAAGTTTAAGTAAAATTAATATTGGTATATTAAATTTTTAAAAGCGGAATTTGAATTAATTATTTAATAATATAATTAGAAATTAATTTTTCTGACCGACTAATAATATTAAATTCTTAAATTTATCACTTTCACTAATAGTCCTCATTTGCACATAATAGTTTGATGATGGGACAGCAAAGGAAAAAAGCTTGTTTACATGTTTGTTACAACCCCAGATATGCAGAGGTTTTTAAAACGATATTATGATCTTCATAGTAGCACAATCATTTTCATCAGGCTTTTAAAATGCCCACTTTGCGAAAGTTCATCGAAAGACGATTTCCCCTCATCTCATCAGAACTTCACTAGAATGATGAAATCAACACAGTCACAATCACCGAGTATACACCGTTTTCGAACACTTTGTGGCGCATGTTGTTCCGAAAACACTGTCCGATCGCTATATTTGAGTAAAGTGAGGAAAATATGAATTTGAGCTACCGATAAAAAAATAACAGTCAGGAGAAAAGTATATAGTTTTTACAGAAAAGGATATAGTTTAGGTAAAAATGTGGCCTTCTCTTCATTCTGTCAGCTCTCTCTCTCTCTCTCCCTATCTCTCTCTTCCTCTTTCACTCTCTCTCTCTCATGTTTGCAAACATTCACTGATTTATTCTCTCTTTCTCACTTTCTCTCACTCTCACTCGCACTCAATCACACCCTCTTTCTTTCTCGCTTCCCTTCAGCCAGGTAAACATAAGCACATAGAGTCAAGTAAAAAGAGAGACGCGCACGATAACTCACCTTTCTCCATCGACGAGACATCTCTCGCGCCGATGAGAAAAATCGACGATTCAGAATGCCGAGCGATCCTCTCTTATCGTCGAGCCGGCTGCCCTCCTCGGCCGCGTCCTGGCCCCCCGAACAAGATTTGAAACTCACTGTGACTATATGCCGTGGATGAAGGACAAAGACGTCGACGGCGACGTGACCCTTCCGTCGGTCAGCGCTCCAACTCTGTCTCACCGCTCATCGGGGAGCCGCGCGCACATCAACTCGGCCCTTGACGAGCCAACCAACTCCCGGCCGCGAAACGCAACGTCGTTCAGCAAAAGCACTTCGTCCAGTCTATGCAGTCTCTCTCTCTCTCTCTCTCTCTCTTCCTCTCTCTCTCCCTCTCTCTCCCTCTCTCTCTCTCTCTCTCTCTCTCTCTCTCTCTCCGTCTCTCCGTCTCTCTCCCGCGTCTCAGTCTCGCACGGAGAGAGCGTCGCGCGAACTTGCGGGCTTGCGGGCGCGCAACTGGCGGCGGTACGGAGGCGCCGGCCGCGTAGGCGGTGAGCGGTAGTATGCGCCGGAGAGCGGGAAGATCGCGGATGCTGTAAGCCGACGGCCACGCGCCCACACGGAGGCAGCCGGTGGTGGCCCCCGTAGGTTGGCCGCCCGTACAGTGGCGCCTTGGTGCGGCCGCCGCTCGCAAGCTCCCCGAAGCGAGAGGGAGAGCTTGCGGAGACGCTCAAGCGTGAGCGAGATGTTCGGATTCTAAGGAATACCGGGAAGGGTCGACGGGGCGACAAGTAGGGAAAGGCTACGGCTGGTGGTGGTACGGACGTTTGGTGGAGACGGGCAGCTGCAGATAGAGCGTCAGGGGGAACGTCGCGGTGCGCGTCTGCGAACTCAAGGAGAAGGCGGAAAGGGTCGGCCGTCTGACTTAGGCGGCTTAACCGTATAACCCTCTCCACCCCGGTCTTCCGTAGGTGTGACCAAACAAGGACGGAGGTGAGATCGGTCAAAGGGGCGACACGTGTACGTACACGGGCCTGTCGTGGAGTCGTCTGCGAGAGCGGATAAGGAGTAAGATGCCAGTGGACTTTCCGGGGGTGTCCGCAAAGCCGGTGGGAGAATCTGGTGGGAGATTCGGCGGTAGGGCGGATTCCCCGATAAGGAGCCCAGAGATTCACGATCCTTGTCCCCTTCGCGTCGCCTTTTGCTACCTTCCTTTTTTGTTCTACTTTCTTTTGACGAAGCACTATTTTTGTGGTTTCCACTTGCTGCCTCTTTATCCGTACACCCCCTACTTCCTGCGCCCCTTGCCGCTATCCCTGCTCACGAATTCAAGGTCAGCTCGTGCTCTTTCAGTCGGCTTGAAGCATATTTGAATGAGGCAATAAAACCTTTGTGCATTACGAGTTTTTATTTTGTCTTTAACTTGCGGTTTCATTAACCTACGAGACATCCACTCTTTCACAAATTTCAACGTTAACAATGATTACTTGTGATAATTCAATCATCGATCAACGGCAATGGAATGAAAATTTCCAATTTCTTTAGCGTCTACGAGGATATGTATACGGATAGTTTTAATAAGGATAACGAGAAATATAAAACATTTTATTCATTTGCATTCAAAAGCAAAGGGATAGGGATGTAAATATACTTTAATTCAATAAAACTTCCTAATGATAAAAATAGTAGTATTACTTAGGTGATTAAAACTCGGATAAAATATCTAAATTTTCGCGCTGACATGTGAAAAAATCTTAAACGTACATCTCGACTGCTTATTATGTACGCGCGAAAAAAGAGGGACGAGTTGAAGAAAAAACGTAGTTGAAAAAAGACGTAGCAAGCACGAAGGTCGACCAAAAGAAGAAGAACAAGTGGAGAGGAGAAAGGGCAAGGCGTAGAAGTAGGGATAGAGTGTAGGTCGCTTTGCTCGTGCGCGGAATAAGGAAGGCTTTGAGGGGCTGCGTCGGAGCGAGGGGAAAATGTGCGTGTGGTGGTGAAGGGGCCGAAACGCTAGTGTGGGTGACCCCCAAGAAAAATCGGCAACGAAACGATGGCGGCAGTGGTGGTGGTATGGTTCTAAGGGTTCAAAAGTGGGGTGGCGCGAATACGGAGAATCCTCACCCCTAAAGTGAAAGGGTTGCCGGACAGTGGTGAACTCGCTGCTTAGGCGGACGATGTCCGAACTAACTTCGAGACGGGGTTGCATTCTACTCCGATCGCTTATTCCTACACAGGCGTTGAGAGACAGTCGAGCTTCGCGTTTGCAAAGATCGTGCCGCTGATCAAACCGATCCTCGATGCGCGCTTTCCAATTCCTTTGTCTTCCGCTGAGGAATTTCGCAAAAATTATTCTTTGTGTTCTTTACCATCAAAAGTGAGATTACTTGTTTAATCATTATTATATATATATATATATATATGTATGTATTTCACTTTGTGTACTCTCTATTAATTTCATAAGATGAAATTCCCTGTGATTGAGATTGAACTTTTGACTCAACGTTTAAACATTCATTTATTAAATTGATTGTATGCACGATGCCTAAAATATTTGAATAAAGATTAATGAAATAAAGGGCAAAGCAATGTCATGTATATTGCCTAAATTATTGAATTAACAATTAATCGCATATGCTTTAATTGATATACAGGTGTAATATATAAAAGTATCGGCTCTTATTCTTGTAAAAATATTGTAATGCAATTTTAAGAGTAATAATATGTGTAATCCTAACAAAACTGAATGAACATGCGATCATAAGAGATATTCAAAAAACTTGATTGAGAAATGAAGCGATCGCCTCGGAAAAAGAAGCAATTAAAGAAAGGTAGAAATCGATGAATTTTTAGTTCGTACAGATTACCAAGGATGAAAAGATTGAGATGTGTAGGCGAGAAGGAAGTAAGAAGCATAGGATTATCGCGTAGCTCAAGATCGTGCTGCACTCTTTAGTCGAAACGGTCAAGCACAGCCACTCGTCTCGAATCACTCCGACGTCAAATTTGTAAATAAATAACCCCATGTAACGTCTACTGTATGTCGTACCCCTTTGGCAGCCCGCCCCACCTGAATAGTCCCAGGAGTGAAGCGACGACCCCAGCTTATGACCTGCCGCGCGAAGCACTCAATCGGCCGTCGCGCTCGCACTTTTTAAGGTCACTTGTTGCTTTTTAATCCACGCGCGTGTGGGTGTGAGTGCACCCGTTCCTTCCGTCGAAGCTTTTCTCCCAAGCCGCTCCTCACTCTCACGTATGTGGCCCTGTGTAAGTGGGCGCCTCCTTTTTTGCCGGACTTTCAGCGGCGCTTCGCATTATCATTTTACAATTCTCTGGAGGCAGTGTAATGCACAGCTGCCGAGACGTAATGAATGGGCTTGAGAGCTTCCTTTTCGACCTTCATCTTTTCCCGTTCGTTCTGTATTTCGGGCACTCGTGTCATGCATTTTTCAGGATTGAAACGATGGTGTAAGTTTTTTTAAACTTTATGAGCCCTCGAGGTGCTTAATACGATGGGTATTTTATTAATCGGTCATGTGGCTTCCATTGCGTGATTGCTCAATTGCTATATAATGCGCATTTGATACCGTACTGGAATTAAGAATGTGTAATTGAAAGGGATTTTCGAGTATATTTAATCTTAAGATAACTATTAGAATTCAGTTGAAAATGTATATATTGTGATAATATTGGATGTGCGCATGAATGAAATAATTGCCCATTATAGTATTATAATATTGTATTAAAATTAATTTTTTTTCTGATTACGATTAAAACTACGTAAAAATATGCCACTATTTACAAAATGATAAATAAACAGTTTTTTATATTGTTGTGTGTGTAAAGCAAACATATTTTGACAAATGACTCCTCTTTGATTAATTCATAAAGTTTGTTTTATCTCTAAACAAACTGTTCTATCCATACAGAATTATTGCATTAAAAAATATAGTCAGCTAAAATTTTTCAATAACTTTTCGACCTTCAATCTCTTCTCATACAAAAAACACTTCAATAAAAATATTATCAATTTAAAAATATAGATTGTAAACAATTAAATAAAGTAAATTGATCAATTGAAGAAACGTTCGCTTCATTTTTTATACTGATCGATAAATGTAAATATAAATTCTTTAACACCAAACATATACTTGTTAGTACAGATTATAAACTAAGTGTTTTCCTAGAAAACCCACCGTGTACCTACCTGTTCAAATTTTACTTTGTTATTAAGAATTAAAATAAAAAAAGATAAAGAAACAAGGAAAATTGAAGTACAAAAACTCAATTGAATGAATTCTATTGCAGGAAGCAGAGAATTGATACCAGCGACATATCTGACTCTCGAAAAGAATTTATGAAAGTCATAGCATTTATCAGGCGCGAGGAAATATTTGTAATCAACTTTATTAAATTCCCGGCCAATGAAACGTTCAGTTGATAAATGAATTTTCGAAAATTGAGAAAACTCGTGAATTCTCGTAGGTCGATTCCGTTAGACTTCGGCGACCCTTATAATGGGAAATAACGACTACTTGTGTTAGCCACCTACCTCACACAGTATCATACGCTTTCCATAGAGCGTGCCACTATTTTCCCACCTTTGCAGCATTTTTATTCGCAGATTTTAAGGTCACTTGTTGCTTGTTTAGTAGTCGATAGACGAGGGCCGTTACGCTGTGGTAGCGGTCGGGGGTGGGCGAGTCGGATAGGTTTGAAGTGAGGGAATGAGGGAGAGGAGCCATTCAAACGGCTGGGACCAGGAAACGGTGGCATGCGACATCGGCCCGATAGGTGCAACGCCCTGTCGATTCCAGTTGTACTAGTAGCGTCAACTTTTTGATTCTCTTCTTCCCGTCCTCATCGCGACTCGTCTAGATTTCGCGCTGTGGCTTTTGTTTACATCCTTCCTCTGCTTTTGTCCCTGCTTTCCCTGTTTCCCTTTGTTTTCCGCTTGTCGTTTTTCACTTCGCACTGTCGCTTTTTTTTAATATTGCTCACATGTATTCCTTCTTCGAGGATCCCTGATCGATTACCATGAATGACATTTGTTCGACATTTAATACAGAAAGCTTTTTTTTCATTTACCATTCACACCTGCAAATTAATCAAGCATATTGTAGTATATGATTTTTAATATAAAACTTATAATTGTAATGTGAATTCCTGCATAATTCAACTTCATTTTCACTTTTAACTTTTTATTCGATTAATTAATTTTAATATTTTCAATCATTTTAAATCATAATTATGGAATCATTGTTGTAGTAAATCGAAACTTTTGTTTTAAAAATTATTAATATGCAGTTTTTATTTTTTTAATACTGACATCATTTAATAATTAATTTTATTCACAATATAATTACATAAAACATTATTTTAATTCTTATGAATAATCGTTATTGATAATATTTATTCTTTTTTTCATTAATCATGTAAAAATTCTATAATTATGACAACGAAAAAACTCAATTGATCATTGTGCTTTTTATAAGCTATTTGATATCTAAACCAAGTTTATGCCACGCGCAATAAAAGTAAAGCAGAACATTTTTTATTTACAGCTAATATGCACGTTTGACAGTCACATATTGTATGTATACGTAAACGTAGAATAGAAATAAAAATGAAACCCGAATGTACGACTGCAAATAGACACTTTATCGATGGTGCATCTGCAAATAATTCCAAAATTCTCAAATGTCTGCGAACTAGAATTCCCACGAACTTGGTTAAACATGCTGATATTACAATACAAAAGTGCTACTTGCGTCGTATTTGTAATCGTAAAGGTTTATTTACTGCTAATCATTATTTTTTTTAAATCCTTATTTTTTATTTTTTGAGTTATTTGTCATCTGTTCAATATTTTGTTAGAATTTTGATATTTTTAATTACAAACGTTATCATATGCATCATACATATGCTTTAAAAATAAGAAGCTTATATTGAATTTGATGCTGAATTTTTTAAAAAATTATTAAAATGAAAATATAAATATATTATGGTATTGGTAATATATATGACAAATAATATTATAAAACAATAAAGGTTTATTAACAACAAAATAAATAATGATTACGATGAATATATGTAGAATATTTAAATTTCTCTTTGTAAATTGCATTTTTCATGGATAGCAAGAGGGAACGCCTTGTCTTAATTCACATTAATACACTAATTTAGGGAATTTCATTATATAGCTTAAAAAATCTTTTTTTTTTAATTATATTATTGCACAAAAAGATGTATGTAAAAGATCAATATCATTATACTGATAAAATATCAAAGTTGCCTTGAATGATGATAATTTAAATAAATGTCAGAGAATGTGAAAGCGTTGTAGCAGCTCTTCTATTATAAATGTGGCGCGATGGAGAAGAGATAAAGATAATTAATCGGAGATATAAATATATATATATATTGAGGGAAGACAGCTGATTTGCGAGAGTCGAGCAGCCGTAGATCGAGTCAAACTTTGATGGCACATACGCGCGTCGGACTCCCTAGAGTCAGTCCTTTCTGCCCTTTTAGATCTATCAGGTAGAACAGGCAGAAATACATGTTGTCTGTCTGAGTACACGAGACTACATTATCTGATAAGGACATCAACTAATTCTCCTAATGGGAATCAATGCTCAAAAACTTCTCGATTCATTTTTTCTCGCATTCTAAAAATCACCGTAGAATTATACAATTGAGTAAATTAAATACTGATGAGCCACGTGAAGTTCTTTAGGCTTTCGAAAAAAGTAGACTTGCATCATTTCCGGCGTAGAAATATGCTCGGATAAATGATGTCGGCAAAGGTGCTCAAATGACACGTGACTGAGCACGTGTCACAATGTTAACGCTACAGGAAGGAACCGCTAGAAGGAAGGAACGGATCGTAGCCAGTCCGTGATAAAGTAGTTGGAGCAGAACGTTTTTGCCGCAATTAGACAAACCGATGGCTAATTTTGTGCTTAAGTTTTTCAAATCCATAATTAAAACAAATAAATTTATAACCATACGCTTACAATAAACTCAATATTTGGACACAAATTATCCTTCGTTCTACAAGTTAAGTGAAATTGTTCAAGTGTAAGTATGTCTTTTCGTATGTGCAAGAAATAAAAATAAATATTTTCCAATTGAAAATATCCTATAAAATGTATTTAAGTTGAATTAGTGCAGCTTAAATTTAACATTTTCATAACTTTTATTATAAATTTAAATAATATGAACAATATTGACTGTATGCGAAGCTCAATTTCTCATTAACTTGCATGGTACAGTTAATTAGAGGTGATTGTACTACGGCTTCTTTTATATACATACATGTTTGTACGATGTTAAGCATATGGTTTCTCATTGCGTACTGCTGCAATCCATGATTATGTATTCGTAACTGATATTTTGTTTTTAGTTTTTAGTTTTCAGTATGAATGGTAATAAATAAAATATTAACAATTCTTACATACTTTATGTATGTATGAACAGTATTGTGTAGCTTAACAAATTACACAATAAAGAGTAGCTATTATTGATTATTAATATTTTTCTGCTCGCTTTCATGCACGCATTGTTTACAATATATACAATATATTAAAGCCCGTCTCGTAAGCATAACTGAATGCAAACAATAACGCAGAGATGTCTCAGGGCCGGGCATCGAAAAATTGCGAGTACGTACAAATGGACACATATAGAGCTTTTCTTCAATTAGATATTTTTAATACATACGTATTTTTATTCACTCTATAATGCTACAATTAAAAAAGTGCTGTATATAAAATGTTAAAGTTATGCGTATACAAAATTATTTAATATACTGTACAGTACGGAGCGCACTAATCTATAACAAGTTTATCAATTAATTTCCGCTTATTTAATCATATAGCAAATGATCAAATCGCATCTCTCATATTGACTTAATTATATAAATCGATCGGAGTGCGAGGGCAACATTAACATACAAAATTCTGTTGTCGAGCGACAAACATCGAATTCAAAATCAGAGTCCACAATTTTCATCGTTCAAGAATAAATTGAAATAGCTAGTAACAAAGAGCCGGAGGGGTGGTGACGAGGTGAGTCGACGCGAAACTTTTTAATATACATCGTCGACGAATTAATCGTAATGCTCGTGAAAGGCCATCGTACCGAGGACTCGACGAGTCGGGTCAAGCATCGCCGAAAGAACGAATCGTTTTGAGAGGCACTGCTGGCTCTGACAGCCGTCGTATTAGGAGTCCCACTGTCGGTTCTATGCTTTGAGTAGTAATAATAGCCTCCGCGAAACTGCGCCCGCGGAATGAAAGCGCAATACGCGCGACAGTGTGTACACATGCCACATGTCTTTTCTGCTACCAAAGAATCGTTTAAGCGCCCCGCCTCGTTCCTAATTTTACTGCTCCGCGAACGGCAGGGAGTTTGTTATTAAAATTGGACGGCTCTTCTTTCCCTGGTGTTTGCATGCTTCGACCGCTAGAATGTTACCAGGGTGACGCGTGGGCGGCGGGGTGGTGGAGGGAAGAAGAGTATCTGGATGGTAGACCACGTTTCTTTTTGGCCTCTTCTCGTATCGTGAGCTCGTCGACTGTATTTCCGGTTGGTCCCTTTGATATACTTACGAAACAAAATGACCCTATCGTTCGCTCGATCTTTGTTATTACGTGGAATACGAGTACGAGTGATGCTTGGGTCAAAAGCTTTCTATAGGTTTTGTGTTTTTTTATAGCGCTCTTTTTTTAATGTACATTATTATACGAATGAGAAGCCCTTATTTACGTGTATATGCGTTTTTATAGCATCGGTTCTAATATATACACTTTTGAAATACAAGTATTAAACGTATTACATTTGTTATTACATTTTATTTTACTAAAAACGTTATATATGAACCGAAGAACATATCTGTTCAACCTCGCTTTACTTTCACCATGAATCAATTAATTCGTTCTCCTGTCATAATAGGCTGTTGTTCATTCATTGGCTGCCAGTTTTCTTAAATTTGATTCCTTATTTAAATATACTAAAATGTATATATTTTACGCAGATTAATCTTTTATGCAATTGATACCTTGAAATAATTAGCATTTTTTTATTCAGTTGATATGATTGCCGTTAGTATAAATGTTAAAGGAAATAAAATTTTATCAAGTAAAACTCATTTTAAAGGAGAAATTCGGCTTTCAATGGAAACGATGACAGAAAATACACGATCAACTGAATTTTACTCATTTGTGATCTAATCGAATATGTATAGATACAACTGATATTAACAAGCTAAAATTTTCCATTAGCTGCCCAATACCTTTTAACATAGAGAAGTATAGAAATATACAACTCATCGGATCTTTCACTCGAATTTGCTGCGAAAAGAAAAAGATTGGGAAGGAATGCTCGATTCAATGATGGGCAATACAATTTTTCAACGCACATGCATAGCATATCCATACCCGAGCGATGCCTATAACGGAACTCTTGATTGATGGGGTTGGGCGGCCGCAGGGTCGGAGACTAGGACGAGAAGGGGGAGTGGGAAAGAGGGTGATAGAGACGGGGGTGCACATCGACAATATACTCGTCGGTGAATTGCCACCGGCATGAATGTCTTTAAAGTAGGCGCCATGTCAGTAGCCCTCCCTCCGAGGAATATCGACTTCTACAGTCGGATTTTAGTTTAATGATTTCCGCTGGACAATGACTGTGGTAATAGCGTCGGAATCCTGACTGGCGTCGTCGCCGCACCCCCGTCGTGCTCGCGCTTTCGCGCAATTCAGGGCTGCTGAGACGAGCCGGGAAACTTCCGTTGAAAATGACTTTATGTGGTTTGTCACCGACCACAAGTATTTAGATTAGACTCGCCGCACTCAACGGTCAAACAATTTATTATTCTCCATTAATATCGTTAAGAGCTCATATGTTAGCTTATTTTTTATGGTTGACTTTGGTGTCGAGAAAATTTTGTTTAACACTGTACACTAATAAATTAAAAAATTTCATAAGTATTCTGCACAAGCATGCACATCATTCCTTATCAGAGTTGTTCTCCTCCGCGACTATTTTTTTCGTCCTTGATATTATGAATATTGCTATTTCTCGAAAAAGTTAAGTCTCCGGTCAAAAATCCTATGCACA
This sequence comes from Kradibia gibbosae, assembly GCA_018907135.1. Classification (NCBI taxonomy): domain Eukaryota; kingdom Metazoa; phylum Arthropoda; class Insecta; order Hymenoptera; family Agaonidae; genus Kradibia; species Kradibia gibbosae. Next base: position 17,258,866 of record JACCHX010000001.1, read on the forward strand.
AGTTGCAGCACTAGCCAGCTGCAACGTAGGGTAGCGAATATGAAATATATGAGATGCCTGTGCGTTATTAAATTTTCAATTCATACATACTTGCTCGTCGGCTCGTAACTTATTCCATCAAGTAGCTCGGGGTGCGCGTACGCCCAAATCTCAATGCAAGAATAAAACCAAGAGAGGCGAAATAAAATGCGCGACTATATACAGCCACTTGTGGTTGAAATCGAGACGCAAAAGGGCTGAATATAGTCGGGGCACTTGATGCGCGTGCCCGGAATCATTAAACGGAACGGTCGTGTGCTTCTCGCGATACGCAATGAAACGGTCGCAAGGCCTTTTAAAAATCCGTCCAACGTCTTCGACATACCAAGGGAGTCGGCTTCCTGAACACGAGCCACCAGAACAGGTGTTCCTGCTATTGTACCCCCCTCGCGGGTAGCCGAGGTGTCGGCCCCCTCGGACTTTCATGGTCCGGTGGCTTTCTTAACAACGGACCCCTCGCGATTTCCGTCCAACGGTCTTACACTCTTATCTTCCAAGCATTCTATCCACTCGTAGAGATATTACATATACTTTTTATTTATTTTCACATTTTAAGTGGCCCAACGGTCTTCTTCGCCCTTCATTTTTTAATAGTATTCTTTCCACACTGCCTTAGTACAACCGATCTGGCTTATTTATACTTTATTTTTTTAACTGAGGTTTAATTCACAAAGCTTGTCTTTTTTCAAAGGTAACTTATGAATTTAAAAAAACATGGAAGTATCTGTTTTCAGCTTTTTATTTTCGCAATTTTTATTTTCAGGCTAAAACTCAAACCAATTAACGTTACATTATAATATAAAAAAAAAAATATAAGAAAGCATTTTTGTTATCTAGCTTCTTAAGTTTATCAATTCACATTGAAAGTAATAAGATTTACAAAAGTAAATTGATATAAAAAATAGTTTATCTTTGAATTTTTTTAAAAGATTAATATTTTTTATATAATATTTTTGTTAGATTAGTAATAAATTTATTACGCCCTTATAATCTTATAATTTAAGTACATTTATTATAATTATCATTGTATATACGACGATGGCCGTGAATAATATTTCTAAATTCTGATTTTATACGATAGATTTCTAAATAAAACATACAATGCTTTTTACTAAAAAAACAATTAGGAACTAAATTTTATTTGACTTGTCCATAAAGTAAATATTATTTTTTCAATTCGATCATATAATGCATACCTACTATTTCTTATACTTAAGTATAAAAATAGATTTAATTAAATAATCAATATCTCCATATATTTTTTCAATTTTTTTTTAATATGTTTATTATACACTACTTATATGCTCTACAAAATTTATTAAGAAGTAATAATTCATAAACACTAATTCGAAAAAATTTTTCAAAAAAAGTTAAGTATAAAATGTATATATTTCACAGTATTTTAATCTTAGATTTACAAAATTATTCTATTTAATATAAGAATTGGATGCCTTTTATGAACTTCTATTAATGGATACAGTATGGGCTATGTATATAATAAGCATTGTAAATAAATGATTGCGTTTTATTCTTGGCTTTCCTAATGAATATTTCTAGAAGAAGTGACATAAGAAACGAGGGTAAAAATATGTTGATTTTTCACGAAAAATGACGGCTTTGGGTGACAACTTAATAACAATCCGTCCTTAAGATACATTACAAAGGTGAAAATAACAATTCATCGCAGACGTTTATAGATATTGGAAACCGTTAGGAATTAGTTTAATTCGTTCCAGTACGTGCACAAAAGTAATGCTTTAGGCTAAAAAGCAACTATCATCTCCAACGCTTCAGCCCTCGCACTTTCTATGCATCAAAGCCCTGAGCTGCAATATCACCTCGGCTATTTGCCAGCTGTTAAGGATATTGTCTTTCTTATTTTTTTCGCTATCAAACCTTACATAATACTTAAATGAAATACTTAATCATTCTTATTCTTATATCATACTTAAATGAAATTAATTCTTCTTTACGCGTGATTATCGGAGATGTATATTGTCTTTCTTATTTTTTTCGCTATCAAATCTTACATAATACTTAAATGAAATACTTAATCATTCTTATATCATACTTAAATGAAATTAATTCTTCTTTACGCGTGATTATCGGAGATGTATTTTAAATGGTAGCCGATCCAGGAGCTGAGCATCTCAGTTACAAATACAAAGGTGTTAATCATTGTGCCGGTAGTGACCGAAGCGCACCACATAATTGCTTTTCAGAACGACGAGATGTGTGCCCTTTCGAGCTGGCCGCGCTACTTTTAATTAGGAAAAAGTCGTATATCACTGATGTTAATTTGCAGCCACAAATATTTGGATGCGAATGAACTGTACTGACGACGGCTCGCTAATTACAGGAATGAAGTGCGGATGCGATGATGCATGGTTAATTTTCAGGCATGCGCACGCCCAATAAAGATGGTGTTGTGCACGATAAAGATGCCATTAATTGGTGAAAGAATAGAAGGGCACGTTAAGAAAATTAATTGCATGTGCGGCCGAACTACTGTTGCTGAAAATATATGGAATAAATAATCAAGACACGTATGCGACACGTACTAGGGCTTTAAAAGATAAATACTTTGTTGAATGAAAATTGAATGTAACTAATCAAAAGAGCCCAATGATAATAGTAAGCTGACCGATAACATTTATTATTATCGCGCGTAGCAGCTTAATAATAATACTGGTCAACACATCCCGATAATTGTGGTCACATTTAGTTAAACAGGAAATCAATACGTTTATTGAGAAAAATTTGAGATACAAGGACTTCGCTATGAAATAACTTTTAATTACCGAATATCATAACGAATGTCGTATAATATACGTACGTGCGGTACGCTGGCAATTAATGCAAGGGGGACACGTCGCGAGAATTGCTTCATAAAGTAGACGCGTATTGTATGTACCTGCGTGTATTTTGTAGCTTACAAATGTTCAAAGCTACAGGACGAATCTCATGAAGGTTATGAGGGCTGTAGATGGCCTGAGACCGATAACGCGAGGCTAAGATACTCGTCTGACGGTCTCTATATCTTGATTGGAATCTTGCATACTTACACCAAGGCTAGAATATGTAAGATTAGATAGCCCAGGTTCTTCCTATTATTATCGAGAAGATTATTAAGTTTGGCAAGTTTCTAACGCCGGATCAATTATGAATAATGTAATTGTATTCGCCTGTATTAAATTATACATAGCGGTAGGGGCCCTTGCACCTCCAACCGACTTCAAATGAAATTTTGTACGAAAGTACAATCGAGTATCGAGCAGATCAAGAATTATATGGAGCAGATAGTACAGAAATAATATTTTTGCCATATACTCTTTGCTCAAAATTAATTTCTATTTAGACTTTACATTAACTTACATTTTAAATGAGGCTTATGCGTTATAAAAATGTAAATGGAAAGTAACATAATCAATTTTCTCATCAAAACAGTAAAATAAGTAAATTTTGTTATTATAGGAAACAAGTGATGAATATACGATATAGAAAATGATTTCTGTATAACATCATCTTATACAAATGAACAAAATATAAACAAGACCAATCGTTGATTTCATATTACTGGTGTTTTATTTTTAACTAATTAAACAATCAATCAAATATGAAATTACTCGGCAAAAATAATAGTATATATAATTTCGTAAATTTAATTAATTTCAAGTGTTCTTAATAAAATTCAATGTAAAAATTCAATGATTTTATTTAAAAAATGAGTGATATTATTTACAGAAATGTTTACTTTTTTATATATATTTTTTTTTTTCATAAATTCCATTTATTTACATAAAAATATTAATACATTGATATCAATATTATAATATACCAATAAAAACTAAGTTATTAAAAATATTTTTAACTTAAAAAAAAAAATATTGTGGAGATAAATTATTAAAAAACGACGTTTTCTTTCGAAACGTGAAATAATTTAGCCCCATTGTTAATTTCACGATATACGTAGTGACTTGCATCCTATGTGGATATAATAAAACTGTACTCACTTTAATCGGTCTAGAATAAAAGCAAAATGAAAAAGAAAAGTGAAGTATAGTAATATGTGAAGAAGATAGAGAGCGAGAGAATGGGAAATGAAAATTAGTCGAGTGAACGCTCAGATCGACGAAGCAACAGTGATAGAAACAGATCGATGGTATGTCCTGGAGTTTGTGCGTGTGAGAAAGGGTCGACAATACACCAGTAGACAATGAGATATTAATATCCCTTACTCGGTTTCGATTTCCTGGAAAAATGGTTGATGAAGATCAAATTACAAGTGACAACTAAAGACCGTCACAATAAATCAAACCCATCAACATATCAAGTCAAAGCGTCGTGTATGCGGTTCGTGCACATTCGTCCGAATTATGTTTTATTCTTTATTGGAAAAGGTCTAAATCAATTTTATATCAATACATCGATACTCAAATATCATCTTCGTACTATAAAATTACGAAGTGGTTTATTTATCTTAATCGTGGCTGTTTTAATTATTGAAGTATAGTCTCATAATGGATGTGTCATATAATACAACCGTAAGCTTTGCTCAAAAGTACACTAAATCGTTCAATATATGACCTACAACTTTTCGATGAAAATAAATTATATTAGCGTATACTGTTGTTTAAATAAAAATAGAATTACGTTTTAAATTAGTGTTTTGAAACTACATGTTTCAACGTTCTCAAAATTTATGAACATTATAAAAAACCTTTCTCATCAACAAAGTCTGTTGAATTCTTGTATAATTTTATTTTTATAAAAGGGTACGTAAATTTTGTAATTTGACTTAGCCGGTATTTTATAATAGAGTACACTCAAAATAACTTTTCTCTGAGTAAAGTGGACTTTATTTAAAAACAGGAAATGAAATGTTTGAATAAGAACATTATTTTAACAATTTAAGATTTTCACGTAATAATATTACATTATTTTATTTGCATATTTGAATAGATATTTATTTTTAACGTTAAATCAGAATTTAGCTGGGAGAATGGCGAGAAAAAGTGAACCTCATAATTTTTTTTTATAAATAATCATACAATTCCCTAAGAGTTCCCCAGGTATCATAAAAAGAGAAAAATATCAATCATTTTTAAATATCTGTACATTTCGTGATTTTGATAATCTTATAACTTTATTTCAAGATGAACATATCCGTAAAATCCTGTTCGGGACACAGTAAATTTATTCTTGTGCGATCATTGGAGCTCACTGCTCACGTCGCTGCCGTCGTTGTCTTCAGCTGGCCGAACAAGGAGAGCATCAGCGGGGTACGATCGAACATTGGAGGTCAGAGCAGAGTCAGGTTGTCCGTAGCGTCAGTGGGTCACATAGTCGTGAAGGGCACGGGGCTCGGGTCGGTATAATGCGAGGTGGCGGCGGTGGTGTGACCGTAACGTCGAGGGTGTTGGTCGAACGGGGGTAAAATCCACCCGCTCCGTTAGCCACCCTTTGATAATAGCATTATGACTCCCATGATTGTGGAAATAAACACGTGGAGGACGATGTTTTACATGTAATGGTGTCCTCAAAGAGGGTGCACTTAGTTACCGCCTAATGCATAGATAACAAATCGATGTGGCATATCCTGGCGCGTCAACGGAGCTTCTTTTTCTTTATTCAGGCAAGGATTAGCGATGACTGACGTAGGAAAGGCACTGGCTGTCAGCGACGGGACAAAAACGGTGGCCTTCTCGCATACAACGTACATGCGCTGCTACATTCATGAAAGCATGCAACAGGCGCTCGATGATTTGCGCTGTTTTACGAAGACTTAGTACTTGCGTAAAAATCATAGAATACGTTGCCATTTCTTGCTTCTTAATACTGCACCTCATATGAGTACTAGAAATTATTTTCCGTCAATTCTAACACCCGTCATTCGATTAAAGTCTTTACTAGTTGTACCACAAAAGCTCAAAAAGTCTACGTTGTGATGTTTAAACATCACATGATATCTTACAAGTAATTAATAATCTTTCTTTTTCAGGCGTTCAAGAGATTTCTCTTTGCAGCTGTTTGAGGGCAAGCCTCGATAGTCCATAGAAAGTCTTGTTTTCCATTAAAGGTACGTTAGAAATAAAATTTAGGAACGCGTTGATACTTTGGGATCTCGAATCGCTGATCCTCCTTTACGCAGGTTCCTATCGAGCCGCGAGGCCCAATTAAGAAAGGAATCGCGCAGCAGGGTTAGGACAAACTTTTCACCGAGGAATCTTCTGCATTTTATTGCCTCCGAGGGTCACTCTGACATCAATAGCAATTGGCGTGGGAAAAGAAGGATTTTCCAAGATATGACTGATGATTTTGCGCCCTGCTCGACTACAGCTGCTTTAACGTTATTAATTTATAGGTCGGTTTTAAATAATGTCGAATGTTCACGAGTGCAATATTTTAATACAGAAAAGAAGTATTTTATTACAGAATATTTTAAAACAAAAAGTTTGTTTATGACTATACACACTGGCTTAATAAGTGTTGGCTTATTATATTAAAGCTTAAGAGTATAAAGGATATTATTTCTTATATTAACGATAATTAAAAGTTATATAACTGATTTAAAACGCAATCGCTTATTGCATAGTAAAAAATTCATCATTTAATTAAAAATTGAAAGTATTTATTGGTGACAAATTGTACAAAAAAATAAGATTTAGTTTTTAATTTTTTTAACAAGGTATATATTTATTTAATTAGTCTTTAATTGTATAGGTCATACACTAGTGTTTGCTAAATTTAATGTAAATTGTTTTTCGTTTATAAAATAATTAGTTATATTAATATCTATATAGTAATTAAAAATCAATTTCATACTTTACCAAATATTTGACAAAAAAACAAATAAGACTGAATTTAAAATTTCATTTACGGAATAAAAGTTTAACAAGTTAACAACCTAGAAACTAACTTAATTTAACTTTTCTAATAAAGATATTATTATTTTGTATTTCTATAATAAATAGAATTAGTAACATCTCTTTAAATACTATTCTACAATTAAATTGGTAATATTAATTTAACTGACCCCATACATCATGATGTGGCTTTCAAATTCATAAAAAATATTATGACCAAATTTTTAATTTTTTTTAAAAAAATGTAAAAATCTATTTTTAAATTTCTAGCAAAAAGTACGACAACTTTTTATAATATTTATAATTTATGTTGTGCTTGTTAGTTTATAGGATATATTATAAAAAAATTGAAAATGTGAAATCTATTTAAACTTTACGTTATTTTTTAAGAATTATATTAATTCTGTTTTGTAAATAAAATGTGACTTTTTATAAAAAAAAAAGAATAATATGATATAGAACTTTATCACGACAATGATCTAAATTTATTTGTTTAAATGATTTCAGATTTACCAAGCTTATATTTCGACAGTTTTCTTTTTTATCTATATTTAAACGTGAAAAATTGACATTATACTTTTTTTATAGACTTTTACAACTATATCAAAAGAGAAACAATATTTGATATATAATATAAATATTACAAATTAGTGTTATGCGACAAAAATTCAAAATGATAACTAAAAAATTAAGCTTTTTAAAAACTCAGGATATTATCGATTATTTAAATAAGATATATTTAAATGTCTGAAATTATATCAGCTTTTAATGTATCAAAAAGGGTGAGAGCTAAATTACATCGAAATAATGTATGACGAAAGGTTGAAATAGTGTAAAAAGTTTTTTTTATCAAATTAAATCATGTTTTTATTAATGTTTAGCTTTACAACAAAATTTTCGTCAAAAAATGTTCAATATAAGAAAATTGTTAAAAATTTTTTTCTTAATAACCATTGAATTGCGGATTAACAATAAATAAATAATTTATTAACCATAAATTAAATATAATACATTATAGAAAGCAAATTTTAATTAATTTCACTTATATTTTTTTCTTTAACTATAAAAAAATAATATGACAGTTAACAATAATTTTGATTTCACATTTGTAGAATAGTATGTAAATACAATAGCATGAGATGAAATAAAATTTTTTATTATTATGTGATCAATTATAGTATAGAATTTTTGTGTTAAAATTAGTCAACAGGAAATACAATTGATGAATGTATGATTTAAATACTGGACAAATATTTGTATATAATATATTAACTTTATTAAATAAAAATTTTAATCTATAAATTGTTTGAATAATTTTGTTTTTTTTATATAAAGATAACCTAATATTAGAAAAGAAATATCTGCTGTACAGATAAAATATTTTTAATTCATATGAAAGTAATATTATTAATGGATAAATTTAAAATCCTTTGAATGTTATGTTAAAAAATTTTTAATATCTGTTAAACTATGATAAATGTTTAAATACTAATATTTTATTTGTATATTAATGAAATGGTGTAATTAGAGTAATTAAAATAGTAAGTATTTGAACAAAAAAGTCTTTATTGATAATATTGAAAAATTAAGAAATTTGATTGTGAAACGAATCTTAGAGAAATTTATTTTTATCTCTTAATTAAAATTTTTTGCTTTCTCCGCCTACGTAAGCGTTAATAACTCATTAACTCTTTGAAAATAATACTTTTTTTACATCTCGTTTAAATTAATCATATATTAAAAAAATTAAAACTTGTAAAGTGTGCATAATTTAATTTGACAACCTGTGTAAATATAATAGAAAAATTAAAAAAACATTAAATTAATTTCATTATTACATGAATTAAAAATATAAGATATAGTTTACGTATAAGAAAGATCTTTTTTTGAATATCGTGCAATAACGCATAAACAAAAAAAAGAAAATATTTGTAACTTTTGAATATTATTTCCAGTATTATTGCAAAGAAGTTAAAAAAAATTGATTTATTCTGATTTATATCGGCCTCTTTTCGTCAAAACGTGCATCACCGTTTAAAGAAGATCTCGCGGAAACTATATCAATTACAATTTTCTCTTGTGTAGTTTAAACTCATCCTATTACAGTACATGACCATCCGTACTAAGTCGGACAATTAGCTAGAAAAAGCATCTAGTATTCTAGCAATGAGTACTCCAAGTTCTCTACTCCTGACTGTCGCTTGTATCCTATAAAAACGTCTTATCTACTTACTAGTACAGGTTTAAAAAAAAGACCAAGACTGGATCTTATTTATTTTTCAGCCACAAGCCCAAGAGGAAAGGGAAAGAGAGATAAAGAGAGAGAAGGAAGATCGTTGTATCAGTGGCGCATGGAAGCGTTAGAGCAAGTTGGTGGAAGACAATTCACGAGATTAGCGACATAATAAGAGACCAGTGTTTTTGGCTTAGCTTAGCTGAGGACTAGACGCTGCTTGCTCCGGGCTCACAGCTTCTGTGTACGTGCGACTGCGTTGCCCAGCTGTTAGATCATCGCTATATGAGGTGGAATGGGCCGAGCGCAGCCAGGAACAGAGAAACTGAAGAGAGAAGACATGAGATAAAAGATGAGTGAGAGGAAAAGAGGAAGAGCGAGGGAGAGAAAGAGAGAGAGAGAGAGAGAGAGAGAGACAGAAAAGGAGTTGATGAGGAGAAACGGGAGAAAGAGAAACGGGAGAAAGAGAGGACGAAGAGGACGAGGATGAGAATGTCCTGTGACGGTGCGTGGGTCGCCATGGTAACAGACTGCACCGTGCCTCGTCGACAATCCTCCCTGCCTCTGTACCACCCGCGAACGAGTGTACGACGACTACCGACGCCGATGCCGCTGCATCCATCCCCCTCCGGGTGTTGCGCTGGAGCTGCAGTTCGCTCTGCATGAAGCTCCTGCAGCCAAAATTTCTCTGCCGGATAAGTGAACGAGGCGCCCCGAGGCTAATGCCGGCTTCCGAGTCCCCTCGTTCTGAAATCGTATACAATCGTCGGGCGACCGGACGACGACACCGAACGACGACGACGCTCACGACGACGAAACCGAGAGCCCGTAGGAGCCGCGTTTTTGTAGGCTCCGCGTGTACCGAGCCTCATCAAAGCTTATTTAATGAGCATAGCCAAAGATCAAACGCTAGCCCGAGCGGCTAATCGAATCGAGTGGCGGAAGGCTGACCGATTTCAAAAGTCGCGGTCGAAAAATCAAAGCCTTCTCACTTTCGCGCTGAAGTTTCAAACCACCCTATCATCCTTTTCCGCCCTCCTTGCTCCCGTTCGCCCGCTATCCACGACTCTATCCGAAGTCTGAACCTGTCCCCCCCCCCTTCTTTACTATGCACTTTTTACCTTTTTATCTCGCTTTGCGTCTGCACTATTTACTCAGCGGATAAAGTGAGTATGACGAATAAAAAAGAGATACGGAGAGAGACTTAGAGAGAGACAATGAGAGACACAGAAACAGAAAGAGCAAGAGAGTGAGGGGAAACGTGGAAGGGACGGAAGACTTTAATAACATTAATGAAATTTATTTCTCTATACATATTGTACGTGGCTTCATATCAAAGAAAAAACTTATTTTCTTGCTGCTGATTAACAAAATAAACTGTTTGGATAATATATATTCAAAAAATATTAAAAAATAATAGAAATTTATTCACTATTTATATTTATCAGTATTATTCATTAATTACCAGAAATATTATATGACTGCTATTCAATGGAAATTGTTTTCTCTGAAATAATAAATATCTCTTAATCTTGATTAAAATTAATTGTTAAATCATATTTTTCAAGATGCTCTATCAGTGTTAGTTATATGACAAACAAAGAGATAAATAATATTATTACATTATACGATGTTTATTTCCTCAAGAAAACACTTAAGAAAAAATACTTATATAACTTTTTATGTAAGTATTTTTAAATATTAATATTTAAATTCCGAATGCAAAATCCATCATGATTTATATTTTTACTATAGTTTTTATTAATAAAAAAGTGTAGCATAATAATATTTATCCGTGTCTAAATATTAAGAAAATACTTAGAGATACAAACTAATTAGAATTTCCATAATTAAAACGTAATTGTTGATAATATACGACAAACTTACGAAATAATTATCTAAGAAACTTTAATAGTCATCGTTAAGTAAACAATTGATTAAATTACATCATAATTTAGTTTATCATATTTTATTGGTGATTTTTAAATTGATTCAGATTTATTTTAATTTCCTGAGAAATTTACACTCGCTGTAAGCATTAATCACATTAAATTGAATATTTACAAATTTCTTTTTTAATAATAAATATACGGTTATCATTATAATAATAAGTCTATTAAAAAAAATAAATATACAAGTTCAAGGAAAAAATTATTCGTAGAATTCATGTCTATAAGATACGATGATGATTATTCGAAAAAATTGTCATGACGCTCACGAATATTTAGGTATATATAATAATTCTTGCCTAGTGTTAAGCATTTTGTTAGTGTAACATCGCAATTATGATTTCACAATTATACTAAATCAACCGTTGAAGCTACTACCTGAAATATTTTGAATGCTCAAACTATCAAATTAAGAGTTCTATCACCTAAAAATCCGTATTTCCATTAATGCATAAAAAAAGAACTCATCCGCATCGACGCTCTACAAAGCGGAATATTTCGAACGCACATGCGCCTCACTGCTCTGTAAATTATTTATCATATTAATAGGGGCCTCGCGGTGGTCATACACAGACGCAGACATGCACACAGATTCAGTCACCGATTCCGTCACCGAAGTACGTGTGGTCACGTACTCGACGCGTTCGCGGAGGTACAAGGTGGCGTGACGTTTGGAATTACGTTGATTGTATGCCTTAGACAGGTGACGGCTGAATATTTTATTTTTTTCCCTATAAAGTCGCTCGTAGAATCGCCATCGCTCGCTAGAGTCGAAGAGTCGCAAGTTGCTTCCCGGAGAGTGAGCGAGTGACCAAAATGAGGAACGAACGCGAACCTTACGTGTCGATGACGAGATAGGAAAAGGAAGGACAAAAATATGAACGATGAGCTCGTCCAGGAAATAGCGGTTTGTTAAATATAATTTCTTGAGATTATAGCGCCTAATAGGAAATGTCCGCTTTGGCTGATAAGTGACGCCTGGGGTATTGCCCGCACGTCATTGGAAAATCGTACCGAACGTGCTTTTGCCGACATGGACTCGTCGATCATTTTCTGTCTAATTTATTGTAAATTAATCAGCTACTCTCGTTTTACAAGTTTTTAAATCATAAATTACGGAAATGTAATTCTCACAACGTTGCGTCAACTTTTGTATTTGCTTTCTCTCCTTGATCGGTAAGTAAATAACAGAAAGGAATATGATTAATAGTTTTGAGTACATTCTTAATATTATTGATAGTTAATCACTCTGGAGGGTGTTAAGTCGTACAAAATCGTGCACTCTCCACATGATTGACAAGCCCAAAAAACAATTACCAAACGACAAACATAAGAGCTATTGATTTGGTTAGCATCTAAACAAGCGAAAACATGAACTGGATTTCTGATTGCTGAGCATAAAATACATTTTATTGACAATGCGACAAATGATACAGTTCCACTGTTTAATTATACAAAAAGAAGGGTTGGCGCGTTGGCCTCGTACCTTCTCGCCCGGTCAACTGGACGCCGACCCCACGTTAATCCTTGAATTCGGGTGAACTTCGCGAGTCCTCTAAGACCATACTCCAAGGCCCGGAGCCGGGAATTTATGCAAATCGTGATAAGACCCAGGCGACCCTTTACTTAGACGGCCGGTAGAAAGACTCGATAGGTGGAGGAGGCCGACCGAGGAGGGCGGAGGAGGCAGTGTAGCAACGGCTTAACGCAGGACGCCCAAGTTATTCATCCGTACAGAACGACCAAGACTTAACTGACTGCTCGACCAGAGCGCAGATCCTTACGAGTCATTTCCGGGACTTCCGCTAGCGCGGACACACCTGGATAACACTACGAGGACCGGTTTGGCTCTTTAAGCGTGCCCACCCCCGACTACACGTTTTATTCCAGGGCAATTGCTTTAACGCGGAATTAAAGGGGGCCTCTGGCTTTGATAAATGGCAGCTCGATAATCGAGGACTCGCTACGAATCCACGTTTCCACGCCGCCCGATCGTTTTTTTTTTATTCTTTGGGTGGGCAACGCGCAATTGAGCTAGGCGTGACCCATTCACTGGCCAATGATAATGGCAAGAGAAAAACCATAATTGATAAATGCTCTGTGCATTAATCAATGTACATGAATTTTAAAAACATTTTCTCTGGCGTTGAAGAAAGATCTTGATTATAAATGTGTTATATAGAACAATGATCTTTATGTTCATATTTGGTGCCGTTAAATGCTACTTAACAAGGAAACCGTAAATTTGATCAGATTTTGGAATGTCATTTTTAATCATTGGATTCTCAAAAATTCACTGTACATAAACTTAATTAAATTGCTTGAAAAAATTGTATATTTTTTTTTAATAATTAAACGTGTTTAGTAAATACAATGTAAATTTGAAAATATAGAATTACTTTATATACACCAAACAAAAATTGTTTATTGGAATACGTCATTAGGGAAAATATGAAATATACAAAAAATTCATTTTCCAAATTATAAAAAAAAAACACATACACTTTAATTAAAGAAAAGCCACATTAAATTTGACTAATGAATGTAATGCAATGTAAATTTGCATTATTGCTAAACTTGAAGCAGCTAAATAATTTAGTATAGTATATCTTATGTGGGTCAAGGAAAGAGAGGGTGATTGAGTGAAAGAAATAGAGAAGAAGATATAGATAGAAATCAGGGAACATTCAGCATACGATAATACCATCACCTGATTGAACTTGGAATAGTAGAATCAGTATTAGCAAAAGCAATAGTATGGATATAGCAGTAATAGTTTGGTCTAAATGGTTCCTCTCGTTTTGCTTCTCTCTGTCTTTTTGTCTTCCTTTTCATGTATTTCTCTTCCTCTCGATTCCCTTAGTCGTTCTCTAACAACTCAAGTAACTCTATATTTGCATACACGAGAGTATGAGAGATATTAACCTACCCTTTCTATCTTTCTCTCCTACATTCTAATATTATCTCTATCTCTCCTATTCCTTTCGTACACTATCAGATGAAGGTGCTACCCATCCTTGAAATCAACCCTCAGCTTTATTTGTGCTATCTGCCCCCCTTTCTCTTTATTTTCTTGATTTCATCTTATTAGTGCAATGTAATAGGTGAAAATCAACACGATGCAAATTATTTATGTATTGAACATAGATTAAGATTTCATTTGTTTTATATTTGTATTAATATGTAAAAAATATCACAGCGAAATATTGAAAAATTTTAAGTATAATAAAAATTTAAACTTCTAATAATTAAAATACTGATTTTATTTATTGAATTTATATTAAACAAAAAATTAGAATAACGAATTTCACTTATAGACTAATAGAAGAGACTAGTAATCAGTAAGTATATAGTGTAATGAAGGAAAAAATATTTAGGAAAAAGAAAAGTTAATATAAACAAGATATAAATACTTAATTTTTAAGAGTTTTTGTTTATACATTTTTACCAGAATAACACTAAAAATTAAAAAGAAATAAATAAATATAAAAGAAGAATATTAAATTACTAAAAAACAAATATTTTATCAAACAGTTGTTCTAGTTTTGTGCTAAATTCTTCTTTTTTATCGTTGTAATTCATGACGAAATATAGCATTAAAGTGTTTATTAAAATTTTGAATATTGAAATAGTAAGAAAGTTGTAGGGTTAACATTTTTGCTGATTCTTTTATAAACAGAATTATAAATTATAAAATTAACAACAAATATCAATAATGTAAAACCTGTTGTCAATATGTAAATTTGCATTGTATACACACAATTAGCATGTAAAACTGTAATATGATATTCACATTGTATTAATATATTATGCTTTTATTAAAATGTCAACATCAGAATGATACGTTAATCTGCATAAATGGAGAATACAAGACGACAATGAGCAAGTAAAAATACGTTTCGAAAAGAGTCACGAAATTTGTTTGGCTATGTCATCAGCTCATGCTCTCTCTGAAGAGACAGAGAATGAGAAAGAAAGAGAGATAGAGAGAGACTAAGGGAGGAAGAGTGAGAATAAAGAAAGAAAGAAAAAATAGAAAACACAATTTTCTGGCTCGGCAAAAATGTCGTGCGCATAATTGCTTTTAGAAGAACGATTGAAGTAGCCATTGGTTGACCTCATAAATGAGCTGCCGTAGCTCATCATCCCTCCGCCTTCCGTGCCTCAGTATACACACACCTACTTTGCTTCGCTCGCTCATTTTTTTAAAGGCCAAGCGAACGATCATCAAGCAGTCAAGGGGCTAAATCTCGAGGACGCCTTGTTTTTCTTCGTGTAACGTATAAAGTCACCCCCGCTGATATTTTTTTCACTACGTTTGCGGAAGTAAGCTTTTCGGCAACGAGTAAACAGTTAACAACGATGCTTCCTCTCGCTCTCATTCTCCATGTCTCTCCACCTCTCTTCATTTCCTCATCGCTACCATCTCTTTATTTTTCTCTATCTCACTTTCCTTTACAATAAAAGAGCATGAGTTGGCGGGACTAGGGCTATGTTTGGATGAGTGGGCAACGGTGCACTGGACGGCAGGAGGGAGGAAACTCAACGAGAAGCCCATTTTCACTGGCCTGGAGGCCTCAGCACAATACCGTGTGTATCCCGCGGCTTACTAGATAGTGTTTTCATATTGCCAGTGGTTATCTCCAGTGAAATTTACGCTCCTTTCTCTTCCTCTCTCTCTCTCTCTCTCTCTCTCTCTCTCTATATATATATATCGTGACGCATCTATCGCGCAGTCCAAGTCATTGTAGTCGGCTGAATTCGGGGATGAGGCGCGTGACAGTAACTTCTTCGCGGTCGCTTAAGAGCCGGAAACGAAGGGATAGAAAGTGAGTCGACGTAGAGGAAGGTATAATGTCAATCCACATTACGGGGAGTCGGTTTACGAGGTTGGAACTTGAGGTTGACTGCACGAGGAGTTGTTGATTTAAAGAAGGAGGGAAGTGAGCTAGCTGAAATACTTGGCTTACAATGTCAGAGATTCTATGGAGGCTTGCCGAGGCTCTTCAATGTCTCCACGCTTTTGACAATGAGAGTGCCGAGTCGGGTTTGACGCCTTGATTAAAAAGGATGGTGCAAGATGCACAAAGGATATGAAGAGAGATTAAGACGTGGAATTCTTCTTCTTTTGACGCTCAGCGATATCTTTTAATATGGCTCTTCTCGTCATACTTTTTACGCGGCTTTGAATCCTGGGATCGTGTATATAGACAATTCTTCGAGTGGTTTTGCAAATTTTCACCCCAAAGTTGCAAAGGAAATTTTTTTTTTATTATATCTGGCTAATTAATGTAATTTGTATTCAATTTTTAACTACATTTTAAAACTCTTAATTTATTTGTAGATAACGTAAGCTTAAACTAATCACAATCTCGTATAGTTGCACTGAAAACTGAATAGATATATACGTAAATAATTACATTATTATAAATAAATCGTTCCATACATTTATGTGTGTACTTTGCATATAAATATAACTGCATATTGTAATTGATTAGTAGTTATGAGAATTTTAACAAATACAATATTATGAAATACATCATTGTAAAAAGAATATCAATACTAAGTTTATAAAACGATTTGAGAGTTTACATTTTATTTTGATAGTTTTTCAGACATTAGTAAAATGTTTTAAAAATATTTACCTTGAAAACAAAACAATCTTCATCAAATAAGTCATTACAGTCATTACTTCAATCATTACTTTGTTTGTATAAATTTAATGTAGAGAAAAAAAATTAAACTAATGGAGTTTTAATACGTAAGTAGCTATTTTTCTCACTAATGATGAAGATACCCGAGTTTCAGAATTAAGGAAGGACATTCTGAAAGAGTATAGAAAAGTGCACTGTAATTCCATATAAGACTCATGAATGAGACGGGCATCGAAACGGTAGTGACCAAGGGGAACGCCAATTGGTCAAACGTCCAAGATAAAAAGACCAAGTCTCGCGAGTTGCTTAACTTTAAGTCCGTGTTAATGAGAGCGAAAATGGAGAATGAGACGGAAAGCAATGAGAAATCCTATGGTTATATAATGAACGGAAGGAGTTTTTAGTCTTTGCTTCAAAGTAAGGCTACTTTTTCACTTTGAATAGACTTCCGCCTGGTCTATAGTACTTAGCTCGAATGACGCGTAAGAGCATACATAGATAATATATTTCAAGAGTTACAATTGATGGAGGTTATTAGTCTGAAAGTAATAACTACAATTCCACACAGAAGTTTTCAATCCTGGATGCTCTTGAATTAGTACCTTAATTTTTATAATACCTTCAGAATTTTTTTCTAATTAAGTACTAATCAAGAAAACTAACAAAAAAATTCTTTATAAGATTTACATGAGTTTTCCATTACATATAACAGATTTTTTGTTTTAATTAATGTATAATAATGCGTAATACATTAAAATTATTCCAAAATATAAATTTTTTTGTTAATTCTTGAAAATTATAAGATATATATACATACAAATTGCTCTTTTCTGATAACATTTTTACAACTCATAAACATTTTTTAAAGAATGCAGTTGATAAAGAATATTTTTTTGAAAATATCTTGTACATTGAAACTCAAAAATTAGTGCTTTAAATACTTATTTAATCTATAATTATTAGGCCATCATAATTTATTAAATAAAAAAAAATGACTTTTTTAATTATAAACATTTTTAATAAATTTAAACGATTTTTATTTAATATCATATTTCTATTCATTAATATAATTATTAATATTAATTATATTATAAATATATACATATTTCATAACAGTATTTAATAAGCTAAAATGAATAGTTAAAGATAATAAATGCTGAAATTTAAAAAAATTAATAAATGAAATACATATAGAAGATTACAACCAATCTTTAAAAAATTATTTTAGTATCAAAAAACCATAATTACCATAATAATAGTATTAAATTTAATCAGTGGGCGCATTAAAAATAATTTAATATTTATTTATTAGATCCGTGTTAAAATAGTTATTTAGTTTACTACGTTTATACTGATGTTTACTTTTTTGGATATATGTTAAATTATTATTTTTAAAGCTTCAATTTCAAAATTTTGATTTTTTTTCGATACTGTATAGCAAATATGAAACGTGATTTATAATTTTGAATAAATAGTTCACTAAATTTTACGATGAATCCTTTCTTCCGTGGTTGTTAACAAAATAAACAACTTAAGTTCTAAATTTGAAAATACTAGACCTTCCTATTCGAGTTTTACTAGGTCAGTTGAGTAGGTTTGTAATTATACATGCAAAAGTGGAATTTTATGACACTATAACATAAATCTTATTCTTTTTCATAACACGTGTAAAAGTCATAGACAACAATAAAACTACCTTGTTAAGTAAACTAGTTTTGAATCGTATAATTTAAAATTTTGTATTAATAATTGCATATAACGGTAAAACAGTATTTAAAAATCAATAATTTTAATCAGATTGAATAACACCAAAAGTATTTTTCTTTTACTGCATAATATCGAAAAATATTTACATTTTCGTAAATACAATAAAATTTGTATAATTTTTAGTTTTTAACAATGCATATTTACTTCAGACATACAAGCACGTCCATAAATATAAGTACATACATAAAAGCATACATATAAAAACTGAATTATTAAAGTAATTCAGAATTCCAAATATTTTTGTTTTAATATAATGTTGGTATTTTTTTGTAAAAAAGTACAGTTTAAGCATTGTTTAACTAAGAAATGTATATAATTTTTTTAAATCAATCATTTTATTTATAAGTTCAGATTTTGTATTGATTAAATACATCCTTAAAAAAATTTTTCTTTATAATTAATGTAATTATAAAACTACATAAAAATTAAATATTTTTGACCGAGTTTTGTGAAACAACTATAAAATTAATTTATTCTATTTTCGAAAATTTTATTATGTATAATAATTATACATTAAATAATATACTTCCATATAAATTAATATTACCGCATTTTTCAGTTATTATATTTTAATTTTTTATTTACTTACCTTTTATGTAACGTCAATTATTCCTTTATAGAATACTGTTAAAGGAGTAAAAAATATCTACTTAACTTTATGAATATGAAATTAAAATAAATTTCTTTTTAATTAAAATACGTAATTTCTAAATTTGTTATATAACGAAGTATAAATTTTGCTTTCTTTTTTTCTATTAATGAGTTTTAGTAAAAAGTTTAGATAATCATGTTAATTGCTTCTAGATCGAAATATTAGTCTGGTTGAATCACTTACTTACCCGTATTCGTTAGACATTCATGCTTTATCATTTTTTATTTTTTTTATTATGAGCATAAAATATCTTAATATAATTCATTATAGGCAGAAAACTTCTAAACAAATTTTTAAAAAAATGTTATATTTTATTAAAACGTGATAATTCATATGGGTTACATTTTAGTGATTTTTTAATGGAGAATATTTATAAACTATCTATAAATTATCCGTATTTTTTTTAACAGAAATTTTTACTTGAAACAAAAACATTTTACAAAATATTTAGTAAATTATATACTTAAGATATATAAATATAATCAGTCTGTTAGATAAATCAACTTTTTAATAAAAGATTTTAATTAAAAAACAAAATTTATATAACATTGACTTTATAAATAAAATAATTCAGAATCATTGATTAGACGTTATTTTATAACTGATCAATGTTTTTATTATTGATCTGGTCCTCGACGTCCAAGAATTTTCTCCCGTTGAGCCCACAATTCCTCTTCGGTAATTTGAATTTGACATCTATGCGCGAATCGATTGCAAGACATTTGTTTAATTGGGCAACAGTCCGTTTTTGATACACACTGAAACAATACAAAATCCTTGATCAATATCTGTGCTTTTTTAACATAATTTTAATTAGTCCATAATAAAAAATGCAGGAAAATGCACAAGTCACTTAGTGTCTTTAAATTTTTGTAAATATTACACTTTTACATATCACAGTGTACAAATAGAGATGTATGTTTTTCAGAAAACATTAGTATAATCAGATTATTTCATTAAAAACTATTTATTCTTATTCTCATAAGGCACAAAAATTTAATGGATTAGAAAAAAATTTTATGGAACAGCCAACTACAACATTTGATAAAGCATTAGAAGTATTGATCAATTATTTGTTTGTACGATGAACTACAATTTTTCCATATTATTGAAAAATATATAAACAAATTTAAGTTTCTAGAGATCAGTCTTATCAATTTTATATATCGGAGTTCGAAGAATTTTTAATGTTAGTAACATAATGATTTACTTACAGGGTCACCATGCCGACCACATTTATCTTTACTAGCAGCTGATACTAGAGTTGAAGCCAGTAAGATAACCAATGCAAGCAACATAAATTTCGACATTTTTCTTAATTTTCTAAAAAAGATCGAATTAAATATTTATCTATTATTTATAGTTTATAATAACTTTCACCTTTTAATCACGCCCAAAAAGTATTTTACTGATTTACATATAATAAGCAAAGATGGAAATGGTAATATGACATAAAAAATCAATAAAAATCACATAATTTAAAACAAAAATTACGCTTTCTATCAAAATGTGTTTGATTAGGATTATATTAGAAAATACTGGCGTGGAACTAAAATGTGACCAGTTTAAAGTAGCCATTTAAATTCTACACTTAAATTATCATTGACCATGAATTCACTGTCCTTACCTAAACTCTTGAGTGTCGGAGAGTGGAAATGACGCATAACTGACCGTGGTTTCATACAGATAATTACACATATAAATTTATTTTTATTCTCAAACGAATTTCTATTTTTAATCTTCTATTTTAAACAGACAAAAACCATATGGCTAATTATATTTTAAGAAGATTAAAGTAAAACCGTTTGTCAAAAAATTTTGCTGCATAATTAACTTATTTTTCATTAAGTTAAAATATATGATAATATTTAAAAAAAAATTGTAAATTAAAGCTGTATTTGCTTAATCAACGAATACCTCATAATAGTGGTAATAATTTTGATTTATTTATTGTTAAAAAATAATACCTGAGTAACGAGCATTTAAGAATTATGGCAACGTCTACTTACTGCGTTTAAGTTGTGCGACGTTGAAATTAGCGAGTAGATATCAAGACACAAACTTGTCAGTAGCTCTTATTCGACTGACAGAGCAGTATTACGAGTTTCCTTCTTATACAATCATCGTTTGAATCTCGGGATATATACTTAACCACTTGTTTCTACAATTTACTTAATTCTTTGTTGTTATTATTAAACGTGTGAACTCGATTTCAATGTAAATGTATTACGCATGATTTCGATAAAATTCTTTGTTTACTAATTTCATTTAATCAGATGATTGTAAAAAAGCAACGTACATCAATACTACGAGACTATTGGGTTTTTTCCATATAATTAAAATTTAATGATTATTAAAAATTGAATGATTTAATCTTTGAAAAGAAAGTTCTTCTTTATTTATTCATCATTTATTCTTAAAAGTAATATCTCTCTTTAAATATATTTTAAAATATTTAAATATTCAAAAAAATAGTTCAAATTTTAATATCTTATTGCATGACATGAAAACATATTTTTTATTCATCGCATAGGTTATTCTTAGGAGTAATAAATAAATGCATTTTTAAGAGCTGTACTTTATTATGTCGAATAGTCATTTATGAAATCCTGAGTTAGTTTTATATAATAAAATAAACGTCAGTATATTTTTAAAAGGATATAATATTGTACATTCAATATTGCATTTACAATTATCAAATCACTTTAAATATCATATTAGTATTTAAAAAGGAATTAAAAAATTCTTTATATACGCATTTCTTAGATCCTATTTTCAATAACTGATCACAGTCGCTTAAAAATTTATTATAATTTTAATTGAAATATATGTAAAACACTTGTTCAAAAAGTTTTAGATCCATAAATACATATAGATATGTGTCTATAATAACTATATATGAGTAAATATACGTGCAGATATTTACATAGACACAGATTCAAATACATATTATTAGTCGTGGTAACTATCAAAATGTTCTAATCAGTTATAATTTGAATTAAAATTACTAATGAAAAGTAATATTACCGTTAAAATTAATATAATTTTACCAAAATTCGAGCATCATATATAATATATTAATTGCTTTAAATAATATTTAATTAATTATAAAGGTTAAGTACTCTAGGAGGATATGGTCCAGGTCCAATTGGCCTTTGATCCTTTCCAGGAATCACGAGTCCACCGATTGGTATACACTTGTTTAAATAAGAGGAACATTGTAAATAACGACAACAATGTTCATATACTAGACACTAGATTAAAAATTGAGAACTCTAATTTTAGGTTTTATACTACATATATACAACATTTAATCAAATGTATACTTACATATCCTAACCATGGGCTGCAGGACTTGTCAGAAGCATTAACTATGGCCATGGGAAGCAAAATTGTAAGCAGCATAAATACGGTCGATGACATTTTTTATAGTCTTGCTTTTATAAAATTTTTATCAATAAAAAAAATTTTTTGGGAAAATTAAATTTTTTACATATACGATAATTTGGTAATTTTAACAATAATTACACAATTAATAGAATTCTATCTCTTTATTAAAATCAAAGAACGTTTTACGTACAATACGAAATTTTCCTTTTTTTAATTTATATATTTTTTTTTGATTAATTAAACTATAATTCTTTCGATCATTGAAATTCTTACTGTGTTTATTATTGACAATAGCTACTGGCTTTTGCGTATAAGTACTAACTGATACTTATACTGTTTCTTGCTTCAACCTATCATTGTAAGAAAAGAGAGGGGAGATATTATTCACACTGATAAGGAAGGATAATGAATGTTTGTAGACCTAAAAGACTTATGAGGCTAATGTGGTTAGAAAATCTTTACTTCTGGACATTCTCATTTTTTAATTATTACAAAAGATTTATGAAATTTGACAAAATAACAATGAATTGTAAAAATATTGTAGATTGTAATAACGTTTAATACAAGTAGTTTATTTTAATTTATTGAAATAAACATACTGGTTTCTTCAATACGTCATTTATTAGAAATATCAATTACCATTATTAATATCAATAATTAAATATCAATATCATACACTTTTATCATTACTTTTAAGAATTATCTATACAATAAATATCTTATATCTCATTTATGTATAACCCATCATTAAATAAAATAACACGTTTTAATTAATAAAAAAATTAAACTTAGGCTTTTAAGAATATTTGTATTTCTTTTTAAATGTCTGCTTTATTAAAAAAAATTTTTATCATAAAATATTTTTAAATATGCATAAAATATTATATCTTGGAACCATAGAAATACATAAAACTATAATAATTATGGTTCCTGTAAACAATAGATAAAATATAATAATATAGGAGTATGAAAAGGAAAAAGAAAAAGAAAAAGAGACTGAAAGTAATACATAATCATAGTAAGGCGGTAGGAAAGTATTGAATAAATTGATATATATGTAAAGATAGCCTACTATAATAATTTAAATATTAAAAACAATTTTAAATTAAATTCTCTATCTAAATAATTTAAAAAATTATTTATAATTGACTACTGCTTACTGCATGCTTTAAAATTTTTATTATTTAATAAGTTTAGTAAATAAATTCAAAGGCAGTCTTAATATAAAATTTATCATTATCCTTTATTTATTATTATTTTAATTTAAGTCAATGCAATATTGTATTACCAAATATTATATATTTTTTAGTTACAATAAAGAACATGTATAACTTCTATGGTATCATTAGTTACTATTATTTTCCAATATTATAAATTATATATAAATAAGATTTGATCTTTGATTATTGATCTTATACTTTTACTGAAAATAAAAAAGTTACATTAGTGATATATATGAACTTTTAAAATACCTTATAAAAAAAACCCATAAATAAATTCTTATACATCCATAAATACTAAACAATACTATTTTTCATCAGTAATGTTACTATACAAGTGGAAAAAAGGAATCAATTTATTCTTCGTACAACGTACGGCTCGAGGATTACATATATATCCATTGCAACAATTTGATCCGTTAAAGCACTGAAAAATTATATAATTATAGGTAAAACATTCTTATTTCGTGATAGAAACATTGTTAAAAATAAATTGATAGTTTTTTAATTATATTATTTTGTAATAAATCATTCAAATGGTTATATTTAATTGATATTCAATCATCTCTAAATAAAATTAAATTTCTTTTTAATAGTCAAAAAATATATTACGAAAGCTTTAGAAAACTTTTTGTTTTATAGTTTAAGTTACCTATGTTCACTATTGTATTTATCATAATATTTTTAGCATATTTGATAAATTGTATTATTTTAAATTAAAATTTGTTATAATCAGTTATTACGTTCCCCTTTTATGTCAATGTATTAAGTTTAATCAGATTGATAATTTGAACCTCGTGGATTAGGCAATTTTATGTAAGAATATGCATATATACAGATACAAATATCACACACACACTCCCATATATATATAGAAATGTTTAATTTTCTATCATAGTTGTATAGTATATTATATAAATAAACGAAGGTAGTTAAAGATAAAATATGTGAATTGTATCGAATCTTTCAATATGTAATATAAGAGAAGGTCTTGAGCTAGTTTTGTATAAAAGATTAAAAGTTTTGTTCAACGTTTATAACTCTTCTATTTTAATTGTTTGTGTAATATGGAGAATTCATTTTTATTAATAATTATAAAAAAATGAAATTACCATAAAATTATTAACAAAATTCAGTATGAAAAGTATGTTTATCCTTGATTAATATATTCAAATAAATAAGTAAATTTATTTTGTTTTATGCAATTTTTTAAATATATTGTGTAGATCAATTACGCTATGTAAAATCGTTAACAATTATTATCTTTTTAAATATATAATTAAATATGTATTCTTTACATATTAAAAAAATAATAATAAATCATGTAAATTAATATAGTTTTTAACATTGTAAAGATTCTCTCCAGGAGATTTTCATATAATAAGTAATTCAATTTAAAATTCAAATATTATTTCATATTAATTTTAATGTTAAGAATAGTTTGGCTTATTCTATCTAAGAAGATTAAAATATTTACGATATGTACATAAATAAAAAATTTAATCAAAATTTATTGAATTTTCAAAATTAATATGCTTTTACTAAAAATTTGATGTCAAGGAAATATTTTATGAACATCTTCATATTCGTTCACCATCTTCACAAAAAATAACGAATTTGACATTTTTTTTATATATATTAGTCTTTTGTTATATATTTACTTTTAAATATTAGTCTATAATCTTCTATGGCTATTGCACGAGAAAATATGTTTTGATTCTATAAGAAAATAAATAAATTAAAGAACAAATTTTTATTTTGTATGATATGTCACAAAACAATTTATTAAATATTTTTTTTAATTTAAAAATTTTTTAGTTATGAAATAATTATTATTATATAACTTACGTAACCACCTGGTGGTATGCAAATAATATCTTGAGCCTCTATTATAACGATTACGAAAAATGCAATAAAAAGAAGTAGTATAAATCTTGACATGTTGGTTCTATAATATTTATAGTATATTTTATATGTATAATATTTGTTTTTTAAGGTTTTTTGATAACAATGTTTTTTCAGTATTTAGAAAAATTATTTTAAAACATAATTTTTTAATTATAAGTAATTTGTTGTGAGTAGTACATTTATAAAAATAAAATTGTTTTAATAATTATACATAAATATTATCATTATTAAAATAACAGAATCTTATTCTATCTGGTATAAAACATAAATCTACAATATGACTATTATTATTTTATTATTTTGAATATATTTTTATGTGAATTAGTTACTTAATAAGCATTAAAAGTGTTATGAAAAAAATTTTTTTAATTATAAGATCAATGCTCTTTAAATATTTATTACATGATACGTAACCATAATTTGAAATATAAATATAGTTACTATCTCAAATTGAAATACTATCGTTTAAAAATTAAAAAAAATTTTTTCATTGTAAAAAAAAGATTACTGAATAATTAAAATTTAATCATTACAGTTTTTAACATATTACGTTATTGTTGTAGTGCTAAATTGACTTTTTGATTTATGGATAGTATTTATAAAATATATAACAATAAGTAACACTAAATATTGGAGTATATGTTTAATGTAATGCAACTAATCTATTCAAAGGCTTTAAAGTAACTGATAGACAGGTATTAATTTTTATGCTTTTATAAATATTTTTAAATCAACAAATTTTATTAATATATTTATTTTTCCGGCAAAAATTTTATTTTGGTTTGCTAAAAGACTTCTTTATCGCTATTTATTATTGTTTCCATACCTTATCAAAAAAAAAATATATATATATAAATAAACGTTAATCTAATCATTTTTGCTAAACGATACATTGAATCAAATGAAACGTTTCTATTGTATATTTTACTATCTCTCTTTTTCTTTATCTCTTCTTTCTATCTCTCTCTATATATAATAAATATAATAATTTTGGATAATATATGTTTACATTTTTAAATAATATATATTTTTAAATACTATAAGTATTAAAATCTAATCAATATTTAATTATTAAATGAGTTTATTATTATTTTTTATAAGATAGGAAGAAATATAATAAAATTTTATATTTGATTATGTTTTACCTTACATCATCAAAACAGTATTTAAAGTCATGTAATGATAACTATAGTTTATAAAAAAGTAAATTATTTAGGATAAGGCTGCATGTAACGATGCTATATAAAATACAACTATACAAACTACAAAAAAACTTACAAAAATCTAGTTCAGTGTTGTTTTTTAGACAATTTATCAAAAACCCATCTACTACACAATCAATACTCTTGTTGAATATATATAATAAACACGAGCAATTAATTTATGATATTATCTATGATATATATCTAGAAGTAATTAAAATGTAAAAATAGTAAAATTTTCATATAAATTTTTTTATACATGCTTTATACATAAAATAAAAAAATTTAATCCAACAAACTAACTTAAATTTCGTAAAATTGATAATCGAAATTATAGGGGGGAAAATATTCTCCTTCGCTTAGCTCTTCTGATCTCATATATATTATTTTACAATCATTTTGTATTTTTTAAATCATTGTAATATAGTTGATTTAAGAATTGTAAAAAAATCCATAAAAATAATTATTTGTGTCGTAAAAAAAGTAAAGTAAAAGCAGAATCTCAGAAGTATGATTTTAAAAAAAATGAAAAAAAATGTTTAAATTAATTTTCAAAGAATTCGTCGATGTATCGGTTATTTTTTTTAGTGATTTCGATTATTTGTAACAGATTTACAATTAGCTTTTTGCATATGTCAATGCTTTAGTCGTTTGTAAAAGTCTTCGCAATGTTACAGATAAAGTAACTATGTCGGATGAACTCTATGTACTAGCCTTAGATATTTGAAAAATTTCTATGTATGAAGTGAAAAGTAAGACATATAATCTCAAGAATAGTTTACAAGCTCCTGTAACGAGGATACTAAAAGTTTCAATATTTTATCAGACTCTATCGCCCCGTTCATCGACCTTCCCTCTCTTTGCAGTTGGATGACCGCGTCGGCTACGGAAGGGTTAGAAAGGTCCAGACGAAAGGATTGTGAGCAACGCTTTCGAATGCATTCACGAGTCTGAATTAAAGCCAGCACCAATTACATCGATTTAATGGCATCGTATGCGCATGACTGCCGCGGAAAAATTCACCCGAAAATTTGGATGTTACCTTGGGGTGCAGACCTTTGGTCATTGATTATTTACACTTGAGGCTTTTTTTAATACTTGGATTATTCAGGAGTCACTGCTATTTGAATTGGGTTTAAAAGACAGGCGAGTGGTGATCTAGTTTAAAAAATCCATGAATATGCTTTTGAAGGAAAGCAAATTGTTAGACAATGAGAAATGAATTCATGTATAATAGTGAAATTTAGAGATTAAACTTGATTACCGTAAAAATAAAGTCAAAATGATGTTATCGTTAAAATGATTAATCGTTCAGAAGAATTTTATAATTTCGAATAATATTAGAATATCTTTAAAATCATGAAAATATTAATGTGCAACTTGAATCTTTTTTTCTTATTTTTATACATTTGTAAAAAAAAATTTCTAAATGATCAAAGCCTATTCTTAATGTATCAGAGAATACTGATTTTTTATTTAAAAATTATTAAACAATATATCACATAATTTTTCAAAAAAAATTATCTGAAATTTTATTTAAATAATAGAGTCAAATGGTTATTTTAATATCATGATTTAGAAGACCCTAGATTCTCGTCAAAGTTTGCATTGTGTTACGATTATTTTACCTTTCTTAGCCATAAATCGTTTAATATATTGCAATATAACGCGTTCTAATTAAAGTATAACAATTAAAGATGTAATATAATAATCAATTGATATATTAATGAAAAAAGATACTACAATAAACAGTTTTTTAGTTACAGTTTTTAAGCAACGAAGAAAATTTTAAAGTACTGCACGATTAATTTTGTACATAATTCATATTTTTAGCTAACTTAAAAAGTGCATATCTATCCGTTTAAACCAAGGCATGACATTAGTATATCTGGCTAATTAAAAAAAATCCATTATGTTAATTTAGAATTTTTATTATACTAAGTCAAAAGTTTTAAAAAAATGATGTTTCCAGGTATATTAAATTAGTATTAAATAAATTATAAAATATTTGAAAAAATTTTTTCGACTAGTGATTTAGAAACAAAAAATTATAGAATTTATTAGTAAATTAAATATCATCATGTATATCAATATAAATTTGATTATATAAATTAACATATTTAACATCATTATATAATTATATTTAATATGTTAAATAAATTAATGTAATTAATAATTATATATACAAGTTAATTGTACACAGAAATTATAATACATATCTAGTTTATTACGTTTACATAGTTGTAAAAACTAAATTTTTAATTATGAAATTCAAATAAAATAAAATATTTTACATGCTAAAAGTTCAGCTTAATTATTTACGTATTAAAATAAATACAAAAGATAAATAATACAAATTAAAAAATAAATATTGATTTCATATCTTGAAGTTTCTCATATTTAATTATTAAATTTACCTTTTAATAGATTAAAATGTTTTTTAGTCATATAATGCCAGTTATTTGTTTGTTTAAAATAAAGTGAAAAAAAAGTTAATAAAGTGATTCACTTGCCAAGCTTATCTCTCAGTAAAACCTTTTTTATGTAGTATTCGTATTCGGACATTTATCGTCTTACGTGAAAGTTAAAAAATATAAATATAAAATTTGTAACAAACAAGTATTTTTCCTAATTATATTAACAAATATTAACACTTATTCACATTAATATTTTTATTATTTACTCTTCATATAATTAAAATTATAAAAAATGTTACTTATATTTTTAATAACTACATTTAATTTAATTTTTTAAACTTATATTACATTTAAAAATGTCTGCAATATATTGTATTACATTTAGATGCTTTTTATAAAATAATTTCTTTTAATGGTAATATTAAAAAAAAATATAGATTATGATGTAACATAATAAAATTAATATTTCACCTGACACATAATATGCATGTGTAAGTATATATATATTTGTGTGTGTGTGTGTGTGTGTGTGTGTATGGATTTATGTGAATATATATATATTTAAATTGATTATTATTTTTGAAGCAACATACGCAGTACTAGTTTTCGTAATTTAAATTTATTTTTGCAATTTCTCTCTTTCAAGGTCCTTAAAATAAATTGTATAGGACAGAGAAATGTCTTTTTTATTTGAAAATAGAAATTTTTTAATACACAATTGATTTACACGTAATTTATTCTATGTGTAAGTTTTTCAAAATAAATTATATATAAAAAAAGAGTATAGTTTTTGACTATTATTAAAAAAAGCTTGTAAATTGTAATTTTGAAAAAAAAATGTTTTTTTTTCTAATTATTTCATTGAATAGAAATATTATATGAATGTAATTTAAAAAAAAACACAAATGGTTTAATTATTTTTTCTTTCTTTTGTACAAATAAATCTAGGTGGTATTATGTATAAAAAGAAATATGTTTTATTCTGTATAACTGAAAATTTTATTTTGTTTAGTAATTTTTGCAATATAATCATTTTCACGAGATTATGAATATAAAACAGAATAACTTTCAATTCAGTAATTTTGGTATAAATATGTTATCATAATGAAATATTTTATCGAAAAAATATAATAGAAAGGAAAAATGTTATTGAGCCAAAAATATTGTATTTCATAAGCTTGGAAAAAATCACATAATGAAAAGTTCTGTTATAAAGTATTCTATTATAAAATTAGAATAAATTTCACCATATATATAACCTTACGTATTTAGTACTTTTTTCAGCATTAAAATTTATTTATATGTGTTCTATAAAAAATACATTTTTATATGTTCTATAGCAATTACCGATTAGCACTTGACTATTAAAATTTTTTTGCGAAAAACCCATTTTGTAATTATACGGGAAAACCTAACACGAAAACGAATTATGTATTTAATTTTTTAATGTTTATATAGATAATATCATCTATGCTGAAGTTCTTCAATTTTTGTGCTTTGACAAAAGCAGATATCAGTCGGCAAAAGAAGTTGATTCATTTTTATATTAAATGTGCGCATTATCAGCCAAAATAACTTATTTGATGCATTAAAATTAGCCGTTCCCAGTCGCGAATCGGTCCACATCGCCAATGCCGGGGCAAATTGACCTCTGGTCTTCCTCGATTAAGCAGTGATAAATCAGATCCTTGATTCCGTCGTCAATGATGCATTTACATTCCTTTATACTTTTGCTTGAGTAGAATTCTGAATGCGGATGCACCATTTGTTAATTGGAACAGCAGCAACGGTCGAATATACAGGGCTTAAGGCTGCGGTGTAGCACGTGCCGCAACGCTCGGGGCTTCACCACGTGGACGCTGCGTTCATTTTTTCATTGGATTATTCAGGTAAGTCGGGGGCCGGTTACGGGCTTCTTTTTGCTCAAATGGGGTTTTTCGTTAACTGTGCTCTCGTGATAAGTGCCAAATGAAAACTAGCAAATATTTGTCAATGTTATATTAAGCCTCTGTAATGAGTTTGACGTTGAAAAATGCTCGTTTTACCATTCTGTACAAACAATTGGTAAACATAACATTTTCGACTTATTTTGAAAGTCCTTACGGTGCATCGTCGCAATAAGATGCACGGCCTCTTTCGCTCAATAATGTAACAGACGTTTGTTATATAACTAGCACTGGCGTTACCACAGTAGCTTATTTTATAATTGATCGCTGTTGGATAAAAAAAACAGCCGGATTTGTATATTTATGCAGCAGGAACGATTGTAGGATATTTATGCGGTAAGGAAAACTCCTTACCGCAGATAAACAGCATAAATAAATTTTTACCCACAAGTAAATTAAGTGCCGAAATATAAAAGTAAAGCAAATATTTGTATTAATGCTCATTAGCACGGGTTGGGCGTAAAATTGAAAAAAGAAAGTGCAAATTTACTCGTAAGAAGCGACGTCATCGGTATGGCGGTGACGCTAGATTAAAATTAATTGCTCCTGAAATGTCATAAATTTAGACTAACGACTGAAAGGGAAGCTTTTTCCACTCAGAATTCCACGTGAAATAATCATAAAAGCATTTTATTATTAAGCAGCGGAAAGCGCATCCGCGGCACCTTCCCCGCACGCCACCTAAGACACGAAAGAATTCCTTTTCGCGCCAGCTACGTTAATTAATTAAAAGCACGAGGGGCAATGAAAGGACGCGTTGAGAAGTGTAGCTACTACTAGATGGGTACGTAAGGGAGCAGGTGAGGGGGGCTTAAGTATAACACAGGTTCCGGTAAAAGGTTCGTCGAACGGCGCAGCACACGTCAATTAGGGCGCCGAAGGCTTATCGTGGCTGGAGTTTTCAGCCGGGAAATAAAAGCACACGAAGATTAGCGAGTTTTCCGGATGACTGACCTACACTGGTCCTCCCTCCTGCCCTTCAGTGCTCTGCCCTTGCCACGAATTAATTCGAAGGCGAAGGAGGCGACGAGTCGTAAAATCCGAGCTGCCCCTGGCTCTTGCCTGCGTAATCGTCTGCGACTTTCATTCCACCGCTAAGAGTAAAAAATAGCTTAATGATAAAGAATTATGGGCGAGAGTACGATGTATAGTAAAGGCGACGTAAAAACAAACGCTTGCTCTTTTTTTATGAGAATCCGTGGATAGGTGCGCTAGAGCTTTTATAAGAGAAGTTCATTTTATTGAGAAATAGTGAAACGAATGTTCACCATCATATTTAAATTAATGCTTCAAGGGGTTATTTAAAAAAATATTTGTACATAGAGCTGTGACGGTTTATCAAGTATTTGTTCACTGCTGCGGAAAATCTTTGCTCGGGTGAGAAATCGAAATATTATTAGCAAAGTATATGACTATACACTGTTAGAATGTAACGTTGATATTCTAGTAATTGTATCATGTAAGGCTCAAAGAATTAAATTTAACTACTTTTAAAAAAGCAATGTTTTTGTGGTGACCAGATTTATTTTCTTTTAGATTCCATTATATTTTTCGTACTCAAATTATCTCACAATATTCTATGTTCTCATCATCAAAACTCCAATTAGTCAAAAAAAATTATCAAATAATTTCTACATTCGAGTCAGATGAAAGAATCTCGTACTTTCATCAAAAAGAATTTAAAAGTATTGTGTAAATAAAAATTCATTCATGAAATTTTAGATATGTTCATATTTTTTATATTAATCCTATTTTTATTGACTACAAAAACGACTCATCAATAATCAGTTTACCACATTATTGTTATTCCACAAAACTTTTTTATTTACATTATGGTAAGATATTTTATAATTTGGAAAATATCTGTAATTTATTAAATATGGTAAGTAAATTTAATATAGTGGTTTTGAATTTTAAATAAAAATAAAAACAATTTGTCTTATATTATATTTAGTGTCAAGTTAAAAATATTAATGTTAAGTACATTATTAGATAAAT
Source organism: Kradibia gibbosae (assembly GCA_018907135.1). Lineage (NCBI taxonomy): Eukaryota > Metazoa > Arthropoda > Insecta > Hymenoptera > Agaonidae > Kradibia > Kradibia gibbosae. Next base: position 17,292,107 of record JACCHX010000001.1, read on the forward strand.
TGTAAGGTGTGATTTTAATAAATGAAAACGCACATTCCAATCTAAAGGATATATTGGATTTTCTGTCCACATCCTATATAAATATTGTTTAACAATATACAAAAGAGGTGCTAATGTAGATAGTTAATTTCTTATTTATGTAGTAAAATTGCATTAGTGCAACTTTATTCTGGGCTTCTTGTCATCAACTAGAAGCTAGAGAAAACGTGTTATTGCATTGTGGAACAAGGTTATATATTTTGTATTAAAAAGAAAAACAACTAAATGAGAATGAATAAGTTGGAGAAGAAGGCATAAGCGAAAAATAAGAAGTTTAGTTTTACTTGCATTATTTTCCTGTTAGGAACAACTTTTACTAGGGATGTCTTTTTTCGTGTTACCTCTAAGTTCTTTATATCGAGGCTGTTTGAAAGCCTACCGAGTTTTTATAGTTTTCTTTTACTGTAAATTGGCGGAACATTGCCTTCTCTACTTTCGTACATAATCATTTTTCTTTCTATTTGTGAGATTTCTTTTATTTCATTCCCCTCTTCCATTATCTATCTTTACCTATCGTTCACGTATTAAATACGAATGTTTCACAACATGGAAAATAATCGATTTAGCAGAACTAACATACTTTACGATTCATCATATAATCATTGCATCTACCTTGGTGACAATAGAACGTTGTAAACGTTAAAATACTTGCTTCTCTTTACAAGCGCTCCTCGAACGTTATTTTTGGGGCATTTAAAAAGCTTTCTACCTAGTTGTAATGTTTAGCACCAATAAAATAAGATTCGCAGTTGACAAACAAAATGTTCTGGGCGTACAAAGAAATAAACTTAAGAATTCACATCCTAAAAGTTACATCTTGCATCAGCAGTAGAATCTTTTATTTAGTATTTTTCTTAAATTGCTCAGCTACGTCAGGATTTACATATTACACTTTCGAATTACAGAAGACCGCGAAATCATGGCAGTTAAGTTTCCGAGGAATAAATCCTTAAAGAAAGCAGTGCTTCAGTACGTTTCTTCATTACATTAGCAAACAGTTACTACCCATACTAAATAAACTTTTGTAACAGAAAATTTTAAACAAAACGATACCCTTCCTTAACTTAACTGTTTCACATATCGTTAAATTTAAATAAATTTGTAATAATAAATCAAGACACAAACATTTATTTAGAAGAGAAATTATTTATTAAAGAATCAGTTGAAAACATATTGTTATGAAATCAAGAGTGATTCCCAGATTTCGGTGCAGTTATTATATTAAAAAATGCTCAAAACTTAAAAGCGCTCAAAACCTTGCCCGTGAACTTCAATCTTTCGTTAAAATTCATAGCCAGTCGCATTTTAGAAAAATCCTCTTCAATGGCACCAACATCTAATACAAAAAGTTAGTTCGACGTTTTTTAAGCGTTCGGACATCCGGTACCTTTCATCTCTCCCTGGCATAAAGCAGTAAGTAAGTGAGAGCTTTGAGCATAGGGCGATGGATGTTTCCTAAGGCAGTTTTTGAAGAAAACTTTTCATCCATAGTCAGCTTTCTGCGGCTCCACTCCCCCTTTCATTCCGTCATTCCATTCCCAAGCTGAGCCCTCGTCCCTGTCACTACGTCCCGCTTCCCGTGAAATATTTGCTAAGTAGTTGTGGACAGGATGCAAGGGACACTTGGCAAGTTGTCTAGTTATAAATGGTTACTTTGAAAATATGCCCTCTTTGTGTCCATATGCGTCCTAATGTTCTCAAGCGCTACTTCAGGATATTCAATGGTGACGAGGCGATTAGCACAATCGGTCGAAACTTTCATATTAATTGTCGTTACCATTAATATCTGGCACATTAGGAGAATTAAACGTCATCGACGCTTGCGCCGTAAAAAGCTTTTCCTTTTCTAGCTTAAGATTTATTAGCGTATGAAATCTCATCCAATCGTATCATACTTGTAATCTATTAGAATTAAAACTCTTGCATGTATTCATATATTACAAAGGTTCGTGATTTCTGAAGAATTAAATTGCACATGGATAAGTCTATATCCAAACAAAAATAAACAATTTCAGAAGAGCTACCATTTAAACCTTTTAATAATATAAAAGATTGTTGATTACATTGATAGTATTGCGTTGTAATTAACATTATAGTCAACATTATAGTCATAGCTACTAATTAATTTAATTAATGAAGAATATCAACATACAGATATAAATTATATACATGGATAAATTATATTTTGCAGATGATTCAATTTAAATGGTATATTGAATATTAAAAAAATGTAAATATTGTTGAATTTTGTTTATGTCTAATTTCAATAAAAAATAAAATTTATAACTGATACTTGATCTATATACATTGTCAGTATTTACAATAGTTTAATTATTATTATAATTTTAGTCCGTATCGTTTGAATATAAAATTTTAAATTATCATTCTATCTTACAATGCTTAATACCAGGGTATAATATTATTATTAATCTTTTGATATTAATATACCTTGACATAAGCGTATAAGTACATAGAAAAACACCCAAATTCAAGAGCCAATATCCAAATCTTAAACTACTAGAAGAACATAATTGCACATAATTTTATATATATTTTATTATAATTATTCTATTCTATTATAAAGATGTCTTTTTCTAATTATTGCTGTTGACTTTTAAATTTTGAAACATAAAACTTTGTAAAAAATAAAAAGCACATTAAAATGAAACAATCGGAATTTTTCTTTACAATGATATTAATTGATAAAGTAAATATAATATTTCCTTAAATATAAATAATAAGAGAATAAATAGTAAAAAATTTCGGATATCGAATGTGTAAAAAAGAATTCCTGAAATATTGTTACACACTTGATGTGAACGTATTACTTGTTGCCATAACACAGGGGATAGTAATAGTCTATCCTTTTACATTAGAATATTTGATTTCTCAAAAAAATTTAATATCAATGTGATTTATTGAAATAAATAATGTACTGTTGAAAACTTATTTATATTTTTAAAAAATATCATAAAATATTAAATATTGCCTTAAAATAAAGGCATTCATTATTATTAAATTGTGTAGAATAAAAAAAAATTGTAATACGAAGTAGCATAATGCGAAATAAAATGAAGTTACGATGGATTAATTAAAAATAAACACAAAGAATTAATAGTACGTGCGAATTAAGTGACATATATTTAATATTCCTTTCAGATTTCGTAAAATTACACGTATGGTATTCCGCGAACGTAAAATAAATATGTTTTCTAATCCAATCAAGAAACATTAAAATAAAATTAGTTACATATCCAATGGAATGACAATTTCGAATGAAAAGGCTAAAATAAAAAGATTTCCTTCTCTTGGAAAGTTTGTAGACTTATTAGTCGTGTCTTCCATGACATCTTACGAGTGAAAGCCGAACTAAGTCTGGTACATGCAAGCGCTCGGTTTGCTTTCTTACAACGAGGTTGAGTAGCCAGACGAAGACAGAGATATAACGTCGATAAAAGTGTTTTCTACACCGATTTCTTCGGGTCGTGATAAAGCACATAAAGAAGCCGCGTCATCGAAGAGATGACAATTGATAATTGAGGTATCGATAAGTTTTTTCTGAATTGATCGTGAGTCGTCAGGATCATATGGATAGGTGATTTGTATGATTGTGCGCGACGCCGGTTGCACGTGTGCAGGCGTTACGAATTGTCATAAAGCATATGTTAAGTATAAAATTATCACTGCGTTCGATATCGATCAATGCTTGATGACATTTCAGGAGGTTTCAGCAACTATTATACGTTATTAGTCATATACGATTCATTAACACTGCTGTAAACGTATAAATTGTCAAAAAAGAAGCGTCTGAAAGCCCACAATCGAAAAATTTCATCCATATCTTTTCATTGCTAAAACTGCCATAGCACGATTCAAATATATAACTAAACATAATTCAAAATCCATATTGCAAGCCGTATACAATTCCCTGATTACGTATAATAATTCGTAGGTTTTGCCATCTATTATCGCTTTTATTTTTAGCTCATATATGCTCTATGGCTTTGTAATGTTGGAAAATAATTATTTAAGTTCTGGATCACGAGTGTGATTTGATTTAATAAAATTGAATCGACGGATTAATTTGGAAACTTTTTTTTTAAGGCTATATATTTTATGTTTATATTTACTTATTAATATATCCTTTGAATTAAATACGGATTGTGTGATGCAATAAGCTACTAGGGTTATTTAAAGTAAGCGTTTTAAAAATTTTAAATGGAAACTAGTCAGCATACATTTTTAACCTAGTTCCTTTCTCATTAGAATCAACAGATTTTCTATGAAACACAATATTTACAATTGAATTTTTTTTAAAGTATTATTAAATCTGCATCGCGATAATGTCGAAAATAGTTCTAACATTACATACATAAACGATATATATTAAAAAAAAATATTTTAGTAAGAAATTAATTTCGTATATTCTAACTTTATAATAAATAATAACTTAAGGCTTGTTTAATTAATAGAACAACAATAATAATATACATAAATAATGAAATGAATATTACCAAGAAATAACTGTTACATAACATTGATATCTATCAAAAAGTAATTGCAAAAAAAGAACTAAGCTTTTAATGCAAACTTTCGAAGCAGAAAATAATATTCTTACAATTACCTGAAAATAATAATAACATTCTGGAGCTAACAAATATCTTGAAGTTTTTTCGATTGCACATATAAGTTAATATGAAAATGTGACCTCAGATCTTAATAATCATATCTGGTAGTCACTCAATAATAAATGCGCAGAATATAGTCATAGAAAAAATTAAAAAAGTTGTACAGGAGTTGCATCGTGAGGAAAACGCAAAGATCAGAAATACGCGAAGAACACAATCATACTAAAAGAAAGAGCCCCAAAGAGAGAGAGAGATAGAGAGAGAAAGAGAGAGAGATAATGGACCGATAGCTGAAGGTTTTCCGTCCAGCTCCTCCTGTCCCTCGAATTCACTTCTTTCACCTTTCTATATTTTCTTTCTCTCTTTATCTTTTCTCATTGCATCGCCTCATTTATCCAATCGATCGAGCTGAAAATATTCAGCCCTTGATTAAGATCGCAAGAGTACTTGAGTTTTCAATCAAAAAAGAACCCATTCCGGCTACAATCGACGGCAGAGACTCACTGCTTTTATTTTTTTCCACTCTTTTACGCTTGCAGTGCTTTTTCCTTTTGTTCGAGGATGAGCGCTTGGAGGGGCGGGGGAATGGATAGAGAGTGAGAGCTGCAACCGCGCGTTATCGGATACACGACTGGCCTGACAACATTAAATCCAATTTTCCAGACGTTCACCACACTCTTTATTTCGCACGGGCCCGATGCCTTTCTTCTTCCCATGCGTTATGATCACAATTTTACGTTATAACGTATCGGCGTTTACAATTTTCTCCAACAAGCGCATTCCGCGGGCGTATATCATTTGTAATAAGAATACACTTTTCATATATTTGGTTATTAAGTGTGGTCCAGCCTTAACGAAACACACTCAATATCATTTTAACTTGACCACTTATTTTTAATATTCTTCACAATCAAACAACGTGTACAAATTACAGTTAACGTATACTTAATATTATGAGCTAAAGCTAGCTTCAAATTCTTCAGTAGCTTTAGCCTTGCTCAATTTTCCTTCCTTGTTATGACAATTCTGAAAATAAATAAGCCACGTCCATCTAAAATCTAATACACAATTAACATTTTTATCCTGAACAATGTTAAAATATAATGGAAATTTTGCTCTTCTTGGAAGTTTAATCTCCTTCAATTAGTATTTACAATGACTGGCTTTTTTGATGCGCATTTGTTGAAAAAAAATTTGTTGAAAATTAAAAACTCATTGATTGATAGGATCTGTTATACAAAACATCATAAAAGCATTATTTACATTGTTGCTGAACAATGTGGAAAAATTTTCAAAAATTTTTTTGTTTTTATCATGAATTCTATAATATTGACCAAATGATACAAAACATTAGTAAATATATATTCATTGCAATTAAAGCAATTAGTTATAAAGCTTTTCATGGTTATTACGAAACCATATTGGATGGATATTTAGGTGAATTTAATTTCTATAACGTGTTTTTGGAGATACGCTATCCTGATCTCTTTTAATGTTTTAACATTGTTATTCATGTTTCACTAATAAATTGTGATTGTGAATCGAGCCAAGTACACCAATACTTTTATAAAATTTACGATTTTTTAAAAAGAAGCCATGCTATATTAATTGATTAAATTGTCTAATTATCAAGCAAGAAATATAATGATATTTAAAGTAAGTTTTTAATTTGACTTGTTATAAAAATTAAAAAAAAATTGTCTTTTAATTTCAAGAATTGACCTATTTTGTATACTAATAATATTTTTAAAGTTAGACAATATTTTTCACAAAATATTTATCAAGAAGAAATACTATTATTTCTAGTATCTTAAATCTGTCAATTAATTTAACCTTCAAATAGTAAACCTAATATAAAGCATGAAGTAATAGTAAAATTAATTTCAAATGTTTTTAATTCAAAATCCTATTTTAAATATTTTTATTTATTTATATAAAACAAAAATTTACAAACCATAAGATTAATTGCATTCATAAATGTATAAAAAAAAGTTGATAATAAAGTCATATACACGGATGATAGATAAATGAAGATATTGATCGATACTACCGAATGAAATTTAGTAATATAAGTTATACGAGTAGTATAAATAGATAAATTTATGAACATAAATTATTTGAATATTTATTAACAAAAGTTTCACGAAATTTTAAAGAACACATTAGAAGTCAGATAAGAAAATTTGAGATAAATACGAAAAGGTAATTAAAATTTCGCTTAAAAACAATGATAAAATTTTTAGGAGCTTTTTTTTCATTTTGTACGTACTTATCGAAAATCGCAACGTATAAATGTATAACTTCTTTTTATACTCAGTACTTTTATCCATATTTCCATACACTTCTTGAGATTTATAGTTTAGCCTCCAAAGGATCAGTAAGCAATTTAGCTTTGCTCGATAACTGTAGCTACGACTAGTCAACATATATATTGCACGTCTCCCGGGGGACATACAGATTTTATTTATGCCATGAATTTTAGTGAGGCTTGACGAAACTCACGCACGTTTAACCCCAGTATTCGGTCACACCCGCGAGGCTGAGCGCCGCGTTAGACATACTTAGCTTAGCTGATATTATAGCTTAAGAATTGACTGTCTGCCAATTTTTGCTTTCATAGTACTTGAAAAACGGCAAGTGTGGAAAACACATTCCCAGTTATTTTTATTGGATATATATATGTATATTATATAAAGGCTGTTCACGCAAATAAGAATTCAGTTTTTTATCGGTGAAAACTTTCCGTTATTAATTGTTAGATTTTCAATAGAACGCTTAAGCCAGAATTATAAAACGAAATACATTCGAAACTTTATGAAAAATGAATATCATGATATCATGAACATATGTTGATCGTCTATTCCATTACTATTATTCTTATGATAAAAGTAAATAATACCTATCATCCTGAATAATTAGGATGAATATGAATCATTAATATGGTTGTACTTGTGCTTAACATTGGGTGAACTTTTGACAGTCGCCAAGGTGAACTTTTGACAGTCGGAAAGGCGCATTTTAAAGAAAATCCTTGTTCAAATTTACGGCTTTTGTCCTCGGTTAAGGTAACGATGGTACAATGCAATAAAAAGGTACATTTGTTAGGAGCTGATTAATGCTTGACATCTTTCAATCAACAATTGGTCAATGTTTGGGTAAAAAACACTACTTACGTTACGATCTTTTTATATTACCCAATTTTTTTCCTATCCTCGATAGTTCAATGTATATATACTCAACACATATGATGCTATCTATCTATGCAAAAGTCAATTTCTAAGTGTTGAGGTAAAAAGCTTTGCAAAATTTTTATTAGTTTCATGGCTTAGACCGAAGATTGCAACTGATTGCTTCAATATATTAACCAGACTTGTTTGTGCGTGACAAATCAATTTCAAATTGCATTTTGTAGCTTTATTTTCAATAAGAATTACTTTTAATTTAATATATAGTTTAATACAACTTTAGTAAAACGGTTTTTAGTGATTTATTATTATATCAAGTTTATTTCAAAAGAAACATTTTCGATAAAACAGAAATTTACTTCAAATTCATGAAATCCATTTAATTTTTTTGTAATTATTATTTACAATTTAATAATAAAATTTTAAAGTCTATTTTGTTTAAAATCAGATTTTTTAAGTGTTCTAATTGAAGTGCAACGTATTTTATACTATTCTTAAAAATCGCATCTGTTCGCATTTTTCATCATGCCTAATGAATAGGTCAAAAGTAATGAAGAAAAAGATGACTACGATTTGCAGCTGATACAAAAAAAAATCAATCAATAACGTATGAATAATAAATAGTTCGGAAATCTCAATGCAAAAAAATAAATAAAAGTTTGTGTTTCGATTTCAACAGTTCCAAGGTGACTACAAAGTTGACAATAAATAACTACATTTAACAATAAAAAATAAACAATCAATTTAATTAATTCATAATAATTAATGTAATACTAAAATAAAGAATAAATTTAGTTAATCCTCGGGAAATTATACAATAAAAGTAATTGCAATTAATCAATATGAATTTTTAAAAAAATTAAATTAATTAAATGACCATTGATATTAAGTAATTTAAGCTAAATTTACATTTTAATTTAATTGCTGAAAATATGTTTCAACTACTTATATTGTAGCTGAATTAAACCAGGCTATAAAAATACATAAATGAAAAAACAAAATTTTCTATTTAAAATTAGAATCCTTTTATTTAGATAAACATTATTATAATTTGGCGTAATGCAATAAAAAACGTATTAATTTCCCAAACAAAAATTGAATTTTTTTTTCTTCTAATTATATATATTTTTTAACCATTAAATAATTATATATTCTTTTGAACTTAAAAAAAAATATTTTTAAAGTAGTTATAAAATATATTATCTCATAAATAATAAACATCAATGTTATTATATAGTATTTAATATTTATAAATAATTTATTGACAAAATACAAAAAAAAAAATTTAAATTAGGAATGTTTAAATTTAAAGAATGTTTAAATCATATCAATTTGGTATTACATTATTATTATTATTATTATTATTATTATTATTATTATTATTATTATTATTATTATTATGTTTGACATTAAGTATAAAATAGCTAAAGTGAATTTAAAAAGTGATTATTATGATTGTCGAATAATTTCTAAATTTTTTAAATTAGACTGATTAATTTTTGCATCAAGCATAAGTTAAAAGCGATTAAAATTGAGTATTTCAAATCACATCGAAAAGTCAGATGCTAAGAAGAAAGAATATATATCGACTTGAGACGCCCAATAAAATATAAATCCATTACATGGAGAAGCATTGAACTGTGATTATATTCATGTGGGTGATAGAATGCACTTCTAAACAGAGAATTTTAATCTCGAACCTCGAAACTGGGATAGCGCGTATCGGGACGTATTCGAGTGGTCGGGACCGACTGGAAGTCACTCTTCGAACACTCGTTACTAGTTCTCGCGACAGAATATAAATGGTCGAGGTAACGGAGAAATGAGAGAGGCCTTGATCGCGATGAAATTGTCATTGTGCAAGTTGTCCAGTGCCTTGGAGCCTCGGTCAGTTTTTACCAGCAGCAAAAAACAGAAGCTGTTGCCTGATAAATTCAAGTTGATATATATCGGGTGCCTTGCAGCTCTTATTCTTCACTCCGTACCTCTGTTTCGATTTAACAATGTTCTTCATCTTTTTCATATTTTAAATTTTGAGGATACTCTAGATTTGGTGGCGGTACTCGGTATACTTACTTCTAAAGAACTTACTTTATGTATGAGTAGTCAAATTGTAAGGTTCATCGAGAAATTTAACAAAAGCAAAAGAGAGAAAAGAAAATGCATACGGGTTAAGACAATCTAATCGATGTGTATTTTTTCCGTTATTCGTTTTTTCATGTTTTCTTTTCCTTTTTTATATAAAAAACGTTGGCTGATCAATCGGAGAGTAGGTTTACGTTTAACGTATAGATACATTTTGTTAGCAACAAGCCTCTGACACGTATATTCATTTCCTTGTAATGGCATTTATTGCTTTGCATATGTTCCAAATATCCAACATATTTTTTTACGGTTTTTTATATTTTTATGTACAGATTTTTATGCATTTTTCTACAGTTAAATTCTTAGACGATTACTAATGAAATTCTTATGAATAAATAATAAAAATCTAGAACGTGGTAAGTGACATTATTAAAGAAATTATGTACAAATATCGCGGCATAAAATATAATACGAATGAAAGTATTATAATAAATTTTAATTAAGACTGATTATATACAATTATTTATACAATTCCATATTTCTGCGTATAAGAAAATGGTAATACTTTTTAAAAAACGAAGAACAGTTTTCGTATCTGCTAAGCTTTACAAAGCCCTGATAATGCACGAGAAAGAGTAGAAGCGTAAGTAAGCTAAGCACTGATCAATGATGGGCAGTCGACCGTCAGTCAACAGAGACGGAGTCGCGGGTCTAGAATTGATGGAGCGTCCTCAGCGACTCGAGTTCTCGTCCTTGCCCTTGGCGTACGGATAGTTGCTGCTGGTGTGAAGGTAGTAGGTGCCGCTGAACGGTAGCTCACTCTTCGTGCTGCCCATGAGGCCGAGCTCGCCGTCGCAGGTGCCATGGACATAGCTCGAGTAATCCTTGCAGTGCATCCCGTAAAAGCCGACCTCGCTTACGATCGATTCAGCGAAGAATTCGTAGGAGCGGGAGTGAGAACAAGCACCGCCTAAATCCATCGTACATCCGACTTGCCTCTTACCACCGTTCGGATAAAAGTCGGCCTTACCGATGGGGGCAAGGAAGCCAAGGAGGCCTGCGTTCGTGTGGATTATCTCGACCTGCTTCGCATCCGCGATCGATATGCGCGAGCCAACTTTGTTCAGCGCGAAGAGTGGCAGCGCCGGATCCAAACCTGATGAGTTTTTTACAGCTTTTATTATTTTCAGATTTGATGAGATGTGGGAAAAGCTAAGGAGAATTATCGCGGATCAAAAATCGGCGCTGCAGCTTCGGGTTCAGACCAATGGTAATCAATGGGCTAAAAGCTATTGCGCTTTTAGTTTTAGTACCGTTTTTTGGACATCGGGATTTCATAGCAGCCTGTAAGCTACGTTTAAAGCTACATGATCAATTTTTATAAATATGTAGACTATTCGAATTGGATGGAATTAAAAGAATACGATTATTGTAATTACAACTATTTTTTGGTAACGTACCGACGATGTAATTGACTGTATTTTTTGCATAGTAACCAGCCAACCCGACTATGTGAGCCCCTAATGAATGTCCAGATAGACTAGTTGTTGAAAGGTCTATTCCACGCTCTTCCAAAAAATCAATCATCTTAGCTACGTGTTTGCCAACTTCGACTACATGTGTAGCAGCCCAAATATAAGGCCTCATAGATATTTTGCTCCAGTCAATGATGATGACGTTAAAGTCGCCGTATTTTAAATACGCTATATAGGTATAATATTAAAACTTAACTATCATTCGTGCAGATAAATAAAAAATCTATAAAGCAGAGATAATTACCGTCTTTAATTGATTGACAGGATTTGCTTTTTTTAGAATTGATCCATCCATGAGTAACAAATTTAGTTTCTCGTCGTGGATCAAAACTAGAGTTTTTCAATCCATCTACATCGTTAATCTTAATTCGTTCACCACTTGTAGAATTTCTAGTATATAAATGAAAAGTAACGTGACCATCAACAGAAAATAGTGAAATTTGTAGTTGGGACGGCAATTCGGCTGTTGCTTGAACTAATTCTCCATCGTCGTTTAAAAACCAAATTCCTTCATCAGTGGTAAAAGGTTCTAATTCCTCTTTAGAAAATAAAATAGAATCTGTTCTGGTAACAACTAAAAAATTAATTGAATATTATTATTTAATTAATTATTGTTATAATTCGTTATCCTTATCACCATTACTTAAGAATTATTAAATTATCAGAAAAAAATTATTTAAACAATTTTTTTTCGTATAATGGTGCTAATATTTCTTATATTATAAATAATTCTCACGTATAATTTCAAGTTAGCACAAATAACAGATAGCAAAATTTTTTTTAAATATTTCGACATTTTATTAATATATAATCTAGATAAAAAATTGACCACAAAATAGTGATGTAACAAGATATTCGACAAAGGTATATAAAATTCTGTATAATTGTCTCTTAATGTGTCGAAAATGAAAAAGGTGTAACAATTACTGAGATAGCTACTGTATGGTTATATATCATTGAATTTTAGTGGAAGGATAAAAACATATTTTTATAGCATTCATTTATGTTTTAAATTTTATTCTAAAGCTTGTATTGTTATCTTATAAACAAATTATATAAATTGCATTTATTAATTTATATGACAAATAACGTTAACGCATTATTTTTAATAAATTCAGTAAAATATTGACATGAATAAGTTGTCAAATTAATTAGGAAATCTAACCCTTACTAATTTAATTTATGGAATTTCATAATAAATAATGTAGATTTATTATAATTTTTGTTGATGTTATAAGTAGGTAAATACATACCAATGGTTATCAAGACGAGTAGAACATTAGTTACCAGGTGAATCTTCATGTTGCCGCTAAATTTCTTTTGATTCTAAAGTGTTCACCTGCTTTTATAAAGCTTCCCGTTTGAAATGCTGTTCAATGATAAGATAAGATGCTAATCAGTTATAAAATCATCAATCCGCGGAAACTTGTGCAATATATTAAAAGCTTCTCGTTTTAATTATAAATAAATGTGATCATAATTTATCGTCGATAGTATATTAAAAAATATACACATATAATAAATTTTCAACAGCTCGTTCAATCTTGTTTATAAATAATAATAAATATATGATTTAGTCAGAGTGTTTAAAGAACAATAGTTATAATAATAATTATTATAATATTAAATGTATAATATATTAGCAGAAAGCATTAATTTTTATTTAATAGAGAAATTATGAAATAAATAAAAAATTTAGAAATATATCTTTTTACGTACATTAGAACTTTACTGCAGACTTATTATGATTAGAATTTTGATTATTGCAAAAAAATAGTTAAAAATTTTAAATAAAATAAATTGTTAATTTTCCAACAATTTTTTAAAACTCTTACTTTAATAGCTAATAATATTCTTTATATTGTAAGAATTTTATCTATAATTTTGAGCTTGAGTATTGTCAAGTATTAATCTAATTCATGTCTAGGTCAGGTTTAAAGTAAATGTTATGAAAAAAGGCAGATAAGAATGAAAGTGAATGATGTAGTACCTAAATATTAACAATACGTGTAAAATATGCAAAAAATCAATGTAATGTGAATGTCACGTCCAAAAATATTATCATATTCGGAAGTACAAAATAAACTGTATAATCTAGTACCAAGAAACAAAATATGACCCTAATTAAAACAATGAGTTTTTATAAAAAAAAAACATATTTATTATTCTCCTTTTTTATTTATTTGAAATAAAAAAATATTAATTTTTTAATAATATTCGCTTATAAAAAAATGTTAAGAAGAAATTAATCCAAATATTTGATCCAAAAAAGTTGAACCAGAATCAGCAAGTTTTAGAGACTAAAGTATTTCAGTAAGCATACCGGACACTATGAATAGGAAATTGAAAGTTGAAGATTAATTAATGTTGAACATTAATTAGCTTGATAATACTCACAAGAGAAGAAATTATGAAATGAACTGAGTAGATATCAATTTTTTAATAGACAACTATCATATGTTCTTCATAAAGCTTGTACTATAGTGCAGAATTACTTTGGACCACTAAAACTTAAGCAATAAAACAATTTCACTCTTGAAATGCTAAAATTCGTAAAAAAACTAAAAACTCTCGCACTCTATTGTAGTAAACCGACCATTAGCTACTAACTAAATTTACGAAAAGCGGTATTATTTTACGATGGCCTGAATCGATAGACAAATAAGTCTAATATTATCTGCATCAAATCTTAAGTGATTGAGAGGTTATTTGTTTTACTTATTACGTTAATTTATATGTTTCAAATGTTTACTATTTACAAGTTTTAATAAAAATGTGTTATCTTCAAATGAATAATTTTAGAATTTTCTAAAAAATATTTATTTTTAAGATACTTACAAACATAAATGTTAATTCGATATTTACATAAATAAAAAGTACTTAAACCCATTTATAATATTCATAGAAATGCACGATTAAATTTTGTTATGATCTGAAAAACAATTTGAGAGACTGTGAATTAACCAATATAATGTAAACAAATTTTACGTAATCAAAGAAATCAGTATTTTACATGATCACATAAATAAAATTGATTGCAGTATAGAAATTTTAAATATTGGTAATTTAATAGAATACTTATATTGTAATCTATTATTGAATAGAATTTTTTATAAGAAGCCTTAAAAAAAATAAAGATTTAGCTTATTAAATAAAATTTTAATTTAATTAGTCAGACATTGTATATTATTAATGCAAAATATAAATAAAATAATTTACAAAACCGAAAACCAATTTAGAAATACAATAAAAAATTTCATGTAGAGTTGAAGTAAAAATAAAAAATAATATATAAAATTACCTAAAAATAGGAAAAGTAGAAAAAATTAAACATTTTTACTATTACCTTTTTTTCTTTTAAAAAAATATGAACCTTTAAATTATTAGAACATATGTGTTATAACAATTATAATAATTAAAATAATTTTTATACAAACTTCTGATTCACGATGCAATAATAATTAATCATAATCAATATTATTATATTTATTTTTATTATAATTATGATATTCGCTTTCGTTATTTCTCACATATAAACAATATATTCTATAATTGATGAACAAATTTACTTTAGCTCTTTACTATTTTTTTTACATTCAATTTACTTGAGTAAATTTCTTTGTTGTTTATATTTTAGATGAATTGAAAGGAAAAATTATTCATTAAAACTAGTTTCCTTTTTAATTCCGTATACTTCATTTTTAAATTTAAATAATTTATTCTAATTAAAAATTCTATTATATGGAATTTTTTTTAATACTAATATTAACTGTTAACAGTGATTTCATTCAATTTAAAGACTTAACTCTAATGTATTTTTATTTGAAAAAATAAAAATTTCTATAAAACATTTAAAAATAAAACTAATAAAGATAATATTTTCCTCCGTTATTATAATTATTATATACATCTAACCACTTTAATTAGTAAATTTGTTATGTAGAAGATGAAATAAAATTGTCGAAGTTGAGTATTTTTCTACTATAAAAATCAAATTTTTATAATCTTAAAATATACAGATTAAAATACGATTAATAAAATTATTTTATTAAAAAAATTATTCCAATAGAAGCAAAATAATTACTAAAGTTAAGCAAAAAAATATACAAATGTAATGGTTATTTTCAACGATTAAAATAAATTAGGAAAACGTATTATTATACTTATATTTATATAACAATAGTTAGAGTAACAAATTTTTCGTAAAAGAAATTATTAAATAATTAAAAACAATGATGTTTTAAATTAAATTGTAATTTGTATAATTATGTATCATCAAATATTGCAATTTTTTACGTTTTCAATTTATTCGAACTGTTATGTTTATAGTTAAGTTTAACCGTATTTAGAGATAGTACTATTAAAAATGTTTACATAATTCGTATAAGTATATTTTAAAATATTTTTTAAGGATTGAATTAATATCCGAAGATGCGATATATTTAATCATACGAGAATGATAATACATTTTACATATTTGCATCATTTCTCGTAAGCTATTCTTGTAACGATTGAATGTAATAATGATTTATAGTCAAGAATATATTTATGCTAAATAAGTAAATAATAAATTTAAAAATTAAATATTAAACATTATTCAGGCCCATAATTTGATGTAAAATTTCATGTAATATCGTCGCTATTTTATCAAATAGATATACTTATACGAAATGAAATGTATTAATTTCAGATTATAACCATAATTTCAAAAAATAAAACCAAATCGTGCAGTTAATATTTATTTCACATCATATAAAACATTAAAATAAGTTTTAAATTACTTTCCTAATTAATTTAAAGTATTTTCCAACCTCTTCCGAGAAAGAAAAAAAATGAGAATAATAATGATTATAGAATACACGATCGATGCCTTGCCCAGGCGTTAATAAGAATGAATATACTCTATCCTCCTTGTGACAGAAGATGTTTCTTCTAAGCTGCTTGAGTGTAGACCTCCTTTATAAACAGGCTCAGTGAGTAGGAAAAAATTTAATTAAATGATACAATTTATTTAATGTTAATAAGAATTCGTTTCATGTACTGCAATTAAAAGAACGAAAACAAAATATTTGCACTTGTAATAGATTGTCATATTTCATAATTATTTTGAAGATATTTGATTATTGCGTCCTAATAAAATAATAATCTACCTTTTGATAATATGATTGCTTTTTACCAGAAGTCCAGCCTGCGCGTCTAACTTTCTAATTGCTTTGCCGTTGATCAGGCTTGAAGGGTCAAAAATTGTGTACGCACATATAAAAATGATATGATTAAAGAAATACTTTTATATAAAAATTCTTTTATAATATATAATTAATGGTTAGAAGACCAACATGCTGTGTCTTAGGATCAATAATGGTAACTATCTTATATTAGGTGCTCATCGTCGCTTCAATCGCAAAAAGTCGCTGCATGCGCAAGCTACAAAAAATTACCTGCTTATTTAGTATGTGCATTGCAAAAACTATATATTATAAAAAATATATTGATTCATTGCGCTTCAACATTAATCATTAGCTTCATGATTATATTAATCCTTAGAACGCTACTTCCTGTAAATATCGATAAACAAATTATGAAAATAATTGCAAAAATAATTTCCTATATTGTAAAAACATCGATGTATATTTTGACATATGAGATATATTTAATAAACTAAATTAAATAAAAGCAATCGTTTACACAATTATTAAATTCTTATTATTTTTAATAAATAATATATTATTTTTTGTAAGTCTTAATTTCAAAACTAAAATTAGAAATACTAAATGTACTAAATATTGCCAAGCAACAGTGAGAGTTAATTTAAAATACTTGAAGTTTTTAAATAGTCTGAAATAATAACATGTTTCTATTTATCAGTAAATATAATGTTACTTATTTTGTGTAAAATTGTATGCGACTTTTTTTAATATGAGTTTTTAATTTGAAATTAAATTTCAAATTATTTTTCAAATTTTTAATAACGATAAATTAATTTTTTATATTTTTTTTTATATGAAATATACGAATATATATATATATACTGTTGAAATAGTTATTCGATTAAAATTAAGTAAGACGAGATAAAATTGTATATTGTAGTATGCTTAACAAGTCACTTTATAATAAATTAACTACTTTTATCACAAGATTTATCAGATACATCTGAAACATAATTGAGTATATAAAAGTTGATAATAATATTTAAGAATAAAACAAAAACATCTATTTGAAAATGTTGTTGATTAAAACATTTATTATCAAGTATTATTTTGTGATTAAGTGATCAAGTATTGATTGATTGCTTTAAATTTTGTGTTTAATTAACTTTCGCCTTGTGTGGTATAGCATTGATCATATAATTACTTGCATAAAAATAATTTTCCTTTGAAATTTATTGTACAATTTTGAAAATAATTAATTTTACTACTTATTTTTCAGTATCGTCAGCATTACGATACATGCAATGCAAAAATTTATTTTATCACAATTAATATTCCTTTGAAATTTATATTTATAAAACTGTAATTTTTTTTATGAATATTATCATTCATATAATTTTGTCAAATTGAGAAATAATATTCCTAACATGTCATTGTATAATGTACATAATATTGTTGCGGACACTCAGCTATAGGCTTATCAAAATATTAGCCAGATGGACCTATGAAATATACATGGTACGTAACAGTAATCAAACTGGTCGAAATTGATTGAAACTGCTATTTCATTGGCATCCATCTCTAATTAATGAAAAATCTTAAATGTACCTTGCATACAGTGTCAAAATATCTATATGAAAAACACATATGATGTTTATTGTCGTCATCATCATCTTTATTATTTATCTGATAAACACAATTGTTTGATATCTTAAAAGTAGTTCAATAAGTGCCTTCCGATGAGTAATAGAGTCAAATAAGCTTTTTGTAACAATTTCTATCAGAAATTAATATTATAAATTAATATTATATATGCGCATATATGTTTGTAATTTATTAATTCAATCATATAAATATTAGAAATTTCCATCTTATTTATTTAATTGAAATGAATTTGTTGATCTTTAACTATGATATAGATAATAAAATTTAAGTATATAGTTACCATAATAATATAAAAAATCAAGCACATCTTTTAGTTAAAAAACATAAGATTTGAAGATATTATTAAAACTGTTTTAGTTAGAAATTATTTTCAGTGCATGTAATTGTACTGTAACATAAATATGTTTAAAAATAAATAAAGTGGGTAATTATATTACTGTATTATTTTATTTAAAACTTTAATAAATGAAACCTAATTCATTTAAATCTAAATTAAAACCAAAACATATAATTTCGAAATTATATTGTCATAAATTAAATTAATTTTTACAACATAAAGTACATAAAAATAATTTTAAAACAATAGATTAAAATATTTATTAATGCAAATTATTATTACATGTTTGATTATTCTATAGATCTGTAAATATCTTCTTTAAAATAAAGTTAATATAGGAGACCTTTTAATAAATTTAAAATATTTACAAAAACAGTGCAGTTACTAACAAAACATTTAATAGAACAAATAACATATTCTTGACTACTGTACAATATTTTTTTAGTAAAACTAATTAGTTATCAATTGCTATAAAATATTAAAAAAATTTTATTAAAGTTAAAAACCTTAACTTATTGACTTTAAAAAAAACTTGGAGGACTTTCGAGTTATGATTTAATCAATATATAGTCAGAATACTTGAAAGATCAAAATATGCGTCAAAATCTATCTTAAAAATTTATTTCATATAAGTAGTAACAGGAAGGATAAATTAAATATTTGAGACCAAATAGAAGAAAGTCTTAACTCATATCTTATCTACTGCACTTAAGAAAAAAAAATACACTTGAAAAACTATGAGAGTTGTAGAGAAGCCATATTTCAGGTGTAGAGTTAGTATGAATTTATATGTCACGTGTTTTTGATGTGCTTATCAATGCAAAGCTGACGCATACCTAAAAAATCCCGACACGCATTGTATTAGTAGAATAGTCGTAGGTGTAATTTCGTTGATTAATTTTGAAGTAACTTTGTCGACCTTACGTCTTCTGCAAGCCTAGCTTGAAAATCCATTCAAAGTAAATAGCGGTAACTTCATCGAGCTAGACGAAGGATAGTAGTTGGTTAAAATTGAAGGATAATCGCTTAGTTACCTGCATGGGATTGTCTTTATCCAAAGAGTTGATCTGTTGTTAATTTTTCAATCAACAAATTTGGTTCTTCGGAGGTTGATTGAATACGAGTCGATACCCTCATGATAGCTCTATGAATATCTGAAATGCTAATAATTTTTTCAAAATAGACAAAGATAAATATAATTTACAGTTTAGGGTCGTCAATACCCTCACTGATGACGTAAATTTTAGTCTAAAAGGCGAGATATGTATTCCTCAATATGTAATTAGCTTTTCTAATATTATTATGCAAAGGCTGTTCCTACGAGAAGAACTTCGTTAAATATATAGTGGCCCTTTTCACACTTTTCTTAGCATTGTTTATATATTTAATCACACTTTTCCTTTGCATTCTAATTATTATCTTTGGAGAAATAAAACACAAAAAAATTTAAATCCGCATTTCTTACAGTGCTTAACCGCTTATTCGCAAGTATTATTTGTAGAAAATATTGTAAATTAAGAACAGAAGCATTTAAACTCTTCACTTTTTTATAATTGTTGCTAAGCTTTATTTATTGAGTTTTTTCTTTGTTCTACTTTACAATTCAAAGGACGAAATTGACGTTTAATTTTAAGCAGTTTTTACAGATTTTCGACAGATGTAAAAATTACATATACATGCGATTATAATGCTTATCTAAATGCTAGACAACTTTAAATAAAAAATATTTTAAATAATTTAATTTCCTGGTTTAAGCACTTTTAAATAAACATAATGAATAATTTTGTAAAAGTCTGAAGAAAAATTAAAAACTACAATTAAAAAGTTAAGAAAAAATTACATCTTTTTGCAGAAACATGTATTTTCACAAACATAAAAAAAGTTAATTTTTTTAATGAATTCATGTAAAAACAGTCCAACAGGCTTTAACAAAAAATAATAATCTTTAATATTATTATAATTACATATATAATATTGTTATCAAAATTTGTTTTTAGCATAACGGCATTGCTTTTTATATCTTATATTTAATTCGTAATTTGACGAATCGTAAAACTAAAAAACTATACATACTAAATGATACGATTTTGTTGCACATTGTTTTTTAATATAGGATTGTATAATCACATTATTTCTTTGACACCACAATATTAATCGTAAGAGACAAATTTTTAATTTGAAGCACAAATTAATTTGATTATTTATTAATATAAAAATGTTCAAAGATAAACAAAAAAAGGTATGTGCTAAAAATTGAATACTTTAATGGTAATTACAATGCTTGTTTTTGTGTATTAATCAGTTATGTACAGAGAATCATTTTCCTAAAGCAAATGGATAAGAATCATTAGTTTTTAAGTAATATATTCCTGGAATGTTATCTAGTGATTTCATATCACCACCCATTAACATCTCGTCATCAAAACAGTTCCCTTTTTTAGCATCGTCCAAGTTATAGCATCTATGACCGTAAAATCCTTTTTTTGTCAGAATTGACTCAGCGTACAATTCACAAGAACGTGTATGCGAGCATTTATTGCTATTACATCCAGGTTGCTTGGCTCCACCATTTGGATAGAAATCAAAGTGACCTACAGGTAAAGACATTCCACAGTTTCCTTCATCTGTGTGTATTACTTCAACTATATTAGCATCATCAGGAGATAAGCGTTCACTTTCATTACGATTTTCAAATAAAGGCAATGCTGGATCTAGTCCTAAAATAGTTATTTACAACATTTAATTGGAATTAAACCTTTATATATATATATGTATATATTTAAATAAAAGCACATTATAAATAAATATTAATTCACTACTATTATAATATTTACGTAGGTCTTACATTACCAAATTTTGTTATGACACAACAGAAAATATATATATTATAATTCCTATTTCAACTTTATTTTCATTACACCTTAATTTAATAAAAGTATTTTTAAAATATCAATGTCATTGATATTCTGAATAGTACATAATGTTGACTCAATCGAAAGAGGAAAAATCTTAATATATATATTAGTTAACATTATTATCAGGTACCCAAATATTTTTCTTCTATAATGCAACAATTTTGAGTTTCTCACTTAATTTTTAAATGTATTTTGGCTATAGTTGCTATAAAAATCTATTAAATCATTACTATTTCATACATCTGTGCTGTAATATGATTATATTGATTTTTTTATTAAATACGCGATGGCTGTTAGTAATAAAAAAATTTTCCATAACTGATACATGTAGTGGTAGTTTAATCCGATTCCTTAGACTTAGATTAAAATCCATTAATTAATAATTATATATAAGGAACTTATGTAGTCAATAAAGTAATTGATGATGCAAGTGTAACTTATTATAATGTCATCATTGCTGAAATCGATTTGATTTAGGTGTACTATAATATATTATGATATGTAACATTTAAAAATACAGAAAAATATGCTAATTTCATAAATTATGCACGTACTTTAGAAACCAACTACCCGAGTTATTTTATTTGTTTAAGATAAGATTATTTGATCATACATCAATTTTTCTTGTAATAAATTAGTTACTTAATAATTAATTTATCCTCGTATATTGTCGTTAATTCCTAATTATATACTTTATTATCATAAATGACTGTTAACCCTATCACAGTAACCTGTCAAGATAAATTTTACAATTTATTTTCAAAAGTTTTTTTAAGAATTTCAATAGTTTTCAGATAAATGTACAAGTATAAGCTGGATTTTGCACAGCTTAGTAATAATCTATTATAATAAAAAAATATATTAATTAAATGTATGCAAGACTTTGACGTAACAATGTTTAAAAATAAATTAAATTGATTAATTATTTTATAACGCACCTACGATGTAATTAACCTTACTGCTTGCTTTATAGCTAGCAATTCCCATAATGTGAGCACCTAAGGAATGCCCAATTAAAGATATTTGTTTTATATCTATTCCGTGGAATACAAGATAATCGATCAATATCGCTACATATTTTCCAACGTCTTCGACATAACTAGCTACTTTCCAATAGTTATTAGGAATCGGACCCCACAGAGATTGCAGTGGCCACCAATCAACAACAATTACGTTCGAATTACCATCAGTTACAAAAGCTGTTTGACAAAATTTAATGAACACAAAAAAATTTGTAAACATTATCCAGATTCAAACAAATCTGTGGCAATATTTACCATCTCTTATTAATTTACACGAACTCCCATCTTTAGAAGAAAAATATCCATGGGTGATAATTTTTGTATCACGACTAATATTGAAGTTCCTCAGGTTTAAATCCTCGGTATTATTAAGAAACATAGGCTGTCCGTCAGGATAATATTTTGAATATGTATAAAAAAATACATGATTTTCAATTTGAATCGGTATATCACTGTCTACTATATTGTAAATGTTATTTGTTATGGTTTGATCCCAAAAAAAATCTGCTGACTAAAAGTTAGGAAAGAAGAACGATAATAAAATTAATTTTATTTGCTTAATTTTTTCATAACTTTAATGATATAAAATATATAAATAAGACCTACTCTGCTGACTGCACACGAAATAATTGAAAATTGACATCGCGAAATTGCGATTCTTAATGCAAATATAAGTATATTAAATGCGAGTATCTTCATTCTTTCACAATAAATATAACTTTTCTCCATGAATTTTTATATTTATATGCTGCTGTGATTGATACTATTATCTAAGACACTTCAACAACAAGATAAAACTTTTACACTACTTAAATAAATTCAATTTCATTGAGCCGCTATGTACAAAGCTATGATTTTTATCGAACGTTTTTGTATCAAAGTCAGATATTTATTTTATAGAAATAAATTAACGATTAAAAAAGCAGTAATGCTGAATTATTTTATTATGAATACAATACCCTTGATTAAAAAAATAATATTTTCAATATTTCATTTCATAAGATGCATAAATGTGGACACGTGATTCAGGGTTTTTCAAAATATGAAATATATATGGTATATAAGAGTGACGACAGCGAATAAATTATATTACTAAAAAAAATTAAATGTACCTCGCATACATTAAAAATATCCTTATGAACAAATATTTACATTTCACATGATAAGGATTCAAATTATCATAAGTAACATTAATTTCATTATTCGTCAGATGCCTGCTTAGTAAAAAAAAATAGTGCAATAAATAACTTCAGTGAGTAATTCAGTAATTTACATAAATTAATTATTAAAACTTTCAAATAAATTATTAAATTCCTGATCTATTTGTAGATTATTGAATCAATTTTACGGTAACAAACGGCTTATTGGTTATTCCATTAGTTTCATTATGTCTGTTGCCTTCTTAGTAAATAAAGTAGAGCAATAAATTACTTTAGTGAGTGACTCAGCAATTTACATAAATTAATCATTAAGACATTCTAAAAATTCTTAAATTCCTCATCTATTTCCATATTACTGGATCAATACGAAAGTAACAAAGACACTCATTCTTATTATAAATTATATTTAATAATCTCGATGTATTACTCTTATTTTCAAAATATATTTAATCCTTTATTATAAAACATATTTATACATTAAGTTATTCATCGTTCAAAAATTTTAAGAAATTATTAAAATGAACATTAAAAACTAAATTAAAAATTTACATAAATTTACGAGCATTGAGAAAATATTGTTGAAACAAATTTAAAAGCTAAATTTTAGATTTTACTTTACCTAAGATGTTAAAAGCATTTACAATGATGTGTTAGATGAAAACTACTTCAATTAAAAATGAAATTAAAGTAGATAAAACCAATATTAATGTTAATAAATTGAATGAAGTATAGAAAAAAATCATCTAATCGTAAAAAATATGAAGAAGAATTCAATATTATTTTTTACAGCATTTTACAATAAATCACAATCCATCAAAATTACAATGAAGGTACTTATAATTGTGTATATTAATATTTTAAAGAAACAAATAAAATTTAAAAAATGACAATGATATATGTAATAAATTATAAAAATAGTGATTTAGTTTGATATTGTCGGTCATAAACTTAATGTTTTGAGTATGGTTTCATTTAAGTTTGAGAATAAAAATTATTTATCATCTCAATAATATATTTGATATGAAATTTTAGACTACAATAAATAAACACGCTAATACAAGAAAATATTTCTATATATGGCGATTTTTTATGAAAGTATTAAATTTTTAAAGTAAGAGTATCGATCTGTGATAATATCAAAGATTATTTTTAAATCAAGAATGATTTATATTATTATATCAATTTTGTTAATTTTATAAATAATAAATATTATAAATATATATAATAAAGCAAATTCAGACTGCAAATTAGATATAATTTATACCATTAATAAAATCTGTGCATATTGTACTAACTCGTAATAAATGTATTAATTATCTCGATAATTTTATGTTTGCTCTATTTATATATTGAATTTCAAGCTTTGATCTTAAACATTGTTCCTTGTATTTAAATAATATTTATTATTTCATTGCCTTTTTTATTTTGATATAAAACCCTAAAATTATAGTATTTTCTATAATTCAAAAGGATTTTTTTTTGCAAATCGTTTTACATTCTTGGTGTATAGTAACAGCTGTCACTGAAGATCAACAATTTGTAAATAATTAAATATAGATACTTGTATATATAATATCGAATCCCAATTTACAAGAATAGCTATATATACTACATTATTTTATTCTTTCATAATGAATATTTTTTTTCATAGTCAAAAATGTTTCTGTTAATAATTTAGTTTTAATTGACAGTGCTAATTATAATGTGTAATACTGATTTGGTCAATGTACGTATCTGATTAAAAATAAAATTTAAAGGCGTCAATAAACGAGAGAATTATTTGATTAAAAATAACAGCTTAATTACAGTCAAATGTTTATATAAATTGGGTACTTAGTAGAGCCGTTGTAAGCACTAACTGATTATCCCATACGGGATGTTTAAATTTCTATGTACTCATTCTTGGACTCAGGTCATTTGTATCTAGACTTTTGCAGCTATCTAGAATTTTCGATTTACTTATTCAGGTGGAGACTTCGTAACTTTAAGGAGTTCGAGAGGCTACAGAAAACGCTAAAATATATCGAATTATTTATTTCGTTGGACTAAAGGTCGCCTGGTTATAACACCTTATTTTTAAGGGTAATTTTTCTGTTCCACAGGATATTTCCATTACGTAGCAGGCTTCATGAAAATTCAACTATTGAATACGAAGACAGCCGAATTTAAAAATGTTTTATCACTACTAATTATTCTACATTATATCCTTCAGACGATTTCCCTCATGCAGCGATGAAAAATTGGAAAATATTGACCTAATGTTCCATTCTCTGTAATCCAAAGGCAAATTAAAATCGCAACAGAAGGTTGCCAGCTCAAAGCGTTTAAGCGAAGATCGAGCAGCCGCACAGCTTAATTCCGCTCTCGTCGACGAGTTCCGCACCCGACTCGCGAAGCCGGTACAGTGGACCTCAGTATCCGTGATCGCGTGCATCGCGCGGGCCGTTTGCAGCCAGCACGAATGAAGGAGGAGGCGCCGGAGGAGGAGGAGGAGGAGGTCGGATGGCGATCGCACGTGCAGAGCGACGGCGAAAGAGAAGAGAACGCGGGGCTGAGTATAGCGGAGCGCGTAGAAAGGTTGGGTGTGCTTCCGAGGGGTTAGAGCTCGTGGAGAGGAGAATAGAGCTAGAGGGAGATAGCGCCTGCAGTGACTAGCCTCCATCGATTTACCATGCGACGCCATCTTGCCACCCTATGCTTGGTCGGGGTTGACCACCCACCCGGTCGGCGCACACGTACGTGCGTGAGTGCATACACGGATTCAGGTATCAGGGTCGGAGGGCCGGTAGACATTTTGAAAAATGATCCGGCAAGTCATCGGAACCGTTCCGACTTTCAGCGGCGACTGCGCCGAGGCCCCCGTTGCCCCCGACCGCAGTCACACGCGCTGGGGTTTGGACTCGAATATGCGTAATTGAACGGATTTTAACCGTCGAAACGCTAGAATATGCAAATAATTAAGAAATGTCGTATCGCAAAAGTCGGACCGTCAAGATGCGGCGCGATCTCGTGCAGGTCGCGCCGGACGATTTAGAGGGATACATCCGAGCCGGCGATTGGCCTACGGAAATGGGAAATAATTTTTTACGTTCGCCTAGGATTTTAGGGCAAGAGCTGCATAGAAATGCATTGTAAAATTTGTAAGCTGGGATTTGATGCTTACAAAAGAACGAACGAGAGTGAAGCTCGGATAATATTGTTGCCGGATATCGGCCGGGATCTAATTTATTAGCCTCGTTTGACACTGTGCCCGTTCTTTAATCATCAAAGAGAAATTAATGGATTTAAATGTAAATTATCGGTTATTTGAATTGAGAAATATACAATTTCTTTACAAAAAGTACAATAAATCACTTTTAGTACTTTTTTATTATACCTCAATACATTTTTTCCGATATGATGGTTATGTTAAAAATTATTTACTTCATATGTAAAATGACTTTCATATTACAGTTACTAGCAGGCGTATCTATATTAAATAAACAATAACAATAATAAATTACTCTTTGCATGTAATAAAAATTTATACATATCTTGAAATATAGTGAGAAAAAATTATAGCTAAGCCTACGTTTTTACAGATTTTAATTAATCAAGAAATATTGTATTAGATTTAATTATTTTTAAAAACAATTGTAGTAAAATAATTTTTCTATTAATATTTAATATTAAGACTTGGTAAAAATACGAAATTTCAAATTTTAGCATATATCACTTTATCTTATTCCTAGCTTTATTTTCAAAAATTCAAAAAAATTGTGTTGAAAAGTCGGTATTTAATATTTCGGACTAATATAAATTTAAATTGCATGAAAAGTTTGCTTTGGATAATTTATCTTATTATATTGTAAATCGTGATGCCATGTTTACTACATTTTATTCAAATTGTGAAGGAAACATGATATACATTTAATATTTGAAAATCACTGTTAACACGTACAAATAGAGAAATTATTTTGTAAATTCCAAATATTACGATATTTTAAAAACAATATCATTTTTAATCTTTAAACTGATTTACAATAGAGGCAAAAATATTTGTATACCTTAAAAGTGTTTACCTTTCCTAACTTTATATTCTTGAATTTTATGTAGTATTTAAAATAAATAGTAGAAATAAAATAATATAAATAAAATAAATATGCATTACAAACCTGAGCACTATTAAAATACGTACTGGTATTTAAATAAAACTTATAATTAAAATTCTTTAATACATTATTTAAAAATACATTAAGTTTATATGTTATAAAATATTAATTTTATAAACTGATTTGTAAAAAGTAAACTCTTTGTATTAAATGCCTTTATAATCCAGATATAATCTTGATAATAATTAATCTTTAACGTTTTTGCTGTAATATCAAATAACAAATACTAAAATGATCTGCGACAGGATATTCTAAAAAAAGTTTTACCAATATAATTCTTTGTGTATTCAAAATAGGAAAAATATATTCTTGTCATTGTTTTCAATATAGCTCTTTAAATGATGGTAACTTATTATTTTTAACTTTTAAAAATAATGTTTATAAATTAATTAAATTTTCTACTTATAAATTGTAATGTATTTTGTACTTATGAATATTTATCATAATTATATTATAATATAAAATTGTATATGCCGAAATACTTGAAGTTTATTTTAGTTATGTTCATTAAATTTTTTTTTTTGAACAATTAACGACATTTTCATAAGGGTAATTATAATATTTATTATTCTGATTAGCCAAGCGTATATATTTTCTTAAAAATTAAAAAATAATCAAAAAGCAGTTTATTATAACTATAAAATTCAATTCGCGTTTTTATTTAAATACCTTTCAAATAGTCAAAGTGTTAAAATATTTTTGTAAATTCTCGACTGTTACAAGAAGCTTTTAAAAAATTTTCTGAAAGAACTTTATCTGCTTTATATATGTATAAACTTTTATATAAAAAAAAGTTTTTACTTAATACGTTTTCATCATTGTAAAAATGAATAGCATAAAACGGTCAAGGTATTCACTCGTTAAAGGTGACATAGATCGAGCAGTATATACTTTAAAAAAATGAAGATGCGACATGCAGCACTATACCCTAGAAATTTACATACGCACAATAATTTCCAGGCCCAAGTACGGCATATTTTTTCGGGTAAACAAACGTATCACGTTATTAAATAAAATATGGCGACACGGGCCGTACGCACACAATGATTCGCGAGAGCGAACGCGTAGGCGCATCACTTGCCACGCAAGTGTTTGTTTGTTCACCTCGCCGAGAAGGGTCCGGGAGGGGATAGAAGAGGTAGAAATAAAATAGGAAAAAAAAGGCTACGTGAACGGGTGCCAGAGTTCGTTTGGGCGAGGGCAATAAACAGCTATAATGGAATACGAGAAGGCGAGACAGGGATGGGTGGGGCGAGGGGATGCCGGGGCTAGAATGTTGCCCGGCGCGGGCGGGGCAGGGGGAGTGCGATAGAGGACCGCGCGTAGAGAAAGATTTCAATCGCCTACACTCCAATCGGTGCGACGAGTGGACAATGCGAGCATTCGCGGACTCGTCGCGCGGTCGATCGACTTTCGATTAACCCAAAAGATTTTTCTTGTTTTTCCCGCGTTCTATCGGTCCCCCTTCGCGCCCCATCTCTCGCTTCAACTGAAAGGCAAACGAACGGGAGAAAAAAACGCGCTCGGATACAGGGGCAGAGAAGGAAAAATAGGGAGAGAGAATAAGAGTGAAACAGAGAGTGAATGAGTGAATGATGGCGAGACTGGAAGGTTGGGAGGGACAGAGTAAATGAGTGAGCAAGAGGAGGATAACTGCGTCCGCGTTTTTAGGAAACCGGCGATCCTTCCGTACTGTCCATTGTCAGAGCTCTCGTGAGAAACGCACTTACAATCCCTATCTATCGGACGACCGATCTGATCTAAGTTAATGAACGGAAAAGTTCAGCTTTGATTACTGCGCGATCCCGGCAATCGTCGCATAGTTTTATTAAACGTGACTTTTTCGTTAGCCTTCGGCACTACTATTTTATTTCTTGCGGCTCGTTCCAGTGGCTAATTTTTCGTTCTAGCGCATTCTGACGAGTTACTCTGTCAATAGTCATTAGGTCAAGTGATGCGCCACGGAAATGCATTGTTGCTCAATACATTCGTAACGTTGATGCCAAGCGATAGCTTATACGATATTATCGTATGCTCTTGTGCTTCTAAAGGGAAAAATCATTAACGCATTCTATTGTATTTTTTTTTTGTCAACATTTAAACTGATATATTTTATACTTACTTTGATTTATTGTTCATTCGTGAATTAGCTATAATTTGTTGATATTGTACAAGTTTTTTTATTTCTGTTCTCAGGTTTGTTATAATAGTTCTCATTCAAATATGAAAACTATCTTATCAAACTAATAAAAAAGGCTGGTAATAATTAAAAAATTTGCAATATTAACTCAACCAATGTTAATGCTTAAAAATTATCTCTCTGATCCATACAAATTTTCATTCTCGCGTGCTCCTTTATTATTATTTAAGATAATAAAAACTTTAATTATATGTACCACAACCGCTTATTATGTGAATAATGACTGATTTATTTATTAAGCAACGATATTTAAATTATATTTCAAGAAATACCGATAAAAAATAATTAAAATACATGTTTAGCAAATACTTACTGTTAAAAGGCATATTACTTTTTCACTGATAGAGTCAATATAAACATCGTGATTAAAGTCATGTATTTTATTAATAATCTTATGAAAATAAACGAAGTTAACATAGTATATAAATTAAAAAATTAAATTTTCTTAAATAAATAATAATCATTAATATAATTAACAAAGATTTTATTTAGAACTATTTTACATTCTTTTATTTAGTTGAAGAGACTAGAAATTAGGGTTCATAAATCATTTTATTTAGTTAATATTATTTTAAACAGAGATATTATAAATAAGGAAAAAATATATATGTATATCAGATTATGCTTTATAGTAGCTGTTCTAAACAATTTGACAAAGTATTGATATGAATGTAAACAAATTAAAATATATACTTTAATCTTAGAATTTATATGTTTAAAACTCTCTTATTAAATATTATTATTAATAATAATATATGTTTTGTGTGAAGTACGATTACAGATGTATTTATATATATATATATATATATATATACACGTGTATATATATACACGTGTATATTTATATTTACGTGGTTATAAAATAATTGTAATTGACTGTGTTGTATGTATTTGAACAATTATAATATGTATGAATTTATAAATAAATAGTATTTTAAATAAATAAAAAGGCTTGTAATATAGCATTTAATAGATTATTATTTAATACCGTAGTTTTTATTATATATAACAAACGTACGTAACGAACATGATTTTATTTTATAAACAATTTTATAAACAATTTTAAAACGATTATAATTCACAAATTAATCTATGTATACTTTGTTTAAATAATTGTAAATAATACATCTTTAATTTATAATAATTATTATTAATATTTATAAAGCGATTATCTTCATATATTGGAAGCACGGCTACCACCTATTAAAAAAATAAGCGTCTTTTGAATATTACTTGGATGGAAAATCATTTATTATAAGTAGAATGTGTTTTTGTATGAACAGTGTACTTGTTGCAAGTATGGACCATGAAATGAACAGAATGAGAGATGGAGGAACATAAAGAAAAGAGTTAATGACGGAGAGAGGAGTTATGAAAGAGGCAGTGCCTCAAATCCTTAGATAAAAGTGCGTATTTCTCAATATAGTCAGGGATTATCAGCCGTAGAGATCCTATCGATGCCGGAGATAAATATGTAGGGAAGGGAATATGCAGGGGGAGGGGCGAGTTGATATGGAGGGAGAGATAAACGAGTATATCGTGGGAGAAGCTTTTTTAAACGTCGATCCATCATGACGTGACGACCTCGTGTCGATGATAAGTCGGTGCGTCACCTCGTCCGCGATTTTCTATGTATTTGCAACGACCGCTTTTATTCATATACAAATTTGAACATATACGCTTAAATATATACTTAGAAGCAATAGTATTATGCAGTGAAAGAAAAAAGTTAACGTAGCAATAGAAAAAAAAAATTATTCTCGCTATCTAATTGATTGATTACCCTAGTTAAGATGAGGATTACTAAATATGTGGACGCGACTGTATTGTGAAAACGTAAGGCATAATCAAAATATATTACCTAAAGTACTTATTAGACAATTCAGATGACGATTTTCTTTTTGATACTATCAATGTTAAGACAGGGCAATAAAATCTATGTAAAAACAAAATTTAATTTTTTTAACTAGTTAAAATAGTAAGTTCAATTATTATTTTAATTAGTTTAGAAATATATATTAATAAATAATAAATTCATGATATTAAATAACTTAAATAAATTCATATAATTTATTAAAATCATATATAAATTCCAGTTCAATTGAATTCAAAATTTTATAATACTCATTTGGACTTATTCCTTTGCTATTATGTCAACTACACCCAAACATAATTGTTCGCAACTCTAGAAGAAAATTTAGTTAGATTATAATAAAACTTTAAATTAGTCTTCCATTCTAGGAAAATAAAATTTGTTTGATAAGTATAATAAATAAAATTTTAAATTCTTTTAATGCAGAAAAAATTTGCTATTAAAATACGCCCTATTAAACATGCAATTACGAGTTCTAAGACCAGTATATTATTCCTCCACTGACATAGCAACGATCGATTGATTATCTGACGTTGCATGAGCCATAGATCCTTAAGATTCAGAAATCAATGAGCTATAAACGCCATGAACATCAGGAGGATTCACAAAGCTACGATCCACTCGCCTTCAATATTATCTGCCTCGTAGCCCCTGCATCACAGATACACGCAAAGCGGCCGCCAATGACGCCTGCATTGACTTATGGAAAAAAAGTTCCGGTACTCCAACCCTCCGGAGGCTCATCGAGCCCCGTGTCCACGGACGCGCACAACCGCGCATCTGCGCCGACGAGGAACTTCCAGTGTAACTGATGGTGCTTCTGAGTGTCACGGCCAGACTCCACTTCTTTGCGCGCGCGTGCGTGCGTATGTGTACGACGCCTCCCAGCTTCCGGTACATATCGTCCGATGCACGTTTATGCAGGAGAGACACGTGCAATGTGAGATCGTACATGTGCGCAATACACGTGGCCCGACGGGGCGGTGACGACGCTTGATACGCAGCTACGGCGTGAGAGAGGACGGCGCCGTGGCGGTAGAGGATGGGGCAACGGGAGGATCTAGCGCGATTCTATCGAGGCATTTGTTTCTGGGTGATTTCGCGCACCGCGTCGCCCTGGCAACCTACTAAATATTGCTGCCAACGATGCGTTTCGAGACGATTTCGTAACTTTACGCCAATGATCAGGATTTATGAGATTTCATTTTTCTTCCTTATGTGTGCGTGTAAGGGAAGAGTCATTCAGGTGCGAGGGGCATGAGTAACAGGATGAGTGAGCGAGTTAGCTTTTAGAAGTTGTTAAATATGCTTCTCGGTCTGAATCTTCTGTATAAATCAATAAGCTACGCTTTGTTAGGATTTGTTCAATCAAAGGTACTACAAAGTCTATATATTCGAAATTTTGCTCCGCTAATGAGGTTTATTTGAAATTTAAATTAAGCTTAGAAGATTATACTTATTAAATTTTATACAATACGTATGCATAAGAGTCATTAGATTACTAAAATAAATATTGCAGAAATCATTAAAACTACGTGAAAAGCTGCATTTTATAAACTATTTGGTTTACATTAAAAAATCCTTTTCGACTTATTGTTATTATACTGGCCTTTATAACCTTTTCATTATATACGAATAGATTTTATTTTCAATAAAAAAAAACACACACACTCGCTTCTCGTAAAATGTATAAATATTTTATCACAATTTACATTCATTGTAGAATGGCGAGGATCAATTTTTTTACCGGACAACAATGTTTAATATTTCATGAAGCTAACATATCTAGTATCATCACTTATAAATTCGTATCGAAATTGGACTCTAGGAATGCATAGAATCATCAGTAGCTAACGCGTTGTAGGGCATTGGGCATTAACGATGCTGGCCATCGCCGTATCAATTGTATTCGACAAACGTAAAACGTAAATGCACGACGAAGGAAACTAATATCGTTAATAGACATTTATGTTTAATTAGACAATCTACTGAATTTACAAAATTCTAAATCTTATGGATAGGCACAATTTAATCTTCTACAGTGCTTTTAATTAAATTCTTTTTCATTATTAAAAAAACATTAAATTATTGAAACTTTTTTGAAATCATAATCCACTGTGTTAAAAAGCAATTTAATATAAAAAATTATATCGAATACATTTATCTATTTTTAAAAAAAAATTCTACCTTCTTTTATATTTACATTTTTTTGTTATTAATAATTTTCATGTACATTGTAAAAAAAAGTGTCTTTTGAAATTTGCAATTTTACTATTACAACATAAATAGGTTTAAACAAGCGTTATCCATATATATCATACATCTATACATATTATTTATATATATACTTTTGCATTTGGGTATCACTTATTCACGATTCAAACATTGTATAACATAATATTATTGTCATATTCCATATTATCATTGACCCATCAGTTTCATATTTATTGCCCTATGAGACATCTTTATAACCTTTGAAATTAATAATTACACATGAGAAGACTTCTATTTAATTAATTGCGTTAATTAGAATCTTTTATCTATGATTTTATAAATCTTAAAATTTGTAAACATAAATATGTAAATAACATATAACATCTACATTTAAAAACACATACTTTTTACAGAATTATAATGCATAAACATACATTATTTTTTTTTTTATATCAATGTAAAGAAAAATACTACAAAATTAAAGTTAATATATTTTCATAAATTATAACGGTGTCCAATTAAAAAGGTTTCACAAAGTGATTTTCTAATAGATTCTTAAAGTATTATGATCAACTACTATTTAAATGTGTAAATTAGTGTTATGCAAAAGTTAATATAAAGACGGAACATTAATCCAATTCCTTGAAAGATTTATTATTTACAAATGAATTAAAATAGGAGCATTTTTAAAATCTTCATTTAGAATTCCCCAATAGACACGCTATCTCAAAATGTAACGACGATCTCCCATTCTATTAGTATATGCGCACAAGTAATGCTGTCAGGTTTCACCGACCCGTGAGCTTCCAGAAAAAGCATCTGCAATCGATCCGTTGACAAGGTGATTAAACTTTCATTATAGCCGACTAAATTTGAGTCAAAAATATCTATCTCCTCTTCAACTCACCACCTCCGATTCCATAGTCTCCATCCTTATGGTGCTGCTCAAAATTTCCATCCGACCTCACCACCTCCCCCTTCTCACCGCCGTCTCCGCTGCGTTGCACATTCGCGCCCTACTTACACATTAGAGGTTTACGATGTTCGGTCTGGGCTTTCGAAAGTTTTTTTTATCCATGAGTTAATGAAATTAAAGAGCTGCATTGATAGCAGTGCGATACGTTTATACGTGGAGTGATGGGACCGATTATGTTCTGCGCATTAATCTTGTACGCGATGACAATGTAGAGGGCCGATTTCGCTCTTTACTCTAAATAAATATTTTCCCCCTACATTTGATTACAAAATACTGATGGTATCGAACTAATTTCTATGTATATGTAATTCAGTAATGGCCAGGCAGAAATTGTTCAATTCAATAATTGAGTTTGCCCTTCAGACGTAGAAAATACTATTAAAGATACATTAGAAAACATTTTGAGGAATAGCTTCCTATAAATAGTCCAGGTTTCGAAGAATATTATACAACTATATTACAATTGTAAACCGTTAAAGTATATATTCGGTTGTAACTAGATGAATGCTACTAAATTTATCGAAACATTGCTTAAAAAAATGTTGAACGTGAATCTTTTTTATTAATTATTATTATAAATAACAAACGTCTTATACGTAGCAATAAGATATATTCTCTAATAAATATAAAAACGTTTTTATTCATGAATGACTAATAATAGATTAAAATTACTTTTAAGTTTTGTTGTAAAATTAAAAATATTTAAAATCTCCATTTTTATGAAAATTTTGATAAAAATAATTGAAATACGAAGATAATGTATAATAAAAAGAAAATAAAAAAATATTTATTTTTAAATTAGATAATTTAATTTTCCATATTTAATCTTATAAGTTTTTAAAAATATAAAATTTTTATCCAGCTTTAATACAATTTCTATTTATCAACTTTGGCTAGATTTTTTAATTTTTCTCGCTTCGAAATAATGACGATAATAAAATTTGGTATTATTAAATTTGTTTATTAACTAATATATTATGAAAATAGATTTATTTATATGTATATAAATTTTCAGCTCATATTTGAAATTAAATAATCAATAATATTTACCTCTCCTACATCTGTAAGTCATATAAGAATTTTAATACATAACCTTCTATTGTTAACCATTTCAAAAATTAACTATATTTTATAATACGATAATTGGTTTTCTGATTTTTACGATAATTACTTTTTCTAACTTTCTTAAAGTCTCCTTAATTTAATAATAAACATGCTATTTCGTTCTTAATTTATTTTAAAAAATATTAATCTTATTTATACAGTACACAAGAATTATATACCTGAAATTAATTAGGACTTCTTAATTAATAAAAAAAAATATTTTCAATAAATTTTTATACAAATATGATAATTAATTTAATTAAAAACAAATTATATGAACTGGTAAGTTAAATAATTTTTTTATTAAAAAAAATAAATTAGATTTAAGTAAGAAGCTTAATTAAATACATAACAACAATACTTTTCAATAAAATATATTAATTTTATAGCTAAATTGAAATTTTATAAATTTCACTTAAGGTAGATTTTTCATGTTCCAGTTAATATTATTATCATATCATTCATCATTTAATAATTTATATTGTCAATATATTTTTTAAATTATTAAAATACTAGCATATTTCATTAACTATTATAAATATATTTTTATAAAGAATATTAAAAAAAAATTTTTTTTTATTTATTTATAGAAAATTTTCGTAACTATAATTTCAAATCCGTAAGGATTCCAATTTAAAAGCTTATTATTGATCATTAACTTTGACATTATACTAAACTAGAAATTGAAGCTTTTTAAAAATATTGTTTTAAATATAGTTATCTTTTCAATATCAAAAATACCAAAATATTTCAAAATCGTGGTCAATATTTTTAATCAAATTTCAGATTCAGAAACTAGATTATATGTTTTGCCTAATTACCCTATTAATGAATTCTAGTGATTGACCTTGACTATGGTTTATGTCAAGTTTAAATTTTAGTTAAAATATTAACAGCCTTTTTGTATTTAGTAAAATAATTGTAAAATGTTATGTATGTATGAAAATTGATTTATTTGTCGGTTTTGTAAAAATATTCAATGAATAATTTAAATTAACAAATTGATATAATTACAAGAGTTTTTTAAAGTTTATAAAAAATCCATAAAAAGTAGAAAAAAATAAGACTCAGTATAATTTTAAAGCAAACATCATTTAGTAATTTAACACTTACTAACAGTAATTGCGAATTTTCAGAAGTATTGCTGTAAATAAATGTTAATAATATAAAGTAAGAATCTCGGAATATTATGGAACATAGGATTTATCATTTACATTGGCTTAATTAATAGGGATCACAATGGACCTGAAAGTAGCTTTTTCTGCACTATAATAAAGTGCCGTTCTTTTTTCCGAATAATCCTCCTATCGCATTTCATCGAATAATGAATGCCTCGCTCAGGAGGTACAAACATTTAAGATGTTTAAAACATCAGGACAATATTACGTGCAATTCCGCTTGTATAGAAACTCGCAATAATAAACTAGAAAGGATTTACTACTAAGGTTAGGCGACGCACAACGTAATTGCCTCGTGCCGCCCCCGACAAAATAACGGCGGAACTCAAACCCGTGAACTTGACATGCATGCCGTGTCCGTGTGGTGATGCTTGGTGAAATTTTTGCGTAGCGCGGATGCGGTACACTCGTTGCCAGTGTGCTACCAATGCAAATGGAACAAAGCCTCCGTGTGCGTCTCGCGGCTGAATATCAGGAGGGCGGATTTCGACACCTTCGTCGGTTGTTCGAGGAGATGACTCGGGAATGGAGCATCGACTGGTACAACATACGATACTACGTTTTCCGAGGTATTATGTCCGCTACTGATCCTTACTCTATTGATGTTGTACTCCGGGATTTCGGATTTACGGCGCCAAACGTGGCTAATGCTTAACGACGTGGCTTGACGCACCGAGTGTTTCACTAAACTTAACGAATGGACTTTTAAAAATTCTTTGATTTAATGGCGTGAGTTTATTCTGAAAGTTTGCCCATCCGTGTAATCGTATGGTTCGCTCGAGTCAGCATTTCGATAAAAGTATACTTGCGTGTACTGCACCTGCAGCATCTCTGCTAAATACCACAATATATTATTTTAACATGCTTTATAATATTGTAAGAATTACACTAGTAGATACAGCTACTTGAAAAAGGAAGTTCTCGGGATAATACCAACAAGAATATGTATTGCCTTTTTCGTTTAAGACTCTATTTACTGATACTTATCTTTACACTATTTTAATTGGAATTATTTTCTTATGTTATTTGTTTAAAAGTTACTTAGTCTCCATCGGATAAAAGTATTTGTTTACAATTGAATATATAAACAATTATGGGAAACATATTAATCTGTGCTAAGGATGAGGTAACGAACGGAGTGACACAGTTGCCACGCGCATACATACTGACAAATAACGGTTTACAAACCGTACAGATCGTATATTTTCCAAAGACTAGCATCAATGTTCTAATAATGCTAGCATATTTTAAATCCCAAAATGGTACGATTCTATTTCTCAATTTCAAATACCAACTACAATTCATTGCATTACTTTGTTTTTAATATATTTTCTAATGTTTTTTAAGCCATATGATGAAAATGGATGAAAAATCCAATCTATTTTTTTTTAAAACTTCAAGATTTTAATAAAATAACTTCATATTTATTTTCTTTTAAATTTTATAATACTTACTTATATTCATTTAATTTCTATCGTTTCAAATTCAATGCACTCAGAATATTTGAAACGATAAAAAAATGCTATAAAATATTATTCTAAGCGCATACCATATTACAATTTTGACAAGTGATTGATTTGTGTACTGATAAAATTAATGTTAAGTTTATTATTATTAAAATACTAATGTAAAAATTTTTTTTTCTTATAAAAGCATACTTATATTTAGATTTTTTCATTACAAAAAAAGTATATATATAATTGTTATCTAGGAATTAATAATTATAATCAAACATAAATAAGAAATATACATAAGATTGTTTCAATAAAAAAATTTTCTAATAAATATTGCCAAATGTATTATCCAATGATACGTATAATCAAAAAATAAATATGCTTTGTAGTATTTAAACATTATATATAATGTAATAAAAAACGATAATTATTTGTATTATAATCTCTTCTTTTTTATTTTATTTACAAACAAAAAAAAATGAAATTTACGTACATGATCGTTAAATACATAGTATCGATTCAATAATATTTTAATATAATGATTTATTTTATAATAATATTATAATAATAATTCAATTAATATAATATAAATATATTAATAATTAATATAATAATAATTTTACATAATAATTTTAATATCTCATCATGTATGCTCAAGAAATGTTTTGTATTAATTTATAAATATAAAATATAAAATATGTTTTACTGCTATTTATTGTATTTAATATTATTGAAATTTTAAATAATAACAGTGTTATGAAATATATACAAATATAACATAATTATGAAAAGTAATCATATCAAATGTAATAAGTTTTAAAACCTAAGCATTGAAGTTATATTACTCTGTATTTTTTTTATTATTCATTCAAAAGAAATAATACATTTTCTTCATTGGTGATATAAAATAACATGATCTTTATTATAGTGATTGTCTTTCACAACATAATCGATGACTCAATAGATATATTAGTATCTGACGTGTATATTACATTTTATATTAAATAATAGAAAATAGTAAACTTAAACCTTTAATGCTATAGCGATTAACCTTAAGCCTGGAATCTATTAAATCCAGCAGAATAGTGATTTGAAGACCAGCTTACATAACCCTATAAAACATGCTCGCATCCCTAGTTTGAGCTATGGAAAGCAGGTGGATACTACAAAGTAATCACGACATTCAGTATTTGCGAACGGGACACTGCCTTATTATATTCGCCACTCTCCATACTTTGTGAATGATTGTATTTCCAGGTAAGATTTTGTCCAGGAGATATATTACAAAGTATGGCTTACTCAATATACATCTTTGACAATATATTTCATATCTTAATAAAGTTTTTTGTGAGTTCTATAATGTATTGTAAACAGGAATATTTTTTTCTATAGCTAGTAGTGCCTATTGAAATTTAAATCATAATAATTAATTTAAATATACAAGAATATTCGCAAAACTTATGGGTTAGTAGTAAACAGTTAGTAATACTTTTCATAATCGATCTATTTTCACCATTTTCAATATTTCCTCTTCATATTTAATAAATTTTGCGTACTTTTCTCTCCTTTCATTACTTTAAATTGTAAATTTTTAGTATTCGTATTTTTCATTGAGATTTCAGTTCTTTTCTCTGCAGTTCTCTTGCCATTTCGTCTTCGTTAATGATGCACGCAAATCAGGAATAGAGAAAACAATCTATTGACTTTGAAATTGATTGAATTTTGGCGAATAAATTTGATTAAAACTTTAAAGTTCGCTTGTGTGCAGAACGAATTTACTGTTTTAATAGTTGACATTGCAGTGCATTTCAACATTTTTTGGTGTTTGAGAATTGGATTTTTATTTTAAATACAATGCGGCTAGTCAATTGTCAACTTTGCTTTATATTTTTTTATTGAATTAAAATGTATACAGCAATCAATTATGAGTAAAAATTCATATTTACTATTCTTCTTAATCAAAAAACAATAGTTAATCGAATAATTTTTAATTATCTGCAAGCAAGTAACTGATTCAACATTGATCGCTTATATTATGATTACGTTAATTACAGCATCTATATGTAAAGGCAATAAATAAATGTGTGTATATATATATATATATATATATATATATACACATTATAAAGTATTAATGTAATATATTAATACAAAAATCAATTTTATAATTGCTGATAATATATGACTTATACAATACGTAAATTTTTTTAATAGAGAGTATGTACTTATTTAAGTTATTAGTTTAGCATTTTATTATATATAATCTAATCTAGAATCTATTGAAAGCTGCGATGGTCTTATGTGAATATTGTAGATATTTTATCTTGTCTTGCATCTTATCTGATACAAATAATGATGTGGATTAAATAATAAAGAAATTAAAATATTTTACTTTTATTTGAAACATTAGCTATTATACTCTGTGACTTTTATATCCAGCTTAATAGAATTTCGTATAGTTAAAGCATAAGCGTAATTTATTAAGAAGTTAGTCTGGAACATATTGAAAATTGAAAGGAAATCATTTTTAATCTTTCATAGTCAATGAAACATAATAAATTTTTTAAATAGAAGTAAATAGTAGAGAACTTTTTCATATTTACTTCATAAATAATATCATACAGTGAAAATAATATTTTTTTATAATATTTATAAATTTAAATTTAAAATAGTATATTTATACTAATATACTCTATAAATATTTTTATGCTTTCAAAGTTATTTAAATTAAATATATATATGTATGTATTAAATGAATTTTTAATTTAATAATTCATTTAAATTTTTTAAATAATTACTTAAAAATCATACAAACTAATAATTAGAAAATAATTACAATAATCAGAACATATTTGGAGGAAATTCCTTAATGTTTGCTTAGAAAAGTATTAGAAAAATTAAACTGTTTTAAATGTATTTACCTAGTAAAGTGATTCTAAATGGACCGCTAAAATTGTATCTCTTACGATTATCTTTTACGATAACACAATAGATATATTCATAAAATACTGTATAAAATTTTACGGATTCTTAGTCCTTACTTCATAGATAAATGTGCGGTATTCATTAGATAATGACCAATAAAAATTTATAAAAATATTATCTTATCTAAATTCTAGGTCGATAAAATTAATATAGTAATGGAAATTTGATTTTTTTTTTTAAATTTAAAAACACAGTACTTACTTATTGTATATTGTTTTTTAACGTAATATATATTTGAAATTGAAATATTTCTGACTTATCAATTTAACAAAGTGTATATATTTTTACACCTTCTTATGTGTTGGATTAAGTGATTCGTAATATTCTTGG
Organism: Kradibia gibbosae; assembly: GCA_018907135.1. NCBI lineage: Eukaryota > Metazoa > Arthropoda > Insecta > Hymenoptera > Agaonidae > Kradibia > Kradibia gibbosae. The sequence goes on from JACCHX010000001.1 coordinate 17,334,290, forward strand.
CTTCGGCTTTGTATTAGATACATAAAAGTTAAGTACGGTAGTTAATATAACAATAATATGAAGATCAGGGATGAGAATAATTACTTTTATAAAAATCAATAACAAAAATCAGAGTAATTATTAAATCTTAAACTTTCTGCTTCGTGGGGCATTCTTGTATTTTAATGAATGTACGCAAGCTTTTTATGTTACAAATGATACGATGTTCGCAAGCTAAAACTGGTTTGTTATCCATCAGTAGTCAAGAAAAGGGCACAAGTATATTTGCCCAGTTGGCGTAATCAGAAACGTAAAATGTGCAATCTTTCATATCATTCAATATCAACATTGAATGGTATATCAAAATTAGCAGTGCGCCAGAATTTACTTTGCACGTTATGTTTTCACTGCTGGACTGGAGTCAGAGGCAGAGGCAGAGAGACATCGAAAAAGGAGACCCAAAGATTAGAATGGCCTTGTCGCTGTCATCGTCGTCGTTGGCGTCGTTGTTCTCGACGACATCGTCGCCGGCGCAAACCCTTGCCGCGTCTCCATCTGTGAACACGCGCCAAGGGATCGCACGAGCACAATTTTATGTACATGAACTTAGGCGCACTGAACCGCGCGCCGACACACTCACACGCGCGCGCACGGACAAAAGCGCCCACCCATGTAGCCCCTCCCTCCCACCCGCCCCCGACCCCTCGCACAAACATTCACTAACCCTTTTCTTCTCGACCATTCCCTTCGGTCCACCCTTACGTATCCCTCGGAGGTAGATATACGCGCTGTGTCGGACCTCTATAAATTCCCTCAGGATTTTTCTTTCCTCCACTTGCCTTAATTAAAGCCGTCCCTTACGACCCCTTACGACTGGAGGAGAGCTCCACCCTCGTCTCTATAGGTCGTTTTCTCTCTTACTCCCCGAACCAGACCTTCCAAACAGAAATTCGCTCGTCCCCATTGACTGCGTATTCGCCTGCCCGAATGTGTGAGTATTATGTAATGCAAGGGTTCGTGAGCATTCGGGGTGGGCTTTTCTGTTTCCATGAGTGAACTATATGTTTCTGTCTCTCTCTCTCTCTCTCTCTCTCTCTCTCTCTCTCTCTCTGTCTTTCTGTCTGTATGCTTATGCGTCTCCTTTTCTCGTCCTACGCTTACACATACGCACACAATCTCTCTCTCTCTATCTCTGTGTTTCTTTCTGAATATCTATCTCACTCATACTCTTTCTCTCTCTATCTCTGTAAGCACGCAATTGACGGCATTCGCGAGACAATTACAGTAATGCCGCGCAATACTTCGTTGCCTCACATGTAATAATGCAAAGTGGATCAGAAATGTGACAATGACGATGAGTTTCCTCTATTTACCAGACGAACTCGAAGTTTGTTTTTTCTCATTTTCTTATAGAATTTTAAGAAATAAAGATAAACAAAAAGGGATTTTTTCTTGTAATGCATTTTTATCATGTATTATAAAAATCTTTTATAATATTCTGCTAAATTTATATTAATTAAAATAGTATATAAAAAGATTTTAATTTTAATTATTTTTATTTTACACGCATAAAAAAATTCAATAATAAGTTTTGTGTTTAAACAATCAAATCATCGATTTTGAAATTTAAGATATTTTTTTACCTTTTGAATTTGGAAGTCAAAATATTTTTTAAAAAAGAAAAACAGTTTATTAAAAAAAAGTTAAGTTTCTAAAAATACTATTACATATATAAATAAAAAAAAATTTATGATAATAATTACTCGCTTAAGATATGGCGAACTAGTTGCATTTCTACATCGTTATGAAGTTTACAAATAAAACTCAATTTTGAAGAAAAACGCACATATTATATATACTAATAAATATAATATAGTCCGTTTAGTATAGAATTCCTTTTTTAGGATGTCTACAAATTACAATTTTTATTAGTATTTCACCTCTATTCAAAATAATTTTTTGTATTTAATTTGTACTCTTTGGCCATGTTATGATGCTGGAGTAACTAAATTAAAATTTTTATTAGCATTAATTATTTACTTGTTATAAACCTATATACAGTACTGAAAAATACAGTAGTTCTTAAAGCAATGAAATTTATTTATAATATTATATATCATTATAATTTTACGAAAAACATTAAAGAATTTCAGGTTGATATGTCTACAAATAATTATAAATACTATATTATATAAAATTTGTCTTATATAAATCTCTTAACGAAAGATTCCATCAATGACGAAATGAACACTAAAATGAGGTGAATGAAAAAATGAATATATTATTTAAATTTCGAAGGGTTTTAATTTTTTGCAGTAAACTTAATTTATTTAATACATTTTTAATTCTCAGCATCGTTATTTAAACAACTGATAATGAGTTAAGACAATTAGTGGCTTGCTTTCGAAATAATGACCACATATACGGTTGGTGGCTATAGTGCGCTGCCAATGGAATCGAAGGCTCTTGCAATAATTAATTGGAAACACAGTAGAATGTATTGTAGCGATCATGTACCTAGCAATGGTCAACATATAGGTGTCTCAATCAAACTAATATCGTCGGAATATCATGATTGCTATAATGGACAGCAGTGAATACGGACATTTATTTGCCTGTTTTAAAAACAACACCGTGTCTACACGTATCATATAGACTCTCCGGTACATTTAAACGTGGCTTCAGCTGCTACTGCCACTACTATTTCTGCTGCTTTTGCCTCTCGCAACTATTTTACGGTTACAGCATCGTCGTAATATCTCAAGGGGTTCACTTTTTATTTAAATGTATTAATATTGGATTCCTTTCAAAGTCAGAAAAATATCCATTAATGATTTTTAGATTCATTTCCATGTGAATCTTAATAATCTACTGCATTTACATAACTACATATATGTAAGAAGCCTAAGCCGTTAAATATATATACTGATAACCATTAAAGTAACCATAATTACAATAATTTACAATATATAAATTATACATTTATATAAAAAAAATCTGAAACTAAATTTGAGATTTTCTTATTCTCATTAAGTTTACTATTTTAATTAATTTCAAATAATAAAATTTCAATAATTGGTTATTAACAAATAAATTTTTTAATTATTTTTAATTATGGATAATTTTATAAAAATTTCAGTATAATTGATGATAAAATATCCATGAAATTTGTTTATAGTTTTGTACGTATCTTTTATATAACAACGTTAAAAATAATATTTAAATTATTAATCGTCGAAATTACAATTTTGGATTTTCTGTAAAAAATTTCCGAATTGACTATAAGACATCTTAATTACAAATAATAATTTATTTTCGAAATTAATAAAGTTTAAACAAAAATAAAAAATTACAATCACCCATCAAAAGGCAAAAAGTCATCTTCATTCAGGCTATGTAACTTTGCCATTTAATGCTTGAGTGCTTTAGCAGAGAAAACTTCATAATTACAAAAGTGTCTTCGAGCGTAAGAAAAGTCTCTCATATTCGACGCCAACCAATGTACCTCTTTACTGTCCGCACTTCACTTTTGTGCAAAAGTATTTTAATTTGGGTCACAATTCAATCTCACTGGGAACGGACAACTCAAGCGTCATTAGTTGTCGTTGCGAATAGAACCAAATGTAATGCGAGCAACGCAGCTGACGCTACTGTAAACTGGATAGCTGTAAGAATAGCAAAAGCTAAGGTAAAAAAATAAAAAGTATCGCGTGGTATACCGCATAGTTATAGGTTAGAACTAACGAAAGTTTTCTCCAGTTGTGCTTGGTTCTTCGACACCCAGGACCGCAGTATCGCGGTTTTAAGCAAGGATGAAAGTGAAAAAGAAATCTACATACACACATACGTACTTAGGCATTTATGTAAAGAAAGAAGGAAGGATAGAAAAGGGATAATACACGTATAATATAAGATGATAATATGTGATACGTGGCGAGTGAAAGGAATCGAGAAGTAATGGTAGTGGAATGAAGAAAAGAGGTGCAAAGCGGAAGGTTAGGAAGAAATGGAGAAAGTGTATTCGCTTGAAACGCCACGCCATCTTTTCCGTATTTTTCTTACTGCTCGTAAGTAAATAAAAAGAAGAAAGCGTAGGAGAAGCACATGGGTAATAACATGAAGTTATGTTGAGTTAGCGCTGAAGAGGAGTCTGTAGGGGCAATGAAGCCGCGAGGTAAAAAGGCAAGCTAAAGACTAACGTGGAAAGTTACATCGGTTGCATATACAGTAGCAATCTATCTCACCTCTTCAATTCTCTTTTTATGACCTGACTATATATCCTTTCTACCTGTTTAACTTCTAACTCCATGGTTTGGGCGATTTTGAGCTTAGAGGATAATATTTTCGAGAAACTATGACTGTCTAACTCAGTCCATTTTCTTGAGCTGGTATTCGTTAGCATTGACGCAACTGTGCATTCAAAATTATTATTGCACTCTTGGCGAGAAATTGAAATGTTTATTTAGAGAAATGAAGCTGACGCAGAGATACGAAATTCAAGAAAGTTTGGGACTCTTTTATCTACGATGGAATGAATAAGTGATTTTGATAATGTAGTATAATTTTATTTACCAATTATTCAGCAATCCATTGCAGTGTACGATATTTAGGTGTGTAAATATTTATAAATTGCTCATTGTGATTTATTATCTTTATATTTATGAGGAAATATAATTCACCAGATATCCTTATTTTTGTTGCATTTACGTTAATATCGCAGGTCAAATCTTTCTTAAAGTCCAATTATTCAAAAAGCATTTTCATAAAATTTTTGTTTTAACACTTTTCGAAAAGAAAATATTGTTGTGATGGCAAACTTTCTAGCTTGTCAAATTGATCTGAAATTTTGAAATATCAAAGGAGAAATTCGATTATAATTGGAAAATAAGAATTACAGCTATAGCCAGTGGAGAGGTACGCAAATTGCGAAAATTCTCAAAATCTACATCTATCTAGGGTACATTAGAACAGTGGAACACGGAGCGGTTTTATGGTGGTCCAAAGAGATGATCCAGTAGTGGTTCTTTGTCTCGGGTAGGGAAATCCACGAGGCCAAGGCTTACAGAACAGATCGAACGAAATCCGCCCTACTTGTTCCGGCCGCTGCAAGTCCTCGCGCAGATCGGACACGAATGCAATGGTCGCACAGGACGAACGAAGCGATGGTGCAGAAGGACGAACGAGGACAATTTTCGGTGGATTGCGAGGGGACAGGAGGAACAGTTAGGTAGATGGGCGGAGAAGGTGAGCTTTTGCCAGTATTCGCTCCTAACGACGGAACGAGTCGAACTCATCCGTATAGCGTCAGGCCTCGAGCGCATCCAGCGCGGTTAGTCATAGTTAGAAATATAGTGGACGTGCTCTTGGTGGTAGTAGGGAAAACTGAGAGAAAGAGACGGAGAAAGAGGGAACGAGTAAGACAGACAGAGAGAATGAGAGTGAGAGAGAGAGAGAGAGAGAGCGTGTCTATCCCACTCCCTCGGTTCTCGAGCGCATCGACCGAGAGGCTGTGTTTTTGCGGGTGTGGCTTAGCGCCGCGTTTCTACTACCCCTATGCTCTCTCTTTGTTCCTATCTCTTTCTCTTTCATTCGCTCATCTATTATCGTTCTCAGTTCATCCCATCGGATGCGTCTATACGTTGGTCTCAGTTTTCCTCAATGTAGCGTCTGCTACACCCCCGAGAGAACATTTCTCTGACCGAGCGAGAAAGAGAGAGCTAGGCGCGAATTGTCGCTCTCCTTGTCTCTCGCTCGCTCGATTTTATGCTCCCCCCAAACGCTTTAATTCCATCTCTGTCTCCGTTACTCGCTCTTTCTTGCGCGTGTATTCGAAGCTCTAGACCAGTATGAGTAGATTCAGAGGCTTGTGTTTGTGTATATACTTTCCAACCGTACCTCCGTTCCGGATTGCAGATATACGCAACATACAGAAGAGAGAGAGAGAGAGAGATAGAGAGAGAGAGAGACGCATAAAGAATGAGAATGAGAGAAGGCAAGAAAGAATAGAGATGCACAAATAGCCACGAAACTAGCGAGCTTCTGACGATTTTTCTTTATCAATATAACGACCCGCACGTGCATATAATTTCAGATAAAGCAACAAGAAATTTCGACCGATTGAATCATTTTATCTATTTATATTATGATAGTTTATAGTTAAATATAATAATCACTTTTCTTTCCTTGTATTCTATATTTACCACTAATGTTAATATAATTTCTTGAAAAAGGCATTTATTTCCTAAATTAAGATATAAAATAATCTTGCAATATATAACAAAATTTTACTAATTTTTTATTTTATTATTAAATACAAAGAATACGAATAAAATGTATTTGTAAACATCATAATATCTTCAATAGTATAATACTATATATTATACTATTGCTATAATTATAGCTAAACTTGATATGAGATTAATTAACATAAGCAACAACAAAAAATACAAAAAATAAAAAAAAATATAAACCAATTTAAAATACTCATACATATGATTTGAATTTCATTCTAAATTGATATAAGATTAATGATAGAATTCATACAGAGTCGTAAGTAAAATTTTTATCATACTTCGAAATTCAGCTAATAAGATAGTAATAAGATTATTTATATTTATAACCGACATCCATTGCTTCTTTGATCAAATAGTTAATAATTTATTATAAAATTTTTTACATAATAATAATATAAAATAATACAACATTCAATTATAAGTGTATAGAATTTACAATAATCTTTCGACAAAATAATTTTAATTGTCAATGCTTTTATAGTAATGTGTTGTTTAATTAAAAATCTTATTTATCGTTATTACTCTTATATTCTAAAAAGTGTTATTAAAATGCGTTTTCTCGTATTTTTATATTTTATTTGTTACAATAAAATTAATTAAAAGTAACAAATAATAATAATAAATAATAAATAGTGAAAAATTAAAAATGAATATCAATTTCTACTTAAATAAAAATATTAAAGGTAAAAATTTACTATATACTCGGAATGAATTTCCATTAATTCATAACTATCCTTATTATTTCAATAATGAATAATTAAAAAATATTTGGTATTTTATTAGCGCTTGATAATTAATAAATATTAGATTGCTTTAGCATTTGATGACTAAAATATATTAATATTGTAATTAATTATATATAAATGTATTTTTTTCTTATTATTCGGAATTTACAAGTATATACTTACATATTTATAAAAATTTTAATTTATTTAAATTCTTTCATTCTGTCATAGAGTATTGTAACGATTAATTATTATAAAAAGTAGATTACATTTAAGTTTCATAATGTCAAAAAATTTAAATAAATTGAAAATAGACTATTTTAATATTACGTTAATTCTTAAATTTACAATAGATATAACTTTAAAAAAATTAAAGTGAAAAGAAATTTTTTTTATCAGTGACTCAATTAAATAAAGTAGTCTGACGTTTTATTTCAATTTGGCATATCTTATTATAAAACTTCTAATACTAAATTAAAAATGACTAAATATAAAATTCTTAAATGAATTTTAGCGTTTTTAAATATTAAAAAGGATTAATATTTTTACGTTTAAATGTATTTATTACAAGTCAATATAAAAAGTAATCAACGAAATTTTTTTTTTCGCAGTACGCAATATAATTATGTATAAATATTAATAAATCTTCTATTATAGATAGAACATTTACAACTTTTTTCAATTATTTCTTTTAATTTCAATAAAATAAAATTTTAGAAATTTATAAATAGCTTTACATTTATTTACGATTAAAAGAAAATAAAAATCTTTGGCACAATTACTAATAGTCTTATTTTCCAAAGAATATATTCTTTAATTCCTTAAACGTATTATAACAAACAAAATCGCTTGTTCAACTGAAAAGAACTATAAGTTAAAATTGTAAACATAATTTAAATTACAGCGTTTTTGGAAAACATCGAATGACATTACATTAGTAACATAAATCTAAGTCTAAAGGTCAACGGCATGATTGGAATTAATCGGATACACGAAAACAAAATTCTGGCAAAGCGGCAGGCTTTTTAAATTTATTCAACGGCTGATGAGCGGTGCGAAGTAATTGCGAACATTGAATAATGCGAATAGTGGCGATGATTCGTAAGAGATCGCGACACTTCCTCTTTAAATCAAGCGGTAGAGAAATGGCGCAGCAAGGTTGGCACTTTATTATCCAAGCGCATATTATAAGCGGGATACTCGTACATCAGTTCGGAATTGCGCGTCCGACCTTCAGTACCAAAGATTTATCGCCTCTAATACCTATTGACATTGAAAAGGTAATCTGCGTAAGTGGCGCTGGCCTAACTCTCGAGTTTCCGGTTTTCACTCGCTACACTTTTTTGGTATCTGTATTGAGATGCGCGCGATATACGTAACAGCTGTTGCATACTTTTTCCCTGTGCAGCCGAACTTGCGTTTCAATTCCTCAGCCTTCCCTATATATCGTGATTGCTAAATTCTTTAACTCTGTGTGTATGTGTGTGTATCAATAATTGTCCCAGGAATACAAAAAAAAAAAAAAATATATATATATATAACAAGTCCATACATGCTTACTATTTCTTGAATGATCTTAAACTTTATCGCTATCTGTATATGATATTAAGTAATTATACTTTTAATTTACTTTGTCTGTATCGATTATAAATTATAGGTTTCAAGGGTATTAAGGCAGCTTATTATCTTATTTTATCTTATATATTGTGGTATTTTATTTATGTGTTCGAACATTTAAAATATAACAAACTGCACATTCGCAAAACTTTGCTTTTACTATCAAGCCTAATATAATTCACAAATGTGTTCCAAATACTTATCTTGTGTATTTAAATACTTATTCTTTATGAATAAGAACAGAACATATGTACTTTTCACTAAAAAAAATAATAAACAGAACATATGATACGGCATTATTAAGGAAAATAAATACAGTCTTTTATTTTAATGTACTAATAACACTTAATTTTATTTTATTTTATTAATAAAAATATAATAAAATAATAAAAAAATGTACATCTGAACAGTCGTAAGTTTTAAATGATATAATAAAGATTGATAATGATAAAAAAATAATATGTTTATAAAAAAAATATTTAAATTAGCAAAATAAATTATTGCTTTTTCAATTCAGTAAATATTAATTTTATTATATTTCTTTTAAAAAAAGGTTGATATATGGAAACTATCTTTAGTATAACATAATGTATTTATAAGATACGCTGAAAATTCAAAATAATTGAGTACAAAAAATACATTCACAATGTGAAAGTCTTCCGAAGTTTACTATCTATTACTTTGTCTAATCAAGGTAAATAGATTTGGGCTGCTCGAAAATATTAAATGATTATATTACCATATTCTGTTTTTTTTCAATTAATCGCCAATACTTTAAAATCAATATCTTTATGATTTTTATTCATTTATCTTGAATACATTGGTTTTATTAATTATCTAATCGATTAATAATGCGTTTTTATAGGACGTATAAGCAATTATTATCATAATGAATCCTGTACTTGAAGACATTGTATTTCAATTTTTATTTGGAAAATTGAAGACTATTTATATTAGTACATTAAGATTCCAAAGATAAATATTTTTTTTTTTTATTTCTGATTATTTTACAATTATCTTATTATATTCCGTTACTTTTTTATTTTTTTTTATTATAAATATTACTTAATATCATACATTTATCCATTTTTAATATATATTTTCTACATTGTATGTAAAGGAAACATAATTCTTAAAGTAATATAGTATATATCTTGTAAAAACAGATAAATGCTTAAGTAAAAACGTATAAAAGAAAGTATATTTAAAAAATTACATTTATCTTTACTTTGGTAACATACACAATTATACATAAAAAGTATTAAACACGATACCAACATTTTTAATATTTTACACTTATAATGATCTAATTACAAAACGATTATTACAGTGTCTACATTCGTGGTTTTATTTATAAATTGTAAAATGTGAGGTCTAACACATTTTTGAGCCGCGGGTTCTTCGTACACTCAAATATCTTGAAATGGATGATTTACAGAGGCGACTAATTAAGAGGGAGAGTAAGGAAAAATTGGACGCGGTAGCACTCAAGAGGACAAATATAATTAGAAAGTGGTGGTGGACAGTCGAAGAAAAGGGTTCCAAACTGTTTGACGACACATGATACGCCTTTTGCGCTAGCGCCGACACTCCGAATCGACCAGCCGTAAAGCCAGACGAGTAAATGAGAAGGTGAGCTAAAAAGGGGAACGGGAAAAAGAAAAAGAATGAGACGTGAGAAATCAGGAAAAGCACGTAATACTGATGACAACGAAAATGACGACGGCCCCGACGACCAAGTGGCCATTGCTAGTGGAGACGATAAAAAGTGTATGTACCGACAGGACAAACGAACGCTCGAGTAGCCTGGGATATACGATACAATACGATTATTCTTACTTCAATACATTAGGTAATTTACTTTTTCTGCTGACGTTAACGGTCGAATATTCCTCCGCGCACGAAGGTGTTTGTTTTGCATAATAGAAAAATTTAATTTACTTTTTTATTTTATCTTTCCTACTGCGAAGGTGTTGCTTTTTCTATATCATGCCTTAGAAAGGTTAATCAAAATAATTTTTTCAATAAAGCTTCATTACACGTTTTCAATAATACTGTGTACTTTTTAAAGTATCGATATTACTATACATTGTAATGAATTAGATTAATAATAATTATGTAGTTATTATGAATATCTATAGATATAAAATTAACTTAAAACAAAAATATTAAAAAGCTCACATAATCTTTTTAATTTTTAGTCTTCCTACCTCTTAAAAATTTAACATAATTCATATTTTCTCGTAAACCGAAATATTTACATTAAAGATGACAGTTATTAAGTAATTTACTGCTTGATCAAAATTCTAATAATCAATATGTAAAAGAAATGGTTCAGTATTGAGTAACAACATAATTTTATGAATCATAAAGCACCTGCTATATTAATTAAAGATTACGATATTGTATAAAAATAAATATCTATATATGATAAATGTCGATAAAATTTTAATTGTAAAATAATGAGAATAAATACAGACACGTATTTAAAGTTTCGTTTAAAATAAATGAAAAAATTTTCTTATAATCTGTAATATTAAAAATTTCGTATTTTTAATTTATATCAAATTATTATACGTGAATTAACTATAGAGCCATGATAAGAAGGTTTCAATTGGAAAATTTTTTTTATATGCTATTAATTATTAAACATGTTATTAATACATTATTTATTAACTTTTATGTTTTAACTATCATTCTAGTTATAATTAATTAATAACATTAAAAATGGACCACATTAAACAGTAACGAACATTTTCTATTTCCTAATTTCAATTTAAACAGTATTTTAAAAGTATTTATATTTCATTATAGTACTATCTCCTCATTTAAGTCTGAGTCTGCGAATATCTATTCTTTTTATTTATTTTATAAACTGAAACTTTAAAATACGCGACAGTAGTCGAGATTTTAATACTTTATTAATACAGTAAAAGCACATATTTAATGAGTATAGTATTTAATTCATTAATTAAAAATTTTATGATTATCTGGTATTATTTTACAAATGTATTTAAATTCATACACCTTATTTAATATTTTATTTGCAATTTTTACACTATAATAGCTTACAGTTGTATAAATTATGATAAGTTTTTTATTCGTGTAACTTCAAGTTAAGTGTATATTTAATTAAAAACATTATTTCCTTTAATCAACAGAACAATATCATAATTATGAACAAGTGAAATTATCTGCTATTATATTAGTATGTTTATAATTGACAATATTTTCAAGTTTTGTACATAAAAATTAAGATGACATCAATTAGCAGTCTTATAAAATTAAGCAGATATATTAGAATAGAACACATAGATTATACACTTTTGTTTTTTAAAGTTGAATTTGAAATTTATAAGTATTTGAAAAATTTATTCGCCATTCTTATTTCTAAGAAATTAAAAATTCATCTATAAATATATTTAGTCGGAAAATTGATAAATGATAACCTTTAGTTTCTTTATTCGATCTTTCCAGTAAGTGCTTGTTAAAACGAAAATTTATCTACGAGTTAGACAAAATATTGCCCTTAAAATGTTTTCACTTGTCACTTATTTATATACTTGTTACTTTAAATAGTCGTTTAATTTTTTCCGTATTCTTATAGGCAGACAAATTTCCAATTATCTCCAAAGAACACGCTTTGTGCTGAATAATTTTTTTCAGTATTCACTACTGTTAACCCTGTAAGATCGAATATTAAAATGATGCCTCGCAAAAATCCATCTTATCTAAAAATCCATCATGATTAAAATTAAATAGTTTTCTCGTTTAAAAAGATAATTTTTTAAGTATTAGATGAACCTCGTCAAAGGGAGGACTAATATATAAATAAGAACAATCTATTTGCTATTAACAAACAATTATGGACTGTATGGAGTTGTAACGGTTGGACATCGATATATCCTGAGGCATGGAGATCAAGAATTCATCTACCCCGTCGGCTTTTGCATTGCTCGACTACCCCTAAGATTCTTGGGACTTTGAGTATCGGCAATGTATGTGCCTCATCACCAAAACCGGTTATACCGACGATGCTGTAAACAGGATGAATTACGGGGAGACATCGATTTGTATGTGTGCGCAAGCTTATATGTGCGTGAGCATAGGGGCGAGGTCGAGGGATTTGAAAGGGAGGGCTTGTGTGAGATTTCCAATGTTGTTAAATCATCGATAAGAAGAGGGCTTGGATGAGTAATTGTTTGATAAATTCAAGTGGAAGTGTTTTGTTTACTTTTCAATATTCGCATAATACAGATGAGTAACGCCTCGTTTTGTAACATATGCGAATTATTTTTACTAATTTCTTCAAACCAATAAAGGTTATTATACTTTTCATTAATGATGAATTACTATGAGCTTGATTTACCAATTAATGCGAGAATAATTAGTGTGCATTTATGGAGATATTTTAATGTCACATAATGTATACTAGAAATTTGTTAATTTGTTTGCATCCGAATCTTATAAAAAAAAATATTTGAAAAAAAAGAAATAATTTTTCTCTTTTAAAACCATGATTCCCTTCATCAATTTTAAATGTTTACTTTCAAAATAAGTAATATTTAATTACAGCTATTTTTAAAATGAGAATAATAAATCAAAGGAAAGTTGTAATATACAAGTCCTAAAAACACTTACCAGGTAGATCATCATTAGAAAAACCTTAAATGTGTAAATATAAAAAGTGCTCAATAAATTATAAAATACGAAATAAAGCTATTAAAAAATATACAAAAAACCACTTTCATTATTTGCTCTCTTTCAACATTAAAACATTGTCGACTCAATGCCCATAAATACAATCAATAACATGTATGCGCTACGAAAGTTTCCCCTTTCGATAAATGTCGAAAAAAACCAGCTGCTGAAATCCATTCGCCGACACTAAAATACAGATCACGTTCATTCTTCATAACCGCAAAGGTAATCGACGAAATGATGAAATAGTAACCGAGAAATGGTGGCCTTACATCGCTATATCTCACACACGCGTAGCAGCTTCGGGTGAATCGTAAAAAAGGAAGAAACTTAGGAGGAGATGACAAAAGTCGTCCGTGGTTTTGTTGGCTCAGCGACCGAGTGACACGGTCGAATTCGCGAGGTCCTTGTTGTAGTGGACAACGTGTCCCCAATCCCCTACGCGTGTCGTCGACACCCTCGGAGAAGCGAGCAACCAAGGGAATGGAAAAAGTAGAGGCCTCGGCAATTCGGAATCGATGCCGCGCTATTCGCTCGCATTACTACCATGAATGTCCGCATGGAAAATATGAATGAAAAACGATTGCACACGAGTTCTCGTGAGTGGGAGTGCCAAGCTCCCCCGGGATAACGGAGAATAAGGCTGTCCAACGTTAAGCACGTGCTGGTCCTGTCCCGCACAAGCCGATTTTTCATTGGTTACCACTCAACTAATAGATCACCAGGAGTCCGCGCACTCCACTATATATTTAGGTATCTTCGCTGTTTTTCTGCTCAACTATTTTCTTCGTCGCCACTTTTTTCGCTGACGTGTAACGAATTCATGAACACAGAGTAGCGCCAACGACTTGTGGGAGACTTATAGTCCTTTATCAGTGACAGTAAACGCAAGTGAATTTTTATTAAAGGGAAATAGAGAATAGAGCTCATGCATGAAGTGAAGAATCGTTATGCATCTTCCTCATTTTCTCTTTTAATTAATTTTTTTCAGGACTGCGATTGATTGATATATTTTATTCTGAATCACAGCCACTATTAATTGAAAAAACATACATGAACAGTTTCACACATGGTTGGCTTAAAATATTTACACTTGTTATTTAAGCATCGTTTAAATAAAATGTGACTTTTTGCGTAATGTATATGTATATGTGATCGCACATTGTAGATTTAGTGTAATTACAATATGCATTACTCAGTTGAGTGAGTATCAGTTGTGAAAGGAGAAAGTCCTGTGTAAATGAAGTCATGTACCTTTTATGGACATCCCCTCTTTCACGCAACAATGCCAATGTGTGTATAACTTAAGCAACTATGGCGAACATTTGAAATTAAAAATAATCCAGAATTTTTTCTACCTTCTATCTACGACTACACAAAGTTTTATATGAATGGTGAATGTGTGAATGTTATGTTTTATAGTCACTCTCTTTCGGCTTAATTAATGTCGGGCTTGAAACCAGAATATGCTAATAATAAAATCGGTCCGAAGAATATTTCATCTACTCAAAAAATCTTTTACGAATATAAGACCTTTAAAGTTGGTTTAATTTAACTAATAATAAAACATTAGTAACCTCAGTGATATACACAGTTTCAATAAAGCTGAAAAGATATAAGTCTGTGAATCCCTTTCACCCTCCCCTCCATAAATATCTAGCAGAGTCAAGTCGTTCTTCTTATCTTCATTCAATGGAGCTGCCACTAATGAGTTATTTTTCTCCAACTCATCTTCAATCAAGCGAACTCCATCAGCCCTGAGGCTTCAACGATACGGCGTCCTTCTAGCCGCAAAGGAGTGCGAAAAGAGAAGCGGGGAGCGACTCTCGCCAAAGCAGTCACAATTAATTTCCCACCAGACACCGTAACGCTCCTAACCGCGCGTACTTTACGTACAAAAAAGGGACAGAATAGTAGGGAAGAAAAAAGATTGGGAAAGAAAATCGGGGCAGCGGGGGAGGTAAAGGCTTTGTTAACCCTAGTCGTTAAGATTAAAGAGCACATTTCCGGTACCTTTTTTGTGGATCCTTTTTAATACTAATCTCATCTCATTCTCGAATTTTTCGACTGACCTCCGCACAATTCGACGTCTCTCTCTTTTTTTGTAAATTGCACCATAAATTTTAATTGGTGCGCTAAAGGTAAATTTTAAAAAAAGTTTAAGATATGTGTAATTAAATTCAGCAGAAATATTGCGCTTGCGTTTTCTTTCTTCATGAAAAAGCAAGAAAAGATGAAGAATTGTGAGTAAGAGACATTACATATAACTCCTATAAATGTTTATTTCGTAATTTTTTCTTTGGGCTCACGTTTTAAACGTGAAAACGGAAAATTTTAAAATTCAAATGAATTTATTATTATAAACAGAACGCTTTCAGAAATTTTTGATAAAATTTTAATGGAAGAATTATGTATTAATTTCATGTGTATATATATATATTACAATACTTATACTACAATATTTATAAGCTTAGTTTTATAATAAACCATGAAACTTATCATTTAATAAAAAAAAGTACAATGGCGATTTGAAATGAATTTAAAATTTTTATGTTTTAAAAATGTTAATGAGCTAATAAAAATTGGCTAATGATAATAATTATTAGGTGAAATATTAAAATAAACTTTAAATTCAATTTCATTTTATTATTCACTTTTATTTAGAGTGCTTTAAATTGTAGACTTTTGAATGTTGAATAATATAAGAAAGAGAAGTTAGAGAAGGCGTCATTTAAAGTCAGTCGTGGATTGCTGGTGAATTAAGTGACCTTAGAACATTTAATAACCTTGAAGCTTGAAAGGATACACACGAGAAAAAAAAAGAATGCGCATTAGAGTGGGAGGATAAAGAAGGCACACTAGACAAAGCCGATGAGCTATAGGTGGACTTTATGCGCATCCACGTGTGAAGGAAAAAGCCAGGGACAGTGCGTGAGAGCGATTCATGTTGTCGGCGTCGGGGGAAGGAAAGAAGACGAACGAGCAGATCCCGAGGATCAGAGCGAACCTTTGTAGCTTCGTCGGATGGATGGTGGTTGAGTATTGGTATGAGGGGAGGGACGGAAGTCAGAGGGTGAGAGGGGTTCGGGTTTTCGGCCACCGGACCACAAAGGCGGTCCGCGCTCCTTCTCTCCTGTTGCCGCCACCACCCCCTATACTCTTCCCCCACGACCCCCCCCCCTCAGCCGTGCCTCGCGCCCCGCGTAACAAAATGAGTAGGTGGACCTAAGCGAGGATAAAGGAGAAGGAGAAGCTGAGCTGCCGGGCCTGGGAGCCAACGAAGGACGATCAATAAGGAAGGCATCGCTGGCATCGTACCCTGGAGGGGGTCCACCTCCTCAACCTCTTCCTGGTTCCCGCCCGTCCTCGCGTTCGCGCTCCCTCGGCCTCTTATGTAGCCGAGCCCCGAGCGTAGCTCCGGACATTGGCCCACGGGGCCGAGCTGACTTACGTCCTACCGGAAAGCGCAAGAAAGACACGAGGACTTTCGACCGCGCGACTTGGCCGCGAGATCCCCAGCGACGTATAAATAATGGCTTGTCGCGCCCCATTCTGACCAGCTGTCAAGCACTTTAAATACTGGCTCTTGTCTCGCTTCCTTTCCTCCGACTCGTTCGCTACCCTTTCGCTACCCGGCTCGGTCAAGCTGCTTTTTCCACTCGAGCTGACGCTGCAACACCAGCATCACCATCTAAGAGTTTTACCATCGGTCCAGATCCTTTTACAAAAGTATGTCATGCCTCCCTCGACTGTTTCTTACTTCCATGCCTCTTTTTCCACTGCAAACGTTATTACTGCAAATTTTGAATTGTAGGAAAAATTCTACTTCTTGTCCTTTTTTTATTTATAATGCTTAATCGTACATTAATATAGCAGAAATTTTATTAAATCTATTGAAATAAATTTTATTTACATTGCAAATTATCAATTATGAACATGAGCGACTTTCATTTCTTTACACATCAACTTTCCACATTTAAACACTTTAAGCCGCTGTAAGTTATTTAATGTACAATAAACTTAATGACTCAATTACCTAGTAATAGTATAGTATTTTTTCATAAAAAATTCTTGGTTATAGATTATTACTACTTTTTTTGTTTCTAGAACATGTATTATATTATATTATAGCTCAAGACTTTCAGTGACGCTTAAAAAATTAAATATTATTTTATAATTTATAAGAAAAAAAATTTAAGTATGTGTTCAGATATTGTTTATGGGTATACCCAAATATATGTTAGTCTTTGAAACCAATGTAATGACAACATAAATAAAAGTAAATATTGTTTATCATTTTCAATTCGAATGAATTGTTAAATATTCATTATTATTATTGTTATATTTATATGTGAAGTCTTATATGGGTTCGCAGACGTCTTAAATAAATTCCCACTTACTTAAAACGATTCCCCTAATAAACTAAACAATAATCATAGAGACGCGTCTTGAACTCTTCACAGTATATTAATAAATATTTATTACAAACGCAGTGACACACAATTAGTAAAATAGGTTCTAGGGCTAAACCCAAGTAAAAATATAAAGAAAAATAAGCAGAGTGTCAGTTCGCTTACAAATAAGAAAGACAAATCACCAAGAGGGAAAAAAGAGATTAAAAAGTGTTAGCAGTCTCTCTCTCTCTCTCTCTCTCTCTCTCTCTCTCTCTCTCCCTCTCTATTCTTCTGTCTCTTTTTATTCTTGACAATCATCCTAACTAACCTAATACTCTTGTGACTGGAGTTTTATCTCGGCCATTTATACGCGGCGAAGAAAAAGCGATTATTTACCTTTCTCGCCATAATAAAAACAAAAAGAAGAACTCGGTTGAAACAAAAAAAAACGGGGTGAGCCGAGGAAAAACAGTGGCAAAGCTTTCGAGGGAGATTGTAAGTGGCGAGTTCAACGCGCGCATAATGTAAGCAAATATTCTCGCTAGACGAATCCGAATTTTCACCGTGGAAACGTCTAATTCATCGAGCTTAGGCACTATTGTCAGACATATTGAGGGCTTGTTCTTGAGGTGTTATAGGATACGGGATTATGGGTGGACAGTGGGGGGGGGAGTTGATCCATCTAGAAGGGTGGTTAGGTTTATTGATCTGTAAGACTTCCGAACTCATATAGATATAGATATATATATATATATATATATATATATATCTTCTCTTTCTTTTTAAATCACTATGCTGTTTCCCATCGACCCTCTCCGATTTTCTATATCTCTCAATATGCGAATCCAACGAAGTATTCGCGATAGTTAAGAATCACACCATCACGATGATGTATGGACATGGATATGTAGAATATTTTAACTAACCTTGATGGTATCTTAGTAAGGGAAACATTTGCTTCCTTGCTCTCTTCCTCTCTCTCTGTCGATATGCGCATGTGTGTACATGCATGCAAGTGAATAAATAGGTAAATAGATAAATATATATCTATATATAACGAGACAGAGTCCCTCTCATTTATCTATCCATTCAGTATTAACTCATCTTTTTTGAGTTTATGCTTATAAATACGTACATACGTTTACAGGCTTGTATGACACTCTTCACTATATCGAAAATGAGATAACCAACACACAAGATGATTAAATTCACGGTGAAGCTAGTCTCATTGTGCTAGTGTCCAAAGAACCCCTACTTCTTTCTTCTTCCTCCTCTGCTTAATCACCCTCGTATCCAACACCCACTCCAAATGCCACACACTGCTATTTCGCATTCTCATTTTCAGTCACCCCCTAATTATTCCGACGATGCTGCCATTTCTTTTAATTTTTGTATCTTTTGACGTGCAAATTTTTCTTAGAGATTTTAATCCTACGCTGTAAATAAGAATTAATGACTTAGGAAAAGCCGAGTGGTCTTGTCGGGTAATTGAATGAAAAGAGAGATCTTTTTTAATTGTACATTTTTCCTCGCCATTATCTCTGTAAATAGATTTTAAATAATTCTGTTAAAAATTATTTAGAAGTTATTAAAAAATGAAATGCCCTTAACGATCACGAAATTTCAATTTGTAATCAAAACTTGATATATGATTCTTTTGTACACACACACACACACACAACACACACACACACACACACACACACACACACACACATATATATACATTTTTACAAAAAGGCTTTTACAGTCTCTTAAACTTCAATTTTTACTTAATATTATTCTTGTATTAATATTGTATGCTGTAATTTTAACATTATTTAAATGTAGTATTACTATAATAATATGAAACGTTATACATAATATACTGCTACATTATATCTAGACTAAGCAATGTGAAACTTATAAATACAATGCGTTTTAATTTACATTAATTTTGTATAAACATATAAACCACTTTTTTTATCGTTATAATTCAGTAATAGTTTTTTTAAGGGACTCCGTACAAATTTGAATTTCTATAATGATGTAAATAACTCAGAATATTAACGAATCTCTCCCCTCTCTGCTTCGCGTTCTCTCACTCGCTAAGAATGATAATTAAGAATTTTACTTCGCTGTGATAATTTAGGAAATACCTTCCTGAAGAAACACGCGTGGATAAAACAAATTGAAAACGGCTACCATGACGTGAAAGTCGAGCTAAGCAGAGCACCAGTTAAAGTGATAATGAGAAAAAGGCGCAGACTTGAAAGACGTGAAAGGATGAGAGATAGGGGCGGATTATTTGAATGTAATCGCGGGTAGAAATCGGAATCTCCAAGCATGGCCACGCGCTCCTCTGTTCTCCGTCGCTCTCCGTTCGGGTCAAAAGCACGCCATACTCCTTCGACGCCCAGGCAAAGCCCCCACCCCTAGCCACCCACTCGCTCCTGGTCTCGCCTCCGCATTTTTCTTACGTGCCCCTCTCGCACCCCGCCGCTGAATCCCCTCGACGGCCATTTCGCGCCCCTACCCTCGGTCTCGACCCCTCACCTCCCAAGTCCTCAACCATCCTCTTTCCTTCGTGGCTTCGGCCCGCCCCACCGCCGCTCGCTCATTCCACACAAAGTGTTGATAAACGCAAGGCCATGGCTCTTCTTCTCGTTCGTGCCGAGGTGAGATTAAATTCAGAGTGCGCTTCCCGGGTGGTGAGGATCCTTTTGGATGCCACTCGTGCGTCGACCCCCATGACCCGTACGGGCATTTTTCTTAGCTGGGTAAACCGGGGAAAGGACTACATACCCAAATTAATATCTACTCCGTATAATCGCCGCCGCCGCCGCCGCCGTCGTCGTCGTCGTCGTCAACTACGTCCATCGCTCGGCTGCCATCCACACGCGCGCACACGTTTGCTCTATTCTCCCGTTCTTCTTCCCGATCCCCGGCTAACCCTCATTCCTCGAGCACATTTTCGCCGTTATGTAGGCACGCGCATACACGAGTATAATACATTCGCAGTATAACTTCGTCGGGAAGGAAATTTGTTCGCACAGAGACGATGAGCGAAAAGAAGGGTGGACCGGGAGTGGGAGGGGGCCGCCGGGGGTGGCGGTAGTGGTGTGCGAGACGCGAGGAGCAAAGATAGAGGGGAGTAGGTTCGTCGTGTGCCATACGGGCGAATAGCCGTATTCGAGGCCGCGTGTGTTGCGGTCCTTCTCTCGTATCCCCCGCAGGACTTCTAGCGGCCATTATTTAGTGCGCTTAGAACTCGCTTTGAGAGAAATGGTCGTTGCACGGAGTACAGAATAACAACTGTACGGAATAGAGAGCGAGAAAGCGAGAGAGAAGGGGGTTAGAATGAACGAGTGAGTGAGGGATCGGGAGGAAGTTGCCGAAGCTTATTTTTCTTCGCTTTTTCTTGACGAATTTGACACGCTCCTAAATAATTATCCGGATTTTTCCTGTGACTCGTATTGTGTGTGCTATTTTTGTTTATATTTACTTTATAACGCTTTTCAAAACGTTTCTTTACGGTTGAAATACAATTTCAGCTCCTTTGTATTTTCTCCAATTATCCAAACATTATTACTCGACTGAATTCACATTAAATGAAAGTTTTTTAATGGGGCTGATAATTACTCATTAAATTTATTCTTGATAATTGTAATGATTAATCCGCTAATTTATTTTAAGCATTATGCTTATACTCATTTAATTTTCACTTTATGAAAATGATACATATGTATTTATATGCGAGCAACGAAAAGTACATTGAATTAATATAAAAATATTGATTTTACTTTGATACAATTCGTACAGTATATTAAACGTTGTATAATTAAGCTAATGGAATTATATTTACATGATTCTGTCATTAAATATTCGTAATGCGTTGTAATACATTAATCTATCTATAATAAATAAAACAAGTCAAGCTTTTCCAGTGATTACAAACGTTAAAGCGACCGTAACTTCAAATATAACTTTAAAGATCAAAGCCTGTCATTTGCTTTCGCAAAGACGCTGACTCATGAACTACCACGAAGAAGTGTCGGACGCTCAAACGGCAAAAACCATTGGCATATTTTTAATAAAACGTAATTTTGACTCCAATTACCAGTCGGCTAATACAGCCGTACGGATAATTCATTTCCGAGTTTAAATAAGGATGAGAATTAATTATCCTCGAAGAGAATGATGTAGTCCAGTATTAACGCGAAGCGCGCGTACACACAATTGCAGAGAAACAGCCACAGACAAAGTACAGGACGGCCCTCGTGTACACGGGGGTGATATTAGGATCTCAAGCAATCCGAAATTCGAGATAGCTCCAGTCCTTCGGCCATGCGTCTCCGCAGTCTCCCCGTAACAGGCGACCCTTGCTTCGGGCGATATTACGTCGACGACCCTCCGGGACGACTTCATTATCATTACGGGGCCGCAGTCGACGGGCCCTCTAACCCTCCTCCCATGGATAACAAACGCAGATTATCCACCTGGTTTATGTATTTATTGTCAATCGGCTTGATTAACGTCCCGGCGACTCGCTGCACTTGCCGCTCACTGGCCGTCCCGGGATGGGAAAAGTTTCCGCGGAATCCCTTAACTCTTGCTTCACCTAGACTCGACCCTCCGGAGGCCACACGTCGCCTCCTTTATAAGATTGTGGCTTTTTAATTGAAGCCAGTCTCACGATTTGCTGGGAAGGCCTTTTCACGCTAGTGGATTGATCAGGCCTGTGAAATTTGTTCATGGACGATGCGTCGATTTCAACACTACACGAATATTGAAATATTAAATGAATCGCCAATCTGAAATGTCCATATAACTTAGTTTATCAAACTCTGAATCATCTAATCTCGTTAAGCAATTATTATCACATATTATGACATATTATAATATCTATATCATCTATCTAAAATTTCAATCGCCAAAAATTCTAAAATATTTGCGTTCTACATAATTAAAATATCCTTTACAATAATATATTATATTCACCGATATTTGACTAATTTTGGGCTAATTTTAATGCTTTCGAGCATAAATTTCGAACGAAGTTCAAAGAAGAGTAATATTGAATCAAGTAATTGAGACGTGTGAAGAATTTGTAAAAGTTGTCGTTTATGTATAGGTTTTCACTACTTATTCCCACTTTCTTTAAAAAAGTAAAAGCAAATTAAAAAGTGATACCATTTTTTTTATTCAATTGCACAATGCATAGAAATATTAAAACTTTTTTAAATTAAATATACAACTTTAATTACAATTTTATTATGAAGCCCATTAAGCATATTGGATTTACGATTGTTTAAATGAAATAATATAATCAAAGATCCTAATCTAAAATACTAGAATTATCATGATGTACAAAATAAATCCATAGCATATGAAATTAATAATTTACATTTTCTAGCTTTCTTGTTTCTGTAGCAGTTACTTGATAACTATGTTAATTACTATTTATAAAATTAACTACAATATTTTAATTATTTAAATAATTTAAACATTTTATTAACATTTTATTAACATTTTTTCAATCCAGTAGAATTCTCAAAAAACTTGAATAATACCTTGTGCATAATTGTTATTACACTAATGGAAATATATAGTAGCTGATGTAGTGTAAATCTGTTTGGAAAATATGTGTAGTAGAACGTTACTTTAGTTTTTTTAAAGCTAGTTTCATCGATAAAAATTAACAATGTGGTGCGTTCGGTGGTCTGACATCGGTAAATTACTGCCATTGATTAAACTTTCGATTCGTTGAATTATAAATGACCAGTGTACACTTCAACCTAAAAACTTTTTTAAACACGCCTGTACATACTCGTCACATGACAAAGTAAAATCAAATTGCTTGGAAGCTTTATTTACCATCAAAAGCTTTACCTTTTTTAATTTAACTATACACGTGAAATATTTTCTTAAGAAAAATTAGATTATGGATACATTTGTAAGAATATCATTTATAATCTGGTAGACATGTGTCTTTGTGTAATAGCTTTAAAAGTGCATTAGATTGCAAAAAAGTATGTAAGATTGGTATTAAATTTAACTTTAAATTTAACTAAATATGAAAAAGAGCTTATGACTAACATATGTTAAATTGATTCATTATATTTATATGCTAATTATTATTTTTAACAAAAACCTTAAAACACAGCCTCTTACTTGAATAAAAATATAGGTTTTCGTTTTATGAATGAAAATTAATACCTAAGTTGTAGGTTACTTAATGGAATTTTATGTACCAGCGCAAAAAATATAAATACTAAGAATACAATTTTTCTAGATTTTTTCATAAAATTATGTATATATAAATAAAATATTATACAGATGGATTTAATTTAATGAAAGTACAGCCGAGTATATTCATCAGGTTTCTATTAGGTTTATTTTCTTAGATTTATTTCCGCCACATTAAAATATGAGCATACAAAAAAGCACGTTAAGTAGGCAAATTTAACTTTGGAAATACGAATTCACACGATCTAACTTTTTGCTCCCTATTTTATCTATTTTGCCAGTTCTCTATCTTTTGTTCTCTCAATTTCTCTCCAGTTACCTATCTGCTTATCTATCTTGCATCTGACCTCTCTTTCTCAAGTTTGTCAGATTATGCAAAATAACTCGGCGATCCGAAGTTATCCTGGCCAACAAAGTTGGGAAATATCGCGCTTGTGTATTCCAGGCACCGAACTGCAACGGAGCGTATTATACTCGAAAATAACGCTCCTAAAACGATCCCAGCCTCCTTCCCAACCCCTAATAAATTCATAATCTTCCGTCCGTTATAGCTCTCGGGTTCGACCCTCTACTTTCTAAGCCGAGTGTACTCGTTCGCTGGACTTAGATTTAGGGGCTGCTAGTTTGAGGCAGTTCCGTAGGTCCGGTGTGGTCGGTTATAGAAGGGGCTGGACGGGCGGGAAGCGTGCTGTGTGGCAGAGGGGTTAGTACGTTCTCGCCGATGACCAAGAGAGATCATGGGGAAGAAACAGAGAGAGAGAGAGAGAGAGAGAGAGGGCGACGTGGATCGCGGGGGGTTGGCTCACATTTACATAGCTTACACCCAAAAGGAGTAGGTGACTAGCCGGCCGGGGCCAAGGGGACCGGGGACGACCGAAGAAAGAGAAGCGGACAAGCGGGGTCGCGAAGCGGCGGCGAGGGGGTCGGCGCGGCGGCTGGATAGGCGAGTAAGAGGTGGGTTGGGTGCCAGTATTAAGAGCAGGAAAGAGGTAGGTGGTGGCAATTCTGGCAACATGGCCGCACAAATGCGGGTGTGTGCGGTGCGGCGTACGGCTTGACGGGTCGTCGCGGGGCGGGGAAGTCGCGGCGGTTGTAGGGTCGGGGTGGGGTGCGAAAGGACGATAGAGGGCGGGGAGGATAGGAGCGGGCCGACGGGAGGAAGGTTTTAGAATGGAGGCTTAGAGCGCGGAAAAGGTAACCCGTGGAGCTGAAGGGGGCGCGGAGTCGAGCTTGAGAATGTCGGTGTGATTTTCCTATGCATTTTCATCTCATGGATATGCTCGCCTACAAGCAGTGTCACGTATAACCTCACCTTTCCACCCCTTCGGTCCCTTGGCAACCCC
The DNA here is from genome assembly GCA_018907135.1 of Kradibia gibbosae. Classification (NCBI taxonomy): domain Eukaryota; kingdom Metazoa; phylum Arthropoda; class Insecta; order Hymenoptera; family Agaonidae; genus Kradibia; species Kradibia gibbosae. The sequence goes on from JACCHX010000001.1 coordinate 17,359,570, forward strand.
TTCGCCGACTCGCCACCCACTGTTCTATTCCTCCCGCCCTCCCACCGGACCCCTCAGCGCTCCTCATTCACGTCCGTTTTCTATATCCACTTTGCTTAGACGACGCAATTCTCGGACGTCGACTCCCCGTGTTATTGGATTATTAAGGACCGCTATTGGATTAAGCGTGATTTTAGTTCCGCGACTCATTTCAAACTTATATATGCGCGTAAACATAGTGGTAGTACCGAGAAGAGACGGGCGGTCCGCTCCAGAAGCCCCTGCTCCGATTGGTCGCGACGCTCGTCGAACTTTCGAGGAAATAGTAGCTCGCCTGCTTCATCAAGAGAGGAATAGTGTGGCAGACAGGGGAGGGAGCCGAATGAACAAGAGGACGGATCACCTTCTGTAATATACGAAGAATCGAAGAGTTAATGAATTTCGTAATTAGATGCTTCTCCGCCGACTGGAGATTCAGGAGCGATGACTCGAAAAACTACTTACCTTATTCTAATGCCGTCTCCACCCGACTTATGCAATATTTGACGGTACTTTAAATTACCGATAATCCCCATGAATCCCTGTTTGGTCGTTGTATTTAAAGAATCGAGATTACCTACTCTTCCAATCAAGGAGGGCCAAATGCTTTCATATATTTTATCTCATTATAAATACTGGCTTACCTCCCGTGTTTTCTCAACTCAAAGAGTACCTCTTTCGTATATTCTGGTATCGTCTTTTTTTTACACACGTCCAACGCTTGAATTTGAATAAATTTTATTTCGAAGAGTCCGATAATAATTTAGCAATTAATAATTAGTGCAATTTAAGCAGAACTTTTTACTGTTCTTAAGAAGCTATATAACTCCACTGGCGCTTGAACAAAAGGAAATTTCATTGAAAATTTTGTACCGTACCACATGAGTTAAGGATGCAAAAAAGGAAAAGATAGATAAAAAACAGTGAGCGCAACAAGTAATTTGCTGGAAACACGAGGAGAAAGAGGTTGTCGCGTACAGTCCGTTATTCAGCCCGAAAGAAGAGAGGAAAAGAACCTACAAAAATTACCCTTCTATGCTACTTTGTTTGTAACTCACCCTCGCGCTTTCATTCTCCCTCCCTCTCTCTTTCGCTCTCTCTCTCTAAGTTCATATCCCTCCAACTAATACCCATGACCTTTATCAAGAAGATAATTCATTCGATCAAGCCGTGGAAACTCATGGCAAAGCCGCGCGCGGGACTTAGTTCTAATTTAAGGGTAGAAATGAAAACCACCCTGGAATGATCGCTCGTTAATTTAAGGCTGGTGATCCTGCTCATTTGTTTTGACCGCCTGTTCACTCTGCTGTAGATGCAGTTGATGGAAGAGCTTTTATTGTACGGTATCAGAAGCAGTTTTACGCCCCTCTAGTGTTCTCATCTTTTACAAGATATCTGTCTTTCTTATTATTCACGTAGTTTCATTATTATGCGAGCTACCATTTTACGAACAGAAATTCACACATTATTCTAACTAGATACTGATAGATACTTTGAATTAGAATCCAATGTTTATCAAAAAATTAAACTTTCTACTTTTTATTTGCTTATCTATTGTATAGAATCTTGCAATTAACATAATTCTATCTACATTTTAATATTACAAATAATTTTTATATTGATAAGAGTTTACAAGCAAAATCAATATTTTTATTAAAAAAATTCTTACTGTATATAGAATTCAGTACATTTCATAACTTTAAATTTTTTTTTTCTCTTGAATTCTTAAGAAAATATATGCTTGAACATAATAAACAAATATAGATGGATGTTGAATATTTTACAGTATTGTCAACTATTTAATAATTTAAAAGTTCTATTTTATGCTGAAATTCGCATTCATTAAAAAAAGGTGTAATTGTTGAGTTTTGAGGTAAGTTCCGGTCGATATCTTCGAGCACTAAAAAACACCGGGACTATCAGACGATCGTGTAACCGCGTATAAGTTTCGAGTTTTATTGAGTTCTTCAATTCCTTCCTTTTATTCAGTCTCGTCTATAATCTGATACTCCCTTCGTTTCTCTCGCAATTTTAAATTTACCGAATGTCACAAATAGAGCTGTATTGAAAAACTCGCCTTTACTGGTTTCTCAGTTAACAAGATCTCTTTTCTCTTTTCTTTTATAACACATTTTCTTTTTCCTAAAATCATTTTTATTTTCTTAATTTCCTTGGTCTTTGCATCATACGATCTCCTATGATTTACCTAAAATTTATTGTTCTATTCGCATTGATAGCAAAACAATTATCGTTAAGAATAAGAACAAATGTAAACATTATAATATTTTTTACTTATTAAAAATTTATCTGTTTAGCTAATATGTGTCTATATTTATTTTTAAACAAAAGTGACTTGTATATACGTTTTATATGTATATATATGTAAAACTTTATGGATATCAACCTATAAAAAAAGTTTTCTAAATGAATTTCTCCACATTTATAAATCAAAATGTATTGTTTTAATATAAATTTGTAAAAAGAATCTAAGCATTTTATTTCTAAGAGCATTATTTTAAAAATTCAATTCACACCAGTCCAAAAATAGTTTGAAAAATACAATTCTGCGTTATTTAAAAAATGTATAATGAGCTTTCAAATGAAAATATTTATTTTCTAAATAGATTCATCATTCGTCTAAATTAATTTCATGTTATAAAAAGAATTTATTCAAAAAATTCTTTACGCTAACATTAAAAATATCAATAATTTTATTCAAATATTCAAAAGTCTTGTAATACCATAATCCAAAAAATTAAACTTTTTACGAATTTTGTAGTTACAATTGTTTTAAAAATTTACATTTATCAATTTATATTTTATTATAGATTATGAATTGCTGGGACATTTTTCAATTACTAATTATATTATAAAAATAAAATGTATTGTAGAAAAATTCATATCAATTATTAATAATAATCTACTTAATATTCGTAATGAAAAATAATAAGGTTTCTCTTCTTGCCTATTGTTATTCTTAGTTTCATTGATTTTATTAAATATTAAGGTAAATTCATGGCGATTTTATGTAACAAAAGAAGAAAATATGATATAATTTACTTTTTCCATAATATTTGTATTTATGACGCCTAAAAAGTGAGGATTTGCGTATAATTATTAATTATTAGCGACCATTGTATTACATTTCATATAAAAATAATTAATGCGCACTTCACAGCGGTTCGTTTTATTCTACTTCTAATTAATTATTTTGAAAGGATGCATTACAAGTTAGAACGCCGTTCATTATAAAGGCACAAAATATTGATGGAGCCCGGTGAACAGTGAAACTCAATCATTTTACGCGCGCATAATGCAGCCATAGAGCTTGGACTCTCTATAATCATTATTTTCTCCAAAACTTAGCTACAATAATAAGCTGTGCTCATATAAAGCATCGATTCAATTATAAAAGCACACAGTAATTATTAGGAACGTGTATGAAATCGAACGTCAGATTCGGCATCACGAGTAATAGCCGAAATTCGAGGAAAACTGTTGTTATATTCGTCAAACTATTTAAACCGATTCAACTAAGTCTCATGTATGCATACCATTATACGGGTTATGTATAATGAGTCAGGATAAAATTCGCATATAATAAAATTTACAAAACACGAGGTCCGAAAATCATTCTTGAAGCACAAAAATTTATCAAACGCTTTTAACAATGGTATTTTTTTTTTAAATTATCTACTTGTAGATTCTCATTATATAAAAATTAAATATTGTATATTAAGAGGCTGAATTAATAAATAAAACTAAGTAATTTTTGAAGCTCAATTTTAATATTTAATATAATAAATAGTCAGTTTAGAATTAATTATTTTATTTAATAAAATGATTAGCTTGGTTCTATTTGATATATATTTTCAAACAGTGTAAAAATTCATTTTAATTTCGAATAGAGAATCAAAATTGTTCTATTACATATTTCACACTATGCTTTGATATTTAATTTTAATTTAACTAATTATTCATTAAAAATGTCAATTCAATTTCATTTCATTGATAAATTAATTCAACATCAAATTTAATGTTGACACATTTTCGTATGTATATTAATTCTACTCTAATTAACTCACAATAATCGACACCAAATCACAAAACTATGCGGCCTCCCGACTTGACTCAGCTTAAGATACTCAAACTTCTTACGAATAAAGTTAAAATCTATGATTGTCTCGATGGCTTGCAACACGACTGACACTTTTTCAGTCTTCCAGCTTCCGCCACCCAGAAACCATTTCCAGCTTGTAAAAAGGTAACTTGGACAGTTCACTGGTCCTGAAGGAGGGCGAAAGGGATAATAAAGGAAGGTAGGAGAGGGGATGATACGGTTAGTACAGAGCGTCTGTTTCATCTGAATACAAGATGAAAGGAGTCCGAAAAACCTGAAAAACGGCTGGGGGTCCTCTGGTCCAGGTGGGGTCCAAGAGTCCAGGTGGGGTCCAGCACCGGTAATTCCGGGGCACCATTAAAAAAAAGAGCATCAGTGTAGAAACTTGCATTTTCGCAAGGCTTCGCGGTGGTCCGAGGAATTCGTGGATGGTCGGCGCGACCGGTTGCGCAGGAAATTTCGCTTTTTGTCGGCCGGAAACACGCGCCTCGATCCCTCAGGCGAGCCTTTTTAATGGGATGATCTTCGATGTTGTCTCCAAATGGTTAAATAAAAATAAGGGAGCTCCTGAGTACGCGGGTCCGCAAAACGAGATATTGAAAGGAATTCGGTTTGACAATCTGTTTTAAGTTGGCGTTAAATGCGACCTGTTTTTCGAAGGGTAGAACTTGTATATCCGGGCGCGTGTCGCGTTATAGTAGCGTCACTCTCGTTAAAGATTATATTACGAGTACAAATACATCTACTCGAGTGATTAATTATTTATAGTGTATTTACGAGCGTTGAGTAAATCAGCTCGATTATTCATTAAACTTCATTACGAAATACGTTGCTGATTGTGATATTTATGAAAAAGTTAATATTCCAAATATACACGGCATAATTTATACTTTATTTTTAGAGACTTATTTATTTATATAATAGCAAACTTACATTACTGTTTATAATCTTCACTCAATAGTTTGCTTTTTAATTCATAGGTATTATCCATGAATATTCAGATTTCTATATACATTGGATTAATTGTATTAAATATTATGAATTCGAGTGACGTAGAGATCTTATTCCATCATTTTCATCGCGAATAGTAATAGAATTATAAAGTAATACATAAATGTAGAGCACTTGTAAACAATGGTATATTTAATAATTCAAATTCTAGTTTTTCCGACAAATTCCGTTTTTCTTCAAATTTAATTAATCCAATTATAAAAGCGAGCAAGCCAATAAACTTATTAGTTTTTCAAAAAGAATAATTAAATCTTTGTATTAACGAATAATATTATACAAGAAGATGCCTCTACAAATTTTACAACATAATTTACAGCATCTGTAGCCCAACACGAATTAGATCATTTTAGATTCTGGCTAGTCAACGAAATGAATCTGAGAGATGAAAATACGACTCCTAGTTATGTGGTGCGTTTGCTCAACAAAAGGGATGTCTTCTGACGAGCTTCATTTCAACAAGCGTAGGCGAATGTGAAAAGGAGGGGCGGAGGAGAAGAAGTAGGAGAGGAAGGATGGGGGTGAAAGGAGGTGGAGTAGTCAATTCTGGTGCGAGGGAAACGAGGTCGTTCGATGTAAGGACGATCAACGCTGCGAACACTGGTCGATAGTAAAAGCGAACGATCCTCCCGCTCGTCCTTCATCCCTCACGCTACAAAAGACTAATAAAGCCACAGGGGTTGAGGCTGGAGGATAAAGCTGGCGGAGAGAGTCGCCCCATAAGACAGCGAGGCGTGGTTGGGCGAGTGGGTGGAACGGGCGGCGAAGAGGGCGGTTAAGGTCGGCGTTAATGATGCCCGCATGCCTGTCCCTGGAGTCGGCGGCAGTCGGGTTTCGGGGGGAAAGAGGATGGAAAATAAATGGCGGTTTAGTCGGCGCCACAGTACGCGACCCAGGGGTAGCGCGCTTATGCCGCTTGCGTCGTAGATAAACCGAGAGGTGATATCACCCCCGGGTGCACCTAAACCTCCCCTGGTCCCTTTACCGGCTCACTGTTTCTCTTCTTATCTTCATTGAAAGGTGAAGGGCGAGTTATTTTCCCGGTGAATGGAGCCTTCTTTCTTGGCTTTAGATAGAAGCTTAATAATATCAATGTGCGCAGCATAAATCGCGCAGTCTGTCATTTGATATTCGCACTTTTAGCGCTCGTCTGATAGTTTCCTTTTCATTTCATTACTCTGCTCCCAATTTATTATGCAATCGATATTGATTACATTAACTTTTATTTGAGTAGAATAATTTTTGCTACACGTGGTGTATTATTCACATGTATGAATAAATAATTGCGCCATCCAAATAATTGAATTCTGAGTCATAATAATGGAAAAACATGCTTTGAATATAATAATAAAATTAGACTTCGGTAACTGTATGTTTGTAAAATACAATATGAGTGTACAACTTAATTTTTTCAAGATATTTTATGCCCGAAAATGAAAACATAATGAGCCTCAATGCAAAATGAATTTTTTTAAGCATATAAATAGCAATTGGTATGCCACTTAATATTTAGAATTAATATTAAAATTGTTAATCATTTTGCTAATCATTGAATTTACTCCTATTAAAACTGTTTTTTCAATTTTTATTTTCTTTACTTGTTGACAATATCTGTTGAACATTTATTAAAATGAATTACAGTTCGATACACGCCACGTTTTAACAATTAAACACTAAAATAATGTATTAAATTGATTAATATTATCTAAAGAATATATAGATCATTGATTATTAATTATGTAATTACAAATTTCTGAAACATATTTGCTGTTTATTCAATTTTCGATTTAAACATAAAATTCATGGTTTTAGGGTAATATATATATATATATATATATATATATATTATTGGTGTTTACTCGATTAATATTAAAAGAAAACTATATAACATAAAAATCATAAGAAAAATAATATAAATAACACAAAAGTCGTTTTAATTTGAATGTAATGAGTTTGACGCAAAAATGTGCATTAAATTTGAAAGGATAATGTAAGAAAATGCCAACCCAAAAGCCCTTCGCTAAAAAGGCGAATTTCACACTGGTCGATGGTAAGCGGAGACGCCTATATTCCTTGGGCGTTGCTACGAAGATTAAGCACGCAACGGGAATATTCGGTGAAAACTCACGTTAATTAACAAGTAAACCCTCTAGTAATTCCCGTGCATGGCCGTTCGCCCAAAACTATGCATTTACAAGCTTCAGGAAATTGAACATTTTTGTTCGGCTTGTTGTAATCGCTTGTTGGCGGCATGAGTACAAAATTAGGGGCGAGACTAAAGGAAGAGTGGGAGAAATTGCCCCGTTGTGCGTGTTCCGACTGTGCGTGATTTACGTTAATTTGCTTTAAATTCTTCACCATCGCAAGAATTTTTTTCGTGAGTGCGATTATACGCCGCTTATTCATGTTTTTTTTTACGTTTTGAACTGGACCCAGATAAGGTGCTCCTCTCATCTAGTTTTTTTTTTATTATATGCAGTATCTTTTCAGGAGCTTCACCTGTAGGCATAGACGATTGACAAAACTATCAATGTTTTATGGGAAAGCGAATATTGTAAGGCTAAAATTAGTCTCCTCTAATCGTGGATCCCATGTAGAACATTAGGCTGCTTTCAATATTCAACGCCCCCTGATATCTCCTGTTATCGGCTTAACGACAATGTTAAAAATTTTATTAGAATATAAAAATATGAAAGATAATGAAAAAAAAATTAATCAATCTTAATAGTTTGAAATATGCTGTAATTTTAAAATACTATATAAGTATATATACCTGATATTCTTTAATAGAATCGATTTAATTACATAATGTGTGAACTACTTTAACTGAAATTTAAAAAATGAAGATTATGAATGATATGATGTATATTATGATGAATATTTTATTTAAGTTAATATAAATAATCGTGACTGTAATTTAAAGATATGTTTAATTAAATTATGTAAAAAGCAAACACAATTATATGAAAAAATTTTTTAATCCATATATAGACAAATTTCGCTAACGAAATTATAATTACTACTTGCAATCTTTCGGGAAAATAAAAAATTACAAAAAAGGAGTCATGTTCAATTACAAATATTTTTTTAAAGCTTAGTGAAAATATTGTAAAATTTTATTAATTTCAATTATAATTTATTGATACTGATATCTTAACATATGATATTACAAATATTGAATCCACTATTATTCTGCATAGATGAAAAATAAATATATCTACATTTTTGGGATCCTAAATTGTCTATTTGAGTTTTTTCATTACATAAAAAATTTAGTTTATAATATTTTCAGTTACTGGCGATTCAATTATACTTGAATAAACAACAATTTAATGTGATTGTTCTGCTTGTCTTGTCAACGTTTTTCCACTTGATAGATAAATCTCTTTCTTTTTACTGCTTTTGAGTATCAGCCAAAGATTGTTTGTGGGCTCTGAAAAACACCAGAAAATAATACTAAATATTAAAAAAATTTTAATTTTATGGTGAATTGAATTCAATTAATTATATATCAAACAATAAAAATAATTATTAAACTATATTTATTAAGCCATTATTGTTGGTATAATATATAGAGGGTGAGGTAATGTAAGTGTGAATACAAGAGAGATAGAAATATAGATAGTTAAATAGATAGATAGATAGATAGAGAGAGAAAGAGAGAGAGAGAGAGAGAGAGAAAGTGAGAGAGAGAGAGAGAGAGAGAGTAACGGTGTTCTTAAATAAAGTGATCTGTATTGGGTAGCAGCAGAAAAAAAATTAAAATAAATAGAGAAGAGAGTTGACGGGTGAGACGTTTACGGAAAGAAGAGCAACTCTTGCACACGCGAGGCTATAAATTTTCCCTGGTGGACATATCCCGGATTTCCTCCATTAATACAAAACTTCCCTCGATGAGGGCATTCTCTTTTTAGTTTCTCCTACTCTCGTATCTCTCCTAACACTTGTTTCAAAATAGTTGATTACCGTAATATCTCTCTCTCTCTCTCTCCTTCTCTCGTTCTCTTTTTCTCTGCCCTTCTATTTCTTTCTTTGTCTCTGCCTCACTTTCACAGTTTTCCACGGGATAAACAAAATACGTACACAGATAAATCAAAGCCTTTCCACTTTAAATCTCTAAAATGCATGTAAACAACTAGAAGCATCTTTCGATATCTAAAGTTGTGCATGCTCACACATTCGAAATGCTACGATTTATGACGCATTGAGATTAGTATCTCTGTCCGCTGTATGAATAATTAATTTCGAAACCGAAAAATACAAACAGAATGTATTCCCCGTTCTCTGTATAAACATTTATAGCCAATTACGATACTTTCTTCCAAATATTAACCATTCGTCATTCTATCATAATCACATTCTTAAAAATATTGATTTCGATGCTCATCATTATTCGAACATAATGTCAAATATATCAATTGCAATTTAAGTTAAAAATGAAACCAATATTTCTCTGTATTTATTCAGTTTTTTTATAGATTACTGTTATACGAGCGTGAAATTCAGTCGTATATAAAAGTATCTACAATCAAAGTTTATCGTAAACACAAATCGAACAGGAAAACAAGTACAATCAACCTCCAAACAGCAGAGCCGAAATCTGATGGAAATCCATGAATTTAAGCGCATCATCGACACCTTAATTACAAACAAATTAAATTCATCGCCTTCCGCTTTATTCATCGCGTATATCCGGTAAATTTTGAGCGCCTTTTCCGTGATACAATCGGTACAAAGTATATCCGTATGATATAATGCCAACTATCAATAATGCGTCCTGTTACTCTCCAAAAATCGTATTCTGTAAATAATTACTATTCTATAATCAACCATTTGGGTAAGCAGTAATACTGTTAATCATTATTTCAAATAAATGTGCTCTTTCTTTTTCTTTTTTATTGCCTCTCATCTTTCCACTCTCTTGTATCTGCCTTTCACATAGATTCATATCTCCTTTTTATAAACTTCTTTCATTCCTATTTGTGTCTTTTTTCGTAGAAGTTAAGGAAAATGAATTTCCACAATAAAGTCTACGTGATTGCTGTATATTTCATTTTCGTATAACAGCATATATAGCAATGAAGGTTGTAGAAAAAGCGAATAGACCCCAAAGATGAAAATTAAAGCAAAATAGTTACAAATAATATTTCAGTTTATTGTATAGAAATATGTATCTTTTGTGAAAAAAATCCAAGCTAAGCAATTAAAAATTTGTACATATTGTATGTTTCAAAAGAATTAATAAAATCATTGATCGTTTTTACAGTTAGCGCGATCAACTTGGAATGAGGAATCGTAATAAAGGATCCGACAGCAGGGGATGTGAAATTTATTTCTTGGAGAGGCTTTAAGCTTCGCTTTGCCTAACACTTTGCGAGACCAAAAGTCGGGGTCAGCGCACGAAAATTCCATAATCCCCACTCGTTTCATTGAGTGTCTCGCGCCAAGTGCTAAGGATCACGTCGCCCAGGCGTCCAATAAGAAGTCGAGGCTCACGGCGAGGGCGTGAAAGGAGCGAGTCCCCGGGGTTAATGATCGACGTAAGCTTGCGAGATCGATGACTGTACCCCTAGCAAAATTAATGGGGCAACAGTTGTGGCCATTGCGAATAACGCCCGGAAGAAACGATCAGGCTTGTATGAGGCGCCAGCTCTCTCATTTAACCCTCGGAACTCTGGTTAGCCTTGTCACCACGCTTTTTTACTCTGGCTATCGATTATAAAGCTCGAATTCCAATAAATTTTATTTATTAGTGTAGGCTTAACTTACTTATGCTTCTACTTCGAATATTCTTCGACCAATATTCTTAGTGTTCTTCTTGTTTCTATGGTTTCTTGTTTATAATTACACATTATACTAATATTAATATTAGGTAGATTTTAATTAAGTATAAATTAAAAAAATGTATATTACAAAAAGAGCGAAGGAACGGAATAATGCTATAGCATTAATTTGAAGCTGCCTACTTAATTATACACATTGTTGAGTGATTAAAATGCTGAATATTTCTGAAGTACATTTCACAATAGCTTTACACTTCAAGAAATTTTTACTGTTTTTTAAAATGGTTTTCAAATGGTCTTAAAATTAGCTGTAAAATGAGTATAATTAATTTATAGAATAAATGGCATTAAAAGTGTGTCAGCTCGAAATGGGTTATAGGATATGCAATTTAATTACTTGGCGTAAAAAGAATACTTTTTTCTTGTCGATGCTTTATAAAAAGAAATTGCTCATCTGATATTTCCGAGCAAATACATTTAATCCTGAGTATTGCAAGTTATCTATAAATGATCAAAGCGAACGTGAGAAAGCTTTCTGTCTATAGCTTTTTTCTTTCAATCAATTTACTTTCTTTATATAAAATCGGACTTGCTAATGAGAAACCCACATGTATTAAATGTGTTTCCGTAAAATGAAGATCAATGCCGCCAACATAACGAGCATAACATTGTTTTTCGCATTTTTGACACCGTCAATACGTGTCGAAGTAGCTTTTCCGGCGGCAATTAATTTCTGCTACAATAGTTTGTCTAAATGCTGAAAAGCTAACTTCGGAAAATTGATTTCCATAACGCATACAAGTTAATAACGGAAATCCATATTTTTACTTTCAGATAATGGAATCAGGAGAAATCTTCGGCAATTTGTCAAATACATTTATCTTTTGGAAATATATTTTAAATAGATAAAACTCTTGCGTACTTTTATCCCCATTGTTGACAACTCAACAGGATTGAGAGAAAAAGAGAAACTCTTGTGAATCCAAATTTCTTCGCTTACGAACGAACTAAGGAAGAAAAGTGATTCTTCGCGAGAATAAGAAACAATTGTAGTTGAATAATGCAGCAGATTCTACCAAGGATCGCGCAAGCATACGCACAATGCGTGTTTCAGTTTGACACAGTTTCATTGAAAAACATGACTAGGCACAAAAGTTTTCAGAGAGAGAGACAGAGAGAGAGAGAAAGATAGGAATAAAGAGGTAAAAGGAGAAATCGTGGGTGGAGTGTAGTATGACATAGTTAGATAAATTAACGAAAGCCCAGAAAACGTTCATTATTTTAGTTAGTCGGGATCGGCATGGGGGTAGCTCAAGGGGATGGCGGATGCTCGTCGTGGTCGTTGAGCGAATGGCTCGGGAATCGGGGGTTGGGAGAGCAGATCGATGGTCAGAAAAGTTCGAGATGGTGCCGAAGACTTGAGGCTATAGGCAAGGAGGCGAGCCGCTCACGTATCCACGAGCAGCAACGCGGCGGCGGTTCGGCGAACCAATCGGAGCCTGAGATTAACAATCCAGTAGTAACTGTGCTATGTAGCATAAACCATGTGCCAGGAGAGGTAGAGTGCGAGAGAGAGTTTCACTTTCCTACTATTCTCTCTTCCTCCGTATTTCCCTCCTTCCCTCTTCCGAACGAGCCACCAACAGAAGCATTTTCCCACTCTCCATCTATTCCGCTTTTACCAGGAGTTCGTAGTCGCCCGGACGACGGAGTGGACCGTCGCGGCGGTGGCCGATTTTGCATTTAAATTTGGTAAATTTGCCGGAGTTGGCAAATGAGCTGCGAGTATGGCGTCTAATACAAGCGAAGTCTCTCGCTCGTCTCGACCTACACTCACGCAGAGTCGCTGCCGCGGACGTGCCTATGCTGAATGTAGACCCGGCCGATACAGTACATTTAATGCATCTGGAGCGGGACTACACGGACAGACTCGTGGCCGAGTGTATGGTAATGACGGTACAATCGCTTGCAAAAATGAGTGAGCACGTGAGGACTTATTATTCCAAGCCGTCTCTCGGTGAACTTGAGAACGAATCCGAGAGCAGGGGTACAAAAAGTAGTCTCAACTTTTTTTGCATTACATTACTTCTACAAATTTCAAAGTTTTAATATTATTTTTTTCTAATCTGGTTTCCACATGTTTTATCTAAAATCTATACTCTCTTTTCGTTACAAAATCATTGGAAAATCATTCTTTTTTTTTAAATAAAATAATAAGAATAGTACTTATTTATAAATAAATAATAAATAAATAATAATATTAATGAGTCTTAGATATACAATTTATAATAATGAGAAGCGTACGTTTAGTGAACGTTTAGTGAACGTTTAGCAAACGGATAACAAAAGAGATGTAACACCCGACTAACTGATCATAAAACAGTCCTGCTTTTTATGGTGACTTGTGATCTAATTATGACATTAACAAGCGAAAGTCGTGCCTTCTTCTACTATAATTTTTTATTTTCATTGTAAGTAATTCCCAATATATAAATATATGTGGATAAAAAAAATGACCAAAAAAGCTATAATTTTCTATTATTGATTTTTTATTAGCTAATAGAGACGTCTGTCACAATAATAGTATTGGAAACAAAGGAAGGCGATTTAGTCAACCAATTAAGTAAAGCTCTTCATATCATTGCTGAGCATCCGACTAAAGCCAGAACGTAGTCAGAGGGTTCAAACCAATCAGCCCTTCTCAACGTATGACGATATCTGCGCGTCGCGAGAAATTCTGCTAAAGACTGTACGAAAAGGAGGAAGCGCATCAACACGCGGGAAATAGTGCATAGGAAATCCAAACTTGTATGTGGAGAACTTTGGGCAGCATCATCTAATTTAAGCCGGCAGAGGGCAGGAGCCGGCCGCCTCCGGTCGGTCCTGCCCCCGTCCGCGCGTCCTCCGCCCACGACCCGTCAACTCCATCTCCATCAGTAGCCTTCGTCCCGCTAGTACCGGCCCCGACTGGCCAAACCTACCTTCTCCTCCGCCCCCTCCACCCAAAACTACGCTCGCGCGCATTTGTTCATGTTCAGCGATGTACCGCAGGCAGCGGTTGTGCACATTCCGTTTTACTATGCTTTTTAGCAGTGGCTTTTCGCTCACTAACCTGACCCTCCCTACAGCGACGCTCGCGATGCAACCACCCCTACATCGTCCCAGGAGCATATATAATCAGCTGAACGGCCGCGTAATCAACCGCTAACACTCATGTCTGCAACTTCTTCTCCCGGAAGTAAGGCCTTACTTCGTGCGCGGTATTGCGACACGTACTGGGAGCCTTTCTTCGACTGCTTACTCTTAAGGTAGATAGATCGTGGTGCTTTACTACTGAAAGGCCAACACTCGTGCACGCATTTGTAATGAACGTTCAAAGTAACTTTTTCCCAGTAAGTTGAAAATAGTTTAGAGCCTCTTACTGCAAATAACTAACTTTCCCCTAGAGTAAAGGTAATTTTTTCCCAATCGGGGTAATCTGTAATATCTACGTACCCTCCCAAGAGAGATTGTTTAGTTCTTATTTACATTTTCTCCTCTGTTACGTAGACATAAGACAATTAAAAGCATACTTTGATTTAAAATAAATAACCTCATTTGAAAATTTCTTTACAAACGCTTTTAATTTAAAAACGATCACTTTCCAGCATTAAGGATAAAACGAGCGAAATAAGTAGTCTTTCAAATTATCTTATTTTATAATAAGCTGGTCCTCTAACCTTTCACCGTTAATAAAAATTAAGTATTGCTTTTAACACCATTTACTTAATTAATTAATTCAATCCCGTTTAACTTTAATCTCCTATGTGCATATATTTATAAAGTAATGGACATCATTTTTATCTAAATTCATTCTTCCTTTGCAAAATATATTTGACCACTTATTTTCAATATGTCTTGAAATTTAAAACACAGTAATTAAAATACAACTAAAGATTTTAAATAATAATCCTGACGAGCTTAAAATACCCGCAAACTTAAGTAATTACTGTTAGACTCGTCGCTGCTTATCGTAAGTCTAAGGCGCACAGTTTTCGCAGAGGCCGCCGTTGTATCACCAGCATATATGATTTTCTGTTGACAAGAAATAGGAAACGCGTATAAACATTATACGCATTGTTTGATCCTCGAATTCGAGGTGAGAGCGAAATTGCAGCAGCCGGGAGGAACTGCAGGCAGGAGAAAATTCTCGACGGCACGTAATCGCGTATTTTCTTCCATCCTTTATTGTTTAAGCGCACCGCGCGTCGTAACGCAATATGCCGAAAAAACAGCTCAACGCGATTCGGAAAAAGGGGAGAATGAGGAGCGGTGGAATTAGAAAGAGTGGCCGCCGAAAAGAAAAGCCTGGCGGTTTATCTGGAATGGGTTTGGGGGTATTCTGGGGTGGGTTTCCGAAGGGGGTGTCCAGTGTTCATTATGCAGCGAGCCGCTGGCGTTGCAGAGAGGCAGCCGAACCTCTGGCTGCGGCGTCCGTGGAATCGGGGACTCGCCGGATAATGAGTCAGCCAAGCTACAAAGCGAGAAACGTCCATTAAATAATGCGTAATGCAACGCCGTGACGTGCGCGTGGCCAGGAAGCCTTTTACCACCGGCTTCTCGACTCGGCGAATCCGCTCGGCCGTACTTTCATCCCGATGTTTTCGTTGTCGTCGAGTGCGATGCTTTTAAAATGAGCGACTACCCTAATGAAAGGACCTGCGTTTACTGTTTACTGTGCCCAATGGCACTGGTTCACTCTTTCGAAATATCCGGTCAGTTGGATACTTATCATATCTCGATTCATTAGAGTTTTTTTTATCCTTATTTGGCGTCGGATGCACCTGCCGGTTTTCTACCGATTTGATTGTTTGTAAAAGACTTTAGCATTCTTATATTGCACATGTAAAAAGTTTAAAAATACATTTTTCACCAAAATCGCTTCGCTTGATTCATGTCAATTCTACGTATTTTTTTTGCATAATATGCAAATATTTAAAAACTTGTAAATTTTCACAAAAAATGCATCAGCAAAATATGAAGCTTCTAATATTTGATAGAGACATTAAATTTCAAGTTAATGTTAGCTGAAAGAAATATTGGTAGAAATCATAATTACATTGTTTACAAATTATTCCCCTCTTGTTCATATAAAAATACAGATCAGATATTGTAACTACATAATATTTTTTAATGCTATTATAAAATAACAAATACTTATTATGCCTATATTACACATTGAATATTTATATGAAGAAAGGGATTAACTTATTATATGTTATTTTCTTTATTTTTAGCATAACCATTATTCATCTGATTAAATACGAGGAAATTTATATGTACATATACATATATATATATATATATATATATATATGTTTATTATTGGCTAGGGAGCTATTAATTTTAAGTAAAAGTTTATGGTACGTAAAATTATGATACTAATTACTTTTAGGATTTTTATTATAAAAAGTTTTTGTCTCCTATCCGATTTATATAAATAACGTGATATTAAAACAATTTAACTGTTTATTAAAAATACATATCGTATAAAGCTATTATTTATAAAATCAATTTCAAGTATTAAATTAGCCATACAAATTAATTAGTTGTACAGGCTAGAAGATATGAAAGAAAAAACCTTTACCGTTTAATTTCTGGTCCTATATTATGACACTCTAGTATATATTTTTATCTAAATTTAGGTTCTGTTTGGATAAAGTCCTTATTCTTCCATAAAAACAACTTTTTGTACTATATTAAAGGATAAAACAAGGACTCTGAGAAATAATTGGCCATTGATAGTACCCACCCACGTAATCTGACCTCTGTTACACATCCACGAAGTGCCCTTTTGGTCGTCTTCAGTATGAGTAGTCAAACAAATTAATTTATCTCGTTGATTAACCGTAACAATTAAAAAAGATATTCGGCACGCATATGATGCTCAGTAGCTCCTACACATCGACGTCCACATGTTCGCCAAAAGGACACGACGCGGCGCACAAGATGGTCGAGTTCGTATAGTCTCTTTCCCCAGCACACTTACCGACGTCGACGCCACCACAGTCGCCCCTTGAATTATCTAAACTTTCATCTAACCTCCCCGACTTATCTAATCGGGCGGCGACCCCTCCACTATTTTCTAGGAGTGAGTTCGGCGTCTGAATTGGTGGGGATTAGAGATCAGTGGTGGGGAGTTGCTCCTACTACCGTATACTTTAAAAGGAGAGAGGGATGCTTTAACGTCCCTTAATAAATGCTATATATGCCTCCCTCTCGCAGACCCCCATTTCTGGCGCCGACTGCTTTGCTCTTTGCATTTCATAGAGCTTTCCAGAGGTAATGGCAAATAAGAAATATTTACAAATTTATACAACTTCACCTTCTACCGTTACATTTTAATCGACGACTACGCAGTAAATTATGACTCTCAGATTTCTTTCTGCAATATATATATATATATATATATATATATAAAGTTTTCTATAATATCTATATTTACGTAAAGAACTATGTGTATATTATTTTGTACAACGAGTTTTTTTGCCACATGTGCACACCAATTAGTAACTTTAAACGTTGCCCAATCGCACATGACAAATATGTCAATTTATATTATAATACACATTAAAATAACAAAAAATATCAACATTTCGAATTATATTCATAAAATAAAATTGATCATTAGTTTTCGAATTTTCATATATCAGTAATATACATTACTGTACAGAACAACATAAATAATAAATCACAGTGCTAATACATTAAACGTTTAAACATAAATACTTTAGCACATATTTATTACTTACAAAGTACCATAAAATCATTATTCTATAATTTGTTATTCTTTTGTAATACTTATTCTTTTTTATAGATTCCAAAATTGTTTTTAAATTAAATTCCTGGTACTTCTGTATTTATAAATTGTTATTACCTCAATATAACCAATTTACAATTGCTTTTCCTTATTTACGTTTAAGTGAATTAATCATTATAATTAATAATTATATTTAGATTCGGGTGTTTCTTCTGAATATAAATATTAAATATATTAGAATACTGTATGTTAAAGTATTGTACATTTGAATACCGAAAGTAAGTTATTTATAAATTTTTAATGTGCCTCATTTATTATCAATTATTATTAACAGTATGCAAATTATATGTGGATTAAAAAATCATTCATAGCCTATGGTGAGAAGTAATAAGTCTTTTTAAATAGAATCAATCGATAAGAATATACAACCTTTAAAATCTAAAAACCTAAATACCCTTTTTCGTAAAAACGTGAAAGCGTATAAATATACGCGCACGCACACACACACACACACACACACACACACACATACATATATATGTACTTATGCGATTATTAAACACCTCATTCATATATATAAATATAAAATTAAAGCTCTATATATAACGCATATTATTGATTAAATCAAGACATACAATTACGGTCGACTAAAACTTCTAAAACAATGATAATGTATTAAAAAATCATTCGGCCGAACGATTATTAAGACATGCATCGGAATCTAATTCACGAGAGCTCACAGCGTTTTTTCTTGGCGCGCGACACCGTCCGGTTTCTTTTACGTACTAATCTCTTTTGTAGCCCGCTAGTATATTTATGCCCACGACGATCAGTTATGACGAATCAGTCATCCGGTATCGAGTATATTATAAATGGAAAAGAAATTAGTAAGAAACGTGCCAGCTTGGTAAATAGAGGCATTACTTTTAAACGAGACTCTTTAAATATAATGTAGTAGAGGTATTTACGAATACGAGATTGCTAAACGAAATGCCTCATTTCTTAATTATTCGCTAATTATACGATTTTTCTTTAGAGCTATGAGAGATTTCACTTATCCTTATCGATAAGCAATTCAAGATGAACGAATTATTAATATTTATGTCCATGCATCGTTCACATAAGCATTTTCGCATTAATTCATTAAACGTAAAAACCGTGCTATAAAATTCGATAATGAATGCGTCGAATCGGCAAATTCGTGATTGAATTTATCGCATTCATGTAGTAATAATGTCTATGTTTGGAAGTGGATTACATCCATTCTCCTTTTTCCTCATTGTTTCCTACAATAGCTCGTTTTTATCTCGAGCTCATTAAGATAAACTGCAACATTAATGAACATTAATTAACTATGCGTTTATTGATACATTTTTATCACCCAGAATATACATCGCTTTTAGAGTTCATATTTTATATTTACAACATAAAATTTTATTTTGATAACTATCTTATTTATCTATATTTTTTATGGAATTTTTGAAAGCTGACCTAATTTTTGTAAATTGATATTGCTAATAGCCTTAGCAAGCGACCGATAATTTTTTATTTTAATAAAAAGTCTTAAAGCGTTTATAGATATATCTTACAAACAATGTCCATCAATAAGTCTCGAAACTGAGAATAGTAACCTAATAGAATTGTGTTTAATCCAATAAATCAGAGAAAGAGATCGAGAGAGAGAGAGAGAGAGAGAGACAGAGAGAGATAGAAATTATACGTCACGAAGCTCTTTTAGTGAACCCAATTTAAGTACGTATACGCATACAATGCTTAGTTAGTGCTCGTTGCAACGTTAAACAGATTTCGTCCCGATCGCAGCCAGTTTCCTATTCGAAGAACACCTCCATCATTACAAATAACGAAGAGCCGATCAGCTACGATCGACACTGGCAAATCAATGAGCACAAGATCGATGTCAGCCAATTTTCATATGCCGCTTGCAATTCCCCTCCCCCCGCTCGCAACTATCAGCGGGGTTCTTTGCCGCCACTACCTCAAGAAGAACCTACTCTAGCAAAAACAAGTATCGAAGTTCATTCGGCTGCAGCGAGTCACCGCGCAATTATAGGGAATTCATCATAGGGAATACGTGCCGCAGCGTTTTTTCAGCCCCGGTCGTTCGAATGCTTATTAAATCTTCAAGGAAAAAAAGAGAACTAGTCGGTTCGGCGTGGGTGCATAGAGATCTGCAAGAGAGCGGTCGAGTAAGACCGAGAAGATCGTCGTCAAGCAATGAAAGGGGTGAGCCGAACGCGTCGTCGAGAAGATCGTCGGCGTCTGTGTTCGGCGGAATGGACGAGGGAGAAAATGGGAAAAAACACCGAGGGCCTCGCTCAATACCGGGCCGTGCCGCGCAAGCGCCTTCATTTTGTTTTTCCTAGACTAGGCCAACGGAGCCTTTGCGCCTGCGGCTTTTTCCAAGATGGCCGACCGGCGTCAATGCCCCGGCATCGGTAAGTAGCTCGTGGACCGCACGAGAGATCTGCCGTACCGACGTGCAGCAAGAGCTCAAGGACCGTCAGATGCTAGTCGCCCGAGCGCGGCGCTCGCGAACCATTCAAGATTTCTTATTTGACCATTTGGTCCTGTTACGATAGAGGAAACAAGAGAAGTGATGCTCGCGACTCAACATCATTTCTTTCATCACCTTCTGCTTCTTAGCACAACTTTTTCCCTCCTTTTATGCACATCTAATGAATGTCATTCCTCCCTTGTGTTAGTACTCCCGAATCGTTTTATTGCTATTTACTTGCTAATTAAATATTATTTAAAAAAAAAGTACTTTATCTTTTTTATAAAGTCAAAGCGCAAATTGTTCAATTTCGAGACACACGCTAGACTAACAATTATGTTATCAGATTATTAATCCATGTATCCACGTTGTATCTGGGATTATAATTACGATTTAAAAATGTTAAGTACGATCATAGCTATTAATATGTGTATTGTATATACTCAAGTAATTGAAACATTATGTAATTACGTAATTTATTTAATTTAAATTCTTTAACTGTTTTATGCTATACTAATATACAGCATATTAAGAATTTAATACAATCCATAACAGATGAAATAAATAATACGAGTTCAGTTTACTATCTCGTGTTGATTCAAATTCTTTATATCCATAAATCCGATATCCTAATATTTGAATAGTAATACGTATCGGACTGTGACTAATTCTGGAATACAATAAATCGTTGTTCGTTTATAAGGAAAACAGTACATATTTTTTTATACCATATAAATGTTTTTAAATTCTAAAAAATAAAATATTTACTATTTCTTTTAAGTAATTGAAATAAATATATATTACCAATTTGATTTAAGTTTCAGTTTAATATTTATTTTAAGTTGACAAATATTTATATAAAATTCTTAATGATAAACCTATATTAAAAATATATTAAAAATTATTGTTTTTTTAATAATTGCAATATTCTAAAAAAAAATATAATTTAGTAATGCTGATATATTGTTTGCTATATAATGTAAATAATCACTGCAAGATATTTATGATTCTTACTTTTTTTCTATATAAAATTTAATTATAAAATTTACGAAGAAAATTACTTTCTCTTAGAAAATAATAGAAAAGATTTTGTAAAATTGATGTTGTTTTTCGAAATAGTCTGTTACATAGATTTCAATTATTGTAAAAATAATGTTATTATAAATACATTAAAATACTACAATTAATTATTTTATATTAAAAAAAACGTTAATATATCATTTACCGATCAAACCAAATATCTTTATTGAAAATTATAAATTTTTTATGATGTTGTAAACTTTCTTTATATGTTGTATTTAAATAGAAAATAATTGAGAACTGTAATTATTAATTAAAAGTATTGAAAGAATTTTTTGACAAGAAGAAAAACTTTGTTCTTATATGTGGATAATAATTATTTTACAATTTAATAATGAACCGAGTAATTTCGAATGAACGTATTAAAACGAGTTTTTGAATTAATATATACTTACAAAGATACATATATATATATATATATATATGTGTGTGTGTGTATCTATATAGAAAGAGTCCGTCTACAGTCTTACTACAGGTAAATTAGACACAGAATGCAGTTATCTGAATTTTGTAATAAATTGAACATAAAGTAAATAAAAGCAATTAATTATTGATCAAAAAAATTTAACGATGTAAAATAAACTAATTTTAAACTAATTTTAAACAGTAAATTTCTATATTTAGAGTTAAATTTTTTTAAAATAAGAAATAAAATTAAACCGTCATTCTCTTTTTGTAATTCAGAAGAGTGTTAATACGCTTGCGCGTAAAATTGGCATGTTTTGTTCACGTGCGCGCGTGCCCATATATAATCATCATTGCACATTGGACACGGGCAAATCTTAAAAAAATAAAATCCTTCACAATCACATGATCCTCGCAAGTACTTTAGAACGATTGACTTATACTAGTAAGCTTATTTTACAAATTTACAACTCGATCGGTATCATCGGTTTTAAGTTCGTTCATCATTTCGTGGCTGAACCGCATCGCGAGAGCGGATCCTTACGAGCAAAGATGCAGAGGTTGAGAAAAGTGTAATCGTCCTTTCTAGAAGCGGACCATGTACCGCCATCGTACATCAGTCGATCGTACCCTGCCGTCCTCTTGCACGCTGACGTCATATTTAGATTAAACCGCCGTGAAAACGTTCGGTGGCTCGTGTTCCGTGTAACTGCTTGTGTGTGCGTGCATTTGCGGCCGTTCACATAGCGCCGAGGGCAGCGAACCAAAACGCGGCCGACTCTCGCAAAGAACAAGTTTTCATTTCCGAACGCGTACCTTTGGCCTCGACGGCGTGAAACACCGATGGACTTCCTGGGCGATGCCATATTGCCGGGAGCAATGGGTGCTTTAAACTCGCGCCGTGACTCACGGACTTCTGTTGCTGGGTGCCATTGGCAACGGTAATGATAATTGAACGGGTGCTTCAAGGATCACGACGCATCGGATGTTGAGATAAAGTCTTTTGAAAGAATGATTCTTTGACGCGCTGTTTAAGAATACAAACGAAACTTTTACGATCTCGGTGTGCTTTATTAATGAGAAGACGCAATCACAACTACGGAGCAGAGATTACCACTGCGTATTATGTATTATGAATTTGTGCTCTTAAGCTAGATTAATGTGAATGCAATTCGTTGAAAAGAGTTTTTAGGGAATATATCCGAAGAATTTGAGCATTATTTATGTCCTTCGTTACAAACGATCTGTTTTTTAAACGCGCCGACATAATGATTAATGTTTTTGTGATAAAATTTTCTTACTAATTCGTGTATATTTTCACTTGCTAATATTTATTAAACTTACTTTATCAAAAAGTCTAATACGATATTACATTTTCTATACCATTAATTAAATTGAAATAAAGTTAAATACATATAAATAATTAAAGCTCTTGTAATGTTCTGCTTTCATTAAGATATACTCAGATTTACTAATCTTTTCCCTGTATATATAAATGAATACGAAATTATTTTTTTAGCTTTTACATTACTTGTGAATAACTAATAAAATTAATTACCACATTGCAAATTATTATAATAAAATCACGTTATAATCTTTCAGCCAATTGTGTTTATCAAATTTCGATTTAGCTGTTGTTATTTCTCCATTAACTAATCTTCGATTGTATCAACAGTACGTTATTTCTCGACAAATGAGTATAGTAACATAATTTCGAACCCAATTTGTATAAATGTATAAACATTAAAATCATTCGGTCGATGATGCACAACTGCAAAATAATTAAACTTACGATTGTCCAAAATTAATTAGTCCCTGGAAACTCAGATACACGGACGTAAGCCCGTATTCTGCAATTCTTTCAACCCCTCGTTTACCCGGCTAGCAATTCCCACACGAACGACGAATAATTCAAAAATTACCTGCATAATGTAACGTTGCTAGGACGAAAGCAGATAAAAATAAAACAAAGGAAAGAAAGAATACGTCGGGAGAGAAGGAGCAGGGCCGACAGGAGGGAGAGCTTGCAAAAAATCCGGACTCTTTGGACGAGGTGAACGACTACGACGAGGTACGGTTGCACCGTTGCGCCGCTGCAAGCGAATGCAAGAGAGCCGAGGGGGAAAATGTAGAAAAAAACAAGCGAGAGCAAGCATTTCGGAGAGTATATGCGCGACAGTCGCATCGTAAAAGTTCAGCTCGTTCGGTCGGCGCAACGGCCTCGGAAGCATCGGAAAGAGCGAGAGGACGATGGGATATTTTATACACAGAGGCGGTACGGATAAAGATAGGAAAAAAGCGCGCATACAAACTAATGCGACGCTGCGTTTGGTAGAGTGCACGCGCTAAAGAGGAAGAGAGCAAACGAGAGAGAGAGAGAGAGAGAGAGAGAGAGGTAGAGAGACCGCGAGAAGGGAGGAGGGCGAGGCCAAGTGAGCGAGTTGAACGAAGGGCAGTGGAAAGAGGCACTGAGGAAATCGCGCGGAGATGATACTTGTACGAAAGAGATACACATATAAATATGTATGCATAAAGAGATCCAGAGAGAAAGAGAGAGAGAGAGAGAGAGAGGGAGAGAGGGACGTAGTATTAAGCATAATTCGCACGTTTATCGCTTTGAAAAAGCTCATAACGCGGGACGGGAGAGACAAGTTGAGGCGAAGCAATGGCGTGCCGCTCGTTCCGCCTCGAGTGGTTTTCCTGAAAGTGCCTAAAAACGGAGGCGGCCCACCCACAACCCAGGCGTCGGCCGCCCACTGAGAGGTCGACGCCTATCCGGGCTTCGGCATCCCCTCGACACCTCAGCCCCTGCGCCACCCCTCCCCCGATGAAAAATTATTCTAATTCTCCGGCGGGCAATGCTCGCCCACCGCCGTATAAATTACTATGTTAATGCCCTAAGTGTGAGTCACCAGACTATTTTATGCCCCGACCGGTCTAATGACGCCGAAACCACTATATATACACACACACACACGCACACACACACACATATGTATATATATATATATTTCACAGCTAACGGCTGTTATAATTTTCCCGCAGGCTGTTTAAGATGCTCTTACCCGACCGACCAATTTTTCTGCTCTCCTCTCTACTAAGTGAAAATTGCCGTACAATTTGCACCCGTGCTCGTGCACACGGCTTCGCGCAGATTATATAAACCTCTGAGGGACAAATCAACTTTCAAAAATTTTAAATGATTCCATTTTATGTAGCCTAGGGAACGCTGACATGACGATTCATCAATTTTTATCCCATCAATCCATTCGACCAAGTGTACCTGCAATATACATTGTATGAAAATAGAAATAGAAATACCTTTTTTAGAATTATAAAAAATCTTGTAATCAAATATATTGATGTTGATATACATACATCTGTTGAAGATATACATAACTATGTACATATTTGTCAGTACATGACTGTGTATACTCATTTGTTAACCTATTGTTTATGTACAAATATAAGGGATTGCAAAATACAAATTGGAAAAGACTCCTTCATTTTAAATATAAATTTTCATAAGACTTATGGAAATTTATATTGTCATCGCTTCAAGTTTATCATTAAAAATTCATAAGTTTAAACATTCATAAAATATTTTATGACGTTTTCATTCAATTGTATTCATTCGCATTCACTTACACAAATAAATAGATCAATATAATACGTTAAATACCTAATTTATAAAAAAATGGGCTATGTCCATAAATGCAAATGTTAAAGCTTTAAAATCCTAGTAAATTTTATTTTCCCAGCAATAGATTAAAAAAATATTGATTAAATTTATTTGAAAAAATCCAATAATTATGTAAAGGACCTTAAATATTGTGAATTAAAAATTAATCTCTTTAAACAGGAGAAGATAGATTGATAATATTATATTACACAATAAGGTTTAGGAATTACATTGTATAAATTGCATTATTATGTATTGGAAAAGATACAAATAATCGACTAATAAATCGTGCTTGATAAGCCTGCGATTGTTCTTCGAGGATTATTCAAGAAAATCACCTCATTATGTATATATATTGAAACATCGAATACTGTAAACTATAATTCTATTATTTATTTAATAATAGTATTATCAAAATGTGTTTTGACATTTCAATACCTTGAATAGGAATTTACTGATGTTTATGCTTTATATTTTCAGGATATTTCGTATGGGAATGAATGCCTTGCTTCACAATTCACAACTGTATTGATGAAATCAGAAATCACGCTATTTAAGTATCATAAGCAATGAGGACATCCATGGCTATTGCATATAGATGCATTTAGCTCGTAGACCGGAGGATAAAGGATCTCGTCACGTTTTTAAGTATCTTCCCCAGGTCGATGCACGGCTACTCGAGCTGCGCAAGATTAGGTATAACGACGTTAATTTTCAAAAATTTCTACAGCCCTAAAATTGCACTATTTAGGCACTCCCTACGTGACAGGATAAAGTTACTATTTTTGACTCTGAACGCACGAGTGATATCGAGTCCTGCGATTTTTCCCAAGGATTCGTGGCTAATTCTCCAACGATGAATTTTACGAAAGTTTTTACTTTGAAGGGTGAGTTTTTATGCCCATACTATCACCTCTCCCTACCTTTCCGTACTGTACAAAACCCTTTACGGCGTCTACCTTCATCCCGACGCACCTACAACTCGACGGCTGAGCCTTCCGAAATGATCTAATAAATCAGAGACTTTGCTAATCCCGTATTCTCTGTGCGCGAAAAACTTTGCCAGATTTTATGGAAATTTACGCTGCATCGTCAGTTTTAATCGCTACTGAAAAAGTTTCAGTAAAATTTTACAACTATCTTCTTTAGGCGGAATCATTCGATTTACTATTTAAGCGAATCTTTTACTTACTATTCAAAGCCATAGAAACATTTTCGACCTACATAGACATGAAATAAATATTACATGATAATGGGTGAGAATTTTTTTCTCTAAACTTAACTCAACGTCATTATTTCATAATTCCGCGATAGAGAATAATTTTCTATAATCATATTTTTGAAAACATTTATCGAGAAATCTAAAAAATTTCGTTTATAAAATTTTTAAAATAATAATCAAAGTGAATTTTTCTTATATTTGTATTTTAAAAAATATATTTTTCCGGATTTAGTATCATAAATTTTATAATAAAGTATTGACAGATATATTTTCCAAGATGGTTTTTAAATAATTTGAAATCTTCACCTACATATAAAAATATACGCTTTTATATACAATAGCACATTTTGTACCAAATCAAAATTCAACACATTTATATTTTATAGGAAATATATTACGGCATTTTGCGTTAACATACGTCAGAGTATTACTAGATTTTGATTAAATTACTATTTTTTCAGTTATGCAAAGCATAAATTGTTAATATATTAGCGAATATATAAAACTTTTAAATATGCTTATTTAAATGAAAAAGCACGATAGACTAAATAAAATATAGGTAAAATTTGTGCAACAATTCTTATAAATTTTTTTATATTTAATTAAACCTCCAAAAAAATATTATTATTCAGTTATATAATATTTAATTTGTTTAAGTAACTAGCGCAAATCACTTCCTTTTTAAAATTCAGCCAACAGCAAAACTCTAAATCAATAAAAATTAAAAATTTGATTTTTTCCAAAAAAATCATATTAAAAATATTGAATGGTTTCAATAAAAAGAGCGCACTTTTAAAATTCTTCTATATCTCTAATAAAATATATTTACGTATATACAAATAGTGGGAAAAACATTCGTAAAACAGTATTTGTAAAATAAAACCCTGCGTCTACTCGAGCTCATATTTTATAGAAGTGAAATTTTCGGAAATCATGTATTCAGTCCCCATCGATAACCGAAAACGATAACAAGAATGCAGGACGCATCATCGATAGGAGAGTAACACATGATTGCGATATGTTAGTGTGCAGAGTCGTGGCCGAGTGGCATGGAAGGCATGTTTCGGTGCCAGGACGTGCTTTTTCACCTTTTTCGACGCCTGCAAAGCCCAGGAGCGCGTGACTGCGATGTAACGCAATGCGCCTGACATAGTATCCGTCGATAATTGATAAACGATGATCGAAGAGCAGCGATGCAGTACTAGAATAGACAAATGCGCTTTTGAGATCTCGTATGCGCAGCTTCCTCGGGACGTCAACCTTCCGGGGCAAGTGATTTTTCACGGTAAAATATCGTGGTTGGAGAATAAAAATTGGCTTGTAAACTTGAAATAGCTAAATTCATAAGAAGGTGCTATTCAACGAATTTTAAAGTGCATCTGAGCAAGTAGCCCATTGAACTTTTCTCTCGACGACGTAGAATTCGATTATCAATTTCCTATAGAAGGGTATTTATTCGAGTACTAGTTAACAGTAAAGTAAGCTTACAAAATATACTTTAAAATCTTTTTTATGGCAATAGTATTTTAAGTAGAATAAATTAACATGACTAAGCATTGAAAAAAGTATGCAGCCTTACACCAGGTCATATTTTCGTAAGTAGAATAAATCTGCTACTGTCAGACGTACATCGAAATTTTTTTTAAATTTAGCCTTAGGGAAGTCCTAACGAAATAAAAATGTTTTACCTTATCTATAAAAATGTAGAATAGTCATTTTTAATATATTTATGTAGATTGGGTTACATTTCAGGATATTCTTAATTCTTTTTCATATAAACAAATGCTAAGTAATATTTAAATAATGTTAAAATTATATTACAAGTAAGCTCATGAAATTGTTATATTATGTTAAGTAATATTAATTACTGTGTAGATGATAAATATTTCAACGTAATATTTTCTGAAATGAATATAAAAAAAACTAAGCAATTCACTTTCTCATCGTAAACATATTCCATAACTGGAAATATGATAGCTGCGACATCAAATATATCGCAAATATATCGTTATAACAGCAATAATCAGGAATATATTAACATTGTTAATTACTGTTGTACAATTAACCAGCTCGATGTAATGCGGAAAAATAGCTCCAAATTTAAGATCCCCCCCCCCGCCACACCTTCATTATTGGCCGCTTTCTCTTTTCTTTTAATTTATAAAGCTGTAAAAAACAAATATCAGTACTCAACAATGTGAAAACGTAGGATAAAAAAATGAAAAAATGAAAAAAAAGAAGAAATAAAAAATAAAAACTAAAGCCAGCTCAAAACAAAACCAAATGAGTTTTCCCTGCGGCCGTGCTGCTCGCACTCATTGTTATAGCAAACCCCGGTCCGCTAATGAAAAATCAGCGGCACAACAGAAAAGAATCTTGAACATACAAGGGCAGCAGTAGAAACGGCAACAGCAGCAGCACCGGAAGAGATGCGCGCAAATAATACGCATAGTGCAGTTCCAAAGCGGCTCTCTCGCAGAAATCAGAGAACCTTCTTCTGTATTAGCGAGGGAGTAAGAGATGGAGTAGGAGAGAGAATAAGTTCGAGGAGTGGCCCCGAGAGCGATGCGAAATCTTCGGTATATTAGTGTGTGCGTGCAGTAGTGGCGGTGTTGGCCAGAGCTCCCAGACTCGTTTAAAATATTGCCGCGAATTATCATACCATCTGAAATTAAAGGGTTGAATTTCAGTATACGGCTACGATACGCCAGCACCTCGCCGAGGACGATGCGATGCTTCGGCTGGAAAATAATTCGGCTCTCCTCGTGATCTCTCTGTCTCTCTCTCTCTCTCTCTCTCTATCTCTTTCTCTCTTTCTCCTTTAGCAGCTCATCCTCTCCCTTCCCTTCTTTACGCACTTACCCACTCGCTCTCTCTCTCTCTCTCTCTCTCTCTCTCTCTCCCTTTCTCTCTGGCTCTCCACCCACTCGCTCCTTCTTCTCCTTCCGGCTCATACCCCCCACTCACTCTCTCTCCCGGTTCCAGTCTCTGTTTCTCTTTCACTCGCGGAGGAAGGTGCAAAAGGCAAGCAAAGGAGGGGCGGTTGCTCCGTGAGCGCGGAGGGAACGAGACGCGGAAGTCTAGGGAGCGCGAAAAACGCAGAGCCGAGCGCGCATCGTCCCCTCGGTTCAGACCGCCGCGACTCTTCAGTGCAGGACAGGGCGCATGGATTTTTCCGGGTCTGGCCCTCACCACGTCTTTTTTGCCCTCGCGCGGCCGTTTTTCGCCGACGCACGCAGCCGCGGCGCCGGCGTTCCCGATTTTTCTTCCGGAGCGTCTGCGCAGCCACGCCCCGAGTCGCGATGGCGGCCGCGAAAATTCGTCACTGGGGCGACGCCCTTACTCGCTCGCACCCGCGCCGAGGCTCAGCGCCGCGTCTTTCTCTCGCCGCTATTTTTCTCTCGTCCCTCAAGCCGCGTCTTTCTCCCTCGGGACGGCCTTCTCATTTTAACGCGTGCAGGACTCACTTGGATCGGCCCCCCCCGACCCTTGGCCCTTCGTCCTCATGCTACCGTTGTTCCTCTCGCCCGCTTCGCCGATACCGCCAGCATCCTCCCCCTGCCCTCCGCGGACTATCACCCGCCGCTCCGTCACCGTGCGTACAGTACAAAGAAACTTGGTAGGACAGCACGCGGATCGTGTCCTCTTTGACTCTAGGAGATCCTTTGCGACGCTCTGTCTCTTTATTCTTCGACTTCTTACTGGCCCCTTTTTTCCAGACTTTACTCTTATTTCAACTACTTTCATTGTACTTATATGTAACTTTACTGTGTCATTGGAAATTTTTTATATATCAAAGAAATCTTCTTATGTTATATGTCTATCAAGTTTATGGTTTCTTTCGCATTTAATCTTTAAAGACCAAGAATTTTTAGAAGCAACGTTCTCATGTAATTGATTTTTGCATTTATTTTTATTTACATTGATTTCACACATTTAAAACTTTATAACCTAATGAAACTAAAAAAATAATTATATTTAATCATACAAATTTATATACGCTGTATTAATTTGAAAATAAATGCCATGGTACATTTATACCTCCTTTTTACTCTCTAATGCAAATTACTACTACAGAGTTTTTTTAGTGTGATAATGACGAATCAACTTTTCTTTAATAAAAATTGTAATTGTAATACGTACTCAAGCAAAAACGTCAATGTTAAATTCTTTATAAACTATTTGAAATCTAATCATTATTAAAGGCTTTAGTAGCCGATAAGCAGTTCATGCATTCGTAAAAGTTTGTATAATTAAATTAAGGCAGATGTAAAAATTAATTTCTCCTCGTTTTAGACATGAATATAAAATCAAAAAGAAAAATAATCAACAAATAAAAAAATTTTCAGAATTCCTATAGAAATAAGATAATTTGAATCAATAACCAAATTTTTTCATTTTACTTTTAATTTATTAAAAAACTATTTTCCATTGGAACTCAATGCCTTAATAATTAAAACACAGTTTTAAAAATTTTAATTATATATCAATATCTCCTAATTATTATAATTAACAGCTTACATCTAAATGTATAATTAAACAAAAGAAAAGGAAAACAAAATAATCAACAGTTTCGTTTTATTGCTTTTTAAGCAGTTAATAAAAATCAATGATAACTCATTCGAATATGCTTGTGTTAATTCCATAGAGCAGCATCACAGCTATCCATCTCCTAATTAAAAAATAACAAGTAATGAGCACTTCAAATACATTTCGAAGTCCGTTTTGCATCGATGCCTAGAACATCCATATAATTTGCATCTTGTAACTAATCTCTAATTAATAGTGATCGAGTAAGTTAGTATTTTGACAACGATTGTGAGACCAGCCCTTCGCATCCTGAACCTTGTGTGATCAAAATTCTAATCTCATCAATCATTCATTTCCGGCGAATGTTCACGTTCTCCTGCATAACTTACTTGCATAGACGCGATTACCAAGAACAACAGTAGTTGAATATTGCTTCAAACATCAACCAACGGCGTAATTTTTTGGGAATAGATTTTCGACAATATTTTCTCGAATAAATTTCGTAGATCTGAGATAGAATCGAAGCGAACTTATCGTTTCCCTACCTAAAAATGCTTTTAAAGAGTGACAAATCTCTGTTATAATACACAGCAACCAAAATTATTAAATTGTTACGTCCTATTCATAAATTTAGTTAAATGCCGCTTCTTGTGCAGGAAAA
Organism: Kradibia gibbosae; assembly: GCA_018907135.1. Classification (NCBI taxonomy): domain Eukaryota; kingdom Metazoa; phylum Arthropoda; class Insecta; order Hymenoptera; family Agaonidae; genus Kradibia; species Kradibia gibbosae. The sequence goes on from JACCHX010000001.1 coordinate 17,391,393, forward strand.
CAATCGCACTGCAAAGAAATTAATGCGACCTGCATTGTCAGTTATTGTACTCGTACACTAGTAAATATCATAGTTTTTTAGCGAGAACCATTCAATATTAAAACATTACTGGCATTAAAATATGTAAAGTGCTGTACAATCAGAGAGATGCAATTGAGTATTAGGGACGTATAGTCGTCAGACGCACACTATTGATTTTTCTCCTAGGAGAAACGAAACACTTCGATCTTTTGTAATCACTGGCTGATTTTCTATGCTTTAACTATGTTAAATGATTTCGCAAATAATTAAGAGTAATTTCAGAGTAAACCTAAAGATTTAAATGTAGACTTTTACAGCGACTAAGAAATAATATATTAGATTAAAAAAACTGGAGAAAAAATTAATTTCCATAACAATTGCTAACTAATTTACTCTTTTCTTTATAATTGCTTATTTTCTCTCTGATTTTTGTTTAAATAACCTGCTATGCATTCTCCATCTCATTCTTTGTACGATCCGCATTTTCATTTACATTTACCTATCTAGTCATTGTATAATATGGTGAAAACTATTATGGTTCCTCATTACTGAGAAGTACATTTTAATTATGTTTATTAACAGTGAAGATAACGAAATTGAATCGAAAATGAGAGAAAGAGCAATATATATATATACGTTTATATGTAATGGTAGAGTGAGTACGCGATCAGTCGCGTAATGTAAGCGTTTCGTTTGACGAAGTGAACAGTTACAAAATTGAAATATGTATTTATAAATCAAATTTTGGTGAATATATGCCCTTTCTAAGCAAAAAATTGAAAGATCAAAGTTGAACCCGTCGACTGAATAATTTCTAATGTCAAGAAAATATTGGATTTGTATAGATACATACGTAAAATATATTTTATACCTTTTTATAAATATTAACAGTTTTTTAAGATTCTAGGAGCTATTTGTATCATAGTGTTAGAATATATAAAATAAACATTACATTACAATATTTTACATACAAAAATATTTTCTTATTACTATAGAAATTTATAATTGCATTATGTATTATAAATTATCTATACTAAGAAAAATTATGTTTTCTTTTTAGTAGCTAAAATTTTAAATTAAATTTATAAAGAAAGTTACTATTTTTTAACATTATAAATGTTTGCTTATGGTATTTTTAATATATTTAAAAAAAATTAAAATTATATCAATTATCCCTCACAATTATATGTACAAATAGAAACAATGGTATTCTGGTAGGAAAACCCTTATAATAGAGCAAACAATAATATTATATTAAAAAAGATTGTCACACTTAAAAAAATTCCAAAATAATATATTCATATTTTCTAGCAATGCACTCTTGAATAATTTGCAATGACGTCTACTATAACCGCATACTGCATTATTATAAAAGACAGGCCGATATACTAATATTGTTACATTAAAGTGATAAGAAAAAAAATATTTAGCGTTATCCTTAATTGGTTTCGTTTGAATGTAAGAAGCTACATATGCAACAATGTTGATTTATATTGATACAAGGAAAATTAAATCTATGTATCGCAAAGGTGAAAATTAATCTTAAGGGGAGATGAATCGAGAGGTTTCGCAGGGCACAGGAAAACGTTGGTCCGTCCCTACACGTTGCAGCTTTTCCAATTCTTTTTTACCACTCCGTGCCTCTCCACCGACTAGATCACTAGAAGGTAACATTCGCTTGGTGGGGTTGCAAACCTCGCACAGGATGTCGTCGTTCTGTCGTGGATTGGTGGGGGAGCCGGGAAAAAAACGGCTGAGCGGTGGGAGTTTTTAGGGAGAGCAACGGGAGTCGGGGAAAAACGGCGAGGGAGTGAAAAAAACATGGCGATCGAGGGAAGGAAGCCGAACAATACAAGTCAATCGTGCGTCTCTTAATAGAAAAGTGGGGTCGATTTATGGGTTATAGGCAAACTGAACCTCTCCCCCCCACCGGTTGCTGTCACCTCGTGTGCGCTATCGTCCGGTTGATATCATTCGCTTTCGCTTCTATTCTGTTACCTCGGTCCACTTATTTCGAAATCAAGTCACCTATCGTTACACTGACTTTTCTTATACTTTTATGTTTATTTTCTCTCATTTTCTTCATTAATTCCCTAATACTTCAACCAACCACGTCTTATCTCTTTATTTAACCCACACAATGTTACGCAGTTTTCACTTTCGATTAGATTCTTTTATTCTCTTTACCTTTTCTCTTGTCTACAGAAACTATAAATACTTTCCTTCTGAACAACCGTAAATATCTATTTACATTATATAAGTGGCTATAAATTATTCACGTTGAAGCTGCTTTCAACGGAAATCCATAACCTTCGTATGCTCATCCGCTAAAGAATCATTGACGGCTTAAGTGCTGTGTTATATTTTAAATGAAGGTCTGCTAAAGATGTGCCGCTTTATTAGATGAACAAAGAATTGAATTTCTTACAATATCGAAATTTTTTTTTGCTTTTGACGCTAATTTTCCTAGTTGTATAATGTCTTCTTTAATTCTTGTTTATGCTCGACGAATTAAAAAAGCAATTGAAATCCGTCTGATTTGTATAATAAGTAAATAAAAGCCAACTACTCAAAAACTCATTTATCGTTAAATATAAAATGTCCATTAGATTAAGGTTAGAAGTTTTTAGAATGGATAATACCTAAATTATCATTTGATTTTAAACATAACGAAACAAGATTTTTAAGACAGACAAGAAAACTGATTAAAAATATAAAAGCTAATTGCACAATTGAGGTCATTATTCGCAATTAAAGTACAAGCATCTGTATTGTAAATTCATCATTAATTCCGATATTTTAAATCAAATATTTATTTACTTCCTCCATCTGACTCGTCTTAACATAATAAAAAGCTGATAATAGCAAACAATACTAATTAAGAATAGACAGAGAGACGGTGGAAGTCTATTGATGCAGCATTATTCCCGTTGCGGATTAATATTGAAAGACACATCACTACAGAAACACGGTAAATGTAATCGATAACCGATTTAAAAATTTCCGCTGGGTTATTCGAAAAAAAAATAAATACAACTCCCTGAGAATAATCAATGCTTCCTGCCCCGCATACGAGAACTGTATAGCCGTAAATTGAATTTCTCCCCGCGCATTCGCGCGGTCTTGACACGGCATACGCGGGATATTTTTGCGACGATCGACTTCCATCGATTAGGCAATGCAAAAAAATATGATGGTATTCGATAAGCTCGACCAGAAATCAGATTAGTTGCGAGACAATATTTTGATCCACGGTGGATCTTAATTGGCCGCGCTGCACCTGACTAAATCTGCGAGCGGCAAATTGCTTCTGGCCCGAGTCGACGAATAATATTAAACGTTCATTACAAATGGCGAGTCTACAGCCAAGGACCACTAAAGACTAAAGATCTTCCTCCCCCCCCCCAACCTCCCGCAATAAGTCGCGTTGTCGGAAACAGGAACAGTAGAGATTACCATCGTCTCTCCTTGCAGTGCTCAGCTGTTTCGCGTTGCACAGACGGCTTATCAGAGTAAATAGCACGCAGAGGATATCAGGCAAGGCATTCGTTTCAGTCTTGCATTTAATTTTATCTCCGGTGTTAAGCGAGAACGAAGTTGCGTTATCTAGTGCCCCTAAAATACAGGGTATGGGAAAAAGAGGTAAATTGTGCCCAGGTTAGATTAACTCGTCTATTTCGAGTAGTCGCGCAGGCGGGCAGCAAGTCGAACCTTGGCGCAAAAATTCGTAACTGCGCGCGCGTACGAGTGAGTGAGACGGAGGTAGCACTGCGACTAGGGGTAGCACTGCTCGAGGGGAGCTGTGGGTGTGCGCGAGGCGGAGGAGGCAGAGGTGGAGGAGGCTATAGCCGGATAGGCAAGAGAGGCAAAGAGCGACGATACGCCGAGGGATATAGTCGAGCTTGGGCACAGCTGCGTCGAATACCGAGTAAAATTAGGATTAGCCGTGGACGCCAACGTACTTTCCACCCTCTAGGTGGGCGCGTGTATGTGACCGCGCGGGAAAGTAAAAAATTGACGCACACTCGTAGGTGCCCGTGTACGCGCATACACGCGAAGGCGCCTCGCGCATGGACGACGAGAAGGTCGGTGTACGGATCCGTGGGAGAGACGGAGGGATCAAAAAGGGAGGCAGAAAGACGAGAGAGGAAAAACGAACGAGTGAGCTAGCGAACGAGAGAGAGCCTGCGACGTCGAGAGGATCGGTGGGAAGGCGGGGCTGAGGGGCAGGAGAGAGAGAGAGAGAGAGAGAGAGAGAGTGAGAGAGGGGAAGAGAATCGAAAGAGCCCAGGAGAGGGTCGATAGGTGGGCAACGGCAGCCACCCGAAAGCTTTCCCCGGTGCTCGTCCGCGCCACTGTTATTCCCGACCTGGGAGGCCAGCCGTTGGCCAATGTTTAAATATCCACCGGAGAATGTTAAACAGTCGGCTATGGGCTTAGTTTGACAGATAATGCCTAATGAAAAATATTCGCGAATAATCTTTACTTGTACGGGAATTCGTACGTACTGGCCGGCCGTCGCCGCCAACGCCACATCCATATTTGTTATTTTTCAAATATTTGTTAAGTTTTATTCTTTTGAATTCTCTCACGTCTTCGTACTCATTTTTTCTTTCCGATTTCTTTTCTTTTTTTCGGACCAAACGACAGACAGTAATTAAAAAGAACATATATGAACAAGTGCGTGTCCTTTATTTTTGTTTTCTTTCTTTTTTTGAAAGTTCTTTTATGCAAATATTACCTTACTGCATATTTTTCAAATAAACTCATATAATTCGCCTTGCGCAATGTGTACTTTGATATCTGAAATGCAAGGTCACCTTGTTCAGGTGATTTCTATTTAACCTTAATGGTCTAACGCATTCTTAATTTTATAGTATTTGTCGAAGATTTTTTACTTTTATATTCTATATTAATTAACGTGTATGCTTTCATAAGTTTTTTTTCTCAGACAATTCAGCATCTAAAGAAATAATGACAATTCTGTTAAAAATTATAATTCATAAATGTAATTTCTTAAGGTGACCATTTTAAATACCCTCTTAAGTACTCGAAATACGTATCTTATATCTTATATTATATATCTTATCCATACAACTTGTATTAGATATGCAATATTACAGGTTCAAATATTTTTTTTTACCGATTTATTCTAATCTGTACATAAACTAATGCCGGATTCATCCGTGGTATTATGTCACAAGCATAATATCGACAAATCAATATTTACCAAAAACATTATTATTAATTCCATTATAAAATTGATTGTGTAAAGTATTAAATATCTCCATAGAAAATAGATTTAAATAATTCTTTTTCGTTATGTTATATATAATCGCATAAACACTTATTGAAATACCATTGCTTAAATCATACACTGTTCGTACATTATTGATTCTCACTCCTTAAAGTATACTGCACTTGAAATAACAAATCAATAGCTCAAATTCATATTTATTCCAATAAAAAACTAATTTTTATATATTTTGTTAGATCACAACAATTGTATACTTCCGAATGCAAAATCTGTTGGATGAATTCCATTGCTAGTACCACTCCCCACCAAAACCAAAGGTTAACCAACGAATCTCGGCACGCGTTTCTGCCGAGCAACACGAGCTCGCGATTCATGTGGAGCTTCATTAAACTCCATCGGAATCGACCCCAGTATTTATTAAACTACCACATTCGTAAGCTTATATTCTATCTATCACTATCCAACCAAATAGTTACCTTAACGAATGGCGTCTGAGATTTTGAAGCCATAAAATATAAAAGCTTAAACAATTTCCGCTAACAAAGCATCGTCGTCGAAAACTTCTTCTTCTCTATCTCTCTCTCTCTCTCTCTCTCTCTCTCTCTCTCTCTCGCACGCACGCGCTCACTCTCAGAAATATACTGACGCGTATTCACGCACTCACTTACATAACACATATGCAGAAGCATGCTCTCTATTTCTCTTTAACGGTCTCTCTCCAACTCTCTATCTAGTGACTGCATATACGAGCGCGCCATTGTTTGGAATCCGGAGACCTGAGTGGATGGAAAGAAAGGGAGGAAAAGGGAGAAAGAGAGATAGGCAACGTTAATATCTCACGAAAGTAATATCGTTTTAACGACTCTGCCATTTTCATTGTACGTAGCGCGGCTGGAAAAGTCAAGAAAATGGAGACACATTCGGCGATAATAAGTTCTTTTCCAACTTTTATTATAAATAGGCTTTTTGAGAACTCTACTGTAATACGTACTAAGTTTTCATATCTTTTCTATCTCTCTCTCTATCTCTCCGGATTTTTTATGGAGCGTTTCAGTTATAATAATAGTACGTGCAGATTTTTAACATTATTATTTGGCAAATAAAAAAATAATCTGTGATTACACGCAATTGGATAAGTGATACGAAACATCGACTAAATTAAACATTTTATTTTTTATTGACAGACAAAAGATTTCAATTTAATGAAATCATTAATAAAAAAATCAGTTAAATAAATAAAATACCAAATTTTTTTTACTTTCTTAATATCTGTCTTATCTAAAATTAAACCTACACCTCAATTTAACCGGACAAACATGATATATATGGTATATATGATGTAAATATATAAATTATAGTTTTACAAATTAATAATTATTAATTATTCACTATACATGTGATTCCAAATACCGTTGTATTATAATTTATAATTTTAAAATAACAAAAAAAAAGAAATTTATTCATCTGGCTAAATATTTGTGCATATACGTTACATTCTTTATGCTATTATATTTCGCAATATTACTACAATAACTATCTTTATACATTTATATAATTGAAATTTTACTATAATTAGAAATCTAACCGATCCCAAAATTTTATTTTAAAAACCACAATTTTATGATGATTTCACAATATTTTTATGTAATTATTTATGTACTTTAAATTTTTTAAATTATTTAAGTATAATAATAAGTTACATATTATTTTTATACATCGTATTAGTAAGTTCAATTAATAAAATTTACCATTTTGGCTCCTGACGCTAAGCTCCGTGATGTGAAAGACAACCTGTAGACCTATTAGACCACGAAATCTTCTATAGTAATACTTGGCAATGAAGGAGAGGTAAAATATTATATTGTGTGTACTATTATATTTCACAGTATTACATCATAAGTTGAATGTGAAAATTTTTCATTAATTTAATTTGTGAAATTCGAATTATTTACATTACTAGAAAGTATTACCAATTTTAAGATAAACTTTAACAAAAACAATAACTTTGTAGAAATACTATTAACGTAAATATACTATGGATTCATTAAAAAATTATTTTTATAAATACAGTATTAAAACAATCAAATGCAAGAAAAAAAATTCATTAATTATATTATTATCTGTAGTGTTACATTTGTTTACTATTTTCCTGTAAGATACTTAGCAAATTTCTCGTTAGTAAATTATAATTTACATTTTAGAATATATTACAGGTTATTAAAGACAAAATAACAATGAACTGATGCTAATATTAAATATAAATGCTTCATAAAAAAAATATTTTTCATGGCTTAAAATTAAAGTACAAAAAATTTCTAAAGATTTACCGAAAAACCTTCACTTTGGATTGAGTTTCTATTCAAGCTTACCCTTTTAAATATTGAACATATATCACCAATGGATCAAAACCTCTTGTTGAAATTTAACTTATCTATTTTTCCCGCAACAACAACTCGAATGAATAAAGGGCATTAACGCCGACTTTTTTGGGCGTATGCAACTGCACTGCTCAGTAATTGCACCTCCAGCAGCGCCGGACGTACAATCAACTTATTTGAGTTGCCATGCTTTTATGATTTACAATATATAAAGCTTTATACAATCTAGCTAAGTACTTGATTGCATTGTGAGCTACTAGAATGTATGTAAGTATCCTTATACAAATGGGCATACAAACATATTGGACATAACATTGGGTGCGAATCCGTAGGAAACCTAATTGCCGGGATTTCAATGCATTGCGCGTCACGAAGAAATTCTGTATATTCAGCATTTCAACCAAAATTCAAAAAAAAAAATATATTCCTTACTCATCTACTCACTCTTCATTCTTTATCATTTGACGTCACAGAATCATCACGCAGTAAAAAATAAAATAAAATAAAGCAGGGATAGAGCTCAAGAAGGGCCACGATTCCATACCGTATTCAAAAAAGCACAAGAAGAAAGTATCTTGTCGTATGAGAAAAGAAAAGGGATATATTTGTATATATGTATGTGTACATATATTTTATATATTATATATAAAAGAATATTATATATATATATATATATATATATATAAATTCATTGGTTCACGCACGCGCACTAGAAATGAACAAAAAAAAGAAAAAATGAAAAACGTGAAAAAGAAAAGGGAGAGAAAACTAAAGCGAGCGCACAAGCCTGCAAAAAGACGAGCTCATTTTCGGATCGATCTCAGCACGCGATTAGAGGAGGACTATGCTTAAGGGCCCTATGAGACAGACAAGGATAAATATATAAATGAAGGAAAGAGGTAAAGACAGAGGTAGAAAGAGATAGTTAGATGGAGCGAGAAGGAAATAGAGATCGAAAAAGACAGGGAAAAGAGAAACACCGAGTAAGTTGAAATGGCGGGAAGGAAAGGAACGATATAATGATCCCGCGGCAGCCGGAAGGGAGGTTACACGATGTACGTGGTGCGCAGGAGTCAGGAGTGAAATATCAAACTCTCGGTAGGCCGAGAGCGACAGAGAAGCTAGAGGAAGGAATACGTGGGGGTTGCACGAGAGGAAGGGAGACTGAAGATACCTCAGGGCAACGGTTATCAAAATTGCGCGTGCCATTATAATTTTAAAGCCGGCTTTCCTCGCTCTCCCACCCCTTCTCGCTTTCATTCGCTGTTTATCTCTCTCCATCTTCCTCCCATAATTCTCTATCCATCTCTCCTTCTAAAGCAGCGTTTATTCATTCAGGCTAGAGAGAGAAATAGAGAGAGAGAGAGAGAGAGAGAACGAAGGAGAGAGAGCAACAGAGAAGAAGACAAACAGGAGCAGGAGCGGAGAAAGAGGTGGAAAAGAGTATTCGAGAGCGAGAAGGAGGTGAACGGGTTGAACCGCTCGAGCTCTATAGAAAGAGGGAGTGAAAGAGAAGAAAGCGCCTGGGAGGACGTTGCCGGCACCGGCAACACGGCAACGCCGGGAACCAGCACGAGGGTGGGTCATTTATTTCTCCTCCTTGCCCCTCCTCCCGGCGCTCGAACACTCGCGCGCGTGCGGCATAATTTATCGCGAGGATTCTCGCGAAAGCACGCAGAGGAAAAGAGAGAGAGAGAGAGAGAGAGAGAATAGAGAGAGAAAGAAAGGAAAGGAGAGAAATAGAGTGAGATGAGAGTGGAGGGGGGAAGGACAGAGGGATGAACGACGATAGAACGGCTTGAAAAAGAATGAAGAACAAGGGAGAGATGGTCGACGAGGGAAAGAGAGACACGAGGGAAGCGTAGAGAGCCAAGGGGCTAATACATTCCGGGCTGAGCATCCGTCGCATCTCCAGTGCACGGAATTTTCGCCTCCAAATGGAAAATTAACCTCCCGCTCTAAAGAAGTATCGCCGCGCAATCCAGACTCCTTGCCGCATCCCACGCCTGACACGTGCCTTACATATACCACTGAGCTTTAAGGCTCCTTCAAGATCCACCTTATCCTTAATTGTACCTCCCATAGTTTACGTTTACTTTCAGGTAGCGTTGTTACGGTAAGCCTAGGGATGTCATCTATGATAGAATAACAATACGTTCGTGTTATGAGAATTTTTCAACGGTAGATAGAGACCTATAGGTGCTTCCACGCTCTTATCCAATTTTACATAATTAATCCCCTGTGCACCGGCTTAGAATCGATGAAAACAAACCTTTAATAGCCTCTTTTTTCTTTTTCAATAAAACAATTAAATCTTTCCTTTATGAATAATTAATTCCGTACACTTACCCTACTTTTACCAGTAAACATAAAAATGTATATCAATGCTGTGAACTATTACTTAATAGTGTTTTTAATTTTTCGAAATATCTTCTAATAAGCTTATAGTGATATTATAAATTATTAAAAGTAAAGAATTGAATAAAAAATTGTTATATCGTAATTAAATATGAAAAAAGACCTTCAATCAATCGCTTAGTACGGTCATCAACCAATATCAATAAGAAATCTCAATCTTCCGAGTTTAATACCACAAGTTCCATTGTTAGATTTAAAGTGAATAAAAGCAAAGCTAGCTCAAACTGAGTCAATCTAGTTGATGTTTTATGGAATTGGTAAAAAATCTGAAAAAAACCGCTTCAGTAAAGAATCGTCCGCGTTCGAAGGTAATATTTTATAAAACGCAGTTGGTCACTTGATGAAAGATTGCATCGAAGGCCTCATCTCGCTGACTTTACCTGTTATTTCCGTTTTTATTTTTCCCTTATTCGAATCTCCTCACCATGATCATGATTACTGCAGAAAAGACAAAAGTAGATACGTATGCGCCATCTCTTTCACGAATAATATGTATCGAATCAACACACGCCTACGAACAAATACAAACGCAGGTAACTGTAGAGTATTATATGGAGGTCGGCTCTTGAATGTCTATCAATGAGAGAGAAAGGGGGGTGAAGAGAAAGAGAGAGAGAGAGATAGAGGAAGGAAGAGAGAAAGAGAGAAAGTGAGTGAGTGAGAAAGCGAGGGACACGGGAGGCAACGACGGCTGATGTGAGCGACGCGCCCCTGACCGCGTTTATATATCGCCATGATTGATCTCTTCTGGTATGCCGAAGGTCAAGTCTTGTACCAAGAAGCCAATAATATTTGATTACTTCGTACTTTAACGACCCCAGCAATAGTTTTCCAAAATGATAATTTTCTTTACTTTTTCGATGACTCATTAAATTATTCAAAATAAATTTGACAGATGTGCTTTTTTTTAATAAAAATCTAAAATAATATTGAGTAATAAATTAAATAATAGACTTCTAATTAAATTTTTAATTTAGATATAATATCTAAATTTATAATTTACAATGCTAAATATTGATCTTAAGTATAAAAAAAAGTTCATAACTTATAATTTTATAAACTATATCAATAAAATTTCAGTAATTTCTGTGAAAGTATTAATTTTATACAAGAACAAATCTTTATCTGACGTATAGTCAGCGCATTTACTAATTAATATAATTTTATGAATAACATTGCTCAAATAATATAAGTAAAGTAGACTTTTATGGTAACAACTTGGTAGTAAAGGTTTGTAATTAAATAATAGGTATATAATCCTATAAATTCCAATAATAGGGTGACATTTTTTGTTAAATTCAACAACTTTATTTCTGCAATGAAAATTTTACCATGAACCCTTCCATTAGTACCATGTAAGTAATTATAAGGAAAGTTATTCAATATAAATATTAATTCTTTACTACAGCACAATTTTTTACGGTAATCTGTGTAGCGGCTTTTTTATCGCTATTATAAAAACGTAACTTTTTCATCTAACTGATACGGTAATTCAGCAGTCTTTGAAAGATTTTATTATTAATATTATTTAAAAAATGAATGAATTCAGTTTCTTAAAATAATATAATATCATAAGAATACCTTGAAACGTAAAATTAAAATGATTGCTGTATTTAAATGCACGATCAGTAACATGATGCAATCTTATTGTTTTTTAAATAATATAAAAAAAGTTTACATTTAAGGTTCTTGCGAAGTGTATGAGAATACTTACATGACGGAAAAGAGTATTAAAAGATCATTAAAATTAACATAATTTTATAATTATAGGGACCATATGCGTTATAACTATTATCGTTTTATCTAATTTAGTCTTAATAAAATGAACATTGGCTGAACATAAGTGTGTATACAAATAATCACATAAACTTAATAATTGGTTGCTATAGTTATTAAAGTAATTAAACGAGAAATTAGAGGGCCAAGTAAAGGAGCGTAAAGAAGCTCCAAAAAAGAAAACGAGAGCACAGCGCCCGTCGATCGTGCTTCGCAGCAAGGCCCTGTAGAGACTCTTTAAAATCGATGCTCAAAAGCCTTGAAAGTACAAGTAGGGGATGTTATTTCGAAATTGATCCCCGCGTTTGCACGTTACAGACAGGGGCGCCATCGTACACGCGGTGTAAAAGTTGCGTACTGCGCAGATCGCGCGTCACGCTTGCCGTTCTCGTCCTTCCTTCTTTCGCTCTTTCGCCCCCGCCCGGAGCCCTCCCCTCGCCGAGAATCCACGCGAGCCAGCCTCCTCGCCAGTCCACCGACGCCGTCCTCTGGTCGAGCGCTCCTTTCGCTATCCACCCAAGCGCCCGGTCACCCTTTGGTGCGCAGAGCGCGAGCGAGCGCCTCTACTCCCTACGGCAACGCTCGGCCTTAGAGGGGAAAAATCTACGCGCGCGCGTCACGAGCCGGATGATGGCTGCGGGGTGGTGGTGGCGGGCGGCGGCGGCAGCGGCGGCGGCAGAAGGACAGCGACGAGAGAATAGCGTCCCGGGGTGGAGTGGGGTGGCTCATAGTGCCCGTGGGAGAGGAAAAATGTGGCGGCCGCTCTGATTGGCGTGCGTTAGCCGAGCTCGAGCCTCCCGCCGGTGGTAGGACGCGGACTGCGGGGCTCGGGCTTTATTACGGGCCGTGGGGGAGGGAGAGGGTTGGAGGGTTAGAGAGAGAGAGAGAGAGAGAGAGCGAGAGAGAGAGGTGGAAGGGAGCGGGGTCGAAGGCGGCGGCGCAGGGACGCAGGGGTAAGAGGGGAGATCGAGGCCGCTAGTCTAACGGATACTTCTGGAGCTGACTTTTCACCCTGGCCACGTTGTTAAGAGCGCGCCACAGCCTCTGCCGTTTCTCCTTGGTTCCTTCGCGCAGCGTTAGTGAGCTTTACCGATGCCTCGACCTTTGTTTGCAAGCCAGAGTTCTGGACCACTCGGGAAGATCTGATACATAGATCGTTCTTAATATGATGTTTACGCCTTCACGCCATGGACGTTACTTGATATTCTTACCTCTGAGCACTAGATACTCTGGTGAATAATGAGGCTTCGACCCATTCTCGAATCAATCTAGAAGCGCACGCGCTTTCGTAACTGCAGATTCATCCGAACCTTTTCATCGTAATGATGGTGGGTGAAATGGAGAAGTCAAGGGAGCCAAAAATGAAAAATGACTACGATCTCCCTCTCTTCCTACTCCTCACTCTCCTCCACCCTCTCACTCTTTCTCTCTGACACACTGCATCTCACTCACACGCACTTTCTCCCTCTGAGTCTCTCTCTCTCTCTTTCTCTTTTTCTCCCTCCGTCACTCACTCTCTCTCTCTCTGTATCTCTGCTGCCTCGCTTTCTCTTTTCAGCAAAGCGCGTGCAGATCGAAACGTTGAAATAACTTTGAAAGGATTCAATTTTCTCTCTCACTGAGCCCGTCCTTCATGTTTTCGTTAGCGCTTTATAAACCACCACTATTTCGTGCGAAAAACAAAAGGTCTCGCGGATACTGCACTTTTACCTCTGAGTAATTCCACGCAAAACCAACGAGGTCTTTCGTGTGCATATAACCGATTTGCCAGACATTTTTTCCCTAGATACTTTGCATACAGAGAAAAGGTTCTGTCAATTTTCAGGCGTCTACAAATCCTTTCACGTGCATTACGTCTAACTTTAAAAATTAGTTCGGTAAGCTCAATATCTAATATTTACTAATTCTTAAATTTTGTACTTTAGAAGCCTTTACGTAGTATTAAACACCAATATCATCATGAAATTATTAGTTCATTTCCAATTGAGAAATATTAAATAATTATTGTTTTAATTAATAATTAATCTGATAGAATAAAATTGATTATACAATAATCCATCTTACATTAACAGTGGTATTAATTAGCACAAAATTACTTTAGAAATATTTACATGATATGTATAATTAAATATGTAGTTAATTTTAACTTAATACTGCAATATTTTTCCCATAAATATTGAATGATAATTATTTGTACAAATATATGCATTAGTTAAATATAAATTGTTCTTATTTAAAAAACATTATAAATTTGTTTTGAAAATATTATTTTAGCTTACATCGCACTGAATTACTTATAAATAAATTATATGAAATATGTAAAAATTAAAAAAAGCATAAAGCGCGTATACATGTATTTCAATCATAATAGAAAACAATAAAACATCAATTGAAGTCTCATTTTTTTTATATTTACCAGGACAAAAGCAGATTTTCTAGTGTATGTTCAAAAGATATAACATTTATTAGTATTCTTGTATTACCATTTACGATGTATAATTGAAAATTTTTAACATACCTCAGAGGAAATGTTATCTATATGCAAAACTTGCTTAAAGAAGAAATATATCTATCTTTTAAGTGTAGTCATCTTCGATAAATTAAGTTCGCTGCCGAATACAGCCTTCTGAAAACAAAAAATTGAAAACAACATTATAATCAGTTGCTACTTTTAGTAATACAATAATCTGTAGAGCTCGTAAATAAGACTATAATAGCTTGGGCTCTTCTGAATCCTTCGGAAAACATAGATGGCGTAGGAAGCACGGATGCAAAAATAAACGCATTCGCCTTGAAAAGGATAGGGGAAACAAGGAATTTTGCATTCGATTCTAATCGAGAATAAAGGCTCTATCCTTAGTGGAGGAACAAAAAGACGCTCCTTTCGATCATAGTAGCACATCAGAAGCGACGTTAGCGCGAAAACCGCCAATGTGCGCGGCTTCCTTTGTTCCTCGACCGCAGGTAGAAACGCGAACGGAAAGAGCTCATTGCTACCCAGATCAAATCAACCGTGGGGCTCGCATTCTCAATCACTCCCCTCCCGCTAATGGAACTTTCTTGTACGGCTCTCGGTCCTCTTCCGGCAGCTGACGGACGCCTCTAAAATTTGTCATTTCCAGTGCACCGCTGGCGCATAATGATCCTCGCGGCGATCAGCATTCATAGAATAATTTTGCTAGAGAAAGGACGAGGAGTCGGCACCTTGACTACCTATCTGGGTATCACGGTTGACGGCTTTTCCGCAAGCCCATTTTAATTATCTCGCCCTATACGAATTATCCGCGCTCTGAAACTCCCGCTCCCGTCCTCGCCGCCCCCGACCGCGCGACGTTCAGCGACCCCACCCCGCCGCCGCTGCCGCCGCCCCTCGCTATCGCTCTTTCACATGCACTATCGGCTCACGTAAGTTCACGCGATTTTCAGAAGATTGATGGTGGCTCCCTTTTTATACACCTTTTGCCACGCATACAAAGGCGCGGGCTTTCAGTGGCTCGATTGCACGGATTTCGGGGTGGTGAGAACTGCACACGCGAAAAATGCGGTCGACAACGGACCGTTTTTTAGATTAAAAAATTTAAAAAAAAAAAAAAACAAAACATAATGGAAGACGCGCCGGTTGAAAGCGCAGTCGACGTATTATATCGGCCTCCTTTCCTTCTTACGCGCTCGAATTGTCAAATTATTTTGACAATATTTCGTCCCTATGAGTTATGGTCCTTTCTCAGCTTTTCCACCCTTACCGTCCAGCCCCCAACCCTGCATCAATCAGATTTTAGTATATCATTAGAGAAAATGTTACACGCTTCCTACCTTTTAATTATCAGTTAGTCTGGATTGTTGCCAGTTTTTTTTTTATATGCCGATACAGTTTTTACCATATGGGCGATCAATTCCTTCTCGGTTTAAAGGGAATTCCGTCAAAAAATATTTACGCCATCGATTTGGTACACGGAAAACATGGAAAATAGGTTTTCATCATTCATTGGTTAATCGTTTGCAGTAAGAAAAATGTGAAAGATAAATTCTGGAGTACTCGATATCGCTTACACTAATAGCCATATTATATATTTAACCTGATCAAAACAATTTTGTATAGATTGAATGAATTTTTTTCAATATATCATTAAAAATTGTAGCATGAATATTATTAAGTGCTTATTTAACAGTCCTTTTAAAAACATATATTTTTTACGTTTATTTTTATAACTAATTATTACAATTTTTCAGTAAAAACTTCCTTTCCTCATCAATTTATTTAAAAGGGAATCATCAAGTATTCTTTTAAATGACTGAAAAGTCGATATTTTAATCAAACATATGTTCTCAGATTAAATGGAATATTTCATTCAATTAAAAAAAAATACAATTTGTCTTAATCATAGTATTTACTCTATTTATAATTCAATACAAATATAGCTAGAAAAAATTAAAATTCTTATAATATATATTGAGTAATACAATAAACATATTAATCGTGTAATATTTAAAAATCATTAAAATAGAGAAATAATTTAAAATCAATTTATACAACAAAAATAATAGTAATCTAATATTTGAAAGTATTAAAATATTGAATACTCATATTTTAATTCAACAACTATACAACAATAGTTTTACTTATGTTATAATAATAGTAGAAGTAAATAGTTAAATATTGTATATAATGATTTTTTTAATAATTTTTAAAACATAATGAAGACAGTTATGTAATTTAATGTTAAATTACTAGTACACCTTTGTATTAAAATCGTTTTATATTCAATCAGTATTTTGCCTGAGTATATTCTAAGTTTAAAAACTTTTCTAGATCTTGGTGCCTCTGACAGTATCACTATTATATCAGAGCTTATAAAAATTGAAAACCTCGAGGAATAAATGTACAAATTAGTATTCCTTATGCAAACGTGGATGCATGAACAGATAAGGACTATAAATTATTTTAAAATGAATTATGATAATATAATTTTATGATTTCACGTTAATTAAATTAAGAAGTCCAGAACTCCTTAGGCAAATTTCGAACAGACTGTCAAAATTTACATTTCAGTGGATTAAAATTTATAATTAGTGAACAAAGTAATCTATTATACAACTTCATTGTAAGAGTAATTGTAATGTCCAACATAACATTCGTATTAGGTATTGGGTCTCACTCAAGATGGATGCGTAAATTCAAATGAACCACACCCCTCCACCCGCCATCGAAAAATTCAAATTTTACCCGTCGATAACTCCATTAGCATAACACACTTGCAAGAGAGCGCAGCTTTGATAAAATGGTTGAGTATTTATGCGCTTCTAGAGCATATACGAATGAAGCCATATCCAAACGCAAAATGCTCGCTACGATTCATACCCTTCCCTTTAAAAGGGCTACGAGAACGTCGACTTCAAAGAACAACGCGGCGCACTTCGTAATAATTAATAATGGCTAAGAAGATTGTTAACTATTGAGAAGATTTACGTGTGTATTGAATGGGAAACGGGGATCGGGAAAAAGCTTAAATACAAGAATGCTTGGAGAATTTCGAATTAAGAATTTTCGGCGAGTCGCGCAATCCGAGTTCTGTGCCACTGCCCGTACATTTGTAGCTATATGTGGTACTTGGCGGGAAAAAGTAACCCAAACACTGGACACCAGAAGACACAAGGTGATATAACTGCATCCCAGCATCCTCCTCTCTTGCCCCTGCCAAGCCGAGCGATTCCTTGCATCCCTTTCACGCAGGCAAGCTCGAGGGGAAAAAAAAGGAAGAAAGAGGCAACAAGAAGGAGATAAAGTAGGAAAAAAGAATGTTGAGGAGAAGAACGAGCTATTGTCGGCGGAGTGGCAAAAAAGCCTTTTCTGCTTCTCTTCGACGCCCAATGTGTATTTTCTTCCTTCTTCTGTCGACTTTCATATTCCCGTATTCGATCTTTCTCTCGGACTGTTTTACTCGTGGCGGAAAAACAAAGAGGAGAAACGTAGGGGCGGTGAAATCAAATCCCTCTTGACGTTCGTCGAGTCGAAAGTGGGGATATATAGGATGCATGTGAGTGTGAAACACTGAAGCGACTATGCTGAGCGAACACGACTGAGATAGACCTCGGATAATTTTTAAAACGCCGCTTGCGGGAAAATAAAAATTAAGGTTAGAGGGCGCTGTTAACGCGACTGAAGATTATACTAACAGAGAGACAGTGGAAGCAGAGAGAGAAGAAGAGTGAACGAAGTAGAGAAAGATAGAAAAGTAGTGACTGAAAGAGAGAGAGAGAGAGAGAGAGGGCGCGAAGATCTGTTTATCAGGAAAGTTAGGGGAAAAGGGTAGGTGGAAGCAGATAGGGATAAAACTTGAAAAAAAAGTAGATACGGTGGTCGGATCGTTCCGTAAGTTGTATCCACGTGGAGTGAGAATATATATATATAGAGAGAGAGAGAGAGAGAGAGAGAGAGAGAAGTCGGTGTTGCTAAACTAAGGAAGATAGAAAAGTCTATTACTTCCATCGATACTAAGAAAAGGAGAGGTACCAAATACACTTGAGAAATAAAGGGCTGCAGGGAACAAATTTACGGGATACTTGAAAAGATATGGTTTTTCAAGAAACGAAAATATCATTGATAATTGTATTCTCATTTTCCTTTCATTTTTCACTATTAGCTTTTACGTATTTTTCTTATAAATGGTCAGTGATTTGCAAAGATATATGGATAACGATGAGGCTGGTATTTTGAATGTCAATATAATTAGTATATAATTCATCGACGGAAATTAATTCTCTGTTTATGTAACTGAATTCCTCTATCCTTTAATTTTTAAATATTTACTATTGTATAAATTATGAATCCAAAAGAATATTTTTATTTTTAAAAATGTCATCTTAACAATTCACTATCTGATTAATTTAATTTTTGAAATAAATTAAAATTGCACACCTATATTCTTAAATTAATTTAAATATATTAATAATAGCATGAAATTAATAAAAGACGTTGATAATAAAAGAGCAGTACTATACCCTTAGGCTAATGAGTTATAATACGCTTTTCTTAAAAGTATCTAATTTAACAAAAAAACAAAAATGAACTTTTTTCTACAATCATTCGAACCCTTCTCTCTTGCTCTGCTACACTCTCTTTCTCTTTTTGTACACGCAAGTAGACAAGCATGAGCTCGCATTTCGTCGCATTAACGAGCCCGTCAAACTGCCGGGAGCATCGAAGTTTTTCCAGATTTGCAATGAGTGCACCGAGAAAGGAAGGTTACGTATACAAGGTACCAAACAATGCCCGCACTTTCGCCCGTATATGGGAAAATCATTGCCTAGGCCCGAAAGTAAAATTCGCGCGCCCACTATCCAGATCCTGCACTTGCACGCGAGCTGCAACAATGAGCCCCCGTTTTCTTTGGCCCCGGCAAACGGTATTATACGCTCCTGGATACTCACTCTGCAGCCCAGGTATTGTAGTTGACATTAACTAGCTCCAAATACAGGGAACGCGACGAGGGTGAGAAGCCATGGTTGAGCGCTACTTTCACAGGGGCTTGAAGAACGAGCGAACTAGAAATTGGAGTGGATATTAAAAGCAGGTTGTAAGTTTATTGAAAAATTGTCTGACGTAAAGTTTTTTTATTTCATGAATAAATGATAGGTGATGGAAAAGGAAGACCTTTCGTAACATCCTTTATTATCGATCGTATTATAGCTCGCATAACGCTAACATGCATTGGCTTTCGTTCAATTTATCTTTGGAAGCTCCACCATTTCGAATTCGCTCCCTACCGCGATTCCTATTTCGAGTATTATTTTCAGCTATCCCTCCAAGCCTCAGAAGAAAAGTGTTACGATGCCCATCGATACTGGAAATGTTAAGCAGAGTTTCGCAGCGATCGATAAAATTTTAGGAACAAGAGTTCGCCGCAATGTGATCAATGGTAGCCGTGAAATTATATGGGGGAGATCGACGAACCGGGGAGCGTCGTATTTAGGCCCGAGGCACAGCAGTCGCGCAAAATTCTACAGTTATCTACTCGCGTTTTCAAGGAGCAACTGACCGTAGTGTTAACTATGAAAGTTTTTTCCGTACTCGCACGACCCCACGAACCGACACGAATCTCCTAGTATTTCCTTTTCTGTGGCCGCCCTTCAGGCCAATAAATTTCGGAAATCCGCAGACGAGGGTTAATGAGTTGCGGCCCTGTCCGCTTTACAATCGCCGACTCCGAACGAAGCGAGAAGTCCCTCTCGCCCTTGTATCTTCTCGGCAGTCATCCCCGATCTCGCGCGATTGCTAATGCAAAATTGTAGAATCCGTCTTAAGCCGTCTCTTTTTCTGCCCATGGCCTGTCTGCCCGACTTGCTTTCCTTACCAATCTGCCCGACTGCTTTTGCAAAAGTCTACTTAACAACCCAATTAATGCGATTTCAATGGCTAAACGGAAAAACTGGTTTTCTCTTTGGCACTGCATATACAGTCGTATACCTGTTTCATTTCGAGCTCTATCTCCTCACCTCACCCTTTTTCATCCCCACCAACAATCTCTCTCTCTCTCTCTCACTCTCTCTCTCTCTCTCTCTCTCTCGCTTCTTCATCATCGTCATATTTATTTTATCATCCATTGCTCGACACATGGCTATCTAAGCGTTTTCAATAATTAGTTATAAATTTCATTAGCGCTGGAGATAACAATATTCTAGTTATGAGCTCAGCCTTACTCGGCTAGGCGAGCCCGCATAAGCACACGGGACGAGGAGAAAAAGCGATGGAAATTTCGAGCGCTCTCCCACTGACGACGGTCGCGAGCTTTGAACGATCCGAAGTGGGGACGTAAAGGCGTACACACACGCACATCGTTGACGAGAGGCAGGATAAGGGTGAGTGTGAGAGAGAGAAAGAGATAAAGAGAGAGAGAGAGAGAGAGAGATGTTGAGCAGATTCAGACTCGCTCTACTGCTGCTAACGAACGAACGTACGAACGAATGGGGTATAAAGAGAGCGGAATGGAGAAAATTCAGCCGACGCCGCGCCACCATCGTTTCTCTCCCACCAGTTCTTTCTCTTTCTTTATCTCTCCCTCTCACTCACTCTCTCTCTCTCTCTCTCTCTCTCTCTTTATCTCATTCTCTTGCTCGCTGATCGTTGTATAGAACGCAGCCGCATCTGGATGGGGGAAGCGGCCATTTTGCCCAGCCGTGAAAAACACACCCGCCCCAAGAGATAGCAAAAACGAACGGGGGTGAGACCGACGCGCGTGGGATTTCAAGTGCTCGAACTGCCGCCGCGCTCAGGCAAGACGAAGACAGACGGGCGGCTGCTGCTTGTTGCCCCTGCTTTTTTTCTGCCCTCTCTCCTCCGCCGGCTTTTGCCTTTTTTATTTTACGAACTCCGTCTCCTCTTTCTCTTTTTCGCCCCACTCTGGCTCGAATCTTTCCCCGCTTTCTTTTCTCTCCTCTCCTCTCTCGCAGCGCTTTTTTTAACCCTTTTTCACTCATTTTTTATCTTCTTAGGCTATCGCGCTCTCAGTCTCAATGACTACTTATGCGTGCACTTGAGAGCAAGAAGCAGGGGTGATAACGGCTGAAATGAAAGAAGACACTGTCATTTTCACAGGAGCTTGTCTATATTGCTTTTGGACTCTCGTATATAGAAGAGAACGTAAAGAACAGATGACGAGTTTCGTTCTTTAAGTATAGGGGTGCCTATAACTGCTTCCACTCGATTGGTCCAGTCGGTCTAATGACGCGAATGCGCCCGATGGAATCGGGACCAAAAAATGCGAACGACGAGAAGGTGATGGGTGAATAAAAAGATAAAGAAGGGACGAGAAACGAGTGTGGGAGGAAGCGTTGGCGGTGGTTGGGAGGGAGACAACGTGTGAGGGAATGATTAGTGAAATTGACGGTAAGGGAGACACCCTGGGTTATTATGCGACACTCCTCTCCCCGCGTCGTCGCCGGTCCGAAAGGAAGGAGCAGGAATTAAAAAGCGATTCAGATTCCATATTAATCGAACGGTGATATGCGTACGAAGGTCGGTCAGACTTTTTTGCACCTAAAGGGATTCCTCCTTCATTTTCATTCAGTATACTTGCTAATGTATTCGCCGAGAAATAGATTTAGATAAATTCCACTGTATTTTATATAATTTATTTTTCTTTAGTGCGCAAGTACTAATATCTATATATATATTTCATTACGCTGTTATGCTTTTTATTCCCGAAAGTAAAGACTACAATTTTAATTTACGGATAAATTTTTTATCGGAACGTAGGTATCGCATTGCAGAAATTCTACAGTAACTTTTTATTATTTCCAATTTATCTTGTGGCTGCTGCTGTCGATAAACACCCTTGATAATATTTTGCTAACTGAGAGCCTTTTAGCTAGCCCTCGTCTCTTTTCGTAGCCAAAGTTTCAGCTCGCCAAATGTCAGAATTCATTGGAAGATAATAAGTCAATATCACGATAGTATTTCAATAATAAATGTAAAGAGCTTCAATTGTGAAATGTTCGAATTCGCGCATCCACAATGACGGGCGAAATAAACATTTTCGGGACGCTTTCAGACCTTTTATGAAACGCGTAACCGTAGAATTTCGATGAAAGCAAGCTTTAACGTACGAGTCATCAAGTAAAGTTGGGCGTTAAATTTCCAAACTTTAATTGCTCCCCTCTGCTAGGAGAATTTCATTTCGCCAGCAACTCGCTCTGGAACTTACTTATTTGCTCAGTACATACCGTTGCAGTCGACTGCGAGTAAAATGACCAAGCCGTACAAAGCGCGAGCTACCCCTTCGAACAAAGAATGTCGAGCCGGGAAAAGAAAGAGAGTGCCTCCGCCCTCGGCTTTAATACCCCGAAACATCACCTCATCTTCCTACTCCTCCTTCTCCTTCTCTGTCGACACGATTAGGCGTAGAGCCGAAAATCGCATTCGGCCCTAGCATCCTCTTTCGCCCAATCCCACGACGACCCGGATATCAAAGTGGCACTCGGAGGGATGGCGAGAGACCGAGTCGACGGTTTTTATAGATCTCCCTGCATTCTTAGCCGCGTCCCTCCAACCGGGTTAATAGGCCCATAGCGAAAGAAAGCCGCAGGTGCAGCCCAGCGAGAAATTGGACTTGTCCGCCCTCTGACTCTATTTTCCAGGGCCGGAGGCTCTGGCATAGGTGTGAGTCCGACCCCTCAAAAATGCTCCTTCCTTGGGCAAGGATTTCGAGACGATAGGGTCGGCAAGGCGGCATCGGACAAGTTGAGTATGGTAGACGCGTTCAATTACAATCGGCTCTCGACGCTTTAAATTCGTATCCGTAGTTTTGATCACGAGTCGGAGCAACCCCTCATAAGCCAGGTCCTACCCTCGCTCCACGTCCTCATCTCGCCCTCGTCGACCGTTTGAAGCGAATCTTTTGATCGCTCCTTTTCTCCGGGTCCTTTCATTACGCCGCGTCTTTTGAGCCTACGCGCACACCCACATAAGCTATTTTATACGATTCTGATTTTCATGCGGAAAAACTTTTCTACTAATGAGCAAATACGCTAATTGCAAAGGGATGTGTATTCAAAATGTCGATATTTTACGGCTGAAGTAGAAGTACCTACTTATGCTGAAATGATTACTTTGTGCTATATCTTTATTGCCATATTGTATCATGGCTTCGCATTGCGAAATTGATTATTTTTTCTTATTTGTTTTTTTTTCTTTATCAAAATAAAATGTCTTGTACATCTAAATACTTCTACTTATGAAGCTGTTATAATTCGTGTTATTTTAATTAAAAAATATTAGAAGCTTAAGCTTAATATTAGGGATATAATAAAGAACTTTTTATATTTACTTAATGCTTATATACTACGTGTGTGAAATGAACTGCTAACAAATTCTTGTGAATTTTTCATACATAATTACATAGTAATGCATAGTAATTCATTAAAGAACAATTTGAATTATCATAATATAGAATATGCAAGATGTTCTTGATTTATAATTTTTTTTTTAGTAATATTCTATCATTATCAAAATTAATAATCCTTGTATATATAAATAAATTGGAAAAGCGTCCATTATTGAATTTTAAAACTTTTCAAACCTTTAAAAATAAGCTAATTTCTAAAAAAAAGAGCTATACTTTTTTAATTACAAGCATATGAATAGAAATGATTGAATAATTATCTCAACTTTATATTTAATAAAAAAAAATTATAGCTGATATATTGACAAATTTTTCTCTCCCTGTTATAAAGATAATTATAAATTTAAATCTAATAAATAGTTATGCATATGATTAGTAAAGAAATATTTTTTATAATGTTCGAATAATAAAGAATATCAGTAATATTCATTATTCACTCATAAATGCCATTATAGCAAGAATTCAAATATAATACGAGTATTCAGTAAAATTAAATTAAATGAATCCATGACCCAGAATAGCTTGCAAATTGTCACTCTTATAATCGAGAGCGTGAGTCATGAGGCACGCGTGATGTGTCTGTTGTCAGAAACAAGAAAAAAGTCGAGAACCGCACAGCTGTCGAAAAAGAAGAGAATATTGGCAATACGTGAGAAAATGGCGCCTGGAGCACTTGTTTCTTTATCTAGTGACGCACGCGCATCAATCGGGCGAAAGAGCGAGAGAAATTTTGCGTGACGGACTATCGAACAATTACAAATCGAGTGTATCCAAATATAATCGGCCGAAAAGGAAAAGTATTCTACATAGCTGGCTGCTTATTTGTCAGTCTCGTTGTTCTTATGTTATAGAATAATTGAACATTATGCTTATATACACATACCATGTCCTTCATAAGCACAAACCAGCACACACACGCGTGCGCGCGAAAAGGGAGAGCTAGCGAGAGCGAAATAATAAAGCTATGAGGAAGAGGCTCGTTTTGGAGAAGGAGGAGAACGGAGGAGTGAACAGGACATCCAGCGATAAACAATGAATACATGAATATGAAAATTTCCATGTGAGTTTGCGCTTGAAGCAGCTTCAACATGAGGGTAGATAGGCGAGCGACCTTCTGATACCGCGATCGATCGATCGTACGTGAATGCGTGTCGACTCGTTCGGAGGTTTCATCTTCCACTTTTCTCTCCTTCTTTTTTCTGCTTTTGGGAAAAAAATGTTTGCGGTATTCCTGCGGAAATTGCGTGCCCGCGACTTCCAATTCAACACAAAAGCTTTATGGCCCACGCATCTTCAAAAGACTACGACTCGATCGGGGCTGCGAATTACGATTGATTATGCATTCGAGTAATGAGATACTAATTGAATCGTTCACTTTTATTATCTCGATGCCCTATTTGAAAGATAGCGTATGTTTCAAGAAGCGGCGATTCTTACGAGAAGGGCCGAGTTTTTTTACCGTACTTAAATGGAGTTTCTTACAAGTGCTTACATCGATGGTATTTATAATAATTAAAATACGTAAACAATGTAAGCAAATATGATATATTACTGGAAAAGCATAATCATCTAAAGCTTCGATTCTCGTTAAATAATTTCAGCAATTGAAAGAGTTCAAGGCAGCACAGAAGGTAATAAAAATAGATGAGAGAACGAACAAAATAAGTGTAGGGTGTCTGCGTGAATGCGACTCATAAGCTGTTTAATCATTCATAAATACAGGCAATATAAGAGATATTAAAAAAGCAAAAAATAATGAGGATGAATGAAATTCAAATGGCGATCTTCTTGCCATTGTCAGAGAATCGAAGAACCGAAATAACGAATTAACCCAGTTACAATATGAATTCGTGCAAATCCTCTGAACGTTTACCGCTCTTTAATTATTGCCGATTACTGTGTACAATAATCACATGTGTATATAAAGCATCGATGTAACGATAATGAGACCCGGGTATGAAAATCGAAATGTCCTAAAAGTCAGGGTTGCGTAATAAACGCAGAGCTCCAGGCGACGAAGACGAGAGAAAAAGATACGCCAAGAGAGACGAAGACAGGAACGGGAGCAGAGTTAGGAATATAGACAGATAAAGAGCCATAGCAGTAGAGATCGCCGATGAAAGCAGAGGGCGAAGGTCCTGGAGGTGGGTCTCCCCAGTGTATGCAACATAAAACAGACACGTTCAATTTGATCCGAAGGAAAGCAAGCAGGAAGGAACGAGATCCCGCCGGGAGTCGGGCCTCCGCGAAGAGCCTGGGAGCGAGAAATTGGGAAAGTTGGAAAGTGCCGACTCCTCGGTCCCTCCTGGTGGCATAAGGGGGAGCCGCCGGAAGGGTTGCCAGAGCAGCTCCTCGTCGTTACGTAAGGATGGTGACCTCGGCTCTCGTTCTCTTCCACCACCCCCCTTCCAGCGTTACACACATACACCGTAGCCCAAAACCTCGCTATCCACGCCAACACCACCCGGGAGTGGAATTCAGACAAAGAGAGCTCGCGGCGCTTTCGAGCGTTCGCTACCCCGGAGGGAAAAGACCGCATTACGCGAGCGCCCACACCCGCTTTTTTCAGGCTAGGAGCTTCACGTTAGCCCGGGCTAGGAACTTCCAAAAGCTACGGAAATAGAGAGAGAGAGAGAGAGAGTGAGAGAGATAGAGAGAGAGAGAGAGAGAGTGAGAGAGATAGAGAGAGAGAGTGAGAGAGATAGAGAGAGAGAGAGAGAGAGAGAGAGAGCACGTAAAAGGTAATGAAGAAGGGAGAAAAAGTGGGGAAAAGACATATCCCCGAATTATTCGCTAGCTCCCCCCCCTCTTTATCATTCCTAAGAACTTGCGTAGTAACGGATGTGAATTACGCATGTACACGTACGTGAGTATCACTTTGGACTGCTCGTATACGTGGTCTTCCGCTTGCTCCGCGTCGTTCACCCTCCCCGCCCTCCCCGCCGAAAATCGAGCCGTTGTCCCAAACTCGATGTCTCTTCATCTACAGATCCCTTACTCGGTTACGCACGTGTGGCCGATGGAGGGCTTGAAAGGAAGGACGAAGGAGAGTCAACAGCGCGAGTCCGTTAGATAGCCGCGGGTCTAGAATATTTGCATGCCAAATTTTAATACGCGAATTAATTTGCCCGCAGGAAAAGCGCCGACAACAGCCGTTCTGGCGCGGCCCTCGGCAACTTCCGGACTCCACGTAGCGATTGTGTCCCTATTATAGCAGTACGTATTGCATCGCGACAATTTTCATATTGGCGTTATCGCGCTCGACTGTTATCCAAGGGCTGCTTACATTCAGGCTCCGATAATGAGGCCCGAAAAGAGTCGAGCAATTTCTATTGACGAAGCCTTATCGACTATTTATGCCTGATGATTCTGTTTACCTGATCCTCACGCGATACGCGATACCCGCCTCTACGGGTATATGGGCATTATAATGCCGGCAGACCGGCAAAACTAATGAAATCAGCCGGCCGAGAATAATAAATTGAATACTGGATCAAAGATCTTTTCGACCGCGATGAGTTTAGAATTTTATTTTAGTTTATTTCTCACTTCCTTTGCATCTTTTCCACCTCCAAAAAGACGTGTGAAAGCGAGGGCGATCTTTATTTATGGTCGTCGAAACAGGATTAAAAGATAATCTATGGTTATTTACAAGGTTTATATTATGATTGACCCTTTCATAATTTCCTAATAAAAGACATTTGAAATTACTGGACGATGTATAATTTGACGATGTGACATCTCTGAAATGATTAGCTGAGAAGTGCTGCGAAGAAAAAAAATTGTTAGAAATGTAATTAGCATTTATACTGGTATATATATTAATATTTGTTTCTGTTAAAAAGTTATTACAAAATTAATTACTTTCGTAATGCAATAATAAAATTAATGATGAAAGCACAGCATGACGTCGACATTAAACTTATATGTTAATCTTTTTTTTAAAAACTATTGCGAAAATATTGATTGATTAATGACGTTGGTCAACAGATCTTATTATTCGTTTTTCGAGCTGTTTTTTAGACTATATTTAAACACTTATTTTCAGCTAATTTATATTATATAATACTTGTTACTCCTCTTAAACGTCAAAAAGTTTAAGTCAAAAGCCTTTCTTTATTTGTATTTTTCATAAATTCTCTCTTATTATTATTCTATATAATTAGTAAAAGAAGATTTTATTAGCGATCTTCAAGACTTTTCACTCAATTTATAAGTCATTTATATCATCATTTAAAAATAATCACGTCTATTATAATGGAAACGAGATAAATAATTAGATTAACTTGGAATGTATTGCCCATTTATATAATAAAAATACTTGAAAGTGATAGACATTTGAAAAAAAATCATTCGATTAATTAATTAATTCAGATTAAGTTCAAGCAAAAATGTATTGAAACTTATAGGAGAGATCTGAATTTATTGATATGATTTATTAGTAATTTATTGATGAAATCATTGGTAAATAATAATTCAAAGAAAGTTTGTTTAAATTATTAAAAATCACTAAAGTAATTTAAAAATAATATTTCAATTATTAATTTTTTAAAGCTGTTTTTGCACTTAAAAATTGTATTGTGAAGCCTATAACATGCAAAAAACATTCAAAAGATTAACGAGACATTCGATCAACCAGGGCATCGTAAATTAATTTAAAAAAAATTGATTAGAACCATTCAAAAGTGAAACATTTCCATTTATCATGCCATAGAAGAACATTTGAATGTGTCCTGCAATCGTTCCTTCAGCTCTATCCTTCCGAATAACAAATCCACGTCGTAGGCCAAAGCCTTTGACCGTAGCCCTAAAGAACGAATATTCCTTGATCATGAAGCGGGGAAAAAGCTCGCCATCTGGAGATAATGTTTATCTCCAAAGGCCTATGGAAGATAGACAGGAAAGAAGGACCTTGAGTCCGTTGGTCATCAGCTTAAGTCAACCTCAAGCTCCTGGGGGACGAAGAAATAGCAAGCAGTCTATCGAATCCTTCTCGAACAATACGATCCGGCAGTCGCTAGGATGATGGCTCAGGGTGAAGTGGCGCTGGCTAAAGTGTCGAGGAACGACGAGGGAAAAGCGTAGACTAGAAGGCAAGGGATGCCAGGCTCATAAACCAGACGGTAATGCTGCGGCTCTCCGTCAGGCTGCAGAGAAGGTATAACGCGCTTGACGCTTAAATGCCGCGTCAGGCCAAAATGGTGGCAGGGGGTGGGATGGGGGTGGTTTGTGGCAGCGGCACAGGGCGAAGGGGAGAGAGGGGGGTACAGAAGTGGAAGTTCCGCGGACGTTAGGCGGATAGGACCGCGAAGGTATAACTTCGTAATGGCGAAGTTTACTTTGGCCATTTGTATCGAGGGGCAGCGGATGGACCTCGCGGCAGGAGGGGGGGGGGGTAGAAGAAGGGTGAACAAGGGTGTGGATGAGGGTGTAAGTGGGGAGCTGGAAGGAGTCCGGGGAACGAGATAAAGCGAGCGGCGCCCTGAGTGTAAGGCAGTATGGGGTGCGCCGGGATGATGGGCGACGGGGTGTGGGATGGGGTGGCGAGAGGGTGAGTGGCTGCTGGAGGAGAAAGAGCCAACCAGAGACGTCGCTTTGCTCCGTTGTGGTTCGCGCCTCGATCCGTCCTTCTTCCCCGTTCTCGCTCGGCCCTGAGCCCAAAGGGGTTCCTTTTTCCGTGAGGCTCCCGCCACCCCCGATGTCACCCGTGCCAACCGCCCCCTCTCCCCTCCCCCATTTCACCTCCGCCCCGTCGCCATCCTCTTTCTCACCACGGTCATAATAATTCACGACATAAAGCCAAACTACCTCGGCGAGCGGCGAAACTTTCGTTGCGCACGACGTCGATAAATTAGCTTGCATTTTTTTAATGCGTCGGCGCGCGCGACCGAGCGAACGAACTCTTTCCTATCTTCCTCTCTTCTTTCTTTCTCAATCTATGCATATACACATATATTTGCAAATATCTCTATATTTATATATATGTATACATACATACATACATACGTGTAATATATGATCGTAACATATTTAAATATATGCTACTATTTCTTGGAATTACTATTTGGTTTGTGAAATGGTAGAGACCAAAAACGCTAATCACCATTGGTGATAGTCAGTCTTAAAAATCGTCCAAACGACAAGTTCATTATACATAGTGTCTAGCTTATTCGTGATATTAATTGAAATTTAGTTGAGAAACATATTAATTGCTTATATTTGTGTATTTTTTTCAATTGAAGGCATAAGATGCAAAAAAATGGGTGCTTAATTCAAAACTTAGGTTTTTATAAAGAATGTATCAACGTATAAGAAACATATGTAGAATATAATGTATGTTTTGTAACTTAAAAACTTATGGACTAATCAAAAAACAAATAAAGCACAGACGTATTGACAAAGCGTAATCATTACAATTACAGAAAAAGATGTAAATTATAATATTATTTACTAAAATAAGTAACCTTTTCAAATTGTTTATATAGCATTGGATCTACGCAGTGAAATAATATTTAAATAATTAACAATGAAATGATATTCATGAAGAAACTGAGCATGGAAATTATTATTATTATACTAACAGAGACTATAACTGTAATGCAGATTAATTTCGTGAAATATAGAAGGAAATCACAGATATACTATTATGTAAACAAAATATTCTTATGCAATATAACTTTAGTAAATATTTACAATCGTTGATGTATTTTAATTTATAATATATAATTAAATGCATATTTCCACGGTTAAATCTAATTCAAATTTACACACGTGTAAACACAGCTAAATGTACGAAATCTAATTACATACACATAAACATTGTTCATTCTACCTTCCATCATAAGACAATTTTGCGTCGAGCAAAGAATGCTTCTGATCAAATATTGTCTGAATTAGATTACGTTCATATAACTACTTGCTCAATCAAAAATCTTAAAAATGAAAATTCTGTAATAATAATTACGTATGGAATAAGAGTAAAAATTGCGATCGTATATTCGACCTAGTCTACAGAAAAACAATAATATTCTTACGCACGTATTCTGACACTAGCGCAGTTCACTCTCGCAGACGTGTGCTAACATCATAGGGAATACCTACATAAGAGCGACGGCTGGTGCTGCTTTCAATTGTTAACGAAACAAAGTGCAACTCCCACAATTATGAAAGTATACCCAGCTATAGTATGGACGCACACCGAAGGGATTTCTTCAATTTAATATTTCTGCCGAATGGCAGTAGCAACTCATAGCCGCGTGGAAAGAAACAACGAGAGGAAGAACAAAGGGACAAAACGAAGGCATGGCGAGCCAGGATAGGTGGAGTGTATAAAAGACGTAGCAGCACTTGGGCGAGAAGCGAAGGGAGCAGGAAGTAAGCTCTGAGTGAATTAATAACTTGTCGGGAGATGTAAAAACAGAAATCGATCAAAAGCCGATCACAAAAGCCGGAAAGCCGCTGGCAATCGAACGGAAAAAATGAACTGCTTGAAATCAGTCAGGATCTACTCTTCCTCCTCTTCCTCCTCCTCCTCCTCCTCCTCAGCCAACTCCTACACCTCCGCCGACCTAAGCGCCTTTGACACTAGCCCACCTTTTTTCAATTCAACCGCCATTCGTGGCACTTCAGTGCACCGCATCCATTTATCAAACTATCGCGGTAAATAATTCCCGAGCCATCGACCATTTACCGACCAGTTAATTGGGTTTCGTAATCGCTCACGCTCGCGGGCAGAGCTCGCACACGCGGAAAGCCCACATGCGCGCGGACAGTCGTGGGGTCGCGATGCATCTACACGGGCGCATACGCACACGACTGCGCGTTAAGGGGGAGGAGGAATGAGAGATAAAACGAGTGGTAAGGGAAAAACAACGGCGGATGGGTGGACGGGAGAGGCGGGGACGCTGGCGGTTAGGAGGGCAGGCGAGGGTGGATGTCAGGAGAGGCGGGGGCAGTGAGGTGCCTGCTTTTAATTAAAATCGCTTAAAAACGGCTGGGGCTACAATTTATTACATTAAGGACACGATGACTAATTAGGGATAAGGTTGAGGATTAATTAAAATCCTCCTTTTCCGTGAAGTCGCTACTCGGAATCGGTGTCCGCCCCCGACGCGGTTCACTCCGCGCTTACATCTGCCCGCCAAGTGCAATATCTTTTCAATGTGCCAGAGTGCCCGGAGGAGGGAAAAGAGAGCCCGTAATGCCGGGAGTCAGAACTACTTGCTTTTTCATTAACGCTCGGAGCCACGCGATCTTCGATTAAACGTATGCAGCCGGAAAGTTGGACGGAAAACTCACCGACCGGCATAATAAAGTGAGAGAGCGCGTGCGAAACGGGCGACCGGAATGAAATTGTATACCGATAAATTCATATGTAGCTATTTGATTACTCTGAAAATAGAAAGGCTTTTCTTTTCAAAAGCACGTTGCATTTCATGAGATGAGTGTACCCAACAAATATTTGTTCTCCGAATCACATGAAGATTGCATTTACTTATAATAAATTGCACAAGTTACTACAATCCTATTTATTATACGCTAAAGATATAACTAATTTTGTACTTGCTGAATTATCATTCATTCGTTCCAATATGAAAAGGATTTTTTAATTTCTTCCTTATGAAAATCATTTTTTAAACAAAAAAATCGAATTATTATAATTCAAAATATCTATTATCACGTACTGCTTTACATATACCTATAATTCAAAATTGATACTATAAATCTATTATATTTTTACTGATATTAATTAATATTGATGACGTGTTTCCTAATTTTTGATAAATATACTCTATCACGTTCTTCAAAGGCTAACTGTTCCTTAAATATATAGGTTCAAAAGCCAAAAAAATAAAAGTTAATTATAAATAAGCGATTTATAAGACCACCAAAGTAAGATAAGATTTTATAACATAAGTTTTTACACGGTATGGTTTATTTTACTGTAAAAACTTTTCAATATAAAATTCGTAAACAAAAATCGCTTAAATCATATGCAGCTAAATTTTACTAAATAGTATTTACACTAGCTACGTTCGAAAATTAACATAGAAAATATTATCGTTAGAAATAATGAAAATGTTGAAATAAAATTCATTCATCAATGAATAGCGAACAATCGCCGATGATAAATTACATATACCTTCATAAAGGTTGAAAATTCGTATAGAAGACTTGCTTGATATTAAATTTAAATACTTTCACGAGCCAAGTATGAATCAATTTTTATGCATCTTAATCTGTCGATGCAAGAGTCGTTGTCCCCGCCATAGACGTCTTCTATGCAATTAAATCTCAAGTGATATTTATTGTAATTTTATTCCTTGCAGTTGGTATCGTCAAAGTAAATTTTAAAATATTTAATGAGTATATATCCCTGATATATTCTGTTTGAATATCACTGAGAACGTCGTCAAGCGTTCTTTTGAGTAAATATAACACAGTAAAGCATATTTTACGTAAATATGTACAGATCATCGAAAATTTAAAAATAATTCATAAATTTAATCAAGTAACACACAATCCAAGTTATTTGAATTATAACCTGAATTATAACTTGAGAATATAATTGTAAAATAGGTTTTAAACCGTTGTAATTTATGCAGTTATTAAAAACTTTATTAAAAAAAGTTTTATTCTTTATTACTTGATTTTTAATTCGATGAACTGTATTGTACCATTTATACTTTCAAAATAAATTTGAAAAGTAAGTTCTTCAACAGTCTAGACTACGGCTTTACCTTCCTTATTATTTTTCCCATTAAAATTCAAAAATCTTAGATAAACCATATATTTTGAGCATTGTGTCTTTTCTCATTCATCTCATCACGAGGCCCATATACACGAGACCGTTATAATGTATCACTTTTTCCAACTGATAAACTTTGTCGATTACACTTTTCTCTTGACTATAGACAAAAGATAAAAAAGCGAGAGATAGAGAAGTGAAATTTTCGGCTTGTGTATACAACCTCCTCTCATTTTATCTGTACGCGCTCGAGTCTGCGAGCGTCACTCTCGTGAACTTTTCGCACCAACAGCCTTGTCGAGTTTGGGGAAGTTAATGAATCTCGCTTATACATGTATATATATGCGTATGCACATGTATGTTAGTTGTATACTATATGAAAAAGAAGAAAAGCGAGGACATTTTGAGTGGGAATTCGGGCGAAAGTAGTTTTTGGAATGAGTTCAAAATTACTTGCCTATAAAGAGAGGACGAGAAAGAGAAAGATAAAGATTGTAAGTATGTGTCCATGTTTGTGAGAGAAAAATGATGGAAACACTGAGAGCGAATCAAATGTAAATGAGAAATAGATAGATAAATTTAAGCATGAGTGGAAAAAGATAAACAATTCAAATACTCCTGTAAGTGCATTTATTGAATGTTAAAAGTTGCTTGATGATATTCAGACAAGTAGATCAGCTTCACTCAATTCTAAAAAAAAAAATAACCTTTTTTTTCAATTTAGATTAACATATTGTTAAAACAATGCATAAATCATATAAAAAACACTTCAATAGCATTAAATGAGTGTTACTAAAATACTAGAATAAAATAATATTAAAGACTTTTTCTGGACTTTTATATTTTTCAATTTGTATCATTTACTCTAAATAAAAATTAATATTACAATCTACACTCGAAGTATATAAAAAGTTTACCTTTAAATGATACGAAAAGAAAACAAATTTTTTTTTAATAATAAATATTAAAAAAAAGTAATAAAATTATAAATAGTCGTATCTGCATAACGTTTCTGTAAATTTAAATAAAAATCTATTCTATATTCTATATTAAAAAATTTAAATAAAAACTTTTAAATGATATTAAATATATACAATACATTTAATACTATGAATTATATAAGCAGCATAATTCTGAGTAAGATCGTAATTAGAAATTGTTAAATAAGTCCCGGAATAAACATAATGATAGCTAAGTATAGATATCGAATGACACTGAATCACAAAACATGTAAAGAATGGTACATAAATTTATTAACACCGATTTATTTATTACACCGAACAATTTATTAAATTTATTAGATCGATTTAAAATAATACTGTTTATCCCAATAGAATAGATTAGTAAAAAAAAATTGAATTAAAAATCCATATATATATTTAAAAAATGAAATGACACTATTATTTCAAAATATTACGGTATATTTTTTTCATTATTAGACATAATTAAAATTAACTGCTTATTGTTAATAATAATTCTTAAATTTTCATATTAGACATCAAATAACTAAAGCAATCTATATATATTAAGAAGTTAGTAAGAGATATAAAAATGTTAAATATTAAAAAAAAAAAAAAAATCAATACCCCAGCCGAAAAGAAACGATTCTTATAATATCCTAGGCACAACTGTCCCCCCAAAAATTAAATATGTGCAATTATAATGATAAATACCTTTACATTAAAGTACTCAATAAAGTGAGACTAGCAATTGATTGACAAACAAAATATGCTAATAAAGTAGCTTGGCGTAGCTATTAAGACGACGTGTAAAGCTGCGGCGTCGAAGCTCTGGTAGCCTCGTTACGATTGCGGTTAATGGCGGCAATATTTCCCAGGGCATGGTAATATTTGCGGGGAATGTGAAGGGAGGAGATGCGGAGCCCAGACCTTTTCCGATTATAAATTGGGCGGAGGGGAGGGGTGCGGAAGGACGTTAGTCGAGGAATGAGGAATATAGCGCCTTTCCCGACGCGGACGTACCACGAAAATGGCCAACGAGGCGGGAATAGGCTCGAGAGGCGCATCCACGCGGACGGCAGAGGATGCTGGTCAGGACACGCGGCACCGGGGTTGCCGATTCGACTCAACGATCGGCGTCGAGGGATCGGCGATAACTGAACTCCATGAGGCGTCGCTGAAGGAGAGCCGAGAGGCGTCGCCCACCCGGTTATACCCGTTTGCACTACTCGCAATTTGCATAGAGCTAAGGCACGGCTGAGCGGGCGCACTTTCTTCCATTGTCGGACCCCCAGCAAAGCCGGGACCAGCCCCAACCCCAGTAGCTGATTCACTCTCGCAGACCACCACCACCGCCACCACCCCCCTCGCCCCGAAATCGTAGCGGATCGCCAATCGGAGAGCCCCACCCCTTTCGCCGGCAGCTTTGCAGAAGCCCTGCAAAACCGCTGCACGCAGAGCTGCTCGCTACTGCAGGAAAACAATAGCTTGATGATAATTAGGCACTCACGAGCAATGCTGCCTTTTTTTCTTATTCCTCTACTGCGAAAGAACACTCGTTTACGCGCTTACGAGATGCTTGTGGCATCCTCGTTAAGCATAGCTCATATCGGTCAAGCCTTAAGAGTTTTTTCAATAATACTCATGGTCTCGATACCGTTTAAGTGCTGCGATAACATTATAATAAGCAGGCCATGTTGCCAAAGACCCAGGGCTTCGTTTACAATACATAGGCTACCATTACGAAAATCTCTTTATAAATATGCAAAATTACCAATAGTTGTAATTTATGAAAACGAGATAAGCTACAAAAATATAAAGTGGTAATTCGCACTGATATGATACATAATTTATTTACTAATAAAACGTATGTAATTATACGAAATTAAATATGGTTTTATAATATGACTTTTTAAAATAACGTCTCTTTTCTATCGGATGAATGTAAAGTAACGAAAACAAAATTTAAATCCATTTTAAAAAAACCATCATTTTTTATTTAAATTATAAATTTTTATTTATATTATTTAGATAAAAATTTTATTTACCTTTTTATTTAAATTATATATTTATTTGTAGGAAAAAAATCTCATTAAGAAAAATAAACCTAATTAGCTTTTGATGTACATAATTTTGCCAGCGATCCTGACAATTGATTGATTAATTTTTAAAATTTTATACTATTTTTTTTTTTACATTACTATTATGTTCAATTTAAATGAAGATTTTAATAATTTTAAATATTGTAACTAAAATAAAATTTATCCACAAATGGTAATTTTCTTATTTAAAATTCATTCTCTTGGTTGTCCTTACAGTTCAAGTATTTTTCATGTCCAAGATATAGGAAATCCCTAGATCCCTAAAATTATATCTGTATTTAAAATTTTTAGTATTTTTAAAATATTAAATATTTTCCTTTATATTATTCAAATAATGAAAAGCCAATTTGCATATTAATTTAAAAAAATTTAAATATAAACATTTTTATAATGACAAGAAAAATTAAATTGTTTTGTAAATATTTTTATTTTTAATTGGTATTTAGAATATGCTCAAATTCTGTTGTTTTTTTTTATTACAATAGAATATTTTCTTAAATTATAATTAATTTCATAGCCAAAAATTAAGTTAATTTTTTTTCTACAATTTTCAATAAATTTGACAAAAATATAAAATTTGTTAAATATTATAGCATAAAAATTTCTATATTCTTATCTATGATTCCAATTAATTATAGTTATTAAAATTGATTTTATTTAAATATCTCAAACTTTCAGAATCAAATGAAATTGTAATTGATTATCTAACTCAAATATTTAAATTTTTTAAAATTTACGCTACTCAAAATATTTTATTAAAAATTTTCATAATACGTTTAAACTGTATACGATAGAAAAATAACAGATTAAAAAATTTCTCTCAAAATTATTAAATATCTGCTATTGCACATTAAACTATATTATGTTCTTTTACTGTATAAATATCACAATTATTTTTAAGTAAAATTTTCATGTTCCAACGCTAGTGCATATAAATTTGTTAATTCGTATAAATAGATAAGGTTATTTACGATATTAATGTACTATGACATTAATAAGCTTACTTGATAAGTTTTGCTCTACTTTAGTAGTTTAATTACATGGATAGAAATTTGGTTTCCATATAGAAATAATGGCATAACTTTAAATATGAATATTGAATAATGTTATTATAATATTCATGAAATGTGAATAAATTATTTAAAATAATTAAATTTTTATATGCTTTAATTTTTACGTAAGTTACTGTTATTAAGAATTTTACATTCATATAAATGTTTATCTAGAAAATTGAATTCCCTAAAATATTTTTAAAAAATAAAAAATGCTCAATTGATACCCATTTTCCACCTTTCATAAGCGCTAACTGTTATCTACAACAGTTTTTCTTAATATATATAATGTATTAATGTATTAAATAACCAGTTATTAAATCTTTTAATTCATTAAAAAGAAAAGGATATATGCGAAATAGAAATAGATACACTATTTTATTAGCTACAAATTTTATCATCTAATATTATATATTCATAATAAAGAAATATACACAATAACTCAATTTAATTCCAAATTTAAGCTTATCAATTTGCGATGGGCACCCAACTGTCCTTCCACCAAGATGAATTCGGTATAACTTCTCCATATTGTAATGCATCTGTTCTCACCGTCCGCCAGTCATAAAATGTATAAAACCGCATCAAGTTAACTTCTAAAGGTACTGCAATACGTCCAGAAAGCGCGAGGATAATAAAGAGACGAGACTGAATATATTTCAATTCAGCAAGTTCAGGTGAAAGAAAGTTTTTATTCGCCGGCATCCTATTCTCCGGCAAATGAAACCATTATTATTTACTACTTCTATAGCAGTCTATTTCCTCCGCGATGGATCCTTCAACTCAAATGTGAAAACTCGTTTGCAAAGCTCAATGCCGAGCGTCCACTCGATTCAAAGCTGCAACCTTTTCATTATCATTCTCTCTTCACTAGGTAATCCCCCTTGTTCTTGGCCACCTCTTTGAACTGCGTCCCATGCTGCCCTCCTCCCCTCCCCCACCAACCCTTGTAGGCCCGACCGTGACAGTCAGAAAATCTTCACAAGACTCTTGCGGGTCGCATCACAAAGAAGATCATGCCTGAAAATGCGGACGGGAGATGAACATGCACAATGAAGATGCACCCTATGCGGCCCGTGCGAAATCACGAAGCCTAATGAATAATGCCAAGACGGAGGCAACGCCGAGGTATTATTAAGTTTTCGGCGTAGCATTTTACCTTCGATCTGCCGTCGAGGAGCCATCGAATGACCTCAAAAGATTCCTTCCTCCCTTCTTCCCTATGGGACACTGAACGACAATCCGGTTATACTCGGCCTCGACAAAATAGATATTCTTTGCAAGATTGTGCGACTATCACCTAGTCGAATAAATTTTTTTCTTGTCCGCTTGATTGCACAAGCTATACAAGAGAAAGTAAGTCGAGGTGTGAAATTGGGGAAAACGAAATGTCCTTCACTTTTTAAGATGCTCTTTTTACGTGTCGTGCATTTATGTGCTTAATGCGACAGCGAGAAAAATCATTTTTGCTAAACTAGAAGTTATCATCTCTATCGTAATTGACATTGCTTAATGCAGAGATATCGAGTTCTCAATTTAAAGTTGTTCAAAAAGGGTGGCGTTAAAATTGGACGACGAGAGCAATCGCCATATATTTTATCGATTATAAATGACCTGCACATTTGAAAAATACCAGTATACCATTATGACGTTTTAATACATTTCATACATCTTTCCCACGTCCCCTTTAAGAATATTTCATGCATGCCTCTTTAACACAGGGATCGCTACTTTTCTCCTTCAGTATTTCGTTATAATATTTTAATCGTACCGGTGCTAGAAAAAAATTAACCAGGTATAAGATAATAATAATAATAGCAATAAAATGCGAAGAAGAAATAATCCATGAGAAACCGAAATTTACAGCATCATCAGTTTTATTCGGTCCATCGTTGTTCATGTACAATTGAATAATGCACGAACTGTTTTGCCGTGACAATTACATGAATTGCATAACAATTGATCAAATAAGCTTTAAATCACGGAGCTATCCGCATTCTGCATACAAACTAAGCGAGCCAAGAGATGGGGCAGAGATGGGGAGCGCCGAAGGCGAACGACGGATCGCATATAAGCTATGAATAAAGCAAGATCTTGGGAATCGGAACGATCGTCGATGCGCCACGTCGATCTGCTTGCCCGAGAGAACAACGCCAGAGTCACATCTATCTCCTGCTAAGGAGTGATCGAAAGGCGAGGCCCGAGACTCGAACCGGTTGGCTGCAGAAGCTCCCTCCGTCTATCCTAGTCGGTCGGCCAATACCGGTCGAAGATGAGCCCTGATGGGGTCAGTTCGCAAACTGGTTGGGTATGAGCCTCGCAGCTAATGAGTTCGACAGGTTTCCAGGGCTATTTGGGAGTCGAGGGATCGTTGAAGTTCGCTAGGACCCCTTGGACGTCCCGGCACGGACTAACTCTCCACCTTGCGCGCCCATCGCTGTATAATTAAAATACTAGTTTGCCGAGCCTGCAAAGTGTCCCTGGGGCAGCCAATATACTTTGCACGAGGTACGCGAGTAGGTGTCAGAGTCCTGCCCGGGCGAAACTTGAATTTACCGGCAAGTAGCCGTATGCAAAAAGAAGGCTGAAGCATCCTCTTGAATTCGCAGCCTTTAATTCAAGGTAGCAAAGTCCTCGGGCGTAAAATGAACGTTCAGCGGATCGTAGGAAAATGGTACAGGATGCTGCATTAAAGCATAATGCTTAGTCTTGTAGATTCGGCATTAAAAGTTTTTTTTTAAACATTTCACGTCGAACTTATAAAAGCAATAATTCATATTTATAGAATACTCAATTCGAAAAGTCGATTGATTCAACTTATTACTGCGATGCTAAGCCTTGAGTCTGTCGATAATTAAATTAAGCTAATAATATGTGATTAATGAGTCATAATTCATTTGATTCTACTCTCGTAATTGGGTGCATAATTTTTCATCCACAATTTAACTATTCTCATCCAAATTTAATTTCATTTAAGTTAAATTTACCTATTTCTTAATTATTAGTATAATTATTAAATAATTGCGAACAAATTTATGCCAATTATAAAAATAAGATAACTTGAAATCTGTTTTAAAACTACGTTGTAACGGTTCTAAACATTATTATAAAGCACATTAAACTCCAGATGTACTGATCTATAAATAGTCATTCAGACCACATAATGGTGAACATCTTCAGAACTTCCTCGCAAGAGAATCACTGGAGGGGATATCGGGGGCATTTGAGATGGCTAAAGGATTCCGGCCTCCCGATCGCCATTCAAAGCATCGACAGCATTATTAGGCAATCGTGTAATCTATGTTTACCTATAGTGTACCACTCACGAGAGAGCAAACGCGTAATCTCATCCATACATATATGAGGACGCAAGTGCCCGTCATGCAACAACGCATTACAAAGCTTACCCAATTATAAAAGTATCGATTAGAAATTGATCGCAATTATATTAGCATTTTATAATCTGTATAGCTGAATTTTGTGCTGCCTCGATTTACCGAAAATTTCCGAATTCTTTGAATTTTTGTAATTAAGGACGTGCTTCAATGCAATCGTATAATTAATGTTGCAAAATGCAACAAAGACTTTCCTTATTTTCATTTAACAGCGTTATTCGAAATATTTCAATGCATAATGAAATGATGTAGGCAAATGATATTAAACTGTAATTGTTAATATCAATTTTGATTAAAATGATACGTACATGAAGGCATTGCCTAATCATGAAAGATTCGTATGAAATATTCACATTTATTGCACACTATTCGTTGGATTGCGATCTTACTTGTAAACTTTTTTGTAGATTACACTACATTTGTTATATAATATAATCATTTGCTATGATTGCTATCATTTTATTAAAAACTTAAATTAACCAGCTCTCCGTAAATTAATGCAAAATAAATTTCAATATAAGTTTTCTCACGCTGGCAATTCCAATTACTCGATTTCAACAATTAAAAGTATGACACCATTACTGTTTAAATAATCGATGAAGAGCAAATATATAATACATTTGAATTGGCATAAAAGCCTGTACTCACTCAGCCTAACATTACGCTAACTACATCAACAGAATATGATTGTAACTATACGGTTGTATAATGGTAATGGAAGGTCAGAGACATGTTTAGTAGCTTGCCTAACCCTTAATTGAGATGGATTTATGTGATTTGCTTATTAACTATTTGCTCCAAATAAAAAGATGCAATTATTTCAGCTGACCGTTCAAAATTTTTTAAAATCCCTTGATATTCTTTTATCTACGCCCTCATATTATATTTTTAAATAAATGAAAAGATACTTGTATTTCAAAAAAATTGTAACTGATCTGATAAAATTTATAACGCTACCATGACTCTGTCTCTCTCTCTCTCTCTCACTCTCTTTCCTTTTCTTAATATTTTATTTATTATAGTCAATAATACTTAATAATTTAAAATTGAATAATTCGTACACTAACAACTACTAATGAATATCCATGTTTACAGTAGAAGCAGTATCTTGATTATAATAGACTTTTCCCTCAAGTACTATAAATCGTTTATATATATGCATGTAATGAGCATATTATAATATATGCAATTTAATAAAATTCTGTTAGGGATGTATCATAGCTTTACTTGGTTTAGTCTATATTAGGGTATCGTAATGTAAAATTTGATAATGCAATGTGATTCATCAGAAGCTGATTCCAAATTCCCGAAGCAAACGCGCGCGCTCTCTATTGTAAGCTTTAGTTGTTAATAAAATTATAAATCTCTATAAGCCAAACCAAAAAAATTACAATCAATAAGTATAACTATTGTTTGCCAATGCATCTACACATTTGCATTAACGTATGAAATCTTCATCTACGCCAAAAATATTTTATATCTTATTTTCAGCATGTAATATTACGTATTACTTAAAGACTGCTGAATATTTTAATACAGTATTTAAAATGTTTTCTACTTTGTTTCAAATTAGTGGTAAAAAAAAAAAATTGAGTGACAAAAAAAAATTAAATTTAATTAAGACAAGCTGGAGATTTTTACTTTTAATATTTTTGTGTTCTTTATAATATACATATTAAATAAAACTACATATTATAAAAATCTTATAATTCTTAAATTCAATAATTTAGATAAATTCAGTAATTTTAATTCGTTTTATATTACATTAGACACCAATAGTCATTACAATGAAGTTAATAGAATCAATAATTAATTAAAAAATAATGTAAAAACGTAAATTTTTCTTATTAAGTTACAAAAAAATTTATACATCTACGATTTCTTTGTTTTAAGAAATGTTAACCATAAGTATTCCTGTTATAATATTATATGACATGAATAATATAAGAATATTTAATATGATCTCATATTTAAATCGTGGTTATATTATTATATTGTCAATTTATCATAACTACTTATCTCCATACATTCATTCTATTCAATTCCATCATTCAATTAATTTTCAATTAACACAACATAATAATATATTTTATAAAAATTTTATATCATGAAGTTTTATGTACAGATAAATACAAAAATACGCTTTATTTAGCGA
Source organism: Kradibia gibbosae (assembly GCA_018907135.1). Classification (NCBI taxonomy): domain Eukaryota; kingdom Metazoa; phylum Arthropoda; class Insecta; order Hymenoptera; family Agaonidae; genus Kradibia; species Kradibia gibbosae. Next base: position 17,434,551 of record JACCHX010000001.1, read on the forward strand.
TATGAAAATTCAATATAATAAATGAAATACAAAATTATAAATAAATTTTAGATTGTATTTTTAAGCAATTAATACACAATTTGAAAAACAATTATTTTTATGAAGTTAGGTCTTTTTAAAAAACAGACTAGTTTATTTTAAATTAAATTATAAACTCATTCGATTGCATTGAAAAATTGTACGTAAAGGAAGACTGCTTAACTATTATGGCTTTTAAATATTTATATTTGAAACGAGATTGATAAGACAATTTACATGGCCTGATTAATTAGAGCTAAGAATGATTTAAACGATCTGATTAAAAAATCCACGTCAATTATCATTTATGTAAAATACTTAGCACAAATATGATAGCCCAAGTTTCACAATACTCGTTTAAGCACAACTCAAGTAAACACACGATGCATATACAAGCAAGCCCAATCCAATAATGTTTCAGAATTAACTAGATAAAATTTCAAAGATATTCATAGCACCATAAATAAAAGCAAATATTTAAAATTTGTTAATCAATACTTATAAAATATTCTTAGCCTAGCAATATTTCTTATGCGAAGAAGCACCAGATAAGTTCACGCCTTATTCTAATACATAAAAACGAAAAGATGATTATTCACATTTCCTTTAAGTGAAAATATACATTTCTAGGAAACCTCACGATACGGGCATATCGTTAAAGTTCTCAAATTTATGCAAACTGAGGCGCCAGCAGCCTCGCCAAAGCGTCTATGCAGGCACGCGTCTGCACACACAATCTCGAGCACGCACTCATGCACTCACGCATACGCAGGCTACACGTGCGTAATCATGAGAGTGGACGTTGGCCTGCATGAAACACATGTCGATACGGCCACATAATGGGAATATAACCACCGTGTAGAAACCGGTCAGAGTATTTAGGTGTCATGGTGCCACGAGTTAATTGCACATGATTGGTTATTGTTGGCGTGCAAGAGCCGAAGCTACGCTCGCCTCTCTGAGCACAATACTTTCATTTTCGATCGTTCGCGACAATTCATTTTCCAGCTATTTGGTAAAGGGATTTCCATGGAAAGTTTGTGTATGTGTGTGCGTGAGAGAGAGAGAGTGAGAGGGAGAGAGAGAGAGAGAGAGAGAGAGAGAGAGAGAGAGTGAGAGGGAGGGAGAGAGCGTGCGCGCGGTAGAGGGTTGGGAGAGAGAGCAATAAAGATATGAATCGACGCGCCTGCGTGCTCGTTAGTATTTATTTGCACGCGTTTTTCTTCGGAGTGCTGTCATTGAAAGGCGAACGGAGAAACAAATACATTTTAAACGTAGAACTCTAACCGATCCCAATTTACTTTGTGCGTGTACAACGGTTATTTATTCCCTGAAGTTGCCGAGTGAGGAAAAAAATAGTACCCGAAGGCTTGGAGAATTGATAGTGAGGAATAAGGGAATCCAAGTGGATTATTTAAGTTAGAGGAAATTAAGTCGAAATTGAGAAAAATATATTATTTATTTTGAAAAAACGGAAGAGAGAACATTTCAATTTATACTCGCTACGAATACTTATAATAATACTTGCAAGATTTTAATCGACAAAATATTCATGAATACATAAATCTACTGAACGATCGATTTTTACCTTTTTTTTGCTAATATTGGGAAAGCTGGTGTCTTTGTATGTTCCTAAAAAGATTTTCCTTAAATTAAAATTTTCCTATTCTACCATCTCTGCACAAAAGAGTCAGAATTAAACTTTATCCTCTATTTATGTTAAAATTTTGTAATAAAAATAATTATAGTGATAAAAATAAAAATTTCTATATTTATACATGCATACCTATATTTAAAAATTAATTTATCGAAACTTAATATGAGTGTAAAGTATCAGTCTTTCATTATTGGCGGAAGAAATTTTTAATTTAATTTATAGTAATTTGTATGTTGCAAATTAATTTTACAAATTTTCAGAATTTTTAATACATATATTACGTGTATTCTCAAAACTCTTGTCCAATTCAACAAAAAGAACTTTCAAATTTTTAATATAATAAAAATACTAATTCAGTACAACATATACATTTTACGTTTATTTTATAAATTTTAGTATGCTTAAAATTTTACTTTTTTACTTGTTAATTGACTTTTAAAAATTTGTGACAACACAAAAATTGATGAGATAACATATTTTGGTTAAAAAATAAATTATAATGTAAATTTTCAACATATAAAAATTAAAAAAACATTACGTAAATTAAAACAGAAAGGTATAATGTTGCAAGAAAATAGTACACATCGAATAAAATTTTTTTTAATTTTTAAAAAACATCATCTGATAGAATTTTTACAAAATAAATATGACCAACTAACTTTTTAGGAATCTCGTTCTTAATATTATCTATACTTACTTCTTTAACGGACACCTTATAAAAAATATAAATTACAAATATCAGTCGATTTATTTGTAATTGTAAAAGTTGTTGCAATTATTTTAATAATGATTTTATTCTTTTAAATTAATATTAAACGTATAATTGATAATACAATATTAACTATAATTGTTATTTTAATCAGTCTACCTTACCAGATATATTCTTGAAAAAAAATATTTTGTAAAGTATTACGAAAAATATCAACTATGTTTCCGATAAAATAACTGTTGCATTATATGAATTTTGTCTATAAACTCTATTATTTAGTGATATATTTCAAAAAAATTTTTATAGACTCAGCAATGGAAAAAAATGAGAAAAAAACGAATTATATCAACGATGGATGATTTTACGTCAAAGCTGTAATATTTAATGTATTGCTACGATTTTAAATCTATGTATCTAAGAAAATATTTTTAACAATCTATTTTATGATGGATCCAAAGTAAATAATAAATTGAAAAAATAAGAGAAAAATAAGATTTGTATAAAATGAACGTTTTAAAAGCTATCATTCTACCATTAAGTTAATAGTATTTTTAGTCCACTAGTGCAATTTAAAGTCTTTTGAATGAATATGTAGAGTAAGGACTGTTAGTTTTTTGTGTTCGCATTATTTAATAATGCATATTTAATAGTACCATTACGATAAATTAAAAAATTATTTTTGTTCATAGAAAATGAAAAGTTAAACGCATCGGTCAATCTATGTTATCCAGGAAAGATATTTGTACCTTGCTCACTCGTATATATCATAATAACTCTTGATGATTATAAAAATGTCATAATTTTCTATATTAGTCATATAATTTTTTAATAAGAAGAAATTATGCACTGAGATTTAATTATAATGATATACTAGTCCTTATTATTAAAGGTACTTCTTCTATTGAAGAAAAGGAATAGAAATTTTGCATGAATTATATGGACTTTTCAATTTTAATATTAATGATTTTAAATCCATAGTCCATTAATAAGGGATAAATAAATATTAGATGAAAATTTTAAAGCTATAAATTATTAATCTAATCGATTCAAAATAGTAAAACATTCTTATTAAAGATTTTGTTACATAAAAATCATGCATATTGTTATTATTAAATTTATATATATATATATAATTATCGTTAAATAATTCACATAGTCTACTTAAATTAGACTGCATTCTACCAGCTCGTATGAATTTTTTCAAACAATGTTAATATGATAAGAAGAATTTCAAGTTACACCCATCAAATGAGCTGTTCCAAAAAAAGAAAAATTAATGAAACGAAAAAAAACAAATGCCATAGATACGTAACGTGGAATAATGGAACATGCAGTTGAAGTGATTTCAAATAAAGCTCTGTATTTTTCATACTTAAAACTGTATAGGGCACAGCGCATAAAGCATAAGCTGAACGCACACATGACTTGCAATTTTCATGCTCCAAATTGAGCGATATAATTTCCATGGAGGTGGCGGGCGAGTAATATAAGAATTACATGCTACCAGTGGCTCGGCACTCGAATGGAGGCAAAAAGAGTTTGGGGTGGGTACGAATCGAACAAAGCCAAAGGGAGAAAAATAGCGCCAGTACACGAGTGGAAAAGTAATATCGCTTGTCAGTTTGAGCGAGCGAGACGAGAGAAAATCTAATACGAGAGAAGGATTTTCCCGCGGATTAACCGAAACGCGCGAGGCTGCAGCTCATTCGTAAAGAAAGAAAATCGATATTTGAAACGAAGAGTAAGTTACGAGCGCAATTACATTTCGCTACACGCAGACATCATCGCCCATGAAATGAAAAAGAACCGACTGTTGACTAAAGTGCGTCTCGCCGAGCGCCGCTGTGAGCATCTGGTGGACGTCCAATAGACAAATCGGCGACCCGCACGCGAGCTTCTCTATTTCTATAATTTTCCTTTTAGCACCTCCTCTCCCCATCCTCCTTCCTACAACACTTTTCTTTTTAATGTAAATAATGCACGTCGGCTAACGACCCGGCTTTTTAAATCGCTTGACCCACGACTTTTGCGCTTCAAAATAAAAATCCCCGTTCAAAATTAGCTTCTAGCTCACTTTTTTACTTTAAAGCAGCCACTCGTAATTTTTCTACAAAATCGTAAAATCTGTTTACTTCGCGGGATTCGCTCTTTCGGAAATACACACTGATGGAAAAATATAAAATAAGAGCACGAGAAAAACCTTTATACTCAGATTAATCGTATCCATGTACTATTTGTATTATTTTAAATGATTACATTCTTAAAAAGTGATGGCTCGTTAATACGAAATTTCTCTCTAAAAAACCTGACCCATTCTTTTATTTTTAGATAAAAATAATTTTCCGTTTTGTCAGAATAAATATTTTCCAAGAAACCCATACAAATTCTAAATTACAAAACAATAAGTACCTATTACTATTAACATTAAACAATCTTTTAATTATTGTACAACTTTAAAATTATTTAACTTTGTCCGTTGTTTTTATGAATATCAATAATTGTTTTAAATTATGCAACATATATAATATGAGTAATTTGAAAATTATAGTTTTCGATATCAAAAGAATATTTTTAATAAAAATAATAAAATTTTACGGAGATTAACTTAAAAGTAATCTGGCAATTGATTCGCATTAAAAATTAATATTTTCTTTATAATCTCAGCATAAAATTTTCACTTAATACATTTAGCTGTTCCTACAGTATTACTTTTTTTGCTAAATTTTTCTTTTTAATATTTAATGTAAAATACAGCTCACAAAATGAGTAGAATTAATTAGGTAATAATAATAGGAAAATAGAATTTTTTCAAAATAATTATTAATAAAAAACTAATTATTTATAGTTTAATTTATTCTAATAAAAACGTATTTCTTGCGCATAATTTAACTATAAACTAATCTTAAGTAAATATTGTAGCATTTCACATAATAACCTTTTATTACTAAATACTTATATAAGATTATCGTATTTTCCTCAAAAATACTTAATAATTCGGGGATTTTCGCAGTTTTTATTTTAACGTACGCCGTTCTCTGGCACAACATCCAATAATTCTTCTAAAAACAATCATTGCGCCCGGCTTCCGTCTTACGAATCATTAGAATATCCGCAAAGCTTCGTTGCCTGCATGCATGAGCGTGGAAATCCATTTTGGAGTCATCGGGCCAAAACTTCACCGTCCCGCACCTTGTGGTCGGGCGCGTAAATTTTTCTTTTCCAACCAATTGACTCGCTTTTATCTCTGCCCGTGGACACGCGCCCGTCGAATCGACCCCTACCTTCCAGCATCGGGTGGTCGACAGCCGACGCCGCCGCAGATATGTTCTCCCGATAATCGATGATAATGCGATGACGCGCGCGCGCGCCACTGCGAACCGATGATGTCCTGCGAGGGGGACGTGATGCACTCGCGGCCTTGACATTGGACCAATTAGCGCTCGTCGACCCTCTCGCTCCGCTAGGCCAATGCTACGCGATGCAACGAGGCCACGCGTACGTCGATGTGCGTGTGTGCGCGGCTGCGTCACCGTAAACGGACGCTTATGAGCTTTAGTATGTACCTGCAACACCGCGGTGGGCTATCTAAACAATGCATAACGGGAAAATTACCTGGAATATGCCCGCATTACGTCTCTAGGTGGCGGTGAAGTAGTGTTAGTCGGTGGGATGTGTCAATCCTCGTGTGACCAAGCCAGCCTTGAGTAACAGAGGAAGCCAAAAGAAGCGAGACCAAGGACAACTGCTACCGTTGAACCGTTGACTCGTCTCGTATAAGTGACCAAAATTAAAATACATTTTTTCCATTATGTAGTCGTACTTAGCGAGCTGTAATCGCATGATTTTTTCAAAAATTTCTATCTATCGACCCTTCGTACTTCAGGAGTTCAATCGCACGTGCAGAAGCTTAAAGCCAATAACTATTCCACCTTATAGAGATCTTTTTTAGTAGAAATCTTTGTTAGAAAGGTACGCGTTATTATATAAATTTAGCTCGAATATTCACATGACGCTAAGTAATATCCCGATGACAATATTTCACTTTCCTTTCTTGGAAAGAATTCACGAAAGAAAAGTTTATGCAGCTGATAAAAAAATTTCACTTCGACCAATTATTTTAAATTCAAGGTAATTTATATAAGCAGAAGCATACGAAATTACGGTAAGTGCCGCTCGGCCAGGAAGAATCGCTACAATAATAATAAATTGCAAGAACTAATATCGTGGTCGTCGACAATCAGCTCGATGCGCAAATAAAGCATCGATAGGATGGTTCGGTGGTGCTCTACGGCCATATTATAGCGCTACAAAAAAAATGCAGCCACTCTCGAGAGCCATTGAGTATCTGTTGTCCGGACGTCGAGGCCTTAAAAAGTTTGGATACCCTAGAACATATCGCGACAAAGTGTAGCCGCACTTTATATCGCACGCTAGGTATGCGTTTTCATTGAACGCGAAAGGGAAAAAAGCGCGTTTTGGCCGGCCGAGAGGGGCTACCAGACTCAAGTGGAAGGTTTTGGATAAATAACGGCGAGGGGCTTGTCGCTGGTAGCTCGGCATGCGTGATTTAAAGCCGAAAAGTGATTTCAAGGGCTGCTATGGCCGTTATATTATCGCCTATCGTCCTGAGCGTTTCGCGCCTCCCTGCTCGTACTTTTTTTTACGGTTCAGCCCATGTGCTCGAGCACTTCTCCTAATCTTCGACGCGGTATAACTGTACCGCGTTCCGAGGATATTGATGATCTATGGAGTGGCATTTTTTTTCATATTTTCTTGTGTGACCCGAATTACGTTTCATTGACTTAGAAGAGAAATTTTCGCCTACGCATCGTGGATCGAAATAAATGCAACACCCTTTATTGATTATGTGCGTATTGGTATGTAGAATTATATGGATTACTACATACATGGGTATTTCGAAACGTATGTTAAACAAAAGCAAGGGAAATATTTGAATCATCGTGATTGAGTATGGGTTAAGGCATTCTATTCGGCGTGACCCAAATTTAAAAATTTAAATTACACTCCAGTGGAGTTGGCTTATTAATAAGATAATACATATTGTGTTTTTACAATAAACTTGTGTGTAATTTTAAATTATATTGCAACTTTAAGTGGGATATACGTTATAATTAAGTTATTTCATGAATTTTTTATGTTGTGAAAAATATTAATCTGTAGCATCATATTCATTGAATATTGAAATAATTACTTTAGCATACAGATATCTGTAACCTGATTTTATTAGTAATAAATGAATAATGCTGAATACATGTGATAAATTCTCCTGCATATTAATATAGTTAATCCGATATTGTTAATATATTAATTATCCTTTTCAATTAAAATATTTTACGAAAATAATTCGTTTTTTTAGCTTTAGGGAAGAAACGAAACTCCCCTATCTAAGTTCTTCATTTTTATAATGTATTCAGAGGCAGTTGATAAATAATTGAATTGTTTAACTTGCGGAACACTCTCTAAGGTTATTATGGTGAAGATTCACTGGGACACGCCTAGCGTTCCAAGTGAAATATCACACTATTAGTCAAGTTGGAAATTAACTCGTACACGGGCAAAAAATGTAGTATCTGTAACTCAAATTCTACCATGAAATTATAGCACTATATCACCTCATACTACTTTTATGGTCACTCTTTCTCATACTATTCCATAAAATATAACTCAAAAAGGAGTTTATTTCTTATTATTATAATTATGATTACCACATTAGAAATTATTATGAACTATACTTTTAATTTCCTTAAAAAATTACGTAGTTTTATTTTGCTAATTACATTACAACATTATACTTAATTTCTAAAATAGTTTAACATGTATATTTTTGTTTCTCTTCGTAAAACAAATTTTTTGTATTTAAGGATATTTTAGCACAATTGTTCTTACATATTTTTATATGTGTAAAACATTTCTATGATAAATGTTTCATATGTTTCAACGCAACCTTATTTATAAATGTATATTTTAATTTCTCTAATAAGCTCAATCAAGCAAAAAAATGTTTTTAATAGAATAAAATCATATTGCTAATTCAAGCTAAAAATAAAGGTCTAAAATTTAATGGATTCAATCTGTTCAAAGCAATAAGAATTTTCTAGGCTGGAAAATTTCTGTATGAAAGAATGAAGAGTATTGAAAAATCAGTAAACGACAATCACTTATGTGTATAATAATTTCATTTTTACAGCTTATAAATTTCAAAAAGGAAAAGTGAGAAGGGGTATTATTATATATCGTAAAAATACGAACAAGCTACAGTTTTACAAAAGAATTCATAAAAGTAAACGACAATTTATACCTGCAAGATTTAGCCCGGATTGATCAGAAAAAAGGATAAAGCTAGCGACAGCGTATATCACTGTAATCTAAGTATTGATAATGCGATCAAACCTCACTGCACAAGGCCTATAACGAAAAAAGGAATAAAGGGGAGATATAAATGATTAAATAATATAGAGAGATACGCCGCATGTTGTATATTCGGCTTTATGCAAAAGCAAGAGAGCGGGAGAGAAATTGAGAGGTAGTGAGAAACGGGCATTAGAGGAGGAGAATAGACAGCGAGAGAAGCTCATTCAGGTTGGTCGGCTTCCCTGTATCGGTGTCAATCCAATCAATGGTTTATTAACCGACGTGTGAACAAGAGAAACGAGAAATAGAGGGTGAGAGAGACAGTATCCGGACGAGAGAGGAAGAGATGGGACAGTATGGAGAGACAGGATGGAGAGAGAGAGAGAGAGAGAGAGAGAGAGACAAAAAAGGGGTAGCGAGCGGTCATTACACGGGCATTCCTGCACCACTGAGATTTGGCGAAGAGAAGAGGAAAAAGAAAGTGTCACGAATGTTGCACGAAGGATAAAATAGAGAAACAGTGGTTTATTTGGACAGAAAAACAAAGTGCGCAGTTTTGCGCGTGTAGACGAAGATACAAATAAAAAAGAGACTAAGATAGCCTTAATCATGTGGTCGACGTAGAGCACATCCATCGTATCGATAAAAAAAGAAGGAAAAAGAAGGGGAAAGGAGTGGGACGGCTAGAAAAAAAGCAAAGGGATGAGGAGGTAGCGAATGAAAGAGCAACAGATTGGGGCGAAGGGAAAGCGGAGAGGTACGGAAAAAGAAAGACAGGCGAAGAGAGCGAAAGAGGCAAGAATGAAAGAGAGTCGGCTTTCATTTTGGCTGCACGCGTTCGTATTGTTTCCGTGAGCGGCCCCAGCAAAGAGTGAGTTATCGGTTATTGGAAATCTGTATTTTTGTAGGCCATGCCTTTTTACTGGCTCGCCTCGTTCCTTTAGTACGCCGCCAGTGGGTGAAATCGTCCACCATTGGGTCAAAGCTCGATCGAGGCCTCCCGTGTGTCTTTAATTTGCCGCGAGATCCGACCCTCGCCCCATGCCTTCTCCTCCTCCCCCCCCCCGGTAGCCGGCTCCATTGAGCGCTTGTCGCATAATTAGGCCCCCGGGATTTCCTGCGCCACGTCGCTTATTGTTGCTCGGCTATTTTCCCGACGCGGCCGATGAACTTTTGGCACGAAGCAAACTTTTCCCGACGCTTTATTTACCTTAATCGACGAACGGCAATCGATTCCAATTTCTATCGCAAAATTGTTCGATTGCCTATCATATTTCCAGAATAGTGCTAATAAAACATCGCTACGTTTTACGGTTCACCGCATGCAGAAGCTAACATTCCGCCACAGATGTTGATCATCCGTTGGGTGGTGAACATTGACGTTGTTAGAGTTTAGATCTAATGTGCAATGAACTCTTCATTGTATTAGTCATAAATTTTCATGAAACTACGATTTCAAATTTTGAATAATCCAATTTTTTTTGAGTCTCTCGTCGTGCTAGGAAAATTATTTTCTGACCTATTCCTATATGTGTAATAACTATTCGGCTCTTCTGTCTTTGAATAATAATTAAGCGCAAATATATGATATTTTGCTTAAAACTAATACATGTTGTCATTAACTATAATTCATTATATTATAAAACAAGATAACTAGACTTCCTGCACTGCGTTTTTATTTTATTTAGTAATTATTATCTTTGGTTTTATATTTTCATAATGCATTTTTATATATTATAAGTTTGCTTTATCTTAAAATTTTTTCGGACACATGATAGTAATTCTTAATGTAGCGAATTGATATACTATACACATATATATATATATATATATATATATATATATTTATTGAAATATCAGAAATCTTTTTTTATTCTCGGTATTTTTAAATGCTTATCCTAGTAATGATTAAAGAGTAAAAGTGTTATTCAGCAGGTGCATCTTCATTATAAAGTGGATTGATATTACATAATTCTTGATAAATGTGACATCCTAATAGTCGATCGAGATTTATTTCAACACTTTATTATTCATATATATACATACACGTACGTGTTCATAAAACTATCGAATGTAAATAACACTTGATTAAAATATCAACAAAATAGAATTACTTTAATTTTTAATTGAAATAAAACAATGTTTTTAAATAAAAATATTTTTCATAGAAAATTGAATTTCAAGAAGCAATTTTTTTATTTTTACTTACATTTATGGATGTCATTTTTTTATGGTCAGTTCGCCCGATGTATTGTAATATTCAATAATATTTTATGAATGAAGAGATAAATTGAAAAGTGTTAAAGACGAGCTTACATTTAATACGAATATAAATGTATTTACCTATCCATCTCATAAAAATTCAATGAAATAAGCGGCTGAAAAATGGAAAACGGGAATTAAAACACCCTCTCAAAATAAAATTGATCAGCTCATCGAGTGAAGCCTCAGGTGCTTATCTCCCGACTCAACGTCTGTAGAAGCCTCAATGAGCATCTGACCTTTTGGAGGTACGGCGTCTTGAAAACAAGGGAACCAAATAGCGAGGGATGACGTTCGCACATTGTTGCGGTCACGCGGGTAACTATCGACTATGTGCAGGCGGCTACGCCGTGCAAACGTCGCACCTCGTGTTTAATGTGGTCTAATATCGGTAAGCACCAATCGCATTTACCAGTTGTTCGAGTGCCTTCGACACGCTACTGAAGGGACGCGTGCTTCTTCGCCTTTGGCACTTCGGCACCTTGCGAAATTCTATGTAGCCTATCCTCTCGCTCTCGGATCTACGACTTTCTGCTAATTACGAGACAATAGCTTACCTTTTCTTTATTTAACGTAAGCCTTTATTCTCCTTTGATACTTCGGAAAAATTCTTCTTTAATAACAATGAACTTTGGTTTGAATTTCGTTTTCCTCTCCTTCGCCTACGAAGTTAAAGCAATTTGTTGTTTGCATCCCTAAGTTTGTTTCCTACTAATTCAAAAATATACAGAAGCTTATTAAACATCTATTAGATATTTAAGAGAATACAATGGAATTAAGCATCGGCAATGAGACACCACAAAAAAATGAACATTGTAGATTAATGTACTGTAATAAAAGTTCATACATATATTGTATAGATAAAATCTTTTATTTCAATGTCAGAATATTTATTGAAACTTTGTACTCTAGTTATAAATTGAAAGAGAACGTAAAGGAATTCATAAATCTATAAAATAAATAATGTTTAAAGTAATTTGTAACTATTGAATAAGTATTACATATTATTTCCGATAAATGAATTAGCCTATGCCAAAAGCATTACGGAATTAATAAAAGAAGCTTTCAAACCATCAATGTCAGCACAATTTTCCCGTATAAAAACAATTAAAAATTGTATTTTTATTGTTATTCTGTTTTACAAAGCAGTAAATCACAGTTTTATTAATTTTCCGCACATAATGATTGTTCGCGTGATTAAATGTTTGATGTAGCATAAAAAAGATTTAAGAAAAATGGTCACATATATAAAAAAAACCGATGGAAGTATTTTTCTAATTTTATAGTCTATTTTAAGAATACGATTATACATGAAATTTTATTTTAAAAATTGAATTTTATATCACATTGTTTTCGCATCCATTTATATGCATAATAAGCGTTATTTTAAAAATATCTACGTACTGAAGTTTTATCTTATATTCATGATGTGCATAAATTATAGATTTTATACAAATTCATTAAAAAACAGTAGAATTTTAATTACACATCAACAAGAGCATACCCATAACTACAATTTTATCATTTTAAAATTTGTTACTATAAACGTACGCTGTGCTTAGTAATTTATGATTGTTACACGTGACAACCATTTTCTTTCTATATTTGCTTACCGATAAAATAGTATTTCATTTGGAATAAACAACTCACGTTCTTCAAACTTATAGAGTAGAACAAAAAACTATAATATTAAATAAGCGAATATGAATAAACATTAATAATCGAGAGACTTGGTCCGAAGGCAGAGAGGAACATCAATCGATGCGACGGTACAGTTAATCTACTCAATGATTCACCGGTAGTAAATGCACAGAGCCGATGGAGCCATCATTTTTACGCATTGAAACTGCCAAGTAATGGCTGCGCGCAAGCGCCTGAGCGCTCGATTGGAACCCTAATAGAAATCTATTAAGAATAAGCTATAAGCTAGGTGACCGATTTATGAGTAGGTCGTAAGTGGGAAAGTGGGATTGCGACTCGGTCGTAGATCGAGAGTCGAACGCCGTCCGTGTGAATCGAGCCGTCTATGGAGCTGCGGCCTAGAAATGAAAAGAAGCAGCAGACTGCGGGTGGCAAAAAGTTGTCGGCCCGGCGCCATTACGTGGTCTGACTCTCCCACTTACGAGGCGACGCCTCCCTCTCACGGCCGGGCTCCAATGTCTCGGCCATATTCTCTCGCGCGTGGCGCCGACGCTGCGCTCTTTTTTTCCCGCCCCGCCTCGGCATCCTACCCTACCGTGGCCTGGCCGATACGCCCGCGTTGAAGAAATCCCGAGCGCCGCCGGGCGGGACGGGGACGAGCTAACGACAGTCCTCGTCAAGATCTAGGAACAGCAGTCGTGAATGATGTTCGCAGGCCGCTCTGGAATTATTACTCGACGATGGGAAAATAAATTCGGCTGTGCTGATGTTCTGCGCAGACTTTTTCGTTGCCTCGCTTCTAGTAAATTAAGCGAAATGGCCCGAGGTTCTTACGCCAGCCATAAATTATATTTCGTGATGTCTGTTGCTTTGCAGAGGCTGTAGAGATAGGGTAGTAGTCCCTCTCATCTCACGCTCACATAAAATAGATCGACGAATCGTTGAAAGTCGAGATTCTTTTCCGCCGTTCATCGATTCGTTAAAGCCGATTAATAGTATCTTCGATAAAGAAACACATAGTTTTTTTTCTCAAATGTTGAAAAATTAAGCCTTCTTTCTTTATAACTCAGTAATTATTTTCACCCTTTCCATACATGTTACAAACTCGTTTACTTATATTGAAAATTACAAAAAATTATTCTAACGATTAAAATTAAGCATGTCATACTAGATACCGAATTCTCGAACTGTGCCTCTCAAGCATTACTAAAAATAATTTTTTACCATTGTGCAAACTATTTCATTAAGTGCGAGAAAAAAGTGGTCGCTTTGTAGAATATTTAAAAATTAAGAGATAATTTAAATGAAAATATAAGAGCTTTTGTCCAAAATGAAATGCTCTTCCTACGCTTAGCGCAGTTCTTGCTAGCTTGGGCCATCAGTAGCTTAATTTTTATTAAATTATAATGTTCACCTAAGTTTTGTATAATTCAGCAACACTTTTTTCACTCCGGCTACGCACTTAAAATAAGAATCTTATCGAGAGAAAATAACGGTTAAAATGCACAAGACTATGCCAGCTTCAATTATCTCGGAAGCTATTAAAAGCATTTGTCAAGAGCGACAAATCCAAAGAGTCAACAGTGGCCCTCCTCATTAAGAGCAAGCCTTAATGCAAACCTTACAGCAAGGGAGTCGCTCGTGCGAGGCGAGTTTGCTGTAGGCCATGTCACTCCGTATAAGTGCGAGCCAAATCTGTTTTTATTCCAGACCGACGAAGAAAGACCATCCCGTAATCTCACGAAGAGAATAAATGTTCGATAGCTCCGTAGGGCCTTTGAGCGGATTCAACCTGCAGCCCGTGCAGGAACTCGTTTTGTGAGATAGATCGGCTCCCATTGGCCCCCGTCCCAGTCTGTCTTTCGGTCCCACGACGCCGCCGGGGTCCGGCAACCTGCGCTCACCTTAGCCTCATCGTAGCCCAGTTGACTGAAGTCACCTTGTACGGTTGGCGGATTTAAGAATTTCGCGATACTCAATCGAATATCGCGATCGGGAAGTCCAACTTATTACTCCATTTACGTGCAGTCGGTCAAAGTGCGCGTGAGGATGCAAACGGAGAGCGGTAATTTGTAATTATGGTCTCCGGGGATCTTTACTATCAATCAATTACTATCTTTAAAAATTATTTACGATTATGGTAACAAAGTTGCATGGAGATTCTTTTAATGCTCGCGGAATGCTCGATGAGTGAAAGTGAATGAAAGCGGCTTGTATGTTATTACTTAAAAAAGGAAAGAAAAAGTTATCAATTAAACCTCAATTATTTCAATTATTGTTTCGTAATAACCATCATTTCATCGACAGTAACATTCGTGATAATATAATTTGACTGATTATCACGCATTAAGCATTTTATTTATTCGGTGCTAAAGTTAATTGTAATAAAAAGTGAGAGTGCACGATAATCCGTAAACACATGTACAATTCGTGTGTATTTTTGAAACGAAGTGGTCTTAAAAAGTTCGGGAACCTATGCTAATCAATAAATTACTGAACCACACGAATAGCATAAATACGTGTTTTAACTGGCCTGCAATTAAATACAAAGACAAATTGAAGCAACAGTTTGACAAGATTGTTATCAGAAAATAAAAATCCATTTTTAATAAACAAAAATTTTATAACAGTAAACGAACTGACAGTGGTATATTGTGGGACAGAAAGCTCGCAAGGAAAATCATGTGAATATTATAATTATCAATCATCGATTCGTCTATGCGATAATATTTCGAACACACTAGCGTTCATCAGGGACCAGCTCAGATGTTTTATCGCAAGTGTATCTTTACTCTCAGTACTATAGAGAAAAAGGCTCAATATTTCCTCTACCTTCAACCCCTTCCCACTCCGCCGCCCCTCTTGTGATTTTCGCTCTACATAAAGCGGTGAGAAAAACCTCCATTAATATCGTGCATCTCGATAGAAAATTCGTGGAAGGCACTCGTTTTTTTCCTACTACTCCTGGCTCCTGCCCCGTCAGAAAAGTAGAGCAAAGCGTTATTAATTGCGATGTGATTGCGCGTGTGCGCGCTTCAGTCGCCATAATTCGTCGTCCCTGGGCCATGTGTTTGCCATTTCTCTTTTTGCACCCTCTGCAAGTTCCCATCGCACTTTTTTACCCGACAGTGACGAAAACAATGCTACGCTACGTAACGCGTGCTCCTTTTTTTCATTTTTTCCCCTTTCTCCGGCCTGTAGCCGCGCCACGCCATCGAAAGTTCGATTCACTCTCGTTCTCGATCGGGGCTTCGGACGGAGGCTAGCGAGAGGCGCCGAGCTCGAGCAGAGCGCGCCAAACAAGGATAACCGCGAGCCACGGCCAATCAATGCTTATTTTTCGTGCTGCATTTTTTCATATTTTCACTTTTACCTCAACTCGTGTAGACGCGCAGAGGCGGTTGCAACGTGATTTATCGGAAAAAAATTTTCCGAGTGCTACTACGAATTACATTTTACCGGCAATGAAAATGGATTGATTAATAGATATGTACACAAACATGATTCTGATATGTGCGTATTCATACAAGTATTAATATAATTGTGTACGTATGTATTTCGCGTGGTTTTGTATAAATCGTAAGGTAACATTGGTGGGGTGAATTGAATTCAAAAGCCTTTAGTTCGATTTTTCCGGTCGGACATCAAGTATGCATTTATAATATTATTGAATAAATAGCTTCGTACTTGTTGAATGTTAAATTAATAAATAAATATCTGATTAAATTCGCATATTTTTTTTACCTGGGGAAAAATGACATACTATTTAGGGGTTTGAATATTATACGTTATTAATATTTTATTTATACCTTACATTTTTCGCACATGTTGAAAAGCGACAAATATAGATTGAAAATAATGATGTTAGATTTCAATTTTCAATTTTGTGTTTACTTATAGATAGTTTTAGTACTTAGCTGGTTTCATAATTTTAAAAAATCAACATTTGATAACAATGACTTGATAACAAGTGATATTTATTATAGTATAACAGTTTCAAGTTTAATTCGTTTTATTCTAACAATTTTATTAATCATAATGTTAATAATTACGTATTAATGACCTCTATTTTTGAATTAAAAGTACAAGTACGCAAGACACCCAGTATACCAGTAAGTGTACTTGTCAATTTTCTGATCGGTATGGCGGTCAGAAGCGGCAGTGAAGGTTGGTTGAACCACGACTGAAGAGCAACACAGGCCGGAACATCCGGGCCGCTCAACCCTGGAGGTCCGACGGTTGAAGTCTCCAAAATTTTAATCCGGCCGCGACGCGCCCCGGTGAAAAAATAGTCGGGCGGAAGAAGTACGCGTCGTCCATGATTTCCCAGCGTCGGAGGACTGGCACTCGAAGCTGCGAGCACCGGGGAAATATTCATGAAACTATACGGCGAACGAGTCGTTCGCGCGAAATGGAGCTTTAATTAAGCACTACATTAAATTTTAATTAAAAGCACGAACGTGAATTCGCACGACGAAACAATGGATACGGGCGCCGCGTAGGACGGGCGCGGCACCACTAAACAGGAAGGAAAATTTTCAAAAGAATTTTTTCGAATGCCTGCAATTTCAATACCCCCTCCCCCTCCCCGCCCCTTCACCGCCATCGTTGCACTGACCGGTTACTCGGCGCCGCCGCCGTTGCTGCAGTTTCGTATCCCTAAAATTCGCAGTATCGCGTGTAATGACTCTTGCGATACAGATATATGCTGGCTTCTTTTTTTAATTATATTATGAATGTTCAAATAATACGTGCATTAAAATTAAATTAAAATACTTGGAGTTTTTCTACTTTTAATAGACAAGGCTGAACTTTTATTAATAAGGATCAGTATTTTTTGTTTGATCGTGTTGAACGATTAGGTACAGACGTGAAAGAGTTTTAAAAAGAGTTAAAGAAAAGGCATTTAAAATAACACTGTTAATATTCACAGAAAAAGAAAATGCTACACTTTAAGAAGCATTTTTTATTACTACAATTAAAACAATAGTTTCTAATTACATGAGGCTGCTTGCGCGGATTTATGCAATATTTATAACATTTAAGCATATACAGAATGATTTATGTTTTTAAGTGTCCTATACTCTAAAGTGTAACGAATTTTTATTTTTTTTTAATTTTTTTTTGCAAACCACAAAGGAATAAATTACATTAACAAGTAATTGAATTATCGAATAAGAGTGAAATAATGACCTATCAATTAAGGATTTGAATAATCTGTAAAAAGGTCGAGCAATTGAAGCAAGCCTTAAGATTACAAAACGTGATTAAAGCTTAAAATAATGAATCTTTGAAAAAATGCGGTGAAGAAAGAAGAAAAAATAACTATCGCATATTCGAAACATTGACCAGCGATGATGAGATCGAGAGAATAACAAAAAATCTTATTACCTTCGTATCGATTATTTATTGAGACTGGGATCGAAAGAAAACAAACAAGGTGTAAAATGAAAGCTCGTTCTTAATTTTTGCTTTATTTGTACCCAGAAATGCTGTATCCTTAGGCTCGAAAAGAGCTTTCATCATCCATATACATGTACACATAGATATACTCCCCAATAACCTGGAGAACTCGCAATCGAAGTAAATCAATCTGTCTTTCTTTCCTACTCCATCCGTTTCATTTTATCATTTTTTCTCCTTGACTCTCGCCCACTCTTCGACTCGACTCCCTCATAGAGAGTGATTAGCTACTTTTTTTTCGGTCTTTGATTTTATTTCTGTTTCCGTAGCTCGAGCACACTTTTGCCCGTCGTTTGGCTTTTGATTACGCATGGGACAAACTATACGCAAGTTTGACGCCCGCGAAGTCAAACTATTGTCGCGCGGATATTCGTTAATGGCTGCGGCGCAGAAATTCGCCGACTAAAATTATCGGGAAATAGTAGGAAGGCAGCCGTAATTACTCTCGAGCTCGGCATTATGACGGGCAGATTGATCGGGCGTCGCGAATATTTTCCGGCCACTCGTCGCACGAAACGTGAAATTATTGAGGACTTTGTTTTACGGGGCAAGTTTTAATTACCTTGCGCTAAGATAATGATCGATGCGTTTGATTATACCGTGTGCTGGCGAAGGTAGGCGAGGAGTCAACGTACGGGCGATGAATGCGTGAGTAGATCGAGAATCTGACTATCCATGGATATTTCATCGACAATTTTTTCGAAATGCATTGCCGGACCGCTGGCAGAGCTGTAAAATATAGAAAACCCCTTCAAGTTTAATGAGTCATTCGCTAGGGTACGGAAGGACCCGATGGAACAACAGCGTTCCCACGGCTAGTACAATATTCGAGTTTTTCAATATATGGGCACCTTTTAACATAAAATTTAACGAGAATCGCTTAAAAAATTATCTTCACTTTTTCCTCCTGCGCGCGAAGCATGATTTTGAACGGTCGCGTCAGTGGCACGCGTAAATCGTTATTTATTTGCATTAAGCTAATTTGGTCTGGCTTAATTTCGCGCAAAAAATAATGCACAATGCATTTTCTAACGTAACAATATTCGAAAACAAAAACGGTTATTTACAAAAGTTAAATATACGAAATTTATTATGCTCGGCGGAAAATTTTATTTACACGCTCTTCAACGTTCTTGTTATATAAAAAAATTAATTAGAGATAGCCGAAAAAAGCTTTTGACTCCAATATACGGATTTCGGATTGAAACATTTTTACTTATTAATCGACCCCGACTGGCTCTCAACCGGAGCAAGCACCCGCGTATTGAATTTTATTTATTTTTTATATCGTGTTTCACCTGTCAATAGATTTTCTCGTTCAATTTTTCGACCATTTGATTAATTGACCTAACCCGAGCAGCAATTTTATACATTCATTTCAATATTTCAATCCGAGTTTCACGATGTTTTTATATCCACTCCATCTTCACCTTCTTATTTTATCTTTTTCCTCTCATGAAAACAAGCAATATTTTAAGCGGCATTATTTACTCTACTCAATTGATCTGAGCATAAAATAAACTTAATTATCGACTATGGAAATTTATATCGAATAAGCTTTCGGCTTTGACAAGAATAGACTCCACTTTAATTTTAACTATCCACTTATTAGTTTTATAGTTACACGAATCTCTTTCCATCTCCTTCCTCGTTGCCGCTCCACCCTCGGTTTCATGCTTATGATTATCAAATAAAAGAAAACAACTATATAATTAATTGTGTACTTTAACTACTTAAAATTCCTAAATAATTAACAGTAACTTTCAAATGAAGGCTTTGATTTACTAAAACGAGACTATCCACCATTAATATGATTCAATAGGTGCACGAAAATATAATCGACATACTTCTGTTACATATGGATCATTTCACATGTTCAAAATTTTCGCATTATTTGATGTGGTTGACGTGTAAAATTCATTAAATTGTAAGCGTTCAGCAGATGCTTAATTATATTTGATCGAAAGATGCCCCGTATATGCATCTGTATGTTGAATGAACTTTCAAAGTTGATAATTTTCGTGAATGGGTAGGTTCCTTTTTTTAAAGTGTAGATTGCTCTGACACATAGTCGATAAAAGTAAATTAGGCAAAACATTCCCTGGCTGTTTCCACTAATTTACGATGAAATCTGCTCAACTAAAAGACATTTGATTAAAAGCGATGCATCCACACTCTTAATTAACCGATTCGCCACGAATGTGTCGGAAAAAATCTTGCGATATTGTCACCACATGAAAGGAAGAGACACCAAACTCAAGGCGCCGCCCAGCGATTCTTAAGCAGCGATGTAAAAAAAAAGAAGCGCGCTGGAATCGTGAAAAACGAGTGAAGAAATTACGAGTGGCCGTCAAGCCTTGGCCCCACGTAATAACAGAAGTCCTTGATTAAAGCCATTGGCACGAAGGAGCAGATCCAAATGAAAGCAGAAGCGCGCAGTAAAGTAATGGCGGAACGAGGGCGCGTATCTCGCCAGGACAGCGGCGATAAAGAGGCCGTTCGAGCGGGACGGGGGCGCGCAACCCTTCCAGGGGCAAAAGGAGGACGACGTATAGTAGGAGATGTGGGGCAGGAAGGGGGTGCAGGAAGGTAGCAGAGCGCGGCTATGTTATGGGAGAGAACGCAACAATGAGGGTCGGCCATCTTTTAGCGCGGGGCTTCCGCGGCTCCCCCGAAGATCTCGGCCGTCTCGCCATTCGTCCGGGCGGACGCGCTGAGGCATTATCGAAATTAAAATCGGCCCGGGAATCCAGCACCAAGGCTGCGGGAATTAAATTAATTTTTTAACCTCCCCGGACGCGCTTCGCCCGCACGACGCTCCTTCTGTTTTCCATGAAAGTGCGGAAGTGCCGAGACCTTCGAGCGAGATGGGGAGAGATTGAAATGTGCCTCGCTCCCATTCATTCGGCGGAGAATATTTTTATTATAATTCCCGTGTTGAAAGGCTTCAGCGGGGGATACGTTAAAAATCGCTGAGTGCAATGGCCCAGTATGCGCGGCAGGAAAAAAATTAATTTCGTAATTATTTCATTAACGGCTGTAATGCGTTTAACATCGCTTAGAACAATTTCGACTCTTTCTATAAAGAAAATAAATAGGCTCTGGCTGCGCTAAAAGTATACGAATGGGGAATACCGAATGGTGCCCATGTTATAAGTACAATATTGCTTTAAAATTAAATATCCCACTTTTTTGGCTCGTGGATAGTGTTTTCAATTTTAGTATCCAAATAAGATCAAGTAACACCTAGTTTTATCTGTTAAAGTAACTGGTCTCCATTGTTAGAAGCAGGCTTTGGTTAGTTAAAAGATTTCCGTCTATTTTACATAGACGCCATATGAAACTCCAATAATGGGATCCATTACACCCTTCTCTTTACGTAAATGTCTACATTGTGCTCATATATTCAGGCACAACCGTAGGAAAAAAGAAGAATATTCACACCGGCAAGGTGACGCTTTTGAAAGATTATATAAAATCCACAGCTGACCCATAGCTTTCTTTACATTTTTCTGAATTAGTTGAATCCTAAGACAGAAGGGCTTTGGAAACGATTTTAGAGGTCCGTAGCCACCTTAACTTTGTAAAGATTCTCTGAAGGACGTTACTTTATACTCTGATTCAATTGTCTTGGGCGATATTCTCGTGAACCAAAGTGAACACTATTCTTCCAACGAGACCATTTTATGGCAATCTACAATGCAATGCACAACTAAAGCTGCTCTTGGGTGATCTTTGATCCAAAATTACGTAGAATATTAATTCATATACCAGACAGAATGTTTGAATCCTCTGCGTCTGTTACGTAAATTGCAGAAATTTTATTGCAATATGTTTCTGAGCGTGCAATTCATATTTAAATTTTGTACTAGCTGTGTGTAAATTTAATACATCTACCTAATGAAAATCGATTTTCCCTTTAAAGTCATTACTCTGATAAAAAAAAAACATTTATAATAAGCGAACGCTATTGGAAGGAATCTATTCTTCTGTATCTAAAATATATAATTTATAAATCTCTGAAGTATTATATCATATAAAAGTGTGAAACTTTGTCTGAATTGATCAGATATTTTATAATACAGATAGATGTTTTTAATTAATTTATATTTATACATTCTTAAGATTATAAGCGACACTAAAAACAATTTACAACATTCCATACGTAAAAAATGAAGTTTGGATTTAAAAATTACCATTCTTATTATGACATTAATCGAAAGATTAGTAAAATAAAAGTATTAACATGTGGCTATATACTTAGAAAACGTTGCTACGATCCGACGGCATACATATTTAGCCACTTAGTCCAATTTTTTCGTATCGGTACAAAATTATTTATAGATTGTTTTTTTTTTTAATAGCCAAAGAATAACCATTTTATTTATATTAGACATTTAAATTAGATATTAGGTGATTAATTAACTTATTACAGTAGAAAATGATGTTATTCTTGATGATTTTCAATTATTATAAAATTTTTAAGATTATACTCCGTAATTTCTTACCAAACTGTTATATACTCTTGAGTATTAGTCGAAATATTGCTTTTTAAGTTCGTATAAGAAATTAATTTATTGAAAAAAAGCCCCGTAGGAAATAATTACGCATCAACTTTTATTTAGCTTTTAAAATGAGCATTTTCAATGGAATTCAAGTTTAATCATACCACTCATTCCAGAGACTTCCAAATGTATACTTCTGAATCAGTATATCTATCCCATGAATTTGTATAAAATTTGTACCTAATTTGAACTATTCAAGTATTTATAGCTTCGGAGACAAAGGCATATATATATATATATATATAAGAATTATAAAACTACTATATACAAAATATATTTCGCATTAATACATATTATACGCTTTAAGATTTTTTTCTTTTTAATGGCATTATTCATTCAATCAAGAAATGTTTTTCGATAAAATTTTAATGGTGTATCAAAACGCGAAACTCAGTGCCTTTAAATGAAACACATATTTAATCAACTATAATTAATGTAAGTGAGTGATAAAAAAAGTCTGAAATAAAAACTCTAAAATCATGATGTATTACGATGTATACGTACAAATGACGCGCGCTAAATAAATTCTAAAAAATTACGATATGACCATCCCTATTAATTGGAAAATCTATTTTTTGATGTTATTACGAAATATAACTAACATCATGAAGATTACACCAATGCTCCTGCATAAAACAGAGAGATTCGGCATTTCCCTAAAACGCCTACGAAAGGCCAAGTGTCAAAATTATTTACCTCCGCGCCTCATTTCGCGTTCCGCACGGCTTTCCCCGAGCATTTGCTGAACGGCAAAGAAAAAGGAGCGCAACATAGCGCCTCCACTGTGCGAAATAATGTGCGAGCACGACTGGCGCGGTATGCAGAATGTAAAAAAGCAACGTAATCGCAAACATTGCTAGAGGGAATGGGACGGCAGACGTGAAATTATCTGCATTCGTTATGCCGCGGCGCAAATCAGCGCATACGCAAAATGGCGGCTTGAGCCGCAGAACATGTAATTACCTAAATTAGTACCCGGTTCCTCTGCCGCGTGTCTCCACGGGTACACACGAATGACGGTCTCACACACAGATAAGACCTTCTGCACCACGTCCCCGACATCCCCATCGTGGAAAGACACTGCGTAGGAGGAATGAAGCAGGAGAATTGGGGAGATGGGATCGCTAAGTTGCTATGTTCGACAGCATTTTCGCAACGCTCACGGCTATGTTACATGCTACTGGAAAGAACCGTAATTAGAGTGGATTCAGCTCAGCTTCGGCAGCGGCGACGACGGCGTAGGCGACTATTTCCCTCGGCCCCCAGCTTCCCTCTTACAAAATGGCGTTGGGCTCGGGACCCGCCCTTGCCGAAGAATTAGGCCTCGCTGTAGAGGAAAGAAAGCCTACAGCCAACTACGTCGCTAATAAAAAGCTTAGCGGAAGAGCAGACCTTTTTCGGGCTATGAGGTCGACTAAGAGATCGGACAGGGCCAGGGGGATCGGAAGGAGCCAAAGGATCGGACACCTGCGAAAGTGGTGCTGCATCGGTAAACATAAAGGAAAAGGCAGGGACTCCGAAGCGTTATCTGTCTGCCTGTACCGCTGCACTTCGTCCTGGATTTATGCAAGCGCTTGGGTGATGCAGGAGAAATGGAATTAAAAAATGAGTAAAGAAATTTCGTGTGGGGCTGGCGGAACTCGCTATGAAGAACGCCATGTGCTATACTGTAGAAAAATTATGAAAAAGATCCGGTAAAATCTTGGACACAGGCTCAACTGTATTTATCTGTATCCCAATGGTAAATGTTCACGGCGAAGATTTTTCATTAAATGTTAACCATATTGAACTAGAAAAAATTTAAATAATAGTAGAGACAGTTAAATTCCCAATTATTTATATGTAGTTATTAATAATAATACATTAAAGGAATATAAAAGAGTACTTTAAAATTTAATTCTTACTTGTATTATCGAGGCTTTGTAAAAACAATTTTTTTTTTTGTAAGTATGATTGAAATGGAGAATAATTTTAATTTTTTTATATAGAATAAGAATAACAGATTCTTTTTGAGGATTTCTATTTGAATTTTTTTCTTTCTTATATTTTTATCCGAGCTCGTTAATTCATTGAGTATCAGGTGAATAATTTTGACTTAGTCGGACAAATTATAATCATTTAAAGTGCCTCTCGTTAATATGTCGTAAAAATAATTAACCTATATTGTGTTTGAGTGAACGTTAATTATTCTGTTTCATGAAATTTTATCATCCGACTGGATACTTCTTAGCAATGGTACACACATTATAAATCAATTCAAATTTAATTAATTATACATGTAAAGTTATGTGCGGGAATTATATATCCCGAACAACTGCGAAAATATACGTCGTACTTTAATAAATTTCGAACCGTTTAATCAAATTTTCGGAAATCAAATCATTTATTGTAGACTGGCTAACTTAATGGGTTCTTCTTGGAAATTGAAATTAATCGAAATTAAAAAATAATTAAGAAATTTATACAAACAAAATATTTCTAAATAGGGTGTAATCATTATGATTCTAAATCGACATCATGGAAGTATAAATTAATAAGCATTATTTATTCAAGTTTAAGTTGTCTCAAAAGATTTATTTAACGATTTTGGAGTATTTGTAAATTAAAGTAGCATGTTTGAGCTACTATACAACTTTAAATTCAATAAGAGTTTCTTAACTTATAACGTACTTAAATTATTATTTTGCAGAAACAATACTAAAACTAAACTAACATTTTGCTTTTGCCCGATTTTGCTGATAGCCCACATTTATCTTAAATCTCAATCTTAAATTTCAATTCTTTTCAGTTTTAAGTAACTAATAAATAATCAGAGGCAGAATTTTTGCTGTAAAATCTAGATATTATTGTTCAAGGTCGGAGACCTTTATTTTGCAGTAATATAAGCTTATCGAATCGACATTAAAACAAGCCTCTAACAAAAATTGAAAGACAATGTAATGAACTTCCGGCCCCTCGACGCTAAAAATTTCAATGGGAGACGTTGGGGAATATGATTTTCGTTTTTCCTAAAGTAATGCGGTCGCTTCTTGTAAGATAAAAGTCACTCCTACCCTTTCGGCATTCTTCCTGGCTCTCTTCATCCTTGAAACGAAGAGAATGAAAACAATTTACAATTTGGAAGCAACTCAACGTATGCTGGGATAGAAAGAAATCGAGGGATTTTATAAGAGAGAGAGAGAGAGAGAGAGAGAGAGAGAGAGAGTGAGAGAGAAAATGCGTGAGCGGGAAATCTGTAGCAAGCCTCTACGTCAAAACCTCATAACAACGGCCTCTCATTAAGTTCGCCTCGCCTCCAGCAGACAGTCGGACCCTCGGTCACTCGCTCTCTTTCCGAGTGCACGAGCTCGTATCCTACGTTTTGATCTACACACCCCCGCTTGGACCCCCTCGAGGGATGTCGAGCCTCGTCCAATCCTCGTCGGCCCTTTTCTCTCGCCTGCCTCGGTCTTTCACCCGTCCGCCCATAAGGAGAGAAGGAAAAAGACCCCCGTATCTCTCTTTTGAGAACGTCCACCCACGCGCGGACCCTCGGCGCCCGATCCTCTAGGCGACCTTTGGACTCTTATGTGGGCGCGGAGCCATGTCGGCTCGGGGCCGACCCTTTGCCGAATATACAATGCCGGGAGCAGAGGCTGCGCCCTTCTGTCTACGCGTCTACACCCTCGTGTACCTTCATGCGTGTACGCGGCAGCCCTGAGATGCGGGGATGATGAGGAGAAGAGCGACTAGGGCGGGGAGGCTGCGGAATGGATTCGGGCTTGGTATTTTCGTAATGGAATTGACTGATATTGCTTTGCTTGCACGTCAGACGCGCCCCTAAGTGGGCACCATTATCTAAACCTGGCTTTCCCAGGCTTACCACTCGTTCATTGGCCTACGCTCGTCAAGGACTTCAGATCATGGCTCCCCACCTTCCGCGTCTTCTCCGTTATCAAGCATCAATTTCCAGCTGAGGCTTTGGATTATGTTGCCATCACATTAAAATGCGTCGGTACCGCTTATTTAATATTATTCTATTCTCTTTACTCTAAAGATTATAAAATCGATCTTAATTGCATTTTGTACGAAAGCGCTGCAAGCTTATACTAACATTTGTTTAAAATGAAATTTATTTGCTTATAATCTTCTTATATAGAAACAAATTATTGGAATAATAATTTTGCTGGTATTTTTAAAAGAACTAAAACTTATAGAGAAATTGTCTGCTAATGTAAGACTTTATTATAAAGGTATAATATTCAATTTTTATTCAAAATAGCTTGAAACAACGATTGATTTATCAAATAATTTATATGTATTCGCATGGATTATTTAATTTTTTTAATTTCACGGTCACTTTATAAACTCATATTATAAATATTATTTATATTCTGAACTTTATTAATAATTAGTATTTCTAAGCAATATCTATAATTTATGTATAAATTTTCGACCTTGTTAAATATTTGTCAATTAAAGCAATTCTTCCTTATAGTTAAACTTATCTTTATTTTCATTAAAAAAAAATTTATTCGATTCCCGATAGTCGCTTATATTAAAATTATTGGAAAATTGTTGAAAAAAGAAACTCTCGCATACATTATGAGTTAGCAATTTTGACGCATTCCGTTGCTATTAAACACCTTTCCATGTGACGCTACATTTCAAGAGTCTGCTGTCGCAGTCCCACGTAACCTCAAGGATGCGCAGCTTCACATGTGCAAGTAGATCAACACACGCTCACGTGAAAATAGTACTAATATATGTAAAGTAAAGCACTTCGAACTGTACGCGGAGCGCTTACGTAAATGCGCTCTTCACGTGCGAGAGAGGCTTTGTATGTTTTTACAAACGCTCACTCTCTCTCTCATTTCCTCTTTCGTTTCCTCCGTGTCTCTCATCCCTTTTGCGCATTTGATTTTTTTCATTTTTGGCGGTCTTAATATGCATATATCGTCATCCATGGAGCGTTACAATATCTTATTTGAGCTTATCCCTCTTTGAGGGACAGTTTTTTTTGTGGAGCTATACGAAAAAACAGTTGAGCGAAAGTACATTGTCTACGCCTGCCACTTGCGTATTCTTCTATGATAAACCTCTTTGCGAATACGAAGTGCAATTGTAATTAAATCAGCCCAGAGAGTAGTCTAAGATTTCATTAGGCTTCTACATTATTAATCTTCAAATGTAAATACATATTTACAGGTTGCTACATTTATCCACGCACGCGTGGATTGAGGAATCTTGTGATAAATGTTTTATTCATAAGATTAGAATGCAATTAGAGTGCGTTAATAAATTTACAACGTAGATTTTCTTTTACTATTCGTGCTTTCAATTCCGCTGATTTTGATGCTAGCGTCTCTTTTTTTTGCATTAAATGTAAAAAAGAATAATATGACGTTAAAACATTATGCATTTTATTGGAAAATAATTTGTCAATATTTAGTTTGGAAATTTATAGGTTAAATTTAAAAAGTGTTGAATAAATATTCCAGTACTTAAAACTAAACAAGTATTCGCGCACCCGTTAAAATAACACATCTATTAGGCTAAAATATAGGAGGTGGACAACATAGAATGACCGTAAAGAAATACAAACGTATTTCATCCATAAGAGGGGTTTCGAAATTTCCTCGGTGATCAGGAGAGGAAAACAAAAATATTTGCACACGCAGGTAACCCAAGCATACATGCATTCGCTCGAGTGCTTAGCCATGTACGAGCAGCAAAGGGTCGCCTGATAAGTTAATAAAAAACGACGCACGTACTGTATACAAAAAAGAAGCATTAGTGGTGATTCGGTGGATAAAAAATCGAGCGATTCCTGAAGGATACGTGCAAAGAGTGAGCGTCGTCCTTTATGATTTCTTTTTCGCGAAAAATGTAGAGTAACAGCGTTGCTATTTTAAAATTTTTCGTATTATGATTTATGGTGATTCAGCTGCTTTAAAAGAGTTGTAAAACGAAATTTAGAATGAAATAATGCAGGAAGAATGTGAGACCACGTTTAATAAAATTAGTTACAATATTTTTTCACTGTGCTACTTGATATTTTTATTGATTCTCAGCAGATACATGTCCTACTATATAAGAGAATTTTCGTAAATTCCATTTTTCGTTCGAAATAGCAAAGTGATAACAACCGCTCTAAAAAACTGTAAAAAATTTATCACTTCTTGGAAATATACACATATATGTATGTCTTTTTAAGAAGTAATAATTCAATAAATTTAATTTACCAATAAAATTTAAAATAAGATAAATTTAAAATTATTGCGAGTGACGAATGTACTTTCGGCATGTTTTATTATTTCTCCGTCATAATGTTCCAAAAAAATACCTTGAATTAAGCATTTTAGCATATGAGCCTACTTTGGGCTTCACTCTATTGATATTCGTAGGCATCTCACGATCGAACGATCGCCGTTAATGAGCTCTTGGGGAGCTTTTGGGGAGGTGCACTCGAGAGCGAGAAAACAGCTTCCAGGCCGGCGTAGTAAGTAATAATGTCCTTCGGCCCCATCCTCGAGGTCCCCTTCATCTTTGGCATACCGAGGTCTCTCTCTCACTCTCTCTCTCTCTCTCTCTCTGTATTTCGTCCTCGCATGCTTGATTCCTCCCGGCTTCAGTTATCCTGTAAGGGCGATATTTTTCCGACCCTCGTAAATATTCCCTTCGAGCCGAGTGAAAGGAAGAAGGAGAGATGGCCGCATTAGCGCGCTGGCGATCTTGGCAAGGAGCCGCTGCTACTGACAGGACATTCATATCGGCTCAGGAACTCGCGCCACTCCATACCTACTCCCGGCTCTCTCTCTCTCTCTCTCTCTCTCTCTCTTCCACCTTTCTACTTACAATCGGGCCACCGGCTTATTCCAACTCGGTATCCCCGTGCTTGCGCGCACCCACTAATGCATGTGCGAGGGCAAGTTTTAGGATTGCTAGTCATAAATTAGAAAAGTATCGCAGCCGAGACTCCCGTCATTTCCGATAATTCCGAGCGCATGTGGCGCAGAGGCAGACGGCCTGTAATGCTTCGAATAAGGTAGTACGAGGCTACGGAATCGTCTTTTTTCGGGCTCGAGAGTTTCTGCGCTGATTTGTTGAGGGGCTTGTTATTAGTTCAAGTCAAAACCCTGCGTGATTTTTTCAGTCTCCAAGCCACTATTTACTTTCAGTTAAAATGAAAAGTTTTAATCTACGAGTGCTTTGTTTTTCCCTCTGCGCCATTAATATCTGAATTATTAAACCAGGCCGCGCACCTATATCGACTTTTTAAGCACATATTACATCAATAAAATTTTGGCCTTGATCATTGTTAAGAATTCCTTTTGGGCTGAATAATTTCCTATAAATACAATTAATGCAACTAATTCAAGTTGTCTAATATTTTTCAACTACATGATCAGATTTCCATTGATTAAACTTTGATTACCATAGAGAAAATGCTGTATTAGTTTAAGTACAAGCATATGAATTTAAAGAATATTTTCCAATAAAAAGCGAGTCAATGTTACCTTTCAAAATTATAATAACTGTATGGCATTTTCATTACCTCTATTAAAATGCCTTGAAAAATTATATTATAAAGTATTTTTTGTGAAGCATAGTATGCTAAACATTCTTGTTAGAAGCTTCTTGTTTAGAAGCTTTATGTTCCAACTGGGTTCATTTACGCAACTATTGAAGAAGGTAAAATTATGAAATTAAAATTTCATATAATTAAAAAGTATGTAAATATTAACTTAAATAATTATTTATGAAATTTATACGTATACTCATTAAATTCTATGATTGAATTATGGCTACACTAATGAAGTACTTAAAGAATGATAGATTCTGTTGTAGATTTAGCTTTCATTGTAATAAAATTTGATTGTAAGCTATAATCATACTATTAAAATAAATGTCCAAAGAATAATTTATCATAATACAGGAAATTTTTTTCCTAATTCGCTTGAAAATTATCGCTGCCATAAAATGTCACCACTAATCTCTACATTTTGTTAAATCACCGGTAATTAAACGTTTCGGGGGTTTATGGAGCTCATGCGTATCTATAAAAACTAAATCTTTTCATAACGATGCGCCATTACGTGTCCTAGGGAAAAATTATCACCTAAAATGTACACCTCAGCGATGCGTGAGGTGCCATGACGAAATCTTAGGGCGGTAATATATATTTTGCCACTCTCTCTCGTCCTATATACATATTTCCATATCAAGAGCACTTGATTGCAAAGTTTATCGGCTTTGTCGTAACCCTAGTGCAATTTTTCACGAGTAGGAAGTCACCGTAGTTGGCGAAGGTGCGGACCGACATTAAGGGTAACAAATGAGCTCGTGGGGGTTAGCTGCTGCTACTCCATCCTCCTCTTCCCACGAGGCTCGTCCTTCCGGCTGAGCTGGCGAATGAAAATAAGTGTCTGCGGCTTCCTCCTCGGGGCTCATTTTTATAGCTTTTACTAGACGCTTCTCACCTGTTTCCACGCCTTTTCCCACGGCGCCGACATTTTCTTTGCTTCCTTATGCATTTTTGTCCGTTTCTTTCTGCCATTTTTATTCTCTTCCTTTTCTTTATTTCCGTTTTGATAGATAGAACGAAAGCTCGCATCCTCTGGGAGTGCGGCACATTAACTTCATCGAGAATATACATGCTTGAGCTCTGAATAAGTACTCGCTAGTTTCATTTTCCTACGTACGAGTCGGCTTTCGGCGATCTTTTGCTCCTCATTAAATTGCTTCCCTTTTTATTAAAACGCAATCAGCTGAGTCTTTTATACATCATTATGCAGGATTTAAAAACAAAAAATGTCCTTTCACCTACAAACCCTTATTAAGCTGGTTCTTATGATTCGTGACATTTATAAAGCATCTAAATATATATATTATATTAAAATTTACTTTTTCCTGGTCACAATAATCGCAGACAATAATTAGTAATCTTTTTATTTTAATTATAGATTTTCACATGATTGGAAATAACATACAACTAAAAATAATAATTAATTTTAATTTATTTAACGATTGATTAGACACTCAATTGTGAGTATTTAAGTCGCGTGATAAGTAATTGAAAAATCAAGACTGTAAACTGTTAAATAATAACAATATTAATATAGTAAGCTAATTTTTATAATTATTTAACAAGACAAATTGAATAAGTTATTACATAAGTTAAAGCCATAAAAATCCAGGGTAGGAGATGTTATTTTTTGTTTAAAATGTGCTTTAAATGTGAAATGATGCATAAAAATGATTAATCAAAGGATGAACAGCTAACATAAACGAGCCCTCGTTAAAATCCCCAAAATTTCCCCTTTAGCTACGATCTAATGGAAGCTTCTCATAGGAGCGGTTGTTGATAAATTTTAAGCCAAGGCAACGAAATGAAATGAATGGCCCGCTGCTTTTAATAAGCCCCCGCCCACCGCCTTTAACAGTTGACCACTACGGGGCATACAACCGGGAGAGAACTTCTTACAAAAAGCGAGCGCGACTTCTTTGATTCCTGGCGAAGATAGAGCACGATTAAAAAAAAAAAAAAAAGAATCGCGAACGATTGTTCGTTGTCGGTAATCTTGCGGGTCACCTTTTCCAGGAAAGAATCTATCCGGCTGCACGAAATTACATCTGTCCGCGTGCAGCGTAAAAGCGCTGGGATAGCAGCGATGGCCTGGGGAATGCTGCAACGTCGAGCTCGCGGAAACGTACGACGTTATATAGGGCGCTTACTTTAGCCCATACCATTCATTTTACGTACCTTTGCTCGCCGCGGAGGAAAAAATTCAGCAGGGCAAGTGGATTAAAGGAGGGCGCTAATTACGAAACTCGGAACACTGGCGGCCGCCCACGAGCTTCTTTCCATTGTAATGTTCGGCTTAACCAAGCTGATGCGAACCGACGCGAAATTTTCCTTTCCAGGTCCCATTTGCGACGCTGCAAATCGTAGGCACCTATTTGGACTCTCCTTCGGCAGCGTCCCCGTCCATGTGCATCTGTGTCCAAATAACATTTTCAAATGCGACGACTGCGAGTCCCGCCTCTTACGGGAAAGAGCGGCGCGTGCTTTTTTCGTGTACGCGCGCTTTTTTCGTACCCGCGCTGTCTCAAAACCCGATTAAAGTGCTCCTAATTTTCATCCTTTTTGCAATTACTTAACGTCCAATTAATAATTTAATTGCGTAATTGAGTAATTATTTCGTTTTTTATCTCATTCTTCCTGCTGCTCCTCTTCGCTTGGAGACTCGTCACCTGCAACCCGCCCCTGCAACCCACTTTTTCTAGTTCCTCGAGCTGATGAAAAGCGGTACACGAATTACAAGACTTTGCGAAATTATTGTTAATGAATAAATAAGAGAACATTGGAGAGAGCGAAAGACACGTAACAAATACGAGAAATGAGTTGTGCAACGTGATGTGACGGAATACGTACTCGCATAAAGGTTAAATTTAAATTTTCGAAAAGACGAGCGACGCTCATTAACACAAGCAGAATATTATGCTTGCTATATTCTCTTTAATCACATTCGCACAATGGAATTTCACGAAAATCTCGAGAGAAATGGGATTTTCAGTGTTGCATTTTTCTTCGCGTCAGTGTAATTAAACGCGAATGATAGTGGTTAATATTATTAAGAATCAATATTAAAAGGCTTTTTTCTATTATTAGTGTCATTTAGAATTTTAATATTTTCATAAACTATTATATTTCAATTATTCCTAGTTTCGATTTCATAATTCTTGTATAATTAAAAATTTTCATAAAAATGTCTTTAATCATATTATATAAAAATTAACACGTGCAATATTTGTTGATGCGATCGTAAATTAAAAAAGTTTAATTTTCTTCTGAAACTTTTTTGAAAAATTACTTTTTACAGTATCGCCAGTTGATTAAAAAATGTTTCTCTGATATAAAACAAAAGAATCGAACAATTTTGCTAATAATCTAAAATATTATTTTTTTAAATATTAAAAAATTTTTAAATTAAAATATATGAATAAAAGTATGTAAAGTATCTTAGTTTAATGTGAAAATGAACATAAGTTTTTTTTGTATGGACATACTATACACGTTTCGATTACAGAAACATCCCAAACAATCAACAAATTCGTTGAAATATTGATATCACAATAACGTATAACGTATTCATAATTTTGGAGTAAATTTTGCATTTCACCGACATATCCGAGTTCTCTAAATTCAGGCCGAATTCTGAATTACGTATTTTCAAAATTCAGAAAAGAAGGCCATGCGTAGTCAAATGCCGTTAATAACAACACCCACGAGATTGAAATCGCACCAAAGTCATAAAGTATAACAAGGGCTTGAGGTTCGGAGACAAGGAATTAATATGGTCCACAAAAGTTTATTGTCGAGTGAAAATAGTGTTTGAAAGAGTCGCTTGATTGAAGAAACCTTTTCCGTATATTGATGTATACATGTACAGGTGAATTTGTGACATATTTTCTACTTGCTACATTAAACTTTGCGCCACTCATTTTGTGACCAATTATTTTTACTGGACACTAAAATACACAACATTTTTGTTTACATTTACAGAACGATGTAACTGCATATGCAGTGTTGGCTTTGAAAATTAATCCTAACTACAAACTATCTTTCTTCTTGGAGTTGAATTCTTATTTTGATGTAAAATTTAGTGTCAAATAATTTATAAAGAAATTAAAATTTAATTTACAAAAGTCCCAGTCGTAATTACTAAGTTACTCAAGGTAGATAGCGTTAGCAAAGGAAAATTAGCTTTTCAGATTCTAAATTTTCCTTACTCGTTTTCCATTTACTGCACTTTGACAATTCTCCAACGTACAACTACATGAGAAAAAGCTTTGTAAACTCGAACACAGTAATAAGAATACTAAATTTTAGTTTTGTACTGAAATTATTTTAAACAAAGGAATCTTTCATTTAACGATGAACCTTCAGGTAAATTTAATAAGTCGGGTAATTATAATAAGAGGCTACACGAGCTAAGCCAAAAATAACAATGACTTACCGTTCCAATAAGACTCGATTTTCCGAAAGCTTTATCGAAAGCCGCGAATATAACGAGCAAATACGAAAGCGTAGCGTTTGACCGATGCATACGTCGATTAATCCGAAAGTCATTATAGATGTATGAAAATGCGGTTAAACGGACGACAAATGGACGAGTGGCCGGCGTTGGGGCTGTCCGCCCCCAGCGAAGTCGTCGAACGGGGATCGGGTGCGAAAAGTTCGAGTCTCTGCGTCGGTACGATCGCAACGATCCGTCCTGCGTTGGGTTACGGAGTGCGGCGTGTCAGCGGGAAGGGAAACTTTGAGGAAAAGCTCGGATAGGCGTTAACGCACAGAATCACACGCCTGGTTGGGCTAAATACACAAGCGTCTGCATCCGCGACAGGAAGGGAGCCCATCCGTTCGATAAATCGGTCGGGCTTAATCCGCATATCCTCAAATGAAGGCGGAAAATGACGACAAAGCCATCGGTCGCCGATTATATTCCACTTAGGTTTACGCGCTGAGGCTCTTATTGCCACGCACTCCTGCTTCATCTGTGCGGCGAGCTCGAGGTGCGCCCCGACGCTTTTTCCTTCGAACGAATTCGCGCTCTAGCCTTTATTTTTTTATCTTAACACCCAACCGCTTCATTCTCTGTGCATTTCAGATACTTTAACCAGTGCTTACGTACACTCTTATACATACGGTCACTTACATACGAGTGAATTCGACACACTCACCAGACTCTCTCTCTCTCTCTCTTTCTCTCTGTACCTGTCTCTTTCGCTTACTCTTAATCTCGTTCTTTCTCTTTACCCCGGTTGCAACGAATCTCTCTTTAAAAAATTGAGAGAAGCAGTCGTGTCCGTATGTGTGTGTGTGTATGTGTGTGTGTACATACAGCCAATAGAGAGAGGACTGCTGCAGTGCGTCGAGAAAAAAGAGCAAGGAGAGAGAGAGAGAGAGAGAGAGAGAGAGAGAGAGAGAGAGAGAGAGGATGGGTGGTAGCGTAGACGGATGGACGCTCGTACGGAAAGAAACAAGGGGTAGACGGGGACAGCGTCGGAGTGCAGTTTCCACGGGATTACTGTAATTTTTTCAGCGCCCCCCCCCGCCAGCCCCGTGTCCCGGCAAGTTTAGCAAGGGAAATGACCTACGATATATTTCTAAGGGAGTTTTTGCCGAGGCCGGCGAGACAGCGCACGTTATCCGGACTGCCCTTCTGCCCACGTGTGTCTCTCTGTCGCAAGCATAAAAAAGGAGAAGTACCCCCAGGGGTTGGAGGTAAAACCAAGCGGGCAAAAAGGAGGCGGCTGAACTCCTCTTCCACCTCGAGCGGACAATTTGCATTTCTCAACCATTAATCTAACCTCCGCGCCTCGACCACTTTTTGCCCGAGGCGAAGGTATTTCTCTGCGCCAAGTGACGCGATCTCCTACTCACTACCTCGACCCCTACCGCCTAGCTACCACCCGACCAACCCCCAACTTCACCCGTCTAATGCACAGATCGCGCATCCCTCGACGTGTCGCAGACCGCCCACAGCTTAAAGTCGCTCCTCTTTTTCTCGCGGCACCTCCGACTCCAGGAAATGCAGAGATGCATCGATCACAAAAATTATCGCAATTTTTTTATCCTCAAGCGTATCGCTGGATTCCGCTCATACATTCAAATACATACGTTCCAGCATCTAGACACAATACGTAAGTCCTCGATCAATGTAATATTACCATATTTCAAGAATAAATCCACCTTTTTAGTTATCTGATTCGATACGCGTAATAACTCATTTTCCCATTCCCATGATTATCGAAACAAAAGGGTATATACAGCGTCGCTGAAGTCTTGAGCGATCGTTTAATAATTTCAGAGTAAAACGTGGCTCACGAGAATAAAAGTCACGCACAATACTCCGAGCGTCGCATTCCTTGGTCCTTTCAAAGGAGCTGCCAAATGAAGGTCTTCCTTCTCGGATGCGAAACAATGTTCGGCCAAATTAATGAGTCGGACGCGTCAGAGACAAAGAACGATTAGGCGCTACCTCCCCTTATCGTGGGGTAAGCGGGTGGATGCAGAAGAAAGAGGAGGCAAAGGTCCGATATCACGTCGAGCAAAAGTGAGTTGAGGTGCGCATCATTTTTCAACGGTTGTCCCCACATGCCAGGAGCCTGTCCCCTAACGATTAAATGCGCTATCGTCAGCTACTTGCCCTTCGCTCCATTTTTATTCGGCACATATCCCTCGGCTTTCATAAGACTACGAGATAAAGACAGATGCCAAGTAAGAGAAATATCGAGTGAGCTAAAAAATTGTGCCGCGAGCTTCGCATCCCTCATATAATATGCGAAGTTACGCGGCGTCTCGTTGTAAACGATGTGCGGAGCATGTGCATGAAATTTTATAGGCGGCTCAATTTTAATTTCGACCGACTTCGTTTCCACGAACCTATCGGCACACTGAACTTTAATGAACACTGCGGCTCGATTACCTTCCCTTTTAAAAACTATTGCCCATTTTTATTTAATTATTTCGATGTCCCGAATTCATCGTGCTGTGTTCTTGGCAAAAGACGTCTATTAACGGGGGGAAAATTTATGTCGCTTATCGAAGCATATAAAGCCTCGATAATGTGATTTTATTTATCCTTCTACTGGTAAAAATGGATAATCGTTATACAAAGTTTTAATTAAAAAATCATTGTTTTGAATGTGATTATTTTAAATACTCCTTCTTATTTCCGCCTCCTATCTTATAGATTATATACAAATGAAATGTAAAAAAGAAAAAAGTTTATAATAGCGACATAGGATATCTAAAATTCACCAATTAATTCCATTTTTTGGCTCTGTATATATTTCAGTGTTTTTAAATTCGTCCAGTCATTCAATCAATATATAAAATACCTAACTATCAAAAATACGTATGGTACCAATGTTATTTTAATAAAAAAATTGTTTTTAATGAAACGCCATACATTAAGAAACTATGCGCACAATTAATTTTACAAATAATTCACAGAAATTAACAAATTTGTATTCTAAAATTAATTTGCATAAGGGTAATGCTTTTAATATGCAGAACGAATCCAGATTTTGTTTTGCTGTATTTCGTAGTTAAATGCAATTATTCGTTAACGTCATTTATGTGCGTTTTCGATGCGAGTAGTAACTCTTTGATGTAATGATAGTATTTTAGATGTAGCATCATTAGTAGAAAATAAATATATTCAACGGA
Source organism: Kradibia gibbosae (assembly GCA_018907135.1). Taxonomy (NCBI): domain Eukaryota; kingdom Metazoa; phylum Arthropoda; class Insecta; order Hymenoptera; family Agaonidae; genus Kradibia; species Kradibia gibbosae. Next base: position 17,472,458 of record JACCHX010000001.1, read on the forward strand.
AGTTTGAAGAGTAAATGAATTCACCAGCACTGAGGAACAAGTTAAAAAAATACATTCCCAACGATTGATAATAGCTCAGAGATCTTGCATTATTCATAAATGCTGTAATTTAGTGCTGCATAAGTACTTGGAAGCCGTAGGATGGCAAAAAACTGCAAGTCGAGTAAGGGAGCCGTCTTTTTGAATATACTCGGTAATTTGCACGTAAATAAAAATCCGTAAAAAAGTGGGCAAAGACAGTGGGGCCGGTAAAAGGGGGAAAAAAGGATGTCGAGCGCAAAGCTTGAGGCTCACCGAGGATCTGGTATCTCGGGAGCGATAAATCCGTGTGATTCCTGGATACTACCCTCGTCACGGGGGCGAACGCGATCTTCCCCATCGCGGTCGAGCCGGCAAAAAACACGCGTCAAAAAGTGCGCGAACCGCCCGGAGACTACAGGACTCCCGAATATAATCCCGCGTCTAAGGACATCGTCGCCGGGACACACGGGCTCACCGCCATTTTAACGGTCGACGCCGGTGGTTCGAGGGCGACGGCGGGAGTTAACGTAGGTCGGAAGGTGGCGCGGGAGAGGTGGGGGTGGGTGGCGGTGATACAAGGGACCTCCGTAGTGGGGTGGCGGTGGCCAGTCGCACGAGGCGGCGGTTAGTCTCTCGCCCTCGGTGAAAATGAAAATGAACGAAAACAACGGGTCGGGCTCGGGAGCGCGGAAGGAAGGGAAAGAAAAATAAAACGCTGCCTGGGAGGAAAGCGAGGGCCGAAGTAAATAATATATTTGCCGAAAGAGCACTCGGCGCCCCAACTTGGGGTGTGTCTTGTACGTATGCACGGGAAAAGCGTATGGGGTAGAGCCGCGTGTTTATGCGTGCCGGCACTCTCGCGAAACAAAGAGAAAGCGAGAGAGAGAGAGAGAGAGAGAGAGAGAGATAGTGGGCGGTAGTATTCCTCGCCCAAAGGGGGAAGGTACGGGTGCCACATACGTATGTCCAAGAGAAAGCCTTGGGGTCGGCCAGAGAATTGGAGGAGGCAGAGCGCTGACGTAATTGCGTTTGTTGGTACTACTGGCCATTTTGAGAAATGCCGATGATTTGTTATCAACTGGGGCGCTTTTCGCGCCCCGCGCTCCCCGCGCCCTCGTAACTATCCTTCCCTGATTAAGCCCCGAAAAAGACCAAATGCTTAATTGCGCGGCAGCCTCTCGATCTTTGTGCGCAATAATACTTTATCGGATATCTGCCAACGAACGCTTCAGAGCGTGTCGCAAGCTGAGGCTTGAGATGGGAACCTGCGAGCGATTAATATTAAGGCATGCAATTAGAGGAGAAAGGTAGGCTTTATTGAAGCCCGAAATTATGTTTATTCTTCTCGCCTCTCTCCCCGCCAAATTGTTTTAATTTCCCCATCGCCTTGGCATTGGTTTTTCCCCCACGAGCGCCTATGAGTCGTCCGCGCCCATAGATGTCGTTAGATTAAAGGCGAGCACAGACTCGCGTTTAATTCTTTCACTATTTAGTTAAATAACTCAAGGGAAAGAAGGGAAAATGAGTCGAGGTCGGCGGGTGCGACGTCCCATTCGATTCGCTCCAAGAGACACGACGTCGCCGCCGAGGATGGTACTATCGCTCGGAATTGGACGATTCAACAGGCTCCTGTCCGAGGTTGTGATAAAATTTTCCCATATCCCTCTACCCTCCCGTACCTCCTGATGCTCGCTCCCGGAACCCTCGTCTATCCCGCCACTCTCCCCATCTGCCGCTCTTGAATGATACTTTGGAGACGCCGGGAACAGATGATTTTCCTGCTAATGAGTGGAGCTTGTTCATAGCGCGACGAGTGATGTGCTTTCAAGCGTTTTTAACGAGTCTAGATTGCCATGTACGAGACATTCTTTCCTTCCTTTTCCACGGCTGAATTTTCATAAGCTGTACAATGCGAGATGCTTTCGCTAATTTATACGATAAGTCCTTTAGAATTTGATCGGACATAAAATTGAAATCAAATATGTTGCTATAGCCAAGTGGGATTTCACTTTATCGTGATTTTTAAGTTTTTGTCGAAGCTGATCTCTCTCGTGAACATTGCAATTTGCTTCTTTAGATATTTAACGAAACAAATAAAATTGAAAACTTTGAAATATATATATATATATATATATAAATCGCTACTCGATCATATCAGCGCAAAAGCTGTAGCAATAACTATGATTTTAGAGTGGGTTATCGATCAAATTACCAAGAAAATTAATATTCAAATCGGTTTTTTTTAATAGTTAACACATGAGCATATAGTATATATTATTATACACTTTATAATAGTCTAAAAGTGTACTTCACGTGCCCATAAAAATATTTGTATAACTTAATACACCTGAATAATTATTATTTAATTCTCACGATAAGAATCAATTTTAAAATATGATACAAAAAAATGTTATCATCTGCAATTATTCGTTCGTTAATTACCAGTAATGAAAAGGCCGAAGCTATCTCGAAAATATTTTTTACGTAACTTTTTACACTATTTTTAAAATTTAAATATTTTTTAAAACTTAAAATGATATATAAGGTGTACTCGTAGCTCTTGCCAGCATGAATAAATACTTTTTAAACAGCTTGGTGTAATCAACTCTTGTACCATTTTGCATGCATTCAAATTTAATAGTAAATGAAAATAATGTGTGTATGAGCTTTTTAAATATTCGAAAAGCTGTTACAAGCTCGAGTATTTAACTTAATACTCTTTGTAATTACTTGTAATGGAAAATATTTTTCGAATGCATTATAAAGCTACATTTAGAGCCATTTATCGTTAATGAAAGTTCGTCTTGAGTAATTAATTGTTTAAAGAAAAGGATGAACCATTACGAAGCTCCTGCAAGCGCGAATTCAAAGTGGTATTGTTGTAAATACGTATTTTCCTCGTATTCCAAAATAAAAAAAAAGCTTTATGTTTGGAAGCGTGAAGTCGAGGTTGTTTAAAATAAAAAGGACCTTTAAGCTCACTACAAGAGCTTCGGCGAGCTCAAGAATACCGCGCGTGTCGGGCAGTAATAAAAATAATTCAACTCTTTTACACGCGCGAGAGCTTACGTTTTCACATCGTCTTTTTGAAATGTAAATGGTGAATGTGCGTATACCACGACCCTACCCCAGGTCCGACTCATTACAAACATTTTTTCCAGGCACCGGTCAGATCTCGGCAGCCGCGCGGGAAATAAAAATACCGCAAACGACGTTATTCTCCTGGTGAACGGCTGCAGTCGCGCTTCATTGCAGTCCCTCCTTCTCCTCCTCCTGCTCCTTCTCTGTCTCCAACCCTCTCCTCTCGCTCTTGATATTCGCGAACATATGGGAATCTTTTTTTAGGGGCACTCGTCGTGCCAGCATTTTCACGTGCGGATGCACCCCGACGCTCATCCAATGCGAACAAAGAGGATCACCTATGCCGAGTCGACGGCACACGGCGTTGTTCTTTGAAGCGCTGAATTTGAGAAGCGACGCGTCACGGACGTCCAGCACATAAACGCTCATCCGCCTCTTTACTTCATCCTCCTTTCATCAAACTCCGCCTGCTCCACCTCTTGCCGATTTTCACTCCCACACGTTACGGGACATCCGACATCGTCGCTCAGAAGTAAACTGCATTTTAAGGGCAAGAGAGAGAGAGATAGAGAGAGAGAGAGAGAGAGAGAGAGAGAGAGCGAAGGAGTAATATTGGACAGGGCGATGGAGGGACTGGGAGAGAGGGACAAATACGCGGTTGCAAATGTAATGAAAATACATACGCACGCACGGGCGAGAGAAACTGAGGAAAGCTTTGGACGCGAGAGAGAGCTGATAGAAATGACCGGTAATTTGTTAAAGGATTGACGTCTCGGAAATTGGATATTAAACGAACCCGTTCCTCTCATGGAGTACTTCTCTTTGTTTCCCTGGACACAGCCGCTTCTCCCACCTTCGTTGCTACCGCTCGTCGTTCTTCGTTTTCTAATTTAGAACAGGCTGCGTCCGTGTAAGTAAGTGGATGCACGCGATGCCTGTGTATGTGCCCATGCGTGCGTAATCTTATGCATAAGAGTCAGTGAGAGAGAGAGAGAGAGAGAGAGAGAGAGAGAGAGATAGAGATAGAGAGAGAGAGAGAGATATTGAGAGGGGGAGTGGGAGTTAGAGTGAAGGGGTTGGGGGGGGCGAGAAAGATAGATAGATAGAGAGCGCCATGAGAACGCACGTGTGTGCAGGTGGTTACCTGAGTACGAGCCCGTGAATGTGTGAGAGGAGAAGAGCAACCCGAGTCAAGTATTCCAATTTTGAGCTGCCCTTCACGGAACTTAAACAAGCCACGGCCTATTTGATATAGGAAGATTCTCTCTGATGGCACTACGCTTTCAGCCCCTTCTTTTTTATTGCGGCGGATTTCGAGAACGTTAATCCCGATTTAGTTCTCCACGCTGGGGTTGTCCCTGGATACGCGGATTTTGCCGAAGATTTCCCGTCTTCCGAATGATTTCATTGACGCGCGTAAAGTGAGTTCTACTGTTGACTTTTCTCTTTGTCGTATCTCCAGAGTAACGTTGAACTTAAAATTACTTCTTCTCAACGATTTAGTTTTACCGTGACGGATACTATGGAAAATGTGCGCCTAGTCTAAACGTTAATGACTAAACCCGCCCAACTAACCTCCTCCCCTATCACAAACAAGCTCTACATCAATAACATTTTAATTAAATAATATTGAGAATTATGAATGATAGAAAAAACTGTGCCAACACTTTTGAACATTCACAAAATGCCGGTTATATTCAATGCATTACTTATTCCTTAGTTAAACTCGTTAAAAACTTATCGTCTATTAAAAGGATATCGTGCCAAAACATTAAGGTTAAAAAAAATATAGCAGCTTATCTGACCAAAAATAACGTATTTACTGAAAGCTAGCTTAATTTATTTCAATGATAATAAAAACCTATAAAAAGTTGATAATCTGACAAATATTACAAAAAATAATATTTGTGTATTAAACTTTTAATTTTTCCACATATAGATTTCACTAAATCCATATAATTAATAGTTGTTTTCGATTGAGCTAATTCATCAAATATTCATATTATAACTAAAGCAAATAATTACTTATAAAAATTGCCGTATGTTACAACGAAAATTATATTCTTTCCTAATGATATTATGGTTATATATGATTTCACTCTTTAAAAACTTACTTAAAAACTTTTACTATTGCATTAAATAGAAAATAGTTTTTAATTTATTCGTTAGAAACTTCGAATTTAATTATATTTTTAGAACTACTTAAACAAGTGTTTCAAATCAACTACGATAAAAAAAAAACTGGTCACGACATGATGGATTGTTCATTTTATTTATTAATAATAAACGAGTTCAAAAAATTGATATAAACTTAGAGTTATTGGCATAATGTTTAAAAAGAAAAAATTGGTAATTCAATGTACATCAATTATAACGATCTGTTACTTCTATATTTAGTTTTTATGTCGGATTAGTTATGTATTCTATATCTTGAAGCATATAAATGGCAATTTTTAAATTGATATGTTACATAATTCGTGTAAAAAAGAGTGTATGGAAAATGCCATCAAAAGATTTTTGTTTGTGTAAAAAAATATAGCCATATTCACGGATAAGTAAGACTTTCATTTTTCATTTCTTCATTAAAAAAATTCTTGAAATGTCGATAAAGCTTTTTTATAAAGTTCTATAGACAAATCGTAAGAAAAGTGGCAGAACTCTAAAGAGAGTTTCAAATACTCGACGCTTAAATACGTTATTAAAAATAATAACTTAATAATTGGATTCAAAAAGAGTCGCTTTACCTTTAGTATCCATTGATAAATAAATGTACGACATGTAAATAATGCGCTGCAAATGTTTTACAACTTATAATGTCTCGGAGTTGCGAGATCGCGCAGTGGAAACTAGACCTCATTAATTATTGTTGCTGTGCATTCGAGCTCCGATGGATTGGGCGCATGCCGGAGGAGGTACACGAGGAAGTCGAAACACGTGGGAATCGATGCAGAAACCACTAATTCGGTTGCCGAATATAGACAGAATATAATTCAACGAAAAATGTCCAGACACCTTCGATCACAAAGAGGATCGCCCTTTTGAGGAAGTACGATGCTTCCGAAGTCGCTTCGAATTTTCCTAGCTCCGAAGGTGTTCGCCTCCGCTATCCCAACAGTCTTTTACCCGGGTTCATCCCCAACCTCCTCCTCGCCCTTATCATCATCATCATTATCATCCTTTTCGTAGACGATCCGCGCTTCGCCTACTCGCTCAGTGCCTCCTTCTCAGCTGGGCGCGCGTTCACCAAAATGGTAAGAGAGTCAATCCCCGGCAGTGACAAGTTCCACCCTTCTCCTACGGCTCTACATCCGCGTCTCCATCCTTCTCCCTCGAGTTCCTCTCTGTTTATGTATGTACTCCGTCTCGGACGTGTACGCGCTTGTACATATACACAAACACAATCCGGGTGAGCGCCCTTGCGAACATCGGAGAGAAAACGAGATGGAGAGAGAGAGAGAGAGAGAGAGAGAGAACGAAAGAGAGAAAAAGCTAATTTATTCATTCGGTTCTTTTTACATCGGAGAGCAGCTCGGGGGTGGGCGGCCTCGACTCGTACTTTCGGGACACCCTTTGTGTAAAAGCTGGCCTACAGTGCTTACGGCGCATAGCAACGTGTGCTAGTATATATGTTGTTCCGGTCTACCTTTCCTTCTCTCGCTCTCTCTCTCTCTCTCTCTTTCTCGCTCTCTTTCTGTCTCTCTCTCTCTCTCTATCATTTACATACGTAGACAATCTCCGATGATCGTCTTTCTTTCTTACCATGCCTCCCGAAGCTCTCCGCCCCATGGCCCAACGTGTTCAAATTTTCGCGAGCACGACGTGGCGTCTCCTCCTTTCGCATGTCCCCTTGTATCCCTCTTTCGTCGTACGGATATACCGACTTCGGTTGAGTTTTTTGTAAGGAAACTAATTTTTAACACTAATTGAGATTCGTCCAATTCTAGACTCATGGGAAATACTTATTAGATCGTCTATAAAATTACTCATAGAGATGGTGCGGGTAATCTCGAATGGGCTTTCATCCATACTTATTTCAAGGTGGTAAAAAGTACCATCGAAATTATTATTACCCCTTTTACCAACCCACCGCCCCCAACTAGCCACCGCAGTCCTCTCTCATAAGGAAAATGACCACATTTTTTCAACCCCGCAAAACAGCGCGGAATTCTTTCACGGGTGTATTTTATGGTTCTGGGCGTGGACAGTTTGACGATCTTTTACTCTAGACCCAGAGATTGATGGCGATCGAAGGAATTTTTTTTCTATGCGACTATTGACTTTTAGACCCGGTTACTCACGAATTCGATTCTCGATTAAGAGTAGAAAAGAAAAGAGCCATCAAAACTGAGAGCTTAGATACTCGGAATAAAACGATTTTTTACTCTAATAGTCACGAAAATTGATGAGTCTTGGCTAACCCTGCTTCTAATTTGCAATTTTAAAATGAAGAATCATTGAACCTTAAGTTCTATTAAATTTTGTGATAATAATTTTGAAATAAATTAATTCATATTTAATACAATTAATGTTAATTATAGTAAATATAATATGATCTAATTAACATTGTATGATTATGTAATAATATAAACAGAATAAATGAATTTAAAAATCAGTTTATACTAATATTAAAACTTAAAATCTATAAATACATAAATGAAAAATGATATACATTTTATTATAATTATTATAATTTTAAAAGCAATAATAAAAGGCCTTATTATACTTAATGAATGGATGTATTTGAGAAAAATAGACGGGTCCAACAAATATGAAAGATAAACAGTAACTTCGGATAGCGTTTTTAAATAACACATATTGATTCATACTACTTACAACCGCGATCATTAGACAACTATAAATAGAAGCTTCTACAATTGGAAAAGAATCTTGGAAATCTAAGATACTCTACTATTTCAACTATCTCAACTATGCGTTTATCCAAAGTACCTAAATGTTAATAAGCTATTACTATTATTATAACTAAAATTATTAAAAATTATATAAAACATGTTACAAATATATATTTTTAATATATCAGAAGCGTATGAAATATATTACATAGACTTAATGAATAATATCGGACTCATGGTAAAATAATCATTTCTTTTTACGAAAGTAAGTTTCGAGATATGAGAAAAACCGTAGAATTGGTGAAACATGCGATTCAGCTTTTGCCAAGCAAAAAAGTAGCAATCAAGTTTAAAATTTATGTACACGAAATAAGATTCACGATATATCGTCCAAAAATCAAATGCATTATTAATGCAATTATACTATATTTATTAAAAAGGACATTGATTCATTTTTTAGATAATAATTTTTTTTAACAATAGTTTTTTTATTTCACTTCTCATTTATAAACAGTCAGTATAACAGTTTCATGAGCTCTGCAAAATATATACCATAAAGATTCAAAATGCTTAAAATTGTTAAAGTAATAAAAAGATTAAGAAGCGATGAAACTACATTCTGTTCGATTCTAGTCTAAATTATTGTTAATTGATTGATTAATTAATATTTTTCTGACTGACGTCATAGGCACCTAGAGAACTAATGTTCTTTAAAGACTATGCGCAAACTAAGCTTTAGAACTCATTAAATAATAGAAACTTATATCATTTACATTATTCACTGCATTTTATTTGTCCTAATATTAACTTTCTTAATAGTCTCATTTTAAATTTCATCTTGAGAGGTCTCAAATTTTACTTATTATGTAGAGTATTTATACAGCATTAAGCGTAATTACTTTGTACCGAAGAGCGGCTATTAAAACAAAAATATAATGCGAATTTTAATGAAGATATTCATACATCTAAAAGTAAGCTACTACTAATTTAATTTTTTGATTCAAGAAGTAAATGGACAAGAAACGTCGGGGTTCATAGCAAAAAAAAAATCATTAGCATATGCGTGACTGTTGCCCGTAGCCGCTTGTATTCAGAGTCGGATACAACTACTGTAAGTCTACTTACAATGTGGAAAAGAGGAGTCCACGCGAGGATTGGAGTGTGTAGTCCTCTACCGGTTCATGCCCGATACCCGATGACGCTTACGAAAATCTGTTTCTATGCAGCTTCCGCACACGCGTCCGAGATTTTACGCTCATCCCAATGTCTGGGCTACGAAAATAAAAGTGTATGAACATGAGTTTTTCTATGATGCGTATATGCTAGAGAAAGAGAGAGATAGCGTACGTCCACGAGAAAGTAAACGAGAGTTCGGGAGGAAACGCCGGAGAGAGACGGAAGATAAAAGCGGACCAGATATGGCTGGGCGATGAACGAGAAAGCGAAAGTTTTAAATCTGAATGGAAGGACAGAGATTTTTTTGCGCGTGGCATACTTTGAGTTAAAAAAAATTTCACGATTCACAAAGAGACAGCACGTCAAACAAGCTGATCGATTGTTATCGCTTTTACTTTCCGCCACTGTATAAAGCCGATTTAAAAATTTTCGATTAAAAAATGTCCATCGAGGATCGCGTTTACTTAAAATGAAGTTAGGCTTAATATTAAAAAGCGCTTTATTAGTTATGGCATCGCCCTTCTGTTTTTAACGTTAAACTCACCACAAGTACTTAGAATAATATTTAATTTATTTCGTCATTGACATTTCACGAGCCAGTAACTTTCATCTTATGATAACGTAAACCTAATAACTATAATAAATGTCTGCGTGAATCATTATATAGCTCGATGTAAGGTTTATCATGCGAATGTTTATTTTAATGAAGATTTTTTGAATGCATGAAAGAGTAGTCAATTTTAAGCCTTTTTAATATTTTAACATATTTTTAAATTAAACTAATTATAACTACTTTAGTATTAGGCATCAAATTTTTAATTTAGTAAATAGTTTAAAATAAAAATTAGAGGAAAAATAATTTTAATACAATTATTTTTCATTTTGGCATTCAAAAATGGCTCACGCTTTTTTTATATATTATAGCAGATCTATTTTTATCTGACTAACCAAGTTTTTCATATATTTATTTATGCATTATTAACAGCGAATAAGGAGAGTTCACTAGTAATTTTTTTAAATTTGATTTCAAGGTACAAATACTTTAAAAAGTTTTTGTATACAAATATGTGATTACAAATATATATATATAGGATAAAAAAATTTGCAATATATATATGTTAAAATAGTTAATATGTCAAAGTTGAATAAAGTTACTTGCCTGCTTTTTATATCCGTTTTGAAAATTGAGGCAAACCAGGTGGTAAATTGCAAACATATAATAATAAAAGCTCGAAGATTGATTATTACAGGTACCGCTTTTATATGATTAATAAAAATATATCCGAAAGAATATTTATTACTTCAAAAAAAAACACTCCAACAATACTATTGCGCAGCTTGTCATTTGTATTTTTGAATTCTTAAAAATGCATATTATTTTAAGCTATTAAAGCTATTTAAGCTATAAAACATCAAACCGATTATTTAAAAATAACAAGCAAAAGTAAAAAGAATATAAGTTATGATAGACAGTAAGTTTTTATTAAATTTTATAGTTAAAAAGCAGATTTTGTTATATTTATTGCTGTCAAGAAAGTAAATCCTTTCTCTTTTTCTTTTCAAAATCTATTACTGCGTAAAAGGAATATCATCTGTAAAAAATGAGTAAAAAATGTAGAAGACTTTCCTTCTGGAATTTAAAATTTCTCTAATATTTTTCGTGTAATTTTATCATGACATTGATTAAGATCATAAGAGTAATGTTTTTTAATGAAAATGATTATTATTCAAAGCCATATGTATCATTTTTAAATTTAAACGTTGATCTTAATTAGAAGCATAAAAAATTATGGCTAACTCATAAATGTCATTGTAAAATTAGTTATTACCTTATTTATTACACATGCATTTGTAATGTTTAATTATTTCAATGCGTAGAGTTGTTCAAGAGATAAAAATGAAATTGACAAATAGATTTGTAAGAATAATGATTGTGACAGACGGGTTATATTTTTTTAAAATATGGTTAATAAAAATTTTTCAAAATAATATTATCAATAATAAAAGAAACACTTATATCTACTAAAAAAATATTGATAAAACTAAATACTTAATATATCTATTTAAGACAATTTTCTAAATAGTACTAAAAAGTTGAGTAGTTTCAAATTATAAATAGTTAGTATTTAAATCAATATAATTTTCATAATTTTTATTATTTTTCTTAAAAAATATTTAATCTTAATAAATACGCGCAGTAGATATGAGTTTAACATACAGAATACTTAATAAAATAGAATATTTTAATGTATGTAAGAAAACATAAGACCTTAATATTACTAAATATTTTATTACAATGAATATATAACTATTATTACAGCACATATCGTAGCCTTTTAAATGGATTGGCATATATTTATCATTTAATTGCTACAGTAACGAGGCGTGCTAGTTTTTTTAAAATTCTTGTAGAACGAAAGTTAATTTTTATATTCTGAAGCACACAGTTTCGACAGGTATAATTCGGAAACTGAAAAAATTTTGACACCCAATCCAATTTTTACGAAGCTTCGTAAAGTCCAGTTTGGTTCTAAGCCAGAGATACTGCGGAGAAGAATGAAATAAACAAAAAGAAGCATCAAAAGAGAGAGAAAGTATGAGTCAAAGGGAGAGAGAGAGAGAGAGAGAGAGAGAGAGAGAGAGAGAGAGAGAGAGAGGAGTCGGAAAATAAAGCGCATTCTTAACCAGCTATTCTGCTATCGACAAATAGGCGTGCAGAGATGCTCGGTCAGATAGACTTGCAGATGAGACGCGGGATCGGCGAACTATAGTGGTTTCGTCATAGTGTCGCCACGAGCCATAACAAAATGCATGTAATCTGCATACAGACTGTCGGCTCGCTCCGACATTCGCGCGCGAGTATGTGCAGCTACGCGGTATCCTGAAAACGGAAAAGCAACGGTTCGGATCTGGGAACGATGTCGCGCCCGATGCAGCCGCGCAACTGTTTAACGTGTAACCCAAATCACCCACCTCCTAAAATCCATTTGCGATGACGATATCCTCGAATGCGAGCCCGGCGGGATGAAGTGGAGGGCAGACACGTTGCGATAGGTTCCTTTTCCGCGTTGCTGGCACCTCGCGCGGAACTGAAAAGCGATGGCAGACACTTTTTCACGAACCGGCGAGCGCGAAATTTTTACCGTGAAATCGTCGACGCTATTAAGTTCATTAAAGTATACCAGAGTAAGGATCGCTACGATCCTCGCTAGGATCTCTTATTTTTACTTTGCTTTTCCTGAAATATTTTCATTGTTAAATTCGTCTTCCGCTGGCATGTCTGTACAGGCGTGCTTTTCTACGATCGTATGATCAAACAATGTAATTGCTTTTTGATTTAGTAACCTTATCGGTAAATAAAAGGCGCGGATTTTTACATTATGGCATCGTAATCTCAACTCGACTAATACATTCGTTCCTAATATATATTTTAATTATTTTTACAGGATCTAAAAAATGGTCTCTGTTTCTTGCACATGAATTTTGTGATTTTACTTATATCTTGTTATTTGCGAAAACAATGTTTCAAAAGAAAAGTAAGTTGTACTGTGGGCATTAACCATATTTAAAAAAAAGCAAATATTTTTCCTTTAGCTATGTAATACAAAGACGTCAATTGAAACGACTCTATAAATACTTTCTTCTGTATTAATGAAACAACATAATATTAGCAAAGTACTTGTTTAAAAAAAAATATTGTATTGAAAATTTAAAGCTACAAAAAAGCATAATTTATTTCTCAATTTTTATAAAATCTAATTAGTAATATAATATTTAATGAACGAAAAATCTAACCATTCGACGATAGGAAATGCTATGATACTCAGTATTTTAAGCTCGAATAATAGATATTCAGCGATGTAATGAAATAATTCGGGAATATTGCAGAGCGAGTCGTTTTCGAATTTCGAAAAAAAACGAGACGGAACATTGAAAAAAATAACGACCGACTAAATTTCAATTTGATTTCATCTTCGAGGCTTAAAACAACGTCTTTTTGGTTGTCTTGTCAGGGAGAAGAGAAGCGCGCGCAAGTCTGCCGGCCTGCGAGTCAATAGCCTCTGAGGTGAACTTATCGGTGGAGAGAAGAAAAATAAAGTAAGTGATCGAACGTGAGGAAGCGGGTATATACGCGACACCCTGTATATTTATTCGGAGTCAGGTGCACGGCCGAATGCGAGTGGCGCGCAACACGAGCGGAAATAGCTTCGCGTCTCGACAAGAGAGCGGGAAAATCGAAAACGAGTCTGCGAGCAGCGCACCGAACGTCCCACCCGTTACGATATGCATCGTGCATTTGTTTTCCTTTTCCACATCCCTGTACGAGGCTCTGACTCGCGCAGTCGCTCGGACCTTTTCCGATTCCTCGGGGCTATAGCGCCGAGGGAGGCTGAGCGAAACAAAAAAAAAAGAAACGAGAGCGAAAATCGCGCGGAAACCTCGTCGGGCCGAGCGAAAAAAATTAGCCCGCGACCGGAGATCGAGCCTCGAGACCATAAGTTCACACGTTCTCCCTTTTTTTCTATTCGGCTCCTCGTTCCCATTTACTTATCAGAAGTCGCTAAACGTACGCGAGTGCCTCCAGTCCCCATATCCGGTCGCAACTACTTCAACTTCATACCCGAAGCGCACTGACAATTTCACCGGTGCACAGATTTGTCTCCGCTCTACCCGCCATTGCATTTTATCCCTCTCGTGCTCACGCTCCTCTCCCTCCTCCCCCCAATAGACTGACCACCAGTAGCGCGACTCAAAGACTGCAAATGAGTATCGAAAAGAAAACAAATTTTCATGGCAATAATACTGCATTGTTGCATGTGACTACTTCCAATTCTCTCGTTATGATTAATTTAGTTATTTTTGCCATCAACTTCGCATTCTCGTTTTCTTAATCTACTTGAAGGGCGAGAGCAAAATAAAGGACCGTCAGCAATTCAGGGAACCTATTCATCGAAATTTTCATTTCTATATAATTTCAATAGGCACGATCATTGCGAAAAATTACAAATTACACCAACACACTCAAGCGAAGCTTGTTTTGCTGCTAACAAATAATTGCCCATTAAGTTCACAAGAAACAACTACTCAGCGGTACGTAATAATGACAAAAAGAATTCTGTTTTCGCGTATCTTTGAACGCATTTTTCAACAGAACATTAAATTCCCGAATTTGATTATTCGTATCTAACGCACATCTCGTCGAAAACTTCATCGTTTGGCGTCCCAGATCTTCATGTATCATTTCGATGTATCATTAATGCCCGCACGCGTCGCCGTACACTCGTTTTAAGTGCAAGTCCCTGCTCATCCCTCCCTACTATGCATCCAACGCACCTCGACGCTGCAGCAGCATCATCCATCCGCCTCTCGAAGCCCCCGTCGCCGTCCGCGCCGCTCTCCGGCCTCGCAACCCCGACCACCCACCATCGCCGGCTCCCCCCCCCCCGCCGGGGGCCGCCGTACGTACTTCCCCACCCCGGCCCACCGAGAGGCCGAAGTTTCGTACGTGCAAGCGTAGCTCCCCGCAGATTCGTCCGACCGCCGACGGCCCCGTCCTCGGGCGCTGGCCCCCTCCCCGCGCCCCTGCTCCTTGTTCTGCCCACCTTTCAGCCGCTGTAGCGCGCGACGGCACGCGAACCAAGGCGCAAGGGGTGCGTACGAGGAGCGCCGTCGTCGCCCCGTCGACGAGGGTACTAGCAAGCGAGCGCGGCGGCGAGGAGCGGCGGGGGCGGCGCTTTTGCCCGAAGTTTTCAACGAATAAGGCGCCGTCGCGCCGACGCGTTGCCACGCCTACGTCAGGCCGAACGAGTAGGCGCGCGCACTTAGCCGGGCTTTCCCTCTTCCGCGCGCAATCGATGTCGCGCATATCGCCCGACGCCCCCGGCCGCTCGTCGGCCTTGGGCGAGCCGCGCGGCTCGAGCCTCTACCCTCTCGGGGCGCTCGCGGTGCCCGAGGACGCCGGTGCCGAGCCCGACCTACTACTCGGAGACCTCCTGCGCCGCGTCTTCACGGGAAGGAGGCACCGCGGCGGCCTGGGCTATCTGGGCCAGCGCGTCCCCTCCCCCCACCCGCCGATCGAACCTATCGAACCCAGCCAAGTTCAACGCCACCTTTTTCCTTTGCTTTTTGCTCGACTAGATGAGCGACGCGCTGCGCTGAGCTGCTTTGTTTTGCTCTACGCTCGTGGCTCCGCAAGGGAATTGGGTCAAGTTTTATGGTTAAGTTACACGTGGCCGAGTGGCCGAAGAGATACGCTGCTGCTGCTGCTGCTGCTGCTGCAAATTGAATGAACGTACGTCGGGAGGGACGTCGATTTCGACCGGTGGTCATGGGGAAGAAGGACCTGTGGGTCAGGGACCAGATGATAAGAGCACGCGTATGGCTTTTGCACGCTTCTTGTTGATGGTTTTGATCTTCTTTCAATGGATAACCCCTCGTCGCAATCAACTTACGACGACATGGTTTTTTCGCTAAGTCGACCTCCCTATGCAAACGTTATTAGTCCATTACGATTTTACATATACAAAACATTTTCAATTTTAATTGCAACTATTGTCGCATAAAGACCCATTTATACAATCAGAAATACACTTTCTAGAAATACGATGCAAAATATTTAAGAACCAAGGAGGCTAATTAACACTGAAAATTACACGATATATTCAATTATAAAATAAGAAAAAGCCTTGTTATATAATTTTGCTTCGATAAAGTATAATTGTAATCTTCTCGTATATTTGCATCTCTTGAGGGTTATTAAAATACATGGTCCACTCTCGAAACGTGATACGAACTTTTACATTGCCTAACTGAAGTTCCCGTTTTAAGTATTTCGAATAAATATTATTCTTGACGCTTTACTTTATTTATATTTCAAAAAGTCCCGTGGATTATTCTATCACTGTTAAACCGCACATCGGCGATAGGCAAGTGGCTCAGCGTGAAATATAAGTAATGGTCAGCCATCTACGGCCGTGTCCCGAGCCCCGTCGGGGTCCGCTCGATTTTCCGACGCGTAATGTCCTGAATAATAATTGGCTTTACTCACCTCAGGGAGAGGCAACCCACGTCGACTCTGGCCACGGCGATCTCCATTTTTCTAGTCTGATCGAAAATTTTCATCGGCCGCGCATGTCATGTTTGCACGGCCGTCAACCAGCCACGAGTTTACTCCAGGATGTATGAGTTTGTCGAATTAGCAGCGTGTTTAATCAAGCGCGAGGATGATCCTTCCGGTGCAGGGGCAGTGCAGACAATACAGATCTATAGCTTTTTGACGATTTCGACATGTTTGTACGGAATAAAATTATATCCCGGAAAATGCTGTAATTTATTTTATTGAACAGACGTCTCCCATCCGACTTCTTTATCGATTCGACTCAACAAAGAAAATCTATCACATTATAATGCACAAACCAAAATTAAGCGCGCCATCCTTTAAGATTCACGTAGTGCTCAAACTTATGCCCGACATTCATCGATATATAACAATTCGTACAATGTCTTGATCATTTCGAGCGATGTCTTAATTTTATCTGTCTTGTGATAAATATCTTACGATCTAACACGATACAGATTTTTTCTAATATTTAATTAGAATAAGGACATACTTATCGCGTATTTCGATTTCAAACGTTTCATTTCTTCTCTGAAATACTTCGAATAAAATGTATTAATTTAACGATTTCTTTTAACTGTACAATAAATAAACAACGCAAGTGTAATATACATTAAGTTTTTGTGCATCCTCAACAAGTTATGCTTAAAAGCTAAGTTACATTTAACTAATGTTGCTTTACAATGAATGCGAACCAAATTAAACTGATCCTGTTAACTGACCAGTTGATAATGAATGTGAGCCTACTGAGTATATTAGGAATACATAAATGGAACATACAAGTAACAGAAATGATAAAGGGCCCTAATGAAAAGAACACACATGATAAAAAAAGTTAAAAGCCGCCGAAAACTTTTTAACTCATAATAATACCAATCTATTTACAAGTTAGTTATTATTCATGATTTCCATTATCTCTTACAAAACAAAATTGTTTACAAAGATTGGACGAATCTAAAATTTACGATAATTACAACGACTTTTATTATCAACAACTAGTGATAAATATTATTAGTAGTGCATATTAAATGGATTTCTAATGCATTTAATGTACTTTAACAAACGAATCGAGTTGTATAAATCGAAATAAGTTTATTTTCCAGTTTGTAATAATTAACTTGGCATAATGTTTAATTAGTCCCGCGCAAAAGACAGTTCAACTTTATGAAAAGTTAATCTTTGCAGATCGCAAAAAATATTTGCAAATGATCAAATGAAGAGAAATCAAAAGTTTCTTGCTTGCCCTTTATTGAACGTTATCGTTATACTTGGCTATTACATTATAACTTAATCCGATTTTAGAAAGCACTTTTCATGGTACAAACTTACATTTAGATATTATTTAACTTATCCTATTAATTACGGGTTTTTCAAGAATATGCTTTTCCAAAAATAAAAGAGCTGTAATAGTAATAAAAATCGATTTTTTAACAAAGTTGGTCCCACATGTAAATTATTGCAATGCCATGCGTGGCTTGTATGCACGCAGAAAATTTTTAACCGTAGGTGAAATTGCATGCGCATCCTCGTCGATCTTTCATCAGAGGATGACTCAACGAATTTACCGAGCCTGAAAAAGTGCTACGTGTGCCTCACTCATGCTTTCTCTCCTCTCTCTCTCTCTCTCTCTCTCTCTCTCTCTCTTCCTCCATCACTATATATGTATATATATAAACATATATTTATATATATATATATATATATATACATATATATATCTTCCATACTCTTTTATTCACACAAGCCTCCTTTCAATTTTTCACTCGGAGACTATGCAACTGGAATATTTTAGTAGGTGGCAAATTTTTTGTTAATTTCACAACCGCATTATTCAACATTTTTTCAATATTTTATGAATAAATAGAATTTTAAAAAGTGATGATTTTGCCATGTTTTGTCGAAAGCGGCCGTCATTGTAAAGTAAAAATAATGTTAACAAGCTATAAGTTAATTAAATTAATTTCCATCACGAGTAATTAAATAAAAAATAAAATATATTTAACAATTATTACGGCACAAAAATGGATAATGATAGCAG
Organism: Kradibia gibbosae; assembly: GCA_018907135.1. Classification (NCBI taxonomy): domain Eukaryota; kingdom Metazoa; phylum Arthropoda; class Insecta; order Hymenoptera; family Agaonidae; genus Kradibia; species Kradibia gibbosae. The sequence goes on from JACCHX010000001.1 coordinate 17,490,741, forward strand.
AAAATGTTATACAGTTTTTATGCAAAAGTGACCAAAAGAACTACTAAAATGAATTTTATTCCTGTCAAAACTAGGTTGTCTGAAAAATTAATTAAACGAGCGACGCGCTAGCAATTAAACATTTGAGTTTTAAAAAATTGAAATATAAAAAAGTCCATGCGATCAAGCGTTCCGTGCATTTATATTTCTCTCTATCCATCCCTGTTTATCCTTTATCTAGAAAATCCTGCTGATGCTTATTCCCTCGGTTTTCATTGCCTATCCGAATCTACTTTACCACAAGATACATTTGGAACAGTCGTGAACTGTTTTGCCGACTCCATGTGACTGAAAAATTGCGCAACGGCAAATTCCAAAATACCTCACGAGCGTCACTGTTGTCGAAAAAACACAACCAAATTAAACTAACTTCTTACAGTAAATCCTGATTGAAATTATTTTCAATTATTTTTCACACAAATAGATCTAATTTCTCAACAATTCGGAATTAATTTGTTTCAAATGTTTACGATTCCAATACGGATCATGCAATGAAAAATGTTAATATCTGTTTATCAAGCAAATAATCATATAAATTATAAAACCATGAACTTACAATTAATAACGAGCACGTTCCGTTTAATAAATATCAGCTGTCTGTTCAATGGAAAGATCGGAGAAAAATACCAAAACAGTAGCACAAATTATCAAACGTATGATTTGTAAAAGAAAAAAAAATTACGTTTAAACTATATTTAACTATGTTAAAACTAAATTTTCGGTAAAACTGCCTAAGGAAACATAGTTACAATGAACTTTTAAAATAGTGAAAAACTGCAATTCTTAGTAAAACAACCTAATAGAACAAACGTATAAAATATTAGATAAATAAAATTATTTTTTTTTGGAATAACAATCATGCATAAGTAATAATTTTTTACAATATCATTACTTGTATACTAATTATTAATAAAACTATGCTACTTGTAAAATTATGGTAAATTACATCGCGTTCAAGATTAAAGAAATAATATATAATAAAACTCGTAAACAAAGAACGCGTTGCATCCGTTAACATCTCATTTTGGGCAGAGCTCTCAGTTGGCTGAATCATCACAAATTACAAATGATGGAGCAATGTTGTACGATATCATTCGCACTTCGGCTCAAAGATCAATCTTGCTTGTATCAAGTTCATCTTGACCTTCATAATTTGTTTCCGTCACCGTTCCAATGGAGCGAAGGAGCATGAACGAAGCGCCCGCTTTGCCTTTATACCCATTCTCGATGGCAAGGCTCCTACCATATTGCCAATGCTACCACCGTTCCCTAATAATCCCCCCGCCAGTGCGGCAGTACGAATATTACCTCAACACCGTCAACACACCGATCGATTTCCTTGCGTATGCGTATTGAAGGAGAGGGGGCTTGTAGGGACAATGGAAATAAAAAGTAAACTTTCCATTAACCCACATATCACCCATACGATCAGGACAAAAAAATGACAGACAGGGCGTCGAACGGGCCGCGGTCCTCGGCTCAGAATGCCTATCGATGCCAATGCCGACCATTTATCGTCATTTATATTTGAAATAATGTGCCATTGCTTATATTATTTTTTCCCATATATTTATCGCATCCATACTAGGAATACCAATATGATCTATTATATTTTTAAAACTATCCTGTTAATGCAAGAAGCATTTAAACGCGGACCTTGGGATGATATTATTGAATTTTTTTTATTAATTTACCTCAATAATAGTAACTTTTGCGTAATCAACATTTTTTTTATTCTATCCTATTTTATTGTCACCTATTAATGATATCAATGATAATTAAAGCATATACAATTCATGAAGAAAAATTACACTTATCACTAGGAAAAAAAAAACGTATGCATCAAAAATGATTTATGTAATTTACTAATCAAATCACGACCTCGTATAACTTTCATTTGTGTAAAGACGTGGATAAAAATTCTTCGTAAATCGAGGTAGAAAAAAAATTAACTTTTATGTATTAGGTCACGTATAAATTAAAACAAAAATTTCCTTATTTTTAATGGTATTTTCGGAACCTGTATAATAATAAAATTCTTACGTATTTTGGTAAAATATTCAATATTATTTTACTATATATACTGGTTAAAAAAAAACAGATTTTTTTTTAATAAAAGTGCTACAGTTGATGTTATTATTTATAAATTCTAAAAAGAACTTTAGTAAATCCTAGTATAATTATATTAAAAATATACTTTGATATCCAGTTTCAATTATATTTAATAATTAATTTAAAAAGTTTAAAATGTCATGATCCCTTTCCATTGATTCAAAATATGCGTAAGCTTAAATAACTGACTTTTAAAAATTGAAATATATATTATAAAAAATGTATCTTAAATGGAAATATTCAAATTTTCAAACTAATAAAAAATCGATATCACATTAATTAGCTGAAAAATACTTCATAAAGGTACATTCAGTTACGGACTTTATTAACAGATTATTTAAATATTAAATACTATTTACTTTGAGCTGGAGAATAGAAATAGTATAACAACTTTTTATGTTTTCATTGTTTAAATATAAAAACGTACTATCCTTAAAAGTCTACGTCGTGTTTGTAATACCTTGCAATGTAATAACTTTATAAAATTCTATAGCAGTACTCAGAGAATTGAATTTCGAATTCTCAAATGTTCTCATATGTTCTCAAATTTACTACTCGTAAGTAAACATTAAATAAAGGCATGAGAAAATTTATCATTCCAAAAAATTTCAGAAAATAATGTATTCTTTTTATCTCCCAACAATAAAACTAGCAGCGAACGGAAAATAAATACAACTCGCGCGTTCAAGCACGAATTATAATGACCTGAAAACACTTGAGCTTTAAACGTAATACGACAATAATTCCTCTGCTTTGCAACTGTCAAACGAATAAAATCTCCGTGGAGTCAGGGAGGCCGAAAAATGCGTGCATATATCAAACTTACATACTTAATCCAAACAAATATAATCGATAATTCAACGCTGCTTGCGCTCTTTCAAAATAATAAATACACACATACACACACACACACACACATATATATATATATATAGACGAGGGCGAGCATATACGAATGAATCTTCGATGAATAATCCTGCGATTCTTCGAGTCCATACTTCACGACACTCGTCATTCCTCGCGTAGCCCATCTTTCATCCATTCTCTGAATATGATAAAGAACCCGAAGGAGGAAAAAACAACGGCCACTGCAACGGCCTCACGGCAAAAAGGAGCCAAAACAAGAAATAAATCCTCAGAAAAATCCCTTAATTAATGTCCGGGGCAGGAGTAGCCGTCAGCGGGCCAGTGTTAAATCCCCGTCACGGCAACGTTGTTGAATATTTTAGCCTTCTCGCTCTAGTCCTCGCGTTGCGCTTTGCAAGCGGACTCGCGTTCGCAACTCGAGCACTCTTCGAGCTCTCCCTCTCGCTCCTTTTCCATTCCTATTGCGCTCTCGATGCTCTCGATGCCCTCGATGCCCTCGATGCTCTCGATGCACTCGATGCTCTCGATGTATGCCGGCCCACGAAACAAGGACGAAACATTACAAAGGTGGAAAAGCGCGAGAGAAGTGCAGGGAAATTATTTCCGACTAAATGTTTAGTGTCGAATTCGACGGAAAACCTTTGTCCGCTGTCGCTGCGACCGCGTGGCCTTTCTGGCTTCGTTATTCAATGAATTATTCATTCGCACAGGCCCTGGATTTGCCCTGCTTTTTCGCCTACTAGAAGCCAACGCCACTACCTGGTCGTTTCGCCTACGTTTTGCTGTTGCGGAATGCAAATCCATACCATTCGACGGCCTGTTATCCCGCGGAACTCGCTTCCTCCGCACATCCCGTTCCTTCCTCCGCCGCTCACCCGCTACCCTACCTTCTCACCGATTCACCGACCGCCCTCGCAACACCGCACGGGTACAATTGTGTCATTGCTTGTAAATAAAAACAGGGACGGTCAGATGAGCCTTGATTAAGGCAACCCGCTGATCCCGATTGATATCGATGCCTGCTTTATGAAATTCTTCTTCAAGACGCTCCTTAACAGCGCTTTTATCATTAATGCAAAAATACGTTATAATTTAAAGGCATTCGCATTTTAGCTCGAACCGCGTTTCAAAAACTCTTTTTGTTTTTAGCTTAAATTAAAAATATTATTACTAATTGCTCTTCGATCGTTAAATATTGCTCGAGTAATAAAAATACTGAAACTATTCTCTAACAGATAATGTTACAAAGGCTTTAAATTTTCGTTAAATGTACCACAGCTAGAGGACATTGATCAATTTCTCTTGTAACTACATTAAAGTACTTGTTTCGACATTTAAGCAAGCTGCAATCAAATATAGAAAGTTTTAATTTGAGCTTGTCTGCGATCACGGTAAAAGTTTATTTTAATAAAAAAAACATTTATTTAATTATTCCCCATTTTCATAATAGACGCGATATTCTGGAAACGTATACAATTTTAGATGTATTTGTTGCACAATTTTATATTTATCGTAATGAAAAGTATTGATACAATATTCCGAATATGATGAATTATTCATTTTTATAGGCATGCTAACCTGCTAACTAATAAAGAAATTTTATTGAAAAAGAATTTGTTTTTGTGTTGATATAAGATGAAAGCCTTTATTACCACTTGCCAGTAGTGTAAATGAGAACTGTGAATATGTAACAAAGGCTGCCTATTTTCAAAAGGCTGTCACAATAACTCAGTAATTTTTAAAATATTTCATTCCAATTAATAAAGTTTTCGTCTGTCAATGCGAAAGTATTTTTGTATAGTTATAGGGGGCAATGAGAGAGGCCAAAAAATGATTTGTAACAAAAATCGAAACAGTCATCCTCGATGTCAAAGGATAACAGTGGTGTATAAGCCCCTGACTCAGGTGGCTCATACTCGTGTCTCCTCGTTATATACATTCACGCGCAGTCACGTCCATACGTAAATATCGGCTAGGAATCGGTGTCGGAGTGGGAGGGCCGGGGCAAAAAGAGAATATTAAAAAAGAAAATAGAGGAGCAAAAAGCGTCAGCTAGTGTAGGTGGGAGGGTACGAGGAAGAGAGTCGATAAAAAAATGCGACTCGAGGTGGGAGAGAGAGGAGTCGGATGAAAAAAACTGGTGGGCAAGTGAAGTAGCGCAGTGGAAATACAGAGATAGAGAGAGAGAGAGAGAGAGAGAGAGAGAGAGAGAGAGAGAGAGAGCGAGCATTCGACGAATGGAATATCATCGGGGGACAGGGCGGAGAGCCAGGAGAAATATCGATGGGCAGCGGGGCGCGCAACAGAGAGCCGAGGGTAAAAAGGCGTGCGCGAGCGAGAGAACAAGTGGGCGGGTTGGGCGAGCGGGCGGGAGGGGGCTGCGGTCCGGGGGGGAGGGGTGGCAGCGTCGCTCGGCGGCTACGTATACGCGCATATGTGCCGTCGGAAACAAACGTTCGATCAGAGTGCCGATTGTTGCCAATCATACGTTGCCCCTCTGTCCGCGACTCGCCGCGGATTCAGTTCGGCATTTTTACGCGGCAGGGTAACTGCGTGTCGGCTACGAGTCCTCAGTGCAGAGCAGAGCAGTCCTCGGTGCGCCCGTCCACGCCGTAGCCAGCCACTAAGTAAGTACGCGTGTCATCGCCTAGTGAATAAGCGTCATCGGGCAGGGCTCGGCCGCGGGTCTCCGTCCGGGGGATGATCAAGGCGGACTCGGGAGGAAGGAGGACACTGCCGGGCTGACGCTGGCGTTCGATGATTGATGACGGTGGCTGCGGCGGGGGCGGCGGCGGCGGCGGCGGCGGCGTCAACCACGGCATCCCGTACGAGGGAGAGGGGGACGAGCTCGCGGAGGTGGGACGTAGACGGACCGAGCCTGCTTCCGCCTCGACGGGCGGCGCGCGCGCGCGTCTCCGAGTTTTTTCGAAGGTGGTCAAATGACTTGGCCGACGACGAGAGGGCGAGCTCGCGGTAAGGGGATCGAGGATGGAGATGCCGAAGAGTGGCTTGGCCGTGCGGTGTCAGGGCGAGGGAGGAGGATTGCGGGGGACCAAGTCGGACGCAAGGACGATTGGGTAGGATGTAACAGGCGGTTAGCCTTGATAGTCGGGAGCCAGCGAGGATCGGCTCGAAGGGACGTCGCATCTTACTTACGGTGGGCTTGGCCGGTATTCCTGCTGCGCCCCGGAATTCCTGCGGGCAGTGGATTTCAAAAAAAGGTAACCATAGCGGACCTCGTTCTCGTGAAAAATTAGGTTACGTCGGAGGGAGTCGTGTAAGGGTTAATCTTGGTCGAGGGAACGGCAGCGATCGCAAGATCGAGAGCCAAAAGAAGTTCGACGAACAATCGGGGAATAAAGAGTCTGAGGGGAAGGTTGGGCGGAGGGGTGGGTTTCGCAGACTTGGAGACGCGGAGGAGGACCGGGTACGTGGGCTCCGGGGCGCGGAGAGCCTCGACAACCCCTACCTTCCTCGCTGTTATCCCCACCCTTACGAGCTGGCCCTCACCACCCGACTTCTCTCTCTCCGTATATGGTAAGTAATAGTGTAGGCGCGCAAGCGCTTTTTGCGAAAAATCAATAAAACGAAAAGCTTATCTAATGCTTTCGCGCGCGGTCGGCTCAGGGGTGGACAAGCGGCTAGACTCCGCCTTCGTCTAGTCGCAATGCACGTGCATGCTTTGGAAGAGAGCGGCTCACCCCCCACCTCCGAGCCCATGCTCGTCGTCGGCGTCCCCTCCACTTACCGACCCACTCTTACTCCCCTACCCGGCCCCGGCGGTATCGAGCGCGGGGCGAGAAGGAGAGCTCAGAGCAGTCAGATGATCATCTAGATGAGCGAGGGGATATCTCGACCCCCACTAGCCTCGAGCTCGGAGTGCATCAAACCTGCCGAGGTTGCCGGCGGGACGCCGTCCCCGCTCACCTTTGGCGTCCGCCTCCTTTATATCGGGCTCCTTGCTAAACTTAAGAGCGATGAAAAAATTAGAGCCCTGAGGAGCAAATCACGACGGCGCGGAGGAGGAAGGAAGAAGGGAAGTGTGACAGCTCGATCGGAGACGGTTCGCTCCTTTAGCCGGACGCAACGGGATCGAGCTTCACGCAGGTCGTTCCCCATTGGAGATTCTTATCTTCTCGCTCCTTGCCGACGATGTATTCGATGCACTGCCTGCACTATTAGGGAATGTCTCGAAATTCAGCGAAACATTAAAATATGCGAATAAATGGGGCAGAACAAGAGCCGGGCTAAGCTTTCTAAAATTAGACAGACTTTTATAAATTGACAGAATAGCGCAAAGAATATGTGGTGGCGTTAAAGAAAGGACATTGTACCTGAAAATTTTATTGGCTCTTCGGTATATTTTTATCCTTCCCGATCACCTGGGCTACAAGCAGTTTAATTCAATTTTTATACAATCAGGTTCTCCCCGTAGTTATTAACTTACAACATTAGCCTCACTCGATGATCGTCTGTTCGTGAGGTGTATTAACGTTTTCCCGTGTCAGTCAGAAGGTATAAATTCAAGAGAGTGAGCATTTTTTTGAGAATTTTTCGCCCCTGTTGCGCTCTTGACTATATACGTAAGTCGGGATCTGTCGCCAAGAGGAAGGAATGAATTCTGCTGAGCACGAGACGACTCATCGGGATCATCGGGCTTCGGTGTCCGGGTAAAAACCGGGGGCATGAACAACAGCATATGTGGGACGCGTATGCGGAAGGCCGCGATTAGGTTTGCGGTCGGCGCCGGCAAGTCTCTGCCTGTAATTCCCAAAGAGTTTAGTACAGAGTAGGTACCGAATGTCTGTGACCACTAACGTCTAAGAGGATTTTACTTAACCGGTGGTCTCACTTTTTCCAATAAACACGATTTTTAAAGTCGGGAGCTCGGGCCTTGGAAGCAACTATTCAACATCGTTTACATAAATCTATGTACCTTTTAAGCCGAACACATGGTTTACAGCAGCATTAACATTCTGTTGTTAGAATGTAAATAATAATCTATTTTAAGATTGTTAAACAAATTCCGTACACAGCTATAAAATACTTATTTAACAGCGAATCTATTTTTATTTTAGCGTTTTATTTCTGTTAAAAATTTACTTTATCAATATTCCTTTTTTCGTTGAATAATAACCTCATCAATTTTAAGTCGAAAATAATTAACTGCCATTAATATTTATTTACAATCTTAAGACAAGTACAGCTGTTTTATACGATTTCTTTGTTAACTGCAATAATACAATTCTTCTTTCATGTTAGAAAATCTAAAATGACGAAGAAGAAATTTCATTGATATACTATGGTTGTACATTTTATATAAAGAATGTAAACAAAAAAATACAAAAGGTACATGTAACTATAATACTCTAATCACCTAATGTAAAATTAAATATCTAATTATTATGATTCAAATACTCTAAATGTAATGCATATAAATAAATTAATATTTAACATGTTATTATCAACTACAATTTTTGTGTGCGTTCTAAATCAATGAATACATATATGAAATATGCGATGGAATTTTAGCCAAAAACCACTGAAAATATCCATGAATCGATTCACCAATCTCTATAATAAAATTCGGATACAAAAAATTCAATTAGTAATTACATACATTAACTTTAATGGACAAATACGGTAATGCATACAGAATAACCTGTAAACATTACCTAATTAGTTGACTTATGCGATTGTTTGAATAATTAAATAGAAATAAAAAATTATTAAATATTTAAAAGAAAGATTTTTAATACAAAAATTAAACTTTTATAATTATTAAATTAGTTATAGACAAGTACAAACCAGTAAACTGATTTTAATAACATTTTTTTATATTTTACATTCATATACTAAATATTGTTGTAGGATTTAAATAAAAATACGTTTTAAAAATACGGTACAGATTTAAGCATGAAATATGTTTTTGATTTATTAATTTTTTTAATCTTTTGTAGGGTCTTTTGAAAAATAAAAATACTATGAAAGAAAAGGAATATTGTAAATATAAATGTTTATACAGTGTAAACTCAAATTAATGATTTATTTTTATAAGCAAATTATTTCGAATCATAATTAATATTTTCATGGATTATTCAATTTTTCTATAAAAAAAAAGTAACACTTTTTCTTATTTTTTACAGAGTCTCCAGTATTTATCACCCAGGAAAATTAAATTTCATTTGTAAACTATACGTTTATGAAGTTTATGGTGAGCCAGAGAAGTAATTTTTCCAACTTCTAAATTGCTATCCAAGGATACTAATAGATAAAAATGAATTGGATAAGCATAAAATAAATTTCGTTAGCTAATAATTTGAAAAAAAACAACTGTTTGCAAAAGTACAAAGCCATTATTCTAGTCGATTAAAAAATGCTTGAAATCTCGGATACGTTAATCGCTTTTGACGGTGCAGGTTCTAACATTAAAATTTATTTTATGAACCCATTTCAATCTTTTAATATGATAGTTCGTCTTTTAATTATAAATTCTGTGTTAAATTAATTATTTACAGTTACATTTATTTTATTTTGAATCATGGTATCTATATTATTATTATTTTATCGCATAATAATTTTACATTACTGTAAAATTTGTAAATCAAATGAAAAAAAAACTACAGTAATAAGAGACAAAAATTCCAACGCATGTTATTTAGTTAAATAAAGAGAAGGAATAATATTATTGAATACCGAGCAGTAAATGAGATTTCTTTATTATTAGATGAGTTTAAACCCTGTTAAAGATTATCAATACCTTGAATCCCATTAAAAGTGAATTATTAGTTGTCTTGGGAGGGAAAAATTCTAATGTTAAAGAAGAATTAAAAATTTGAACAGCTTAAGAAAACGGAGAATTCGCAAAATGTAATCAGGTAAAAATAAGATAATATGATATATGTAATACTCGAAGGTTTTTTTAACACGATAAAAAAGGTTAACCTTGGTCAACTCATTAATTAATAGCTCTCCTCCGTGAAAAGTAGTCCGCCCAAGAAGAATGTGCAAATTCACTTATCTCATTAGAGAAATTCAACCGAGAGGAAAAAACGTCGGGTACGGGCGGTAGGGTTGTTTGGCCTCGGGAGTAAAAGAACGAGCCAAGGGAACCGCGTCCTGCTGGGCAGATGCGGGAGGGAGCTGAGTGGGTGGGGGATGGGAGGAGGGGGGGCGGAGGGTAGTGACGGAAGGTCAGCGGGGAGGTAAGGGCGAACGGAGCGGCCGCACGCCAAAAAAAGCCAGACCATTAATTGTCTTAGACGTTTAAGCGATGTAAACAGGAGACCGTAGGAGCCACGCCGGAATCGGCGTGTGCGAAAGGGAAAGGACTCGCGGAGTGTACATAAGGGGGTAAGATCTCGGTCAAAAGTAAAGCGTATATTCCCTTTTCAGTGTCCGTGTTTTTTCCGCGCACTTTTCGCAATTTTACAAGGACTGTACGTACCCTGAAACCCTTCAACTATAATGCCGACCCTCCCCCATCCACAAGGTTGCCATGGCGACGCGGACATGCGGTATTCCCAGCAGCGCAACCCGTGCCCGCGTCTCGCCCCCGTCTGGCCCGCCTAGGCCCCCCCTTCCCCCTTTCTCGTTATCCCTCGCCCCTACCCAACTCCCCTCCCGCCGTCCTTTGGAGCCGACGACGCCACCACCGCGGCCGGCTCGACCTACCCCTATTTCGCGTTTCCATCTCGTCAGCCACGACGACGCCCTGTACGACCGCTCCCCCCACCCCGCCGGCGCTTCTGCCGTCCTCGCCACTAGGCAGCCGCCGCCGCCGCCGCCGCCGCCCTCCCGCAGCGCCCCCGAGCTCGGCGAAAAACAAGAGCCTCTGCAGCCTGGCGGATCACGTGGTACCCGCGTTGTTACCGGTCGACTACTACGAGGCCCAACCTGGCGATAGAGACGATAGGAATGATAGGTGGGAGAGAGATGGCCGAGGGGTAGGTTAGTTTCTAATTGCATGTCGGATGGGTGGGACACACGCTCATTCTGAGCGAAAGAGCGAGAAGGAGGGAGGCGAGCCTTGAGAACTAATGCTGGAATTTTGAGGTTAGGGCAGGCTTCTCGCTCCCGATACTAGTCTCTCCCACCCGCCCTGCAGCCCTCCCCCCACTCTCGCTCGATCGCGCGACCTGCTCCTCTTCCGGTATCGCACCCCTCGCCCCTGCCCTATACTATACGCATGCATACATACACGAACGTTCCTCTTTCCCACATCTCCAACTTGTTCCCTTTCAACTCTTCTGTTTGTACCCCCTTGACGGCGGCTGCTGATGCTGCTGGCGCTGCTGCTACTTGTTTTGTCAACGATTCTCATGTGTATGCCGGGAACGGGGTAAAGCTTGGAGCCTAGACTGAAAAATGTTGTGGTGAACCGGCCAGTCAGGACTCATTTTCGAAATCCTGCTCTGTTGAGCCTTGATAAAAGCAGCCCTTAGGAGATAAGGCAACTGACTGATAACATACTTACGCTCTACTCGACCTTTTTCTTACTACATCCCGTCTTCTCTCTCACCCTCTGTCTCTCTCTATCGGTAATAGTCTCACACTATCTTCCTATTACACATGTAGGAACGATTGTATCATCTCCCCTTATTACCTTCTTGTTATTTATAGCGCATTTAAATGACTGTAGAATTACCAAAAAAATGTAATACCGTCGATGAATACAAGTACCATGAATGTGTACCAATAAATAAATGTTTTCGCGGAGAACCTGATTTGCTCGTAATATAAATCTTCTTTGTTAAATATACATCGTCCAATAATTACAATGCCAACTGTATTTATTGTAAGGTATGTATAGAATAAAGGTGCAAATAGACTAAGTACCGTAAAAAAATTTTTTTTTTAATTTTTTTTACTTTTTTCTGAGTTCTTTAAAAAAATAGAAAAAAAAATCAAAAGAAAATTTTTTTTTTTTATTTTTTTTAAATTACCTATGAATTTTTTTTTAAATTTTTATACTTTTTTTTCGTAGATTTTTTGAACGCTGTGAATACTTTTGAATCGTTTAGGGTATTTTTCAACACGGCGAACCACAGCGCCAACTTCTGGGCTCCGCCCTAAAAGATGTGCGCGCGCGCCCGAGGTCTACGATTTGGGCGAGAAAGTAGGAGATGGAGTTGGGGGGAGGGGACGATGAAAGAGATAGAATTAGTTAGGGAGAGAAAGAGAGGGAGGGAGTCAGTTCTTGTTGCTTGGCTGACGTCAAGGATAAATCGAGGGCGAGTGTAAGGGAGTGACTGGGATAGACGGTCATAATGACTTCCCCGGCGATCAATGAAGGAGAAGCGCGCGCAGGTCCGCGGATTTTTTGAAAATCTACTCGTGGCGGATGAGGATTGCCTTCTCTTACACCCTCTCCCAATTGATAATGTGCCGTGCTTCTCGTGCAATTATTCTATGACCTTGGAACTTGGTGGAAGCGCCCTTTTATCGAATTGTTACAAAATGTGCTAAAAAAAGCAAATATCTGAGTAAATTTTTTACTGTTAATAGCTTAACTTTAATATCGCTCGTGGTTCCTTCGTAACTACGACAATTGTTACACCTTTTCATTAAAGTTTTGCATTGCCTTTCATTCATTATTTACATTTATTTAATTATATCTTTTTATACTTTTTTCTTCGGAGAGTTCCCGAGAAACCATCCAGCACCGCCATCTGCTGGATTTTCACTTTAGAGGTCCTAAGTAACGTATGTAATCGAATAACCTAGAAGAGGTTGAGCGACCCCCTGGAAGATGGCGCTCAGAGTTTACCTTCGCAGAAGTCGTTGGTGGTTAGCTAAAAATGGGAGATATCGACCCCCGACGTAGAATAACTTTATAACCGAGCGAGTACATCGAGATGCTATACTTCCCCGGGAAAAAATTTGTTTTTTTCGACATTTGAAGTTCATGCCAATAACAGATAACAACAAAGTGCATTTTATGAAATGATTTCATACGTTCTATCGCCTTGGCCTTTTTACATTGACTAAACTACAGAAAGTCCTTTAAAACTAAACTAATTGTAAGCTGACTATAAATGTGAAGATGATATTACACTGATGGTTATATGCGTTTTAATTTAGCGCCAAAAGTATGCAACTCCTTCAGCCACCCAAGCTCGTTGAAACAGGTACTCCAGAGTGGAGTAGTCGAATGAATCCGTACCCGAACGCAGATTAGCCGGTCGCATCCCACTCATTGGGACTCACGGCATTTCCAATCGCGGCTGAGGCAGAAGCTGCGGCCTGCGATCGGCGGCATACCCACAGAACGCCCGGAGTTAAGTAACCCAGCCCCCTGGTAATCTACGTTGGTCCGCGGCCGCGAAGCATTTCCTCGCGAACCCCGCCCCATAGATCCTCTCCGTCCCTATGAATTACTGGCGTAGGAGAACGTGGCTCGCAGGATAGCGAGGCCGCGGGACCCTGAGTTATGCCGGCCGTGCTGCTCTTGATAGATTTAACGATTTACGAGGCGCGAGAGACGCCCCGGTATGCAGACTGCACTGGAAATGCCGACCCGCATTCTGCACGGGACATCCCCGCCGTCTCCCCCCCGCGGACCCCTTATCCTTTCTCGACCTTTTTACGAGCGTGTCGAGGCTCCTCCGGGGCAAACGAATAGACGAAGCTGTCGGAGACTCGACATCAGCCGTGTCCATGACTTTTCAGCGCTTCGGAATACCCAGTTCCCCTGCCAATTCACAATCGGATTGGTGATACTAGAATTTTCAAATACGATGCTCATTTTTTCTCCTCTATCGCATCTACATTTGAGACTCTGGATTAAAATGGATTTATCCAAAGCTTGAAATAAGCAAGACATGGAATTCCAAAAAATCGTAACCTATTACAAAAACTCCACATAAAGCAAATTGATTAGTTACGTTAAGTAGGAATTCCGTATATATATATATATATAACGACAATAAATTGTAAATAAGCAGGACATGGAATGATAGCTATCATTTGTAATATAATTTTAAAGATAGTGAAATGCTAAGATCAATGTAACGACTCTTGTCGAATAATTGCCTAAAACGGTAAAGAACAGAGAAGGACAGTCGAAGGAAAATTGAGTCGCAGCTAATGAGAGGAAAGGACGATTTAACGGTCGCACACAGATAAACCCCTCAATGCTCGCCACCATTAGCCTTCTATAATCTAACGACGAATCTGCGGAAGGCTTGCGCCATCTCCGCGAGATAGACACAAGATCCGCCCCTTCACTTCCTAGGCGAATTTATGGGACCGGGCACTTAAATGGTGTTTATTGTATGCGAAAAATGATGCCAAACTTCGATTATTATTTATCGATTAACAAGGAAAGTAATCTTGAAAAAATTTTAAACTTACGAAGACTATGCATCCACGTATGTGCAAATATACATTAAAATACATGTGATGATCCAAAATAAGATTTCAATTTTAATTCTGATTACATAATTTAAAAAAAAATTTTAATCTCAAAAAATAAAAAATTTAAATAAAAACTGTGCATGAGATGCTAAATTAGGAAAAGCTGTAATAATATTTTAGAGAATATATTTGTTTATTTATGTAAATCATTAATTAATAAATAAATACGAAATAACAAAATTAGAGAAAATTTTAATGCAAAATATGTTTCACTTTTAAGACTACACTAAATGATATTAATAAAAAAAGATTAGATACTTAGAAATTGAAAAAAATCTTTACATACAGCTTATGAAAATAAAAATTTTTTTACTTAACAGAAATACTTTTCTACTAAATTTCATTACAATACTACCAATATAAAAAGTAAAATTAGTTTATAATATAAAAAACACTCTAATAACTTAGTTTGATGTCGTGAACTAGTTTTTAAAACAAGGAAGAGATTATTTTAACTGCCAATCCTGGCATATGGATAATGAATGTGACAAAGGACAAATATGTTGGCAAGGGGCAGCATCCAAGACATTCTCCTCGTCATTCTCACGAGATGAGGGCTAGAATACCAGTTATAGTTATTACCAGCTTTTATTCTCCAGCTTCATTTTTTAAATCTTCCTCTCCATGAGCAAACCGGTATCGTGGGATTTTGCTAGATCGACGTAGATTTTATCCATAATTATTTAAATCGCAACATAAAGCGTTAAAAATAATATTGAAACCTTGAGGAATAAAATTCGTCGAATGCAATATTAATCCATACCGATCATGTTTCTACATAAGAAAACAAAAGCCTTTGGCCGAGTAGAAGGACGATCTTAAGAAAGGGAGTTTATCACAAGCACGACTCTTCGGTATCTTTAAGCAGCTGACTTTTGTCAAAGAGCCGTTAAAAAAGTGCACGAAGGGAGATGAGAAGGAGCTAGAGAGAAGCGCGTCGATTGGCAGCTGCGAAGCGATTAAAGCGGGCTACGAATTCCAAGGGGAGTCACCATCACAAGACTCGGGTGAGCAATTAATCGGCGCGGGGCGATTGTGTCGATTGCGCGAGGGATCGCGTGGGCGCGTCCGTGTCTTTTTCGCGCCGGGGTCAGCATAATTAACAGCAACTAATAAAATGAGCAGTGGGCCACCCTTCTCTTCTCTGCTTCCACCACCACCACCACTTCTGCCCCCAATCCAGGGAACTAAGTCCGCGATCCTCCCCACCCCCACGGGCCAGTCCACCTACCGGTGTCCCTTACCCCTCAACGATACAGATTCTCTTCGACTAACCCTCCTAACCCGTGAGCGACGAAGCGCGAAGGGAGGTCAGAGAAGCTTGTACACACTCTGCGAAGCCTCGCTCCTGCTTCCCTTCCCCGGGAGAGCCGGCGATGAAGAGGCGTGAAAAATTAACCGCAGCACCTTTTTAAATGCCTCTAAACGCTTATCTACGCATTGATCTGCAAAGGCGATGTATATCCCTGCTGCGGTCGGTTATCGAGCCGAATCTTCTTTTTCTTTCGACCGTTCATTCGAGTTTTCCCATGGAATTCATTTTCACTTTTTATCGCTTTTACACCCATCGACAATAATTTGAATTTCATTAGATGTTTTGTATTTTCTGCAAAACGTTTGTTCCTTAGTCCATGTCATTTTTTTTTTTAAGTACAAAATTCTCTTAAATTACCACAATATTTATATAACAATATTAAAGTACGAACTTAAATAGGAAATTTACGTTAATTATTATCGTATTAAGTTCATATACAAAGAATTATAAAGTATTATAAATTAAAATGTATCTACATTATATTGATTATTATGGCATTTATTATATTATAAAAATTAATTTCATCTTTACCTACTTAATGCACAATATTACGTTCTATTACATGATACAGTATTTATCATTTTCTGTTTAAAGAAAATATAGCCGGTGCACTGCGCACTATTGTTTAAAAACTTCATTAGTACGTTCTTTCTTAAGAACTCATCCTTTGAAATTTTACTATTAAAGCCTTAAGAAAATTAATGAAAAACGATAAAAAAAACTACTTTGCAATTAATAAGTAGTATTCTTAACGAGCAATAACTATGAATCAAAACGTTAAAAAAGTTAAATATCACGATATTGCCTTAACACAGATAAACTAAATAACGTGTTTGTATAAAAATAAAGGATAGTTTGTTTAAAAGCTGCAGCGATGGAAGTTTAAAGCAGAGCTCCCGTAGTTCAAGAAACCTCTGAAAATTAAAGCTTAAAAAATATTATTTATTAAAGTAAAATATTTATTTATCGAATTACGTATCATTTCGTTAAAACTATCGAAATTAAAGTGAAAATATAAGATAGAAAAACTCTTTTTAGTTATAATAAATGTTTCAGATGTTAATAAAATTAACCGATACGAATCCGCGTTATCATACCACGCATATTCGTATACGTATAGCCACATAAACATTATTTATTAAAGTTAAGTCGAATACAGTTAAATGGAAATATAATTAAAAGATAAAAATATCTTTGCTCCAAGTAGCTCAATAGTGTAAGTAAAATTCATGATAAATTTCATAAACAAAAAAAAAACTTTGGTTAAACGTTTTGAATTAGCACATATATAAATCGAGAACCGATTTTGGAAAAAAATATTCTTTATTGTTCGTGCGATGTGCTCGATATAATTTTTTTGGATTTTATTAGCATTATTCCATTGTTAAATTCGGTGCTTTCTGGCCGAATAAAATCGCGAATTGGTTTTGACGAGCTCGCGACGACACGAAGCATTAAAATGACAAAGAATGCGTAACGACTTTGATCGAAGACGCGGCAGTAGCCGCGTAAAATTCTAAAATCACTGCGCGAGTGGAGAAATAGTGTGGAGGCGGCTGCTCGTACTGTTGAGCCAGCCGTCCTCGTTGGTGACGAAGGCGCGCGGTAGACGCAATGAAATACTAACGCAATTAAATGCTGCCGACAAGCTCGCGCCGGTTATTGGCACTCCTCGACGGTCCAATTCTATTAAGAGTCCCGGACTCCACCCCAGTTCGTCCCTTCTTCCTACGGTGCCATCGAAACAAAGCAGCCGCCTCGAAATCCTCTGTATTACTTCTCGATAGATCCGATAGCTGCTTCGCCCTCGAATTAGAATACGTCCAGCCACTATTTCATTTACAGGAGACGAGCCGACTAGGAATAATTTATCTTTATAAAGCCGGCTTTTCTTTTGTAATTAATTATTTTGGCATTAGTTTCAAGACAGCTTAAGGTACTCTCGTCGTTCTGTTTTCTCGCTTGTCTTTATACAATGCCCTTCAACATTGACCGAAGCCATTTTTAGCGTTAAATAAGCAATCGAGTCGGTAAGGAGAAATAAAATGAATTGTACGATGGTCACCGAATTCGTTGTACAAAAATGGAACATCGAAACTTTTTAGGTTATTACAATCGGTAAATATAATTTTCGATTGTCAATAATTAAATAAAATTTGAGTTCACCTAGTCGAACGTCATCTATTTATATCTGTCACTTTTTAAAAAAGCACCTACTAGGAGTGCAGTTTAGTAACGTAATAAGAACTTCATTTGAATTTGATTAAAAGATGACAAGTTAATAGAATCATACCGAGAAATGTCACATGCTCTATTATTGCTATAGTCAGAACCATTCGCAGCAGCTTTATTAGCGAGGTAGATGAAAGGCAGATCGAGTTATAAAACAAAAGATGTATTAGTTTCTATCTCCTACTTCTGACTCGCTTACTCTCAGTCACTCTATTTCATTTTGTTTCGTTTCCACCTACTATCCGCCTACCTCAACTTTCTCGCTTTCTCCAAACTGAAATTGTAGAAGACTTTTCTCGGCCCTTTTTGCTTCACACTTATATCTTTGTTTTTTAACCTTATCATTCATTCAAAAAAGTGAGCTTTATTTACGAGGCTGGCTTACTTTTATTATAAGTACAAAAACATTTATTCATTATTTGCATAAACGTTACAACAATATTTAAAATTGTATTTTGACTTTACTACGTAAAAATATTAATTATAAGCAATAATAATAAAACTAATGTCTAAATTGATAAAAGACGCAGAGAAGCCATATTTTATCCGGCTAATCTCAGAAGTTTCGACTCTTATTTTCCTTTAAATTGTGCTTAAGCAGAAGCTGTCGAGGTTGCAAAGACATTTAACCGCACAGGCCTTAACCAGCATTCGGAGATTTTCCTAATGACACTTGAGTTATAGAACAGTGACAAAAAACATGCCGGCTGAGCTGCGGGACGGTGTTTAACAAAGGCCGAGAACAGCCTTTGGAGGTACCATCGCACGCTGATCTACACCACTGGCGCCTCCCCGGCATCAAGCAAGAGGTGACCAAGAGAGATGAGTGGAATTTGTCAGACTAACTAGGTGTTAGCTTCTCCCTTGATTTTCTCTCCTCTGTACCCACAATATCTCCTCCCCCGTCGGCACGCCCCCTGCCACCCGACCGCCCAGCGTCATCGTGCCTCTAGCCAGCGGCACGTCTCGACATCTGTAATGCTCAAAGTTAATTTGGAGCCACTCTAGAGGAAGCCGCGCGAGTGGGCCCGAAAGTTAAGAACGCTCCTCGCTCAGGCAACGCAGATGCTTCTGTAGCCGTGAAAATCAATTGCTCTTTTTCTCCGATCCTAGCTAACCCTTAGTCTTCAACCACTCGTCTCATTCTCGATCCTTTCTTATTTGTTTCAAACACCGTACCATTGAAAATTTTCAATCGCTTGATAATACCCGTTAATAACAACGCTACCGTCAATAATAGTATCGACAACGTTTTTCAAACTATTTTATTCCCTTGTATTAGTATTTTTAATTTAATGAATAGAAAACGTTTAGATAACTCCTCGAGAACTCCTTAATTATTAAAGTAATTGATCTTTTTTTTTAACCATTACGATTTAATTTACTCTCTATTTATGATTAGAGAACTTTTTCTTTATTAAAATATTATAATGTACGTTTTTTTATTGCACAATATCACAAGCTTAAAATATTTGAATTACAACGTAATTAACATTTAAAAATAACTAATATAAAAAATGTACTAAATGTAACAAATAAATACCATTTATCATAAAATTACAACTAAATATAATAATTATTGTAAAGCATACGCCATATTTCATCGAAAATAAATTACAATAAGACTTACATCTAAGAGCAGTTACAAAAATACGGTAAAAATTATTGACTAATTTAATAGATGTTTTTACATCATTAGTGAAATAAATAATATTTGAATTAAGCGTTTATCTAATAGAAGTATATAAATATGTTCATTTATATTAACATCGTTTAATTCATTTATCATTCTCAAGTATAAGGTAAAAGAAATTTTCTATTCATTAAGAATTTACAAGTTATTAGTACTAAGAAAAAAAATCTCTAACTGGAAGCGAAGCGGAAGTTAATCTTAGGCTTATGAAGCTTATGAGCTCGTCCTGTTATCGCGACCAATGACGAGAAGACGTTGCAATGCATTGCATTGAAAATTTAATCTCTCAAGCTAGTGTCCATGAAAATCGCATATTCATTATATGGAAGCCACACCTCCCCTCGGCAATAGTCAGCCATCGCCGGGAAGTTTCTACGGTGTCAGTATATGTAGTGCGCGTACACCTGTCGTACTCTCGCATGACGTTGAGAAACGAGCCCTGGAGTATCAAGGGTCAACAAAGTCCGGTCGTTGCATTGGCCTCGCTTATATTATATCTCTCACGTCAATCCAACGAGAAACGAACGCTTCCCTTCACCGTTAAAGCACGTGCACATAGAACGGCCTCGCACACGCTCGTGCACAAAATCTGAGAGAAATAGAGAGAGAGAGAGAGAGAGAGAGATATAGATGAAGAAGAAGATGCCGCGCGAGAGGCGTGCGAGGGGTGGCGGATCGGGGCACCGGCTGGAGTCGACTACGGCGTCGTCCTGGCCATCGTCGTCGACCAGAATATTATGGACTTATCAAGCCATCCTAATAGTCTCATCAGGATTCAAGCCTGCAGATCTCATCAGCCACGATGCTGCGCGATCGCCGGCCTCGTATCTTCAGCGCTGCCCGCTCTGCTGCGATCGTTGGACCAGGCTCGGGGGAGGGCGGGGGGTCCGGAACGACAGCGCAACGACACATTTCGCCAGCTCCCGTCGTATAGATAGCGCCAGAGCATTATGAGCCAAGTAATGACGGAGCGGTGCGATTACGTCTAGCCGGAAGGGACGGATCGCGAGGAGCCGGAGGAGCGTCTTTCGGGGGCGGGAGCCCAAGGCTTCGCAGCTTTAAGGACCCCCTGCCCGTGCAGCGTCGGCCGTCCAGTGCTTTCTGGATCGGGGAATAGCGCCGGGGCCCGGGGCTCTTGGAGCGATTTCTTATAATTATTGTTCATAACCGCGGACGGATTAGACTCGGATGCTCACGCGGCGATTACAGAGGTCTAAGTGAGATTACGGTAACGATTGCGCCCACTGGCCTCCTACTAAAAGCACGCGGTACTTACGAATCGCATGAGCGAGGAGACTTACATTGACGATTACATAAGTTTGTTTGCGAAATGAGTATTATTGTAGAGACGTTCACCTTGTATATTCGAGGCTGTATAATGGAAGGAGCACTTATGAATATTGCGAGTCACTTTGGTTAAGCCGCAGGCAAGTAAGCAAGAATATACGAAGACTTTTTCACCCGATAGGTCAGCACCGGGCACGATTTCTTAAATATTTCACGTACTAAAGGAGAGCATTCGTCTCGTTAAAATAGTCCGTCCGTTGAAAAAATCGCCTACAAGAGAGCATTGGTTATCACGTTGATGCGTGTGAATCGTTTGGTCGTCCTCCTTGCATCGTTGGCTAAGTACGTAATTTGCGAAATCCGTGGACCTGCTCCACGATCAAGAATAAAATGAGACGATAACGTAAATTCCGAGAGTTCGAAAGAAAAAAACTCACCACGATAATAAGGTAAGAAAAGGAACTTATAAATTTTCACGGTTGGTCGCAGCTCATTCCATGCGCACGTGCGCCTCCTCGACTCACATAGTTTTGAGATATATCCAGATTGTTGTTTAGTATGGTTTAGAATTTCCATAGATAACGGTGAATTATAACGTTGCTCGGCCATGGGAAATAGAACAGGCGCCGGCAACGCTACGCTAGCCAGATTTCTCCGTCGCATACTCCGCAAACTGTAATCCAATCCATTACTTAATATTAAAAATACATTATTATTCGAGGATTATAATGTACAGCATGCATATTAATGACAAAATGTGATATCCTATTTTCCGAAGGATCGGGCTAGTTTTTTTCAATTTATCTTACCTCCTCCAAATTAAGAATAGTGTGCACGCGAAGCGAGTAATTTTTTTTATTGACCCTCGATCAGAATCATGCAAATCGCTTTCCCCTATTACAGCCTCCCATATGATTCGATAAAAATCGCCTTCAATCCATCTATCTTTATCTTTCCACTTACTACCACGAGGCGCAAGCTCACTTTTTCATCCTCCCAAGCAGAAGTGGTTAGACACTTTGCGTTGTTAGTGTTAGTGCCAACGAGCCGAAAAGTAGGGACCGAGGAGGCTCGAAGCTCGCACGCCCAGAAATTAAAGTGCAGAGCTCGGCTCTGTGATCTTCGGCCGAGTTGATCGACCTCGAGAGGCCCAAGGCGATAATAGCGGCACGGCTCGCGACTCCGTCTTCCAGCTTAATCGGGGCGCGATTTCGGGCTGATGATCAAGCAGTTTCGGCGGGAGGAATGGCTCGGGCAAGGGCGTGGGTGGCCGCGGGCTCGACGCTCGGGTCAGGTTTAAGCAACTTGGGTGGAAGTTTTGCGATGGCGGGCAGGGGCCGGGGTCGGATTGGCCCGGGGGCGGACGCACGCCAACTATTATAAACTGTAGCACCTCGAACTACCGCCTCGACCGTAGCCGTCTTTCCGCCCCTCGTGACCTCCCCTCCTCCCGGCCCTCCCCCGCCGCTCCTTCAAATAACCAGTGAACCTGCTCTCCCAGAACTTCCAACTTGAGCACTCGGAGACTCTGAGGAGCAGCCTGGCATGCTCCTACCTTCTAATCAATCAACCTCCGGGCATTTTCGAGACCCGTACTCGCCGTCTCGACCACCCCGGGATATCCTCTGAAGAGAAAAGAACGGAGAGATAGTGGATGAATGATACCGAGAAAGAGAGAGAGAGAGAGAGAGAGAGGGAGTAGGTAAGGCGGAATCTCGTTGCGAGTTCGTTGACTCGAGAATTGTACTTCGTAAAGGAGCGTGACTAATTTATCTTTTTACCCCGATTGATACTGCTATTGGCGAATGAAGCACTAGAAGACGCGAGAGATCGCTCTGTGGAAAATTTCTTTGATTTTATGCGACAGCGGCGAGTAAATTTATTCGGCCGGGTTACGGCAAGCCATTGGCTGATGTGGCTTCAAACTTTGGTGAATTTAATAATTTAGGCAAACTTTTTGAATACAAATTCAATGATTCACACATGTTTACTATTATATCAAACTTATAAAACATACAACATTAAAAACTCCAGCGCGCAAGATATTAGCAAAGAAAACTGAAGAATAAATATCATTTTAGTCGAAATGTTATCCGTCAAGAATACACGGGTCTTTCAAATGACAGAATTTATGTAACTCTTAATTAACCCAGTTAATTATACTCTATGTTTCAAGAAATGTTATCGAGATAAACGGGACATGTAGGCATAGAAAGACGCAAAAGGATAACGCATACACCTATGGCGGAAAAATTTGCGAAGGTAAAGCCTCTTTAGATACTACAATTAAAGTGAGATAATATATTACGTACTATGCAAAAGGTTTCATGAATAAACGGCTCTTATAAGCACATACTTTTAAATTGTCATGACTTTGAATACTTTTTCCTGGTTCATTTATGTTTTTCAAACCATACAGGCGTGTATTCTATTAATTTTCTTAAAATCTAATGTATTTAAAAATATATATAGTAATTAGATATATTACTTACGAATATTCATATTGTTCTTAAAATTGATTTTCTCTAAGGGTGGAAGATATTTCGTAGTGCATTTTTTAAGGAAAAAGTAATAATATTTAAATATAATTATCTATCACTACTTATAAAAATTCTTTATTTATAATTATATAATCATATTAACAATTATAATAAGAAATTTCATTATACAATTTTACCTTACAAATACTTTGATTCATACTTGATCATAATATTATAACAATCATTACATTATTTGGTGTATAATTTGTACATTTAATAAGTATCAAAGCATCCATAATTGAAACAATAATTATTGAAATATATTTTTATGTAATATTATTACCCTTCAATTTTATTCAACAGTATGAAAATATTGCTTGCTAAAAAAAGAATTAGTCTGTTAGCTTTATTATTAAAACCATAGAAAACAAATATAATTTAAAAACTGTACTCTATATGAATTTTATATTAACAATAAATCATCAATACTAATCACAAATATGTTTTATTATTCGAATTCACTTTTTAAAATCAACACTAGAAATGAGTAAGTTTATAAAAACATTAAAATATATCAAAAATTATCTTACTAAACAGAAAATTCAAATGAAGAATAGTTAACAATATGAATGTTTAAGTAAAATCCTTCTATTCGACAAATAAAAGAAAAGGGCACCACTATTAAATAACCCATTTCCCCGGTCTCTGTAAATTATGAAATAAACATTAAAAATGATCTCGTTCACTTAATTCCTCACCTACGTACCGCATGGCACAGCATTGAGAAATCATCCCACTTGGGTTTTTATCACGACGCGTGGCTAAATTGAACATCGAGGGCATTTCGCCCTCTCAACTTTACAGCCATTGAGTTTGCCAAGGAGCTCTAAAAATGCAAAATCTAAATGAGAGTATCCTGCGTGCAAAACTGCACATACATACTCCTCGAAGGTGAGAGACAAACTACTCCACCTGCCTCGATACTTTTACTTTCTCGCTTTTTCCCTCGCCCCTTTCTCTCTCTCCATCTTTGATCGAAAAAAGAAGGCATTGTTAAGCTCGAAGCGACTGCTTCGCCATGCACAAAGAGACGAGCATCCGAGCCTGCACCGCGATACCTACGAAAGCCACCCCGAAAGCGAGGGTAGATCGGATGGCGACCTCATTTTCTAAGCAACACTTCTCGCGCGCTACCGTATTTCTAACGTTTCAACCCGTAGCCAACGTATGTGACACGTTCATACGCCTATGAGTGTCGGCCCGTTGCCCTTGTCCGACCATTCTTTAACGAGTAAAACATATTCTCTGGATTTTTTTTAACCTCATAACGCGAGATATATTCAACGTGGAATGTTCAGTTTACGTTCCGCTTCCTATCCTTTTCTTTTTAAATTTACTCCACCCATCGATTTCCTCGCTTATTGTTCAATTTTTAAGCAGCCCAACTGAATACTTTTGTCCGCCATTAAAATATTCCTAAATTTTAACTTAAATTCTGTTTTCCTCGGAATTCTTTAATTCGAAAAAAGAAACTACCTAGACTGTATTTTTAATTGTAGTTTTCATTCAATTAATAAATGTTCATGTTGTATTTTAATATTGTTGTAGTAATCAAAGAATTAAAACAGCAGCAGAGATACAACAGCGCAATAGATAGAGTTTTCGATTATTAAATTTATTTACAAAAGAGTAGGCACTATTGTATTTTCACAACACGTTTCGACGACTACAATTTTCAATAAGTACCAAATCCTTGAAACTCCTGGTATAGTTCCAAATGCAAATCCACAAAGACTCACGCAGTGCGCGTAGTGCAGTTAATAGGTAATTATCACAACGCGATTTTGCACGACGGCCAATCCCATTCATTTCCTCGATATCTTCGAATGAGGCGCCCGTTTCATCGCCAGTTTCCATGAGTTTCTCTCTTCTTTAGAGCATATATAGAGAGGAAAAGGGGTAGAGAGATAGAGAGAGAGAGAGAGAGAGAGAGAGAGAGAGAGAGAAAGAGAGAAAGTGCGCGAGAAAGTGAGAGAGGCAAAGAAAGAGAAAGGGAATCAGCATAGGATTTTCTACAATTGATTTTCACAGAAACAAGGTCTCGAGTACTTTTCCTCCCTCGCACTTTAACACTATATAGATCTATCTATTTATCTCGCTCGATATCTCGCTATACCTTTCACAATTTTCACACCTACTCTCTCTTCTTCTCTTTCTCTTCTTCTTCCATTATCTCTCTCTCTCTCTCTCTCTCATTCTCTCTCTCTCCCTCTTGAATCCTTCTAATTGTTCTCTATTTCGGTAACTCTTTCTCGACATAAAGGACACGCAGCGGATTCGCACGAGGAAATCGAGTAATTATGAGGAAATGACGGGCGTTGCCCCGTGGTGTGACAGTAGCATGGAAACCATATACTCGATCGGCTTGTCGGCTTCTACGTGTAGATGAACATCGAGTGACTCGGGCAGAACAAGTGTGATGGAGTAAAAGTTTAAGCGCGCGTTAGAAGTGAGTGGAGAGAAGGAAAAGCAGAGGGGAGATATTTTATTTCATGATGTATAAGAGATGAGGTTTTACGTGATTTAATATTGAAATAAAACGCGCAACAAGTTGTAAATACATAGAAGAGAACATTTTGGAGGAATTAAAGAGCTAAAATAGAAATTAAGTTATGAATTCTAATAACTATATACTGTAATTTTTAATTGCTTGTGCTTTATATGTATTTTTTCAAAGAATCATTGAAAAGTCTTAACTGATCTTTTTATTATTTATATTAAGGCTAAATAATTTATAGGATACGATAAAGGATTTCTTCTTTCAATATTTAAAATATAACGCAGCAACTCTGAAGCAAAATATTTAAAAAAAATTATGCTTTAAGTAACTTTACTTTATCTATAGTGATACTTTGAATTTAAGTGATAGATTATGTTATTAGATGATAGAATGTATAATAATAACAGTAATAAATTGTACCCTTGCTTCATTAATTCATAAATTAAGATTTAACATTTAAATTGTCAATCATAAATCATGCTACAGTTTCTTTTATTTTTAATTTTATTCATGGAAGGAGTTTTAATTTGTCAAAACTATTTTTATATTAAATACTAAAAAAAGAAATATTTCTGCACTTAAATTTAGAAAAAAATTTTCTCCACATTGTGTAATATTATGCGTGAACACATTTTTGTATAGGACAATGAATATAAAAAATCATGAAGTATTTTAATATTATAAAGAGTCAAAACAAAAACATTATTTTGATTTTAACAA
Source organism: Kradibia gibbosae (assembly GCA_018907135.1). Lineage (NCBI taxonomy): Eukaryota > Metazoa > Arthropoda > Insecta > Hymenoptera > Agaonidae > Kradibia > Kradibia gibbosae. The sequence goes on from JACCHX010000001.1 coordinate 17,517,464, forward strand.
TCACCTTAAATTAATCGGGCTAAAACACAGCAGTGAATTGAATAAAAGAGATTTAATACCGTGTCGAGGTACGGATGAATGAAAAATCAAGTACAATCGATGTAAGTTATTTTAAAAATTGCAGTATACGAGGCATATTCGAATAAAACTACCTACCTAATATTTATTTCAAGGGTTGATCCCAGTTTAAACGACATTTGAATTAAATCCTTAATCTAAAAAAGCTGTCACAAAAAGTCAGAGATGTGAAATATCCTTAAAGTAAATATTTTATGGGAATGGCTAAGCATTGTTCTAAACTAGTCGCATTTGTGAACACCTATGCACATAAACACATTGTTACTTTCTAGTCTCTCTCGCTCTCTCTCTCTCTCTCTCTCTCTCTCTCTCTTTCTCTCTCTTCTCCTTCACACTTCATCGATTCGATCCAATCATTTCTAAAACGATGATCGAGTACGCAGTAGCCTTGGCGAAAGTGCCACGTGCACGCAACCCACCTCAAAATCATGCAACGGACTCTGAATTTGATGCGCGCCGCCGCGACGCGAGCAATAACTGCAGAGCCGAGCAACCGTCTCTCGCAGATGTTAACTCGTTATCGTTTAATTGTGCACTTACTTCCCGCCATCCCCCGACCGCCCACTGACACTTATCTACAACTGTAACGTGCGACAAACGCGGATTAACGAGCTACGACGAGCCAATACCGGTCCCGACGCCCATTTGCGCGAAAAGAGAGAGAGAGAGAGAGAGCGCGCGATGGATAGATAGGTAGATAGATAAAGAGAGCAAGAAATAACGAATGAGAGATACCCTGCTGTAGTAGGGGGAGATGCTCGAGATGCCTAGCAATGCAATTAATATAATTACTTTCGATTAAACACAGGCGACTCCGCGCTCAACCAAAGAGGAAACTGAGGAAGTACCAGGAGCGAACGAGGGAGCATACGAGAGAGGGGTGAAAAACATTGTCGGATAAACAGAGAAAGTGAGAGAAAAGTGAAATACAGACACAAAAAAAAAAAAAAAAAAAGAAAGAAGAAGAGGGAGCGAGAAAAAGAGACTGGATTATTCTGACGAAGTTCTATCAGTAATTTTCGTTCGATTGACGTGATAATAGTATAGCGGCGTACGGCTGAGCAAGCAAGCAAACAAGACACGTGTAAGCTGCTACGATTTGACAAATGAGCTAAGAAAATTTAAGCTAAATGGTAATATTTATATTAATACTTTGGATAATGAAGACTTTCGAAGATGCATAGTATAAATTTTTTATATAGTAACACTGGTCGTCGATTTTATTTTGTTACAGAATGAATCGCTCGGATCTCGATTATTTTTACCGATTATTCATAAATTTCGAGACAAACTTTCGCACAAATGATCGCGCTATTCGTTAAGAAGATTAAGTCGTCCGAGCTTCGTATCGAATAGATATATTCTTACATATTTTTGATTAATTATGCCAATGAAAGACAAACATAATAACTTATAAACTTGATGAAAATCCGGCCTTAACATAAGCGAATCTTGACTCGTTCTTGCTACTGCTTAACTTGAAGGAGACCAAATTGTGCTGTGTCTGATATTAGAGGCTTCCGCGGAGACGTCAACGGCGCAGACAAATAAAGCAATAAGAAACGAGAGTATGAGGAAAGTGATAAAAGCGACTGTAGGTCGGAGGAGTCGCGCAGGGAAGCGCCGAGTTGACGAGATCGAAGGAAGGCCTGGGGGGGCATCGGCGACGCGGCCATAATGAAAGAGCATCGCGCATTCAAGGGACCGACCAAGTTTAAGATAATTCTCTCGCGAAAAGCCGCCGGGGCGACCGCTTCCGAGCAATCTACCCAGTGTCCACTCCCCCAATCCTGTCCGCACGAGTCCCTCCGCCTCGGCCTCCGCAGCTGCCGTCGCTCCCTCCCTCCCTGCCGCCCGTCCGGCCCGCCCGCCTCTGTTTTCCGCCACACCCGAAACCTTGCCCCAAGGATACATAGCCCCGCCGGCTAATTAGCTGAATAATGCAACGCTAATCCAGTGAAAATTGCATGCATCCGAGAGAAGTTACGCTGTCCTTGGCGCCCCTGAATATTGCATGGGTGGCCCGGACTTCGTAGAGCTTTCGGCGCGTCTCTGACGAGCTCCGGAGGTCGTTAACCTTTCACGCCGATTATGTGACGCGGCTTTTTCTGAATAATGGCCGACCGAGGCAGATGAAGAGCCCGTGCCACGCATTAGCCCGACGCTCGCTCGCTCCTATTGCGGCAAGCTGAAAATCCCGCTCTTGTGATTGAGTCCGAGTGGTTGAGCATCCGACACGTTGTCTTTCAATGCTACCAAAAACGTTTCACCCTCCGTCGTGCCACGACGTTATTTGGAGATAGATGCTTTTTCCAATAACTTATTGGCTTTTTCGTCCGCTCGCGAATAACAGAAAGCCTTTGTATTTATGCTGATTGTTCTGCCTCACTCCCTATCTCTGGAGAACGTGTAATTCAAATTTTCGCATAAGAAAAACCAGTGAGATTCAGGGATAGGAGAGAGCCCAAGGGGGACAGGGAAAGTTATGTAATAGAGGTAGAACTAGTCTAACTAGCCGACTGGAGAAAATGAAGTGCTGTAGAAGTGCAGCAAAGGAGAACACGGAATATAGTATGTATGGGCGTTAAGGGAGTGAATGGAGCCGAGGGAGATGGAAGTATGATGATAGAATGACCGACTGTTTCTCGTCGAGATGAAAGTCATGTTGGCGATGTCTGCTATGAGTCCAAGTAGGAAATGTCGATCTCCAGAACGAGATACACAGTCTTTATGCACACAGTCTGCACTGCCACTATCGATTTGTTTTTGAAATTATGCTGCTTTACTACGGCGCTGACATTCCTCCATATATATCTCAATTTGACAAGGGCATTCAAGTCTAAATTAACAGTAAAATCGAAGATTTATCGCAATGAAATTTTACCTTTTTTTAAGAAAATTTAATCATATTTAGTCATATCTTTTTTTTTTTTTTTTTTCTTGTTATATTGCAAAATAAACATATTTGGATAAAATTAAACATCGATTTTAGTTTTTTCTTTAAAAAATAGCTGTGTTATTTAAAAATATCTTAATACCGTGAATAAATACTTTAATAGCTTCGTAAGTAGAAGTACGACTATATGTAAGAAAGCTTTTTTTATACTATTACAAAGATACTAAAAAGCAGTTAAAAGCATCTTTATGATCAGTTTATTGCATTATAGTTAATTTAATAAAAATTTTGAATCTGGTTTTCGTGTATAATTCAATTGTATCTAAGTATAGCTACCATCTTAAACATCGCTTAGGCAAAGGGAATCCCATTATACAGACCGAGAAAGAGCTTGAAAACGAGTAACATGTAACAGCGTATATATGTATAATATAGCTTGGAGTTAAGTGTAGCACTTAGCACCGACACGAATTTCAAACAAGGATCAGGTCTCTATCCTTACCATACTGAGTTAAAGCTGCTTCGCATCATCTCCTTCTCTCGTTCTCTTTCCCTTCGCTTCCTACTTTCTTTCCCTCTTCTTCACAGTCGTAAGTGCACGTTTTATCAATTGATGTGATTCTAAAGCTATTAAGGAATGCAATATCGAAAGTATTTCCCTTTGCTCGTAAAAACAGGCTGTAAATAAATAACGCAAAACAGTACATACTTAAGAACGTTAGAAAATCCATGGCTTCTATATTTAATTGGATTTAAAAAAACTCGATAACATCGACAAGACACCATTAATGGAAAATCTTGCAGAAGATTATCAGGACTCGAGCGCAAAAGTACTGGAGATTTATAAAAGGAATTCTCTAGTAATAACTCATTTGCTTCCTACGTCATCTCACGTGTCTGCCTGCTTTGTAATCCCACTGGCGACGGCCAGAGGACGGTCGAGGGACGAGGCTACGGGTAGGACGTAACCAGCGGGGCGATCTGCCCTGGAGAGGCTTTGGCCGAGGAATGGTAAAATCGGTACGAAGGGCTTGAGAAAGGGCCATCCGCGAGGAGAAGCGAAGAGAGCGCAACCGAACTTTGCGCGGGCGGAGGGGAGGCGCACACTCGTAGAAAGCGTAGAAGCGTAGCAGGAAGTCGGAGGAAGCTCGAGGGCCAGGAAAGCGGGAGGGACGCGGCAGGTCGGTATATAACGTAGATAAAGACCTCCTCCGCACCAGCCCCTTCCCCCGGCACGCAGAGGTCGAGGTACCCACACGTGGGCTCACGGACAGCGCACGCAGCAGACCTCGTGCATCGGTACAGGAGCGTCGGTGTGCATACACGCTGCTGCAGCCCTTCCTTATTGCAAGTTCCACGGTTCGTGCATTAAACTATGGAGCTGCCCAGGCATCGACCCACCGCCACCGGGCCAAGAGAAAGAGCGAGAGTAAAAGAGGGAGGCAGACCGGCGGACGGGCACAGAGGCACCGAGAGACTGGCCGCCCACCATCTGGATACGCGCGACTACGGTCGCAACGTATATATCCTATGTACATTTCTAATCAAGCGATATTGTAACTGCGGTCTAACCTCCAAACACCACCAGACTGGCTAGCGCCAGCACCACCTCCTAGCCCTTGCATTTCCTGCACGTGCATTCGCGCGCCTCGGTGTGGGCTCCCATACTCACGCGATCGCACAACCTACGAGCCTCTCTCTCTCTCTCTCTCCTTTCCTAACTCTCTCGCTTAGCTCCCCGTTCTTTCCGCCTCCGTACTTTCGCAGGGCGCGCGAGAGCGAGCGGGCTCGAATGTTCTCGAGGCAGCGTTAAATTGCAGCCTTGCGATACGGAATCCCGAATCCAGGGAAGCGCGCCCTTGTCCAGCCTTCGTCTCCTCGTCGCTTCGGCGCTTCGCCTCCTGCGATATCGGCGAGCTATCGCAGCTTACGCAACGGCCTCCTCCGTCACGCGTACGCGACTCACCCCCGGCGACCTGCGACTCGATATCGCCTCTTACTCCGATTCAAAGTCATGGCACGCGCCCCGTAGTTTATCCGGCACAAATTGAACTGCCCCGGTCCCCGAGATTATTGCAGCGGAATCAGCAGTTCGCTACCGATCCCACGGCCTACATCGATCAAAATTTATCTATAGAAATATTCGAAATTGCAATCGTTATGAGCACTCGTACACTGCACTGCTTCCTGTGTAGGCACTGCATCTAATTCATGGCCGTCAAATGCCAACGATGCTATCGTTAAATTTCTTGACCCTCTCCTATACTCTACTGGAACGTCACTACTATTTTTCCGTATTAATGAAACCTCATCGTCAGTATTGGAATCGATAAATTTTTTAAAGATATTCGTCAAATTAATATTAAATTTTAATTCAACACGAAATGTTACAATGTTTGTTTTTTATCATAATCCGACTACAATACGTTTAAAATATTATTTAAGCAATTCAGTTCTTTCTAGTTGATGAAACATCTACTTTAAACTTATAAATTTTTTATAAGATTTTCGAAAATAAAAAAATTAAATTAAAAGTAAAGTGTATAAGAAAAAAAAAAAAAAAAATGTTTGTACAAAATATCAATTACTCGAATTATCTTTCGATTGTCGTCTAACCAGAATAAAGCTCTATATGCGCACATTTGAAATAACATAACAATATTCTTATAAATAATTATTTACAATTCTTACAGGGAGATAACAACGATTAAAGAGCTTATATTAAATCATATAGTCAAATGAAATAGTTTCTAAAGTACGAGAAACCTGTTATATATCAAAAGGAATGTTAGAGAACAGGATAATAAATTTATATCGTTAGAAATTTTGTAAAGCTTATTAAATCATTCCTTAATGAAAATAATACACAAAAAAGAAAATGTATAAAGCATCATAATAATACTTGTGTTTAAGATCTTTTTTCTATTTCTAAGCGTGTTTGACTTGCGTTTGGTTGATGAACTTGATTAACACTAATTCAAAAATTAATAAAATTATGAATATTTTAATTACATATCTATTGAGCGATCCTACAGATTTTTAATAAAATGTTTTTATTTCAAAAATTTAAAATACCAAAGAAAACCAAAACATATTTTTTTATTACTTTTTTTTATATTTGCTAAAAAAATTTTATTTTTAAGACAAATCATTACGCAAAAAAATCATGTTCTGCAATTTAGCGTATATTTTTATTTTTATAGTGTTTTTGTTTTAATAATTAAATATTTATTTTAATTAGATAAATGAGATTTTTTTAATTTATACACCTTTTTATTATTTAATATATTAGTCTATATAGTTCCATATGATCTTTCACGTTTAACATACCATCATAAATATTAAAACCATTTAGATCAAATTATCTTTTAGATATTCCAAAAATAAAAATTTTTTTATACATAATTAGGAAATAAAATTACCATAATTCATAAAAGCATTGTTTTTAAAGATATCTTGTGCATTCGATCTTCTACAAATATTTAATTTTTACACGATCATCAATTGTGTATATCATTGTAATATTTATGTACATATTAGGATATTTAAATGTTTCCAAAAATACAAAGTGTTAATACTCAATTTATTCCATACATGGTGTAAAATAATTATGATAGTATAATAATTTCATTAAGCTGGTGTGAATGAATTAAAATCAGTTTCATTTATTTCCAAAATATTAATATTGATGTATCATTTAATTATAATTAATTCAATCAATTAATTCATAAAAGATTATGTAAATACTCATTGCATAATTATATTTTATTTTATTGTTTGTTTGTTTTATTCTCTTTACCTCAATTAACGCTTAAAGTTCTTTTTTGCAATTTTATGAATTATTATATAACAAAATCATTTACATACTAATAAAAAAGTTTCTGAGATTCTTCGACTTTATTTACTCGATCCACTCTAATTAATTCAAAGCTACTACTATTGGATAGTTGTACTCTAAAAGTAATAAAATACAATTCGCTCACTAAAACTTAATAGCTTAGCAATATTTTCAATAATGTAAAAGACGCGTGAAATTGACTTTGGTATTCAAGTCATAAACATTTAATTGCTCAAATTAAGTTCAACTACGTAATGTAAATAATAAGCCTATAGTAACTATTATTTATCTATCTTATTCTTTAAATCAGAAAATGATTATAAGATATATCTGCCCTTCAAAATTCCCTTTCATCCAATTGTTAATAATAAAATATTAATATAATTTAGGCGCTAAAGTGATTTGCGCTCATCTGCCCGTAGAATAGAGTTTTTGGCGTCGATGTCATCAGTATCGACGTCTTCAAGTCTCCTCTATCTCCGACCACATCCATCTATATAGAGTGCGCGATTTCTCTCTTTGCCCCTACCCACCCCGAAACCGCCAATACTTGCTCGCTTTCTCTTCATTTCCGGCAGTATCTAAGCCGTCAGCATCTATAGTAAGCAACCAGCCCACTCGAAGCCACCATCCGTTACGAGCAAATATGGCCGCCATTGATGCCTTCAGATTCAGAAACTAAATCAAAAGTTTATTCCTTTGATGATGTGTGCACTGCTTTCTGAAAAAACAACAAAGCCGCTACACTACATCGATCAATATTATTCGATTAAAGGTCAATTATTCCTCTTGTTATCTCTTGTTATTCCACGTTCACACTCTTTTACTAAGATTATTCGACGATATCTTCGACGCTTTTTTTTTATCTTTCAAAGCTGTAAGCCACAACAAGGCATTTCATTGCTCAAACTCAAAAACAAATACTGTCCACTGATCTTTATTAATTATCTAGCTTAATGTTTCCCTTCTTGGAATACGTATTAAGATTCGTGTCTTACCTTACGACAATAATGTACTAAAGGAAAAATTTAGAATGAAGCTCCCACTGCGTTTATTTATCAGTCCGCGTAAATATTTGCCATTGCATTAAAATGTATAGGATTATCTAATGCCTGACGCAGTATACGTGAAACAAAGATTAAGTCAAACAAAGATTGTAAAGAGAGGTAAAACTGGTTTTCTCGTTGTAATCAAGGAAGGTAAAATTACCTTTAAAACCTGTCGCATGTTACGTCGCGCAGTATCCCTACTATGTCTTCATGGACCGCGCGATATTCTCACGATTCTATTGACCACTGGTCATCTTTCGAAGCGTGAGATACAGAAGCGGGAATCAATGAAACCCGGACGCTATTGCAGGGCGAGCGGAGATGACCCCCTTATGACTGTGTAGGGGAGGCAAAGAACTTGTTTTGACCAGGTGACCGTAATGCCCAAATTCTTTCACGAAATTGGGCTCTATGAAATTTATCAACTTACTCTTTGCAGTCCACTCATTAATTTATTTAAATTCAAAATAAATTATTTATACATTGGATTGAGGCGAATGTGAAGTCGAATGATACTCATCGCCATTAACACCGCATGCTTTAAAGCTTATATGTTCTGTACATCTATTTATACGTGATATGTTAATTCTCTTGCGATAGGAATAATAAATAATGAAAAGGTATGCTTATTCATCAAACCTATAACACCTCGTTACAATTAAAGAAGGAATTAACTTTTAAGGAATTTTTTTGTTTTTTTTCATAAAAATATTTATTTTTCATAAAATGTATACAAAAAAATATTCTTAAATACAAACAATCACGATCGTTATAACGATAAAAGGAAAAATTGATGGATTAAAAAATTAAAAATTAATAGTTATAAATACTTACTTAAAAGCGATAACAATTTTTTCATAAATACGCTAACTTAAGAACCAGTTTGCTCGACTTAGCTGGACCAATAGCAGATTCTCTCACGCTTGTTTCTCGTTACATGCAAGATCGACAAAAGGGAGTCCGGGACGAGTTCGCAATCCATCCGCGGAAGAAGTGGTCCAGTTTTACCGCAACAAACTTCAAAACGAAAAATCTTTCTTGAAATTCTCCCTCTCTGTATTTTTCTCTCCCCCTTCTCTCTATCTTTCCTTCCCTCTCGGACTCTCTATTTCCGTCTATATCTCTCCATTGCTCGCTGTATCTTTCTGGTGACGATCAGTCCCAGAGAAGGAAGAACAAGTTATGCGCGTATTTAACTTTACTCGATAATTTCACAGAGGAGTTCGTTCAGTTACAGAGATGCCGTGTTCGAGTCGGCACTTCCCGGGCCTTACATTGTCACGCCGGAAAAGTAAGATTGCGAGTTTTCGCGGAGAGTACAATAAGCATTTACGTAACGGGATGCGAAAGCGGCCCTGATTTTTGTTAATCAGAAGCTCCGAGCAGTCAGGCCTTACTTTCATGCTGATTCTAACTGTTTATTTATTGTATTAATCCGTCGGAAATCAATTTCATTTTTTCGATAGGAAGGCTTTGACAAAATTTCTGGAACGCATGGAATAGTGATGCATAATAAGCTTTCTCAGTAATTCCGTACACAACAATACATTGGCATACATGAAACTTATATGTCTGCGATTTGTGCACTTTAATGTTGCCTCGAGCAAATTGTTTAGATTTATCATGATTCAGAGAAGATTCGAAAACTCATGACAGTTGAATAACTTTTAGTCGTTTCCGCAGAAGCTAACATCCTAGATTGAAAGTACAGCTTTGAGTAAAATCGGACTTGAGGCATCCAAGATATTCATCGTATTGACGAGTTATACATTCGAGTAAATGAAGATAAGGTAATATTTCATAGTAGCCCATAATAAGGAGCTTTGAAATTGGAGATAACGATCGAGCTCCGCGAGAATAATATTCGATGCTCGGGAACTGAAGTAATATCGCATTACCAGCAAAGTCTGTGGAGGAATGAGGTCCGAGGCAAGGAGTGAGAAATCGTGTACACGCAATATACCCTCTTTATCTCTGTCTCTTTCCATCCCTTCCTCGGCCTCCCCCCCCACCGCCCTCCTCTCAACGCCACCCTACTAACGCGCTCATTTTCTCACTCTTACGCCCGCGCGCGCGCGCACACACACACACAAGCAAAACTCCATCTCTTCGGGAGGTTAGAATTATTGATCTAATATTCGAGGCAAAAGGCTAAGCCGAGGTCCGCAGACGTGCACACAAGCGCGTTATCTTACACTTCGAAAGGGGTACCCGAGAAGGCTTTGCATCCATCTCCAAGCCAACGGTTTTCGTGGACAGATCTATTCGGAGAAGAAAGAAAAATAGTGTGGAAGAGATAGCGAGATGCGAGAGGATAGATAAATAGAGAATGAAATAAAAAGAGAGAGAGAGAGAGAGAGAGACGAGAATGAAGATCTCATAATTAATTGCATCCTTCCGTGCGAAGGCAAGGCGTCAGCTTTAATCCCTTCGGTCTGTTTCTCCTATCCTCTCTCGACACTTTGCTTTCTTAACGGCTTTATTGCCTGAACTTTATTAAGCCCCGAATAATTTGGATTTTTGCATAAGGTATTGACTCGAATAATTACTAAATTAAGTAATATCCAAGTAATTTCTTAATTACCCGCTTGCCTATAAATATAATCATGTACATTTCCTTTGTATAACTTTAAGATCTACAAACCTTTCTTATACTCTTAGCACTTTCGACTTAATTGAAATAACATTTTCTTAATAAGGTGGCATATTTATTTTAAATATTTATTTTTAAATATTGTCGTAGTGTAATAATTATTAAATATGTATGTAACACTTGCGACATTTTTTTGTTTCAAAACTAGAAATAATAATCATAAATGCATTGGTGTGTACATACATTAAATAAAGACACACATAATTAGAATGTTTTAACTGTTAAACTCAATTATCAGTTTCATTTTTTCAATTTGGAAAAATCTTTTTCTCTAAAATTGAAAAAAAACTTTGAATTGAAAGAAATTTGAGCAAATAAAAGCTTATGCTAGCAATAAGCTATGTAATTACGTAGCTAATAAACGTTTTATAATTAAAGAAACAGCATTGTGCTTTTTAAAAATGCCTTTTAATACGAATATTAAAAATTTGTCCCGAACATGAATTTATAAAAAGCTTTACTGGCTAAAACCTGCCGAGTTCCCGTCCCACCGGAAAAATTTCCGCGAATCCACAGCCGAAAAGTCGATATCAAAAATAATCGATTCTCCCATCATTTTATTACTGACCTATTAAAAATGGCATTTAACGTAAATGAACACGGAACGAATAAGAGCTCCGAAAAGTTGATAATTACAGTGCGACACCGGCTGATAATTAACTCGGAGAGATCCCATAAATTTTGGATACTTGCTGGCGGTGAAGTTCCAGCGGATGCCGAGTCTTTTCGTTGTTCGCGTTACCGGGCGCCACGATTATCCCGAGCCTCTCGCCGTCCCTACGGACCACCTCGACCATTACGTCGATCGCTTAGAGAACGAACTTGAGATTGGATTAAGCGTTGTCTCCGCTTAACGCCGCTGCGAGTTGGCGAGAATCCGCAGCGGTGCCCGTCGTGCGACGCCCACCGCAACAACTGCTCTCGACCGTAGTGAACGAACTCGGAAAAGAATCTGCGACATCATCACATGACGTATGTTCTTCGGATAACTCTGCTATCAGTTGTGATTGGAAGGACGATTAATCCGGCTATTGCTTTCGACTGGGCGGATCGGTGGGTTCAGTGTTCTGCAACGATAATGAAAAAGAGCCTATGGCGATTATTATATCCAACTGCCGCGAGATATTTCAGTGAAAATGTGTCATATTGTATTGTCCCTTCGCATTCTAAAGATATAACCTATCTATTTAAATGCAAACACCTCGGGTTTATTTCTTACTTTGCCATAAATACATGCATACATTTTATTCTTAAATTTTGGTTATTTATTATATTTATATCATCATCTCTTAAAAAAACAATTAGCTTGTTCCGATTATGGTTTCATCATCGTTTCGTCATCCTATCGTTCTCTTAATATTTTTATATTTGTTATTGCACAATTCATAATTTTTTTTATAATTAAAATAATGCAAAAGATTAATTATTTTTGTGCTTTACATCTGGACATTATAACTGTTGCAAATATAATAATATTAATGAAAGCAATCTACTCAAAGTCAAAATTTTCCTATATGCTCTTTTTTATTTAATATATTATGTTTAATATATTAAATATATATATTTTATCCGCCAATACTTGGTACATTAAACAAATTATAATTAACATCATAATTATATGGATTTTTTAAACAGTTTTTACTATTAATTCTCAGCGTATTTCAGCGGTTTTCAACAATCAACCGTATTTTTTTGAAGCAATGTTTTAAAAATCAACACAAGATTTTACATTAATTTCTTGCTAAAATATTCTAATATTCTTCATTCTAATAAAGCCATACATTAAAAGAAAACCCTATATATATGGATCAGATATTAAATAGTAGCTGACTTGTATCAAATAGTCAACATTGTATTTTAAATTCAGATGATACAACAAAAAAGCAAGTCATTAATTTACTCCTTCGAGCTGAGAATGTGTAGGTGAATGATAATATAAAGCTGTTGCTCGTATAATGAAATTAAAAATTCACGCTTATAGAAGACAATAATCGTTCGGCAAACTATAAGTTTAGCAACGGACACAAAAGAGCCTCGGGCCGACGGTGCATGTGATACAGAATCGGAGATAACGGCTTTGTTCAATGGTATAAGAATATTCTAGGTTGGCGAAGATAGTCCAGGCGATGCAAACAAACTGTGAGCGTGTGCAGCAGTGGTAACAGTGGCTCGAAAACTCGAGTTCAGAGGAATTCGCCTTGGAGTTAACAACTGGCATTCTTTCCCCCCCTGCCCTCGCCAACTCCCCCGCTGTACGGGGAAAACAGCGGTGCGATCATTGGGAATAGCCCGGAAAGTTTGCCTCTCGGCGACGACAAATACTCGATTGGCTCGGGTAGAGAGACACAACGAGAACGAGAGAATGAAAGAGAGAGAAAAATAAAGATAGATAGAGAGAGAGAGAGAGAGAGTTAGACATAGATACCGAGATGCACAGAGCAAAACTGAACAAAAACACATATCAAGAGTGAGTAGCATTAACGAACCTCCCGATTTTACCTCCGCGTTCGTTGGTTTTCTTCCGTCGACTTCAGCTCGACTCCCAAGCGCGTCAAAATCCACGTCACAGTTCCGTTTCCTGTAATTGCAAGGTGGTCGAGAAATTGCTCGATGTTTGCTCTCCCCCTCGCCCTTCCAACGGCGAAAGTTTGTCACCGCTACAGCTTTGTTTTAGTTGCCGTGCCATGGCACTTTACCCGCTGCGTCGCTGCGGATTCCTTCATTGAACCAACCAAGATTCGACCTGTAAGTTTAATTATTCGAGTTTTGAAGGATACGCATAGTATAGGTGCTGATTCGATTTTCGGGGTCTCGATGGACAATCGTGTGTTTACGAAAGAGACTTTCGGCCCGCAAATCGAAGCGCCAATAAGGTAGAGCCACTACTTGGAAAATAACCAGTTTTCTCGATAGTGATTGTTCGCCATCGTCGATAATGACTTTAAAGATTTTAGATTTATTATATATATATATATATATTATTTACCTATATTATTTATTCATGATTAAATATTTTTTCATTTTTTAAGACTCGCGGATGTTGACTGTTTCTAAGTCGTACAGCCTCATAATTTTTCATACTTATAATTAGATTATCATTACTTTAAGTGTACTAAAATCAATAATATATGAAATGTTTGAACAAAAAGATAAAAAATATTGCGTTATCAAATTTAAAAATAAAATCAACTTAGTATTCTTAACTAACTTAAGTTAATTAGATAGATAGCTTAAAACAATATTATACTTTAAATAGTTAGTAATATAATAAGAAAGTGGATTTATAATACATATCATTTATCATGTATTTGATTTTGAATTATTTTGTGATTTTGTAAGCATTAAACATCAACTAATGCATGAGTATACGGACACCTATTAAAATAATAAAAACTATTATCGATTCGAAGGCTATTAATAAAATTATGTTTTTTCCCACATTTCTCAAAACGTGCAGAAATACTTCGACATCCCTAAAATGGTTGGAGATCCCTTTATCTTAGTAGAGACTTAATTCTCAATATCCACGTGCAGATGAAATGAAGTGCGTACACACATGTATATGCGCATACACATGGACGTATACATTACAAAGAGAGAGAGAGAGAGAGCGCGCTATCGTACCTTAGAATTCCAATTAAAATTAAGCTAAATTCATCGTAATACTCTCTAGAATTACGTCCCTGTATCGTCGAGCGAAAATCTCAACGGACAACATCAGGATCGTCTGCGAATCCCACCCCGTGCTCCTGCTCTCCCGCTCGGTTGCCCCATCCTCGAAAGAGCTAGTCGGCGTTCCACCCTCGATGAATAGGGGTCGGAGCGAGGAAGCCTTGGTGGGGATCGGCTGGGAGTCGGGTACGGTCCGCCCCCTTCTTAATTCCCACTAAGATGGAAGTAGCCTCAAAGGCCGCACTAACACTTACGTTAGTCCTCGGGCGATCGCGCATCAATTCCACCGACGGGTCGACTTAGCAAGCGCTCCAGCGCACCCACACAGACAGGCGCTCTAGAGGCCCGGGTAAGTGCAACGAGAAGGGAAGAAATCACGCAAAATCCGGGGAGTTTGATCGTGGAACGACGCCTGGGTGAAAGTGCGATAGTGTCGTAGCGTAGTCACGTCGTCTCTATAACACGACGGTATGGCAGCAGCGGTCCGGGATAATTTTCTCAATTTCGCAGCCTCTCTCCCGAGGGGTCGGTCGTTAAGAGCTTGAAGTGAGATTCCAGGGGACGACGGGGCTGGCTCGCGGACCGCCAGGAGCGTAAGATAGTTTGATAGGCTTGGTTGCCAGGAGACCTTCTAAGGCTCCGAGCTTGCTAATGCCCAGCAGAGGATGACCGGAGCCCCGAGAGCCCTTGACTTCTTAGAGTTTTTCGTCTCCTTTACTGCCGGAGTCGTTCCACGCGTCGCCAGACTAGGGACGGCTGGACTTTAAACAAAGCGCCACTCACCTGTAACTAGCATTTTGGTATTCTCGGTCTGAATCGCGCCACTCTTAAAGCAAGTGGGGGGGGGCGAAGAGAGAGAGAGAATGCTCCAATTCACTGAATTTTTCAACTTAGTTTGATGCTAAATTCAAGATTAGGGGCATCCGCCTAAGAAAATCGTCAGTTCGTTCGAATGGAAGGCCTCCTGCTTAATAGCTGCTCAAGCCTTTATTTACATATTTAACCCTTCATCTATGGACTTGGCTTACACACCAATCCTAACTTTTAGTTAGTTTTTGATTTTTCTTATAATGATTATTGAAATCTCTTATTCAACGCTTTATTTAAAAACAAAAATAATTATTGCCTTAAATCTTCAATCTTGTTTTAAATAGCTCCTACTTCAACTTTCTTGATTAAATCATTAAAGAATATTCGAAAACAATAACCTATTAGTAGTGTAGTATACATTTAATTCTAAAAGATGTTGCATTCTATTGTGATTTGATTGAAAGAAAAATAATAAATAAATGTTTGTCTATTTCTTCAATATTTAAAAAAAAAAAAAAATTATCGTAGAAGCTTCCATTAAATAAATTCATAAATTGGTATGTAAAATACCTATCGATGACTTATATCCAGCTGTAGGGGCATTAAATCGTAATTGGAATAAAAGTACAAATATTTGAATCGCGAAAATGGAAAGAACCCCTTAAGCATCGGTAAACAGCGTGAAATGTGGGGTAAACAACACTTTACACTAATCTGAAATATTTTGCCGCGGTTATGTAGGGAAGGGAAGCGATCACGCGCTCGTGTCGTAAATCATTTACGTCCTTCTACCGATCAAGAAAGGAGGAAACGCTGTCGGCAATCTGCAGGACCTCCCTCCTGGCGATGTGCGGCATGAAGCCCGGAGATAAATAAGTTGGCGCACTTCGCTGTCGCTCGCGTGAAAAGTCAATTTCCGGCGCAAATATCACTGTTGGCGAGATCGCGAAAGCATTGAACTTGTCGATGATCGATGGAAGGAATGTCAATCGGAAGAAAACCCGATCGCATCACTGATACGATATATAGATCCTGGCCTCACACCTACAAGACGTTGACGCGCGAGGCCAAAGTGGAGCGCGTGTTTTAGTTCGAACGCTTGCGGCTCGGTCAGGGGCGAGTCTAGGGAACAAGAGACTGGGACAGATAGAAAGGGAGAGAGGAAGAGAGAGAGACAGCGAGAAATGAGCGGGCGAGAGCGGCGGCGGGAGGGGGGAGGCGTAAAATCGAGTTTTCCCGTTCACGAACGGTGTGGATGTGCATTCGAACACGTTTGTGCCTCGGACTCGAGTGAGCTTTATGCATATACGAGATGAAAATACGTGAGAGCGTTAATGCACTGCACCAAACTTTAATTATCGTGTGTATGAGCCAAATAACGTATTTCCATAGGGTTATATGCCCTTTATTTCTTCCTCATCGCTTTATAATGAGAACTATAATTACAAAAAAGTGTACTTGCGGACAACTGTTTAACGATGTATTATAATACTTGAAATACCAAAAATTACTACTATTAAAGATAAACCATAAATATTGTTAAAACACTTTAGAAGTTCATGTAATACGTTCGTAATAATCATTTGCGTAAAAATAAGAAATATTGTTCAATCTTTCTGAAATATCATTTTTGCATTATAGATTTCTAAAAATTCATTAATTATTTTGTTAATGATAAGATGTTGTACCAAATAAATCAAATTTCCCATTAACGTATATCTACGGCACTTCTAATGAAGCTTCGTATTCATATTAGAATTTTCAGTTCGCTTTCACTCCGATTGAAATACGAATACAAGTAAATCCGATCTCTTCAAACCCAACTTTAATTTAATGAACGCCGAGTGCAAACAAGATTCGCGTTTTTCTTTTCTTTTAAAGCTTATATTTTCTTAAGTTATTCGCGAAAAAAAATACCGAGATCATAATTTAATTATTTATACAACAGTGCACTGATGCATAGAAGGGCGCAAGGGACAATATTCATCGTAGGGGAAGAACTTTGAGAGAAGGGGCTCGAGTTTCGAGTTACTATAAGGCACAGAGACACGCGCTTAGTTATCCAATGGCCGAACGGTCAGTATCCTGTAAAGAACAGTTTTACCGATAAGACCCCTTGGAGTTTAACAGCCTCTAACTAAAGCAGCGTAGCTCATGGCCTTGTGAACATAGTCTCTCTCTCTCAATCTCTCAATCTCTATCTCCTTCCCCGTATCTCTATCTCTCTCGCTCTTAAAACATCTCACAGATAATATACGTGCATACACGAGCATGTACTCCCTCCGTTATATGCATTGAGAGACACACTTATCCAACATAAATTCAAAAAGTAAACTACCAACGGCACGTAGGTCATCTATTGTCGAAATTCGTAGACTGTGCCGTTGATAAAATACTATTAAGATGTACCATTATACTGCTACCACTCATCTTCATTCTCATATATACTCGAATGAATGTCTGACGACTATTTTAACAATTGGCCAGTGTCTCAAACAAGTTATATATCGTTATCCTTTATTCTTATGAATAAATCCTAGAAACGAATGATCTATTTTATAGAGTAAAAATTCATAATTTTATATAATTTTTTGACTGTCTAATACAACATCGATGTCTTCTATTTCTTTGTTATTAATAAAAATTATATCAGAATATAAATATAAATACATATGAAATAATAAATAACAAAGTATTTTTAATATTATTCGATGAACTTGCCGAAAATATTGGTTATATTAAAAGAAACTTATTCAGAAAAAATTGAAGTTATATGAATGCATACAATTATTAAATACTCTTCGAAATAAATACTATTCATTATCTTAAGTCAAAAATTGTTTCAGCGTTTACGCTAATAAATAATATGTTTTTAAATTGTTCGAATAAGACGTTTAAAAGTTAAACGTTTACTACAAATTTTAAATAAGAACACACTAAACAAGACAAACAAATTATGGATGACTTGCTATTTATATTACCGGCCCTAATATATTAAAAATATTGAAGCAATGCTTCAATAATGATTCTACCTTGAGTTCCTTACACTGCAGGAAGGATCATTCAACTAATTTTATAAGTTGCTCTTTTCGCAATTTTGCATTTTGCATAATTGTATTAAAAACAAAAAAAAGTAGATAGATAAAAGAAGATACAGCTAGTATTCAAAGGCACCGAACGCAATCTCATTTCATTAGGTTATTGTTATATAGCTTGAGTTTAAAAACAATCTGCACAAGTCCTGATATCTAGGAGAAAAAGAATCATAGCACAAGCTCTGAAGCAGGAAAGTATTTTCTGTAATAAGGCATTCCGAGCATGGCATTATTAGGTATGCGAAATAAAGCAAGTAACCCATGAAACAAAGAGCCGAGAAGAGAAAGGACGGGGTCAGAAGAGATATTTTATCAGTAGCTACAGAAAAACACTGCAAAGAGTCGCAAGTCTCGACGGCTGCGAAGAGTCACAAACAGAGCGCGTGAGCCAGGCCCGCGTCCTCCTCCTCCTCCTCCTCCTCCTCCCCCCCCCGCCGCCGCGGCGGAGCGCCACGTTACCGTTTCACCCTTATTCCGAGGCCCTCGTCTCGGTGCCCGTTATCAGTGGCGAGCCGAGGCGCAGAAGAAAGGCTCGTGGGGTGGATCGCGACCATAAATCTCGCGGGCGGCCGCGTCGACCGCAGCAGCCGGCCCCGGTATCTCGGAGCGCGGGTCCGACCTGTCGGAGGTGTCCAGGACTTAAGCCGGCCATACGTCAGGGGCCGCGGCGCCGAACAAGAAGCGTCCCGAAGCAGGAGGCCGTGGACGCCGGGCGGCAGACGAGTCGGCCACCATAGCGCGAGACCCGGTCGCCCGATCGATACGAAGGAGTCGCCGGAGGGAGGGCGCAGGGGTCGTGGGGAAGGGAGGCCGCCCGGGTGGGGATGCCCGGCGGAAAAATCTTAGCTGCTAAGGGACCGGCGCTTATAAGGGGGCGCACGTTAGACGGGGGGCGTGGCCACTAGCCCCTACCCTTAAGACGCCCGGGCCCCCGCCGGCTTCCCTGCCTAGGAGAGGGGCAGGGACTCCCCGCGCCCCGGAGCCTGGAGGCGCGCGAAACTTTTTTCCCCTGGACGCGAGACAGACCTAAGGCCAAGGGTCGCGCCAATCTCGCCGCGCTTTTTTCGACGGGGCTCGTGCGGACGCTGCCGGTGCGCTTCGTCAGTTGGCCAAGTGGAGTTTGGGCCCCGGGGGGCGGGGGTGGTGGACCGACGCGTAACCACCCAGCCGCTCTTCGACCCCTTTGAGCGATTTTAATAACAAACCAACCCCCCCCCCTCTCCCGCCGCCCGCTGCCCTCCCTTGGAGCGGTCTTATGCGCGATGCCGCAAGGCCGAAGAAGGAGACGACATCGAAGGCCGAGCACCTCGACAAGGAGAAAGTGAACGGCCGACGTGGACTAGGATAAAAAGTTAATTTTAATCGAAGCCCCGATTGCTCGTATACTCATGACTGGACTCGAGCGGCGGGTGCGTTATCGGAAATTTGGGAGTGGGGATTACGTGGGAAAGGTAGGGGGAGTGGAAGGGCGCACCGACGACCAGTGCCTGGCTATTCTAGGGATAATAAATTGGAATTGCTTGGGTGCTTCGACTCCCCTCGCGCCCTCTGACCTTTATTTCGGAACAATTGAGTGGAACATGGCGAAGAGCTGGCAGAAGCCATTATTTATATTAACGCCTATCCAACTGCTAGGTTCATTTACATAGAACGGGATCTTTCATTCTTTTGGATAAAAAATTGAAATTTATATCGATATGGTGTTACGCATGAAGTGCACTTCATACCTAATAGCTAGATAACTATTTTTAATCCGAAGCTCCAGTTTTTTCCCAAGTTTATTCATTGAGAACATATGATATCAAACCTTAGTTAAACATTAAATTATTTATAATAACATTCGCAATGTACAAATATTTTTTTATTACAAACTTTTCATTTGCAAATTAAATAAATCTTTTGGAAAAAATCATTCTTAAAACTATTCGTAAAATTTAAGTGAACGAAATGTGCCCATTAAAAGAAAGTTATTTATAATTCTTCTAAAATCTCGACATTAATAGATACACGGTGGGAAATATTTTTGGCGCATAAAGATTATATAAATTAATTCAAAATAATATCCATTTATGATTAACATTAATTACTTTAAAATCATACATAATTTTATGTTCATTAAAATATTAAAAGTCTATCTGCTGTATATTTAAATTTTTTTTAATGTTAATAATAATGAATAATTTTTTTAAATATTACATTCTAAAGCTTAAATATTTTATTTAACCCAATAATGTGAGATTGCTTAAACTGCCTTTTTATTCATTATAAGTGGTAAAAGAAAAGAAAAATGCAAAAATATTATTCAGACATTAATATTATTATTGTAGTTTTAATAACCTCGTTATACTGTAAAAAATTCGCCATATCACTGTTAATATATCTTCTGTGTACGCATATAAAATTACAAGCAAAATTCCGCAGAAAAGACAAACATCCTGATATCAGTATTTGCAAATTTTGTCATTATGAGCGCCGGAGCCGTAAACAAAACGCGAAAGTCGAAATATACAAATCAGGACTAAGCACAAGTATAATTCAGCTGCGTGTACAAATACGTTAACACGTGTTTGTACGGAAATGCGAGCATTCATACATTTCAGTTACATTGCCACGAATGTCATCGGATGTGTTGACGGGAAATACGAGCATAACTCAACCGAGTCTACCCAAGCACTCGAGCCTCCGTGAAAATTCACCTCCCCCTTCCCTTCTTTAACTTTCCCCCCTACTTTCCCGCCGGGATCCCCATCCTTATTCTCTTTATCCCTTGCGCTCCTCTCTTTCTCTCAGCCGAATACAAACAACTCTGTCTCTTTTCACGACCTTTCCCATCTCTATGGCCACCCTCCATTACCACCCGCACTTGCATTAACTTGCTGCTGACTGATGACGTCATTTCCTACCGAGTATTGTACATCTTGCAACGTATTTCCGCGGGACAATTAAGATTTTCCATACTCTCTCATCCAGCTTTAAGTTTATTCTCCGGATCACCGGGACTTTAAAATACCCTGTCCGCACATTTATTTCATCAACTGCTAAAATCATGACTTGGATAAATTTTACTGCTAGAATGAATGTTACATTGTAGGATTTACAGAGCCCAGTCTGTAATAAGACATATATATATATATTAATGAAAAGTTCTTGAAAACATATTGCTCTTCATGAAAATTAGTCATCAAAGCTTTTTATGGTACATACATTTTAAAACAAATGCATAAAGGAGCACTTGACCTTAGTATTAAAAAAAAAGACTTATATGTGCTAAAGCTTCAACCCGAATTATTACAGATATTACTAATCCCTTATAAAAATGTGCGAACTTTTCAAGACTCGTTCATAATGTAGCACAGAAATAATTTTAACGATTAACTCTCTAAAAATGCATAAACATATCGGCTGTGGTTTTTTTAAATAATGAAGTTCAACGTTTCATCGAATGTAGAATAACCACATCATCCTCTTTCGGTGCATTCTTCTTAATCGAATACCATAAACGGAAAATTGCACAATTTGCCGTTTCCGTTGAGAATACTTGGCTAGAACAGTTTATGATCGCGTAAAAGGCAAATCGTCCTCGAGTTACACTCGGATCTTTACACATTTCCTCACTTTCTCATCAACCCGCATTTCACGTTCCGCTCATTTATTTCTTAGCAGATAGAAAATGTTTTACAATTCTCATCATTGGAAGCTCTGAATTCCTGGAGCCTTGCCTAAGCTTTCCTCTTCCTGATTGCAGAATGCACTTTAGCTTAAAATTTTCAACGCACGCTTATCTAAACAATAAATCATAGGCTTTCGTTACTCAATAATTAACGTTTATTTACGGTAATTAATCATTCCAATAAGAAGCACCCAAGTATTTATTCATAGTCAATTGTTAATATTATTCAGCATTAAACTTACCTAAGTGAAATTATGAATGATTAAATAATGTTGACTTGTCAAAATTATTTTAGAAAAATAAGGTTTCTACAATTAAAGATGCAAACAAAGTTTTGAATAATTTGATCAAATTTTTTCTCACAAAGGATCTGGCTTGTAATTAACAAGGAAACAGGGTGACGTTGAAGAAACAAAAAGGACGAAGCTTGAATACAATCTCGTAAATTTACTAAGCGCGCTTGCAGGCACAAGAAAGTCTTCCGCCTTCTGTTTTGCTCCAAGTAATACGCTCCGCTCGCTAAAATCAATTTATACCGCTACACTGCCTCCTCAACACTCATGAAACAATAGAAAGATAAATTTTCGGCTGACTGAAATTACATTTGTTTTTGTTTTCATTTTATTCTCGCCGCGTAAAACAAGTTTCCTCAGTCGATTCGCTTCAGAATTGACAAA
Organism: Kradibia gibbosae; assembly: GCA_018907135.1. Taxonomy (NCBI): domain Eukaryota; kingdom Metazoa; phylum Arthropoda; class Insecta; order Hymenoptera; family Agaonidae; genus Kradibia; species Kradibia gibbosae. The sequence goes on from JACCHX010000001.1 coordinate 17,539,902, forward strand.
TAATATGAAAAATTGACTTGTAATTCTCGATAAACGGCTACAAATAGAAAGGGATATTTAATCTCTGTACATTATCATGTTTATAAACATGAACTTTTTGAGCTCACAGTTGGTTAAATAGAAGTTTACCGCATGTACGAGGATCCATTGAAGCGATAAGCGTTAACAAAGGGGCAATCTATAACAATTGTTCGAAAAGTTTCGTCTACCTCCGGTTGTATGCTTGGCCATGCTTCGAACTATTAATTACAAATACACTCGACTATACTGCTGTATAATTTTAATAATTATAATATACAAGGTCATATTAAACTGGATTAACAGTAAATATAAGAAAAACCTTAACTATTAAAATTTGCACTTAGAATAAAAATGAACTATAAGTGTGGCCCTTGCATTATTTTTTTTAATCTAAAATTAATAATATTCTCAAATAAATTATAATAAATATTCTCAAACTTGGACAATTACTGCAAGCTGATCAAGGTTCTAGTAAGAATTCGAACGTATAATATCGTGCATTTCTCAATCTACTTAATGAAACTGCTCTTAAATGATGGATTCGTTCGAGAGTCCTTAAAAGGAATTTTAATTCCAGTTCGTAATTATCGATGTACATAATATGCGTTTGCTAATAGGAAAAAATAAAGAAAGGGTATCGTGAATTGATGCGAAACGAGCAGCACAAAAACACAAGTTCGGGGATTTCTCACTCTCTACACGCCAGTGCCGTCTCACCGGAAGAAAAGCTCGAAATTTTTTGCACCTGGATAGAACGAAGCCCTTCGTCAGAAAATAAATAATGCCGGTCTTAAATCAAGTACGACGTACAAAAACAGTAAAAGATGGAGCCACACGACCTTTTGCGATCTTCAAAATCACCCTCTGACGTGGATGCTAGAACAATGGCAACAGTCGACGTACCTCCCCCGGACATACAATGTTATTCAAATCTATGGCGTTTTCTTCGGCATTTGAGAAAAGTATTCCACCTTTTCTTGCCTCGAGTTCTAAATCATTGTTTACTTAAAATAATTACTTTTCAGGATAAATCTGTAATGCATACACGTAAATCGTAAGCCATAGCACTTCATTTCAATTGTAACACGATAAATCTGACGCGAATTGTGGCTTCTTAGAAATTCATAGAATTACATTGTAATTCGGTACGCAGTTGAATTACCTACGGAAGAAATAGTTTAGCAATATTTACTTAATTACAGCATTAAAAATAAGAAAAAATATGTTATTAGTTATTGCATAAATACGTCTTTGGAAATAAACCAATGTTCAGTATATGATAAATAAAAAATTTACCAAAAGCAAATACTGACAAAGTCCGCCTCGTTAATGTTGCTACTGGGCTGCGCAATAAAAAAAAAGTTCTCATTCACTCTATTAAAAAAAAAAAATTTATAAAAAACATAAGAAGGGAATTTTTAAGTTTCTTTTAATCTCGAAACTTAACAGCAGCTATAAATATGCATGGAAATAGAACATTGTGCTTACAAATCAAAACTTATAAACATAGAGACACAAAGTTTTGAGTAAATACAAGTCAGCGGGCACATGCACATGTAATCTAGGACTACGACACCAGCCAACAATTGTACGTGAAATTTCGAAAGCACACGTAACTATACATTTAGAAACATGCACGCAAATGCATAAATGGTCAGATGTAAGGGAGAAAGAGTAACTGCAACGGCATCGTAGGAGCCGCCGGTGTGCAATGGACTGATGATATATACGTATGCAGATACGGATTGAACATCTACAAGGAGAACAAGGACGGCTTGGGTCAGCCAGACGAAATTTTAGCTCCTCAAAAGAGAAGAGATAGAGAGACAGAGCTAGAGACGTCGAGGGGCGGAGGGCGAGAGGGATGGAGGGTGGGAGGGGGGGGCAGAGTGAGAGTAAGCGAGAAAGGCTTGCAATTCCGTCGGGGCTCATGGCTGCCTCTTCAGTACACTATCGCATTGGCGTCGGATGGGATACTTGTGCTACTGCTGCTGCTGCTGCTGCTGCTGCTGCTGCTACTCGCCACCCCCGGAGAAAAGGATGAGAAGCCAAGCGGGAGGAGGTGGGCGCTCACTTGGCGATTAAGAACACGTACTAACCCTGTCTCGGTTTTCCGTCCTTGCGCCCCTCGGCCCCCCCCCGACGCCGCCGCCGGACCCGCAGCGTCAGACGAAGAGGGAGCGAGAGAAAGAGAGAGCCGGGATCAATACAACTTACTTCCCCGAATCAGCTGCTCTAGCGCACACAGACAGACACGCGCATAATCGAGGACGAGCAATACACAGAGACGCGTTTTCCCAGATTGTAGTCGCTCCCTTATGCTTGCACGTATAGGTGGGCCGCGCCTGTCTGCGAACTGTCGGAGATCGAGCGAGAGCAACGGAGACGGACGGCGAGGCAGCAGCGGTGAGTCGGCAGTGAACTCGTCGGGGGGGGCGGAGGCGGCGAGGGGGAGGCGCGACCCTGCTCGATCCCTCGGAGAGCGTTCTTATGTCCCGGGCCATCGCCGGCGAAGCAGCTCCGTTTCTTACAGGCGTTGTCCCCTCCAGGGTCCCTCCTCCTCCTCATCCTCCTCCCTATCCCTCCCCGCCGCTCCTCGTCGTCCTGCTCCTCGCGCCACGGCGAACTACTCGGCCCCTCAGCGGGTAGCAAGAGCCCGGAGTCAACAACGCGCACCCCTTGGACCGTCCAACACGGCCCAAGAGACGGCGTCCGAATACAAAACGTGCAGCGGAGCCAACGGAGCTGGTGGTCTCCGAATCATATTTTACCGGCGCTAGAATGGGCCACGATTAATTGCCCCCGAAGTTGAATGGAATTTATTAACGCGAGCGTCACCGAGGGAGCCGCGACCCCGATGCACGTGGACCACTCGTGTCAAGGAAATGCGTGGTCGGCTTCCTTAGCGTCGCTTGTCCTCGTTGCGTCTCTGCTTTTCTTCTTTTGTCGAGGCCCGGCCTTCGGCAAATGTTGAAAAGCCGAGGAATAATAGCCTGAAGCTATTCCCTTTTATTTTAAAAGAGCTTCACTTGTTTGCGCCGATATAATCAGGGACGTTCGATGGGGCTTCGGAATAAAATTATAATGAGCCAAATGAAATAACCTAGATAAAGACTCTAGACATCTATAAACATAAATACTCTCCGAATAACAAGACTCCCATTGTAAAATTGGCATTAAAGTTCTGCGCAAACTGAAATAAATTAAACACTAAGAAAAGTCACTGAAATTTCTTTTTTGATTCTATCCTACAATATTATATGAGAAATAGTGATATATAATGTGTATAAAGCAAAATTTTCAATATCAAAATAATATAAAGTACTGAATAAAAATTAAGTTTAATAACGAGCAGACGAAAGCATAACGAAAATGTAACGTTGATTAAGGAAAAAAATTTCATTATCTTTCAATCCGACATTCTTTCACTTTTATACTTTTATGTACTTTCAGTTTTTTATATTTGATGCATTACATTAACCATAATTAAAGATTTTTTACTAAAATAAAAAATTATGAAATTTTGTATTTAAAATGAAAACTATTTATATGAATGAAAAAAGTTTCTTACTTCTGTCTAAAACATTTCAAACTTTATGCTTAAAGCCATCTTCATACAAAACTACCATTAAAACTTCTCATATTAATATTCTCGTCAAGCATATTAAAAAAAATTAAGCTTTAAAATATAACAATCTCAAATAACTTCTTTAAATGAGTTTGCGGTCTTACTTTTCTTATAGCTTAAATAAATAAATAAATAATTAAATAAATAGAAACAGCTAATGGTCATTTCTCTAAAATTAAATTAATTGTTTTAATTAGCTAGAAATTACTAAAAATTCATGTAATTGAATTAAGCCTTGAATCGTCTTTCGGGGGCTTAATTTCAAAACGATAAAAATCTCGCTGCCATTCTTAACTATCTCAGATATTCTTCATTATGAAATTAAATACTCATAATAATAAATTTCTGATAATTACGTAAGTAGTAGACAATGGAAATCGATGCAAGATTGCGACAAATCAGTGCTAACCTCAGAAAACACTAGTTTTTACGACGTAGCTTCAATCGCGCGGATCACGAAGAAAAGCAGCAAGAAAAATAATACCGGAACAGCTTCACGCCACAATAAATACTTGTTCTGGTGTTATAGTTGCTAAAAAAGGCAGAGACGCGTAATTGGGCGTGAACAGCGAAGGTAACGGTTGTCGAACGACATTGTGCCAAGCCATATCGATGCTGAGATAAGGCGTACACAGCCGGGCATTTTCACGCTCACCAGCATCCTAAACCGGCCCCAAATTTTGCGAATCCTCCTGCATAAGTAGGGAAGAGCGACTTAACCGAGCCCCGATAGCCTAGCGACGGTGCACTTTACGATCACTTGCACGAGGTCCTTGATCGTTACTTGGCCACCCTCGCGCTTACCTATCTTAATCGGCCGTTCCCGCCCTCCGCCTCCCCCCAAGGCCTCGCCCACGCGAGGAATGCGAGGCGGTGCACTTTGTCCGAGTCCCTGCACTTCTTGTAATCTGGGCTACTAGCATTGCTTTCGCAGAGTGCGATTGTGCTTTAGCAATTAAATGTACCGCCACTTCGGACTTTCACCAAATGTTTTTATCGAAAGCCTACGAGTGATTGTTGATAAATATATGCAAGAGTAATTGCTAAAGAGTAATTGCTATTATATTTGCAGATTTTACTGATCAACCTAATCACGATTCTCTTCAATTTCTTATGAGATTCTGTCTTATTATTACATCGATGCCTCGATCATTTTCGATCGCCGTATACAATTGCTTTGCTTTAAAATGCCAATAGATGGCCGGGTATCTAAGTTTTCTAAATTTCAAACTGACAGGGATAAACATTTAGCTAATTTCTTAACGATTTTTTTAGCCATAAGATTACAACTAAGTTAACGCCACTCGTGCAAAAGAAACCGACCAATTAGAGCTTTTTTTGAAAGAATAACTACAAATTTACTTGAATTTAGGTAAATTACATTTCCAGTGATATACTAACATTTATTTTATATTTTCACATTTTATCATTTTCTTATCAATTCTACGAAATAAAATTTTATTCTTAGATGGTAGAAAGACAAAATATGATTTAAATATCTAAGAACTTCCAAAGCAGAAGATTAATTGCTATTAGCGTAGACTAATATTAAAAATTTAGCCTGTATTTAAAAAGTCATACCAAAGAAATGTTTAACGACTGGTATGAACATCGTTAAACTTACGGAAATCTAAAACTATTTAGGTACTCACGAATAGTAGAATGAGAAAAATAAATTTGAAATAGAATCTACCAAGATTGAACATTTACACACATTCACAATAGTTTTGTTTGACCCCGTGCTACAAGTCCCCTCCTCCTATGTAACTGTGCTCGAAAACGAACATTACCTTTTAAAGAAAAATCTTCAGACTCGATATTTAATATATAAATTTTGCTATAGTATGTATTTTGTAGAAAGTAATTGAGCAGTAAGTTTAGAATGTAAAAATAAATGTCAATTTTTTATCGATAAATTAAGCTCTTATAATAAACATTAGCACAACGTTAATAATAGTTGGTAAAAGTTAAAATACAGTTCAGCACATAAATACAAGAATTATTATTCTTAATTCACGACTTTAGTTGGTAATTTAACAAAAATCTAAGCGTTGAATAAGAACCTTTCCCACACAATAACGAAAATAATCCAATATCAGTAAAAGGAATGATGGTGTTTACAATTATGAGTAAGTGGGTGCGACCAACTCTAAATAACTCAGGCGAAAACAAGCGTTCATTTGCTCGTAGCGCAATAGATCAATTCGTAAGATACTAATTAACTTTAACGGCCAAAGCGCTATAAGGATAAACCAGGGACGAAATCCATTTAAATCTGCGAGAACTCTACAATGCGTAGCGCGACGAATCCGCAATTCCCCGAAAGTCATTCCCGGTTACCCAGATGTACTTAAGAACAGTGTTCCAGCGAAGAAGACAAGTCAGTCGGTAAAAGAGCCACTTTCGGCGGGTACTCGTCCTGTCTCCGGCTGCACCCGCAAAATACCTGGAGCGCCGGATGCGTGGAGGGCTTTTAAAAGAGACGGGTTCTGACTCGGAGAACGCAATGGAGGAAAAAGTAAGATAGAGAAGGAACGACGATAAAGGGAGACAGATGTGGGTTATAGGTACAAAGATAGATAGATAAAGAGAGAGAGAGAGAGAGAGATAAGGGAAAAGTGGACACTGGGAGAGATGTAACCCCGACCCCAGGAAAAGCGATTAATTACTTTGTGCAATTTGCTCACCAACTCCACTCAGCTCGAAGACCGACACTATTCTCGTTCCTCTGGCGGCGGCTTTACTCTCTTCCCTGCCTCACTGCTCCACCAACCCCCCCCCCCTCCGCGCGCACACACACCACACCCCCACAGCCCAGCCCGCCGCCACGCCGCTCGCGACGGGGTCCACTCCATACCCGCGGTGTGCCGTAGCTCTGTACACTTTGTGTACGCAGGCATTGCGGTCGGCCATGCGGACGTGAGGAATGCGATTGTACGGTGGGATTTCGATTCGGCAAGATATCGAAACCCGCCCTCCCGACGAATGCCTAGTACTTTTTATTTTAACAGTTGCCGCGACACTCTTGCGCTGGTGGACTTGTTACGGAAGTGAACACCAGTGACGATTCGATGAACGAGAGTACAAAACTTATCGGAAGGATTTTCATAAGGGCGCGCATCATCGATGCGTAGCCTTATTTTCAAGTTTTCCAAATCATCACAATGGCAATCTCGTACTAGCGAGACTATTGTGAAAAGTCTTATAGTTTGTGAAAAAGTTTTATACTTTGAATCATAAGTACGTTGTTATAACAGAAATTATGAATTATCTTAATGACTTTCTGTTCTGTATAAATTTATCAAATATATTAAATGTTGTTAATATGGGTATACAATTTTTACGTAATCACTTTAAAAGACTCACAAGGTAGTTAGTTTTAAAGTAATTATAATGTTTATACTCACATCGTAGTTTGATTATCCTAAATACAAAGCAACAGCAATAAAACATACTTAATCATTGAAACTATTAAAACTTTTATAACCTGTTATCTTAATAATCTGAGTAATTGTAGCTACAATACGGGTACAAAATAGGAGGGCAAGCATATCCCACAACTATAGCCAAATGATGTATTTACCATGCAATGAGCGTATTATAATTCTCCAAATTTTCTAGCACTTATCATTCTTTACTATGTTAAATATTAAATGTTTTTAATGATGCGCCCTATTTTCATCGTACAGCGAATGAAATTAAGCATAAACCTCACCATGGAAACCACGACACGCGTTTATGTGACACACGCAGATGACAACGAAAGGGTGGCCGTTGTTGCCGGGAGTATGAGAATCGGTATAAGAGCAATGAAAATTACATCGACGTGAATCCAATAATGCGCTCTCCATATCGCATGGTAATATCAGATAAGTGTCAACGAATAATCGAACGTCCTGCGCGGTAATGTATGCTCAATCGACTCCCAGCGAGCACTACTACACCTACGCGGCCACGCATTTGCCTTCCTTCCCGCTTATCTCTTCCCAATCCGTGACATCATCCGCTCTCCCCGCCGTTATCGCTTTGTGCACGAAGAGAAATCCACGCTTTTTCCTGCGCCTTCTCCTCCGTCAAGATCCGAGCCTGCTCCAATAAATATGCGACCCCGACTATCATGACTCGGAGTATTAATGGGGTTATTACCTCAAGATGAATCGATATAATTGCATTTTTATGCTAATACGATTGCGCGGAGGTAATAAAGGATTAGCGAATCGGATATTTATTAAAGCCTTAACCGAACTTCGATAAGCGGCTCGGGAATATCTTTCCTCGGGTTCGTTAAGCTTAATTCATCAAATATAGATGATCGTGCGCATGTGCATTACATCGAGTTTTTGTTTCAACAGCAGCCGTTAATATTATAACGAGTCGTCGTAAATATTATGTAAGTGTTTAATAAATTAAATACAGATAAGAAACTATTCTCTTTAACTCGATTCCTTTTTTACTTCGTTTGCATTTATGTATATACGTTGCGTCATAGAAGTTGTCCGAATTTTCACGATTTAATCCGCATAAGTTTTTATGGCCATTACAGTATGGCGCACGATACACATTTGCTATAAAATCGGTTACGTGCATACGCGCAATGAAATTGAATCATGTTTTGTCGATAAATACGCGATAAATACACTTTTGATAGGAGAGATCAAAATTCATTGTATTTATATAACTTTAAGCTTCGGGCGAGACGGTAGAATTCTATTATAGACATTAACTTTGGTTATCAGAAATATTTTATATAAACAGGAAGTCGTGTATTAAATGAAAAAACAAATAACATATTGATTAAAACAACGTAACACGTATAAATTATCTAAGCGGTAAGAAATATAAGATGAAAATCAAGTATGCAAAAGCGTATGATGCAATGGCAATAGAATTAAATCAAGTTTATAAATACAAATATTGACAGAAAACAGATGAGTCACAAGTACAAATTAGTTTTGATTCACTGGTGAGTTTGAAAAATCCTTCTCATATCTTTATTTATCGAGCGCGATACGTAAAATCTCATCTATCAATTGATTAGAATGCAACATTTTAAATTGCTGTAATTTCGAATAGGATAGCCGCGGTGAGTTAAAGTAATGAGATTTATAATTAGCAAGACAGATCCCCGAGTTAATTTCGTTATGCGAGCGCAGGCCACTGCAGCCTCAACCGCAAGACTCTGCTATCTCTTGTCTGCCGCGGTGCTGGAATACTCGACGACTATAAAACAAGTTATTTATGCATGATTATTCGCGCCCTACTTCAATTTAAATTATATAATAGTCTTTTAGACAAACTTTTAGAGTTCTTGTGTCGCTCGTTAACTCTCCACTTTATGACCGAGTATCATTTGTTACTGGCGCTACAACTTTCAAGCTTGTATTATAAATAAAACAAGTCAAAATTTATTAATAATTATTAATGAAATCTCGTAATGAAAATTTTTCACCAAATCGGCTTCTATTATTATAATCTTGTGCATTTATCTACAAGAATATTTCTTTGTAATATCGATAACCTTATCTACAACTTTGCATTTTACTCTTTTCGTTTTCTATTTTAATTTTTTAGATCAAAATGTCACAACTATCCATCTAATTCGGATGGTATACACAATAAACAACGTATAAAAAATTATTAATTTCCACTTAATTCAGTTAAGGGATTTTAGCTAATACGCATATCTGTATATAGTAATCAAATCGTAAAATGATGAACTCAACATACATTTTGCTTGAATAAATATTTGCTTTCTGGTTCTGATAGTTATACATATATCAATGATAATTAGAAAAATATGTTTTGTTGACGCGATCAAAATCAAACATTAATACAATATGAATGATTTACATTAAATTTAATATTTGAATCTCATAATAATTTTAAGAATTAATGTATATTTTAGTCGTTAATTAAATTACAAAATCTTATGATGTAAAATTAAAAATTTCATTTATAACATTTAAAAAATACCATTAAAATTAAGAAGACTTATTATATAATAAATCTAATTCATAAGATGATGTAATATTTTTCATAACATTGAGCAAAACAAATGTAAAATTTCTGCTTTTTTACATTCATATGCAAAAGATATATATATATATATATACATGTGTGTTTGTGTGTGTGTGTGTGTGTGTGTGTGTGTGTGTACAATGAGAGACACTGTTTAATTCGAATATGTAAAATTAACATATTTAGAAGGTAGATCATAATTTTTTAGTATTTTATTGTATTAAATTAAAAATATAATTAACAACTAAAAATTTGAATAAATTTTGTAATTCCATACAATTGAAAAAAAATATTTGGTATCTTTTAGTAAACCATATTAAATGTAAATAACAATAAAACATTTTTAACCTTATGAATTTACTTGCTGAAGATAGTTTGTTTGTTCAAAATGAAAATATTCGGTAATTGTATTACGTAAATTAGGCATCAACATAACACTTCATCAAATAAAATATCGAATAAATATACGTTACAAAAATTTCAAGTCAAAATTAATTTATTTTTGATTTATCCAAATTTGCAAAAAAAAACATAAGTCAAAGGAATATTTGAATATTAATAATAATAATAATTTAATAGCATGTGACTGATTTCTTCTAAACTTCGTCATTTCGTAAACATTTATCCTTCTCTTAAAATTGCAACATTTTTGGGAGCCGGAAGGGCTGCAAAAAGTCAGCGACACCAACCAATTAGTGTATATCATATTGCGAATAAGGTACAGGCGCGCAAGGGAATGTGCCGAACCCAAGTACCCAAGAGCTTCTTTACCCCGTTGGCGCAGCACAACCGAACAAGGGGTGGTAAAGTCTGGATGCGCCCCGACGGGGAAATGTCTTACCTTCCCCTCCTCGAGCGTCGTACATCCGCCGCCGGGGTGCAGTCGGCCATCTTGTCATTCCCCGCCCTCCCTTGCGCCTCGACGGATCTTCGACCCCTTTTCCCCAGCGTACTACTGACGTTAGGCTGGCAGCCAGCCCTCGTGTCTTATTCTGCCCCCTCCCCGTCCCCCGTGACCCATGTCCTAATCCGCCACGCCATCATCGCACCCCACGCCGGCAGCCAAGCCGAACCGAAGGAAAATGCGGGCAGCCAAGGAACCCGATAGGCCACCCCCTTCTCCAAGAACAAGAATCGAGCTCGTAGAAGCCAGGCGAGGACTTTTCCTTTCCTCGCCTGAGCTCGAGTCCTTTATCTTATCTCGTCCCCACAACTACACGCGCATTATGCAAGCAGGACGAAATTTCCCTTGCACGACACTTGCGTTATTCCAACGAGAAGATTTCTTCCATGTATTTTCGCTTCTTGTTGTTCCTATTCTTATATTTGCACATTCCACGTTGAGTCACTCATTTTTCATCATTAGATCGGATTTGCCTGCTTGAGAGACCAAATTATGATACATATATATATATATATGGGCTTGATGCTGTAAAAGCTTATATATATGTATGAAGAAAACTTTGTAAGCATTACAGAATATGAGTAATTTTTTAAAGCGTGCACTCAAATGATTTTCATTAAAATGTATTGGTTCTAAATAAAAAATAGTACCATTTTTAATCTATTGTAAATGAAGGCATTTTGTTTTTTCATTTTCTTACAATTCATACATAACGGATAATTTTATATAAATACATCATTTTTGTTAATGTTATTTATATACTCAATATTAGCTTAGTATTACTAAAGCACCATGATAATTAATAATTTTAAGGCACTATTTAACATTCATTACATTACGCAGCATTTTATATTGACATTAATAAACGACAATGTTTGAATCGCGTTTTGAATTTCGAGAAACAGTCAATACAATGTGAAGAAATGAATAAGGACTTCGAATAAAAAAAATGATCTTTTTAAAAAAAAAAATTTACAAAACCTCTGTGAGAAACATAAATAAAAAAATGAATATGTTTAATATAAATGTTTGTTATTTGAAGTTCACCCCGTTGTGCAATTCATAATCCTCTATTTTCGCTAGTGCCCTCATCAGCTTTTAAGTTTTAATTTATCATCTATGCATCGCAGTATTTCCATTTAGTAACAAACGATACCGTTCAAAGGGGTTAATAATGATATTATGCCAGCCGGGAAAAAGTGCGGCCGCAAATTAGAAAATACAGCGTTAACATTAAAGCCGCCGGTACGACAGGCATCAAAAATATGCAAATGGGACTATGAAAATCCGGACGAGGATCAGCGGCAATTTTGGAGCAAAAATTTAATTTCACTCCCTATAAGTCAGGCCGAGAGACGTGATCGTGGCCCTCATACGCTTTCTCCCTCTTTCTCTCCCTCGTCGTTCCTCCGTGCCTCCCCAACCCACCGCAACCCAGACAATTCGCAGCGCGGCGAGACGTTGATGAAAAATTTTTCACGACTCTGAAATTATCACGCGCAGAAAAGGTCGACTCTCGGGTGGAATACAGAAGCCCGAGCCAAGAAGTACCAAATGCCGTCCTCTCGACCCGCCCGCGGCTGCCGTCGCACCTTCGCCAAACGCCGACCTCTCAAAAGTGCGACGAGCACGAAGCCGAAGCCCGAGTGCGGGGAGAAGATGGAGCCCCCGTAAATAGCCGCGGTATAATCCGTTCGGGCCAGAGGCACGCAGAGTATCCTCATTTCCTCCGGCGGCCAGGCACGTCCTGAGCCTGCCGGCCTTTAGTCGACGACCTTTCTGCAGCTCGCTTCGAAGATAAGCGGAATTCGACAATAAAGATAAGAACGTTTGAACTCTTGCGCGCCCTCCTCTCGTCTCGTCGCCTCCACCCGTTCGCACCCTCGGATCTTAGTGTGCGACGCTAAGGGAACTTGATGAATTGACGTCGACGAAATCCGGAACGAAGCAGGAGCGTCGCTCGGTGCGGAGGGAGGAATTATTGGCGGCTGCGGAAGGGTGGGGGGGGGGGAGAGCGGGCAGTTCCGAGGGGACAATCGGAGTCGCAATTCCTGCTCGGTGATCGACTTCACGGCAGATGATCGGGTCGGACGAATTTTACCGGTGAATGATGCGTAATTAAGAATGCGTCCCTTCATCGTAGACCTTCCTTACAGAACTTTCGTAAAAGTAATGATGACAAGAGTTTTAATTGGATAGTGACTACGCAAGTTTGCAATTTGCACCAACACTTCTTATAAGTATATTCTACCATGAACAAGAACTTTGAATTAACAATTAATAAGCAATTTTTGATATTTAACAAACTTTCTACGTTATTTACATACCAAATTTTATTTACATTTTATCTATTGCTGCACTTTCCATAAATTATAACCATTTTATTCATTAATTCTCGTATTAAATTATTAACATTTTCATATAGTTTATTTGATAAATACTAACAAAATATTTTCATACAGTCGAAAACATAGTTACAATATTATGAATAAATTTCACATTATTACATGTTATATATATACTATGTGCCAAATATTCTATAATTAAAAAAATACAACAGATATTATTGGTAATTTTTTCATTGGCATTATAACTTTATACCTCAATTATATTCTCTTAAAGAATTGATAAACATACATAATGCAACTAATTTATGAAATATTACTTCATTTTATTTATAATATATAGAATTAAATTTAATTTGATTTTAAAAACTAGGAACGATGATTTTAAATAAAATGAGAATAAATAAGAACACATTTTAAATTACGATTTGCACTTTTTAGTAATTATCAATTCTTATTGATAATTATCCTACTTTATCGTCAAAAGACATTAATTTTTTTAATCTGCATACTACAATTACACAAATGGAAACTATTCGTCGGCTATTTCTTTCATAATCGAAATATTGGCAGAAATAAATAAAGAAAATATTTAAAGGTATAAAAATTATATGAAATAATTTCATGAATTATTCTATGTGACATTATAGTACGAAAAAATAATCTAAAAAAAACATTTTGAAAAAATTGTACATAAAATATCAAGGCTATTACAATAACCTGATCGAACATAATGATATGTAACATTTTACACGATTAAAGCTACTAATGATTTATTTTTTTCCCGATAAAGTGAAGGCCAGCTTTTTGCAAGATAATAAGAAATCAATAATTAGCTTCTATTATCAAGGGAGGAGTTTTTTACGGGAAACTAAATATATTAACTACAATACATATTTCATGGTCGACATGTTCATCAACAGAGCAGACATTGAAAACAGCGGAACGCTCATTGTTGCTTGTTTCACAAGTTAGGAACATAATGAAGGTCAGCATAAGCCTTGCAATGCAGATTTCGTAAACATCACGATATAAGTACGGTGAAAGAGATCTTCATTGAATAAAATGTCGTACTCAAAATCAAATTCTAGAGTCTTATCTTCCGCGTATCGACAGTACCTTCCCCGAGTAATAGTAAAACGACTTGCAGCAGGCTTTGGTCCCTCCAAGAGGGTATGCCCTCTTTCTTCCCTCGCAGCCCCCTCTCCATTTCTTCTCCGATCCTCATGAGTCTCTCTCTCTCTCTCTCTCTCTCTCTCTCTCTCTCTGTCTCTCTCGGGATGCACGAGGTTCACCAGAGAGACGTAAAAGAGGCGCTTTGACGCGGTCGCTTTACCGGGAGTCGAGCTTCCTCGGATTAGAAGCTCGGGGACGAGCTCATCCCCTCGGCCCCGTGGTGCGCTCTTGGGTGTGTAAGGACGCGGATGGATGCGCATAAGGATGCGCGTCTAGAGCGTGACGCTGCAGGTGAAGTAGAAGTCGAGCCTGGAGACTCCCGCAGCCGCGAGGCTGTAAGCTTCGTCGGTGTATGCGCGGCCCTCCGCTACGTACTTGCGGACCACCCCGCGATCAATACCCCTCAGGAAGACCTTGCCGTTCGTTCGCCCACTCCTCCGTCTACATGCCCGCGTCAACCGACACCTCTCGCCCCCGTCTCTGTCTCTTGCTTTCTCTCCCCGCCGTATTTACGGATACGTGCAAGAGCGCACATTCCCCCGCGTAGGTGTTCTCGAATGTGCGCTAAATAAGAGGCAACCATTGTGTGGGCTTAGGATCTGTGTCACAGCGGCGAGACTTGCGCGTCTAAAAAGCAGCTTCTCTACGATTTCATTTTCTCAAGCGAATGAGCCTTCGGCCCAGCAGGCGGACAATACTTTTTAAAATAGTAACTACTTGCTTGAGTAGCCTCGAGACTTGAGATGTAGAGGACTTAGCGTCCTTAAAGAAAACTGTAAGACATCAAGAATTCATCGAATTTCATCCGCAAGCTTACGTCTCACGTAGCTTCTTAATTAAATAAAAGCTATCGTATATACTTAATTTGGAACAATTGTAATCTTATGCGTGAATAACTACGCAAGTAAACATTCATTTTTTTTAGAAGAATTTCTTCCTTCCTCTTTTACAATCGTCGTTGGAAGCCAACTAAAAAAGCTACTTAGGTATTATGTTTCTCGATGATTATTTAACTACCTTGATGCGAGTAATTTTGTAAATCTATTAAGAAAAGTCGGGTATAACTTTTATGATAAACGTAAATTTTATAATAGCATAAATTTCACAAGTCCGAACTGAGTGAGCTCGTCAAAAACGTTCAAACACTGAATTAATAACTTCTAACGAAAGTTGCAATTAACTCTAAACCTAAAATTGAGAACTTGAAACTTTACGATTAAAAAGTACTTTAAAACGTGATCTAAATTCCTTTTTACTAACTATGAATCTTTCAACTGGTACAAAATAGCAACTGAAAAAATGAGGAAAGTCAGACGAGACAATTGAAGGAATTACATTATGTTTTACTATATTTAATGCCAGCAGTCCTTCCAAAAAATATATATGTGTGTCTGTGTGCGCGTGTATGCGTCGAACGCACCCAAGCCTCATGCTATGTCAAATGTGACATAATAAGTATTCCCATCTTTACAGTGCAACTGAAGAAACCCAGAGGACCCCATCACGCGCATCAATACAATCCCTACTGATAATTGTAATGCACGTCACACTTCCCATCGCATCGATAACTATCCGGTATGCGGAATTTTAAAATCCCACTCAACCATGGTCAAACAACTTCGTTCTTAATCTGACTCAAGAATGAACCGAACAAACCAGAAAAAGCCTTGGGCCAAGACTTTGTCCCGGTGATCGTGCGCGCACACGGCGAAGGTCCGTGGATGATCCAGCCAATGAAAGCCAAGCTGTTGCGATCTCTCGGTTCGTGCTGCAGACGGGAGTCCGGCAACTCTTTCGCTGGCCTGCCACCTCGTGGCTACTGGAGGGTGATCCTATGCTTTGGTCCTTGTTCTATGGAAAGCCGCGGCCGGTGCAAGAGGGCATCCCCGTCGCGGCAGGTGAATCATCTTGGAGGGAGTTTGGAACCCCTTGGTGCTACCGAGACTTAATGATTTATTAGCGTCGTGGCGATGAGACATCGACCTAAGGGAGGCAGAGGGGCACAGCAGCAAGAACAATAGTAGAAGGACTGGTAAATAGAAATGTTGAAATCAACACTGATTGGAGCCGAGTCCAGTGTATTAGAATGAATATTTTAAAACGACCAATCGATATGGTAACGAGCGCGATTCGCGACCTTCTTAAATTCGTGGGCTTTCATACAAGCCCATGAAATTAAGGTGATACACGTGCACCTGAGCTCTGCACTTTGTTGACGAATGGACCAAGTTATGGGGACTGACACTTGGAAAAACATTTGCCTCGTAAAATAATTGTAAATTGAATTACTCGGATGGGGAATTTTCTTACGATGAGAAAATTCGGTCGCGCTTGTTCGTTAGGCAAATTCAAACGACTTTAACCGCTGCCCAAGCCTTCACAGCGATTAATTAATTTTTCCTTTTTTCGAACCTATAAAATCATTTTCGAAAAGTGAATCACTGGTTTTATTAACCTAGCAGTAATTTTTCAGTAACGGATATTTCATTAGTGAACTGCTTCATCTATGGACTTAAATGTATTATTAAACTTTCCAAACTGTTTATAAATAATTATTTTTAATTCCTGTTGCCATGCGTCATTGGAGAGGACGAAAATTATTTTGTGGTTTCGCGACGTGTAACTTTCTTGTGCGCTCTGTTAGTTAGATACCAAAATAGTAAACGGCAGAGCTTTCAGTATGCTGTTAAAATAGTCTTATCGCTTGTTTACAGGATGCGGCTTCTTTCGCAAATCAACAAACGAAGCTCTTGCTCCATACTGGCTTATTTCAATAGTATACACATGAAAATGCGCAAAAAGAAGAATTCCGCACAATGGCACAACGAAAATAAACAGCGAGCGTGTATAATAAAGCGCTCGGAGAAAGAGATACTGCGAGTCCCTAGGGAGCGGATGAAAACTTCTGAGGTAGAAAAGAGATTTCTTTTTTATATACATAAATACTCGGACCTTTCATCCCTTTATATTTTTATCCCTTCGTACTTCATATAAATCATTATTCATCTAATTATTGTCGTTGTCATTATTGTTTTTTTTTTTTCTGATTAAGCAAGACTCCTAAAGGGAGGAAGCTCCACGAGTCAAAATTTTAATATTTTAACTTAAGCATCGGATCAATAACGTTCGTGATTTATCCGAGAAACAGGCCTGCCAAAATCGCAGATTAATAAATGCCCGAAGAGGAGAAGAACAAGCTTAAAATTAATCCTTGCAAAACGAGGGGCATCAAGCAGTGCACTGTCGGCGTTGTTCGGCCAGTCCCAGATCAGAAGAGCATCGCGCGGCAAAGTGCTCCAACGTCAGAGCCAGCAAGATTTACGCAGGCCGAAGACGCGAGCGGAAGCTCTTGTAAAGTGGCAAGGGTAAGGCCGTGGCTTTGTCCAAGCGAGCAAGTGCAAGGGTCTCGTCCTCTTTCACGGCGAGTCCGGCGCACAATGGTTCAAGACCGGAAGGCATAAAGCCAGCCGTGGACTCAAGGTCCGCGACGTTCTCGAGGGCGACATCCGAAGCCGGGCCGGAAGCCGCGCAGCCCATTATCGCAAACTAACTGGTGGGCCGAGGCGCGGCTCGCAATTTACGGGGCTCGCGCATTATTCACGAAACCCTCTCCCCCTTACATGGATGATTGAGCTCGCTCCGGGCCTCCCGCTTCTGCGCTGCCGGCGATCGATCGAGCCCATCGATGCTGCCCAAGGGGGCGTCGATCGCTCCTTCACTTTCCAAGTCTTGTCGAGCTCGCTTTATGCGCGCGATATGCGCGACGGGACATCGCCACCTCCTCTCTTTTAGTAGCCCATAGCCCTCTACTCTAAATATAATGTCGTAACAACAAAACGCGCGGGCAAGGTATATTTGAAGTGGACTCGATATCCGCAGATGCAGACTCGTTCTAACAAGGGCCTATTAATTTCACGAGCTAAACATCGTTACGTATCCATTCGTTGGCTTTTTCCAATGTAATAGGCATTCGACAATCCACTTAAAAATAACGATCTCCGAGCATTTCAACAGAGTGGCTTCCACGATTAAAAAAACTACGTTGAGTAAACTGCGAATTAATTGAATGCAGATGAGCAAAGGTACAGAGGAAAGAAAAAGGTGTGGAAGAGAGAGAGAGAGATGCGGCCATTGGTCGAGGGGGATGGCACGAGCGTAACATAAGATATCGCCACACCCCTGAGTTGTGACCTAAAATCGGACACCACCTATACACGCGACCCCACGTTCTCCCTCTCGAGGCACAAAAACAACTCGCTCTCTTTTTTACAATCACCTCAACTGGACTCGGGGCTGTTCAATACTAGAGCTTGCCAACAAGCAATTGATAATACTTTTTCTCCGTGGCCTTTTATCATAATACAGCATTAAATTCAATCAAATTAATACAAAAGATATTTTTATAAATACGTCAAATTTAAAATACTACCTAAGGCTCGCATGTTATTTATCCCACAGACTGGGACGTTTTTCATCTTAAAAATTGAAACTGTTTAATGATGTGTATAATTAAATTAATGATTGATGTACTTTTACATAAACACTTCGAACTTCATGGCTTGTAATAAATACTCATAAAAACAGATTAAAAGCATCGTAAAATAAACGCATGTAAAGATTATTTCTACACAATAATTGATATGAAAAGGGTGATAAATTGTCCTGAACAACATTAAAATTTAAGATCTAAATTCAGTCAATCGGATTATTATACGTTAGCCTAGAGTTTATTTTATTTTCAAAAATGCTTCAAGAAGCCATCATTAAAATTAAGTATCAAAAATTGTTTTCAACTAAAAATATGGCTTCTATTACAAGCGCATAGAAATAAAAGAAAGGAAAATTCGACTAAGCAGTTTCGTTCGCCGTTGTATATTTACTCATTGTACAACGTAAATAAACGTGTGGTTCTATATTTAATGGTTTTACTTGCAAGGGTGAAAAAATTAGCTCTCATTGGCAAAAGCAAGTAGCAGCTGCGCAAAAAATAAAGCAATTATCCACGTCCCCGGTGCTGCAAGGCGATAAAGCGCCACCGCGTGAGTGAAAGTTTTCCTAAAAGCGCACGGATTTCCTTAGACAACGAAGCCGTAATCGCTCGAAAATCGCCTGGGCGTCGGAAGGAAGAAAAGCATCTCCACTCCGCATTGCAGCAGGGCCGTTAATTTTCTCCTATCGTCGACCCGAAATAAAGAAAAAGTGAAGCTATCTTGGTAGGGAGACAGGAGGAGGCCCAGCCGAGCTCGAATGTTCTCGGGTGTCTCTGAGCGTAATCGCATGCCGGAGTGCAGGAGACGACGGAAGAGAGCTCGCCGTTGGATGGGGAAGTCGCAGTATTCGGAATGGCGGGGGCGTGTGTACGTCGATTCTCGGCGAGGACGGGCGCCGCGAGGGGAGAGGATGGCTTAAGTAAAGAACGGCGAAGCAGGAAGGGCCCGGCGGCCGCAAAATAAAAGGGACATAACAGAGGAGCCTCGGCAGATCCGCGGATCTTTCCGCGCGGCGGAGAGGGAAAAATCCCTCTGGGTTCCAATTAGCACTTCTTCCGACGTCGGGGACGAGGGCGAAGAGCAACACAAACCGCGCCATAAAACGTCGCGATGCCTTCTCCGCATTTGCCTCGCTAGAAAGAGCAGCGGAGCTCTCTCGACTTTTCGAGCAGCGGTACTTCTTCGTACGACCCGCCGCCGCCTCCTCGCCCCTGCCGCCCCCCAGCCTCCTTTGTCAGTCTGCTCGCCGAACTTTTTATTCCTTACTTTGCCTCCGCTACCTACGGTTTCTGCAATTTGCTTTCAGAGCCGATGTTTGGTCCTTTCGGTATTTCCGGTTTATTGCAAAGGAGCGAGCGCTCGTCTACTTTATGTAGTGACGTGAAAAGCTTTGAACTTTTAATGTCCCACAGTGAGCATCTGAACTTTCACAAAGTCGATGTAGACTCGGCAGTATCTCATTAATTTTCGCCTTTCTTTTCCCTTCGGATTTCCTTCCTTTCGAGCCCTCCAAATAATGCTTTTTTATAAATCCAATTTTTGAAGAAATGAATCAACCTAGAAGTTCATTATTCACAAGGTAGAATAATGCATTTATCTAGAATCATTAAATGTACGCTTTCGAGCAAAATGTATAATATCAAGACCTAAATATTATCGGTGCCGTGGAAATTATGACAATCTTTTAAAACACCTACATACCACGATCTCAAAAGTTATTAGAATTGAAAACGGATTTTTGAAATAATTTAACTTTAATATATGGATAATTCGTCCACCCTGTTAAAAACTGCAATAAAAATAAATGCACATTACTTTGCCGCTTTTTTATAAAATAAAATACTTTGTTAAAAATATCAAACAATTTATACTCAGATAAAAGAAAGTTAAGAAGAATTAAAAAAATCTTCTTTTTTTCGGAAGTAACGTTCAAAAGTTCTGATATTTTACATTTTGATATTAAATTCATAAATTTTAATCGTAGTTTTAATAAGTTTATACTTTTGATTAAAATACTTGTTATATATAATATAATGGCCTAAATTAAATAATCTTTTAAAGCAGCATTAATGACAAATATTACGTTTCTACAAGTAAAAAATATTTATATCGAGAATATCACACAATGATGTTTCTTTTACGTAGAAATTTTCTTTATCATTAATCATACTGATACAATATGTTACGACTATTAATTATTTAAATTGTATTTTAATTAGTTAATTATTTTTAATATATATTTCGGCACAAGTACTAGATTAATAGATTACAACTAATTCACAATGTTTTTAATTGTATTGAAATGTCTGTATCTTATAATTTAAGATACTATTGTGAGACACAATCATCACGAGTTCAAAATTAAAACAAACTAATGTCTTAGTTAATTGTAATTTAACAGATAAAATCGCCAAAAAATTTTATTTAACGTATATTTTCAAAAACCTACTTATGAATTTCTTTATTACATTTGTATTGTGTTCTTGCCTAAAATGTCAGATAAATGTTTAGTTCCTAGTGCTACAATACTTTATCTTTTGCACCAGGGATCTTGTGAATATAATCGAGTACTAGTTATGTTAAATATAAAACATGGAACATGCGTCATACGTTTTTATTATATTAAAAATTTTCGTCCTCCAACAATTAAAATATTTCCAATGAATTAATAAATGTTTTTATTGTTTTTTTTCCATAGTACTTTCCGATACATTTATAGAACTTAGAATTTTTACTTTAAATTCTTTTTTATTATATAAGAAAATAATACCGCAACGCCATTCACAATCAAATATAAACATCAGTTGTACATTGTTCAATTGGGGGCAGAAAATCGATTTCCATCTCCTTAGAGACTAAACATTCCAAATCATGATAAAATATATTCTCTAATGAAATCCATTGTCGAGCAAAGGATCAACAACGTCTTCGGAACAAATTAAAAAGGACATAAAACTGAATAAAAACCAACAGACGACAAAGAAGACAACGTCGTGCTCGTTGACTTCATGTTCCAACTCGTTTACCTTTTGACCCTCGATCCTTCGCGTAATTACTCGCATTCGTAAAAACACCCCCCATTGCCCTCTTATTTAAAGTCGTTAGAGGCGATACCCTAAAACGAAACAGCTCGCTGCCTCTTTACCATCTTTTTCATCTGACTGTTTATGTTAATTTTTGTTTTAAGCAACTGAAGTTGTTTGACCGTGCCACACGTGAAAAAAATATGTATACGATTTACATTTCATACGCGTCAGTGAATTCATTAACGACGTTACCTTAGATAAACAAAAATAATTTGACGTTGATGGGTTTAGAGTTACTTGATTCGCCACAATAATATTTTTACTTCTGCAATTAAAATTTACGTTATTTGTGAAAGCAAGCGCTTCAGCTTGACAGCAAGAATATGAAGAATATGATTTGACGAAGAAAGAATATGAGAGATAAAGAGAGAGAGAGAAGACATTTTCAAGTTATCGCTTTTTGTCATAATGTATATTTTTGGATTATTAGTATTTAATTTACATATTACGATTATAGAAAACATAATTTTTTAAATAAGACCTGAATAATAAAATTTGTATTCTATAATGCGTTAATCAAGTACTTTACTAAATCTTAATACAAATTAATTTTCATCGCTCATATATTACATTGTAATATGAAAGATTTTATTAAGAAAATATTAATAATTTAATCATAAGCTGATTTTAATAATAACGTAAAAGTAAAAGTTTTTCAAATCATTGTGCTTTACCTGCTGTTACTTTACTAAACATTTACTCTAAGACGAGTAATGTAATCTAATTGATAAATTATTATAAGATAACGAACATTATTGGTTGATATTTTCAAATCTGGTATTTTATTGATTTTAAACTATTTCTTTCATTTGATATTTGCAATAGTATTAAGAAGTTTCAAAGTGTCTTCGATTTGCAGATTCGAATGTCAGTCTAAACATCGATTCAATTATTATATGAAACCATAAAACAATTTAAAACAAAAAATTAAGTTATTATTAATATCGTTGAATAAAAATTAATAATTAACATAAAAAGTGAATCACGTCTTTATAATTATATCAGTTTTATCATTAACATGTATTTTAAACATGACAAAAATAGACCAAAAGTAGATTCTATGACCAATAATTAAATTCAACTCAGAAAGAATATATGAGCAGAATTTAGCGATATCGATACATATGTACGCATGCATTATCAATATTTCTATATTTCTTATTTATTCACTCAGTAAAATATATTGTTCTTCGTAATAAAATAGCACTTTAATTTCGTATACACATTCTTAAAGTATTATCCTAAAAATTCACACTATTCACGTAGTAGTGTAAAACAAGAAAAACAACATAAAATCGCAAAACAGGGAGGAACGACGAATTATACTTGAGAATCAGTGTCGAAAATCCGGGAAGTTTTTAATCCCTTGACAGCGTGAAAATCTAGCAAAATCTGCGCCTCAACTTGAAACCTTATCCGATGTTCAAAGCTCCGGACATTTTATCCGAGAGCGCGGCCATAACGTTTGTTTCTCCTCATAATCTGTGTGCCTTCACCTATATTCCGCACACTTATGAACTAAATTAACTAGGCGACATCTCACTCCTCTGCTCTTCGCTTTTTCTCTTCCTCTTTTGTACGTCGCGGCCTAAGGCATTGAAATGCTCGGTTGAGTTTCGAAAACAATCCTCCCTTTTCTAATCGTCTATAATTAATGCTACTGCATCGTTCGTTGTTATGAACAAATTACTATTCTTAAAATCTTACGTGCAGCTTGAATATCTTGTTGCCTTTTACTCAATCATCGTATACCTGTTTTTAGTTTATTTCCATTTACCAGAGGGTAAGATTGTATGTTCATATGCAACTCGAACTCCTATTAAAATACATTTATGCTTGTAATATAATATTGATTATTAAAATAATATCAAAATACAAATTCAAATTGAATCGACATTCCTTATAAATATTCATGGAACAATGCATTACATTATATTATATGTATTACTCGATATTTCATAAGCTTTTTTATTTATTTTTTACTAGCAATACGTGATTTAACTTTCTTCGCTTGTGACGTGACAAATAACAAGTACAAAAATAAAAGCTTCCATTGAAACAACGACCAAATAGAAATTGCAACTAAAGTAGTAATAACGTTTTTCAACACAATTGGTTGCTGCAGTAAAATTTAAAGCATATCGGTAGGATCAAAAACTATTGACTTACTTTAATTTCGTAATAGCTTATACACGATAAAGGGCCTTCAATTTATTTAAGAAAGCGCATCACTTTTATATCATTTTTTTCAGATAAACGTATTCTATATCTATTATTATGTTTACATAACGCAGATTATACTGCTTATGCATTTAATATTCGATTAAAATAATTACATTCTACAATAACTTATCAAATTTTATTTGAGGTTAAAAAAAGTGTTCGACTTATGGATAAATTAAAAAAAAAGTGCATGGCTTATAAATAATATTGCATTTTGAATTTTTCATTTTAAAACAAAAAAATCTTGATTGGCTATTAAGCGAGAGTATTTAACTTGAATATTCACTAAAACATCATAAATTAATTTTTTAGCTTTTTTATTTTTCAAGTCAATCATAAAGTTTTTTATACCACGACACCACTGCACGATGAACGACAATTTTTAAGTTATTATCGGCAAGAAGAATATTTCCTAATGGTAAAAAATAATGTTCTGTAGCTTACAACATCAAAGGAGGCTTATCTATAATAAAAAAAGCGACATTGGCGATCGTAGTGCGATTTTCTTTCTATTTTATAACCTAGTGCGCCCACGTGGCTTATATGCGCGAAACGCTTTGTTCTAATTATTTGATAATTTATATTCTGTTAGGGAGTTAGCCGAGTGGGACTTTCATTTTTTATCAGGACATCCTGTGTTATTGCAAACGTTCGCTGGCTTCCAGCTCCGTATAATGAAAAATTACCCGACCCTTAATTGTTTCGTAAACTATCTCTTTTTCATTCAGTACTCGTATTGTTTTCTATCATTTCAAAATATTCAGAGAAGAAAGAGTCTATTTAAATTCATTAGCCATTTGCAGGAAGAGCACTTCACTATAATTATTACTTTGTTTTATATGCTTGAAAATATGAGAACGGTCAGTAATAATAACACTGCTTACGTTAATTTTAATATAAAAAATCAACTTTATTATGATCAACTTCTATATATAGTAATCTTTTGCTCAAAAAACGACAAAGACGGATTAAAAAAATGATCCAATGGTAAAAATAACATATTTAATTTGCTCAAGATCTACGCAGTCAACTGAAAAAGATATCGATCTTCTTTTTCCACTTAGTTACGAATCTCAACTGGGATTGCCCTATCTTATCGGAGCTAAAACCAAAAATTACGATTGCAGTAAACAAAGGTCGAGCCTTGTCTTTGCCATGCCTCCCCTGCGCTATAAGCAGATATAAACCAGTGCGACCTACGAGTAAGAGAGCGATTACAGAACGCGGAGAGCTCGAGATGTCTTGGCCGAAGGAGCAGGCCTTCTGGCTCGGATCGCATATTTGTTTTCGCGCCCTCCCAACGTCGCCTCGGCCCTCCCCCTGCCGCCGCAGCAAACCAAGCCACTCATCCGCAGCTGTAAATTGGAATAAATGAATAGCCGTGTCCCAAGATAGGACGGGTCCGCGAGTCCAGGGAACGCGCAGCATCTGCCGAACGGACCGGTTCCTCCTCTCTCGGCGATCCGCGTACGTGGCGGCTTTTCACGACCGGTCCTCCCGGCTCTGGTCCATCGGCGCATTGTCCGTTCCCAAGGATGCTGGCCGTCCCCCGACTGACCAGTTCGAACCCCTCGGCCGTCGGACTGGTTTCCCCTGCGGGAGAACGCGGCAGAGAGCCGCTGGACCGCGGCGCGAAATCCACCCTGTGATCAGTAACCGCGGTGTGCACGCGTCGGAATGGGTTTTTGTCTCCGCGTTTCCTTGTCGCGATTAGCCCGAGAGCGGCCCTGGATTCGCGCTCCTTCGGACGTCCTTATAATCAGCGTACCCGTGGGATCGGAAGCTGGACGGGCGAGAAGCTTAACGTTAATATTCTTTTTTAAACTGCTGCACAAAAGTTTGCTCTTATTCGAGTGAATTCTAACTGATTCCAAGGTTTTTTATTTTTAATGTGCCGAGATTATATTTCTTAAACAAAATTTTACAATGATGATGAATTTTTGCTTTAGTCATTTTTGCTTGATGAATAATTATGTTTACAATCCGTGAGCTCCTCGTGTATGCTTCAATCCTATGATATTATAGAATTGACCATTGCTTTTGAAGATACATCCTAAGCTGACTAATAGTTTAAAAAGTTGCTCTGTGAACTAATTTAATTCGTGTAATTTCTATAAAAAAAACGTATTTCCTACGAGTGAAAACCAATTTTTTAATTTTTCCTAAATCATTGTCTTATGAAAACACCTTAAGGTTGTAATCAATACAGTAGATTAGGCTGAACGAGAAATTCATTTTTATCTCAAACATTTGTTTATATAAAAATATAAAAATAATGACACGACTTTATAAAGAGAGTAAAACTAAAAATAAATACTATAAAGGACTCTTATCGGGCAGTTTTCTATGTTGTCGATTCCGAGTACAAACTCTCGATAAACCGAAGGTTTCCCGTGACACTTAAAGGTGGCAGTGGCGAAGCTAACGTTGGCAAAATCAATATTTTTCAGCTAAATTGACACAAAATGGCCACATACGCCATCTCTTAGAAAAGCAGAACATGTTGTTATAAGATTTCGTTAATCTACACCACCGGTAATTACAAATAATTTTTAAAATATTTACAACCAACTATTTGAAATATATTTATCTTATTTACAATTGTGCTAAATTTAGAATTTGAATTTTCGTTATTCGATATTGATTTTCAAAAACTCAATAAATAATAGCAACTTATTCGAAGCTTTTTAAGTAGCAAAATAGTACTTAATTTAGTAAATTGATTAAAATATTAATTTTTTTAAATAATGTTACTGCTTCTCCAGCACTTATTTCTAACTATAAATTAGTACATCTATAAAACAGCATATTAAAATTTTTTTCACTCATATATTATTCATGTATATTATATAAATTGCAATTGATTAAATAACTCCTTTTTTATTTGAAAAGACTCCATAAAGCAATACATATTGAAATAAATCTTTTTAATACGTAATTAATGATTATACCATTTTCTGATATAATTATCTAATACAACAATCTAATATAATTATAATTTTAACAAAAATAAATAGTACTTTCTAAAGTTTAATATTATTGATTTTTAATAGATTGAACAATTGTTTTTTATGAAAAGCCTATTCTTTAAAAAATAAAAAAAAATAATTGCATTTTATGCATAAATCCTACACATTAAGAATTCCCTTTTCTTCGAAAATAATTACTAAACTTTTATGTAAATAATCGTTATCATTTAAATTCAACTTCAAGTATCTGATTTAATTATAAAATACTAGATAGCATTTACCAATTAGTGAAATGTTGATCCTCTCTCTTCTTTTTTATTTATTTATTTAATGTTATACCATATTAAGCATCATATTAAATGTTTTTTCCAATTTAAACAAAATTATAGAATTGCCCACAATTATAAAAAAAATTTAATATTATTTTATAAAAACTTTCTTTTAAGGTGGCAAATAGCATATAATGTTTATTTATAATGTATATGATAGCTGAATGCAAGAAGTTGTAAGAGTAGAAATAATTTACAATTTTGAACTAATTTCAATTACTGTTAAATGTAATAATGCATTTCGGGCTTGTATTTATTAATAATACAGAAAATGAACTGAATCAACATATTTTCGAAGATCACCGTACTGTAAAACGGCGAAGAGAAGGATAAAAAATAAACTAAGCCGAATAAAATTGCGTTACAGCAAAGACTTTAAAATATTGCTCTAGAAAAATTAAACTAAAATAAATGAACGACATTTGTGCTATCGTCTACTTTTCTTTTAACCATTACTGAATGATAATGTCTAGCCGCAAATAAAATCTACGTCCTCGGAGCAACCAATTTCGAAGACTCGTTTTTTCCATCCCCCAACCCGAACTCGCGGGCGTCCGCCCGTTCGCCGTTACGAGTATAGTCGATCTTAAGGCGACAGCTGCTGCTGAAGGAAGCCGTTAGTAATAGGCTCGAATATGCGGCATCTTTCACTCGGAATCGCGAAGAAGGGGACATAGGGTCAGATCTCGGCCGCAAGCTTTTGTCTCCTATAATAAGCTGACATTGCTGAGAGGAAGGTGGATAGGTGGATCCGAGTGTGTCCGACGACCTTATTGTCTTTGCTGCTTGGGCTTTTCACGATAAGTCTCTCTCGCTTAATGTTGGATAGCCAACATCCCATAGACGCCGTTATGCGTATCTTCTTTAATTTTCAGGCTTGGGGATGACGAGCCTCTGACGGGCTCGAGTCTGAAATGACGCAGTAATCATCTTCGTTTGTGTCGTAAATATTTCATCGGCACGCAAAGCCTTATCTTCCGTTTCTTTTATTTAACGTTTAAAATACTCGATCGTATGCGACAGCGTCAAACTCGTTATACCAGATAAAATAGTTTTACTATATCAAATGAATCAAACATTTTAGTAATTGTAGTAACATACTTTATGCGTACAAAAAATTATCTATACATATATTAATTTAAAATTAAATATTGTTATTACTATATTATTAACAATGCAATTTTTAAGAAAGAGGTTGTTTTTTGCAATTTTTATAGTAATAAATAAAAATTTAATATGCACTCTACATTTTTGTCAGTATTAATCAAAATATGTACCTTGTTGATGAATATATTTTATAATTTGATTTATGGTTTTCTAATAGCATATACATTTATTCTATTAAGATAACTCTTTTAACAAATAAATAGTCATCAATGCTCAAATGAATTAAACATATGTGTTTACCTAAAAGGTTTTTTAATAATACAGAAATAAATATTTTTTTATGAAATGATTATACCTGCATGTTTATAACCATTTAAATTCAATGATTTTGTTCAATGAGTATGCATTTCTTATATCGTTTATTAAATGTAGTCGGGATAAAGCAATAAATACTAATCTACGTATTCTTAATAATATTCAATTATGTGCATTAAATCGTTCACTTATTGAAGAAAATAACATATCCAGAATTTTATATTCTTTAAATGAAAAGCATAAATTACAATTTAAATATTAATCAACTGAAAATGCTAACTGGATACATAAAAATATAACAATATAATATAGAAAAGTTAATAATATAATAAATATAATGATTACAACAGTCATCATAAATTATGTTAATAAATAAAAAAAAGGTATTTAATTTATTTGAAAAAATTCTTAATGATTGGCACATTGTATAAATAAAGTATTAAAGTTCAACTAGAAACAGAAAAAGTCTTAACAGGTTCAAAATAAAAAAAGGAGAAAAAAACAGTTAAAATAATCAGTGGTCTATTATAGCGAAAAATATAAGTATCTGCATAATCTAAATAACGTTGCGATACATGTCGGAATTCTAAAATATGTGTTAAAATTAAAATCGTATTTATAGGATCAAAATACGTTGAGAGAAGTAAATTAAAAATAAAAATGCGCCTAGATGAATAATAATCTTTGCAGCAATGTATTGGTGAAGAATGTTTTGGAGAGTCGATAAACACAACAAGAATACTGAATACGAGGGACAATTTCTCAAGAAGCCGATCAGCCGACGCAACCGAAGTCCATGTTAACTTGGATATCTCATTGTCGAAGCTCTCCATCCCTATATAAGTACATCGCATTCGGTGGCTACCCCGAGAATAGAAGGGTAAGATAGAGATGCCACCGTTGGTCGGTCGAAGGAACAAAGTTATGTCGTCCCGTGGAGCGCGGGAAGGATCTGGACGCAGTTTAAGGAGTGGGGATCGAGGCCGAAGAATAGAGAAAGAGAGCCTCCTGCGGCTCCTAGGGGAGCTGCGAAGTTCGGTGATTACCTAGGACTCTCCTAGGAGTGTCAGGACCCGGACTTTCATACTTCGACTACTACTCCTCGCTGGCCTAACAGCCTTGCAAAGTAACTAAGGTTGTTCGGGCTCCGCATGGT
This sequence comes from Kradibia gibbosae, assembly GCA_018907135.1. NCBI lineage: Eukaryota > Metazoa > Arthropoda > Insecta > Hymenoptera > Agaonidae > Kradibia > Kradibia gibbosae. The sequence goes on from JACCHX010000001.1 coordinate 17,569,669, forward strand.
CAGCGACGGGTCGAGGACGGTCGGGAAAAGAGGGTTGGAGGGAGGGGGCACGGAAGTTCTCGCCGTTCCGGGAATTATTAGCTCTGGAACGTCAGAAGGAATTCTGACGTGCGGCCTGGACAAGGAGTCGAGGATCCATCGAGGCCCTCAAGGTCCCGTCTAATAGTCGAGCTCCGGAGAGGATCGACCACTGATAGTGGAGGCTTCGCCCCGAGATAATGCCCCGATGCGATCGCGACCCATCGCCAATCCGCGATATTTTTTTCCCGGTCACGCAGAATCTTTTCATCTAGCTAACTCATTTCCCGAGAGAAGCTCGAATCGTTGATAATTAGGATGCCTCCTGAACGAAACGTCTTCGTGATAATTAGCTAAGTAAGCACGTTGATTTGCTTACTCTAAATTAACCCTCCGAAATTGAGTGCTTTTATTAAATGCTTGTATTCATTATATCATAGTTAATTTGTCACGGATAATTATATTAAAACTTAATGGAGAATTTCATTGCAAAGGCCATTAAAAATTTACTCAATTGAAAATACGTATCACGTATACAAATTATATACAAATTATATGTTTCAATGTTACAAAAATACTTAATAATAAAATAATTAAATTGACAATTGATGAGAATTGCAAAGCAGAAATAATCAAAGATTGCGTGTATAATTGATCTTCAAAAAAAGTAGTGTTATAGAATGCTATTGCGCATATAAAAACAATTCACTAATATAATTTTTTAGTACCTTTGTCAACGTGATAGAGCTTATATATACACACATTATATAATAGGAAACAATTAAGATTTATTAGAAACACTTTTTCTAAAATATCTTTACGCGCAAAATAATGCTTAAATAAATGTATACCGTAATATTAAAATACAAAATCAACAAAAGTAATGATCTTGTAAGTTATAATTTAGATAATCCTCTTAAAATATCGCAAAATTAGATAAATTAAAATACTCGATTACAATAGATTTATAATCCGAATGTATTTTAAGTTTAAATCTAAATATAATTATTTTATTTTATCAATAATTAAAAAAGTTAAATTAGAATTAGGCAAAGTTCCTTTCGTTAATTATGTAACTCTCTGACTATCATCACTTACATCAGTGGCTTTTTATAATTATCGGCGACTCTCAAATTAAATGCCTTCGACTACATAAAAAATATAATAATAACAATATGTAGGATTTATAAAAACTCAGCAGATTCAAATCTAAAATGCAAACAATAACGAACCCGTACGCCAATCTAAAGAGCACAAGGATTACTAAACATTACGGTGAGAGAACAATGAAAGTTGTCTACATTTCATTCAACCGAGTGCTTTATGGAATTTCGGGAGTGCCTTGAGGGAGATATAAGGCAATAGCCATAACTCAATATAGTTATTAAGATGGTAGAAGTTTCTGGAGATAGGCAACGGATGCCGGTTCACATACGCTTACTATCCCCTCGATATCTCGACAGGAGCGCGCACCCCTTTCATTTTCACTCCCAATGGCAACCGAAGACGCGCGCGACCTAACCAAGACTTGAAACTTAACTTCTTCCATAAACCATATTAATTACGCGAAAACTATGTTGTTCTTTGAAAACCGGCTTTTCAAGTAAATAGGAGATCCTATATAACTCGCAACTTCGCTCCCGCCACGGATTTAATTTCATTTTCTTGCTACGTGATGGCAAAATGATACTTGTTTCAAATGAATATTTATCTGATTGAAAAACTGTTCATTCGCGATAAAAATGTTAAAATGGGACATTTTTTTCTGTGAAAATATGAAATAAACAATTACACAGTAATTTAAGTAGGACTCTGAGAACAATCGCTATTACAATAAGACTCTAAAAAATTAACTAATAATTCAAATAAAAAACTAATCCATTTATAATAATGCGCGTATTCAAACGCTATTTGTGCCCTCGCTGTAGGCGACAAAATTTTGTGCTATAATATATGTGATTTTATTAATGGGTCAATTTTAATTTTTTCATTTTACTTTTTATATAATAGCACTTTGCATACAACATGCAATTTTTAATTTGCTATAACAAGATTTTTTTTAATTATGGAAAAAAATGGTGGTATATAATTTCTAGGGTTAAATAGAGATAATAATAATACAAAAGCTGTGAAAGAATTTTTATACGTATTTTAAATAAATTGTAGTTATGCACAATTAGGCATACTAATTTAAAGTGGCCCGGGAATTTAAGTATCAACATTATACGTAACTATGGTAGCTCTCAAAATATTGATGGCATTCTGGTAAAACATTATTACCGCATCATTCTGATGCTATGAAAAGAGAATTAAGAAGCGATTTTCTAAGCAGATCGCTACCGTTAAAGACGATAATAAATTGAAGTCCAACGTTACCAACAATATAAAAAAAAAAGAAAACAATGTACATGCATCATCGACGCCCGTGCGATAAAGTAAATAGACAATCGACTATCTGGGAGAAAAGAAAATTCGATATCACAGACGCTGGGGATATTAATAGTGTAAGAGCACCAAGAAGTTCCATCAGCCGTAAGATCGACGAAGCGAGGAGGTCCGAAAGACCCTCGCGTCATATCGGCGGGCATCGGTATACTTAAGGAGAAGGGCCTTTTAGACGAGGCGCGAAGGGACGGGCAGTGAGCGCCGCCTCCTCGTCTCTATCGGCGACCCCTGCGAGAGCAATATACATCATTCGGTCGGCCATATTTTTCTGCTCCGCTGGGTAATTCGCTTTCATCGTGTCCAAGGCTGCGCCGCACACTGCCCGTCCATAAAAGGGGTGGCCACCCCCTCCAAAATCGACCCCCGGCATCTTACTACCCTCCCTGCTAAAGCAGCACGAAGTTATCTTTCTTGTCCCTGCTGCTGCTGCTGCTGCTGCTGCTGCTGCTGCTGTTGTCGGCCGCCCCGCGGTGCTCGAAACACGCCTGGGGGCCGGAGTTCTTAAGCTATTGATTCCATGAAGGTTCTGCCGATCGATATGTACACCCTGGTAAAGGAGCGTCGATTATATTACTTCTGACAGATTCTCTCCTTTGGCCTGGATGAGTTTCTTGTGGCATTGCACTCAAGGCTAAATAAATATGTTGACGCCGCTCGAGCGCCGTCTTTGCGCGCTGCTTTTAAGAGAGAGAGCGCGAATTCCAGCGGAAAATTACCCTGTCCATGTGCACAACAAGTACACGACTACGAACTCCCTCTTATTCTCATCGTTATGTGAGCTCGCATTACTACCCTTTTCTTCATTGCTGACGCCAACTATGTTTAACCATAGCTACAATAATTATTGACTATCTATGAATTGAGAAGACTTGTCGGTACCTCTGAATATAATATTTTTTTTTAACATTTAAAGAAACTAAGATCCTATCTATATGGTTCTTCTTCAATTTTTAATTAAAACATTAGCAATAAAAAAATCTTTCCTCGTACGTTATAAAAAAAGTATACGTCAAAGTTTATTAGCCATCGGTTAAAAATTATAAATACGATAAATATTCGCATTGCTAAGTGTGCCAGGCCTCAATTTAAAGCTTTAATGTTTTAATATATAAACATTAAAATGTACTCTGTAGATATTTTCCTTATACGATTTATACATAAGGATTAAAGTTAAAATTCGGTTAAATAATTGAACTGGAAATTATTAAATATTTTGAAGCTATTAAATAGGATTTTAATTATATAATCTGAAATTATCATACGACAAAAATAACATTGAAATACTCAGAAAACTCCTGTTGCATCTAGTAGTAATTCAAAAATTAAGAGAAATACCAGTGACCTATTAAAATGATTGATTAAATTATGAAGACGATTATTTATTGTGATTAGTTTTTAAAACATTAATAATTTCCTCAATGTCTTTTTTATATCGATGATTAATAATAAAATTAATTTCTTGCAGGTCTGACATTTGAGGAGTTCTTATTCGTCGATTGACCGGGGGATTACTTCACTTGCTTAAACTCGAATTATAATAATATATTGTAAATGCTATATAATCGAAACAATAAACACACAATATGTTTTGAATAAAGAGATATTTATCTTTCAAAATGAATGTAAATATAAATTTAATTTTATCCTAATGCGAAAAGCACTGTCATTAAAACAATTATATTAAATTCACGAATACTACATAAAAACAGTAAGTATATTTTAAAAAAGATTATAATTTCATTGGAAAATGTTCAAACCGTCTAAATTTATTGCTGAAATAACAGTCTTGTAATCATAAGAAATGAAATCAGTCTATGGAATAATTCTCCGTATACTGTGTAAGCTAATTGAATGCAGATTTGCAGGAAAGCCAATCTACTTACTCTACATGTGAGGAAGCCAACTACTCGAATTTCAGATTGCGGAAACTTTATCGATCAATCGAGTATAAGTACTTTCTAATCAGAGTAAAAGACCGGAAAAATATTGTCTATTTTAACGACTGTGAAAGCTAACTGAAAAATTAACCAGTCAAGACAGAATTGTTATAATTCCTTGCCTTCGCTGCTTCGACCGGCATGAATAACGCAGAGCCATCCGTAGATTCTTGAATAGCTGGGTCATGAATTAAAGAGCACTTACATTAGAAATAGAGGAACAAAAATGGAACAATGCTCGAAGAGGTCAAAACATGTTCCGCTCAAAACAAGTTCTTGGCGTGTTTGCGAACTAACAAGGTAGATATCGGAAATTTCCTACCACTAGCTAAGACGAAGCTTCGCAATGTGCAAGAACTCGGAAAAGTAAATGGACATTGAATATATCGATCCATTAATGCAATGGAAAGAATTTTTCATTTTCATTTTGCTAATATACTTTAATGAAATTTCGTATTTAATTTAATTACGAAATAAATAAATACGTAATAAATTTGTTTAACGCGGTAAAAGAAAAAACACATTATACCTCTTTGCTTTAATTTATGGATTAATATTTTTAACGTCGCATATAATTATTATTATTTTTATTATTATTATTATTATTATTATTATTTTAGTATGTATGTACACCAAAGTAAAAAATCATTTTTTTATATATGAAAGATAGTAATAACAATGCATGAATATGGCTGCTGCAAAATTCTGCTACATATATATGTATATATATTCAATTGTTAATCGAAATAACGATGTGATTTAAAAATTTTCCTGTCCCGGTAAAAAGTACAAGCTATTTTAAAAAGGAAGTATTTTTAGTACTCTAAACTAGTTAAGTAATTATGATTTATCACTTGTTAAAGGCATTTGAATACACTTGGATAACAACTAATTAGACGATCGATATATTTTAAATAATAGCTAAATATTAAGAATGAAGTAACAGCCAACAGAAACATTTTCTACATAAAATAGTTATTGTTGCTTTTATCAGATTACCAGGTGCTATTTTACTTTTTTCGTTATTTTTTCCTTCGCTTATTCTTTCAGTATTCTGTTCAGTAAAAAATTAATAGGCATTCCCTTAGTCGCTTAAGTACCAACCTCGTATTTGAAAAATACTTATCAAGGATATGGGGAAAGGGAGAGGTTGGTTTGAAAAGCCCCGTAATTGTAAATAAGAAAATCAAGCTCTATAGAATCGCTAAGTCTGTGCTCGGATATCCAAACGAAGGCCATCCACGTATTCTGGCGGGCCGTAGATCGTCCTCGGAACCCTCCCCTCCGAGCCCCGCCGCCGGGGGCTCGAGGACTCCGAGGAGTTGAGCTCGACTGCAAATTAATCGGCGCAAAGGCCTAGCAATCGTGCACGACGCGAACCGTCCTTCCGACTAACCGGAGCAGGTCCTGGCTCCGGGGTTTCCTTCGGCACGGCCGAAAAAGATCGCCGGGGCTTCCCGAGATTGGAATTCTCGACGTATTCCGCTCGGTCGGCTCGGCAAAGACTCGCCCGAGATTGAGGAGCCCCTTTCCCCGGCATTGATTTCATAACCCCTCAATCATCGGTTTATTGCCCGCTCGTCCAATCTTCCTACGGGCTGTCGTCTACGGGCGTCGGGGTCGAGGCGCTCCCCGGACCCGGAGACTCGCCCTCCCGCCCGCTTAACCGACGCTCCAAGATATCGCGTAGATGCGAGGGAGTGGCGGTCGTGGCGGCGGCGGCGGCGGCGGCGGCGGCGGGGGACCGACGTGCACTGCTATTAATTTCGATTAGCAGAGCTCTCGGGGATGGCCGCTGATTGAAAACGCGATCACGTACGTCCTCTGCGTCTCTCCAGGCGGTGGCGCGGATGTAATCGGCGGCCCCGCAACCCATCGAACCACCCAAGAGAGGAGACGCGCACGGACTTGCCAGCTACACGATACACGTTAAGGAAACTGCAAACTCTACTGAAAATTGTACCGAGGGCAAGTATGTACTCGAAATCGCGGCTCGTCGCCCTACGATATTAATCATTTACTAGTGACACCGCCGCCGCGTCTGCCGAGAATAGCTGACCCTTCCTTTTTTTTGGTTTTTTTTTTTTTTTTTATTACCCAGACCAGTCGGCTTTTATACATTTTGATGCGAGAGAAAAGCTACATATGCGTAGCTGTTATTTTCCTACGAGCTCTCGTAGTCGAATATCTTTGAGTACTAGAGAGTCACTTTAACCACCCCACCCTCGATCTGCCCTCGCAGACATCTAAATAACTCATTTGAATAAGATCTTAACGGAATCGAATATTGGATGTTATTTATTGCTCGATTCAATGTAACGATAATCGGCTTAACTTCTCGCGAGACGAAATATAAAATGCTGAATGGTTAACCAAGCAAATACTCGCTCGTCTATAAATGACATTGATACGGATAATACGCTAGAGGCAATGATAAATTATTCGTGAGCTTAATCAGCTCTAAACGAGCGATTATAGCAGTCTGGAAAGCACTCAACAGCCGAAAATTTAGACGCGAAGCTTTAACGCAAAATAACGAGTGAATTTTCTTTGAATAATGTAATTTTAATGTTTATGGAAGATGGTCGATTAGTTGCAAGTACTGTAATGCAACCTTTACGATCTCCTTACTTAACACCGGTGCAACTACGGGCGCAGTCGTATGCATAATTCTAATAACGTCATTTTTGCACTTTAATATCTGATGCTCATATAATATGATACTTTTTTTTCTAAACAAACTTTTCCGACTCTTCCTTATTCACCTGCATTCATTACGATTAGGATTGCCATCCTATAACAAGACAATAGTGACGCTTAATAAAGTAGTTAGCAGCTATTGAACTTACAATTTCTATATGAAATACATGTTTTTAATTATAAGAAACAATTATAAGTAAGAAGTAATGAGTAATTTATGACCTACATAGTACAATTTTTGAGATTATTATAATATTTTACTTCGATATAAATAAAAAGAACAAGCTTCACAGGTATTGAAGGGAAGGGAAGGGAAGTAAAAAAGGAAAGGAATTCTCCAAGACGCAGTGAAGTAATTGTGGTTTTCAGGATTTTTCACAAGATTATGGAGTTCGTGTAGAAAGTTTGGGTTGTCAACAGCGATGTAACTCAATTTTAACCCAAAATTATTTATAAAACTTGAGATAACAGTCCAAAAATAAAAGTGTCCGAATATTTTTTTCACTTGTCGGAGAACCGTTACTGATCTGGAAATACTAGTTGGTGAGTTGAGGCTGTTACTAGACTTTCCGGTTTATTGTACTGACCGAAACCACATTTCTCATACAAGTTGTCAATACTCTTAATATATTTAACGTAATACCCACTTCTTATAAAATGTGCCATAGCTATTTTCGATTTTTGTTGAATTGAAAAATCGATTATAAGATATAACAAGATCGAATATCTAGATGATAAGGATATCAATTTGTAATTCTCAACTTATAAATACGAAAAATAAATAATATAAAAACTTACTTATAATAACAAAAGTTAAATTTTTACACACTCTAATATCTGTATATATATATATAATACCTTCATACAGGCTTTACATTCTAAGTTTAGATAAACACGTACTAATGGCAATTGACGCTATCACAAAAGAAACACTAATGAGCGATATTTCCTTCGATGATATAATTATTCAATATTAACTATTATTTAAAATATTCTAAAGTATTGTCGAATATAAAAAATAAACTTGTACGTGTGATATAAATTTGTTAATTTTCCAGTACTTCATTTGTGAATGTTCAGTTTTTTTTTAATATTTACAAACAGTATATGACACCAACATGGTCGATATTAACTTGTAATCAATCGTGAACGATAATTCATTAATATCCTTGCAAGAAAAATAATTTTTTTTTTAATGTTTATATGCGTACATTCTTATAATTGCCCATTATAATCTTTTACCTTTAATAATAACATTATCAAATAATACGCTTAAAATTATGCTTATTTAGCTTTTTTTTCTATATTATATTTTCTTTAGTCTTAAGTAATTAACAATTGTAATAAAGATGTAGCTTTTTGCTAAATATAATTAATTAATTTTTCTAAATTAAATGAAAAATACCTATTTTTTAATGAAATTGATAACTGTTTTTCTATAATATTTAAAAGTTAAAAATGAGCTCACTATTTTAACTATTTCTTTATATACGTGATTCGTTTAATTGAATTAAAAGGCTTAGTAAGTTTATTATCGAAGGAATCAACTTCTAGCCACAAATCAATTGAAACTAATATTCACCCCAATACAGAATATTTTAAGTGCCTACTGCAATTCAAATATCTGAAATAAGTTGAACATGGGTATTGAACGTGAAAATGAATGATAACATTTATAAAAAAATTAATTGTTAGCTTTTATGAAAAAATTAAGTTACAATATCATAAATTATTTAAATCAATATTCAAAAACTTAAATGTTTGTCATATGTGAAATGGCACAAACTCGATTACGTATGAGGTTTATTATCATTCCACAAAGTTAATTCACTATTACAAAGTCAATCGAAATGTATGAGCTCACTAAACAAAATAAATAGACTATTTTAAATTGCTCTAACAAGCTTAATCCTTGTAATTAACGACACGAAAAAAGCTTAAAGAAGATAAACTTCATCTTTAGATATACAGCGGATAACAGAGAGCAAAATGCGTCAATAAAATAAAAGCCTCGTAGACTCGTAAACGCAATACTTTTTTTGGCAAGTAACTATAAATGAGCTCCCACGCGCTAATTAGTTCCAACTTTCAAGACTCTGCCAAACTAAACACACCTCGTGAAAATACGATCGCCTTAAAATTAATTAACATTAAATTTACGAGAAACCAGCGTGATTCTGACTAGGAAGTCTTCGTCATCGTCGTCGAGGGAGGTGGGAGGGGCCAGCAGTTGCTGAGGAGCCGAAGTGGAGGCGGTGAATCCCCCGAGTAAAGAGGTGAATTCTACTTGGCTGCGTAACCGCGGCAGCTTCCAGCCATTAGAGAGCCGCCCTTCCACCCTTCGCACCCCCCCCACTCCCCTCCCCATCTAGATCTGGTGTATCCCCTCCCCCCGCTGGCCTAACGTATAACGTACAGCAAGAGCGCACGGCGTAATTAAAGTCAATCCCGAGCGAAATACCAACAAGTACGCGTCCTGCCGATTAGCTCATTAATTCCTGCTTCATTCGTTGTAATTTCAACTTCTTCGCTCTAGTCTGCCTGCTTGGGATCACTGTTCCTCGGAAACAGTCCCCGCAGTTAGATAGAGAGAATAGGCGTGCGAGTCAAACCCAATGAAAAGGGGAGGAAGCATCGCGTAACGATAACGTAACAGATCGCCGCACTGCAAAGATACTTCGAAGATGATGCCTATGTTGTTTTTCGTTGTTATAATCTGTCGTACTTATCTCGTATTAATACGTGACTTGAATTAGAAAACGGATTAATTTATAATCAAACCAGGTTCTCCTTAATACAATTATAAACTCTCTTCAGCATTGTTGCTTTGTGCATAAGGTCTATTAATAATACTTAATACATGGGCAGGCACATTTTAACTGAGCAGTCTTGTCATTATCATTATCTAGATGATATGCATTACTTTATATTGTAACATGCGTAATTAGGGTAAATCATAGTCCAGAATTTCGACCAATTTACTTATTAATTTTTCATTTGCTTACGAATTTTAAATTAAATAACTAAAGAATCACTATTTACAGACTGCGAGAATAAATGAAATTACTTCGCAGTACTACGTACGTATATTCATGGTTAAAAGTATACCGTTTGAAAACTAGTAGACTTGGCAGTACAAGTACTACACACAAGGGCCCTCAGTTACAAGAAACATAAAGGGCCCATTCTCGGAAGATAGCTGATACTTTGAAACAATTGCCATTACACTTAGTGTTGACACGTTAATTCAAGTATTATTGCATATAATTTTATTTATTGTTATTACGTTTAATGCAATATTACATAATCATATTATTTCTCTCAATGATCGTATAATATCAAATCAAGTTTAAATTTGTTAATCATTAAGAATCGGTACGAATGAAAATGCGAATCGACCAATATCATTTTTTTATCTGTACACGAATAATGAAAATTCATGCAGCTTCGACAATTTAAAGGTAAATAATATTCTTCAAAAGCATAAAATTTTCTCAGTTGCTTTAAAGTAATTTTAAATTGTAGAAAATCGATGTCGTTAAATTAAAAAATGAACGCTTTAATTTTTGCTTTAACTAAATCAAATTTTATACACACCAAAGTTCGTAACAATGAAGGTGACCAAAAGTGTAGTAAATCTTAGAAAATATATAATACGCTACTATCGAATTCACAGTATACCCCCTCTACCCTGCGGCTCGCAAACATTTACAATCGGTTGCTCTCGTTCTTCAACGTCACTAAAAAGGAAGTTTATGCATATAAATGTGATGTAGTTATATGCTTTACTGTAATATTAGTTAGTTAGCGCAACTAAACCTAATCAGCTATTGCGCATTTAGCTATTAATTGAATAATTATTCAAATTATACTAGGAAATTTTTAATTAATATCTTATCAATTATAGTTTTTACACAAAGTACTTGTTTTGAACAATTTTATAATTAACTATGTGTACAATCTGCATCACTTTCCGCAATTGACAAATTTAAAAAATTTTAAATTTAAAACAAGACCAATGTGTCTGTAATAAAACATAGTAGAATAAACAACCAAATGATATATGAGAAATAATTTGATCTTCAATAAAAATTTAAACTGGAAAACTTTAGTCGCAAATAAAATAGCACCGGTAATAGTGACTTTTTATGGAAAGACTACAAGACAGCAGTTCTATTTTGTTAAAATGTGCAGAAAGAATGTTTCTACTATAATAAAAAAAAATCAACATTGTAATTATAGAATGCTTGTTACGATACTCAAAACACAGAATAAAAAAAAACAGTTAAAAATTTAAATTATTACGGATGAAATTTTATATTCTCTTTGCCTGCACGGGTGAATGTACTTAATTAAACTAGATCACTTTGTTTTATCGACACAGAGAGTGAGAGAGAGAGAGAGAGAGAGAGAGAGAGAGAGAGAGAGAGAGAGAGAGAGAGAGGGAGAGGGGGTCTACACATACGGAAGGACGAGTTATTCAATACTTTATTTTTAACGCTTCCACTTGAAAATGGTTTAAAGTACTCGGTTTAAAAAGCTAAAAAAGTTCAAAGGAAAAATTACGCTTCGAAAAAAAATAATTTAAGCCCTGCACTAGCACTCGAAGCATACCAATGAGTTTCGATGAGTGGCCTCTCTCCCCGTCAATGCAAAAGAGTACAATGAGTCCGCGCAAGGTCATCGAACAGGAGAGAAACGAGTGTCGTACAACGGACGATCCGCAGCCGCAGCCGCGGAGGAAAGGGGGTGGTGCAACTCAAATCACCAGGAGCGATCGATGCAAGAAGGTGTAAGAAGGTGGAAAAAAATCTAAACATCGGCTCAGGCGCGCAGTTGAGCACCGCGAGTCATCCCCAGTAGGCGGTAGCCGCTCCGCGGGTCTCCCCTCCAGGAGGAACGCGACCGGCACCGGGCGCTGAGCTCCGGCTCTCTCGGCCCGGCGGAGTCGCGAGTCGGCCGATCGCGGCGGGCAGTGCGCGCGAGTCCCTGCGCCTGTCCGAGCGAGCATCCGCAGTCGGCGTCGGTAAGGTAGCTCTCGCACTTGCCAGCCCGAGAGGGAGAGCGGAAGGAGCCGAGCCTCGAGGAGCCCAGTGCCATACAACCACGTGTCCGACTGGAGCCCGAGCGTCCTCGGGATGGGGAGCAGCTTACCCGGGGCCGTACTCTCCGGCGCCGACCTGGCCAAGTTCGTATACCCGCTGCTCGGGCCTCGAGCGGCCTAACCTGCCCTCGGGTGCCGGCAGTTTTTCTTCTACTCCTCTGCCTCGACTATCGGCCCTCCTACCTGTTGCGCTTAGGTGCGGGCTAAGGCGAGCTCGTGCATTTTCCGTTGACGCCGACTACTTTGGCCAACCCATTCGTTACTAACCTACTCGCGCTTGTCGGCCTCTCTGAGCTTGTGGCCATTATTACCGGCGTCCCGTCTGTTCATTGTCGCTCCCCTATTAAGTGACCTTTGACGAAGCCATGGTCCAGACACCTCCTGCCTCGTTCGTATTGTTCAGTTTCGCAGCACCGACGAAATTATTTTTTATTACAACCAACTACGTACCTAAATAATGCTGTGCATACATTTGTATAACGTGTCGCGCCCACTGTAATATACGTTCTTAAAGACTGATATGTCCTTGTGCTTTGTTAAACCACATTTTAAGATTTCGTCGAGGGCGATGTCCTTTAGATTTACCTGGCGTAATTCCTTTTATTGGCCCTCTTCTAAAAGCGTTTTGTACAAAAATAAGCCAGACGAAATATTTCCAGGCGTATTAAATTTCATCGACTTCGTTAATTATGTATTATGCTTGTAATGGTATGTTGCGCAATGATAGCCATACGTACCAATTATCAAGTAATATACGATAGGTTTTAGACTATACAATTCTTATTAATAATAAAACCACGTGACTTAAAAATAGAATTGGAGAACAATATTATTACCACTGAAATAGTGTTTTGTTTTCACGTTGAATTTTAGTTCATAATTTTATTAAACATCAATCAATGTTGTAAGAGGCAGATTTTAAAAAAAATTCATTGAAAAATCTAATTTAATTTAATCTAGATTAATTTAATTTACGTTTTAAAACTTGTCTTAAATAATAAAATTTCTTTTAATTATTCTTTGAAGAATTTTTTAATTTTAATTAACCAATTCAAACTTCTACCGTATAAAAGCTTTGATGAATTGATAATGATTTAAAAGACTAATATTATTTTCTCCGTATTGATATATATATATATATATATATATATAAATCACAATTAAAAAACTGTTTTCTATTGTACATTATTTTACATTAAAAATAAATAAAATGTCAGATGCAAGATTTAAACTCCATAAAAATTCATAAAAAGTACAAAACATTTCGAAATATATTACAGTTAAAACATAAGCTATCTTCTACTGTTTATTTACAATTATAAATAAGGCTTAATTTATGCTGTCTAAAAAAATAATTACAAAATATTTTCATCGACATAAAGAATTGTAAATTAAAAATTTCTGCCTTTAATAAAACTATTTAATGACCATTACTACTTTCAATAAAATGTCTTCTGTCGTCAATATTTAATGCAATACACGACTCTACGTATCTTGGATTTCTCCATTCCCTTAAAACATAAAGGTAACAATTATCGGTATGGTTCGAAGCTAAAAGAGGTTATTCCATCGTGAATATGTTTTAACAAGTTCATAAAAAGTAGCCAAATAATTTTGCAAAGAATAAAGTATTTATGTCCTGCCAGGAACATAAGCCTGCTTCGATTAATTACAAAAATCTACCCTGCATCTGTTGAAGCACATATCGCATCCATAAAACCTTAGCCTTGTTTTACCAGCATTTGATTTAATTTTAGCAACTAGTATTTTAGTAAATAATTAATAACTCTTTGAAGTCCGCTATTGTAGTTATAGTTTAATCGTTCACGAACTTGGAAACTCGGTTCTAAAATTTTATAGAGAAAAGAATATTAACGATAATAATTAATAACATAGTCAGCTCAGATATAACGGTTAGAAAAATTAAGTTCTCCAATTCGTCGATATTACAGAGAAATTCGCGAGTCTTTGGCAAAAGACGTAGCCAAGATCAAGGCGAAGCTTCCGAATTTCACCCCCGGGTTGGCGATTGTCCAAGTCGGTGGTCGTGAAGATTCCAATGTCTACATTCGGATGAAAATCAAAGCGGCTAGTGAAATCGGGATAAATGCAACGCATATAAAGTTACCAAACACAATAACGGAATACGAGCTGCTTAACAAGTTAAACAAGCTTAACGATGATCCAGACATACACGGCATCATCGTTCAAATGCCTCTAGACAGCGTTAATAAAATTAATTCTCATCTAATCACGGACTCCGTATCACCAGCTAAGGATGTCGATGGGTAAGTTTCAGATATTGATTATTGAATTGAATAAAATTCAATCTAATGTCTAATGTTTGCTCACTAATAAAAAGCACATTGTGGTATAATGTTTTGAAATGTTATTTTTCTTAAAAAAAGAACTTGAAAATATTTATCAACGCGTAAAAGGCAATGAGAAATTTAATAGACAATATTTATTAATAAATTTTTATCAAAAGATTGCTCTAATAAATTTTCATAGACGCTAAATATAATATTATAATAATGTTTAACTATAAAATACACAAAATAAGATTATTTCCAATTAATAATTTGTCACTTAATATAAATTATATCAGCAATTTGATTTTATACAAACTTGCTAAATGATCTTTGACATTTTGATCGTTACGTTGCAATGGTCAGATTATGTACAATTTTATCTACGTCATGATTTATATCAGGATTAAATTCTCGAAAAAAGTAAATTATGAATGTTTTAATTTTCCTATAATGTAAACCGTTCAGTACTAAATAATAATGTAGACCATTTGTAATTAACGCAAAATTGCGGATATATGATGTAATGTGTTTTTATAAATTATCAAAAAAAAAATGATGAAATAAAAATCATAAACCGAGTAATACAATAATAAAAAAATTGTTCGTCGCATTAAGCAACTATTCGGTCAAACATGTCCATCGCTTTTAATAAGTAGTAAAATAAACAGATAATATGATAAATAGATATATTAATTTTATTGAGGTATTGGTGGTATAAAAAAGCATCGCTAATTGGTTCACAAGCACAAGTAAAAGAATATTATTTGTTTTTGTTCAATAATACATAAGCATTGTAACATTAGTTGCCTATTAAAAGTTTTGTTAAAATGAATCATCAGATTAAACACAATCAATGAAGGTAGAGTCGCCGTCGGTGACATGTCTGGATTCTTACCTTGTACTCCCAATGGCTGTATCGAGCTGATAAAAAGGTACTTCTATGAGACTACCGATAACAAGATTTGCAAGTAGATACAAAAGTTGTATATCCGTAAAGAAGCTTTCAAAATAAAAAAATTCCCCTTTAGGAGCGGAGTGCCAATATCTGGAGCCCTGGCGGTCGTCTTGGGCAGAAGTAAAATTGTGGGTACTCCGATCGCGGAGTTATTAAAATGGCATAACGCGACCGTCACCGTCTGCCATTCCAAAACAAAGGATTTACCCGCCATTGTAAGTTTTAATACTAATGCACGTATTAAATACGCGATGCATTTAGTAAACTTTTCACCTAAACTTCAAGGTTTCGCAAGCAGATATCTTAGTAGTTGCAATAGGACAACCAGAACTCGTAAAAGGCTCGTGGATCAAACCTGGCGCGGTTGTTATCGACTGCGGCATTAACTCGATTTCAGGTAATAAAATAGATTTTTACTTCGTGAATTGTTAAAATTTATCGATTTAGTAAACCTTCTTATTTTTGCCATTCGAACCCATTACTTTACAATATCTATAGAACATAAATTTTAGTCTTGATAAAGAAACATACGCTTTTCTAGAGAGAAATCATTAAATCTCGTACGATTTCTCAATATTGCGCAAATACAAATAAAGAGCTTATCATCTCCAACTTATTACCAAATTCGTAGACCACGTGTGGTAATATCTAAGATTATTCATGTTTGCTGCCCTGAACTATAGATTTTTATTTCTAATGCGATAAGTACAAGGTAAAACAAAAAAATATCAAAACTGTCGAATAACTGAGTCTGGTGGTTAAAAATATACAAACATTACAAAAAAAAATTAATCATAACGTAAATAATAATTAAAAATAAATTAACGATAAAAATTTATATGTGTGTATAATATTCATATTATCGTCGCTCTCATTTTAATTTTATAATATGCGGGTCAACGATTATCAAAGATTATATTAATAAAATAAAAAATACGTGCCTTTTATAACTCGAGGAAAGAGTTTTTGAGGTAATGAAACTTTCATTCAATGTTGTACATTAATGTGTCTGCTGATGTATCGTAACTTTGAAACTAGTATCGAGTATAAAAATGACGAAAACATCGACCAAATAATACAAATACAGTGTTTACGATTTAGAATTAAATTTATTGGCTACGTGCACGTGGTCAATCCCATGAAAAACGTGTAATTTTAAATTCCAAGTGGTTAGTCTCGTTTCTAACGTGTTTGCGAAAAGTACATTTTCAGAAGTTTCCGCGAGTGATATATACTTATTTATTAAACGTATAACTGTATACTGTTGTCAGTCAAAAAATGTAGGATTTATTTTTAGCCGTTTTCGTGCATTTAACGTTAGCTATGAAACTATCACTCGTGTAAATTTACCGATTACCGTTTTGTAAATAAGCCAAGCATTAAAACTTGTCTCTGAGCTTAGTAAAAAGATTTGATTACGTTATCGTAATACTGTACTTTTGCCGCAGACTTTGAGCCTCGAGCCTTTAAGCAAGGCTTTGAACTTGATATTTCGAAGAATGAGAAAAGCTTACGATTGACAATATTAAAAGCCGCGAATACGATTAATCCCTAGTGAGTAATGCCGCGCGATGCCCTTGACCTCGGCAAGCCGACTGAATAATAAACGATCGACGAGATAAAAAACAGTTTAGCACAACGCGGTAATATCCCGTGCCCACTATCCTGCCGCACTAGATCCGACGAAGAAAACGGGACAGCGTCTCGTGGGTGACGTGGCGTACGCGGAGGCCGCCCGGATCGCCTCGCACATAACTCCAGTGCCCGGGGGCGTCGGTCCCATGACTGTGGCCATGCTCATGAAGAACACCGTGATATCGGCGCAGCGGGCCTCGGTCCGCCTCCTCAACACGAGCTGGACTATGCGCGTCCTCGAGCTCGAGCCGAGGAAGCCGGTACCTAGTGACATCGCGATCTCCCGCTCGCAGAGCCCCAAGCACATTGGCGAGCTCGCCGAGGAGATCGGCGTACTGAGCAGCGAACTCACCCTCTACGGGAGCAAGAAGGCCAAGGTCGGGCTCGGGGTCGTGAAGCGACTTCAGCACCAGAGGAACGGCAAGTACGTGGTCGTGGCCGGCATCACGCCGACGCCCCTCGGCGAGGGCAAGAGCACCGCGACCCTGGGACTGGTGCAGGCGCTCACCGGCCACAGGGCGAAGAACTCCATTGCCACCCTTAGGCAGCCAAGCCAAGGGCCGACCTTCGGTGTAAAGGGAGGAGCTGCCGGAGGCGGATACTCCCAAGCAAGTGCCCGTCCTTAATATTTTTTATGACACGATCGTAATTTAAGGCAACTGATTAATCGATAATTTTTATTTTCTCTCCTTCGCTCTCTATTCTTACCTCTATTGTTACCGAGACGCTCCATGCCAAGGCAAATCAAGAGTTATCGATATAAATCGAGTTGTAAAATTTTAGCGTACTAAATTGTAATTTAGTATCTATTGTATTTTATTTCATTTATTTCATTGGCTTATTGATTTATTGCTAATTTTTTCTTACATTAAACAACAAATTATAAGTATTTCAATTACTTTTACAAGATAATAATAATAATACCCATAATTATTATTTACATGACGTTAACCTTCTTCTTGAGTGGGCCAATACAATTATGATTTACCCTACTGTTTTTAAAGTGAAAGTTAGTAAACACGTTCATAAAATTAAGCCGAAAAGTCGAGGAAAAATTGAATAATTGTGTGGATATTGTACATTATATTATTAAATCAAACGAACGTAGTTTTCTACATACAATTTTCTTCAATTCTTAAAATTAATATTAAATGCAACCAAAAAATGATATAATTGTTATACAGTACTTGCTCAAAAAAGTCCACATAAAACAGTGTATAAAAATTGGACTTTTAGATTCTTATTTAAGCGACCCTTTTGTTGAAATAATTTATTTGCATTCATTATGGGCAACAAAAGACATTTAAAAATAAACGAACTCCTAATAAAGCCTTTAAAAATTATATATAAAAACATGTGGTATGGATTGAATGTAAGTACCAATTTAGGATAGGCTTTGCGTAATTGCAAAAAAACGTAGTAATTAAGTTAAGGCTGAAAGCTCAGGTAATACCGATGGAAGAGTTCAACCTTCATTTAACTGGGGACATTCACGCGGTAACTGCAGCGAACAATTTATTGGCTGCTCAAATAGACGCTCGGTATTTCCATGAATCGAGATCGACCGATAAAGATCTATACAACAGATTGGTACCCACTGTCAAGGGTGTCCGACAATTTTCGAAAATCCAACTCAGACGATTATTGAGACTGGGCATTGATAAAACCGACCCCGATACCTTAACGGAAGAGGAGCAGAGTAGATTCGCTCGATTAAACATCGACCCCGAAAGAATAACATTTACCAGAGGTATGACTAAAAAAAAACAAAATGCTGATCGAATAAGTGCCAATCAAAAGCAGCATAATAACGATTTGCGCTCGACAATGGCCAATGCATAATGCTTGTCCGGCAGTGGTGGACGTTAACGACCGTTACTTGCGCAACGTCACGGTGAGGCAAGGCACATCGGCAAAGGACGAGCCGCGCGAGACGTCCTTCAAAATATCAGTGGGCTCGGAAGTAATGGCGATCCTCGCACTGGCCAGGAGCGTCGAGGACATGAAGAGCCGGCTCGCCAGTATGGTGGTAGCGTTCGACAAGCGCGGGGAGCCAATCCTAGCCGACGACTTGGTAAGGTCGGGCATTAGTCGCCGAGGGATCGAGGGCAGGCCCGTCTTTGAGAAATGCCGGGCCAGTGGAGTCGAGCGGGGCTAACTGTTGGGAACTCCTGTCGCAGGGCGTGACCGGAGCCATGGCGATCCTGCTGAAGGACGCGGTAGAGCCGACCCTGATGCAGAGCCTCGAGGGCACCCCGGTCATGGTGCACGCCGGGCCCTTCGCCAACATAGCCCACGGCTGCTCCTCGGTTATCGCGGATGCGATCGCCCTGAAGCTCGTCGGGCCGGAGGGCGTGGTCGTGACCGAGGCTGGCTTCGGCTCGGACATCGGCATGGAGAAGTTCTTCGACATCAAGTGCCGGGACTCGGGCCTCCTGCCCAACGCCGTCGTCCTCGTCGCGACTGTCCGGGCCCTCAAGATGCACGGAGGCGGCCCGCTTGTCAAATCGGGCGCCCCCCTCGACGGCCAGTACCTACGGGAGAGTCTCGAGCTCGTGAGGAAGGGACTGCCGAATCTGGCCAAGCACATAAGTAACGGCTTGAAGTTCGGTGTCCCGGTCGTCGTCGCCATCAATGTCCACGAGTGAGTAGACCACGAGCGGCCGTACCTGGCTTTCGGCTTTTTCTTACTATTTTAGCCGTGTGTGACTTAAGGCCTTGCCACTTAGAAGGCTCCGGATTCCAATTGCTTCACCGTCAAAAGCTTACGACCCTTGCACGGCCAATCCTTTTCGAAATTTAACGAACCTGTCCCTTTTTAAAAATGCCAGCTTCGTCCGGCGGAGTCATTGCTTGGGTTAGACTTGTGGGCGAGCCTACACTTCAAATGTCGCATCTTTCACAGGACCGATACCGAGGCAGAATTAGATCTCGTAAAACAAGCAGCACTGGAGAACGGCGCTGCCGATGCCGTCAAGTGCACGCATTGGGCTGAGGGTGGCAAGGGGGCTGTAAAACTTGCCGATGCCGTAATCGAGGCAATTTCAAAGCCGAGCGGCTTTCGCTTTCTTTATGACTTAAATCTCAGCATCGAGGATAAAATCAACAAGATCGCCAAGGAGATGTACGGCGCCGGGGAAGTTGTCCTGGCGGATTCGGTACGTACGAGGGCCTGACGGACAATTTTTTAATCCCGAGTAAAGATATAACAGAAATGCATCTTTACGCGCAATCTTAATAATAAGAGCTATGAGACCTCGTATTGAGATCCGTGTTTTTTTTATTTCAAAAGGCAAATATTTGTCCTTATTTCAACATTTAAATAAAATGATTGCGCGGAAGACTTATTTAATCGCTTTTCACCTTAAAGAAATGAGTATTTTAATCAGCACGTATTCGAAGTGTTATTAGTACTAAAAACTGACTGCCTCTAATAGTAACAAAACCACGATTTTCGTATCGTGAAAGGGAGTGCATTTTTCGACCTAATGAGAAACTAACTTAATTAACTATAATTAATACCCTAAAAATACATCGAAAGATTTTATTTCATCTAGTTTCTAATTATGAATACTTGATATTTATGTTATGGTTTATATAATTTTCCAAACGTATTAAAACATTTCGATCAATGTTCGAAAAATTAATTTTTTAATTATGACAATAATTATGACAATGAAATTAAAATAAATATTTTGACCTTTATTACTTCTGTACTTAAGACTAATTAACTGGACAATTATTGAATGCATTTGAATTTTATAAATAGGTACTAATTCGGTTCTTGCTTTTACTACATCATATTAAACTTTTCTTGTACATATTTATATTTGAAGTACTTTAATATACTACTTTAATATGCCATTAGGTAAAGATGAAAATCCAGGAATACAATAAATTTGGTTACGATAAACTCCCACTTTGTATGGCAAAAACTTCAAACTCATTGACTGGAGATGCAAATATTAAAGGGGCACCAACAGGATTCAAATTAGATATCACAGATATCTTCGTATCGGTAGGTGCTGGATTTGTTGTACCAATGGTTGGATCGGTGAGTAAAATATTCCTATTTACCTACATACAATTACAATTTTAATATAAAGCTAATATTTATACTTTTTTCTTATATAAATAGATCATGATGATGCCAGGTCTACCGACGAGGCCCAATATTTACGATATGGATTGGAATAGTGAAACTGATGAGATTGAGGGATTATTTTAAGCTGGGATGAGTCTTTGAAAAAACAGCTATATATTTACATAAATACTCTTTATTACAAATATACTACGTCTACTTTATCATACATTTTCATTATATAGTTTTATAATTTGTATTAATATAATATATTAAATATATATTAAAAACAAAATGTCATTTATTACCTATTTCAAAGTAGAACATTGTTTCCAATCCGAAATCTACTTAATCTTTACAAACCCTCGAAATTTAGCTGACCTAGATCGTGGATTCATTTTTATTTCTTCTTCAGTGGCAGACATAACGTGCTTGTGTAACATTTTCCAAGACGATTCTGTTATAGTTTGTATATCTTTTTTATCATTCCAAGCTTTACCATAATTTATGAACTTCTGCGGCAATTCATTAGCTACGCCATGTTTTACATTGCCAAAAAGATGCCTTTTAACTATGGTATCCTCTAAGGAATGGAAAGAAATTGTTACCATGTGACCAGAAATTTTTAATAACTTTTCCGCAATTAACATAGCATAATTAATTTCATTTAACTCATTGTTTATAAAGATTCTTAATGCTTGGAAGGTTTTTGTAGCAGAATGTTGGAATCTTCCCAAGCGATCGACATTATTTTCATCTGGAAATAAAGATTCGATCAGTTTTGCTAATTCATATGTTGTTTTTAAGCTTCTAAAACTATATCTGGCTTCTATAATGGCTCTCGCAATTTTTTTCGCTCTTTTTTCTTCTCCGTAACATTTTAATATACAGTATAAATCTTTCTCTTCAATTTTGGCAAGTACATCTGCTGCAGTAGGAGTATTTGAATCTCTACATCCATCCATTCGCATATCTAGTGGTCCATTTTGTGATATCATAAAACCTCGTTCGGGTGTATTAAATTGCATAGATGAACATCCAAAATCACAAAGAATACCATCGATACTATTTTCTTTTATTTTATAATCTCTTAATAATTGTAGAAGATCAGAAAATTTACCAGTTAACGGTATTACTTGACTGGGATACTTTTCTGACAACTCTTTAGCAAAATTTATTGCCAATTCATCTCTATCGAGAGCAAATATTTTTACATTAGGCACGTTTTCTAAAATTTTCCTTGAATGACCACCTGCACCAAATGTCATATCAATTAATGTATCTCCTGGTGCAAGATTTAAATATTTTAAGGTCTCCTCTGCCATTACTGGAGTATGAAATTGTGTATTATTGAATAGTTCTTCTTCGGGTTGAAAATTATTATATTTAACATTTTGAGTACTGCTCAGTCTCTTAGTGATTTGCAGATATCTTACAACTTTTGCAACTGACATTTTCATTATATTAAAAACACATAAACCTTTTTACTTATTATCATCAGTAGTAGATTTGGAGCTTTTAAAAAAATTTGTTAATCTTAGCTTGATATTACCAATAAATCCCAGTTTCTTTTCTTGTAGAAGTTCTTGAAATTTTGGACTTAAGGCTAAAGTACAGTGTTCAGGTTTTAAGCCAGTTGCTGTTGTTTTAAAAGTACATGGATATTTATCAGCGTAGTAATTTGATGCTAATCTATCTAAACTTTTGTAATAACGTTCACATTTTTCTTTATCTTGTATTTGACTATTATCACCTTTAGAAAAGGCTATTTTTATTTGTTCACGTAAATGTTGTCCCAGATCGCTATTAAAATATAATTTAATTACTTGTTACTTGTTACTTTTAGAATTTTTAATTCAAAATATTTAATTAAAATAATTAATTTAAACATTCGAAAATAAATATGGCTTCAAATAATTTAAATATAAAGCTACTTTCATTAATTGTGAAGTATTAGACTGTTTGTGATTTTTTAGCATTATTGTTTTGTGATAATTTAAAACAGGAGTTAAATGACATATATATTATTATTTATTAGTTTAATGAACGTATTCCTTAAGAATATTTGAAATTAGAAAATGCATATAATCGTATGCGGAACCTCGTAAATAGTTAAAGATCTTACGTAATGTGTATGTATGCATGGAGTTATATACAGCATTTCTCACAAATACGTACTTTGATTTGAATTCATCAATTGGCCATTTATCCAGTAATCTTAAATATTTCTTGTACAGGCTTGACATAATAATATGATAATACGATAAAAGATAAATATTTCAATTGTGTATTTTGTTTAAGTAACAGTCATCCTACTAGTAACCTATAATTTGATTGCACTGCAACATATTTTAATACATTTTTTAATGTGTCATTAGAATACAAATAATTAACATTTAAAATTAATGTAAAGAATAAGTGGGCACTCAACAAATACAAAATAATTCATTATGATTCATGCGGCATGCAAAACAAATATCTTACATTCATAATAGCAGAATAGCAGATTTAGCAGTTCATCAGATTCACGAAAGTCGTGCGAGCTTGAAATGATTTTCTTCTGCTAGAATTTTCTTACGTCTAAATAAAAATGATTGTACATGAAATAATCTAAATCGTAAGCATAAAAATTTAATACCTTTACTTTAAACATTTTTAATTAAATATTTAAAAGCTAATTTTTTCTCTTTGTGATGCTAATTAATATAAAAAACTAACTCTTGTGCATGTGCAATACAAAATATATAAATTTTATATATAGCTAATCGTTTCCGTCGTTTCCGAATTTCCCATAATACACAAATGGCAATGCGTTTTAAAAACCAAAATATACCGCACAGTTGCATGCACTTATCAGTTTGTCGACATATTCAGCATTTATATTCAATTTTTAACATTCATAATATTAATAACATACTTTCATAAAGAACGCAAGCGTACGTGATAAACGTGTATTGTGTTGATAATTTTAAATGTTTTTCAAATTTATTTTTTTTTATTTGAACTTTGTGACAATAATATAAATCTATCTTTATGCTCTTCCAATATTATTTTCTTTTTCGATTTTGTATCTTACCTTTAATAAACATAATTGCTGAATATATAAAACAACAAGCATAATTTATTATTAATGACTAATAATTATATGATATTAAATAGTAAATGAAAAATGAAGTGAAAATTACCAAAATTTTTCAAATTATAGAATTTATGGAATAGTAATTTGTTTCAATTTAATTGTTCAAAAATTTTTTTTTTAATAATATTTTATTGCCAACATTTTTTTCTTACATTAACAATTCTTAAGTAGCATTTTGCATTTATTTAAATGCTTTTTATAAATAATATTTGTCTGACTGAAAAATTACAAATTATTTAATAGAGTAATAGAGTACAAAATTTTTCTACTATATTAAACATCACTTAACTGATATTAAATATTTAAGAATTAATATTTTATACACCAATAATACCGATATACGAATGCTAATTTTTCTAAAAAATATTTCGATTTACACTCCAAAGCCTTACTGACTTCTATTATATCAAAATTTATAACTTGTAATTTCATGTATTTCAAATCATTAAATTATTTTTACAAAAAACGATTGCCATGTATTAAGGCATTATTATTTTAATTAATGATCTAAGGCATATAGATATTTTTATAAACTTTAAAAAAATTTTTTATCAAAATTAACAACAAAAAATTTTTTTACATAAACTTAATACCATTAGTTAGGATTTGAATATTTATTTATACTTTAAAGGATTCTTCTTTGAAATTTTTTCTTTGGCAATCGTTAGGTTTAAAATTTATTATCAGATTTCAAATTTTTCTCTGAAACTGGATCCCTATGTGTAGATTGTCAGAAATTTTAATAAATAATAACAGATTCCCAAGAGATAATTGAAAAAGATGTATATAAAACCTGAAAAATATAATTTACACAAATTAATTTTATAAAAAGTTTTATAGGTAAAATTAACAACATTTATATTTTGCTCTATTAGTAACTTATAATTACTTTTTAAAATAAAATTTCTTTATATTTGTCACAAATTCAATCAGAAAAAGTAAAAATTTGTATTTTTTGAAAATAAAAATTAACTTTATTGTGTGAACTTACTTAGAACTGTGAATATCTTATTAACTTATTACAAAATAATTTATCATCTCTTATCTTTCTACAGCCTCCAATCGCACAACGTTACAACCAAGAAGACCCTTTCCACTCCAAGGTCGGGGAATTAAAGTTAATGCAAAAGTATTAGATCCTCTCTTAATTTTTACATAAATATTTTTGTATCGACTATTTTCTACTAGTGTTCCAATGTCTTTTAAGGATTTGAAATTTCTATTTGATATTGATCCAAATTCTAGTATAAGATCTTCAACTTGTATACCCTAAATAATAAATATTTAGCTTTCAGGCAAAACAAGCAAATATACATATTAATTAAAATCGGTGTCAGAAATTATTTGATTGAACTTTTACTTTTAATATGATTTGTTTTCAATTTAATTTTTCAAAACTTTATCATTAGGGTGTTAAAATTATGTGTTAAAAATTTTTTTTATTCATAAGAAACAAAAATTTTAACAAATTTAGATAAAAAAACAATATTTTTTCTAATGAGTTTCTTCTAGTTATATATCTTACTGCTAATTCTGCTGGAGACCCAGAAGATACTAAATTAACTCTTAAGAATGGTTCTAATAAAAATACATCCTGCATTGAATTAGATGTTGACGGGCTTTCTTGAGAACCAGCTCCAGCAATCTTGTGAATTTTATGCAAACCTTCCTCAATTTTGAGCATCAGTACTTTATGATCATTTTGCAAGCCTGTAAAAGTACAGATTGATGTTTACTGTTCAATTAATAAAACTCACTACAAGTATTTTAAATGAAAGTAATTTAGTTTCCGTATTATATACATATAATTTTATGACGAGCATGACGAACTTGATAAACATCAATATCATTTCTTGGGTATCCTTCTAAATCTACTAAATTGTCTGTCATTCCCACACGATTCTGAAAATATTAAATTAATAGTTTTTACTTTCAAATTACTAAGAGTTCGAAAAAGAAACAGATCATTGTATTTGAATATTTCTCTAAATTCGGTAAAAAACACTAACCTACATTAATTTTAAATCGATACTTACGGCATCCAAAATATTTCGAGCTGCTTGCAAATCAGTTTCAATTTTATCTTTCTCATTCATTAGCTGTAAAACAGCTGCCTTTGCTTCTTCTAATTCCGTGTCTACCACCATTTTTAATGCCAATGCACTAATTTCGGCTATATCTAAACGCATTAATACACATAATATGCAGCATGCATATATATATATATATATATGTATATACATAAAATAAAACGATCAGGGTCGTATCTATAAAGTTTGAAAGCCTCACGCGTGAGCATATTTATTATGTTTAAATACTGTTTAAAAACTTACATTATATTTAATTATTAATTAATAATATTCAAACAAAAATTGAATATTATACATTACTAAATTATAGCATAGATCAAATAAAAACAGATCATCTTAAAAACTTTATTTAATAATTATAAGAATTAATGTTATAGCATTAAAGTATATAAGAATAATTTCATACCAAACTTGTATAATTGTTATTGAATAATAATATAAATATTCATAATACCCAGAATCGCGGTATTGCAATGCATTTTATTGTAATATATTTTAATTATTAGGTGTCGTGGAAAATTTAAAAAAAAAAATATAATGTAAGGAATAAATTTTTGTAACATGTTTTATTCTTTTTCGAAGGAAGAATAATGTAAGAAAGTACAAATAATAATTCGGAAAAATTTACGACATCTGGTATTTCAGAAATAACACTTTTAAATATCTTGCTTCGTAAGTAACAGTTTCTTTTGGTTTGGGCATAGGAGACAATTCTTGTAATTCAAATAGTGGTTCCAATACTGTTGGTATATCCCTTCCATATACTGCATTAAATAAATACAATATAAAATTTATTCAATATTAATTAAAAGCATAATTGTAAAAACTACATTACCTTCGCAATGTTCAAAGAACTGAATGCAATCTTGCAATGTATTATCTTTCAATACTACGAGCTGTTTTGTTAATTGTTCAAAGAGAGATAAAAAACATCTTTTTGCATAATACCACGTGTCAGTACCAAGTTTTTTATTATACGGTTCTAGGCTTTTCATTACTCTGGAAATGCCAAATTCGTAATTACCCTTTGCGCAATAAAGAGTCCCTATTACTAAATTGACGATGCACAGGTGAAATAATTTCTTATCGTGCTCTTCAAAGGAAACAGCTTCTTCTTCCTTTTCAATCTTTTTCATCAATTGTTCGGCTTCGCTATTTTGGGTGGTCATAATATAACTTACGCACAAATTTGCTAAAACTATAGCGCTTACATCTAAGATCTAAAATATAGGAAATATTAATTGAGAATTAATTAAGAAAATATTAATGTTGTCATTTATAAGCAGAGTCGTAAAGTAAGATACATTGTCATATTTTTTTTTCACAATCGGCTCGTAGAAACCAACTGCATCCTTGAATTTGTTTTCCTGCATAAAAACTGTATGAGCAACATTTAATTTCCAGATCTCGTGCTCGTTACAAAATTCTACACTCTTCTTAAAAATTTTTTCAACTTGAGTGTAATTTCCCAAGTCCCAAAATATTTTAGCTTGAGCCATTAATACTGGCACATAACGTTCTAATGCATCTTCGTAATCATTGACAGCTTTTTTAACGGCATTTTCATCGTGATTTAATCTTGCCTCTTGCACTTGTTTTGTTGCTTTTCTCAAAACTTCTATATGTTTATTAGCAAGATCATCAAACTTTCTATAAGCTTCTTCTGGAGACGTTTGTTGCGTTATTAAAGCATCCAGAAAGTCGTATAAATACTTGGAATTTAAATAAAAATGTTTATTTTTTAATGATAATGCCGTAATTGTTTAACGGATAAGCGGGAAAATAAAAATTTAAAAGGCTCTTTAAAATGTATTTTTATATACGCCCCTGAGATAATTGTATTGCTTTTTTTCTAAACATAACCTATGTTTACTAATAAATACAATTGTTTAGCTACCAATTCTGATATACAATAGCTTACTTTGTAAATTAAGTTCTTTTGCATTTAAGTTCACGTCAAATGCGATACAAATTTCGCTAGAGAAGGCAAAATAATGGTTTCTTGTAAAGTTAATGAGATTTTCCTTGGCGAAATCGTTTCAGTACAAAATTATGGAGCTTTTGTTAAAATACCTGGGTGTACCCAGCAAGGATTGATTCATCGATCTCAGGTAATATTTTACTTTTTTTTTATTAATTGATAATTTAGATCGACGACGTCAGAAAAATTAATAATTATTATAAATTATAGATAAGCTCGGTACATGTTGACGATGTGACTGATGTTTTACAAAGAGGTGAACGCATTTGGTGCAAAATTATATCTATCGGTGAAGATGGAAAGATTGCATTGTCAATGAAACTAGTGAATCAAGGAAATGGAAAAGACTTAGATCCAACTGGCGTTCAATTACAATTAGATGAGCAAAAACGAAAAACAAATGGTAAAAGAGACGAAAGGAAAGTTATTGTACTTGATGCAGTTTTTAAAACAACTTGTACAAAATGTAAAACACCTGGTCATTTGGCAAAAGATTGCTTTACAGCACCTGATGGTAAAAAATATGAACTTTTGCCTGAAATTGAAGATGGCAAATCTGTTCCTAATATGGAAATTAAAGACGAAAGCAAATCGAAGGAAAAAAAACACAAATCAAAAAAATCCAAAAAAAGAAAAAGAAGCAAATCATCAAAACAAGAGCATTCAGATAGCGAAGATAACAATTCTTTGAATGAAAAAAGTAAAAAGAAAAAAAGAAAATTGAAAGAGCAAAAGCACAAAAAAAAAAAACATCACGATAATTCAACAAATAGTGAATCCTCTGATTGTAGTGTTTCTAAAAATGAAAGTAAAAAGCATTCAAAAAAATGTAAGCATTCAAGAGTTAGGCACTCTGATTAAGAATGTAAATTTTATAATTTTCTCATATAAAAATACAATTATAAGCAATGTGTATTTATAATATATACACACATGTATATATACATATGTATTATAATTTATTATTGGACAGCTTATTAAAATTACCAAATATTGTTGTATATGCAATTTTACTTACTGGACTCAAATATTTATAAGTTAAATGAACATTCTCAGCAAGTACCTCAGCTGCTAAATCATAATATTGGTATTTGCAATACATTAATAAAATATTAGCGAAGGTTTCTGGTGGAAAAGGGTTTTGTTGCAATAAAAATTGTAACTTTTCAAATCCTTCGTTAGGTCTTATATCCATATTAATTAGTGCTTGATTATGTAAAGTAACAGCGTCTAATTCTTCTTCTGAGCGTGGAGGCATATCGGTCAGTGCTTCTCTAGCTGCTTCGTCTGATAACAAAGAAAAGTGATTAACGCCTTATTTTTAGTTAACAAAAAAATTTAACAAATAAGAGATACTACAATTTTTTAATTGATATTCAATGGCTGCTTTTAAATTGAATGCCTCGGTGAGAGCTGTTTCGTGTAAAGTTAATGTATTTCCAACACTTCTCACTTCTATACCTTCAGTAGTCATTCCAACACTTAATTCAGGGTGTTCTTTTATTCCCTGTTCAATTATGTCAGCTGAAAAACATCTTATTATTTTGCACATGTATTCTTGATTTTAAATAATGTATTATTTGTATTATTACCAATATGTTTTATCGATGCTGCATATTCTTTCAATCTGTAATAACATAATGCAACATTGTACGATAAATGAGGTCTAAAGCCAGATATTTGTAGTGCATTGGAAAATTTTTTTAAAGCTTGCTTGTATTCACCTTCCTAAAATGGTTTTAAAAACATTATTGCCCCAATGAGTAAATATGCTTTAACACTTTACTTGTCCGACCTGATATAACAAGCATCCGAAATTAATCTCAGTGTCCACATCGTCTAGTGGGCATTGGTCGACGTAACTTTTAGCAGCAACGGTGTCTTCCTGCCCATATTTTATAGCTGCTTGAAGCTTTTTTACTCTCACCTCTAGACTAGCATTATTTGCAATGTTTGTAGTTATGGCCCAAGCCTCCTGGTATAAACAGGCTTGATGTAAGGCTTGTGCATGATAGAGCTTATATATGGCCTCATCAGGACAAATTTGGACCAATTTTTCATAGCAGCTAGCAGCAGCGAGAAAATCTTGAGTATAAAAATAAACATAGGCCAAGAGAGACAAGCATGGCCTTGACTGGAAAAACAATAAAGGGCTCATATAGGAGAAAACATTTATTCATTAATTACATTGCTAATTGTATTTACTGACATTTGAATAAGAATCCAGTAATATTGACAATACTTGTGTAACTTCAGCGTATCGCTGCTCCTTTATCTAAAAAATGATTTACCTATTATTTTTTACCTATTATAAATTACTTTAATTATGTAATTAGAATTTTTCATTTTACCATAGTATAAATTACTTTGGTGTATTCTCCATCTTTGATTTGAATATTTTGAATAAAATTACTCATTCTTATTTATTTAATTGTTATTAGTCAATAATAACAATTTTGTTTAACTGTGTTAGTACAATCTATTAAATGCATATTTTGTTTTGACAAGTATCGGCTGTTACCATGGCTACTTGTATTTAAATGTATTTGTAGTTCTTAATTTCGTGCAGTTTTCTTATTACATCATTATAAATATGTATAATTTTTTGTAAAGAGGATGATTCCTAATAATAGCCGTACTTTAAAACATTGTTAAATATATACTTATCTAAATAATTGGTACAACAATTTTAATTTTCTATCTCTATAATAAATTGAACGATTAATATGTACAGAACTTTGCTGAATGTTACATTTTATAATTACACGTAACAATTTAGTAAAAACATATTTATAAAAAAGAAACCGTTAATTTTTTAATCGCAAATATCAATCGTATTTTAAAAATTAAAGACTTTTTCGTATAAAAAGAAAATTTGCTATAATTAACAATTAAAACGATGTTATTTTGAAGTTTTCATTAAAATTAAACCGTTTTCCGTTGAAAGCCGGTAAAAAAATAAATTCAAGCTTCTCAAGATCATTCGCTATAAAAACTCAATGATATGGATTTTGTTACCACCGCAAGAAAATCGATCGCATTGACAAAATATGAATAAATAGCTAAAAAAAATTCGCTTTTTAAATTTTATACATATAATTTCTATGGTTGTGTCATTTCAATGTATGCATTGCGTCTTGTGAATATGGTCTACTATATTCTAATGAATAAATGTATCTGTACATTGCTTGTATATACCTTTAAGTCAAACAATACATGCACAATGAATTTAATGGCTGTGCCTAATATTTCAATTGCTTT
This sequence comes from Kradibia gibbosae, assembly GCA_018907135.1. Taxonomy (NCBI): domain Eukaryota; kingdom Metazoa; phylum Arthropoda; class Insecta; order Hymenoptera; family Agaonidae; genus Kradibia; species Kradibia gibbosae. Next base: position 17,601,327 of record JACCHX010000001.1, read on the forward strand.
AATACGATTTTTTAATTTATAGGAGTTGGAATTTTCCGCCGTAAAATTACATGCCACTTTAATGTTGGATGGAGTATAAGTTCTTAATCTTATCTTGCAGTACCATAAGAACTTGAACGTGTCACTTGTTTTTATTGTTATTATTGTTACGTCCAGGGGATAAGATCTATAGCTAAAATACAGATATATTGCCACCAGGCTATCACTGAATATAACTCACTTAAAAAGTACGCACATTTACCGACTATTGCTCAACAAAGTTGTCTCCTTTTTGTGCCTACAGACTTAAGTGTAATAGCACGGGATGGAGCGCTTGTTTATAAGGGTACATAAATATAATGGTCACTAAAAATGATCTTAATTACGCATGCTGCATAAATATTTGTCTACTTTAATTACAGGATTGTATCGAATATTTGGTTATTTGAATATACAGGAAATTTTAATAAATTGTCGATTTAAATAAATACACTTATTATCACCACTTGTTTTATATTTTTTTGTTCTCTTCTCTTAGGTTATTATTAACAGTTATTTTTAACAAAAAAATTGTGAAAATGTGTTGCTAACTAGTTCAAATTAGAATGAGAATTTTAAAAAATATTAAATTTATATAAACTTTAACAAACTATATTTTATCGATGAAATAATTTTAATTGTTATGGGAAATTTTCATGCAGTGAGGATTAGATCGAAGGAAAAGTAATCATTGCAGTTTTGTACATATGTAAAAAAAACATTTATTAAATCGATAGAGCAGCATTGAAAAGGTTTCTCTATTGTTTAGATAACTACAAATCTTACAAACTAGTCTAAATATTGCTGGGCATTCAATAGTTGTTCGCGGAAGATATTAAAATAGGGAGAAAGAGAGAAAAATAAAAGGTAAAAGTTGTAGTAAAATAGTAGTAATAAAAATAAAAAATAAAAGTTGATACTGCGCGAATGCTAAACGTATAATAAATAAATACCTGCGTAGTGGTATTTGGTTAAAAAAATAAAACAATATGCGCGTTCGTATGCCTTTGTTTATTTCGCTAGGCTCTTTTACAAATTTGGACCTCAAAAAATTATAATGCAATTAGTTGCGGTGCATACGCCACCGTGTTTCAGGCTGAGTTGATGGCAATACGGTGGGCGGTGGAAGCTGTGAGTGGGCAGCCACAATGTCTGCGGGTGTTCATCTGCTCGGGTAGCAAGAGTGCCTTGATGGGGCTTGATAAATACAAAATGAGATCGAGACTGGTATGGGACTGCTATCGGGCCCTGAACAGGCTTGCTACTAGATCTAGGGTGGAACTGACCTGGGTCCCCGTCCACGTAAAGGGGAGCATCATGGAGGACACCCTAGCAAGGCAGGCTGCTAACACCAGCTGTATGGGACTGGAGCCGGCAGTCGGAGTGTGCCAGAGCCGCATCAAAGGGGAGGTGCGACAACGTACAGTAGCCAAGACTGGCCAAAATTGGGAACAGGCAGTCAACGGTGACCATAGTACGGTCTTTCTGACTGCACAGAACGCATCGAGCTGGGCCAAGGTTATCCTGGGGCTTGGCAGAAGCAAGGCTAAGAAGCTGGTGGAGATCCGCACTGGTAAAAGTAACCTTAGAGCCCATAAATACAGGATGGGGCTGGTGACAAACCCGATCTTTAGGTATGGCTGCGGGGTAGAGGAGACTCCTAAACACCTCCTGTGCAGCTGCCAGACACTGCTCGATAGAAGGAGTCACCTTTTCAAGGTTCCCATTCTGGAGCCTTGAGGAGGTGCAGCCTAGACACTTCCCTGAGATTCTTAGTCTGATGAAGAAGTGGTAAGGCATGCGATAAGCGCCAAGAGGATTACTCGTGCGTCCGGGGCTTTATCGACTTCGCAGGGTCCACTCGCGATATATAATACATATACATATACAATAATACAATATAATATTTGATGTATATGAGATACTATAAAAAAATGTAAAACATTAATTTCAAAAAGAATTCATTTCAAATTGTTTATTTAGATAAAATCGTTTTCTTCATATGAAAAAATTCAAGTAACACTATTTCTAAATATTGAAAAGTGCAAGTACACTATATATGTTAAAACATTAAATTTTATCATAAAAACGATAAAAAGTTCTTTTAACATTTACGAAGGACTCTCTATGTGTATATACTATTGCTACTCAACAATTTTATTATGTATTACAAAATTAAGCTCATTGCCTTGTTATATTAACTTGTAAAGTTATCTGTCATTTGCTTTATAAAATACAATAAATTGCAACGAAAAAATCCACTTATTTTTATGCTAATACTAATATTAGGTTCAAATGTTATTCATTCGATTACAACTAAAAAAAATTTGTGCCTTTTTGTATCCTTACAGCATCGATAGACTATTTATTCAATTTATCAGCGCAGTTTTGCTATTAAGGCGGACGCTTCTCTCGCAAGATCATGATTAAAGAAGGAAGCGTTCGCTAATTTGGAAATGCCAGTGAATGGAAAAAAAGTTAAGGAAAGAAAAAATTATAAAATTCATTACAAAATTTCATCACAAAAGATGTAGAGCCTCTTCAAATTTGAAAGTGATCGGTAAAGAAGGACACTTCATATCATACTATGACGCTTAATTTTCTAAATTCATACACCTAGTAGTTGATATAATCCTAGTAACTTTCCCGCAGCTCATTTTAGCCAGTATTTTATATTTATAGTCTCTAGTCTCTACTCTCTACTCGACTAGTTTTAAGAGAAGGGGAATCCATAAGACCGACCACGTGACTGCGACGACGCGAAAATTATGGTTCGTCCCAACACTACAGGTGACAATCGCTCGACACTCAATGACTCAATAATGGTAAGGTAAAGTTAGGTGAATAAAATCAGGAGGCTTTTCAATTTATTTTAAAAACAAAGCGTTTATTAGAAGGGCAAACAAAGTTTTATTAAAATGTCGGAAAAAAAGCAATTCGACGAATATTTAGGAGGTACAGAAAAATTACCAAATACTGTTCATATTATGGGTCTAGCTTCAGCAAGAGCAACTGAAATCGCTGCAATGACGGAATCATTAGGTTTGTAATGTTATAAATACGAGTAGATACGAGTGATAGTAGTAATAATATTTTTGGTTTACATTATATTTAAACATTGATCTTCAAAATTTTTTTTGTTTTTTAGCTAATAGTGTGAATGATAAGCGCATAAAAATTCCAGTTGTTAAAATTATTATCGATATTATTATTATTATTATTATTATTATTATTATTGTTATATCTATAATTGTAATTAATTTTTTAATTGCATTATTACATTGTAGAGAATCCACAACAGACTAAACTAATATTTCAAAAACTGCCTGTACACATGCGACGCAGAGTAATGTCTCATAATGCCAAACGAATGCCTAGAAAGCTACGGATTGGTCATTTAAGTCAAATGACAAAATCTGGTTTACCGCCAAAAAATAATAGGCATTCCAGAAAATATCGCAGAAGGCCACATAATTTACTCAACGAATATAACAGGAGACAGAAAAATAAATTTTGGCTAGAAACTCATATTTGGCACGCTAAGCGCTTTAAAATGGTTGAAAAGTGGGGTTTCAAATTGGCTCTTCATTCAAATGATAGGAACTTTAGAGCAAATTATCGAGCCATGACAAACCATTGCCTGATTCAGGATATTTCATATTATACGTGTATTGAAATTACAGGCCCCTTGGAAAGTTTGAAACAAAACTTAAAACTGCATTGCAATCCAAATGAACTAACATTTGCTGCTAAAGCTTATATTAATGGAGAAAGAGAAGGGACACTGATGTTTTACAAAAAAGATGGCTATCCTTTTAGCCCTATTGGATATGTTGATTTCTTATGGAAGGCCAGTGATTCTAACATAAAATCTATTTGGATTTGGGTACATCCTGCATTTTACAATGATGTACTACAAGAAATTATAAAAAATTTTAATTTTCAATTGCAAAAAAATAGCAATACTTGCCAAGAAGAGATTGATAAAATTGAAGATATAAATACAAATCCAAATGCAAAAGTAGAGTCTTCAAAGTTAAGAATTTTTCATACTACTAAAGTTCCTGTTTACACTAGCTCAGATGGATGTCAATTATCAATATTGAGAAATTGTTTGAATAGATTTCGTCTTTCTGGACCCTTAACAATCAGTATATTGGCTGATGCAATAAAACTACCTCTTATGAATTCAAAATTTATTCTATCTAGTAAAAAAAAAATAATCTCAGAATTAGACGAAAATTCTTCTGAGAAAATGGATTGTCAAGATAATCAAAATTTGCCTAAAAATGAAAATGATGATAGCTTCCAATATCCAATTGATCAATGGTTCAATAGTTACTATCGATCTAAAGACAATTTAGAAATATTAAAAATTCAAAAAAATGTATTTCGTAACTTAGGAAGTTTAAAAACTCCAAATCAATTACCACCAAATATGGTATTAGCTTTAACAGTTTTAGATCCTCGTTTTTTTTTACCAGAGAAAAGAATTAAGTCAGTATCCAATTCACAAATAATTGAGGAAATTCCAATGCCTCCATCCTTAGCAAATAGAAGTCCACTATGGGATTTAAATGTACGACAATACGTAACTAAAAATTGTGTATCCACAATTGCAATTAATAATCTGAGAAGTGAATGTTTAGTTCCTGGGGTCCAGAATGATCAATTTTATGATGAAAATATAATACACAAAATACCAATACTGTTAATTCAAAAACCTGGGAATTATGGATTTAGCAATAGCATTGGGTTGGGATCTGGAATAGATATAGTATTGCCTGCAGGTTGGTCCATGCCATTTTGGTTAGCTCTTATACTGCGATGTGCCAAACCTGGTGGATTAAGAGAATCTAAATCTACTGCATATGAGAATTCAAATCTTAATAATGCAGCTATAAATCATCCAGACACAGATGCTTACAATGTGGAAGCCAATTGTGTAGGAAAAGCTTTGTGCGAAAAATATTTTAAACGCCCACCAAATAAGCGAGTTAATTATAAAAAATTGGCTATAACCAGTCCATTCTTTTGTGAATGGCAATTACTTATGCGAGAATGGAATAAAGTAGAAACTTTTTATATTTTAAGAGATCGAAAAATCCTATCTATTCTTTATAACAAGATGTATGCAAATTTAGGAAAGAAAAGAAAAACTGCTCCTCATAAAATGGATGAAAATAATTTATCGATAGATTTAGAAGATTTTATAGAAAATAAAAACAGTTTTGTACCTATCAAATTGACAAGTCAAAGCAAAGGTGTACCTAAAGATTTTTCTATAATTTGTTTACCAACAAAAGAAGATATGCTTCGATATAATAATGATAAGAATTGGTCTGGACCAGTACAATCGGTTAAAAAAACTAACATAAATATTTCTGAAATGTGTAAAAAATATAGAGAGCTTTATCTTCAAAAGCTACGTCGGTTAAAAAGACAGAGACAAAAAATTAAGAGAGTACCAAAACTATTTACGAGTAAAATCAAATTTAAAGAGACCTTGTGTGAAAGTCAAAAAATCATTGAACAGAAAACTATGACAATGGAGAAATTGTATTTACCAGATTGTACAAGTGTAAGACATTCTTGTGATAGAGAAGTTATAGGATACATTACGGAAGGTGGATTTTCCTTTAAAGAAGCTAAAGGAATTGGGCTAGGATATGTTATTCTTTCATCTATATTACATCTTATAAACGAAAAATCAAGTATAGTTTTAATTAGAAATACCACAAGTCGAAAATTTAGAATTTGCAAATTAGAAATATTGCACTAATATTTTTTATAATACGCTGAATAAAATTTTTTATAAATAAATTTCTACAAAATGTGTAAATACTTTGTAAAAAAATTTAATTAATATTGTAAACAAAAGATAAATAAATTATACGGTAAATTTTGTAGAATTTATATTAATTATTTATTTATTATTATTATTATTATTATTATTATTATTACTATTATTATTATTATATACCATCTATGACTTAAAAATGGATAATTTGTTAAAGAAAATAACAAAATAGTAATTGCAATTACTTAACACTGCTATTTAATTTAAAAATGATTTAAATAAATAGTTTGATTCGGCTTTTTAATTAAATTATCCTGAGTTTTTTACAAATTTACTTATCATAATTAGATGTTTTCATGTACTAAGAGACAAGATTTAGAAGAATTCAATGGGTAATTCTTTTTTGTATGGTAAGCTTGTTTGAGTTCCAGTTTTTAAAACACTTTTCGCAGCAATCTTATTTGATCTTAAAATACACTCTTCTAATGATAAATTTAAATGATGTGCTATATAATAAGCAAGGGCACCTAAAAAAGCATCACCAGCACCCTAAAAAATTTGTATTTTAATTTAGTTATATTCATGATGCATTTAATAACTAAAACCACATTAATACAAAATATTAAAATTTTAGAATATTTAATTATTAAATTTAGTTTTTCCAATGAAAATCGAATTTTAAAAATTATTAAAAATTGTAAGATATTTGTCACCGGATTCTCCAATTTTTTAAATAGTTTTACTAAACATTAATTGAGCAGTAAAATCATTATATTACAATTTTTCTTCAAAAAAAGCATTGAATATTTTAGACATTTTTTAGTATTAAAAATATTTTAATTTAGTTATGATATATTTTTTACATTTGTTGTTTTGTTAAATTTCATAACATAACATATAATCATAATAAAAAAACAAATCATAATTTTTATAATAATTTTCTTAATTCAATACAATTTTTCTTTGATTCAATACTATTAGCTATGAAGATATACACAACTTTATACAACTATTTAATAAAACTAAACTTACTGTAGTATCTACAGCTTGTAAAACTTCTGCTTGGGTATATATACATTTTTTATTATTTTTAGTAGCGTGAACTACACCTTGAGCTCCAAATGTTATAATGATTGTATTACATCCAAGGAAAATTAATTTGTCTATAGCCTTTTGAGCATCAGACACTGTCAAGTTTGTTATCCCAGTTATAATCTCTGCCTAGATTTCAAACAAATAAATTTACACATTTATTACAATAAATTAAAAATTATAATTTTATAATCTTAAGACCTTACTTCTGTTTCATTAATACAGAATATATCAGATAGTTTTAAAATATCTGGATCTATATTGCTTACAGCTGGTGCACCATTTACTATTGAAGTCCCTATCAAATTAATTAATATTTAAAAATTAATTTGAACTGATTTACAATATTCGCTAATTTGAAATCACAAACCATGCCCTTTATATATCTTTAATGCTTCTAATGTAGATTCTAATGGTGTTTCAAACTGACAAAGAAGTACAGATGCACTTTGAATTTTGTGTTTTGCATTTAATACATCTTTTACAGACAATAATGCATTAGAACCTTGAACGATTACTATTGAATTTTCACCTATTATAAACATAAGCAATATTATAAAATATAATGATTAATTGAAAAAAAATTTAATTTTTTTAAAAAATTACCAGTTTCTGTAACAATAATTTGAGCTATGCCTGTATGACTATCACTTTGTATCTTTGCACATGAAACATCAACATTTTCTTGTTTTAATTTTTCTAAATACTTTTGGCCAAATGAATCTGATCCTAACTACAAAGCAAATTATTTAATAACTAAATTACAGAGAAATATAATTTTGTGCTTGCTTACTGAAGTAATAAATATTGTTGATGCACCAAGCCTAGCAGCGGCTACACATTGATTTGCACCTTTACCTCCAAATCCTTGTTCATATTTAGTACCAACAAGAGTTTCTCCTGGATTTGGTAATCGAGGTGAATATCTGTAATACAATTTAATATTATGAAATTTTTTTTTTATGAAAAAATCTACAAATATCTTTTTTTTACTCACGTAATAAAGTCAATCATACAAGAACCAACTACAGCAATTGTCTTAGACATTATGATTTAATATAAATATAAATTCTTTAGTTTTAAGATATCAAAGATATCTGAAAGCACAGTAATATAATTTTTCTACTTCACAATAATAAAATTTATGGCCAGTGCTAATCATTTTTATTGACATACAAGATTATGTTATCAGGTTTGATAAGGTAGTTTGTATTCACTCACTAAACCAAAAAACAACTTATTATTAATAAAATTAATCGAATTCTTATTCAACATATTTACATAAATGAATACTAAAAAGTATTTGTATTGTAATTAGTTATTTAATAATTAATAAAATTTAATTAAAATTAACGATTAAATTTAAAATTTTTAAATGCAAAATTTTTATACTTGAAAACTAACTGAATATAATTATAATTAACAATCTATATATTTAACATTATTTTTTATAGTACTAACATACGTGACACATAAGTAAGCAATACACAAAAATTACACTTACCGTACGTTGTATTTTTATTTCTTGTCTCAAACTTTAACTTCTGTTTTACATATTGTCTTAATAAATTCCGAAATAAAAACGTAAACATATTTTTACCCTGTAGCTACAACACGATGCATAATGCAATTAAAAAAATTTAATAACCAGTTGTCGAATACGCGATGCAATAATTACATACAAATACTTCGGCATGCATCACAAAGATTGCAGAATATTATATAAATTATTGTGAGACATGAGACATGAATGTAGAATACATAATGTTGAGAAAGGTGATACACATTATTAGCTATCATTCATACTGTCAACAAATTGGCAAAAAACGGAAAAATTTTAAACTTTTTTCACATTTTTTTAGAACTTATTTTCTATTATTATTTAATAAATATATGTTTACTATTCTTTGAATAAATATTACATTTACTGACTAAAATATGTTTGGCAATTTTGATTTTTAATAATTCAAGCATCAATATGATATAAAACGACAGATATATTAAAATTCATCAATAAGCAGCTGATATTTATTTGAATAACTAACAAACTTCAATGCATTAAAAAATTTTATTATATACAACCAATAATGCTATTGAGGATTCTCCCATTTTTTAATCTCCCGCATTACAGGATCGAAGAAATAAGTCATTTCTCGTCCACTAGAGGACGTATAGAGAATGAAAATCTAAATTTCGCGCCGCTCAGCCTCTCAGTTGATCCGGCAGATGGCCGTCTACAATATTGTGTTGGTATTTTCATATTAAAATAATTAAAAAGTTATGAGTACTTACCTTAGCATATATCAATTATACAAATAATTATATAAAAATATAGGATGCAATTTTAACAAAATAGAGTATTTATTCGAACGATGATATATAAGCGTTTAAAATAAAAAACATTAATCTAACCAGTTTAATATTTAGAGAAACCAATCTATCGCATTTATTTTGTTGAACTTTTTTGTAGTTAAGTGTATGATAATAGAACTTATTATCCCGAATTTAATCATAATTTGATTTAACCATATAGTTTTGCAAACTTCACCTTGTAGAAAATACAAAACTGAATCAGGTCAGATTTATTCATTTTCAAATTCGGACGATACGTTTACCAAGACTTCAAGATGCTTGGATTCAAGGATATAGGTAAAAAATCGACCTGATAGATAGGGTTTTTGATAACATCTACATTATTATGAGAAATAATAAAATTAAAAAAACAGACAGAACAAATTGGTTAACAGTAAATGTATGAAGAAAAGTTATATGCATTACAAATTATTAACGCATCATTTGATGTATGATATTTAATGCATATGAAAATTTATTTTTCCTTATAATTATTTTTAAAATTAGTACCGAGTGCATTTTGCTATGCTGGCGTATTTAACAAGAACAATAATTATTAGTTTTAAGAGCAGAACAGCTCTTCAATTAGAATTCCCTTATTGCAAAATTACGCAGAAAATAGTTGTTTTAAAAACTTTAATTATAAAATAAATTATATGAACATAAATTGAAGATAGAAGGAATGTATTGACATTCCCTAATTTCGGTTATGTCACTGAATAATCAGTGTTTTGTTATTGCTCATAATATTAGCTTAAATATTATTGCTATATGCTTGTAGTTTAGAGTTAATAAGTAAAGGAATAAGTTAATGAATTTTCCGAAAAAATTTCCTTCATACTCTGTGCTAGTTAACAATATAAATCACTATTCCAACAAATACACGTGTAGTCAATCTAAATATCCTTTCATTATGTCAATTAGTAAAACTTTGATCTGAGGTGTATCCAAAAATCGAACAAAATGGTCAAATTTTAAAGAAGACTACTACTTAAAATATAAAATTACAATGAATAATCATCGAAATAATCTGGCAGATTCGTTAAAGGAAAAATCAAATGGAGACAATGGGAAGCATCGTAATGCAGTTGCATGGATGTACGGCAAACGTACAAACCTTACCGAACGTATAATACAAGGGGTAATGGTTACAATTAGCCAAAATAACAATACTATAATTATTTTTGAAGAAATGACAAAACAAGATGCGAGTGATGATTCAAATTGGCAGAAAGTCCCGACAGTCCGTAGCAGGTTCAGACGGCAGAAGAATTACGCTTTTTTCAAGAACGCATCCGCCGAATTTAGTAAGCAAAAAAATGAGTCAAATATAAACAACGGAGGAAAGATTGGCTCAGATGTACAAAGTGTATGTAGGATTGGTAAACCTTCTAATATTGTCAATCGGTTGTCAATAGCTTACAGAGATCTTGTTTCAAACACAGAGCGTTTAAATTTGAATGCAGACACGCTTGGTAATGATCTAGAATGAAATAGCACAGATGCGAACTTCAATTACGAAGATGTTCTATTAAAATTAAAGTCTAAAAACACCGAAACTTTGGACAATACATATACCGTTGATACAGTGAATGTGCATAAAATAATTATTGGTTGTTCATTTAAAAAAAAAACTAAAGAAATACTTATACCTGACTTAGAAAATCTTCATCTTAGTGATAAGAAAGAAGATTAAAAATAAGCGCATTAATAACGAAAATATAAAAGTGAGGATAAATTGTACCCTCATACTTAATTGTGCTAATTCCACTAGCAATTTGATGAAAATGTACAAAGTAATTTTTAACGAGAGTACTGCAAATAATAAAAAAGTGCCTGCATTATTTAATAAGGCATAAAATAAATTATTTGTTATACTACAACATATTATTAAAAAAATCACTATGATTATTGGAATGACTATTGGAATTAGCTAACCAATGAACGGAAAAAAATATTTAAATGACTCGTTCAAAAGTCTCCTGCATCTTAATAAGTCTTATAAATTATAAATAACTTTTTAATAAATTGGTTGTTGAGCAGAATAGGCCTACAGGAAGCATCGCAGCAGGCTTCATATCTTAACTTCATAACTTTTGTGGATATGAGTATATAACGGCTACATTTTAATAAAGAAGAATAAGTATTTATTGATAGAAAATAGGTAAATTTATTGAATGTTTATAATGAATGATATCTATCTTTGTCAGGAAAATTCTATTGTATACACAAAAAATTGAGAAAATATTCGCCAATCCATCAACTGAACGGTAAATCATGACCACATACTTTTTTATAACATATTCCACTGATATGTAGAATAAAAGAAGTTTAGAAAAATGTAAAACAGCTTTCAATGATCTAATGAATCTTGAATAAAGGATAAACCTAACAAGCTCCATGGAAATTGAAGCTGAGAATTAAGTTACAAAAAAATTAGTGGAAAAAAGAAGCGTTTTTTTATTAATTATAGAATTAAAATTTTAGAATGATAATTTGAAATTATAGAAATAAAAATTTATAATAACGTAATCATATGCCTCTAGTGAGTGTAAGTCAAAATTAAATTGTAGACAAAAACTAAGATTAATTTAACCATTATATCATTACCTATATATTATTTCTATTGAGATTTTTCCCTATTGCAGCACTAGATATTTATCGTAAAAAATGAATTCTCGCATACTTAAGTCTACATAATTAACGTGATTAGAAGGTTAATGAAAAATATGAACTAATTTATGAAATAAAAAAGAACCTTTATTATTACCGCAAGACAAATATTGTCAACTGTACAAAGCACAATATAGCTTACTTTATTCACACAAAAATATAGTATAATAGGTCTTGTATATATATATATTTTTAACATATTTTAAATTGGAGTTGAATTTACAATATTTACAGTATTTTTATACAATCTTTGTTTAATTTTATGAACAGATAACGCTTACCTAATATATTTAAGCTTCATTTGAATAAACTATAATTTTCATGAACGTTGTTCTGTAAAAATAACTTATACATCTTTTAAGTTATATAAATTAATTTCTTAATTATGATTTCATTATGTTGTTATTTGTGAATATCAATAATTAGTAATTTGATTTCTTGTTTTTGGAATTTGCTATTATTAATATTTAAAACTATGTTATTTTCTTACTTATAATATTCACAGAATGTAATTCTATTATTTTTAACGCTTGAAATGCGTTCATTCGAAGAACATTTTGATATAATTCTAATTATAATAAATAATACACTGGTCGTTACATTTTTTAATATATTCCTACAGAGTGCAAATCTTCTTATAAATGAAAATTAATCATGATTAGTGATACCGTAATTAAATTGCTTTTAAGATACAGATACACCAAAAAGTTGTTTCAGGTTTCAAATATACAAGTCAGTCTTATTACATCGATTTTCATAAATTAATGAACAAAAATTGAAGACGAGTTTCACCTAACGCTTGCACAAAAATCTTTTCAATAAAGGATCCAGCGCACTGTAACAATTATCATAAAATGAGCATTTAATTTTTCGACGCCATAATGTAGGAAATTAATATTAGCCTCTTGGCCAAAGTGCGGAACAAGTTTAATAAAAACATTTTAAAAGTTAAGGCTGTACAAACACTGAAGGCACACACGATGCACATAGACATTCGCAAGAATTCGGTTGCATCGGTAGTTTCTTTTAACAACTGTTCTGATTTAACTCGCAAACAGTTGCCGCGCAGAGGATCGAGCTGCGATTCGATTATTAAATCGAGGGGCAGCCTGCAATTAATTCGCTAGGGAGCAGCGATGCTTAAGCAGAATAGGTAAGGCGGGTAAGCGTCGGAGAAAGTAAGAAGCGCCGGTATGTCGATCGGCTGCGAATTGGGGTTGAGCCCCAAGGGCTCAAATTATCTCCTCGTCGGCGCTCTCGCTCCGCGGCGCGAGGCCGAGGCTCCTCAGGGCCTGGCGGCCGGCTCGATCGAGGAGGGCCCCGAAGTAGGTGACCCTCCCGGTGACCTTGGGTCATGCGACGTTGCCGGGGTCCCTTCTGTAGGCCTGATTCAGCGGCTGCTGGAGGGGCCTCTGGGGCTTGCTGGGGGCGGCGAGGAGTCTGCTCCAGGCGCGGCAGGTCTTGCCGGACCAGACCCACATGCCCGAGGTGACGCCGATGACGAGGGAGAGGAAGAGCCGCAGGAGGGCGAGCTCGAGCCCGAGGGGCCGCTCGCCCGGGCCCGGCACGCAGCTCTGCGACGAGCGGCAGTCGAGGGCCGCGAGGAGGGCGAGGGTGCGCCAGCGGGGCCGCGCCTGGGACTCCTGGAGGCCGCAGGCCAGGCTCCCGAGGGCCGGCAGCGCGTACAGTAGGGCGAACACCCCGAGCCGCGTCATCAGCCGCTCGAGCTTCGTGGCGCTGCGCCCGGCCGAGCGAACTGCCCGCCTGACTCGCACCAGGGCGAGGCCGGCGACGCCCCCGAGGATGCAGCCCAACAACAGGAGGCACGCGTTCGGGAGAACCTCGAGCCAGAGGGCCGACTTGTCCGACACCTGGCACAGGCCCGTCAGCTCGTCCGCTGACACGTTCCGCGATATCAGCGTACCTGTTGTCAACAAGAATTAATTATTTTTTACACCGACCTCCCTTCTCGCGACGAAGTACGACCTCTGCGTATCCAGGGGATTTCTGAGCATCCGAGCGATCCGAATACTTTTATCGCATTTTTAGTGCATTTTAAAACTAGCAGTAGAATTTCTGTTAATAATTAATAATCGACTTTGAGAATCGTCATTGGGTTGGAAAAACTTGTACTTACATCATCAGTGAGCTAGAGTTATTGATGAATTGATTAAACCCAATTATTCTAAATAAGTTACAATTTACATCTACCTAATTGCCTCTTACTCCAATATTGGGCATTGTTTCGCGATGCAATGTTTAACCCTCTTATGAGGTAAAGAAAATGTTAAAGTCTCGAAGAGGAATCTAGCTCGAACAATAAATATCGAATAGGGAGAAAAATTGGTCGGACGTTGTAGTTTACCTCCGGTAAGCAGAATCGGCAGTCCCCAGGCGACGGCGTGCAAGTAGGCGGCAATGTTGTGGAGGGCCTCGCTGCTCCACTCGTTGCGGGCGCTGAGCAGCCAACAGCCGCAGAGTATCGTCCACCAGACGCTGCTCGCGAGTCCGAGGTAGTAGCGTCCGAGCCACCAGATCGTGCACGGAATACTGCGCAGGCCATCGTTTACCTGCCAAAGGATTCTTAAAGTTATATTTGCTCCCTGTAGGCCCCCTTGGCCTTATCGGTCGAAGGATTTTAGGGTCGCGCAGGCAGGCTCGGGTGATTTAATTTTGAGCCTTAGCTGTAGTGGGCAGCTGTAGTGTGGGTAGCGATTTCACTCGTTATTCAACAATGGAGCGATCAACGCGTAATAATTATGCGAGGCCGATTAGACAATAAAGATCAAGTTTTGAGTTGCCTTTGCGAAAGGAAGAAAAGCCGAGGCCGACGCGAAACAAGGACAATCCGTGCACTAAAGGTCTTTGCAATGGATCGTAAGAGGCTTTTCTCGAAATTGCTTCGTCGATTGGGCATCGGATCTGAAAAGAGGCAGACAGAAGTCCGTCGAAGCAAGGATAATCGCCTGGACGGGAAGCCTCCGTGGAAAGCCGAGGGCTCAAAGCAGCCTAATTCCGTACATGCCCCTCTCCTGTCCAGCTGACTATTGAGCGAGCTCTGAGAGATAAAGGGACTACTCACCGGCACGTAGCTGGGCCCGTCGTCCTGGCTCGCGCAGCTCAGGTTCTCCGGTCCCAGGGCGCCCCTGACTATGTAGGCCAGCGACATGAGGTTGTAGCACAGGGCGAGAAAGACGATTGGCCGCTCGGGGTATCTGAATCGCGCCGGCTCAACCCAGAAGGTCAGGAGGGTGAAGAGAGTCGAGAGGAAGCAGAGCCATGCCCATCCGGTCATCCAGCGCTCGGCGAAGCGCTTGTCCTCCGCCCGGTAGTAGGCGTCGGCCCCGCATCGAGGCACGCACGAGGTCTGTAATCGAAGAGGCGGGCATGAGTCCTGGGTGCCGATGCTCCCGGCGATGCCGGACATTGGGGCATTAATGACCTTCGCCGAATACTCATGCCCAGTTAAAGCCCGGCAGGTATTTCTGGCCTGAGGTAAGCTCATAGTAAGACTCAACTGACTGTTGTCGCGCAACAGTTGTTCGATCTTACCCTAAGGTGGCAAAAAATCTCTCTGTCTCTTTTTTTTTACATCAACAATTCATATAGGAAAACACGTCGTATGTCGCTTTTAAAAATACATTTACAATTTATTATCTTATTCGACCTTTCGTTTCTGATTTTATTACATCTTTTATCTCTATTACGCTTTAATAATTGTGTGCGGCTTTTTGACATTTTATCAAAGGCTGAAAAACGTAATTATAAGCTTATCTCCAATTGACGATTGCTTTTTCAATTGCTTCACAAATAATGTCGTGGAAATAATTTCTATATCAAACTTATGTATCACTAGTATTAATGTATTAAGTGATGATGACTGTAGCTCACTTATGTAAATAAATGAGCATTACTCTTAACGCCTCTATGAGCATCTGAGAACTTTAAAAAGAGCAACTTTAAAAGCGATCTGATTTTATGAAAATGAAAAATTATTTTCTCATAACATTGACATAAACGAGAAAAAATATGCTATCGTTAACAAATAAACAATTAACAATAAACAATTGTCAATCATCAGTTGCAGATATTGAAACTGTGAAGCAAATATTTTTACTTTTCGAGTGCTCTTTGCTTTAAAATCAGAAATGTATTACATAAAAATACATTTATTTGTTCTGCGATTGTACACAAGTTATAATCTGTATATAAAAGAATCTTTTAAACTTATATTTAAAATTTTTTTTTAGCAAGATTCATAAAGTAGTGAAAATGTAACAATAGTAATAATTAATTAATTAATTTTTTTTTATATTTAGAATAGATCATTTAAAATAAAATTTAAGTGATGGCAAAACACGTTTTACAAGTACAAAAAAGTGTTTTTGCTCAAGTAGAAATAATTCATATAAGTATGATCTGAACGTATTGAATCATTGTTCGAAGCGAAATTTTAACAAGCTATCGTATACTGGAAAGAACTGACAATAATGCCGATATCCTTGTCGATCAATATCAATATAAAACTGTATCCTCTGAACAATGGCTTTTGCCTTTTGTAAATGAAAAGTACCGTCCATGTTGCCCGAATCAGTGGCGCAAAGCGTACCGTTAAAGAGCCGCAATAACGGGGAGCACGAATAGAATATAACGTAATCAACTCACGACATCGAGGTAAGGAGTCTCGACGAAGTTGGCTGGGCACTTCTTGTGGAAGTTGGCCCTCGGAGGGAGGGGCATTGGCTGCATCGGCTGTACCAGCGGCCACTGCTGCTGCTGCTGCTGCTGCTGCTGCTGCTGCTCGAGTTCGCGCTGCTCTTCGCGCTCGCGCTGCTGAAGCTCGTCAAGCTCCCGCGGCTGTTGCTCCTGCTGCTGCTGTTGGCTCGAGTGTCCCGGCACGGACGCAGACGACAGCGATGCGTCCACGGGGAGGTTTTCCTCCGGAGGCGGTTGCACGCACAGCGTATTACCTGTGAATTTCAGAAGGCTCTTTTTCAGAGACGGCTCAAGTCTCGACGATCCCGAAATCTATGGAGCTCAAAAGCCTTTGGAACTTTGCACGTGCCTCGTGTATCGAGTGAGCCAATCCTATTGTTTCGCGCACCGAAGCTGTTTCCGCTGCTGCTCCCCACTCCTGGATGCATTTCTCGCGTGCAATCTTAATTTGCCGCGAGGGTCAACCGTTGGAGAATAATCGCAAGACTCTTAGCTTCCGCGCGTCGCTCGGAAGCCAGAAGACGAAGGGCAGAGAGATAAAAGACCGGAGAAAGGATAAGAAACAAAATGCAAAAGACAAGAGAAGAGTCCGAACTATAAAAGCTCGAACAATAGGAGGCAGAGTCTTAGGCCGGCGCTAGCAATTCAAGCTCGATCCGTCGACTCGCGATTTTTAGTCCAAGCAGTTGACCAGAGAGAGAGAGAGGGGGGGGAGGAAGAGGGAGGGGGAGGAGAAAGTAAACAATATAGATGGCAATGAGGTAAGACGGAGATAGGGCGAAGGAAGCGAAAGAGTAAAGAACGCTGATCAGGATACTCACCGCTGTCGGGGAAGCGATCGCAGTCGAGCATGTGAGGCCAGGGCAGCGTGAGGTCCTTGAGAGTGTGCTCGCAGTCGCGCCTCACCGAGAGGCAGAGGGGCTTGCACGCTGGTATTTGCATGGCCACGTGCTCCGAGCAGACGGGGGCGAATACCGAGCAGAGGAAGAAGCGGAGGTGCCTCGAGCAGTTGTAGTGGACGAGAGGCATCAGCGTTGCCAGCTGCAATAGACGTCGGGCAGCGCCCTTTCATTAGTCCCACCTTCCACTCCCTCGCCTTCTTTTTTGTTGGCTTCCTTTTCTTTTAATTAGGATTTCAGGTGCCTGGGCGCCGCTCGCGCGCTAACTCACGCTAACTCACACTACCCTCTATCGCTCTCGCTTACTTTCATACTCGCGCACACGCCTCGCGTGACACCGCGTCCCGCGCCTTTCTCTCTCTCTCTCTCTCTCTCTCTCTCTCTTCTCTTTTTCCCTCCCTTCCCTCCTTTCCTCGCTCGCTCTATGTCTGTCTCGCTGCATCTCTCGCTCTCGCTCTCTCGCTCCCCTACAGCCTTTGTTGCGCGTGCCCTACCTTACGCGTCCACACGCGAATGCATTTTCTCTAAAGAAAACAGGATCCTACGGCTCTAACTGGTACACATTTTATGAAGGTTTGTACCTTGGGCATTCGCTATTTAGGGTAAAAAGCAGACTGGCTCGAGGGCCTTCCACTCCGGCTAAATAAACCTTATGCCCGTAATTTAATTTCTGATCCAGCCAATGCTACACTGATTTTTATCTACGATGCAATGTTGTTACGATGATTATTGATTCTTCTTTTATTCTTTGGTCTTGCGTGTCCTAAAATAACACGTCGATCGCTTTTATAAAACCATGACAATTGAACGAGCCCTTGACTAGGAGCAAGAATTGCAGAATAACAAAAATCTCAACTCCATAAGCGTCATAATGAATTTAATAGATTTAAAAAAAAATTAAAAATGTAAGTTAAATTACTTTAACGGCCCGTGATTATTATGATTGGTGTGCACACAGCAATTAGCCTTAAATTAAACCTCCATTAAACTTCTTCTCAAAAGCCGTGAAATCGCTTTCATAAATAACGCAACCCAAAAATCGACTTACGTCGTTTTTAAATGTTTGTTTTTAGGCTTTTCGCCGTGGCAATAAGAAAAAGGTAGGCGATGAAAAAAATTAGGATCAGCGCGAATACATTTTATATATACGTGTGCATAAAATATTCAAAGGCAAAAAATGCCGTGCAATAAAAGCGATCGACATTCTTCAAACAAAAACATAAAAAAAGATCTAAAAACGCTAAGCGAACTGGAAGAACGCGAAAAGGAGGAAAAAGACAAGTACACGCATCTCTCGGAAGCCAAGCATAGAATAAAAAAAAAAGAAAAAAATCAGTCTACAAGTATGATTATACGACGTGCTTAAAGGAGTATTTTCAAAAATTGAAGGGATCTAAAACTTAAATGTTGCAAGCAAAAAAAATCTTAAAAGAAAGCAATAATTTTAACATAAATTTTGAAAACCTATGCTGGATATCAATATTTGTTTGCGGGTAAAAGCTCATGCGCATCTTCTTTATTATTTCACATTTAGTAAATTTAAAAAAGACAGGAATTAATATTCCTAAGGCTTTCGCATAATGTGATTCATTATTTTATAATAACATTCTTTATTAAATAATACTTTATTTTTAAATTGGAAAAATTAGATTTGATGTGTAGCTATGACGGAAAAACATTTTCACTTAACTCTTTTATTTAATATTAATCATCAGACTGACTCGAATGTACGTGGCCATATCTAAAAGCTCTATAATGGTTCGACCGAACGAACTATAAAACTTCGCTCGACCAACTACTTTTTTAACTGCAGTAGGTTTACGGCCAACTTTTTCTCATAAGTAGCCAACGATAAGGGAGTCTATAAAAAATAGGCGACGCGCTGGTGGCAGAGTAGGAAATTTGAGAAAAGCGGCAAGAGAGGAGAAGCGAATCGAAAGGAGTTACGGTGCTCCACGAGCTGTCCGGGCGCCTTCTCTCTCTCTCTCTCTCTCTCTCTCTCTCTGTTTCTGTCTGTCTCTCTCAGTCCGTCTTTTAGAAGAATAAAGGACACACAAGCTTCAGAAATTGAAGAAGGCTGAGCCTCGAAAGAAGGGAATAAGCCTGGAGAGCGATAAAATAAAGAACATAAGTCGAAGACGATGGAGCGAGGAAGACGAAGGCGAAGGCGACTTGAGATATAACGAGCGACGGGCATCAGGGGTAATTATCCCGCCCATTCTTCCCGCCTCTCGGTGGGCATCGGGCCCCGGGTCACCCCTTCCCCTTTGACCGGCGGTCGCGCGGGGCCAGATTCGCCCATTACGAGCCGAGTTCTCTCTCCTCCTTTCCCCCCCCTCCGCCCGAGCCACGCCGCAAAACCGTCGCTCCCTTCCCGCGTCTTTCATCCCTCCTTCGCTCCATCAAATTACAGTTCCCATGAAATTACGTGGCGAGCCGTAACTCCGCGCGAGGAGGGCCGCTCTTTTTTACCCCCTTGAGGCGACCGGCCGCTTCCACCACCCCCGTATCACCTCTCCCTTCTGTCGGTAATGTCGTACCGCCACCGCAGCCGCTCCTCCAGGGCCAAGCCACCCCCCCCCCTCGGCCCGACCGGGCGCAACGGGTACACACGCACTGGCTGCGGAATTACCTTTCGTATTGCCTCGTCTACGGCCCACGCGGATATCTTACGGTCTTCCTAGCCCGAGGTATATTTTTCGGAAGGTGCACCGGCAGCTGTATTCCATTATACGTAGACCCTCCTCGATCCCCTACCTCCTCCCTATTCGCTCGGGCTATCTTACCTCGCGCACAGCCCACCTCCCGACGGTCATCCCAGGCCGCGGCTTCACACCAACCTCGGGGAGCTCTAAGGTCGCTGTGGCGTAAGCTTCTCTTCGACGAAATAAAACCACGAACGCGGCACTTGTTCGCGCGAGAATCTCAGTTGGCGCTCGTGGAATTGCTTTACGAGCAAAGTGCTTTGAAAGTTCGAGGAGGAAACTATGGGCGAGGGGGGGGGGAGAAGAGGAGAGTCACTCGCTTTTTCTCTTTCCTCCACCATGGCATATAACTACTTTCTAATGCTGTATATAATAGTGAAAAACTTACATGGCGCAAAGTAATCTACGGTGTGATTGCCACTCCACCTTAAAGGATATTTCACGTCCCTGTTTTGTCTTAAGTTCAATTTTTGTATTTTCGTTTCATTGGGATCGATGTGTATTGTTGTTTCGTTGCGGATGAAAAAAGATTTCCGGTCAATTTTGATTAAACGAATGCAGGCCAATACATGCAAGGCAATCATAAAATAAAAAATAGCCAAGCTATTATTTAATTATATCATCTGGGAAAGTAGTATTGTTGCTTAAACACAGGCATCTCCTCACATTAAAATACTTTCCATAGAACAATAATAAGATGGCGCACGGCATCATTTTCAAAAATTATACGGGACACAATGCAGCCGCTCATCGTATCATCTACATTTATTAGAGGGAGCTTTATGATAAGTGCAATAATTGCCCAGTATTGCTCTGTAATTTCTGCACCCTCGCCATTCCAGAGACAAAACCTAAAATAAGACGGAGAAATTTAGGTCGTGGGACAATGTGAAGTCGTCACCCAAACCGCCTACTTTATATTCCCCGAATCCGTGTGTGATTATTCGGATATTCATTTTTTTTATTTTGTATGATCGATTCGCCATAGTATGCCTATTATATATTACTTCAAGGTTACTATAAATTGGAAATTTTTGAAATACGATTTTGAAATTGATGTCCTTGAAAACTATTACGCTCCACCCATTGCGTGATGATTACAATCTTAACTTGAAATTATCAGCTGTAAACACGTGAGTGGTAATTATAATATTTTCACTGCGGATTGTAGCGATGAAGGATTGTGCTTACCGTGGGTTATTATTATAATCAAAAAACATTGAATACTTTAGTTGCAAACAGTTGCACCTAAATTAACGTTGGGATAGGAGTGGAAGTGCAGCTTTATTACGAAAAATATAAAACTCTGAGTAAATGGTCAATTAAGGAATATGACATTAAAAAAGAGCACGAGAATCGATATTAGGTCTCTCGTAGGTTAATTTTTATTCCTACTCTCAAAATGTGTTTATAGCGAGAGGTGGTTGGTGGTTGGTAGTTGGTGGGGGGGGGGTGCAGCAAAATTGCATCCGGCCAAAAACCGTTGGCGCGCGTTTTTCACCCGTGCGCGTCATAATTGCCGAGGCGTTTCAGCAGCTTTTGGGAAGAGCATAGCCGCAATTAATTACGCATTCGAAATCCATCCAAGGGAAAGGCTGTTGGCCGGAAGTTGGCCGCGCAGCGAAATTCGAAAATAAATAAAAATCCCAAGCGGATTAGGAGTGAAGTGCCTGTGCCGGGAAAGCAACAGGACATCCCCCGAGGCCGGCTCTTAAAGGGCGATCGCCAAAGAAACGGGGAGGACCGAGGAGGCCACTAAATGTGTAACGGGGCTAATGACGGCATGCACAAAAGGGTCGAGGAGTTTATGCACCCGTGGCTCAAGGGCACCGTTGCACCTCGACAACCGCGCTTTTCATTACGATGAGTACCGCCATTCTCCTTTCGCTCTTCCTTCGCGCTTTTGCCTCGCCCTCACTGACGCGGTCATTCATTCGTGGTCCCTGTTTACATACACGGTAACAGCGCCTTTCAACCTTCATAATGCAGCAGAAAAACGCGCGACTTAACGCCCTTGTCAAAGCTTTTGAATATAACGCACCGGAAAAGCGCCAGATTGTGAGGCACTCTTACCTTCGGAGTGCCTCGCAAATCGAGCACTTTCCTCCACCGCTTTTACGCTCGTTGGGCTTCCTTATTATTCCTTGTTATTCCTTCTTATAATCGTCGCCCTTACCACCACCCTCGCCAAGAGGAGATCGTTTTCCATGTGCCGAGAGCCCAAAAGGCTTTCCCCAGAAATTTTCCCATTCGTCAGGCCCTTCGGGAGCTTCTCTATGTTCTCGCGCTGCCCCGGTATCGGACAAGAATTGTTTTGCGTTCGCTACGGAGGCGTTTTCAGAAACGATTGGGAATCCCGGATTCAGGGCCGGTCTTAAAGCATCTTAATGATACAGCACACGCACGCGTTATAACGACTTTTAAAAGACCGTGTCGGTGAATTCCCGACGTATATTGCACTGCCGCCGTTGTCGAGAGGAGCAAGAGGAAACGAAGCAAAGAGCGAGAATGAGAGTGAACGATGAAGATGGGAAAAAGGGAAAAGAAGCCGACTTTATTGCTCGGTGAAAGAGTGGGAGAGGAATAGAAAGATGATCTTCCGTTGTATGGCAACTGGTAGTATAAGCGTATAATGTTGCGAGCAAAGTTGCGGATTCGATTTTATCGATCGACTAGTGATTCCTATGAAATTACATGCCCGGATGTTGTTGCGGTTGCTGAAACAGCGCCAGATATAAAAAGGAAAAATTAGCGGCGCTCCCACAGTCACCGAAGTAAAGAAAGGCTCTGTGAAAATAGATCAAGCCTACCTTTTTTGCAAAGGCACATCGTATCGGAAGCGCTATTTTGCGAAAATCCAACCAAACCAAAAACGACATCATCTTTTCTACTAAAGTATTTTTCACGGCCTCGGTGTTTGTTTATATATATATATATATATATATATATATATATATATATATATATATATATATATATTACTGATATTATTTCCAGCGCCGGCATTCTAATTGGCCAAGCTTCGGATGTCGCGATTTATCCGCGCTAAGGTCGCGAGCGCGATTGCCTCTAATCGAGAGCATAAAGTTCCCGCGTTCACCGAGAGACTTTTTACTCCGGCTATTCCATTAACCATTTTCTCTTCTCTTTTGATTCAGCCGCCTACTATCCTCAAGCGAATAGTTATTTTTTTGTACTACATGGGACTATTATTCAGCTACTATTTGCAAGCGAATGAATAGTTATATTGAACGTTCGGTACATATCTTTAAATGTAAAGAGGAAATTTGACGACTATATTCTAGATAGGGAACGTTTGAATAGCTATTGTATTTAACAAAATAAGATAAGCCATAAGTGTATTAAAATCTTATAGCGAACTACATTATTCGAGCCCCGGCCAGGTGAAAAAGAAAACAATTTTGATTATAATTGATTTTACATAAAGTCTGCACAATTTTAAATGCAGTCGAACAAAATTCGTATAAAGATTTATTTTTATATTAGCGAGCGACAAAATGAACAAAGAAATGAAAAAATTCACCATCGATCCTTTGCTGCTCCGTTTATCTCTTTTTCTTACAGTCGGTTAGCGAGAAGCCTCGAGTGCTCGTACGCAAGTCCCCTACGTCCGCAAAATAAGTGCAGGAGGCGTCAGCGAGGAGGAGAAGTAGGAAGAAGAAGTAAATGAAGAAAGAAAAGAAGAAGAGGGCGAAGAAGCAGAAGAAAAAGACGAGGACGAGGACAACAGCGACGACGACAGGAAAAAAGATGGACGTGGAACCGGAGCGGCGCTCCGTGACTGATGTCTCTCGTCTCTCCCCAATCTCTTTCCCTTCGCTCCATCCCGGTGCCGCCGTCACCGAGGCCGCCGTTACCCTTTGACCAAACTCTGGAGCCGCGACGTCCCTTCTTTGGATTTACTCTCGGCTGCGCTGTGCTCGTCGATGCGCGTACAGGAGAAAAGAGGAGAGACTGCAAAATTGGCCGAGAGAGAGAAAGAGAGAGAGAGAGAGACGGACAAGGGGCGAGCGACCGGTTTCCACATTAGTGGGTCGCAGATCCACACGGGCTACGTATCCCCCTTTGCGTTCGTTATTTCGCGTTTTTTCCGTCGCGGGGGGAACTTTGTACGCTCCAACTGCCACACCGGGAGCGGAAGATATACGAGGTACAGGAAGAATACCCGGCGATAAGGTAAACTGTCAGGGAGGGGGGCAATGGGATAGGAATGGGAACACTGGTGCATCTCAAGTGCGGCTGACAGACAAGAGCTAGAGCTCAGGGACCACGAGAGAGAGAGAGAGAGAGAGAGAGAGAGAGAGAGAGAGAGAGAGAGAGAGAGAGAGAGAGAGAGAGAGAGAGAGAGAGAGAGAGAGAGAGAGAGAGAGACAGACCATCAAAGTGCGTGTGTACGCGTACCTCCACCTCTGGTACGTCGGCTTCCCTTTCGTCCTTTCCCCCTCGCTCCCGTTCGCCGGCCATCGCGGCACAGAAGCCTGCACACCTCTATCTCGCTCACCACATCGGACCTCGAGTTTCTCGGCCCAAGCGACTACCGTTCGCTCTTCCGAGAGATCGTGAAGCTCCTCTTCACGGATTTCTTTCTCCTCTCTCTCTCTCTCTCTCTCTCTCTCTCTCTCTCTCTGTCTGTCTGTCTGTCTCCACTCGAGTCGGTAGCACCTCTAGATGAGAGCTCGTTATGCGGTGCGGCTCCGACTCCGTCGGGGGTAAGGCCCCTTTTTTATTTTCCTTTCTAACAATTCCCCTCGCCGGGTCCACTTGTCCGGAAACGAAACACGCACATGTCGTACGTTCGAGGTCACTCTAGGTCCGCGCTACCATCGCACGTCGCGAGAGACGCGTTTTGCTTGGAAACTTCAGAATAGCGATCGGTCGCTTCTTCGCGAATCGTCACCCCCCCCCCACAGCCCTTTAATGCACGCACGGCTTCATTCATGCATGTGCTGAAACAAATGCTGATTTTCCCCAAAAGATGGTGCCCATTTATGGTGCATCACCGGCCAATAACTGTTTTCATTTTGTTTTCATTTCGAGCCTTTTCTTATTTCGAGCGTAGTGTATCCGCCTGATAAATTAAACGCCCTTCGCTGTCCTGTAATCTTCCGAATATTGAACACTTTCACGAACGACAATCTGTTATCGTCTCATAGTGGCCCACATATTTCTACATTTAAGCTTTATTGGATTTTAAAGCTTCAATAAATCAATAATTGCCCGTTCAATTGTACGTAAAGCTTGGTAAACGAAATCCTCGACAATAATTTCGAATAAATCGAATATAGCTGAATCAAAGAGAATTGCTGGTACAATACGGTTGACGTTTTTCTAATAGCCTACGCATCATTTTTCGCATAAAAACTAAATTTTTTTCCAATCGTGTTTTTTAAGCAAATCAACTGGATATAATAAATATTCAATGCCAACACAGAATTTAAGATTTCTAAAATTCTATAACTTCCTGTATTATGCACTTCGAAGATCGTTACATTATAATCCGTATTATCCATGGCTGTCGACGCGTCTTATTCTTTGGGCCTCTATTTTATACGCGCGCACAATTACGCATTCCGCATGTTTCTCGCGCAATTACGTGCGATTACGATGCCGCTAAATGCACTTCGAGAAACTGGAAAATTCGTATCTCGTGGGAAAGGTGATGGGGTGGCGGCGGAGATAAGGAGGGTGGAAGGAATGGAGACAGCATCAGCAAAGGACGGAGATAAGGCTTAAAATGGGAAATGGTAAAGAAACGTGGGAAGATATAGATTCCGAAAGCCGGCAGCGGCGCTTCAACTTCCCATCTCAGTACTTTCCTTCATCTCTTTATCCTTCTCGTCTTCTTCTCCCGAGCAGTCTTTTTCTTTTATTTTCCCCCTTCGCTCGCGTCTGGACATACGCTTGGCTTCACTTATTTCTAAGTACAGGAACGCGGAACGGATCGCTGTCCGACTGTAGGCAGAAAGAGTTTTTGCTTCCCCTCCGTACATTACGAATCATTCATTCTCCACTCGTGAATTTAACTTCGTACGACGAAGATGGTTGAAAAAAAGCCTTACGTTCACCCATAACCTCATTTTGTATGTGCTGTTGCACTTTTTAAGTCCGGTCGTCGATCGCGCCACCAGAAGCCCGAGTGCAGAATCTTTACACGCGCATCGGTAAATAACGTCATCATCATTGCTCTTGTACAGGAAAATGCAATTCGATTCCCGTATAATTTTAAATATTACGAGCTTAACGTAACGAACCACATGCCTAAAGCTCAATGTATTTACTAAAAGCCAACGGAAATCCTTAAAGGGGTGGGCAGTCATCGATTCCATACGGCATTTAATGAATCGCCGCGGAATGTTAAATACAACTTAGCGATCATTAGCATCGATAAAGTACCATTAAGCGGATTCGAAGTCACCGCCGATCAAAGGCAACGAGGCGCGGATAAAGTTCGATTATTCGCGGGTATTATTGTGGGCAAGCGTATTATGTACCTGTCGACGGGCTGTGCGAATTGGCCCTTCCGCTCTTTCTTTCGACGCTACCCCGTACCTACCGAAATGTCTTCCCGTCTCACTCGGTCTCGCCGTAGCGTTCGCTGCAGGCCCGCACCAAACTACTTCTTTATTTTGGGCGTAGGGTCGCTGTCGCGTCCGTCACGCGCGCTCACTTTAAAGCCTCGGACTCCCCTCGCTGCCCCCTTTCTCTCTTCCTCCTACTGCCCCCCCACCTTCGCCCTCAGTCAAGCCTGTGAGGTTCCACCGCTTGTAATGACAGAAGAAAGGCCTTACCGATTTTATGAATTTCTCAACTCCCGGAGCCAGTTGACTTCAATTTGCCGACGCTTTTTACTCGCTGGCGTAATGAGGGCGCCTCCAACCGGCGGCGTTTCGCAAAAGCAAAAAAAAATTACTAATGAGTACATCAATTATTAATATATCTCTCTTCTCTGACCGTCTCAGGTTTTCCTTCCTGCTCCGCTCCGCCGCCCGCACTTTTTGTGGCTTTAAGAAGGAAGCGAGACAATTTATTATAATGACTTCACCTTTTAAATTTTACATCCACGCATCGCCTTTCTTAATTATCTCGTGTACCTGACAATTCAAGATTGTTTTTGAAATGCAATGAAATTTTCTGGGCCTTGCTCAAAAACAAATAAAAAATTACACGTTCTCGTGTGCATACGTACTTATAGATGGGAGTGTGTTTGTTTATCATCCACTTATTATTTATAAATACAACTGCTATTTATTTTATCATTTTGTATCGGTTCACATTCAAAAAATTTTCATTATGAGTGTAAGAATTTTTCAGTTCTTAATTGCTCACTTTATTTTGTTGCACATTTGGCAAGAATGCGTGAAATTTCTATCTATGGCTATTGATGTAAAATTTATGTAGTAAAATGGAATTTTTTAGTGTAGACAATCCAGCATTTTATTTTCCTATAATTTTCCAATTTAGACGAAAAAGTAACCCTTAGCTATTCATTACAGTAAAGATTACTTCATTATTGTTGTTATCGATGTCGTTGCTGTTCAGTTGTTAGCATTGCAAGCACTCGAAAGTAATGAATATTAAATCATTTAAAGAGTCCCAATTAGTATGCAGTTTAATGCTTCCACAATAAATATTTGCAAAAAAACTCAGACTCCAGTAGGTGTGTCCGCGTTTATGAATGCTCAGGTATTAAATAAATTAATGTTTCAATTGCATTTAAACGCTGATCGCCGACTATCATCCCGTACATAAATTTTTGCCTATTTATTTCTGAAATCGCATTTACAATTCCCAGCTGCAAAAACGTATCGCGATATTACTAGACATATCGAATGGTTCTAGTTACCGGGCATCTGTTGTGCGAGGCGCCGTTAAGTGATCTCGGACCGAGCCCTTGCTACGTACACAAGTGGCAAGGAATGAAATTTCAGCGACCTGATTATCTGTAGACGACGTAGCGGAATACGCTTTCTTCGGCACGCTGCCGATGACCAGTTAAGACCCTCGATTATTAATTTTGCCATTATGCATTAGATACTTTTCTTCCGAACTGCCGTAATTGCTACTCGTCATTTCCACGAATTGGCTGACATTTCGCCGAAAGCCGTCTCCCTCCCTTTTGTGCGTGTAGGAGGTAAGAGAGCCGGGCGGGGGGGGGAGTAACGATGCCTTCAGCTCAATTCAGGATTCCTTGCTTCTGCTTGAGCGCAAAATTTTTTTTACCAACAGCATTTATTTTGTGGAATGCACTACCAAATTAGTGCTAGTCTACACGGAGAATACTGAGCTCGTGGTACTATTATTATCTGAATATTTTTAAATTTTAAATCAGCAAACTATCATTCATCATCAATTGCTTTCCAAGACGTCGCAACTCGAAGGGAATTTTATCTACTCATAGTTTCTTTATTGTGTAACATAAGGTAGTGTAAAAACTATTAATTATGTTTTTTGTAAGCCGTTGAACAATCGATATCTGCGGTCGTTACCTTTCCCACGATGAAATTTCATAAATAATTAATTAAATATAATGGATTGTTACATTAAAGTACAAAAATAAAACAATAAATTTACACCCATAAGCGATAAACAAATTTCACCTTTGAATGCTGAATAAATGTCGTTGGACGGGCAGGAAAATATGACGTACGACTAAAAGGAATCAATCAGACTAGCGTAAATCACGCAACTCCCTACGCATTAAAATAAGTTCCGCTGAAATAAATTGTTCATTACTATTATATCGATAAATTTATTAAAGAGGGAATTGATTTTGCGACACGCCCAATCTACAGTCCGTAATCGTTGATTCATTTTAAATGGGATGGAAGGGGAGCATAATGCAAACTCTTAGCATAACGCCCTAAAAGCGGTATAACACGCCAAGTACGTTACAAGCGAGGCGCTCTTAGCTTTATTATTCTTATGCCTATACTTATTGATGTTCATTATAATTGCAATCTAGTCTAGAAAGGATATAAGAGAGTCGGGCGTAAGGTGAGACGAGGGATGAACGATGAGACGAAGAAAGGGAAGCGTACCGCTTTCGCGAGGGATCGAGGATGCTATCGCAACCTTCATTACGTCTCCTCGGACGACGTAATTGCTGTCCTTAACGCTCCACCACATCCGGCCCAAGTCGTCGTCGTCGTCCTCGTCGCCTCTCTTTCTCTCTCTCTCTCTCTCTCTCTCTCTCTCTCTTTATCTCTCTCCTTCACGTTATCTTGCCAGTCAATTATAGTGTTTCCTTCAACTCTTTTCTCCCACTAGTCGTCTCAACTTTTTCAGACTTGGCGACTAGCGCAAAATGCTTGGTTCGTTCCATGTATTCCCCGCAGCATTGTGCCAGGTGAGACGGGCCAGAGGAAAGTGAGGAAATGAGACAGGGTCAGAGAGATAGAGAGATAGAGATAAAGAAATATAAAGAAAGAGAGAGAGAGAGAGCAGGAGCAAGTGAGTGGGAGGAAGGGAAGAAGCAAGAAGAAGAGTCGGAAAGAGAAGGCAGGACTCGGCCGCTGCTGTCAATTACGAGTCCCGTCTATTCCCGGAAGGTTCAAAATTATAGAGCGAGCACCGGAGGGTCTCCTCCCTCTTTCGCGTTATTACACACACATGTGGCACTCATTTTTGCCTCGAAATCCCCTGATTTATCCCTGGCGCCCGAGTGTCCCTAGTCCTTTTCTCTATTCGTCACTGAGGCTCCGCCATGCCTTCTGCGAAAATCTCCACCTCAGTTCGTGGGTCCAGTGGCCGGTCCGCGGCCGTCCGCTAAAAGCACTAAAGGAGAAAAAAATCGCACGGCCGCGTGAAAGAAGCCTCGCCGCCGAGTTAATTGAGTTTGTTCGACTGTGAAATTCCATATTGCCTTCGTAATGACTATTTAGATTCCTCCTCTACCCACCGTTTCTTTTTTGCCGTCTGCCTCGTCCTCGTCCGTCTCTTCTCTTTTCGGCCCTCCGCTCTTCCCTCTACCCACACCCTCGCCCAGTGTCTACACCCATTCCTGCCCACCATTCCGCGTGTCCACGGAATTAACAACATAAGCCTATTTTATAACTCGCTCGGCGGGGCTGCTCACTTTCATTACGCTTTAACGAAGGTTCCAAGCGCGGCGCGAAACAAAAATTATATGCATACATACGTTACGGCTTACCTCGTCTCTGCCTCGTCCCTTGCTCGCCCCTTGCTTGCGGAAAAAATACAACCCACCCGACCCTCGGAACGAGGTGCGTACACGAATATCTCGAGTCCTCAGCCGTTCGCGTAGCCCCGATCGAATCTATTCCGCGTCCTCGAGTGAGCGACTAGTCGTACACACTTTTGCGATCGCCCAAGAGCAAAATTAATAGCGAGGGCTATACTCTCGTTAAGCCTATCCCGAGAGCTTATCAGAAAAAATGAGCATTTCCGAGCGCGGCTTTTAATAGCTAACTACAGCCAAGCTAGAGGGACGATCAATTTATTAATTACGGTGCATGCGACGACTTCTATGCTCACTGACAATGAGCATTTAAATTCAATTTAGTTGAAAGTTACAATTACGGGGAATTAGCTTAATGAAGGTAATTTGTGAGCAAGTAGCCGAATAGATTGTAATATATTGAACAAAACGAGCAACGATTTAAGTCCATTAAGTACGGAGCACAATGTAAGTAGTATTAAAGGATTTCGTCGGCAAATTAATATGTATACGCACTATACTCTTGAATGGAATGTAAATCTTTGTACACAGTCATTGCCTTAATTTATAATATTTACGCAGCTCTGCTTTATAGATTTGCTCCAGAGTAGGGATATTGGCTTTAAATTGAGGTAAGCGTTTTAAGTCTTTGCCAGCTTAAAATGCCTTATTAAGTAATAGACGAAAAGGAAATAACACGTATAACAATAAAATTAAAAATTATAGTTCGAAGCTCCTTTTGAACTAAAACAGACTCTTCTCTAAAAGTAAAGCAAAAGAAATGTAGCAACTTCAAAGCTGCGTAGGGAAATGACTCGAACAAAATGCTGTTGGGCCCAAAAAATCAGCAACGAACGCGCAGAAATAAATCTTTCACGCGCTTCAAAAGACAAAAAATTCTGGTCAAAAGAATTCAAAGGATCCTTTATGTTATCCGTCAGCTATTCGTATCGAAATTAAAGTAAAAAATAACTCGAAAAATATTTGACCGTTAGTCCAAGCGTCAACTAGCCTTTTTCTTTACATTTCGATAGCGTATAATGGAAAATGTGAGGTCCGTCACGGTCATGGTAAGCTTAATGATAATGCTTCCGACACTTTGTGTACGTAATTTAAAAAAGAAATCTTTGAAAAGCAGGTTCTATATACATATTACAAGATATTATAAATATCTAGATAGACTATTCATTCACGTTGAAAAGAATCGCCTTCTATTTGTATTTACAATCAATAATATAAAATTAAATTTACATATATTTCATTCGTCTTATAAATTATAATTGTGTTTTATTCGCAATGCACGCGTAGCATTTAAGTTTATACGAAGTCTAATTATTGATAAATCGATTAAATTGAATTAGTTATAAATAGAAAGAATATTGGAAATATATGAAGCTTTTTCATTAGAAACGATAAGTAATCCACTTTAATGCCTAGCTTTTAACGTACAGATGCAAACGACTCGACAACGCAAATTAATAATTCAATTTAAATAATTACACATTTTCTACAATATGAGCCAAAAGTTTATAATTTATGGTTTGAAACAATTTTGAAGACCATGTAAGTATCAAAACCTAGTACTAATTACGAGATTGTGTATCGCTGATTCTGTCTGGATTTTAGTGCTTCGTAATAAGTATTAACTTATTAATTTAATTAAGTCCATGCGCAATAAATTAGTAACTAAAAAAATCAATTTTTTTATAAAATTGCAACTTTATGATTAGGAACAGAAGAAAAGGGGCGGGTGGGGGCAAAAAAGGAATGAAGAAAGAATAAAAGCCGAGTGTTCGGCTGGTATTTCAAATTTAATGAGTGTCCAATGCGAGTTTCCAGTCTTGTAATGCAGGTTGGCTTATTGCGTGCGGGACCGCACAGGTAGTCGAATTGATTTTTATAGAAATTCACACCTCGCAATCTCGATGCGCCCTTTCGTTGCTTAGTCCATAGACACCGAACTTAATTTGCCCTTTTTTTATGTTGTTATATCCTCCTTGCTTAGCTCTTTCAACCCTAAAATCGCCGACTCATTTTACCCGTACGGTCTCCATTCATTGGGGAGCTCTTTGTAATAATCGGCTTCGGTCCTTTCGGACGGCCGCCGGTGCATGACACGGGAGTCGATTTGTCGCGGCCACGTGAAATCCGTTGCGCTGATTTTGGCTCACCGCGCAGCCTCTCACCCTCTCTCTCTCTCTCTCTCTCTCTCCCAGCCTCACTCGAATCTCTTGCCTCGGAGCCACAGCCGCAAAGATTTACGAGCGCTGTGCTTACACGTGTTTCGAATGGTAGATTTCCGTCTTGATCGCGGAGCTCCTTATTGGTTAACACGATCCTCGAATATATCTCCACCCTCGCTCCCTCGAAATCGTGTCGATTTGATTCTCGGGCAATGCCGATACTCTGGCGGTGTTTTTTTGCTCGTAGGGTATTTTCCTAATGATGAGACTAGCAAAAGGTGTGACTAACTTTCCGTGTTATGGTAGAGTTATTATGCTGCTTATTTATCCGTAATAAACGAATATTACTGTAATAGTTGCTATATTGGTGGGGGGGGGCTGAGTACACGACTATCGTACCGACGAATTGATAATGAATGAAAGTTCAGCAATATTAATCGCTTCATGAATCGTCACTTGCATTATGACTGGTTTATTATTGCAGGCACGAGAACTACGATGTACACATTTAGAATACATAGAAAAGATTTAACTTTTAAAATTCTATACGCTCAGATCATAATTTACGCTCTATGAATTATATTAAGTCCGATTTCGACCTTCTACGACTGAGATTTTATATTTTTTAGAAGAGGGCTTGTATTACGATGGATATAACGAGACGTCAGAATGTTTTAAATTACAAATGTGGCACTTAAATTGTAATTGGAGACCGATGAGTTCCTACCTCCGCTAAACCTATTGATCCCTGTCGTATTGCTAAATAGGGAAAGTAATATAGGATTTGAATTAATAAAACTCGTATGATCGATGATCGAATTGGAATGAGACACAAATGAAAGTGATTTTTAAGAAGCGATGCCGATGCATTGTCGAAAACCGGACTGTTGCCGGAGAGCTTCGGGAGGGCCGGGGTATCCGACTGTGGGAAAGAGTGAGCGGCGGGCTGGTGGAGTGAAGGGTAGGAGAGATAAGAAGGGAGACGCAGGGAGCGGCGGGGTGCAGCTTGAGCTCCTTCTTCCGTCTTCGGGTCTTCGACCGGGCTCGGATGCGCGCGAGGCAATTACAGCGGACTCGTATTCCAATCGCCGAGGATCTGGAGTACATGTCGCACGCGCGCCCGTATAACGGCTGTTTCGGCTGAGTGCTGCTTCCCCCTCCGACCAGCTACCACCCCTCTCGTGCCGATGCTGCTGCTGCTGCTGCTGTTACCGGTGCACATCGCGCTCTCCCTTTGTTTCGTATTTAATCGCGCGATAATTACGCGAATTTTGCGCTACGGCCGAGTCTTATTAACGGGAGGCGCGGATAGATGCTCAACGCGATATCGCCTATCTGCAAAGTGCGCCTGGAGTTTTGCCCTCGAATGAATTATTCAGAATCGTTACTCGCGAGCGAAGGCATAATTCGAAGCTCAGGTGTTATCTGTCTCTTTCACTCTCTCTCTCTCTCCCTCCTTCCCTCTCAGTCTCTGTCTCCGTCTCTTTTCACGGTAAGGCGAACGATGTTCGAGATGGCGATAGAGAGAATGAGAGAAAAGCAGGGATCCTGAGGAGCCATGGAATACAGTGAAAAGAGGAGGAGGATGAGGGAGGGGGTGGAGATGCCGAGAGTGAACCTCAGCTGCGCTACAGCCGACAAAGCGAGACCGTTTTCTTATGTGCGCTGCTCGAAAGCTCGAGTAAAGTGAGTCGATCCTCTTCTAGCTCACCGACAGCGTTACGGAAGAAAAATAAGAGATGCAGTTTGAGGAAGACGAGAGAGAGAGAGAGAGAGAGGAGGAAGCTGCGCGAGAGCCAAGGCTATTCAACCGAACACCGTAGACATATATATTCCGCGCGCCGGGTCGACTCCCATCAGCAACAGCGGCTTCATCAAGTGCGACCAAAGACTTATTTTGGATTTCGCTGGGCGGCCGACTCTTTAAGCGCCCGGCGCCGGGCGATGCTTCACCCTTGGACTCGCGGCTACGTCCCGTGAGCTCCTTGAGTGCTACTCCTCGCTCGATCTTTTGAAAATCAATAGCCGACGAGGCAGGAGTGCCAATGAGACGCGCACCAATTTTGCGGACGACGGAGGATCTGGGCTCGCGACGTTACATAAGTTTCCTTGGAAACGCACGGGAAATGCTCGGTGCTCGAGTACAGGTCAAGAAGCGAGCTCCGAGCTTTATTGCTTCTGCGATTGGTTTTTGATTTAGATTTATGAATAGAGCCCTCAGTCCTCCTTCTGGTAAAGACCTTCTACCGCAATTTCCTCCCCGTCACATCATGCGCATCACCCAAACCGTCTCATCACGCAAACACGTGTCTGTCGTAGACAGACGGACCGAGAGAGACAGACAAACTGATTGATACAGAGAGAGAGAGAGAGAGAGAGAGAGAGAGAGAGAGAGAAAGGCGCAGATAAACAAACGCACAAAATACGGAGTGTCGCCTTTACGCTAAGACCACCGTCTTCTATAATTCTAAAATTAAATACTCGTCGCAGCAGCAACGGGGGAAGGGTTCGTCCCTCCACTGAGGGAATCTTGGAATCCTAGATCATTACTTTTGCGTGCACCTACTTTGCCTGTGACCATCGATCACAATTACTATTACAATAGTACGTTCAGACACTCACCGTCGGCTTATCTACGATTTAAGCTGCTTGAATATTTCACTTCAAACGACTAAATTTAGATCAATTAATAACTTCATTCACATAGTTTGGAAAATTCAGCATTCACTTTAGAAATATTCGACTTAGTTGTCGGTTTCGTTAGTCAAACATTAGAGTTATGGATTGTCAATTGCAAACAGAATTTTTAAAATCGTTTATTTCAGCGATCTATGAAACGTAAGAAAATATTTCTCCTGATGTAATAAAGAATATCTTAAATGCAGTACCTTAGACATAATTGAGTTATAGCTACATACACGTTATAAGTTGTTTCACGCGTAAATGAATAATAATAAAAAAAGTTTCGATTAAATGAGGTTTTACAATTTACATATAATTTAGAATTGTTAATATTCCGCTTTGCTTTATATATATATATATATATATATATATAAATGTATAATGTGTGTAATAAATATATATATATATATAAATATTTTTAGAAAATGCCTGTCAATGTTTTCAATCATTGAACCAATATGCAAAAGTAGTTTCCTAAACCGTTTATATAAACACGCTTATTCACTAACATTAAATATAAGAATGAATTACTTCAAAATTTTTCAAGATTTTAACAACCACATCACCTTTTCATCACGATATTTCCAATATGGAAACAATCAACTAAAATATTAAGTAAATATGTACGATTGCCTTGAAGTTGAGTACCTATCAAATGTATTTTGCGAGAGTGTAGGAAAATAAAATTTAATTATATTTAAATTCGTGAAGGAGTGCAATAAAAATAGAAATCGGAAAGAAATCGGTGAAAAGTATGTTTATTACTTGTTAACAGTTACACATGATGTTCCCTTCGGTAGAACCCGTATTCTTAAGCAAACTCGCTCTAACCTTAACAGTCGGTCGTTCTGTTTGCACAAGACATTGATTCTCTGAATTCCTGCAAGAGTTTTGCCGCAGCACAATAAAGACGAAAAAAGAGACGCGCGCTGTTACGCTTTTCCACGGCAGGATACAGCAAGAGTCGAGACTCCATGCAAATCGGTTGAGGCGCCGCTTGAACGAAAAGACTCCCATGATAAAATAGCCTCGGTGCGAATGGGGCATACCGGTTTTTCTCTGGCACGACAGCAGCGGCATTAGGATTGCGTTGAAATTTGGCGCCCCCACACGCGCGGGAGGCCTCGTTCCCGTTGCCGTGGGTTCCGGGACGGACAGCCATTCGCTTTTCATCGTCCGCGAGAACAATGGGCCTTTAACGAAGGGCGGATTTCTCTCTTTCCTCCAGCCACATAAGCGACGGCGTCGGGGATAAATGACCCCGGAGCTCCTCGCTCCTTGCTTTTCCTCTTTGCGATCCTCCATCATTGCCGTCCCTCTCCCTCCGACTCCCTTTACTGCCCGCCGCCGCTTCATCCGCAGTCGGACAATTCCGTAGAACGACCGGCGCGAATAAAATGGAACGTTGTTCAAGAGGCTCCAGCGTCCCTTTTTTCATTTCTTTGTAGAGGAGGCATCCTCTCTCGAGGGAAGCCGAGCTATCCCCGTGTTGTTTGCTTTAGGTCTACGCGGCCCGGCACTCGGCTACCCATTAACCCCGGCACGACCGAGCGCAGGTTGGTTCGTTCAACTTCCCGTAATCGATAAAGGCGCCGATTGAGCTCGTGCTCAAAACCGATCCACTATCCGCCAATGGACAAATTGTCTCGGAGCGGCTTTACGATCGATACCGCTGCATTGTGCAGCACTTTGGGACTCGACTTAGTAAGGATATATAGGACTTCCCTCCCTACTCCGGTAATAAAAACGTAAACAACGAGTCAGCTGACTTAGTGATTGCATACGCTCGCGACTGGTGTCTCGTATTTCGCAGGCCTGTCAAGCCAACTGCCGAGGATAAGGTATTTTTCTTTCTTTTCTTTGATTTTCAATATTATTTTTTCTGACTTGTGGCTCGACCGAGATGAGATACTATTGACTTTTCCCAGCTTTCGCAAAGTCGAAAGAATGTTTATACAGGATCCCGAGAATGAAGCGACACGCGATACCTTATCCGGCTTCGGAGTAGCCCTCGAGTTTGCTTTTCCGTAGCATCTTCCGCCAGTCCTTCATTCGTGAAAAGTAAGCGTGATATAACAGAAAATAGCTCCTAACATTGATGACGGTGCGAACCGTTACGTGGTCCCTTCTTCCGGGGAATCCGTCAAGGTATTCAAACTCGCTTCGAGTCGGGACTTCCCGTTCATGTATATTTCCAATGGAACGCCTCCGAGCAATCGAATCAAAATATGATATACCATAGATGCCGGCTTTGAGCCGCTGCTTATCAAGTCTGACGAAATCCCGTAAATAGCTGTGCAAGATTTTTCGGTTATAAAGTAATTAAAACTCTTAGATTATACCTGCTTGCCATAACCAATGGAATGAGCATTTCGATTGGTTTTCGTAGGTAAGAAATCTCTTCAAAAGTACATCGACTCTTGGATATGTAAGTTTTTTTCTTGAGGTAATATTTAACGCTCGGCTCATACTCACTTTTTACGATCCGGCAAATGTATTATTTAATCACAAAGAGGTTATCAACTTTTTAAAATACCAATGTTTATTTTATGTTATTTTCTTTTTCAACGTGCTTACATATCTATCCTTAGCAAAAAGCCTACTCGATATCCCCTGGACTATTCCCAAGTATTGTCAAAGCACCATAATTACGCGGTTCGCCTACTTCCGTAAGTGAAGCGGTCGGATCCCTAAAAGAGAAAGTTCGTGCTGGCAAACGGAGCAACAGGGGCAATTCACTTTTTCTCTTGCGCATTATCCTGGCCGCGATCCGATCACTCCTGTTACGACCAAATAAAAAGCTACAGCAGGATCGGCAAATTCAATAATCGCTTATACACCACCAAGCACCCTATTAACGAACATATTAACCGTTCGGGATGATAACTATCTAACGATAGCTGGGTCGGATCGATATCACCGTCCGAGATAAGGTTTGCAATCGATGATCCGATCCTCGGGTCGCAACTCCTTGTGCTAAATCCGAATAACGAAAATAAAAATAAAGAACACGTAGCACCGGAGGAGAAGCGAAACTGTCAATAAAGGATTGTCCGCTACAGCGGCTCCTTTTTTTCACGTTGGCACACGTCCGGGCGGTCATTTTTTATTTTCCTTTGTCGCCGGTTGTCCGAATTTATTCATGTAAGGTTCGACGCAGCGCGTACAAACTCCGAAGCTTGTCTGCATGCGCCGCGACGCCTAGAGTTCAAAGTACACGTCATCCGCCGGTTTCGTTTGTCCATTCAATTAATTAACAACCTTAGTATGACTCACGTATCCCAGGCGGAGCGGGTAGGTGGGGGTTCACTCCCGTGGAAGTACTCACCTGAAACAAAGTTAAGGAAATATTGCAAGTATTAGTCACGCTGTCAATAGTTACCGGTAAGTTTTTAAAAAGGGGAAACCCTTTTTTAAGCCTTCAAAAATTAACGGTGGGGTCGCATTCAACACTACTGTTGCGTCCCTCACATACATATATATGAATACGTTATATCGATCGACAAAAGCCTTTATTTCGCACAGGCAGCTGATACGAGAAATAATAAAGCCGCATTTCTTAAAAATGTCCAAGAGCAAGGAATAATCGTAAGAGAGATTATTCCTCTTTCATTACGAGCAGGGCAACTTTATTCCTTTTTTCTGTATCGACAGCCGGAATGCTTCCTCGACCAAATGCTCCTCAGGCATTCAAATTACGAGTACTGCAGTTAAAGGTGCAATAATAATTAGGACACGGGGTATCGAAGAAATAATCTTATGTGCACTCGCGGACAATGGAGCCGGGGGAGGGCAATGAAAAGAGACCGCGGCGAGACAACGTCAAATACCAGGGAAATACTTAGTCGAATTTTTATGCCGACAGCCTCCCGTACTACAAAGCGAGTCCAACGAGGCCGATGCATTTGCGCGAGGATAACGAGCGCATGTGTGCGCGTTACGCGGTTACTCGCAATCGCTCACACAAGCGCACGAGGCACACACGGACGCGCCCGCACGAGCTCGTAATGCATCGCAGCGCGAAAGGCCGACGGGGCGGAAGGGAATGGCCGACGGATCGAGTGGCCGGGGGCGGGGTGGAGGACGAAGGCGGGAGGGGGAGAGGGCTAGGACTTGGGGTCGTACGAACGAGAGTAGAAGAGGACGAGGGAAAAAATGACGGACGTGGGTCAGTTAACGGAGGCATCCCGAAGACGCGCGGCTTGCTTACAAACACCGCGGCGGCCGAGCTCAAAGGCCGTTTTCAACTATTATTTGCTCTCTTACACTATCGACGTTAATTGACGTTGGTCAAGAGCCAAGGGGTCCGAGATAATTTTTCTTAATTATTTCGTCGACCAATGCTCGTGACTCTCCCTCTCGCGCGCTCGCACTCGTGTACGGCCTGCGAGTCGTCACCCGTCCTGCCATCCCCGCGAGCAGCCCCTCCTCTTAATTGAGGGCATATTTTGCGGCTTCGCCGGACGAGCTTACCTACCGCTCGCTCGGATCGCGCGCGGGCAAGACTCGCCGCGATCCTAATCGAGACCACTCGCATTATGAGCACAGCCGCCGATGCGGGATATCGATGAGGATAACTAAGCCACGCATCCTCTACGGATTCAAAATTTGCGAGGCGCTTACCGACGTTTCCGCTGCTCTTTATTCGGCAGGTCTTTCCAGGCTCCTATCGCTCACGCCCCAACCCCCCTATTCATTCTCGTCTTTTACCGACCAATGACCGCCAAGTTTACCTTTTGCCGCATCGTGGATGGCGCTTGCGACCGATGGCTGAATCAATTGCACTCATAGTTCGCACCTTCGACGAGCGCGATCCCTTCGTGACCCGAGGCGCCCCCCCCACCCCGCCCCCGGCGCCTGGTTACATCGCGAACGTCTACGCCGTATTCGCCGTATGCCGAGAGATCTCGGGAGACCGGCCGGAATTTCTGCGCTCTGCCAAGACGTGGATTTTGCAAGTGAGCGGCTCAGAGGAATAAAGCGGATTTTAGCGATAGGCGGCCGCGAAGCTCGCGCAGCCTTTCCCGACTAAGGAGGCGATTAACGCTAACCTCGATGGCTCAGGAAGAGTCTTATTGTTATCGTGCTCTCCTCGTCCCGATAACGCGTTCAACAAGGGAATCGCATTAGCCGGCCGCTGTTTGATCATTGCCGCGAAATGCAACGTCATTTTCGCTATGCACACACACGCACGCACACACACACACAGACACATACACACACACGCACGCGCGCACACACAGACACATACACATATATATATATATATATATCTGTATGTATATATATATATATGCCTACCTACATATACGCACGCGTATAAGCCTTACTACGCTTGGACTTTTGCATTTGTGTGCTTGTGTCGTCTCACCTTCGGTCGCGGGGGTTGGGAGTGGTTGTATCGAGGGGGGGGGCATTCGTTTTTTCTTGGTCGTGCCGGAGGTTGAACGAAAGTTGTAAGAGTGAGCCGATGCGCGACTTTGAAGAGCACCGGTGATTTATCGCCCCGGTTTCCTTTAGCCAACCTCGTCCTTTTTCCCGATCGAGTTTTATTGCGGTATTACGCGCACGGAGACGCTCACGCGAGAATCATAATGAAAAGCCTGGAGTACAAATTTAATGGAATTGCCGTGGCGTTTATTGATCGTAACACATTTTTCAAAATGAAACGGCGAATGTGGATGTTTAAGCTAAGTGATTTCTTAAATCCCAGATAAGGGACTTTTTAAGTACGCTTATTTCGGAAACTTCGAATTAATCATTTTTTTTCCTTCTTTTAAGCGCGCGTCTGTTTTTCTTGCAATTAGAGGATTCGCTGAGAAAAGCCGGTATCCTTCGGAATTCCCATAACTTTACTGTATTATTTCGCAATTCCTAGAGCATGAAAGCAAAAAATGTGTATATTTATTTCGATCTTCACTGTTTTTTAAGAATTCACATTTTTTTATCACGTTAGTAACGGTTTTTGCATGAAAAATGTATCCGTTAAAATATTAAATATTTATAATTTTATTACAACGAGTACCAATATCATTTGTGCGATTGTTGTTTTAATTCAAAATAAATAGAAATTATATTAATATTGATTAGAATATGCTAATGTACTTTAATAACTGTGAATTATGCACATTTATTCAAGATACAAGCAGAAGCTAATGAACAAAATTATAATTGTAATTATTTAGTAATGTAGTCATTAATTGGTCATAAATATTAATTAAGAAAATTATGCTGGTGTAAATACTTTTTTTTACTTACAGGTTGTGATACGTTAAAACCCGTATTTTAATTAATAACGGTTCAAGTGATAAAAAAACAGAAAGTTTATGTGATCCATATACTATTCAATGTGAAAATATCATGGGACAAAATTTTTATTTTTACACGCGTACACTAACGAATAATTTGATATTTTAAAGAAAAATTAATTTACTTATGTGATTTTTTAAATATATCGCGTAACATTTCACATGTTTAATATGACAAAATCATCTATTATCTTTTGAAATAATTAGTATCGACATTATAATAATTTTACAGTATCGATAATGATAAAAAAGAAACATCAAATGCAATTAAATAAAACATAAATATATTTTAAAAAAGGAATGCCCCGCAATTTTATTATTATCAGAAAGTTTTCTCTTTCATTATACGATATACATAAATAGAATGAGCATTCGCATTTTTATGTTGTATAAATTATTTCGTTAAAATGTTTTCCCGTATCTATCCGGTATACTACACCCAGATTCGTTTAAGCATCTCGACCGGTAGTTTTATATTCTTTTTGTGCCGGTCTTCCGAAGGTCTGATTTGCTCTTAGGTAAATTAACCGTAGACGCACGTATACTTAATTTCAGTAAAATTAGTGGGTGATTTCATCTTTCAGTAAAAATATCAAAGTCGCAAACATTCCGGTTATTTTGCGAAACTGCAAAAATCTTTAGTTACTATCTAAGGTAGAAATAAAAACATACCAATTTGAATTCTTATATTTTCAATAACGATGGATTTAGTATACAAAGTTTTGGTTTTGAAAACATAATGAAACAGTTTGAAATTTATTCCATGCGCATTAGCGTCTGGTCTATCTGTGTATATTTTGCGTTATAATTTAGAGATGCTGCAGTCCAAGACTAATCGTATATTATTTTTAGTTAAAATTATTGTCTTTGGTATTAAGTGTTAAACTAAAAGAAAATATCATGGACAATTTACATGATTTTACAGCCGAGCCATTAGGCTATCCTTTTATCATATTTACACATACGCACATTGTACTTTTAATGTTTTGTGGCTCTAAAAGTTCTCTTCCCGGATGAGTATGAGTTTGCTCGATTTCGTGATCTACTCGAGCTGCCATTAAATTTAACGGCTTCACTTAAATAAAAAGGAAAGAAATTTTATTAAATGCTATATTAAATTTAATTAATAAGTTAAAATTAACAATTAGTGACTAATGACGAGACAGGTAGATACATACATACATACATATATGTCTGTGGGGGGGGATGTGTGTGCATAAAACACGAAAGAGAATTCTCGATGGACAGTTTATTAATAATTCATATCATTAGTTTAGAAAAACAGAGTATGGAAGTGGTCGAACGAAATTGACGAAAGGAGCGCAAAAAAGCAAACAGCTCGGCGCGTTCGTTCCGTGAGCTCGAGTCTCTATTAAGGTAATTTTCCCTTCGATTATGGGCAAAGAAGAGCGGGGTGAGTAATTCACTGGGACGTCCTGGTGTCGGGACCATCGCGAGTCAATAAAGGGAACCCCATCCAATTCTCTTGCTCCTCTCGGCGTTCTCCTTGCCCCCACGTCGTTGTTTCACCGGGAAAAATAAAGAATCGAGCCGTCAGATGCTCGCCATCAGCGCGGCTCTTAATTACTTGCGCTCGCCATAAGTGTGTGCGTGTGTGTGTGTGTGTGTGTGTGCGCGCGCGCGCGCGTGCGTGAGTGTGTAGAGAAAGGGGCGGGCAGGGGAGGAGTGGGGTGGGATGGGGGTGATGAAACACTCACACGCTCGCCGCCCACGCTAATATTCTCCCGCTGCGGTGCCTCACTAGAATACGTGGGTGGACGAGGACGACGGAGGGATGTGGCG
Organism: Kradibia gibbosae; assembly: GCA_018907135.1. NCBI lineage: Eukaryota > Metazoa > Arthropoda > Insecta > Hymenoptera > Agaonidae > Kradibia > Kradibia gibbosae. The sequence continues at coordinate 17,644,756 of JACCHX010000001.1, forward strand.
ATGGCGGGGCGGGGGGGGGGGGTTAAAAGGCAATGGATAACGGCACGCGTATGTGTGTTTCCTCGACGTATTTATAGTTGCTGTGCTCTTGCTCCATCTCCCTTGCTCGGTTTTATTATCGTAATAACATTAAGGCGGCCCGCTTTTGAAGCCTCTTGCTCACTCTCTCTCTCTTTCTCTCTCTCTCTCTTTCTCTCGTACTCGTCGTCCATCCGTCTAAGAGGGAGGAATGGGGAGGGAGAGACAAGTTGACGACGAACGACTCGACGTACCGGCCTTTTTTTCCTTGGTACTTCTTGAAGCCTCCCTATATTGCTTCTGTAGTGTGTACATCCGCGAGTGTGTGCCTGCGCGCGCGTGTGTGCGCATGTGTGCATGCTGTACTGCGGAGAGTCGCACGCAGATTGAAACGATAGAGTTCGCCGGCCCGTCGCTTTCCCTTGAGCGTCAATTTCGCGGAATGATCCAACTCCCGGCCCTTTATTACCAGCCTTAATTATTTACACTTGTTTTGATGTATTAACGGTCTACATCCCCCGCCTGTACGCCTAGATCGACGTCTCCCTCCTCCAAAGCCTGAGAATTTTGCGCTAACTTAGTCTCAACGGATTGCTAGAAAGACCCATTGTAAACGATATGCATGATGCAAGAGAGAATATTAGAGGTTGATTATCTAGCTTCGAAGTCTACAAGGTTGACGGGCTACATTTTCATTGCCTACGATTACCATTTGTTCTGCGTATGTTTTATCACAACAGAAACATAAAGTGAAACATGATGATCAAGAGGCTGGAAATATAAAAATGCGAAATGAAGCCTCGCGGTAATTAGTCTGAAATCGAAAATGCTTTGAGCTCGAAAAACCCAACAGCGCAAATTAATTAATTAAAATTCGGCTAAATAAGCGTACGGTCCTGTCAGTATTTAATTTTTCATTCATTTCGTCACGTGGAGGTTGAGGCAAAAAATGCGATATCTGGCAGTAGGAATTAAGGAGCCACCAAATCTGACCGCTAAAAATATTATTCCCACGATTAATCAGCCACAAATTTAAGAGTGGGTAAGCATTATCAATAAAACTCGAGACAGTATTAAGGAAAGAAGTTTAAGGATTGGCGCATTGCCGTTGTGAGAAAGCGTTGACGAAGACTCGGGCTCGAGCCTCGGATTACGAGCACTAAAGTTGACCTGGAGCTCGGTAAAAGGCCGATGCGGGGATTTTTCAGAAGAAAATTAATGTAAGCAAGTAAAAGCGAAATCCGCGGTGCCGTTTATTGCTCTCGGTACGGCGCGGCATTCAGAGAAAACAAGGCACTTCTGGTAGCCGGTGAGAGGAACTCACCGCGGGACTCACGTGGTCTGCAATTATCGCAGGCGCTTGCCTCCGCCCGCCGCAGGAGATAAAGAAGCGAAGAAACGCAGGCTCTACAGCCCGGACCTTGAGCGTTGCCGATGAAAGAGAGTCGCGTATGACGTTGGATTAACCCATCGCTTACGAATCCTCTATTATTTATCGCGCTGTGTTATTGCGGCACTTTTTATTTCCGTAAGTGCGAGCAAAGGAAAAGTGGAACGTTACCGAGAGCTCGTATCGTCGCCTCGATGCGCTTTCATTTCTTCTTACGTAAGCCTGCGCACGCAGTCGAGAAGACGCGGACTTGTGGTGCTTATCCCTGTCGGAGAGCCAACGTCGCATATTCATTCGAAACGATTGATTATAAAGCGTTTTAGTCGTCTCACGGTACGCGTGAATACGGGTAAGGTTCCGTTGGTAATGCTGCTACTTGTTTTCACGCCGAGAGTAGCCAAAGGTTACCTTATAAATCAAAATAAATTTAGCACTCGAGCCCACACACGTATAGCGCGTAAACGATCATATTACTCTTTTAAGTAGTTTTAAGTAGAGCATGTAATGGAGCGCGTGTAACGTTATTGTCCTCTCGATTGTTCGAAATTGTCGCAGGCCTAATCCACGATTTTTAAGAGGGGGGGAGAGAGAGAGAGAGAGAGAGAGAGAGAGAGAGAGAGAGAGAGAGAGAGAGAGATGCATTGAAAGTTAATCCTCGGAGTAGGTAAAAGACGAGACAAAGTATACACGTTCGCAGTTGTGTTTGGGATTTCATTTCATGGCGAACGTTAACAATTTATTGCATCATTAACGCGTAACTTCTACCAGTTTTTCACGTATAAATATCAAGATTCGAGATAAGCAAGAAATGACTCGACTTGAAGTATTGCACATTTTGCCAACGTTATTAATTACATGGACATTTAAGTAGCAGTTAAAATAGCATTCTTAAAATAGCATATTTCTCTGTGCACTTACATGTGAGAGCATTACCATGTGAAAGCCAGTCGATAAACTTTCGCGAAAAGTATCATAGATGCATTCCTGCATAAAAACACAATTGTGCATATCGGTTGAAAATAATGCAAGAGCGGTATCGCATAGGAGGGAAGGTATGATTCAGCTCTGTTCTCTTATAAGCTCGACAAATCGTAAGAGCCATTGCCGAGGGTCATTGTCTATTTGAGTACTAAGCTAAAAAGCCAATAACCCCCGACACTCCTCGCTCTTTCCGCTTTTCCCACTGCGAATCCCCAGAGCTCGAGAGCTTTTCCCCGGGATGGCTATATTTGCCGCTGCCCAAGCTTTCCACGAATTTTGGTTACGCCGCTAAATACCGATATGCATACGTAGATGCCTCTCTGTGTGTGTGTGTGTGTGTGTGTGTGTGCGTGTGTGTGCGTGTGCGTGCGTGTGCGTGCGTGTGCGTGTGCGTGCGTGTGTGGTACATAGATATATATGTATATTTAAATGCTCGACGGAGAAGAGAGAAAAAAGTGAGGCGCCTGTTGATCGTCGGAGCTTCTATGGAGCTTTTGTGCGTCGAGGCGCCATTCCGTGAAGGCCGATTCCTGACGCTCCATCAAAATACTCGGCACAAGAAGAAAGCACATTTTCTCTCTATAATCACGAGACCACATTTTAGCGCCTCGCGATTTTGCCTTTCCTTTATAATGGAGAACAGCGCGATTATGACTTGCGACGTTGCCCTCGGGACAGATTCGCGGGGGAAGAACCCGCCCGAAGAAGACACGTGTCAAAGGGAAACGTTAGAACGTAATGAAGACATTATTTTCGTATTTCGTTGAGAGCTCGTCTAGAGAAAAACAATAAGCGCGCAAAGTGAAAGAAAGGAGAAATAAAAAAAGTGAAACGACGGTGGTTACTACTTAACGTAAAGGGAGAATGAAAATTGAGCACTCGACGTTCATCCTGTGTCGTAGCAGAAACACGAGAAAATCCATTAGTTCCATCGTTTCTTCTATTCATTTCTCACTTAATGCCTTTTCACCGACATCTGCCGGCTTAAAAAGATGCATTATAAAAAATCAAAATTATAACGGTAAAGTCGCGATATTGATGGGGAAAATATAAAAGATGAGATCGCCAAAATCTCACTCTCTGTTCCTCTCACCCTCTCCTTTCCTACGTGAGTCCTAAAGCACCGGGGGGAAGGGGGTAAAAAAGAATTTTCCGCGAAAGCTTTTGAGTACGGGGTGAACTGCCGAAGGGGCGAGTCTAGTCGAATAGCAAAGTCTTCACGAGCCTTTCGTAAATATAAACAGCTCCGGTGGCATACTCAGGGCACTCGTGGTGTATCCTTCTGTTCCTCAAAGAGCCGTAAAAATGCGGCGGGTATTCACGGGGCATGGCAGAAATCCGACGGCCCATGACGACTGCGAAGGAGTGCCGCGACGATCCAAAGCAGGGGCGTCGCGAGGGAGGGGGAGGATGGGCGCGGGGCAGCCGGAACGAGATCAAAGACACGACACTAAGCAAACAAGCAACTCGTCGACTCTTTAAATGTAGCGCCAAGGCCCGTACCCTCTCGCCACCCCTACGTCGAGAGCTTCCCTTGCACCTATCCTCCTACTTCTATCGTCTCTCAACGCGGAGCCCAACCCCGACCCCAGCACCGTCCGACCGTTAAACACACTTGCGCGCTCGCTCAGGAGCGATCAGGAACTTTTAGCGTGTCTGCCACTTACGATGTGGAAGAGCCCTTCGGCTCTGCCGCCCACGCGTTACCACAAGCGTCGATGGACAGAGCTTTGAGGCTCCATTACTCGTCGCCCTCCCTGCGATTCTCGTATTACGGGGTTAGATGGACGGTAGGGTGGCAGGAGGGAAGGGGGGACGCGAGTCGATGCGCTATTCGCAAAGCTTTTGAAGCCGGCGCGATGAAGAGTCTTCCGAATGAATAGGAGATAGAGAGAGATAGGACTGGGATGAACGGGAGCAGTGTAAATAGTAACGCAAATTCCGTGATCGGCCTAAAAATATAGATCACAGCAACAGAGGGACAGAGAGAGAGAGAGAGAGAGAGAGAGAGAGAACTCGACGGAATTAGTCACTCGTGAGACTCGTTAATATCTCTGAAAATACTTCAGTGTCTCGCGGGCGTTCGCGTCGTAAATCCATCGGACGCTCGCAGCATAGAGGAGAGAGATATTGAGAGAGAGAGAGAGAGAGAGAGAGAGAGAGAGAGAGAGAGAGAGAGAGGAAGTGGTGATTCGCTTTGGGGTTTATAAGTTCCTCGGAAATCGAAATAATTATATGCACGCACACGTATACGCGTTCATAGATAAGTAGGTGGATGGGTGGGTGTCTGGAGGGTCGGTGGACGGCAGGAACAATGCGGCGATTGGCGGGAGGGAAGAGGGAGTCCTGAGCGGCGGCGGTGGAGGCACCGGACGCACCGGTGCCAATATCGAACCGAGGTCCTTAATCTCCGACTCGCTCGCTTATCTGGACTCTGGACTCGCGACCGGCCGCTCCTGTTAGGCGCTCCCGGCCTTATCACGGCCCCGCACTTCCGAGGATGATTTACGGCCCCGGGGCGCAAATGGAGCCGACGGCCTCTTTGATCGCTTATCGACGTCTGCCCGCGTACCTCCGAGAGAAATAAGCCTCTCGCTCCTGAGACTTTGTCGCGACCTTAGACTGTACCCGTTGTTACCCGATTTTACCTCTTCTTATTTCGCTCGTCCGCCTTAAACCCCCCTCCCCGACGCCTCCCCACCCACTCATCCCACTCATCCGCGTCCCTCGAACCCTGACGCAGCCCGACAATGATAGAACACGGCTGTGACGGGGATCGCCTCTCCTCTATCTACAGGGGACCGAAAACAAGGTGCTCAGCGCGAGAAGGATGGAAGCCACTCGTTTCCTCTCGAGCTCCATGCCATTCTCGACCTTCGTTACGTAACGCTCCCGTGCATGACAAATGTACGTGCTATTCTAAAAGAAATGACCTGGTTGACATGCGTAGCTAGGACATAAGGTCTCTTATTCTTGGCACTACGTTCCTGAAAACTGTCAAAAACTTGTATGTATATTTATAAATTCAGGCAGTTCTCCTTCTCTCTCTCTCTCCTCTCTCTCTCTTTCTCTCTCTCTCTCTCTCTCTCATTCTCCCTCTTATCAATGTACCGCTAGAACCACATACGTGCCATTCGTTCGACATGAGTCAAACGATCGTTCGCCGCCCAATAAAAAATCTTACATCGACTCCAGTAAAAAAACACCCACGAATGACTTCTGCGACCGAAGGAAAAATCTATTCCCTATATACGGCTTCTAAATGCAAGTTACTTTAGCTTTTGGTTTTTCCTTTTATATGGCATAAGCCTCGCGTGCGCTAATGACGTGTCAAGGAGGATTTTACCTCTTCAATTTTGCACTTCGGTGCTCATGCACGTCGTTGCGTCACGATGCACTCGTTCTCATTTTCCATTGGTCTTCGGCATTTATCTCTCTCTCTCTCTCTCTCTCTCTCTCTTCTACTCCGTCCCATCCTCCAGTCTTTGCCTACACCCTTGTCACGTCTACAGTCGACCGATACACGTCTGGGCTCTTAAATCGTCGACTTTTATAACCGTCGCCACTCATCGCTCAACAGACGACTGCATCTTCTCATCAGAGCATCGGTAATATTACTTTCACCTTTACAGCGCTCGAAAGCGAGTTACACCGAGGATGTATATTCAGTTTTCTTTTAATAAGCGTTTTTACAAGATTAACCAATCGCTGGAAGGTACTGGAGTATCATGAGCTCTGAATCGTGCTCGAAAACCTTATCAATATATCGTTATTAATGAGTAACATATAATTGTACTCTCGTAGCTATTGTCCCCTATAATACGACCTTCCAGCTTTATTTTATAATTACATCTTGTTTAAATACTGCAGCGAGGAGAATCAACTCTTGCTTGTATTTATTTGGAGGCGGCGGGAGAGGGGATTGTGCTGCGATAATAAGCGTTCACCGGCTTCCATATCTCAACTTTCTTAGGCGGGCAAAAGTAGCAAGAGCCGCGATGCACGCCGAAGTCTTTGATTCACGATCTTGTAATCGCGCTCTGCCAGTTGTGCGACAATTTTCAATCGAGGTCAAGCTCGTCGAGCGATGCGGATGTCGGCTGTTTAAAAAGCGCGTACCCTCCTTCTTACTTTTCTTTCGGAAACGAGAAGCTCAATCACGGAGCTATTCAACCTGTCTTTGTCTCTCTCTCTCTCTCTCTCTCTCTCTCTCTCTCTCTCTCTCTCTCTATATCTCGACCCTACATTCTCTGCTCTCGGGAATCAGGGTAGAATCGTACATTCCATGAAATGTGAAAGATTAAATGCAGCGACGCGTCGGAAAAAGATTTCTCAAGGGAAAAAATAAGAAAAGTACGAGCTAAGTCGGCTCTTTGAAGAACGAAACATAAATACATCACAAGGATAAGCGGTGCACGCGTGGAAAGCTACATTAAAAGTGAAGTAAGAAAGGACGCGAGCGAGGCCGTCGCGAAAAACCGTTTGGTTTCGGGCTCGCGCACACGAGGACGTTATTGCCACGCGTTATCGTCGTGACTGAGCTTCCATCGCGGAATCTTCCGGCCCGCCACTGGGCCCGCGTTGTCTTTGCCCGCATAAAGAATGATTCGCGAGCTTGCCCGGGACCGCCTCCTAAAAACTCGTCCTTAGGGCGTGCGTAATTAGTACCTCCCCGTACCGCGACTCCCTTCGGCAAAAGGGCTTCCAATGCCGAGCCGCCGCTAATTTCCCCGACGTAGAGCGAGGGTGCGGTCGCGAGTCCATAAGCCCCATTGTTCCTCGCCGCCTGCATCCATGCGATCATTTAAAAAAGTCTTCCATCTCGTACCGCGGCGCGAGCGCAGTCTCCTTTATGAGAAGTGTTCTCCTCGTCTTTCCTTTTCACCGGTACGCAAACGAGCGAACGCGAGTCGACGCCGACGCCGCCACGACCGGGCATAAATCACAAATTAATATCAAAGTGCAGGAGAACGGCCCTCCAACACCGACTTATTATTGCTCGCGAGCGATTGTAAAAATCTCTCCCTCTCTCTCTCTCTCTCTCTCTCTCTCCCACTCTCCCCCTTCCAAGTTAACTTTCGACACGCTCTTTCGACCCTCAATAAAATCTGATTGTCCTCCCGACAATCATCGAACCCCTACAAGAGGGATGAATAAGCTTTTTCCGCGATCGATCGCGAAATCTTTTCAATATACACGTGTATTCATTCAAAGTCTTCCTCCGATATTTACAATTGCTCCAGCCGTGTCTTTACCGATTTGATCCCGACCCTTCCTTATCGGGGCACTAGGAGTTTTATACTGCCACCTCTACACATCGACTCATTCCTCGCTTTGTATTATTCATATGATATAAATTTATGCATGTGTGTGTGGTCATACGCGTGTCGAATAAATTAATTTCGTATGTTGTTGCTATTACTAATTATAATTCAAAACATTTAGTAACTTAACGGTTTTTATTCTTGATACCCTAAAGCGATATTTTCGTTTTCTATTTTGTCTTGCTACAGATCGTCATAAGGTCCGATAAAGCTGTTTAATAGTCAAACTGCTAAAATCCAGACTGTTACGGTCATCATCCCCCTTCACCATCTCACACTCTCTGCCTTCCTCTAGCCATTTCAGAAAAAATCAGCCCATAATATTTTTTAATAATTAAATCGCAAGTTGAGATGCGAGGCTTAAATAAATAACAAAACATTAAGATTACAAGTTTTCCCATCACCTTGTAGTCATATTTAATTATTTCCAAAAATATATTATTTTTTTTACCTGCAGCCATTATTTTATAATCGAACATCATGCATAATCTTGAGCCTACGATTTTCTTTTAAACAAAAATAAATATCAGCACATCTTGTAAACAACTGTTAGGAACAAGCTTTCTGTCGCTCTCTCTATCTCTCCCCCTCCCCCCCCCCTCTCTCTCCTCTCTTTTACTCGTTAAGATAAAGCCTGACCCGCTTATATTGCCTTAAGTTGAATGCATGCGAATCGTAAATCGCTTAGCTGCACTACGATGATGATGAATAAAAAAAGGAAGTATGAGAAGAAACAAGTATGAGGCATTATTAGAATGAAAAATTAAGCAAGAACAGGGAGCACTAAAGATTCTAAAATCAATAAATCACAGGAAGGCCGAGCGAAAGCTTTTACATTTAAAAGGAAATCTCTGACCTCGGTATCGAGGGCTACTTCTCTCCAGGGCCTTAGCTTATGCTCTCGTTTTTTCTTTCGGCTGACTCCTCTCCTCTCGCCCCTCGGACCCATGACTCAGTAGATCCACGCTGGCATAGACTTTCTCGTTCTCGCGCACTTCGAGGCCCGCTTTGCTCCTCTGTTCATGCATGCGTGTGATTTATAAATGTGCGCGCTCGTATTGCATGTATGCGGGTGTGTGTACGGGCCGAGCGCGAAGCCGAGCGTTAATAAACGATCCGAGATCAAAGTACTGACGAGGCGATCTCTGCAGTCATTAGCGGCGATGAAATGAATCCCGAATCGTCGAAGCGTAGAACGCGAGCGTCCCAACGTATCCGACGAATTAAGACGTGCCTCTGTGCAAGTTTCATCCATCCGAGGCGAGAGAGTGAGCGAGACGAAAGAGCGGAGCAGTTAGAGAGAGAGAGAGAGAGAGAGAGAGAGAGAGAGAGAGAGAGAGCGGTAAAAAGAAAATAAATCTCGACAATCACCGCCATCATTATTGTGCCGCGATCGGATGTGCCGTGTGCTAGTTTGCACCGAGTTGCACAACGATATTTAATCGATGCGACTCATCCGAGAAGCTTTATATACTCTGCTCCAGCGTATTATGTCCCTACGATGCCGCTTATACATATATGGACCCGAGCCTAATAGAATTTTAATTGGAATTTTTTATTTTAAAAGAAGTCAGATAATACCAGATACACTCTGCGATAGATTCTTCTCACTTTTTTATAGGAATTAATTTGCTGGCAGTTGGCGGTGAAAAGCTGTATCGGCTCGTATGGTATTAAATTTCACGTACATTAATGAAAAGGGGTAGATGAGAAAAAGAAAGCTGCCAAGGCATTAAGGCTGAACATTTACAAAATCTCATTGCAACGATGCTATGTGCGATCAGTTATATTTACTCTGGACTCGACACGCGTGCTTCTATCATATGTAGAAATATATAATACGATACAGTCCGGCTCGTGTTTTTTATTCGATCGCTCTCTACGTTGTTCTTTTTCATAATGTATAAACGGATAGGTGAGCAACAGTTCCTCGAATTATTCTATAACCTTACAAGTTTTCACTCTTCCGTATCCTCCTATTTCGCATACCCACGCAAGAATTCTCTCGATCTTTTTCTATTTCACTATGCCGCCCAGTCCTTCTACCGCCATTATTCTCCTCCAGTTGTCTAACCATCCATCTCATTCGTACCTCAAAGTTGACGATGCGCGTGTAGTTACACGTGCTCTCAACCTTGAGGAGTCGAGGAGCTATTGATCATCGCGGTGAAATACTTCGTCGCTTCTTTCGCGCATTAAACAGCGTCGACTTCATAATTCTCATTTCCCCGAATTGATTGAGCGGTCGCGCGATGCTTTGTATTTACATTTGCACGATTTCACGCGCTATTATATCATCCGGGTATCTGAAGATCCTCATCAAAGTGATGCCTAATTGCTTATGAAATTGTCCGTAGACTACATAAGGCATGAAAAACAAAATTTGCTTTTCTTGGGTTGAGCAACTGGATTAAATAAGATGATATAACATACACCCGAGTCAAGTTAATTAGGGTACGACTTTGGGGGAAATTCACGCGACAATGATAAATTAAAATTTGAATGAGAAAGTGGAGCGGAAGCGCCCAAACTAAAATTAGCGAAGAAGGAAGGAAGCAACAAAGTTCGTGTAACTATCAATAGTATTTGTACCATAGAGTTGGGGGTCAACGATCCCGGCGCTATCTACCCAGAAAAATCACGTTATCGCACTCGAACAAAAGTATATCCGGTTGCTGAGCGGAAATCTTCCCCTGACGGAAGCTTCCCGCATCCACATACGCCCGGGCGAAATCTCTCCCTCTCGTTAAAAAAAAACGAAGGAAATAAATAAAAAAGCAATAATAATTATTATTATTCTTATGAACAAGATAGCATGACCGATTAGGCCGCAATGTACATGCATCGCCTTGCCTCGCCTCCCCTCTCATCGCGATCTCTGTTATTCTCACCCTCCGGCGGCACTCATCCTCTTTAAGTGACTCATTCTTGTTGTGCGGATGACGATCAAGATCTCAAAGACGAACCGGCCGATGTACGAAGTGAGAAGGCGAGGGGTGGAGCGGAGAGGCCAGGAGGTAAAGATCCGAGTGTAAAAAACTATAGAGGCCGATGCATTTGCGCTGGCGCGAGCAAGATGTAACAGGCCGATAAGCAATATGAAAAAGGAAACGCACACCCTCTGGATACTAAGTTGTCATGCCACGAATGTATTCTCCGCTCGGTCCTTTTCTTTCCTTCGCTCCCAGCCCTCGTTCAATTTCGTTCATTGTTCTTGCTCGTAGTATTCCGCGAACGTCTTTTTTCTATTGGAGCCAAAACTACGTCTGCCTCGTAGAACGAGGGACTGATTATGAGAACTTATGCAACCTGCGCCGATCGCATAACAGTGTCACATTGATAGACGAACGAGATCTTCCTTTTACCTTTTTTTCCTCGTTATTGGTACCAATTATCGATTTTTTTTTTCGATTGTTTTTTTTTTACCCAAGCAAACAATTATTCTGAATCAGTTGATGAACCATCTTCTTCCCTGCTCCGAGAATCTAACGCCACTCTACACCCACTCACAGGACTATTGTTGTGCAATCATGGCAACATTGAGAAGCCTCATTCTCTCTCTCTCTCTCTCTCTCTCTATATATATATATATATATATATACATACATATATACATATATACATATATGTATATTAATCATGGCCAATCAAATGTAATGTTAAATGTACTCACTTTATTCACGTCGAATTAAAAAACCGAAAGACAGGATAAGCTTCGGGACAAGGGCCGAGCCTTCGATACCGATTGGGAACATTATTTCGTCATAACCACTTTGAGGCTACATGCCTCAAGAAAATCTATTAGCTCTCTCTCTCAGCCCCAACGCTCACCTCTCACCTTTGGACGGTTCTACCTCAGGGCCGCAGACTTTCCGTTCCGTCGGCGCTCCCCTTTTTGCGCGCGAGCTACGGATGCGCTCTTGAGATCGAAGTCCCTCCCTTCCTTCCTCCTCTTCCTCCTTCTCCCCCTCCCATACATTCGCCAATCCTCATCCTCAAGACCGCGCGAGCATTCCGGGAGATCGAAACCGAGCACGCGCTCGATCGTCTTTGATTCTTGTTTCTCCGAACCGGACGTTGAGATACAGAAAGAGAGCGAGTGGGAGAGAAAGAAAGCAAGCAAAATCAAAGGACGAAGGAGCGATTTTAATGCACACGTATACACGTGAGACAGCCGCATGGACGACGCAAGCCTCTGACGTGTATACGTGCTTACCTGCAGGCTTACGCGCAGGCTTATGCATGTATACAAGTGCGTGCAAAAGTATTTGTGAGGTTTGGAGTTTTGTACTTGCTCATGCGTTGCTGAATAAGCGACTGTCCCTTTATTCCCCGCGTCCTCGCGTTTTTGTTTTTCGCGTCGAGGGGCTCACTGTGTGCGGCTACGCAGCACACGACGAGGAAACAGCGGCTCGGTAAAAGAGAGGGGGAGGCAAGGTAGAGCAGACGGAGAAGCGGACGAAGCTACGTTAATTTGCGGTATACTTCGATGGGCACAGCGCCGTCGGAACGGTAATCAAATTGCCGTCGTGGCTTTTTGTCCGCGTCGCGAGGCTTCTTATCGCACTCTACGATAATCCGATTGCGGATGAATCGGCGCGCGACTCGAGCCCGAACAGGCCGCCGACATTTTTCAGGGCTGTTCGTTGCGTTGGATCGGTCTGCCGGGGGGTGAGGCGGACTGGTAATTAAGACTCGTAGCGTCGGCCGGTAATTACCTTATTTTTCCTTCGTCTTTTTGCTTTCGAATGCGTTGGTGCGATACGGGCAGCGCGACTTTTCGGTTTTATGACCAAAATCAAAGGAGGAGATAAACAAGGCATTGCGAATTAGGCTTGTTCCGTGCGTACTCGGGATCGTTAATCGATTTCACGGACAGTTGATTGCCACGAGCTGGGAAGGACGGACGCCAGCTCACGGTAACCTGGCCGCTCAAAATAATGAATGAGCGCTAGATTTTAAAAATATTTTCAAAATATTAAATTAGCCTTTTAATCGCTCTGGTGTAATTAGATACAAATATGTTTATTAATAGAGGAGGATCGATTTCTCCTTTCATTGACTACTCGCTCTTGAGATCTTCGAGTCAGTGTTTTAATGGCTGGATGATATGGCCGGTATGAGTTACCACCACGTCCTAGAATAACTCCAATGGTTATTCGGTTGAAAAATCTCTCATCGCTCATGAGCTTCGGACCCCTACCTGTTACTCATTTAAATACTTATTCCGCTCAATCCGAATTTTGAACTTAGCTAAGTTATTCAAGATAAATAAAAAAATTTTACTACTTCTTTGGCTAACTCTTACCAAAAGGCTTGCCGATATGAACTTATAATGTTGATATTCCTCGAATAAAGTAGAAAAGTACAAAAAGCACTTGTGAGAGTAGTAAGTAAATAGTAGAAACAACCTTTTCGTACTTACGTAATACAAGAAGAAACATTCCTAGCTAAATTTTTTAAATTCACACTAACATTCTGTTGTAAGGAGCAAAAGAATGTCTTTTACATGCTAACGCAAATTATACATTAAATGCTTTTTTCTTTGTAATAATTGGTCGTTTTATTAATATTGATACAATTATAGGATTACTTTTTGGATGCTTAATTTTAAAAAAGCAAAAGCTTATTATTTTATTTTTTAAAATAGCGCTTTAATTTATATTCTTTGTAGACATAAGGCAAATATTTATTATGTCATTATGATATGTCACCTACATGTTTGATATATTGTTGATACTAACATCCTCTTAATACTTATAGATTTTCATAATGCGACGTACCATCGAAACCAACAACTATTGAACTGCTTAACAAAAATATTGATAATTTATTTTGTACAATAAGAGCGCGATTGTGAGCATTGAATGGCTTAGCGTTACGTGCTGTTTATCGGCGACGCTATAATGATGCATCAACGAAATCGAAAATTGTAAACGCTCGTAAGTAGAACGTAAAAATAAAAGCAAATGTGTGATTATACAAGTGAGCGGAATCATCGGTGTTAACAAGTCGAAACACGTCTTTGAAAAACGTTGCAGAAGACGAAAAACGACGGGGATAATAATAGTCTACGATAGTTTTATGCAAGCAACACAATGGGTCAGTCGCTTTTTACGGTAAGCAATAAACCTAAAAGCACGAAGACAAAAAGCCTAGGAATAATTTAAGAGCAGTATCTAAACTCACCCCTCGTTCAGCCTGCAGCTGATCCTCGTGTCCCATGAAGTTCGGCATTGCGGTGAGGTTGTACCTCAGGCCCCGACAGAAGGACACGCCGAGCCGCTCGCACTTGGCGCTCGAGCCCTGGTGACCGAGGCCCCAGGCGCTGGCCGTACCGACGAGGGCCGCGGCCACAAGGAGGGCGACCGCCCCCGTCGTCATCGCGCTACCGGTCTTGATATCTTGCTCTTATGGCTATCTATCTACGCCTATGTATTTTTCTTTCTTTTATATTAATCTATCAATTCACACGCATGTATGTATATATGTATATACGTATGCGTGCACATGTGCGTGCGTGCGTGCGGGCGCTTATGTCTTGCGTGGAGGACTACCAGCGGGGCGCGCTCATCGATTACGGCCCACGCGAGCCTCTCGGCTCGGCACTCGGCGAGGTACTGATGCGGCCGCCGGTCGAAACGTGCGCCAGCAATGAGCGGCCGCCTTCAGCCGGAGCCTCCGCGGCGCCGCTGTCGCCCTGGTGGAGGCCGGCGGCGAGAGAAGTGGGAGCTCGCCGGTAGTCTCGGGAGAATATTGGCGGGGGGTGCCGGCGATTCGATGGACCGCTGGACTTAGCGGTCGGTCGCTGCCATGGCTTCAACGACGACGACGACGACGACGACGACGACGACGACGACGACGACGACGGCGATGGCCGCTGAGGCGGGAAACAGATGCGCCCTAGAGTTTCACTTGCATTGCGGAGCTCCGGGGCTCCTACCAAATCGGAGCTTCCTTCTTCCTGGCCTCGCGTATCGGCCGATGCGCGAATTAAAGAAAGCCAGCTCTCGTCGTCGGATGCACCTCAAAGCCTTACGATGCTTTTGAATCACATGGAGATCGTTCCTCTAGATTATTACGACCACCGTCCCTCCGCCCACCTCTTTCTCTCTCATTCCACATTCTGCATGCTAGTATTAACTAATGTAGTCCTAATCGTCGTTCATTTACATACCCATATCCTGATAAGCCAACTATTTTCGAATGGACATTCCTCACTTCTGCTTTCACAAGCGTACGAACTCTTCTGAGCCCGTCGTATAATGTCCGACTCGTCATATCAGTATTTAATCTGTTAATGGGTCAAGAACCAATTATGTTTCGGGCAAGTAGAAGCTTCCGTCCTATGAAAATAATCTATTGATTATATACTTAGGCATGTTAGGAACACGAAATTCGAGTAAATGCTAAATATGAAAACGCTATAATCTGCGTCGCTAAAGGTTTAATTCGTTTGTAAAAAAAAAAACACATAAGATTTACTATCGAGAAAAAATACGTAGCAAGGATAGCTTATCCTACCCAAACCAGTTAGGCTCTTAAAAGGAAATAAAACTGATATGAACCATAATCAAGCATCCGTGAATATTGATTATGTGAGAATGACTGTTTACAATAAAATTGAAATAATTAAATTGAAGTATGTAGAGAAGGGAAGAGATTGGGAAAGAAAAGAAGAGGAAAGGAAAGAAAGGAAAAGAGACAATCTGGGAGTAAGAGAAATAAGGAGGCATGGTAAAAACGTAAATGGATAAAGAGAGCGTGGTTCGTTTCGACCGGTGGCGGCGGCGGGGGGGGGCGGGGGGCGGTGTCGGAAGCAACAAGAAAGGCAGATCCGAGGGGCGAAGCGAGAGGGGATATTCAGTTTGTTCGATAGGGTTTCGGTATTCTCGGACCTCTGATATTCACGCATTTCGAGGCCATTTTTTCTTGAATGTGGTCCTTTATTGGCCCCCTCGCTCCGTTCTTCGTGTCCACGTTCCTTCCTTCCTTACTCCTTCATCTTTCGAGCCGCTCTCTTTTTTATGTGCGTGTCTTTTTTCTCCTGCTCCGCTTTTATTCACGAAGGACCTATTATTTCGAAAGAGCGAGTGAAATGGAATTTTAGTTCTCTCGCTTAGTTTTGCTCGCGGGATAATAATTAGGGGTCGTGGGCCGGGTCGGGACGCGGAGCGCGAGAGGTGAAATGGTGAAGTGGACCTCTCAGCTCTTTGATGTGAATCGCGAGGTTGCGTATGCGATTCAAAATTCAGGCGACCGTTGAAGATGATCGAAACTTTAAAGAACTCTATGCGGCCTCACCTCGGAAAAGCTTAGGGCGACTGCGTAGCATCCGCTTGACAATTAGTTACCAAACACTTGGCGTGATCGCATGGTGATCATTGATACGGAATTGTTCCAAGTCAGCTCGATATCGGCCAATTGTATTTGGCATTGCGCTTATACCCATTATCAACTTTGATAAATAAATGATTCGATATTCGTAGCGCTTTTGATGAGATACCGGGCGGATGCCTTATTTCGCTTAAGCTCCTATTACCAGTCATATGTTTATTTATAAATATTATCTTTCGAGCAAATCGTTATGTAATACATAACGATTGTAAATTTACTCCTAATTTTCGAATTATCGAATATTTAAATAAAAACTTTCTTGGTGTATATTATAGTTATATTATATGATTGAGAATTCGAGTAAATATTTCATTAGGAGAAGAAAGCTGAACATTCCGATGATGCGTATTGACACAAAATGCAACGTCATATTTTATCGAGCAATGTCAACTACGTGAACATACAGGAAGCTGAGCTTAGTCTTCGTTAATTAATTTTCATTTTTCATTACCCAGAAACTACCGGATACTTAAAGCGAAATTAACTTTCCAAGATTAGAATTTTCCTAATTAAATTTCGATCTAGCTATTAGATATTATATCTTTCGATATCACCTTATAAGTATCCAGTACAAGAACACAACTTTGTAGAGCTGAACCTCATATAGGAATTCACGAACAGCTTATTCTTCACAAATGTCAGCCATGAGTCATAAAAGGGATAGCAGCAATTTCCCGCGTGCAGAAAAAGTTTCTTTACCCGAACTATAAATATAATTACGCGACTCGTTTATCCAAACATTGATTCAAAATGCCATAAAGCTCGTGGGAACACTCTATGAAAAAGTGTCTCATAACATTAGCATTTCGATATACGGTGTCATTCTACATTTCAATTATAGCCACAAATTCGTACGTGCTTACAATAATTATATTATCCTGGAATATAGATTTTTGATAAAATAAATACGAGTGGATGGGGGAGCCTAACAGTGTTCGTGTCTCTTATCTAACATGAATGGTAAAAATAACAAGTCTAGGAGATAGGATGACGTTCTCGGACCTTTTAGAGCTAAGCTGGGCTACTCCATCATAATGATGCGGAACAGCTTAGCAGACATTAGTAGAATGCTCAGAAATCTGTAAGGTATTTTGTCATAACAGTATCTCTGACAACGAGAGAAATTTTTCCTCATCCATTTCACTCAACTTATCAGCTTCATCAAACAGTAGAGGTGATCTTTACATTTAAGCCTTCGCTCACTAGACACTTTATAAGCTAAATTCAATAGTAACGAGCGCAGAACGAATTGCAAATCTTTATAATCCCTAGAAGAAAGAAGCGAAGATAGACGCGGAGTTGCTTCGGGTAATGCTCCAGTCAAAAAGACTTATGCTCTGTGAATTAACAAAGACAAAAAATGTTTATATGCAAATAAAAATTACATAAATTAAGCTATCGTATACAAATATTTTTTAACGCAAAAAATATTACAATTTTTTTTATATTATTATCAGTAAAATTAACAAAATCGTAAATTTATTTGATTTTTGAAAGCATTAAATTATTAAAGAATTTTAATCTTGATATGGGATTCCTTTATGAAATAGATACATTCTCCTCTCTTTTATTAGTGACGAATGAAATATTCATTTGAGTTTTAATTGATTTAAACCTAAATTTATAAACAATTTTCAAAAGGTGCTTTTAGCAATACAATTTTACAGTTATTGATTATGTTCATAAAATTATTATTACTCATTAAATACAAGTTTTGAATATTAATTTCTTCGAGGCTTTTGTCTCCTTTCCTAATTATCCTTTGAAAATACTTTAATAAAGCCTTACAATATACAACTGCATTATCTTTATTAATATTTACTGCCTTTTTCTTGAATTTTAAATATTCTGAAAACTAACAAACACCCGACTCGAGTGCTGCAAGTCATTACCAATTCCGTGACAATTTTTGAAAGACGAAAATTTATTTTAATGTTTTTATTTTTTTTTTAGATTCAGTATGGTCGTACGTACGCAAGTCGTCGATGACAAATTCCAATAATTTTGTGTTCCTTTGTACGAGAACAAAGTTTATTATCATGAAAAAACCAAATAATCGGTGTTTAAAGAGTGTTCATAATTGCAAATTCTCGTAATCGAGAAAAGTTATGTAATGTAAATTCGGAGGTTGTCGTTAGTAATTGTGGATAAGTAATGTGCTTTAGGCACACAAAAACAAATTTTGTCAGCTACTAAGTTTAACTTAATTGTCTCTCCCGCACTTCCAAATCCTATGTTTTTAAATAGAATGCGACAAAGTGAGAGCGCTTGAATATCTTACAATCTAACAATCACAGATGATACATCACTAAAGAAAACAAATTTATTACGACAGCCTCCGTTTTTGTCATTTTAAAGGATGAATTCTTGATATAAAGTTCATATAATTAAGAATATAGTTTAAGAATCATAATTCTAACGTTACGTCCGATGCGTTGAACTAGACTTTTCTTTTTAATTAGAAACGTTTACGGCAATGTTTACGTGACTCTTACGTGAGAAACAAGAGCAGAAACAAGAAAATTTTTAAGGGCAATTAAAAAAAATAGTTGTAGTGATTGAATGGAAATGCTACACATATTGCAATCATTAAATGCTTGATATATTCATAGTAATAGTTTAATAGAAATTTGAAATGGATAATAGGATCCCAACGATGGTAGAAAGGCAAATAAGTAAGCAAGTCTCGGAGGTACAAAACATCCGTCAAATATTGCAATCGATCGATTTGGCGTAAGGAACGTAGCAAATAACGTTTGCTATCCACGATACGATTGCTCCTGGCCCACTAACATGCGGGTCCTTGAATATCGAGCAAGTTCGCGTTTTATAATAAGCTCGGCTTAAAAACTTTATCTGATTATCCATCTGGTGCATATTGTTGAGCTCAAGTTGCTGGGAGGAAGTTTTTTCGTGCATAGGCTTTTGTACCCGCGCGATTTATTTCACGAGGTCACAATAGGCAAACTCTACGGGGCCACTCGCTCTTTCTCTCTACCCTCTGTCTTTACCGCCGCCGCAGCCCCCCCCCTCCTCGCCCCTCGCCCTAGGCCTCTCGACTACCGTCGTGCCACCGTACATTAGGACGATCCCAGGGGCTCAGCGCCAAAGCCAGCAGCGAGTAACGAGGACGGTCTCGAGTAGGCTCTAATATATTCCATTATACTGGCTTTGACGCGGCCTCCTGGCTCATTCATTGCCACCGCTTTGTTCGGACATCCTTGACCGCGACTGCGCCGAGATAATCGGCGATAGGCGAGCACGAAATCTATCGGCTGCGGATGGTCGAGTGGCGCGGGCATCGCACGATTCGCCGATGCTCGCCTCGGTCCAGGCGTCGGCTCGGAGCCACTCCGCGACCCCCGATGCCGCACTTTCTTCGACCGTCGAGCCCTGGGCATTCGGTCTCGGCCGGATTAGAATCCGAGATCCCCTTCCCCCGGCCCTCCACCGATTTTACCGCGAGCTCACCGGATCTTTTTTAGTCCTCGAGTGAGCTCGAGTGCTCGGATGTGTGCGCCCCTCTCTGCCCCTCCTCGCCATCTATTCTTCTGGCTCGCTATTTGCAGGAGGCTTCGAAAAAAAAGTGCTCCTGCCACTTCTTTTGCTCTCTTTATCTTCGTATTCTTAATTAGGGACTAATTTAATGATGCCTTTATTTTGAATGGCTAATAACTGATCGGGTTTGTTACTTAATCCAGTATCGGCTTACATGTGAATGAAAAACGTCCTTGTGAACGTCTACTGACTGTCGATTGCAATGCTTTGCCATCGGTCAAATCGGATGCATTGGTTTTTCTGCTGACAATTTTCCATTACTGCATTGTTTTTCCCAGGAGGTGTAGGCGTCGAGGCGAATGTACGAATGGTAGCTCCATTGAAAAGTTATGCAAAAGCCTAAGCATAACAATTCTACTTGCGTTAGAGAGTACGAGGAGTTGTGCCAATGGAAATTCTAATGCTTTTTGACACAGTAAGAATCAAGGACCGCAGCACAATAAAAAACGGGCACCTCGACATCTCATTTTCGTAGCCAAACAATGGACAAAAGCAGGAGGACAGAAGGAGGAAAAAGGAATGACCCAAGAGAGAACTTTGAAAGCGAATAAAGAAAGGGATAGAACTGCAGAGGTGGGAGCCTTTTTTCGAGGAAGACTCATAATGGCCCGCGAGCGAATCTCGCGAAATCGCGACGGCCACCGCGGCATCCTTCTGTCGCAGAAAAGCAGCACTAAATGGCATCACTCAAACGCTTGTAACGGTACAAAGCGCGTAATTAGCACTCTTGCGTCCACTACCGATGGATGAGACAGAGAGGTAGATATATATTTATATATATATACATAAGCATTGAGGGAGTTAGTGAGAAAGAGAGAGAGAGAGAGAGAGAGAGCGAGGCAGGGGGGAGTTGCGTCGGCCGGTGGGATCAAAGCGCCAAAGGGAGTCCTGGTAACCTGTCACGCCAGTTTCTTTCTCTCTTCGTCTCTCCAGCTCTCGGTTCGTCTACTAAATTTTTTCCTTTTTTTTCTGCACGCGTTCTTTCGTCGTCTCTCGAAGATGAGCATCTTTCATTATATTTCAGTACAAAGTACAAAGTGTGTGTTTTTTATTCGATCTGTCTCTCTCTCTCTCTCTTCCTCTCTCTCCCTTTCTCTATTTATTTCTCCTTTCTTGCTCTACACTTTTGTTAACAAAATTTTAGAAAAGTAATCTGCAGTATGTCACCCCCATAATCGTCGGAATGCTTCAGTTTTTGTGAACTCCCTTATGCGCTTTTAAAATGCTCGGCGAATTTCACAGTCATTATTCCGAGTTTATGACAGTCGCTATTTTCGGAGCTAATGCAAAATGTATCCTAGTTAATTTTCCGTTCTCCAATACTCTTATAGATGTATTCGATATTAGATACTATTATATATTTTTTAAAATACTATTACATATTTTTTTTAAATCTATATGGACGAAAATCTTCATAAATTGAAGATTACCTTCAGAAAATCGATTAATCTTTATTAAAATGTTTGAATCCATAAAGGTATTCGAAACTTTGTATTATAATTGATTGTTGTTCCTATTATAACTAAGCAATTACAAAGTATTTCTATTCTAGTTTTAGCAAATATAATAAATAATTTAGTAAATTGTTGGTAAAAAGTTTAACTGTACTTTAAGAAAATTTATTTTTACATTTTTTCAATAGGCAGCTCTATTACTTGTGTCAACTTTAAAATCTTTGAAATTTGTTTACAATCATATTTAAAGAGCACTACATTATTTATTTACAATAAAAATGTTATTTTAGATAAGTTTAATGTTTGTTTAATATTTATTTATGTGTTATCATGTTTTGCAATGAAAATGATATACTATCAATAGATAAAAGTACAATTGCCTTCTTCTATATATATATGTATACTGTTGGGAACATTAAATAACATTAAAAAATCAATATTCTACTAAAGAGTGAGGTTTGATGATTAATTTATGATTTAAATCATGAATATGATAGTGAAGTGCAAATACAATTACATCGCTAAAACGGATTTCGACGATTTTGCGTAGCCTTTGGAATGAAGATTATTTACTTGAAAGCCAATGTGGTCAACTATACGTATTAAATTCCATTTTAAGACGACGATGATTATTAGTGTATAATCGGGAAGAAAGCTTTATTGCTTCTCAGTGGGACTTGTCCGTGAAACGTTGAAAAAAACGTTATTAATTTTAATTCCTTGGATGATGAAACGCAAATAAAATATTTCAATCCGAATTTGGTTTCCGGGTCACGTTAGAAGCAGGATATTTGAATATTCTCAGGCTGGCAGAAGAGTACAGGTAGTCACCGGCAAGAGCTCACTAATAAAGCGCATAGACCGTGAATAAGCATCGTATTCGCACAAAGGACATTCTATTCCAAATATTCGTAGCGTAAAATCTTGCGAGAGAGAATAAAATAATTTAGGATTCCGTCGACTTTATTTTCTAGAATGGGACTTAAGTCCGATCCACTCACATGTGCGTACACGTATGTAGGCTACTAGTGCGATCCAAGGCAGGTGAGGTGACACGATGCAGGGCTTCAATATTAAGTTCAAGTAATAAAAGAGAAAGACCAGCTCGAAGCTCGCCATTTCCAGTCTCCGCACGCTGAGCCGACGGCCCGAAGCGGAGGTCTTTACTTGGCGCGATACGCTACGATTAGGGCTTGAAGTGAAAAGTGATCTGGCCAAAGCTTCCCCCGGTCGCACTCGCCGCATGGACTCCCTATGGACGTAAGCGCGCGCGCGGCGACTGGAAAAATTCTGCTCGGTCCCTATCCTTTGTCGAGCTTTCAACGTGGATGTCCACGGCGGCGGTCCAGTCGGTGACAGAATTCGGTCCGATGGGCGTGACGAATGGATGCCGAATTTTCCGGGGCCCCCAAGAGAAGGAGCCCGGAAAAAGCCTCGAGCCCACGTTGGCTGGCGAATAAAGGACGAAGAGCGCAACGGGATCTCCATGGTCAATGAGGCCCGGAGGTACAATGCTGGCGAAATGGGCCTGCGGAGGGACCGATTTTCCGCGTAGGTGCGAGACTGTTAAAGGAAACTTGGCAGCTACTCCTGCCTGACCCCCGACCCCGCTCACCCGCCCCCTCTCTCCCTCTCTCCTACGGAGAGATTGCGGAGAAATTGAGTGGTATTGTCGATGGCTGAAGGATGCTTGATCGGCTCTAACGAATTCGACATCCTAGAACCACTGGTGGGTGCTTTTTTTCCAGTATCCAAGTGCTGGTCAACGCGCCTGTGTATTTTATATTTTGGCCGAATTTCCTGTAGCGAGCCAGCGCCGATAGGTCCGACCCGTCCTGTCCTTCCTTACCTAAGTCGTTCATTATATCCTCCACGGATGACTAATGCGGGACTTTCTTTGGAGCGCTTAATATCCTCCCTCTCTCTCTCCCTTTCACCAAACGTATTACATGCAAATTTGTCATCGCTCTCAGATTATTACTTTTTAAAATCTTAGTTCTCGAATTTATCGACTGACTCGGCCGCTCATGGTTTTTCGAAGTGTAAAAAAGTCCTCTATACCTGTACGCTACATTGTTCAAAGTATTTCCAAGGACACGTTCGAAATTTATAACTCAATCCCCGATACAGAAGATCAATGACTGCAAGATGAATATCAGTTGATGCACGAAATCGTCAATATCACAAAATTTTAACTATTTCCCAATTTTTCTTTCATGGTCATCTTGGCTATTTTTTCGTCGCTTCTGTGCTGCATTTAATTATTTATTTTGGCCATGTAACCAACTAAAAGAGCATATCGAATTCATTGCTTGTTAATTCAAGTAGCTGAAAAATGCATGAAGCATCTCTCGACACGAAAATATAGAGTTTTGCAATTGCGTATTTGTAATTCAAGATTTCCTTATTACCGATATTCGTCAGCGTTCCTCTATGCGGGTTTTTTTTAACGATAAGCCTTCTCATTGAGACTGCGAGCCGCATCCGGCGAAGGGCAAAGGAGTAGCGAAAAAAAGGGGGAACGAGGGGGCCGTGAAGCCTTGTCTACGGCAGTCGCAAGGCGCTCTGTATAATTTTGACTTCTTCCTCAAAAGCGAGACAATCAGACGCGTCGAAGTCACCGAGCCGGAGCGGAGACAAAAGGCTCCCGGTCGCGTAAAAAAGTCCTCCGCGGATGATCTCAGCCACGTCGTTACGCGCTCGTTGTGCTCGGTAAAAACGGGGGTTAGACGATGAACGGGTTGGCGAGTGAAGGTTTTGGTTTGCTGGAGAAATGAGACCGTAGGATGGGAAGGAGACGGGGAGGACGGGCATGTTAGAGCAGGCGGGAAGGGGAGGGCGAAAGCTAAGCGTCACCTCCAGCGTCAACGCGACGGAAGTTGAGGGGGCCGAGGGCAGGCGCGAAAGAAGTTCATCGCCGTGGGCGGGGGTCGGAGAGGGGGTGGGGCAATTAAGTTGGGCCTCCTGGCCTGTTTCATTGGATGAGGACGAAAGAAGAAGAAAGCCAGCCGTGAGGTTGACGAAGTCGAAACGGGGTGGACGGGGCTGGCGGGGGAGAGGAGTCGGGGGGGGGGGGAGGTAAACGCAGAAGAAAGAGAAGGAGGAGGCGGAGGAGGAGTCGAGATTGATCGCCCGCTGGTTTCGGGGGCGCATCAAAAACTCGTCCCCGTTCGCGCGCCGCGAACATACAGAATTCGTCGGTGGGAGACTCGCCGCGACCGCACATGTAAAAAAGAGAAACGCGTCCCCGGGCAGGACACCGCGGGACTTGTTATCCCGACCTGTCCTTCTTCGTCCGCTCCGGGCGCTTTTGTCTCTTCTCCTGACTCTTCACCATTCTCCGCCTCTTGCCGTTCACCCACCGTCGCCGGACGCTTCTTCCTGTACAGGAGGGAACTGCACTTTTTCGGCCGACCGCGCAATTTCGCTGATTTATAAGGAAAGACGGGGCCCTCCCTGCTCTGGCTCTTTTTTTTCGTTACGCAATGGCAATCCCAAGGTTCCCGAGATCTTCGTTGCACTCTACCAAAAGAGGATTGCGATTTCGTCGACTTTTTCCTACCGCTTCTTCAGACCGGTACGCTCTGCAATTATTGCAGTTTATGCGTCAGTTGTTTTAAGGCTTAATAATGTTTTTAAGTACTTTCGAGAATTCGCACTTTCTTTCAAGAATCTCGATTTGGGGAATCATTCAAATGCCCATTGTGAATTGGCTTTCATCGTGCTCACACAAATACAAGTCGTCAATAAATTTTAATGAAAATCTTTTTTTGTCCTGCGTGAGATATTCTTCCGATCCATCAGATTAATGAGAAACAGCTGATGCTTGTAACGAGCAGTCACCATTATTACATACGAAACCAAAGCTTGAATATTTTATTCACAATACTTTCGTTACAATGGGACTATTTTAATCAAGCAAACTTGAATCTTAAAGTATCTCAATGCTGGGATCAAATTTCAAATAAAATCATCTACTTTTTTTTTACACTTTTCAATTTCCAAGCATCTATTTGCTAAACGAGTAATTACAACTTTAGTTATCGTTTCAGTAACCTCACCTTTGCATATAGTTTACGTGTAAGTTTACAATTTACAAATCCCATTAATGGCAAGTGATATACTGCGTTTAATACAACGTCAACACGTGTAAATTTAATAGCCGTCGTTCATGGGCATTAGATCATAGCTGGATTTATTTATTATACCCTATTGACTGAGTTTTATATATATAATTAACGCTTGTAACAAAATTCAGCTTTTGAATTTTCAACTTTTATGCGCGCTCAAATTTAATTAACACCATTTTCAAAAGCAAATGTTTTCAATAATTGGTTCATCACTTTGGATTCGGAAAAAAGTACAATAACTTTTTTCCTTGAAGAAAAAATGATTCATTGTCACAAATAAAGAACTTTTATGAGATTTGCTCTAATAAGTACGTATAAAAGGAAATATATGTATGCACATACATATTTAAAATTAAAATAAAAATTTTTTTATAGATCCTGTATGAAGCTGTTTGGGAAACGTCAACGAAATTCAGTTTTTGCAATGAACCCCTTTTTTATCTTCTTTCATAATTAATTATGATTTTTAAATTAACATTTCAAAAAAACATTGCTTCAAACTTTGTTTTTAATGTAATTCAAGGAAGACCATGAGTTCTGTTTGCGCATACTTAAAATTACTTTTACATCGTCTTATTGTCAAAATCTCAAAAGTGTCGACACTCGACTCCGAAAATTTGGCATTAGCATTGCATGAAAAGATTTTACTTATATTCTCGTGTAGTCGCCTCTTGGATGCAGCTCTATTCTGACAAATGAAGCCACCAGAGAGCCAAAGAACGTCAACGCCAAATCATGCCAAGGATCATTACGTACGCACGGGCTTAAAGGTCCGCGTCCCGTGAGCGCGATAAATGGAAACTGGGATAATATCGTAGACGACCAGCGGCCAATCGTTTTTCCGAAAGGACGAATCAATTAGTTCCGGACCGTACTTCTTTGGAATTTCCTTTGATAAGCCCTCGGCGCGCGGCCGTGGCGAATACGGGGTGGGGATCGGGCCGGGAGCTGTTGAATAGGCCCGGTAAAAACCTCGAGCGCATCTTCGAAAAGCGTTTTGTCTCCCTCCATTCATGCCGACGGGCTGCCCGGCCGGGAGCGACCGGCTCGGATCATAGGGACCACCCTCCTGAGGATTCTGCGGATTAGCCGTGGACGTTGAAAAGCGAGCCTCCTCGACGCCGATTCGGAAACTCGCTCGGATCATCGTGCGATGAATGCTCCTTTTGGTCCGGGGATCCCCGATCAGTGTCCGGGATGAGAGGATTCGTCGGCCCGAGAAATCCTTGCTCTTCGTGCGAATTTCCTGTCCTCCACGTGCCCCTCCATTAGTAGCCGTTCTGAGATTTTAGCCTCACTTATTTCTCGCAGCTGGAGCCACACGAGCTCAACCCTCAACTAAGCGCGTACCCACTCTATTAAGCGATAAAGAACCGGTGTCTTATATTCAATATGACCGTTTAATGTGCAACTTCCTTTTGCACACTTGTAAATAGCCTTGCACACGTGTGCACGCATCTAAAAGGTGCACCAGCATAAACTGTCCACTGGAAAGGAATATTTCTTGGACTTTCTTTCTCTTTTCATATTCATATATATATATCTATTTATTTGTCTATCTGTCTCACTCTTTTCTTATATTTTTAAAATATTTTAGACCATTTTCTGGTTCTTTACTCAAACATAAATTGCCATATTGCTAACTTACGCGAATACAAAATTTTCACATTTTCCAAGCCTTTCTCATGCTAATATTATCGTTTTACGAAGTTTCAGTACGAGTAGTCAAACCTTGCACGTACTGAAAATCTAATTTTTCAATCATCTGCATATATACGCTTGCACTGCGTTGAGATTTGCATATTCTTAAAAAGCGATACACAAGGATAATGTGTCATTTTAAGCAACTTTTATCAACAATTGTTACTATCCCATTGTTTTTTATACACGACACTTCGATGGCGTACGAAAATTGTAATTTACGAACTATGCCTTTAGAAGTAGTTAAAAAATAATCGTTAGTGAATTTGAAATGTAAATTCAAAATAAGAAAAATGATTTGAAGAGGCTTGTGTCAATTACGTCATCGTTTGTATATTTTCAGAAGTAAGGAGGTTATCGAAGAAGACTTTTTTTAAAGGACAGAAAAATTCCCTACCAGTAAATAAAAAATGAAATGATAAATTGAAGAAAAGAATCATAACGGCGATAAAGTAGGTCAGAGGTATCGAGGCCCAGGTAATCGCATTGCGGAATATCGACAAATAAATAATAAATCACGCGGCTCGCGGAGAATGAGCGTCGCGAGGAATTGAAAATAACGTCGATAATGATATTATCCTGCCGTCTGTGGGAGCACGTCCATGTACGACCATGATAATGGGTAAAGACCGAAGAGCGCCTTTGGAACAAAGTCAAAGCCGACGCACGGCAGCGAAAGACAAAGCAAAAACGGGAATACGCCGTGGGCCGTCGGGACGACGCCAGACGAGCCGAGCATCGGCAGTTGGAGGTGGAGCGAGCGAACTTCGCATCACGCTAAATTATTTCCTCCAATAACAAAAAGGACATCATCATCAAGGGGCCGCTGCGAGCGCCCCGGGGATAATTCAGAATGAAAACCTAAGATTAAAGTTTTACCGTTCCTTTTTGCGCCTCGGCGGACGAGAGGCGCGCGGAGCCTAAGCGTCCCCGAGAACACTTCCAGCTCTGGCATAACCCGAGGAGAGTCTGCCTCGAAGAATGAGAAAAGGCGAGCGAGCGGGAGTGAGTGGAAAAGGTGGCTGTGAAGAGGAGATCACAACCGCAGCTGAGCCAAGATGATCTAGCGCAATTGCAGGAGCGGTGGGTGATTAAATTCATGGGCGTATGAACAAAGGCAGCTAGACGATTTTTAACTTTACTCTGGCCTTTGCCTTTTTATTATTGTTACGCCGAACTCGCGTGTTCAAAGTAGACCCGACTAGAAGTAAACGATTTTCAACGCGAAAACTTCCGCGACGTCTCCTTTCCCGCCATTTCCACGATAAGACAAAATTGCCAAGTCTTCTAATCCGAGTAGGAAAACACGTTTTTCCGCGAGTTATTTGGATTTTGCCAATAACCACATTTGGAAACAACATATTAAGCCTCTATTCGTAATACAGAAATATCCTTTCGCTGTTTTATTCGCCATTGCTATAACTGTAAAGTGCACGCGCAACGTAACAGAAGTGTAATTGATTTTTATTGCGCTTGTGCACCTGCATATGTTACGAACTCGCGAGGCGCCAGTACGGAAAATTTCATTATGTATAAGGGCAAAAAGTGCACGTGCTTATGCTCGCACTATGATTGCTTGTCGCTCAAAAAAATAAAGTTCTATATGCATTTACCGAGAATCGCATAGTGTAATAATTTAAAAAAAAAACTGACATTCGGACAGATGTCTGTTTTTATTTTTGTCTCAATCAGGTGCTCCTGCCTCATTTACAAAATTGTAGTCTTAATTTAACACGTAAACGCCAGAAAGATTAGACTGACAAGTGTCCATTACTTGTTTTTGCTTATTAAAAATTTTAACCACGTAATACATTGTTGAATATTTATATAATTAGGTAATCAACATAATACTTCTTCAACCTTAATTAGTTTTATGAGTTCTACGATATCGAATGTCGATTTGCTTTAACAATCTTTATTTTACAGCACCGCTATATTAATTACCGAACGTATGATTTGATAATAAAATTGTGAATTTTGTAATAAATTCACATATTTATTATTTTTCAAAATACATCACTTTCCTGGCTTACTATCACTTTTCAGATTTAATATAGCATACAAAAAAACTGTATCATATATTTTGGGGCCATTGTATAATATTAATATTCTTTAATGAAAAAAATAACCTTCGTTTTATAATACTACGAATAAAACGTTACGATCAGACTTATAAAAACGAAATATAATATACTTCTAGACGATTTTTTAAATACAACTTTAATTCCCAATATTGATGTATGCTGAAGCGAAGTATCTACTATGTGTAGCAGGTAGAAATGACAAAAACAAAAGAGAGAGAGAGAGAGAGAGAGAGAGAGAGAGAGAGAACATACAACAGAAGAATAAGGACGATTAAAACATAATATTGAGACATGAACACTACCAAGCAACCATTTTAAGTTAATTACAATTTGAAAATCTCATCAGGATACATAATAAAACTATTAATGTCGACACACGATAAATGTTATAAAAAATTAATTAAAGTTTGTAAATTACAAAAGGAAAATGTAACTTAATCGTTTATACACAATCAAAAAATCAACAATACGCGTGTGTAAGTATTATTATTGTCCAAGTATAAATTGTTTTAAAAGTCGCAATTAGGTTACATGCAACCTCGTACTGAATGTAAATTGACTGGAAATAAAAATTTTCAAATGTTTCATGGAAAGTACAAAGCCTGCTTTCGAAACTACCAGAGCTCTGTATTTGTCGTCGTTGGAGTATAATGTAATAACTGTAAGCAAGAACGATATTCAAATTCAAAACGCTAGGAGCAATAGCGATGGTCATTAACGGCAACATGTATCGATAAGCAGTAGTGTTCGAGTGCGCATATAGGATGAAGAATCAGGTGAATAAATTCGCAATTATGGATAAAAGTATGAAAAGGCTGCATAATGAATAAAAGCTCCTCGTAAAAGTAATGCCCCTTAATAGCGTTTTACCGTGCACAGTCATTTAATATTGCCGACCGCAATTAGACGGGCTCTCGGTTGTACAGGCTCGTAAGAATATTAACTAAAAAGCGGCAGGGAGAGGCTCGCCGCGAGGGAAAGGTAAGGCACTCGCGGAGTCGAGGGCGCAGCAAGTTAAATTGCAATGTATTCTCAAGTAGCGCGCAGTAGCACAGGTGTTGCGAAGGTACAACTACCGATCGACCGATGAGGGCCCGCGTAGCTTCCGCTAGGGGAGCGGGCACCGGACGATAGCCGAGAGCCCGGCGCCGGTCTCGCGTGCGCTTCGCCGTGGCTCGATGCCGGGCGAGGGGGGGGGGCGGGCGGGGGATCGGGTGCAGGGCATCCGCGATAGGACTCCGGAATCCTGGGTACCGCTCGATACAATCTTCGCTCGGCGAGGAGGACCAGGGAAGCTCTAGGCTAGGCCAGTCCGCGATCCCCGGACGGGAGCAGGGCACTAGGTGCAGCCGGCACGCGGCCCGATCTAAGGTCGGCGAAGCCCCGTCAAAGGAGATTGTAATTAGCGGCGCATGTGCCGCCCCGACGCTCCCCAGCTTCGTCCCGCGCGGCCGCAGCCGCCTCCGAGAGGGACACTTGCCCGCTCTGGCCCTGCGTCCGTGTCTCGGTCCCTGCGCGTGTGCGTGCGCGGCACTTTTTGCTCGCGGATTTCGCCACGCGCTTTTTCAGGAGGCGGCGGCGGCGGCGGCTCCCCGACCGCCCTGGCATTTACGGACGCCGAGCAAAAAGCTTCGAGACGAGAATTTCGCGGACGGGACTACGGGGAAAAATGCTCCCTCGGAAGTGACCGCGACGCTTGTCGCGCGGGCCCGACGGTTTTTTCCCCGTCCCGGACTCCGTCGAGCGCATCGCCAGTCACTCGTACGCGCGCGACTCGGCGACGCTCCACCGTAATGGGCATTACTTTTCGTGCCCGGCCGAATCATCGAAACGGGTCTGCCGCGCGCGGCCTACGCGTTCCCACACTCGCCCCGGCCTTTTTTACCTCCTCCGACGTCTCCTCCTCCCCCCCGCCGCCGCCGCCGCCCCCTACTCATCCCCCATCGTTGGCCCGCAAAACCCACCCGACACCCGTCGCTCGGTCCGCCTGTCCGCCGCCCCACCTGCCACTCCACTGACACATGATCCCCGATATAATCACGATAGCACTTTTGTCTTTGATGGAACTCCGACATTCCGGCGTAATTGCTTAATTGCGCCCGCGAGTAGAATATAAATGCCACTATCGATGTTGTAGGCTTCATTTGATAAAGCCGGTGTTTTCGACCGATCGTTTCAATTACGAGCTTATCGCGCCCCGTGGAAATGAAAATCCTCCATTTAACTATTCCTAGGTACGGTACTCCTCAACGAATGTTTTATTATTATCGACGGCATTTAAATCCAGCAGTACCGCAGACGCGTTACCGCTATTTTCCGATTCGATCTACCAGCTTCTGGTATTATATGGCTTTATATGGAGATTTTGAGCATTCCTTGTAATTACAGTGTCGATGCTCTAAAGTACTCATTGAACGATTTAACGGTACTCCAAGTATCAACAACGTTGGTTTCAATTTCAATAGGGATTCCTCACCCCGCACCCCCAACTTCTTCAATAGAAATAAAGTAGATAAACGAGGATTGATTTAAATAAAGAGTTAACTGAAATTTTTAATTGAAAAATGAACTGTGGGATCCGGATTTATGTTGTCAAATTGAATAAACTTAATTTCTCTCTCTTCTTTAATAATATCTCAATAATAATGATTGACTTAAAAAATTTATAAATGTAAACAAATTTTTTGTTTTTACTTTTACATGCAAATAATACTATTTTTGGTACCTACTTTTTACTTCAAGGTGTATATTTTCGCTGGAGCTAAAACAAAGGAAAAGTTTGCAGAACGTTTCTTATGGATCGCTAAATATTTACGAGATATCTGTAAGTGTTGACGAATATACATTACAGATGTTCTGTGTGTATCGCTAAGTAATTGCTGAAGATAACGATAGAGTGCTAGTATTGCCTGAGTGTAATTTTGTTTTCGCCGTGACAACATTGGCAAGACCATGCGTCACACCTGTTGATAAATTGCCGTTTTTATTATATAATTAAGTATTAAAGGACGAACGTTCGGGCGCAAATCGGACATTCACTATCAATCCCTTAGATTGTTTCAGTATAGGCGATTCTCGGGTTCCTCGGCGCTATAGCCTCGCGTTCTTCGGCAACTATTATAATTTGACTGGTTTCTTCAGAGACGACTGACCTATCCCTCCATTCCTTGCTAGAGGTTGTGCAATTACTCTGTAGAATGCTGGCAACTGTGGACCTGCGCGTGTCAGCAGGTGGGCGCCCGTTTTATCGCTATATTTGAATGTTCGACACGTGAGATAAAAAACGCAGCCCGGCCAAATAACGGGCAGAGGGGGGGGGGAAAGAGTCCGGCGTTCGCGCGCTCCTGCAATTCATTAAAAGCACCGAAGCGAGAGCGAAGGTTCCGCCTCGGGCTTGCGTCCGAATGTGTTTGCGCGCGCGCGTTGTGTCTACAGGATAACCCTGTCTGCCTCTCGTCCACCGCCCCCCCCCTCACTTTGGGCCCTGCATTAAGTCCACCTTATTGCGGGTCATTACCGGGTAATGAGAGGGAGTCAGATGAAGAAGGAGCGAAAGAGAGAGGGAGAGCGAGAAAGCGGGACACCCTCGTGCACCGTTTATACGCCCCACACCGCCCCTCGCTCCATCTCCGGCCTTTGCTGCCCCTCTCTGCCCTCTCAGCCGCGTCCTCCGTCGCTCTTCTCTTAGTCCTCCCCCTGACCCTCCCTCGCCACCTTTCCCCTCGACCGACCGACCAAACCGACCCTGCGTCTTAAGGCTCTCTACGCATGTCTTCTCATCATCTCTTTTTTCGCATGCTCTCAATTTGCACGAGTGCATAGGTAGATGCGCGTGTCCTGATCAGCCGTACGTTGCGAAGCATCCTTATTCCTTTTTTTGCCGTGCCCTGGACCACCGAGTAATAGCCTTCAGTGTGCAATAAATGCGAATTGAAAGTATGTAACGCGACTGAATAAAACGTAAGGGTCAAATTCGAAGGGCGAGCTAAATAACGCTACAATTTTAATAATTTATTTGAGTCTCAGGGTCCCCTAAATATCAATAAAAGCTTTCAGTAATAAAAATTGCGCACTTCACAATAAGGATATTTAAGAGAATAAATAGAATAATACTACTATCACTCTGGTACATCTGCAATCACTTTTACCCTCAAAGTATATAAATGTCCTTTTTTATTTCTACGTTGAAAACAAGTTTTTATTTGGATTTCGTGTGCTAGCTTGTCGAAGCATATTTGTAAACTATAATTGTATGATAAATATACTTGACTTTTTAATTACTCGTTAAATATACTTTTCACCGTGATTACTCTGTAAGAATCAAAGATTCATTGTTGTGAGATTGTCGATTAAAAGGAATACTCTGCCTGACACCAGTTCTTCTACCTACTGTCTCTAAAGGTTTCACCAAAAAACGCTCCCCCAAAGATTAATCTCGCGATCATCAATCTCACCGGGTCGATGACTTTCATCTAGTTAGCCCAAACGTATATTAACAGTTCGGAAATATTTTTGTGATGTTCAATTTTCTTTGAATGCAACATTTGCATGTCATGTTTACACAATAAAAAATGCATTTTTATTCAAACTCATATTGTATCATTTTAAAAACGAAAAACCCCAGGGATGATATTTATGTGCCTTTTCAGTTACTGTTTACGTAATGGAAAAATAAATGCAGAATCGGTATTTAAAAAGTCTGTAATTATGATCTTCCATTCGTACGATTGTACTTTATGTATAGATCAAATTCTTCAACAAGCATGCCTACAAACAGGAATTACGCTGATTAAAAACAGACATTAAGTATAGGAAAGTATTCGTGGCCGAGTAAAAGAAACAATACAACAATAAATACATATGTACATTGGTCGACGTAGACTATGAATATTGTACACTTCTCAGCTGTACTACTCAACTGTTCCATAGTCATTTAATAATACGTCAGTCATACCTGACATTAAATTTTGTGCCACGTGCGCCGTAAAATTTCTTTGGGTGTACTTTACGAGCGTCATCTTAAAAATAATTAAAAATATATTAGAAAAATTAATACCAAGTATTCTTATTGTATTATAAAAAGTAAAATATTCCAAATGGTTGTTGAAAAATATTATTAGCTTTTGTATGAAAGATTCCATTCGTAAAATATAATCATACTGAGGAAATTAAAATAATACTTTATAAAAAACAATAAGTTATATTTCACGCAAATGAATTGCATTAGGCAGTAAATTTGATTAATTTATATGTATATATAAACAAGATATATTGTTCTTGCTTTTAGTTGGTATGCAATCATATAATTTTAATTAATTTTACACAAGTATTTTTACAGTAATACTAAACAAACTTTCTAATATAATTTAAAATTTTATTCTTTATATTTTTGTTTATTGTTGCTCGTGGTACAATAACAAAAAACATTGTGCTTAAGTATGTAAATATTATTCACATTTTTGGCAATTTTAAAATGATATATATATATATATATATATGACTTAAGTATTTATAACTAACTTTAAGTATTTAAAATTCAAAAGTAAAACTTTGCTTTACATTAAACCATTCTAAAAACTTTATTCTTGAAGCAAAATTTTGGCTATAATTTTATTCTATGGTTCATCAAAGTTCTCACAAATGTGAATTGTGCATATTGATGAAAAATTATATTACATCCAAATAACTAAAAATTTAATCTGTAGTTAATACATAGTGTAAGTTCAAATACTTTTAATGTATTTTAAATTTAAAACAAATATGTGAAGTAATAATTTGCTGCACATAAAAAAATTGAGTATTAAAAATTGAAATGTTGTTTCTTTACTTTTACTGTATTCTTGTTATATATTACAAAATTGTCTTTTAACATGTTAATAAAAAAATCTTTATTGTACAAAATACAGTCAAACTGATTAATAGTGAAACATTGAATTCAAATTTAATGGCGTTTAATACCGATATTGATTTCATATTAAAACAAAACATGATTGATTCAATATTTAAAATAATGGTATATAATTTTTAAATTTCAATTTTAAAAAATCCTTGCCTCGAAATATTGATGAAATAGCATCAAGTTATTTAAAATTATAAATGGTGTTTATGTAGTCGTACTTCATTACATCTATTGTTCATAATGATACTTAAGACTGACTAGCGAAACATTGAAAATTACATAATTATGTGAAAGATGTCCTATCGTTTTATTGTTCTTTATAGTAGAGTTAAAGCAATTATCTACTTAGTCATTATTTACGGTTGCACTTAAGGTGGCAATGTTGAAAACAATCTAAAGATTATGACAGACATTACTCGTTAAATAAATAATCACCTGTAAATCAGTAGCTATTCATTTTTTATATCTTATATTATATTATATTATAATATATATATATATATTGTTATATATATATATTATATTGTTATTACGATTATTTTAATTAACTTTACAAGTAAGTATAACTCGAATACAAGTATTTACTCTTTCTACCATGTTTAAGTAAAAATTATTTTAATCTTAAATTTTAATAGATATATGGATGGATGGCAATGATTTCTAAGTATTTTTTAATTAGATTTCCACTGATTACTAATATGGAAAACATTACATTTTTTTAGTAGCAAAGAAGGCTTTTTTATTACAGGTAGCCATATCATTCATATTTAATTGTTTTAATAATTTAGTTCTTATATTGACTCAATAACTTTTTCCAAGTAACCCTAAGATTATAACCCTAAGAAAAATATTACCACAACTACTAGAGCTAAAACAATGATTTTTTCTTTATTTTGCAGCTACTTCATATTCAAAATTAATGTTTTCAATTATTAACTTATTCGAAGTCTTGGCACTATAAAATTAATTTTATGCTCAGTGTTGTACCAAATATT
The DNA here is from genome assembly GCA_018907135.1 of Kradibia gibbosae. Classification (NCBI taxonomy): domain Eukaryota; kingdom Metazoa; phylum Arthropoda; class Insecta; order Hymenoptera; family Agaonidae; genus Kradibia; species Kradibia gibbosae. Next base: position 17,680,687 of record JACCHX010000001.1, read on the forward strand.
AATATATAATTGATGAACAGATTTAGTTATATATTTCATACAAATTTAGAAATACAAACAATTTTAATTTATATAAAGACTATGTTTTAAATATTTTTCTATTATTAGCATGATAAATTAAATATTTATACAATAGAACTTTTAATATTAATTTTGATTTAAAACCAATATTTACATTTTATAATGATTTTAATCTTCATAGTTTGTTTTCTTCAACAAATTTAATAAATAAAAAAAACTAGCAAATCTTTTTAAAAAAATCCTTTTTTTTAGAGTACATGATTTTTATATTTATATAATTAATTTTGATGTAATGTATATTTATATCGTATGGACATAAAAAATAGTATAATAACACAAACTAAATTTCTTTGTAACTATGTAGAAGGTTTTCTCTGAAATTAATGTAAATTATTTATAAAAAATACTTTAAAATACATACTATTTTAAAAGAATAAGAATATTTATTCATCAAAAAAAAAGTAATATCTCTATGTAAATTGTATTCATTAAATTAAAGAGTTAAAAACGTTAAAAACGAATGTTTCTAAAAAGATTGCAGTTAATCATTTATAACGATGCAATAATTTCTAAAAATAATGCAAATGATTAATGTTCGCATTATGTAAATTCGTTTATAATAATTTTTAACTATTTTAAATGCTGGTAATTTATGTAACATGGAGTGCAATGTCCAGATCACACGCAAGACTGATATTTTTAGTTAAGCCTTAATACAATTGCATTAAAATTAAATAAATAAACAATTATTTCTTTATAAAGGATATAATGATACTAATTTAGCAATTTTCAAATTGAATTTCAAATGAAAAAGGCCTAATTAATTTTACGATATAATTACAAAAAAAACATCAAGTCATAATAATAATCGAATTAAAATAATGAGATATAATTGCTATAATTTACAATTTATGACGTATATTGAAAGATAAAATTCCAATAGAAGAGAGTCCTACTTATTAAGTGACATTTTAGAAGCCTTGACGTAGAAGCAGAAACGAAGAGTAAATGAAAATAGAGAATGACTGGCAATTTGTTTAAATAGCGATTGTAAATCCCTTAAAAAGGTGTAAATTGACAGCTATTCGCTTTAATTGTTTGCCGTTCAATTGAAAATTTGTATTTCACACATGATATTGTCAAAAAAATGTAAATTAAATGCTGAGCTCCGTTTCGACAATGGCGATGAATGACAGTGTACATTGAATACGCTTAATTAAGCTTATCTCGTGTCATTATGTAAGAATATCAGATTATCCGCGATTCGACCATCGTTATAAGGTAACGGCCCGTGTGACTGTCCCATTGGTTCGTCCGAATAAGGCCGAATGTTGCCCCGAGAGGTCTAGGACTTGCACCGCCCGCCCGCCCCTATCGCTATGAATAATAGGACGCAACAATGGAATACTCGAGGCAAGAAGAAGAGGGCGCCCGTATTTGTTTAAAAAAAAAAAGAAGGCAGAAAAGAAGTAGAGTGGGAAGTGCAGGGCCGGTGCCGTAGGCACGGAAATATCACGGAAGTCACGCGCGAGAAATCCCGGCACACGAGAGAATAAATTGAATCAGTTGGGTAATGGAGGTCCGCGAGGCAGAGCCAACCCGTGGAGCTTTTCCTCGCGAGCCTCATAATCTCCAATGCCTATCTCCCACTCCTCTTCGGCAGCTCGACTTTATTCCGCAGCGGGTAATGATGGGCCTCGCCCGGGCCCGAGCCTGCAGCCGTTTTTTACGCCTCGCGCCCACCGGGTTACAACGGCGGAGGAGAAGGGGGAGGAGAAGAAAGGAGGCAAAAAGTCGCTCCGGCCCTGCTACTCATTTTATTCCGGTATTGAAACCCAGTGCTCGGTGATATCCACTGCCGTTATTGCCTGGGCGTATGTGCATCGCATATTGTTCCTGACGAATCAAATATGGCATAATACTTTTAGCCCTCCCTCTCTCTCTCTCTCTCTATCTTTCTCTTTCTCACACACACATAAATACGTACAGCATATAGCTCGCTATCTCTCCTTTTGTTTCGGCACCAAGATTGTAATTGCTAGCATGCCGTGGTGCAGTGGGAAGCTAATTGCTGAGCTCCTACGCGCAGGCTTGATTTTTAATGCGAGGCGTCGGGATACATCATAATTCCCCCCGTTTTAATAAAAAATTCGGGCAGATGTGCGATTACCCTGAGTGCAAACAATAATTGGGCGAGGAGGAGATCTTCATAATTAAGCACCGAGAGTTTCGCTTCTCTTTATTTTTTGGTTGTGCAATCTCTACAATTGTGTAAATCCATTACATTTTGTTGCCTTCTTCGTTTTCTTCTTTTGCAAATGAAGCCTTGGATAATTATAGTAGGTGAAGTTGAACATTTTATATTTTCGTACATAGCATCATTATGATATTTTTTAAATTTAATTGCTTTATAGATAATGTGTAAGCATCAAGGACATTTTTTAGTATTAATCATACTATTGTTAAATGAGCTACATTGAGATTGATTATCTGAACTTGGTGCATTAACTGTATTATTTATGGTGTAAAATTTCACAGCATAGTTAAAATTGTATATTATACATTTTGAAATAAGCTTTGTTTTCTTTACTTTTGTTTAGACTTTTAACAAATTTTGTATATTTTTTATTTTATTTATATTTCTATTTATCGATAATTTTTAAATAAATGTCAATCTCTCTCTCTCTCTCTCTCTCTCTCTCTCTTCTTCTTCTTCTTCTTTTATAACGCTGGTATTCTTCTTTTAATTCAGGGCACGTTTGTTTTTAATTAAGTTTCACATAAAAATCTTAAGACTAGTTGCCTGTCTTTAGTTTAATTTTTTCGTTCTCCAAAAGTAAATTAATATAAGCATTCAATTTTTTAATATGTCTATAAATTTTTTTATTATTCATAAAAAAACCAATACAAGAATAACTCCGATAAGATGTTGGTTTGATATACAATTAAAAAAGATCATCAAAAGTTAGAAATTACGAAAGCACTGATCGTTTAAGGACGTGGTTATAAGAATAAAAAAAGTGATACATCCAGATAATTAATATAAATGTTTTGATATCACATACCAATTAATATTTTTAAATTTACGATTTCAATCCTTCTTATTATGTCTGTTAAATATAACTATAGTAAAACGTTGCTGAACGAATTGCCGCAGTGTCTTAAAATTCCTCATCTTAAAGCTACCCTAATACATAAGTTCGTGCATAATGTGAAGGATTGCGTCAACGGCCTTTAGAATTCAGATATTATGCGTCAGTCTATTCACTCCAATGCAAAATCTATCTAAAAAATATATCTAACTTCATTAGTCTTTTTTTATTAAATCACTATTTTAGTGGCTTGTATATAACTCGGCTTTTGATTTTCTCGATTAAATGATTTCGCATAAGTCATTGCAAGGCTATCAGTAATTAGCCAATTATTTTAGCGATGTACTGATGGCGAAGTTAAACTATTAATTTCGAGTTACTCGGCAGTTTGTCAATACATTGTATTTTTCTTTGCAGCCCTCAAGATCAACAGGTCTTCAAGTCGCACTCAGAAGCGTGAATTACGCGTTTTTACGACCTATCGGGAATCACTAGTATGGCTTGCCATGACGAACAAATTTTGAAAAACGCGTAGTCACTAGACAGTCGAAAAAGTGTTTCCCTTTTATGCAATAATTGTTGTCATATGCACTTGCTTATCCTCTTCGACGATGGTGCTTATAATATGCTACTGGAAAAGGCATAACTGTTTTAATTAGGGTATTTAAGTTTTGTTGTCTGTATACGTAGATACGATACGAGTAAGATTGTTAATTTTATAATCCCTTTTCAAGTTTGCGGTAAAGATAAAGTCTAATCTATGAATTCATAATAAGAATTCGATGCTATTAGACTCGCTTATAAATAATAAGACTTTTTATGCTTCGGCGTGATCGTTGCAGCAACGCGAGGAGTTTAATTGCGCAGCGGGGAGCTTTGCTAAGTCGAGATAAGATCAATACTCGTAATTATTATGAAAGTGAAATTCACAGTGTTATTTGAGTATATTTTGAGTTTTTTATTTCATTATGGATTACGTAATCATTAAAATGCTTTTATTTTTAAAAGTGCTTTACGATTTCAATGATTAAGTCCAAGATTTATCGCTCACGCGACTTTCCAGGAAAGCATACGTTCGAGCATCAACAATTTTTACCAATGAAGCATCCCCGCACTTGAAAGGACCTGCAACATCATGCCGTGGCTCGCTAGTAAATTGGAAAAAGAAGCCACACATTAGTCCCTTGGTGCCTCCGCTCCTCCTCGAAATCCCGTACTTACCGGGATCCATAATTTTCCCGAAAAAATTTCCCTACCCCATGCTGAGGAAAAATGAGGATGAGGAGAAGGAGGAAGAGGATAAGAAGGAGACCTGTATGATTCGGAGAGGACCGAACACGCGAGATTCGCCTCGGCAATAAAAAGGCTCGGGGCTTAATCGGCCGAGGAGTTGGACCCTCGCTCTTGCCAAAAGGGACCGATAAGCGAAAAAGAGGAGCTGCTGGTAGACCATTAAAAAAATTAAAAGAGAGAGAGAGAGAGTGAGGGAGGGAGGGAGAGGGAGCAAGAGGCGAAGGCGAGCGCTCGCCGACCTTTTCAAGCTGTGAAGGGGAAATTCGGTCCGGCTGTCGGACGTCGCCGCCGTTCGCGCCACCCCCGAGCTTCTCGCTTCATAGCGTAATGATCCGAGTTGGTTCTCAACTTCTTAGGTCGACGAGACCGGGAGGGACGACCAACCGTTCTTAACTCGGTCGTAAAAGCCCCTTTTCCCGACCGCAGTGGTCCGACGGAGTTTCGCGGGTGGATGCGACGGAGGAGGTAGCCTGAGCAAGCGCAAGGAGGGTCGGGGCGGGGGGCGGGGGGAGGCGCTTTTTTCTCGCCCGGTTTCTCGTTTCGTCTGTCTCGCGCGTACACATTTGGCTGATACCCCCGTCACAGCGGAAGCACCGACACTTGCGTTTTCGGCGTACAATGAGCTCTTGGCTTTTTATTTGCACGTTGACACATTGCGCACGAGTATCGAAACATCGCACTTACCTCCCAGCTGGGCGCTCGCTACTTGATCTCTCCCCTTCTACATACAGAATATCTAGCAATGGCTGCGAAACAGATGCAAGATCTTCAATAAACTTTGAAGCTGGTATTGCCGTCAATAGCGCTAGCTTTACGATACTTTATCTTAAGTTCGATGAAGAGATGCTGGCTCAAGCTCGATTTATATGTCTGTCACTTGCTCAGTGCGATATAAAAGTGTGACTATTGAAAGACGCGAAACACATTTATTTACGTGTAATTAGAAGGCCGCGGCACTCTAATGGTTAATCCTGCGCATATTTTGCAATTACGCAATCGATCTCCCATAGAGATTGGGAGCGGCGGTAGTTTAAAGGGACTAGTCTCGAGTAAGATATTATTTTATATTGATAGATAAGAAAATTAAATTTTACGGCACTATCAAACTTGGCAAAGTATTATATTGCTCCGTGAGATAACAGATTTTTATTCTAATAAATATTCCGTTGAGATTTTATTACCGCCTAAACATTTCACATTATGTAATTGTAAAATATAAAGACATTATTAAATTTTACGTGTATACATTTATTGCAACTGCACGTGAAAGGAAGGAGTGAAAAAAGCTTAAAATTTTGTGAATAATCATTTTGATATCTGATGTATGAATTTTACCGCATATTATATTTAAGTGACCGGTAGAGATATATTTTGTCGTAATAAGCAAAACTAATTAGAGAAAACCAGACGCGGGCGACACGCATATGTTATATAAGACAACAGTACTATTGTTCAAAGTGTTTTCCGGTTCCACGGTGTATTATGCAAATACCGTATTCTCTTTCCCTTTGTCGTTTCATCTATCTTTCTTATTCTCCGTTATGCTGACTTTGGTCTGATCGTAATTAAAAAATCATTTACATGCTGTACTACAATTAATTAGTTAATTTACAATGTGTTTAATTTGATAGTCAATTTTCGTTTTTATAATTATACGAAAAAAATAATAAAACTATTAAACCAATAAAGTTCAATAAAAATGTCCGATACAAGTTAAAATTGAATTTTTAACTGAAAGAATTAATTTCTACTTGTCCGAATAATAGAATAGAAAAATACCCATTAATTTTATTTGACAAATCTGATAAGCGTGACGAACCATTTTTAATCCTAATCTATTTTATTTCGAGTGGTGTTTTTGTTAGCAGGCAAGTCGGACACCAGACCGGAATACTATAGTTCCTTTGGTTGTTAGACAGTCTGAAGATTTAACGCCCAATCTCTCTGCCTTTTTGTCAAAAAACCTCTCTTTAGGCGGTTTTCGTTATCTTGCCGTTCTCCAATTTTCCATCGGCTTCGGTTTCCCTCGTCAGTCTCTTTACGCTTTCGCTACTCCTGTAGTTATTTTTATGGTTGGGGGGATACGGTAGACTAAGAGCAGATGGATTTTCAATAACTTCTTTAAAGAAATTACGGTACTTACTTTGATATAAGATAATTTCTTACTGAATAATATTACAAGCATTAATAGGAAAAAACATTAGGAAAGAATATGACTAAGGTTTCTTTTTGTATAATAAAATCAGATTTTATTTGATAAACAGTACGCATACAATAAAATCTTACAATAAACATAAAATCGACAAATGTCTTTCTGTTAAAATTTGATTATTAACAATACTAATAATAATTATTGATAATTTATATAGATTTCCAATTAAAATTAATTTATTGCTAATCTATTGGTATAGTACAATGTGCACAGTTTATGAAAAAAAGAAACCAGAGTTTAGTCACTTTTTTTTCAAACTATTACTTAACGCAATATTCCTAGTGATTGCTTATTAATTACTTGGTCATTAATTGGAAATACGATTCCTCGTAATGGGAGCTAAGATTTTCGCCGACAAAACGTTGAGGTATCGATAAATCTTGATAGTTTCGTTAGCTGCCCCCTCGTGCATTATTCCTTCGGGTACAAGAAATGATAGAAAGTGGTTTATAATCATCGAGCTGAAAATATATAACGCTTGTGGAATGGCGAGCGATAGGTCGACACGGGCATCCGGTCTACTTTTTCTCGAGCACTTGGGCAAAACAGGCACCTAGAGGAAAATTAAAGAGCCACGCGTCGTTCCTCAATCGCGAACGTTAAATTAAGCATTCATGAAATGTATCGCGACAGGTTGATCTTCCAGCTCACCCTATTTTGCTACATTCGCAAAATAATCGGCTGGATCCGAGTGGGAGACCAAGGGTGACAGATAAGGAAAGCGACGTTAGGCGGCCAGCGAGTGGGTGGAAGCGAGGGGAAGTTCGCGCATTATGCACATGGCTTTTGAGAGATTAATTTATCGGCGCTGCGAAAATGCATTAAGCCTTTTCACCGTTCGATGCACACGACTGTAGCTATGCTATCGCTAATGATGCAACGCTTAGAGTCTCACGAAGTCGCTCTTCGATTACATTTTATTTATGAAGCTAAGTGAATTCTTGGAAAAATGGAAAATGCAAAAAAGTGAAAGGCCAAGATTTCATTTAATCTATTTTCTAATATCTCGAAGCAATATTTTACGTGCCCAAATTTATGTGAACATACAATCATTAACTTTTTATCATACATTTATTGTAGCGTTCATAATTTAAAAGCAGAAATTTGAATATTTTGAAAAATATTAACCATCGTTCCCAGAAGAATTTAATAATACTGAATAATAGTATAGCATATTTCGTTTATTAGTTCGTAGATATTTCGGTAGCCTGTGATAATATCTTACAGATAACTTTAAGCACGTAGTAGAGTGACAAATGATCCGATGAAATTCAAATTAATTAATATAATTTACTTAATTCACGAAATACTGTACTCCTAAACTGAAAGTTTTACATTCATATTTTATTGGCGGATACAAAAGGTCTTGGACTGACCTCGAGGAGGCGAGGTAACTTCACGCGGAGATGCTAAAACGCCGCTACCACCAAAACACCTTTACATTCTTCTTAGCATGCTCATTTCTTAAAAAACATTAGCACCATCCATCGTGTCATTTAACGCGGTTGCACTTTTTGCATCGGTTGGGTAACCGACTTCAGCGAGTAAGTGCTACCGTAGCCTCTGGTGAATCAGTGGTGTTTCCTTCGTGGGATTTACGAAAGAAAGAGGCATGGTGTGTAGAAAGCGCGAGAAAGCCATTAGAGGGGTGAAAACGAAGTAAGCAATATATAACCGAGCGAGGAACCCCGTATCTTCATAAAATACGGGGCTGCAACAACGGTTTCACCTTTCTCTCGGAAGCCCGTCGAGCTACTCATTTATAGCAGCGCATCTTCGAACTGTGCGTTGTCTTCCCTCCCCGAAACCCCCCCCCTCCCCCAACCGCCCCGGCCTCAACACTCGCTGCCGCCACCGCGAAAGCTTAACTTAAAAATCCATTTAGGAAGCAGGTACCGAGGGTAGAGCAAAATCCGGTAAAAGGCTTGACCGGTGATTATCGATCACGGATACCCGCCTAGTAAGAAGTTTCGACTCCCAGGCAAAAGAAGAAACACGGGCGAGCCAGAGAGAGAGAGAGAGAGAGAGAGAGAGAGAGAGAGAGAGAGTGAGAGAGAGGGTTAATCTGAGCCTCGAGGGCGCGAGAGCGCCCACCTCACCTCGTGAATGACTTCTTCGCCGGGGCTTGGCGCCCGGGGAACGGACCCGCGAGCAAGGAGTGGAGGAGCTCTAGGAGGGCCTGGCCGTGTCTCACGAAGCATGTGACTGTCCCACGTCCGTGTTCGAGCCCGCTTGGCGCGGGAAGGCGGAGAGAGGCTCGCAAAAACAACGAGTTGAGTGAAAATCGACAGGTGCGAGCCACGGCGTTGGCGTCGGTCCGGATCAAAGGGAGCGCGTAGCGCAACCCACTAATAACGAAGCCCCCGCCCCCCACCTTCCCACCAGCGCCAATGTAAACGGGGGCGCGCGCACACACGCAAACTCGCGCACACAAGCACGCGCGAAACCCCCGAGCCATTACACGACGGACCGAAATTCGGAAGTGGTTGCCGCGCGTATCTCTTATATCTATGTATATTGCATAATAACATAGGGCGTCGGAAAGGTGAAATATACGGCTCGGCGAAATTGCGCGCGCGCGCTTAATAATGCCGCCTCGAAATTGCCGAATACACCCTCATTTTCTATTGCATTAAGGACACTAGGCGATCCTTCTCGGGTCGGCAGCAGTCGTCCGCGCAGCTCCACAATCGTCTGCGGGCTCTCCTCCCTCGTCTTGCGTGAATCTGAAAACTCAGCCGCACTGCTTTGTTATCCCCGACGAGCCCGACACTGGTCACTCCTTCGCGAATTAGCGGCATTAGTGCATGAGCGAGGAGGCTTACGTCGGGACCGCCACGTGCAATTAACCTCGAGGAATATCATCATCTGGGCCGGTTGCGTTTCGCGCAGTTCTCCGCAGACGCCGCTGAAAATGGCCAATGAGATGAGTCATAAAAGTCACGCTATTGGCAAGCAAATAATGCCTTGTGTCTTTTCTGTCGCGATATCAGGCCCAATGTTAAAGACCTTCATTTTTTACGTTAAAACGTGCGCACTTGCTTGAGCTAATAACAAAAGCTGGATGCTTTCCTTTAATTTCCCTTTTAAAAATACAGACAAATGATATGGAGCTTTGAAGTTGGTCTTAAAATTTCATTCTTATTGTTTTCAAATATTTACAGTTGTAGACACTTCCTTTCATACTCTACAATATGAATATATTTTAAATAATAATTTTCTTAAAATATTGCATCTAATTTTCTTCTCGATTTCAACAATTCGAATATATTATTTCTCTTGCATATTTAATAAATCTATATTATAATAAGTATCGATCTTTAAATGAAAAATAAATAATAGTGTTGAAAAGAGCAATATTAACTTTATACAATTACATAAGACATGCAGTTACAAGGATTTTCAATCGAAAAAAAAGATTAATGAAAGAATTTTTTCATTATTAAAACTCATAATCAAATTATTATGCTAATTTAAAGTTTTTGTAAATTAATAGTATCGATTTATAGACACAAACAAATAAATCAACGTAAAATGCAGTTTATGAATATGTAAAAATCCAATTAATATAGAATATTCAAAAAAAAGATCAGAGAAAATGCTAAATAATTTTATAAAGACGTTTTTAGAAACCGTTTTGTACGATTTATAGTTATAATAAACATATATATATATATGTGTGTGTGTGTGTGTACATTATACTATTTAATCTTGAATATTGAGTACTGAGTAAAGTATTTGTTTTGCTTTACTTGAATACATACACCATTGTATATACTGTTGTAACGTTTATTTTCTAGAATTTGCGAATCTTGATTGTTAATATTTGCTTGAAATTTTTAAATGCACTCTTATCTGAAAAATGTTGTTGTCTGCAATCGACATCAGAGAGCACCACCTGTTCACATGAAGCATATCAGTATCAGCTGAGCTCAAAATTGAGAATAATCTCAATAATCATGAACTTGTAAGAACTACATATTTAAATGCGGGAGTGGAACTAAGGACTCTTCAATTTTAGCACTAAATATTCTTTGAATACTTATAACAACTACAAATAACTGGATGTATTTTTTAATTTTATAATTGTTTATTCAACGACTTGAATATTTGGACAGGAAAGGTAAAATGAATGAATATCTATTAGCTCGAGTTAAAAACTCGCTAAACAAACAACATTATCTTATGAACAATTCCTGGCTCACTGATTGCGTTGAATATTATCTAAATGATCATAATAATGTAAGTTTAAAATTTGACTAATGTTTTTACGAATTTTTTCTCACAATTGTTTTAAAAGTTTTGTTAACAATTTTATAGCCAACGCAAGAAGAAGTCATAGACTTTGTCATAAATCAATGGGTACTATCTGATTTAAGGGAAATAAATCATGAAAATGGATCTTTACCGAAAAATCTAGCAAAACAAAAATTTACCACACTCCCAGGCAGATATATTCTACAGGTTCTTTTTCTTTGTTTTTCTTATAAGACTTTAATAATTATTACACAAATGAGTTGCACAATTATATACAAAACTATATTCTCTAGATGGAAAAAATTTATGACATATCAACGTCTAAGTATAAACAGCTTGAAAAAATTAGAAATATATCATCTGAAAATATTGAAGCTACTGAAAAAGATAAGATGATTCAAGAAGACAAATTCCATAGTTTTGAGCCAAAATCAAAAAGGATGCTACAATTATTTCTAACCGATGGTGTTCAGGATATTTTAGCTGTTGAATACAAACCTATAAAATTGTTAAAAGTAAGTATATAACAACTGAATAAAAGATATATTTGAAAGCCAAATTAAACCATTTTAGTACATTTCTTATAGGATGATTTGTATCCAGGGTTCAAAGTAATGATTAAAGGGCCAGTTATTTGTAGAAGAGGAGTGCTATTATTAGAAGAAGGTAATATATTGGAAGTGGGCGGTGAAGTTGACAATTTATTAATAAGCAATCATGCAGAAAATGTCTTTGCTAGAGCCTTGTAAGTATTTTAGAAAAAATTTATCAAGTTTGTCAATTGATCAAGTCAATTGATCAAATCATTTATTAATTACCTTACATATTTTGATAATGCTTTGACTAGACTAGAATAGACTAGATAGATTTTGCTTTAATATACGCTAAAAACAATTTTTTTGAATTCTTCTGAAAGATATTATAAACCATTTATGCCTTTTAAAATAAAAAATATTAGTTGTAATTATAGATGGTAGTATGTGCCGTTTGAAATATATAAAAAGTTATTACAGATTAAATTTTTTAAATTTATTTCAGTTAATTATAAATAATCATATAACTGTTCTTTTCATAGAAATATGGAAGAAAATCCAGATCCATATAATGATAATGTAGCTCCAAGCAATGATAATAAAATGAAAAGTAATCAAGGAAATCAAGGAATAATTGATATGGAAGATGATTTTGATATGGACTTAGATGAATTAGATAAAATAGAAAAACAAGTTCAACAACAAATTATTAATACGAATCAAAATTTACCTTGCAAAAAAGAAGAAAAGAAACCAGCATCTACAGTAACAAAAAATGTAGTCCAATGTCAAAGTACAAGTTTGCTTCCTACTAGCAGAGCACAAAATTTAATATCCATTGCAAGAAATAATTATGAAAGCAATCTAAGGGCTGAAAGAAAAAAAAAACATACTGAATGTAATGAATTTAATATTCAAAATAATGAAATTGATTTTGAAGATGATGATTCATTTGAAAATTTTCCTGTATCACATCATAATACTTCTCAAGTTTTTAATACATCTTCTACCAAGAAACAATCATCTTTAACCAAACTGATTGAAAATTGTAATCAAAATCAAAATCGAAATCAAAATCGCAATCAAAATCAAAATCAAAATGAAGACGACTTCCCCATGGAAAATGAAATCTATGATTTTAATGCAGAAAGTTGTCCTTTCTTTCAAACTTCAAAACCAGAAAATGAATCACATATTATGAAAACAAATTCATTTAGAAAAGAATCTAGTAGTCAAGATACAGTAAGAAGTAAAACAATCTCTTATACAAGTAGAACATCAAAGCAAATAGATATTTCACCTCCAACTCGATTAAAAAAATATCCCAATTCCGATTTGAGTAATTCAAGCTTGTCGTGGAAGTTACCATTGTCACTAGAATCTATGAATATAGAAAAACCATCTCAAAGTAATATTACTGATTATGAAGGAGATTTCGAAATGGGAGATTTTGAGTCACACACTGAAGAATCTAAAGATTATAGTGATAAAAATAGTAAATCTGGAAAAAATAGTAATAAATCTAGTCAAGCATCGATAAGTAGTACCTCAAGGTTAATTAAAAATCTAAAAGAGGAACGTCATCGCTTTTTATACGGTTCGAGAGAAGATTCAATAGGTTCATCAAACGAAAGCAAAATAGCAGACAATTCATTAGAATACATAGGAACTCAATTTATGAATGATTTTGGCAATGAATTTGAAAAAGAAATAGATATGAGCAGTAAATTATCTAATAGTAAAAAGAAAACTTCTGATACCGAAACGCCAAAAACAGAAAAAATGAAATCCTCAATAATCACATCTGAAAATCAGATTTCTTATAATTCAACTAAAGAATCAACTGGGCAAAAAAGATTAGCAGTGAGTATATAAGTTGAAAAGAATTTTTTTATGTTCATCTTACGTTAATATTTTTTATGTATTTAACAGAGTTTGTCACCAAATACTGACACGCGACAAAAAATTCGATGCATAGACACTACACCAAAATCTTCAGCTACAACTAGTAAAAAAATTACTGACTTTTTAATTAAACCAAGATTATTAAGTCCGAGTATGCCAAAAATTTGTGAATTATTATGCGACATACTTAAACAACCTGTACCAGAAAAAGGAATTCAAACAGTTGTACGAGGGAAAGTTGTTAATATTGTTAAATTAAATTTATTTAAAGGTGAAGAGGGGTCTTATTTTCATTTAGAAGGCACTATTACAGATTATACTGGAAGTTTGGATATTGTATTTTCTTCCAAGGTACAAAATTGTAAAATGACAAATATGACTGGATTTATAAAGTTCTATATTTTTAATAGGTATTGGAAAACATTTTCGGATATACAGCAAAAGAATTTAGTTTTAAAAGAAGACAAAGCAAAAGTGATCCCACCATAAAAGATCAACTGAGAAAGGTAAATCAAAATATATTTTAATAATTAAATATACTTTTACAAAATTTACTATAAATATAACATGTTATTTTTTAGGATTTAAGTGAAGTTCAGCAAACATTGAGAGTTATGGATGTATTGATGGAAATAGAGTTAAAACGAAATAAAAAAGCATTAGTTTTAAATACAACAGAAATGACTAAAGAGCAGAAGATGTATTTGAATAAAAGAGTACAGTCATTTAAAAAGTGAAAATTTATATTGTTAAATGTTAAAATAATTTAAATAGTGTACATACAAAAAAATTTATATCATTATATTAAATTAAAATTTTCAAGTAATAAGTTATTAAAAATATTATATTATTTTTATATATATATTTATATATTTTTTTAATTATTAAATTATATTATATTATTTTTATAATAACGTTATAGACAAAAAATTAAGTTTCATAATTGCTTTATTTTAATTTATTCAGTATTGATATTTATTAATTTTAACTCATCATTACGTCAGTTATTTCTTTAGTTCTTCTATTACAATTAATATTACTATATTGATATATATTAAATATACAAATATACATATATCGATATTATTTCCTTTTAAGAATCATTATCTTTTATTAATTAAGAAATGTAATTGTTTTTTCATTGTAAATAATAACTTACAATCAATAAGTTACTATCTTTCGAATAGTTCCAAAGCCAAATTATTGTATTATATTAAAAAACTAACTCCATTTTTCATAAATTACTTTCGTTTAAATTTAAATATTGTTTAGCTTAAATTTGGAATTTATACTAACTTAACTGCTTTGAGTGTTTTGTATTTGCATAATAAACAGTACACCATACTGGTCAAGTTTCATAAACGTAAGGTCTTTAAACTTTTAATCTTTTCATCATTATCAACAATAGAATATAGTACATGTAAAATATTTTGATAAAGATACGAATTAAATGAGCGTATTATTTTTACAAATATGAATATTGTAAATATACAAAATGTATTTCGTACGCTTATTGCATATTTTCAATAATTAAAAACTATTCATTTTAAAAATTTTGCTTTGAATAATACGAATTGGTTTTTAATTATTAATAATAAAGTATTAATAAAATAGATTTGTTGCAAGTTTGTCATTTTTTTGCGACTTTTACAAAAATATTAATACCGTGTCAAAGAAACAAAACAAATTACCACATTCACTTGCTGCTGCTGTTCCCCCTCTCTCTCTCTCTCTCTCTCACTCTCTCTCTCTCTCTCTCTCTCACTCTCGGATAGCGAAACATTTTTTGAATCGGTAGCAATTCGTTTACATTTTTGTCATTTAAAAGATTACAAAAATTGGGAAATAAAGAAATATTAGCAATAAAAGGCTACGCGTTTCAATATAAATTTATTACTTACATACGTTGTGCGAAGTAGACCTCTTTCGGTGAAAATAACATGAACAAGATCTAGTAGCACGAGATCATAACACACTATAGATAATCACAATATGAAAGCACAATTTACCACTTTCGACTTCAGTCGACCACTTTTATGCATCAAAATATTATTTGACGCATACCCATTGAGAGTAGTTTAAAGTAAGATTGTTCTATATAAGAAATTGTATTATTTTATGACATAATCGAAGACAATTATAACAAGAACTTACACAATAGTCTTATACATAAACTAATCAGCACAAGTATTATGAACTTTTTCAAAAATAGATTAGATTAGATTAATTTAGCGCTTATCTTGTTTACGTTTAATCTTAAAGACTAATTGCACACGTACAATTGGAAATTTAAAAGTAATCATACTAATCCATGCGGAGTTTAAGTGATATATTTTTTAATTAAGTCATAGACAGATTTAATGTTAAAAGTCCTCATTATATTAGAAAGTTATATAGATCTAAAAGGATTAATATGGAAACTTTTAAAACTAATTTTGATTAACAATGAATATTTTGTTTATCATTATTATTATTGTTATTATTATTATTATTATTATTATTATTATTAAGCCTCGCTTTGTTCTATCGAAATATACAAACATGATTTACGATTTATATACATTGAAAGGCGTTTGTTAGAAGCGAATGTTATATTTACACCTGCATATAAATACTGTGCTTGATGTATTAATCTATGTGAAGAAAACTCAGTGTCGAACAAAAATAAGTGAGAATATCTGTATTAGTTAAAACTAAAATAACTATTATATTTATGGCGAAAATTGGTATAACATAGAATAAAAATATTTCGTATCACTTGCTTCAAACATTTTTTAAAGAGTCAGCTCGAATTTAACCGAATTGAGGAATGAATTTAATGTCCGGAAAAAACGTATTTTAAAAATTAGTTACATCGTTATTATTTTCATAACAATAAACAAATCAATAAAATAATGCATGTAAATGAAAGAATTTGAACTAAATTTAAACTTAATTTGTTCATTTGTAACTGAATGTCATAAAGCGATAATTGCATTTGCTCATACATATACAATTCGTATTCAGTATTTACATTCTATTTACAACTTAATTGTATTATTTATAAACAAATGGAAGAACCAAAAATTTTCACACATTAAATAATTATAAATATATGTAATTATTCTAAACGTAAGCTTATCGAATAGTCTTTAATAAATAGTTAAAAGTTGTATATTGGAAAACTGTTGTGGAGATATACTTTATTATCTAGGAACTTTTGACAAGTCCAAGCGTTCAACAACTATTTTAATTCCATACGTTAGATCATTAATTAGTTTTTGAGTATTGATTTTAACTCTTTTGTCCAATGTACCATCAATGCCCAAGTAGCCAGTATTTTTTAATTCGCTGATATTTGTACATTGACTCGGATAAACTTCATTATTTTGAATAGGATTAAATTGTTCATCGGGTTCACTCTTTATTGCCACCGGCGACCATACCGTTAAATAATCAACAGGATTCGGCGAACTGTTATTATCAGATACGTGCAAGGTTGTACTGTTGGAGTTAGCATATAATTTAACGTTCGACCGAGTCATTCGAATATTTTCCTGCTGAAGAGTTTCGCTATTGCTTAAAGCATTACCTTTATCGTTGGCTTGATTAAAATTAATCTTTTCACTCCGCGATCTCTCGAAATTACTCTTAATGTTACACGGAGATAAATCCTTGGCTTTATTAGTAACATTAGTCTCACTTCTACAATAATCTATCGAAGATTTGTGCAGAACTTTCAATAAAGCCGGAGACATTTGATCCTTAGTAATGAGCTCGTTCGATATTACTTTTGGAAGCCTTGGGGAATCCTTGAAGCAGCAGGTGCCATTAATCCCTAATGGATGTCTCGATACACTCGTATCGATCATTTTAACGTAGCGATCTTGGTTGGCGGGTTTCTCGTCGTTGGGCTCCATGTCGTCCATGAGCAGACCCTCGAAATGAGCCACCGCCGGCAATTTGGTCGGCAACCCGTAGTCACCGTTGAAAAACGAGCCGTTCACGAGCACTTCGGGGACGATGTCCTCCTCCTCGTCCTCCCCGAGCTCGAGCCCGAGCTCCTCGGCGTCTTCTTCCATATTGAGCTCGAGCTCCTCGTTATCGTCAGGGAACTCGAGGCTCGACTGGCCGAAGACTTCATCGTCAGGCCTGAGACTCGATATGTCGCGCGCCCCGAAAGCCGAGGACTCGTAGGCCCTCACCTCGCCGTCCCCCAGGTACGTCTCATTCAGAGGAGCCTCGGCGGAGCCGTCGGAGCCGCTTTTTTTCGAAAGGGCCTCCGCGATCCTGCTGTTCTTCCTTTCGCGCTCGATGTCCCTCTCGATGAGGTACTGATAGGGTAGGCTCGCCGAGTCCGAGTGCGTGTCGTTGCTGGAATTGCTGTGCTCGTCATCTTCGTCGACTGGGCCACCATCTAATGCAGTAACCCTCGGCAGTTTCACTGCATCGCTCTCCCAATCGCAATTCATATCTCCTGCGTGACTATTATTTTATCGTTGCTCTGCCTATTAAACAAAGGGTCATTTTTTTTTTTTTTTTTTTTTTTTATTCAAAGATAATTCCTCCTTCCAGTCGCTATAAATCTTAACGCTATAATCGTACTTTTTTACAGCATATTGAAAGCACAGTCCGTATGTCTGTAGGTATGGCTCTGACGCATGTTGTTACGTAAATTCGTGCATTTATTGTCATTGTTTTACCGAATTTCGCATTTTTGTGGGAAAAAAATTATTAAAAAACACCCTCGCATACGTGAGGCTTAGATTCGGGGCTTGCTTATTATTATTATTAAATCGTTATTAAAGAGGCAGTCGTAAATAATCAAACGATCAAGGAATTACCGAAAAATCCACTTTCGGTATTCTAAAGCTTTTGAAAAATATCAATATTACCCGATAGACTTTATCAAAATTAATCTCACGTTTAACCGTGCAAATTATAATTTGGAAACGGAATTTTTTATTGCACTGATTGCTTGACGGCAAGCATAATTGTTCTCTTGCGCCTTCCGTGAAGCGACACAATAACAATTACATAATTAAGTGTAAGCAAAAAACCTCGTTCGTTACGCTTTCCTAGAGATTTTCAGTTATTTGATATCATTGAGCATTAGGCAGCGGATGATTCGAGCTAATGCAATTAAATACGTACCACAAGTCAATCGTGACTCTCCACTGCACGAGCACAAACTGATGACTCCGATTTTCCCCTCCAGTTGTAAAGCACAGGTAAAATATTTACAAAATCTAACTTGCGTATAAACTTCATGCATACAGATCAAGAAGTACAGCGTATACGTAATAACGGAGAAGCAAAAAAAGTAATCATTAGTGAAGGGCAGCTTGACAGAAAATGCAGTTTTATCCGTTTGGAGACCATCAGGTATATTGCCGATATCTCCTATTAGCTCCATTGCCTACAAGAAAATTCCTACATGTAAATGGTAATTTACATTGGGATGATTTATCTAAATTAAGTGACTCGTTTAATCTCAATCAATCTTCTGATCAATCAACAATAATTTTGAATGAATTTACTTAATTAACTGTATTAAGGGCAAGCTTTACACACCCTATTTTATTATATCTTACAAACACTCTTGACATGTGGTTTTTATATAAAATTTTACATTTATTTTTCACATTATATTCTCAATTTAAGGTTTTCTTAATTTGAGGTTTCAAAAAGGTTTAGTAATTATTGCTTGACATTATAGAATAGAGCATTTGCTAATTTACAATATTCTTTAGTAAATCTTACTGAAGTATGCACAATAAAAATTAATTATTATTTTATTTATAAAATTGTTTAAGTAAAAAATTATTAAATAAAAAAATACCATTAATCTTATTAAGATTATGGATGTACAATAATTTAAAAGATGAACAGGAACACACATTATGTACAGCTTTTAAAATGTAGTTCTATAATAATTACCTGGATGGTACTTTTTTTGTTTCGGTTGTGACTTAGTGTGTTAAGTATTTATTGTTTACGTTAATTTAAGAATGACTATTTTTAATATTTATAATAAATAGTTTTTTAATGCGAAATTATTATTTTTCTAAAATTTTAATTTTTTTAAAACGATAAACAAACTAAATGAAATTAAACGTGTTTTGTTTTAAATATTCTTTGTTCTTTAGTGTGGTAGAAATAGATTAACTATAAGTAAGGAGTTGAAAACTTACTACGTAACTGTATTACGTTTGTAATTTATTAATATCTGTACTAAAGATGTTCAATTGTAATCTGTCAATTGTAATTTCATTTAGATAATCATCAAAATTAGGATCAATAGAATCTATCGATAATATTTGTATATTATCAATCTTATTGTATTTCAAATTCTAATTAAAAAGATATCCATATTACATAATTGACAAATAGGGTAAATCTATGAATAATGCATTTTATTATATCAGAAAAATAAAAGGTACAATTTGAAAAATGGTAGTAAGAGAACCCTGAAGGAGAATTTCTAGATCGAAACAAACGAATCAAGACCAAAGAATATCCGATGCGATTTTATAGCAATTTCTATGATTTACACTACAGTAGTTAACAAATTAGTTGTTTTTAAAAAACAAATAAAGGATAATTATAAAAAAAAATACTAAACGATATATTCTAATATTTATTTGTTACTAATTATCATAATCATTTGAACTTTCATAATCTAAATGAGAATATAAGGTTAAAAAATAACATTAATTTTAGAATATTAGATAACAAGGTACTTAAAAATTATGATTTAAAAAAATTTGATATTAAAAGATGAAGAAAAAAAAATACTTTAGATGCAAAAAGAATATGTTAAAAAATTGCTTTTCACTTTTTCAGATTTATAAGGACATAAAATAAAATTTTTAAAAAGATATGATTATAAAACTCACCCAACTAAGTATGATTTACAAAAAGCAAGTTATAATAAGCTATAGATTAACCAATACAAATCATACCTTAATGACTGAAATCCATTAAGCTCTTAAATAATTTAAGCATATATATACATATATAACAAGTAATTCTATCTAATTCCGCGAACCTTAAGCTCCATTGTTGATCTTTTTTTATTAATCATAAAAATAATTTTCAAAGGATGCAGATTCTGGAGCAAGGTCGTAAAATACGATGATAATTTTAATTATATTCATATTTAATATACATATAAGTTAAATAGACATATACTTATATAGCTTTACATACTCAAATTGTCTAATCAAGGCTAATTTGCTTTTAGCCTTTCATTTATACGTCAATTTAAGCACTCAGTTATCTAAATAGTAAATAGTAAGCTAATACAAAATTCGGTGATTTAGAAGATATTATTTTTAAAAATTAGATCTTGTTTGTATTTTAACGAACACCGAGTACTCACTTACGAATATTAAGACAGTTCTTATTAATTAAGGGCCTTCCCAAATGGCTCATCTCCTAGTATAAGTAAATAATATAGTAGAATAATAAGCCAGACTAGCTTCTATAATATTTGAAATTTAGTTGTAACAACAAATTCAGCGCTGAATGCAAAAATGACATAAAAATATAGGTCTAACTCTTGCGGTAGCATTAATCGTTCAGAATGTATATTGAGATTCACCAATACGTAATATTTTATCATTTCATAGTGCAAAATCACAGTGATTCACACCGCAAAGTCAATGTAATGAGTCAAGGCCTTATTTAAGGCCTATTGTAAGAACAGAACGTTAGTTATTCCAAGACGCCATTGGGGCATTCCCATGTTGAAGGGGATAATTATATACAGTATCAATTAATATAGAGTTAATAAAGTCCTTAGTCGACGATAGCTCTAAGGGTATTTTTAAGTAAAAAGTGAAATTAAAGAAACTTTCCATTTTTTGACTTCACGATCTTTTGCAAGAGGATCGTAACATTGTGTTACTGTTGGCGATTTCATAATTGATATTAATTAATAACTTTTTTTCCCTCGGTTTCTTTAGTTCTAAATGATGCAAATAAAATAAGTAGAAAATTATTAAATATACATTCCAATCTTATTTATTTCTATTTTGGTAAGAAACAAGGTGCATTTATTAATCACTACAAACTTTTGCGATTTTAAAAACATTTATTTATAAATGTTTTTGAATACTGAATCATGACAAATTTTTTTTGCATACTAAATAAAAAAATTATGCTACGAGATCATAAAATTCTAAAAAGTCAAGTTTTCTTTCTTATTGAACCTTTAATATTAAAAAATGAGTACCACAGTAATAATGGCTTAGACTTTCTTTTTTCAATGATCAATTTAATATCTATGATCAATTAATTAAAAAAAATGAATTGTTATGCATTTATAAAACAATTTTTTAAGATATTAAAAAAAGTAAGTAAGTATAATTGTATATGTAAATGTAAGTAACAAATATAATTTTTAGTCAAATAGAAAATAATTTTAATGATACAATTTAATACTTTTATTTATAGATTTTAATTGTTTTGATATTTCAAAAAGAAAAATATGATAGATGAAAATTATAATTCTATATTTACAAATCTTATCTTTCCTGTAAATGATTTTTATATTTCTTAAAGTCAATTCTACTACTAATTTTCTTAATTAACGATTAGTATACACTTAATTTAAGTACCTAAATAATTATAAATTTGATAGTTTAATAAAATAGGGATTCGCAAATTAATACATTTTATTTAAGTGTAAATAAATTTAATTGATTTAAATCTCTATTTTACTATTTACCTTCATATTTTCTATTGAAAAATAAGTATAAAATGTGATATAAACATACCAACAGCTTCATTATATTTTCTTAGTGGAAACCTTATATATCGATGATTTAAACTGATGTGAATTTTTTTAACTCTTACGGAAGAATTGTGGTAGACAATTATTACATAACCATGAAGAAACAAAAGCTCACATGTTCTTTCAATTACAAATTATTACCAGCATACTGCATCTGTAGAAATAATAAACATAAAAATTTGTGCTAATAATTATTTTAATAATTTTTAATTGATTTAAAAAATTTTTCATTCATTAATTAAACAATTATTTTTGATTTTTTGAAATCAGCAACATATTAATATTATTGACATTAATAAAAAATCGACTCACTCTTATTTTACTGATGAAGATAATAAATTATTTTAGTCTTGTAACTGACTCTTAATAACATATGGCATAGTTAGCGGTATTAAAAACAATTTATTCAATAGTAAGTGATAAAATGAAAATTCTTAAAGAGTGATTGATAACAAATTTTTTATGTCATTTTTTATTGCTTCCAACCAGTTATTTTTAATTACAACATTACAAAAATCAGCTACGATATTATCAAATATTTTGTCATCTGAAAATAAATGAAGTTTTAATATAATTAAAATCGTCAATAGTATTATGGATTAGTTAATATAAAATATACATTTGTAAAACATTAGAAAATATTTTTGTTGATGTTTTTTAAACATTTGAGCCATAACATATACATACATTTAATCTATTTCAATTTATAGTTTTATATTTCTATTTGATTTTTGATTAATTTATACCTTGATTATATAATTCTTTTAATTTTTTAAAGTTTCCTTGCTGTTCTTTAATTTGATGTTTTATTAACCATAATTTTGAAAAATCATTCAAAATTTGAATTAAACTTTTTATCAGCTGGAAAAATACGTTAAGACTATTCAAGGGCCATTTGAACTTTTCTTTTTTTACTACAGCTCTAGATGTAATAGTAAAAATAGTAGCTTTAATTAGTAAACTTCTTGTTTTCTTACACTCAGAAATTTTTGATTCAAATGTTTGGTAAGTTAAGCAAATATCTTCAAAATTAGTATTAAAGATTATTATCTTCCGAATCTGCATTAGGCTTGGAATAGTAATTAAAACAATGAAATACCTTTTCCATATGGAACATTTCTCTATAAAAAAAAGGCTTTTTAGTACACAAACGTACATGATAAGCTTTGTAGTATTTATTAAAATTTTATTTAATTTTCAGCTTACCATTTTCCATTTTGATTTTTCTTTCATTAGCTAAATAAGTTCACTTTCAGGCCAATGAGTAAAATTAAATGATCAGAATTTAATTTGCTCAAAATCCCTAAGAAATAAGTGCAAGAATATAAGAATAATTAAAATAATAACATAATTTTTTATTTTAGAAAACTGTAATAATTAAATTTTAATAAAAAATAGAAAATTGGTCCAGTTAGAAGTAAAACAAACTAAAATTTAAAATAATAACACCTGAATGTATTTAATTATTATGAAGCGCTTAAAGATTTTTCTTAATCTTAAAATTTAAGACTATGTGTTTTAATTGTAAGGTAATAGTATTTTTAAGCACTGTCACACAATGATGCTTACTTTAACGTAAAAGTTTTTTCATTAAGTTACATAAGTAATAAGTGAAAATAAGCAACACCAATTAAAAAATGCCTGTCACAGAAGTCAAAAAATATTTTTTTAATTTAAATATCAATCAGGCTATTTCATTATGCAAAAAACTCATGTACACCAAACAGAATACTCTACCTCCTTTATTAATTAGTCAAATGCCAGTAATACCACTAATACCTTCCTATAAAGGATCAACTTCCTTGTGCGCACCTCCGCAACTGCCGAGGCTGACAGTCGGCCATCTCAGCATTGGAAAATCTGCAAAACAAATAACAAATACATTGATAATGTCGAATTAGATTTTCTTTGCAGTTAACAATGAAATACCGGCATATGCAGAAATGCCATCGCAATGGCGCTGCTCAGGGCGCGAGCAACGCCGTAACTTTATAAATAAATCAAATGCAATAACCAAAGTCGTAAATAGGATTTATTTTAAGCGCATGAGCACAACGTTGCGAGTTATCGGAGTATCGGACCCGTAGTTGACTACAATTTTACCGATGCTCGTTACCGTTTGTGACGAATCACCAATGGGATCGATTTCACCCTTAGGAGCAATCCTTTAGATTGGATCAGTCGGTAAATTTTGCGGATCTGCGAAATAAAATACACGCGCTATTTTCATAAACACACACACTTCCATACATACTTAATGCGTGCATGCACACGCGTGCATAATTTTTGTTTCGTGCTCGTGAGCTCGATCACCTTTTCTTAGATACTCAAATGCGAATGAGACACTGATTTGAGAGAAGACGATTTCTACACGAGCAAATTTCGAATAAAGTGTTCATCCTAAGAGTTTGACAAGTGCATTTGGCTACGAAGAATAACGTGGACCGAGCTTTAATTTTCGTCTAAATTTTGTTATTGTTTCGTACCGTCGATGAGTTAATCCGAGGCATTCGTATGTATACAAAAGACAGACACGAGGTTGTATGCCTTAAGGTTCATAATTTTACGTTTTGCGGCACAATGTCCTTTGCCATCAGTTGTAAACTGTTTTTTAAAGAGAGGACCCTCGTTTTAAGAAGGACCATTTGAAAGTGTTACCCAGCCGAGTGGAAAAGACGACGTTGTCGGTAATAGTAGGGATCGTACAAAATGCATCACACGAATTCAAATAACATCGTTGAAAATGTCGGCAAGCCTGTAAACAGTGTAAACACGTACCTTTAAATGAAAATATTCACGTATAAATTTATTTTGCACGCGTACATCAAATTTGCGCTGTCATGAGTAAGTTTAATAATAAAGTCTTAATTAAGCATGTGTATAAGAATGTACATGTATGTGTGTGTGTGTGTGTGTGTGTGTGTGTATACATATATAATTAGAATAAACAATAAACTCCATGTCAATGTTGCAGCGAAAACTAACAATGCTTTGGAGGAGGAGTGTGAAGACGCCGTATTCAAGCTTGCTTGTACGCGAGAGCGGTACTCCGTTCGCTGTGCCAAGCAACTAGAGAAATACTTAAAATTGTATACTGACAAGCAGGTAAGGAAACTTATTATCCTACACAATTACACAAGAGCACAATGTAAAGGAGTTCATTTAATGCTTTTAGATAACAGAGGTTCAAATTACGCGGCCACCAAATTTTGAGAAGCCAGTTACAACAGAGGAGCAAACCAACCTTTTCAACGAATACAAAGTATCTTGTGAAAGTGAAATATTAAAGACGTACAAGAATGATGTGCGACACATATTAAAAAGATTAAAAGAATTAAATAGCATTGTAAGGAAAATAGAGCAATCGAAAAACAGTGAAATGCATCAACTATTGAAATAATAAGAAATTAAAGAGAGAAGTACTCAATAGTTATGATTTGAATATTTTTATATAAAAAAAAAAAAAACAAATCTTGTATTTAACGTAAGTAAAACTCTTAACTTTAATGATAAGTAAATAAATCATATTTTTTTTTAACTGAAATTTATTTAAATATCAATCAACATTCATAAAGGTACAAGCACATTGTGTTGTATATATGAAATGCATAATGATTATTTACATATTAGTGTGCAATTATATGAAAAAGTTATTAGTAATGGAAGATCCAAAAATGTTTAAACATTAATTACCTTTGTTTTTTTTTATAAAAGAAAAGTAATTTTTTTATTAACCTGTAATAATAATTATAAATTGTTACCAATAAATGTAATTAAAGTAATAAAATAATATTGTATACATTTTTTCATTATGCATATATATATATATATAAATTATAAACAATTTTATGTATTTAATAAAATTTATAAAAATTTCAGTGTCAACGATGACTTATTACCAATGTCCAAGTATATTAATATATCTACATTAATTATTGATAAAGGTCCATGTATATTGTTAAAAACTGTTTGTTCAAAAATTGTCTTGTATACACAAGCTACTATCTAGGAATATTTGAAAAGTCCAAACGTTCAACGACTACTTTCACTCCGTATGTCAAATCACTTATTAATTTCCACACTTTCACCTTAACTCTTTTTCCTTGTGAATTATCTAGATTAATGGACCTGGAAAATTTTAAAACACTATTATTGTTCGTACTTCTTCTTTGCTGACGTAAAACATTTTTTCTAATAGAATCTTGGCCTAATTGATTTTTAAACGTTTTTTCCAGTAGCTTTCGAGCCCTTGTTTCCATATAACGTTTGTGTTTCGCAGAGCTGTCATTAGATATAGATAAATTTTCATTAGACTTAGCATAGAGTTTAGCATTAGAGCGTGTTAGTCGAACATTATTCACTGAATTAGAGTTAAAAATATCACTATGTTTTGTATTAGCATGAAAAGAACTATCGTCACTCGTAGTCTCTGGTACAAACAAGGATCTTGAAGATGTTGCAGTATTATTTTCCGAGCTAAATACAGGAGAATATTTCACTTTATCGTCATTGTGTCCATTTCGCTTCTCTGATTCATCTCGAACGCAACTTTTCACACCGCTATCTTTAATCTCATCGGTTGGTTGATTAGTTTCCACAGTAGTTTCTGGAGTATTCTTAGTATCAGTTGCCTTGCCGTAATTAATATGTTCAAGATTTAGGCTACTATTGCTTCGCGAAATGCTGTCATCATTTTTACACGGGCTGATTTCAATTCTATTAGGCAGCTGTTCTACCGAAGGCTTAGTCTTCAAGGCCTTCAAAAGCGCACGCGGTATTTGATCGTTTGTAATAATCTCATTAGATATTACTTTTGGAAGCTTCTGGAAATCCCTATTAAAACTAATTGCGCTAGTCGCTGTTGAACAACTCGTTGGGCTCGGGGTCGTTGATTCGTCGAGTCGAGGCTCGTTAGCGACCTTCTCATCGCTCATTTCTATGTCGTCCATGAGCAAGTCTTGGAAGCAGGAAATGGTAGACGGCGTCTTATCAGCGGTCTCGAAGTTGCTGCCGAAAAATGTATCTTGCACCAAAGCCTCCGGTACTATGTCCTCCTCCTCCATCCGCAACTCGATCTCCTCGTCCTGGTTGTCGTCGATCACGTACATGCTCGACTCGTCGAAGGCCCTCTCGATGTTGGCGAGATTCGAGTCCGTTATGTCTCGACTCTCGAACAGGTCGGACCAGCACTTGGCGGCCGCCTCGAGGACGCCGCCACTCTGGCTGGCCTCTTGCTTCAGGGCCGCCTCCACCGCGAGGCTTTTTCCCGCGTTGATGTCGTTGGCTAGGTCCATGAAGGAAACGAGGGCGTTTTCGCAGAGGCCATTGCCCTTCTGCTGGGGCAGGGGCTCCTGCATCCGCGTGATCATCTTTTCTAGTCTGAGGAGACTCGAGTTCCTCAAGCAGGGGTCGCCCTCCTTCGTCTCGACCTTCTCCGAGTTCTCGAGGACCTCGTCGAGCTCGAGCTTCGTCTTCTGCTCGACGACCGTCACCGTGTCCTTGTCCTGCCGAATCGTGAACATGAGGCCCTTCATCACGAGGTCGGTTATGTCGGAAGACCGTAGATTCGCGAGGTCGGGGGGCGGCACGGGCTCGCTGTTGTCCCGTGACCCCGGCCGCGACCTGAACCTCCTGTCGCTGCTCCTGCGCGTTTCCCTCGAGGACTTGGACTCGGACTTGGACTCGGACTTGGACTCGGACTTGGAGTCGGACTTGGAGTCGGACTCGGCCTCGGGGCCCCGACCCCGCTCCGAGCCATCCTCCTTCGACGAGCTCCTCGCCATCCGGGAGTTTTCGAGCTCCCTCTCGATGTCCCTCTCTATGTCCCTCTCTATGAGGTACTGGTAGGGCATACTGGCCGAGTCCGAGTGCTCGTCGCTCCCGGATTTACTGTTGCTGCCGCTGCCATCCGCCTCCTTCTCCGGCACCTCCCTCTCGTCCGCCCCCGAGTTGGCCCTGCTCCCCGACGACACTGGCCCCGAGTGCTCCGCGGTGGCTTCGCTCGGCCACTCGAGCTTCCTCGTGCTCCTCGGCTCGCAATTGCCGCCGGTGCCATTGTTGCTGCTCCCGCTGCTGCTGTCGACTTTGCCGATTACCTCGCTCTTGCCGTTGGTCTTTTTCGAGCCCTCCTCCGATGTCGTTGACTCCCTGCGAAATAAGCGATATTCTATACTTATTCTTTACTCATTTGTTCGCGATCGAGACCATTATTATTATTATTATTATTATTGTTGTTGTTATTGTTGTTGTTGTTGTTGTTGTTGTTGTTGTTATTATTATTATTCAACTACTATTACTATTACTAAACGAGCATATCATCAACCAACGGAATTTAGCTGACCCCGGCGCTTCTCAGGTAATCTCTCGCTCCCACGACATTAACACTATTATTATAAATGATAATTATTATTGTTAATAAAATTATTACGGTTTTTATGCTTATTATTGTTATTGTTATTCGTATTACAAAGTAATTCACTTTTATTTTTGTCGTCTTATTAATTCTGCAAGTAAATATTACACAGCTTTAAAACCTAGTATTCTGACATCGAAAAACATAAATGCAGACATATTTGTCGAATTAAAAAAAAAAAAATATTTGTTAGCCATCGACACGGAAATTTATATGCACAATGCATTTATTGAGATTTTTCCTTTTAATTTATCGGTTAGTTATACACAATTATGTCTACTTTTGTATGTTTAAAATTGTACGTTTCAATTGTTAAGTTACAAATAAACGAACATTTATAAAATTTAATTAGTCTCGAAAATTAGATATATTGAGGCATGACTTTATTCAGCAATATTGAAAGCCAGCATTAATAATTTGAAGATAGTTTAAAATTCTTTCAAAATATAGTGCCCAAAATTCCATATTTTAATTAAATAAAAAATGTAAGGAATTTTGCAAAAATGATCTTTTATCCTATGGATTTTCATGATTCTAATACAATAATAACGTCGATACTTCTTGATGCATAATAATTTTTTCAAAATTCATTGCACTTCAGATAATGATGATTCATAATGCAGCGTAGTTTTGTTTATTCGGACTTTTTAAATCTCGTTTGCATGCAATAAAACTCAACAAGTATTTTGCACGTTCATCAAATGCTACTCAAGCATATTCGAGTAAGGTAAAACTTTTCTTTATTTTTATTATTGCACACGTGTAGCCAGCTGGATTTATTGCTCGTGCGCATTATTAATACTCAACAAGATAAAATTTGACATAAGTTTTCTTTGAAATGATAAAAAATCAATTCGTCATACGACAATTAACGTAAACATTTATCGCGTAGAAGCCCCTAAAGTTTTTATTTTCTATTAAAATTCCAGACGAACGAATGCTCGTATTTTTAAGCGATCAATTATAAAAGGCGCCGCTTAGCCTGAAGTGATACTTAACTTGGCTGCGGTGATGGGGGTCTTATCTAACAATTAAAACGAACGCAAAGTACTCGAGTGCAGTGTATTGCGGCCTTTGGAGGTGTTGTGCTCATACCTTAGAGTCGGATTCTTAGAGACGCGGCTGTCCAGGTCACGGTGCCTCGATCGGGTCCTCCGGGACCAGGAGACGTTCTTGTCGTCTTTTCTGCTCGGCACCGCATTGTCCCTCGATTGCAGCTTATTATCCGACTTATTATCGCATTCGTAGGGGCTCGAAGGGACGGGAGGCCGAGGCGACCGAGAGCCTTCCGAGTCAGAGACATCCGGGATCTCGCATCGCGACTTGGTCGACGACGTCCCCATCTCCTCGGCTTCGCTCTGCTGCTTCTGCTCTTGGTTGAATATTTTCACTGTTAGGATGAACGCGTGAGGAAATGCTATTGCGTCCGGCCTGTCGCAGAACTTCATTATCGCGAACATCTTATCCTGTCGCGTCCACGACGCATGATCTTGGTTTATTAATTGAGTCAAGAAAAATCAGCACGCAACTTTTACCATTGTTATTATTGTTATTGTCATTGTTAATACCTTTTTTTCCGTATTCCTTTTTCACCTAGCGTGTACACGATTTTAATCTAACATCGTTTCGGACTTACTATTTACCACGTGAATACCGGCGGTCGAAAGAGTTGCGTTATTTTAACTTTGTGAAATTAGATGCCGCTCAATCTGATACCAGTAGCTTTTCTTTCAAAAAAGTGAATTTTTTGTCTTTGTTACATATTATGAATAACCGATAGTTCTTAAATTTCTCTATTTACTTTATTAATAACATTGCATTAAGCATATTTACATTGATTAGTGGTTAAAGTTTATTGTTCATTTAATTCGATTTGTTTTTTAACTATTCGTGTAAGTGATAAGAATATGATTGTTTACATGTCCAATATAAACACTTTATTTGATTATTTTTAAAGGATACTGTAAGTAACGAGCAGATTTTTTGTACCAAAATTTTGACCCTGTCTTGGTTGCCACTTTATAACCCTCCTAATGATTTTCATCAACTCTTTGCAATATGAAAAATCTTTAGAGTTTCTGTAACAAATACAATTGTTGTTTTAAATAATATTAACTTATTAGTGTAATTTATTTATAAACCCTTTTAAAAGTTTTATGCTTTCTTCAAGTATATATATATAATATATATTCACACCACATCATTCTATATTAAATACTAAGAAATCTTTCATAACATATGCTTATCAAATTTGAATCACCTTATCTTAAGGCTGTTGATATATGACATACATATTTATTTATAATTATAACCGTGTGTGCCACATCATAATATTTAATTTATAAATTGTATAAAATGGAAAAACTTTTTTTTTCATTTAATAGAGATAAGTGCTAATGTTTTTTCTTCTTAAATATCATTCAATAAAATATCCATAATTAAACGTACCTTATTGTTTTATGGAATTTGAATGTAAATTTGTAAATATTGTTTTTGTGACATAACCAATAAGAGCCAGGAATAGTCAATTTTGGTTCTTTGTCTTGATCTTTCCAATGGAGTCTGCCAATCGTACGTACATGTATTCCAGGCATTTTCTTTCTGGTTTCAGATCATGAAACAGAGGAATCAGCCTTGTGCGTTCCTCACCATTATTAGAAATCTCCTTAACAATAAATGTCAAGTAATACAAAACCTTTTGCTAAATTAAAATCAATAAGAAAATTATTTTTTTATATAAAAGCATTATATATTAATTTAAATTAATCTATAAGTATTGTTACCTCGGATATAACTTCATTTATAATGACATCATTAATAATGTTCCATGGTAAAAATTCTTCAAAAGCACCAAGAATAGTCCTACGATTAATAATATGCACTCCAACAGACTCCACGAGTAACAATGTATCTATAACATTAGAAGAACTGCTTATTCTGTGTTTTACTTATTTAAAATATCGTATGTAACATCAAAAATCAAATTATTGTATTCGACTACAAATCACTGAACGATTCAGATAATAAATATAAAAAAAGCCCTTACAGATAAGTACTGTAAGTTTTAGAAGCAATATTTATATTTTCATTTCATTTAAAATAAATGACAGGAAAAAATATCAAAGATTAAATGTATAAAATAGTTAATAATTACAATAAACAAAAGCATGCTTTTAGAAAAGTCTTAAAGCTATACCATTTTAATATAATTTATTTATATATATTTATTAAAAATTGTTTAAATATAAATAATTATAATGGATTGAACCATTCTTAAGGTGAATAAAGGTATTAAAATTAGTAATTCGAACTTTCTACTGTTTTAAGAAGAGAAAAAGTAAATTTTATATATTTTAATAATTTTATTCTTAATATTTGTATTACAATATGTACACAACAATAAATTTGATTTGGATTGCATAAAAAGAGGTTGTCAACGAAGTTTAATTTTATCTTAAAGGATTATTTCTTCACAATGCCAATGTAAAATATTTTAAACTAAATTAAACTTCATTTTATAGATTAAGAAGTTGCTAAAATAAATATAATTGCATTTAATGCATAATACGTATGTACGCGCTCGTTATGTGGACTATTTTATAGTACGAAAATATGAATGTTGTTGCATATTTTTGTGTTTTATGGTAGAAGGTATCTTATTTAGTACGGCGATATGAATAAATAAAGGTAAATATGAAAAAATCTTTGTTTTAAAAAAAAAAAGAGAATAATATAAACATTACTTTACCAACCCATTATAACCTTACATCGAAAGTATGTAGTAGGCCAATCTATCATCTATATCTAATTAATAAATAAAATAATAGACTGGTATGAAGGTCAGTATAGATTTACTTAGTATTATGCACATGATGTAAGTGTAAGACTATATAACATAAAAAAAGATAATTTCAACAAGGATAAAAGTGTTTATTTTTATCTATACATGGTTTATAAAAATTGTATATATAAAAAAAATATCAAGTCCATTATTGTAAAAACAAAGAAAAAAGATGCTTTTAACGAAGGAAAAATCTGAAATGACAGATATATTTGTGAAATAATTTTTAATAAAGTGCTAGCAACTGTTTTATTGACAATGATGGAAAATGATATTCATTTTTTTTTTGCGAGTGAAAGGAAATATTTTTTGCCGATCAAAAAATATTTGATAAAGTATACGCTTTGTTTTGATCGAAAGTAAGCACAATCGTAAAATGAGTTGAAATAAGTCTTTATGAGAATTTTATTGGTCAATTAGGGATACATAAATTTGCAATAATAGAGGTATCGGAATTTAGAACAAATATCACAAGAGCACAGTCAGGTAAGAAAGGATGTAAGAGAAGCACGAGAACTGCTTTTAAATGGTTCAACTTTCACCAACGAAGTTTAAAGCAATTAAAATCCGATAATACTAAGGAAAAGAGAGGCTGCTGCTGCTGCTTCTAGCAGAATTCGAATGACCGAATGAAGGAAGACGAAAAAATAAAGCAAAACAATGATAGAATAATGGAGCATACAATAAGATTAGACCTGGGAGCACAAAGCCTATACTCGACGATCAGGAATGAAAATCTCAGAGCGTGAGATTCAGTCCCGCATCCGCGTAGGTGCAACGTAAACAACATTAAAGACGATGAGAGACGGTTAGTGGGAGGGAAGAATGGGAGGAATGGGAGGAATGGGAAGGAGATGTATGTATATATATATATATATATATATATATATATATATATATACAGAGAGAGAGAGAGAGAGAGAGAGAGGGACCGCAAATAAAAATAAGAGTGATGATAGAGGGAGAACGAGAACGAGAGGAGGCGACGATGACAGGGGAGGGGTGGGATGGTTTTAAGGGAAGGAGTAGGCAGAGTAAGAAAAACTCACTGGTTTTGTCGGACAGCACAACGCGTCCGATGGCGAAAGCAAGGCCGATGAGGCCGAGGAGGGCGGAGATCGGGGAGCGCGTGGCAGTCCAGAGGACGAGGCTGAGGCAGAGGAGGCCAATGTCCGTGACGGTGGGGAATCGACGCCGGCTCTCGTCCTTCAGCACGTACTCGACCGCGTCATTACGTCCGGCCTCGTCGTGCCTCCTCTCGTGCAGGACGATCCTGATCCCGCTGGCGCCCCGAAAGCGAAAGACCCCCGATGAGCGCTGCTGGACCGCCGACCCGGGGAGCGTGGCCGTCGCCCTCGATGACATTAGTGTGGCCACTACTACTACTGCTGCTACTGCGGGGCACTCCGGGGGCTCTCGGTCTAGGGCTCGAGCTGGGCCGGGTGGGGTTGCGCGAGTAGCCGGCGAGGAGCCGACGGGTGGGTGGTGGCAGAGAGGAGGCTCCACTGGTCGATCCCCCCCACCCGATACCCCCGATACATAGCTGCAGGTCCCTCTTCCTCCCTATCTCGACGCCGCCTCTCTCAACGCAGCGCCGGCTTCTCTCTCTCTCTCTCTCTCTCTCTATCTCTTGCTCTCGCTCTCTCTCCGTCTCTTGCGTCGACCGCAGCGCGCTCACCTAAGCGCGCACGCAGGCACGGGGCTGAAGGGCCGACTCGCCGACTCCCCTTCTTCGGCGAAAGCTCCGTCGCGTCGCCAGCGAATTCTCCGGAATGCCGAGTGCGCGGCCCTGCAGCCTCTGCGCCGCGACCGCAGTTCGTTGCACCCTCGAGCACTCACATCTCACCTCGCGCGCTCACCTCGACAGACTCATAGGCAGCTGCGGACCCGGGGAGGGGCGGAGACGGGCAGCCGGTGCGGCTCGTATCGCTACGCTCGCCCTTCGACGACGACGACGACACCCGTTTGACCGTCTTACGCGAGGGCCGCGCTCCCGCTCGCATCGACTACGTTCCTGCACAATTGCACGCGGAGTGCGGAGTTGCTCGCTCGCTTTTACTCTCTCTCTCGCTCTCTCTCTCTCTCTCTCTCTCTCTTGTCGAGTCGTGACGAGAGCAGCGACGATGACCTCGAGAGACGGAAAGGTGGCCCCGGCTGATCGGCCTGCTCCTTTTCACCTCCTCCGTACCTTTCCCTCGCGCCTCGTCTTACGAACGGAGTCCAGGACCCGACACGAGAAACTCGCCCTGGACTGGAGCGACACGCGTACGCGAATATCCCCCGGGAACGAATCGCGTTTAAAGAGGCCGAAAGACGAGTCGGTGAGCTCTAATGCCGCTACAGTCATTAACCGTAAGGGCCGCCGCAAAGCCGTAAAATCTAATGTGTAATCTTTTTATTCAGTCGCTCCGTCGATCTGTTTACGACGTGCGCGCGCAATTCTACCGACGGTACACAGTAGATCTTTTTTCCCTACTCTTTCTCCTCTGCAACGACAGCAGCGGCTATTCCCAGTATTCCCACAATCCCACCGAGCGGATTCTCACAGCGCTCGACTTCTCGACGCGCGTTCACGTGTGCACGGACACTCGAGCGGAAGGAGAGAAGGAGAACGAGAATGAGATAGAGTGAGAGAGAGATAGAGAGAGAGAAACGATGATAAGAGGTATAGAAAAGGGATAATTGTCCCTTCGATGCTCTTTTCCCCTCATCGGTCAACTTTCGCGCTCTTTATTCGATAGCAGCTAAGCTGCAAAAGGCTCTTGCATCTTCGATGCTGACGCGGTTTTAAGTTCGATCAGAGCCCGGGGCTCGCTGTCGTTTACTAATACCACCGCTAATATTATCGGGACAATGATAAGCCGAGCGCCGAAGGCTAGAAATGTTGGCTTCGTCCTCCCCTCTAATCGCGTAAAAAAGTCTCCCCCGCCCCTTTGCTACCGCACACAGGCGTTCAAAGCCGAGCACCGTTGTCTAGCGGATATTTATAACTCGCAAATGGAATAAGCTAGTTTACCTCGCCGGGGATATCGGGGAACTAGGAGGCTGGCACCGGGCCAACGGTCGCCGAATTTTTATTCGCGAGCCCCTTCCTGACGCGGCCGATAATCCTGAGCGGCTCGCTCGAGCCGATTGACACGAGCGGTTCGCTGATAATTGAGCCTCTGGCGAACTGTCGTCGCTCCTCTCCCACTCAGCTATCGCCGATCGACCGAGATCGCATCCGGAATAATCCGCAGACTCGCTATCGTTCGCGAGCAGTGCGCCAGGTCAATTCGAAAACGCGTGTCGTGGACGTGTGGTCGATGCGGCCAGCAACCACAGCGGCGCCGCGCACCACTGATTTCGATAAGGCGATGGCAAAGGCAGGACTTTGGTAAAAGGAAATGAAAAGGAACGGCAGCAGAGAGGAAAGGTAGATAGACGGATGGAGGTAGCGAGAGAGCCCGACGAGGAAGTTGGCGGGCAGGTGGAGGGGAAGAGAAATGACGTTGATCACCGGGAAGAAAAGGGGCGGCGCGGCCTTTGCCTCTTCTTTGACTTTTCTCTACGCCCCGATGAATTTACGCGACACCTTTACGGCACCAATCGTCGCCTTTCGCCACGCAGGAGGGCTTTACTCTCGTAGACTCGTCTGCTAATCGTTGCAATTCGGTTCACCGAGTCAATGTCGCTTTCACCCCGATGCGCTACTTATAACCTGCTTTCGCACTATTACGCGCTCCCAAAACGTCTTACGTCTTACGCATCTACCTATACGAGAGAGAGAGAGAGAGAGAGAGAGAGAGAGAGAGAGAGAGAGCCAGTATTTTCTTCCCTTACGAAATAAATTTTCTTTTCTATTTTAAAATTAGATTTTTAATAGCTGCCGTCGTTATTTCTAATCCTAAATTACTCGTTCGAGTCGTCTCTTCCCTCCTTCGGTTTTCAAGTTCAAGCTCACCCCTCATTATAATTTCTAATGCGCATTCAATTTGATTATAAAGACCGATCATTACCTGCTGTACAGATTTTCATTATTTAACTGTTGCTTTAGTTGCTTACGCGTGCTTAAATGCACATGTGCGCGCGCGCCCTCACACGTGACTGGCGGGCCCGCGCACACACAACAACACAACAATAACAGTGATGATGATAATAATAATAACAACATCGCTGCACGATTCGATTGTTTTAATCTACGCTAAAGAAAAAATGTTATGCTGATCCGAGTCCTATTCGCCGAACGGGCGAGCATTGAGAGTCCGACGATGTTCGCGGTGACACCCGCCAAATAATTTTAAAACGCACATGCCCGTAAACTCATCATTACGTATTCTATGGAAGCACTCGGCAATAGTCGTGGTCGTGGCTATCGATCCTCGTTATTTATTTTTCTGCTCTCGCATCGGTCGAAGTAGCAAAGAATGATACCTAACCGTAAGTCCGTCGGCCTCGATTAACTTCTCCCTTATATTTAACTTTTAGGATGCGATTCTAGTGTTGACTTAAAGATATTAACATACATGGAGAGACAAATGTCAGGACAGTCGTCGTCGCAAACAGAAACCGTCGTGGACGGAGGAACGCAGGTACTTACACTTTCTTGTTTATGATGTTGAATTTAATTTGTTTCCCCTTTGCTCTCCATCTCTCCCTCCCTCCACCGCCCCTCTATCGTTCTCTCTGTCCTTCTGTCTTTCTCTCTTTCTCGATAACTCTTTTATCCGTGAAATTGTGTAATTTGTATAACGTTATTCGAGAGATAAGATCGAGTACATCGGTGCGATGGATGCCCAAGTTAATCGTCTTTAAAATTTTACTATGAGCAAAAATTTACATTGCGCACTGGGCTGAGTGAAACATGTGATAATACCTTATCAAGAAAATAGAAGTAGTGTAAAAGAGGGAAGGACCTTCTTTGAATATAATTTTTCTTTTTCTACCCTGCGTTTGAACAAAAATCATTATGGGCATAAGAATATTATTTTTGTCACCACTAAACAAGTTAAAACTTAAAAGGATTGCTAATCCCGGTTTGACCAATTTTTATTCAACGGATGTCACTGATAAATCTCCTCTGAATGGCATTCGAATTCTGGATTTAACTCGAATAGTTGCTGGGCCTTATTGCACCATGATTCTTGGTGACTTGGGAGCTGAAATACTGAAGATCGAACAGCCAGGTACAGGTGACGAAGCTAGGAAATGGGGGCCACCCTTTTTTAGGGGCACCAAGGAATCAACCTACTTTGCTAGTGTAAATCGTAACAAGAAAAGTGTTTGCATTGACTTGAAAAAAGGAAAGAATATTATGTATGAGTTAGCAAGTAAGTGCGATATTTTAATAGAGAACTATATTCCTGGAAAATTGTCAAGCATGGGGTTGGGTTACGATCAAATGAAGAATGTAGCACCTCGCTTGATATATTGTTCGATTAGTGGCTATGGATCTGAAGGACCATACGCAAATAGGCCAGGATACGATGTTATAGCGGCTTCTCTAGGTGGGCTTATGCACATAACAGGTAAATTGCAATGATCGAATGATTGTTGTTCCGGAAAAAATATGCCTTTGTATAACAAACTCATTTACATAAAATAGGATCAAAAGATGGACCTCCGTGCAAAACAGGCGTAGCTCTAACAGACCTTATGACTGGATTATATGCTCATGGTGCTATAATGGCAGCTCTTCTTCAAAGAACGAAAACTAACAAAGGCCAATGGATACAGTGCAATCTCTTATCGACTCAAGTATCTAGCTTAATAAATATCGGTTCTAATTATCTCAATACAGGCAAAGAAGGAACGAGATGGGGCTCAGAACATGAAAGTATTGTTCCATACGAAGCTTTTCCTACAAAAGACGGATACATGACTGTGGGAGCTGGAAGTGATATACAATTTATAGCTCTTTTGAAAAAATTAAATTTGGCAACGCTTGAAAATGATGACAAATTTAAGAGTAATAGTAATAGGGTGAAAAACAGGGATGACTTGTTGAAGATATTACGACAAAAATTTAAGGAAAAAACTAATCAAGAGTGGAATAAGATTTTTGAAGGTTCAACATTTCCTTATGGTCAAGTCAACAGTATAAAACAAGTGATTATTAATTATTAAATTCATTTTCTTAAGATTACCATTTAGTTTCAACGTTACAATTAATACTTGATTCAGGTATTTGAGGATCCTCACATTCAACGTGTAAAATTGGTAAAGGAAATCGAACATCCTGTTGCAGGAACAATAAAAATCGTAGGCCCTCCTGTTAAATACTCATATGCAGAAAATTCTATTCGACGGTGTCCACCAACTCTAGGTCAACACACATTAGAAGTTTTAAGAAACGTTTTAAATTATTCAGAGAAAACTATAGAAAAATTGAAAGTGAACAAAACGATACAATGATATTTTTTATATTGTACATTTTTTACAAATAAATGCATCCCATCAAATAAATCATAAATGTATACTTACAGCAAGAAAAAAAGATATTATTTTTTTACATTCCTTTGAATCTTGTTAGAACATAGTTTCATATCATACTATTTTATTGCTTTTAATTATTATCATTATTTTTTGTTTATATTTTTCAGGATGTGCCAACACTAAGATTACGTCTTCGAAAACCAAAGTCGGATAAAAAAGTACAATGGACACAAGGAACAGTCGATAATGAACAAATGAATAAAAAGAAATCAAAATGTGCTGAAAAATTTTTCAATTTAAAAAATAAACTTCTTTTTGCATATTCTTACAATGAAGTAAATTTTTCCAGGTTGCTGCATATATGAGAAGCCTAAGAATTTCGGTGAAAGTAGTTCGGAAGATGATAGTGACGATGAATGTGAGCATTGCCACGGTCGTCAGGATGCCCATAAAAAACCAGTACCAACTAATGAAGACGAGTCACCTGGGGATGCGATTCCAACTAATCCACGTAAGAATATGCTTACGCGTTCTTTAACATTTTTCGTACAGATTAAACATTTGAAAAAAAAACTTTGTATGAAAAAGTAAGGTATAATTTAAAATTTATTAAAAAAAATTATTTCGTTGTAATTTACTATTCTAGAAACGTAAATCTGATTGCATGAATCTCTAATCTATCTCAATTATTTTTATTCCAGAGCCAATTGTTACAGGGGGTTCTGCCTGAAAAAGTATATTATGAAATTATTTGCATTGTGCAATCCTTTCTACATATGAATAAACTGCGAATCCTTTTAGTGTCGTATAAAACTCATAAGTCGGGTACATTTGACTATGATTTTATTGTTTGTATTTATTGATATGAATACTTCGAATATCTCTTTTTTTTTTTAGTATAAAAATTGACATAAAAAAGTATGTGTGTGTGTGTATAGATAAATAAAACAATTAAATTAAATATTCTCCAGTAAAGCTACATTATTTTATTAGATTGATTCGATTTCTTAATTAACGTAATTTTAAATTTATGATTTTAATATATCAAGTCATTTTGAAGAATTTGTATTCAATGATTGAATTTAATATCAATAATATGTATAAAACGTATAAAAATAAAGAAAAGATCAGCCAGTATACCTGGCAGTTTTAAATCTGCAATTTAAAAACATAAGTCCTAATATTTGTAAATCTTCTAATTATTACTTCTGTATTAATTTGAGGTCTTAAGAACACTGTAGAAGGAATAAATAATACTTTTTTGCAAAAATATGTAGGTAAATATAATTAAGAACATAATTTATAAGTTACACATATTTTACATTACATTTTTTCACAATCAGCTTTCATAAAGTTTTAATTTATAATATAAGTAACATTCCATCAAATGATATTTTTCAAAACATCATATAGAGTACACAAGCATACTGAAAATTAAGAAAGAGCTGACTTTGTAACATTTTCTTGTATTGAAAAAACTATTCATTATTTGAAACTTAACAGCTCTTATTTTACTTTAAGAATGCTAATGATCCTATTTAACAAATTTGATCATGTATTAAATTGATTACATAGTATATATTCAAAGACATTTTTCAAATAAAAAATCCGTCTTATAGTTGTAAATTGAATAAATAATTGTTTATTTTATTCAACCTTTTAGTTTAAAAATATACTAAAATTGTCATGATATTGTGATTGATTTGTAATTTCGATAAATATCTGTATATTCGTGCGTTTATGTGCTAATCTGTCAAATTTTTTATATACAAATTTGCGTAAAAAAATGTTTTGATTGTAAGTACATTTTATTCAATACATG
Organism: Kradibia gibbosae; assembly: GCA_018907135.1. Lineage (NCBI taxonomy): Eukaryota > Metazoa > Arthropoda > Insecta > Hymenoptera > Agaonidae > Kradibia > Kradibia gibbosae. Next base: position 17,721,268 of record JACCHX010000001.1, read on the forward strand.
TAGAAAATATAATCATAGCCCGCAAAAACTTAACAATCATTGCACAATATGACAACAATCAAATTAGGCGCAATTTATTGTTACAGTAAAGTAAAGTAGAGAAAAATAATTTCTCATATAACATCGTTCGAAGTAGTCCGTTTTAAAATTTCCAATTTAAAAGTCTCCACATTGTGTCTTAGTAAAAGCTTATAACATTTGAAATGCCAACGTAGCTTCATATAATAGTTATATAATTAACGCAATTAATTTATTTACATTTCGCAATGGAGACTTTTAAATTGGAAATTTTATGGTCTTTAGTCAGTCAACATTACAATTACTTCTGTGATATTTGCGCCTTTTTCTAACTTCCTTGCCTCGTCGATACATGTCTTCATTAAGACCAAGAGATTTGGTCATTGATCGACTTCTCCAAACTTTAATTGTAAAGTCGTCACTAGTAGTGACTAACATCTCAGGATCACGTGGGTTAAAAGCTACCGAATTGACTACATCAGAATGCGGAAACTTGGCTAGGCAGACGCCATAGTGCCTGTCCCACAAGTATCCGTGCTTATCTTCTGCGCCACTAAAACCAAACTTTTATTACTTAATATTCATTCTGTAACGTTTTCGTTAGACTTACTAATTTATGTATTTTCAACAATTCTCTTGTAAATCGTTAATACATTTTTATTACGTTTAAAGAAATAAATTATTTAAACAGGAAAAAAAAAGATAATTACCTTGCAACGTACTCGTTGCAAACGTCTAAAAATATGAAGAAACAATCGTTGTTGGGCGTGTAGGCTTTGTGAGCTCTAAGCATTGTGCCAACTTGTTTTAATGTCACTAGATCAATAACATGAATATCAATTTCTTGGGCTATCGGTGGAGGTTTTAATGGATTTGTAATTACATAACCCCTTGGCCAAGGTCTGGTATTAATATATAAGTATCTGTAAATGAAAGACACATTTATTATTAGATAATATTGTTAACTTAAAGTTCTAATAAATACAAGTGTTTCAACACGTCATTGCGAGTTAAAGAAAAAGGATATAAATATTTGAATTTGTTTAATTAAAAACGCATCTGTTTTACATTGTTGTTTTGTTTTTTAATCAAATAAAGACCTGTGATCTGGTGAAAGGCCCATTCCAATAATGTGCCCATGAAGATCAATTAGATGGTCAATTTTGTCAAATTTGTCAGCCACGGATTTATAGTCCAACCAATTGGGTTCCGGTCTAAACGAGCCGCTATTCTGCATTTCTCGTTCTCGATGTCGTTGAGCCAATCTTTCTTGTAATGATGGACCAGGATCGAGTCTTCTTGGAAATGTAAAAGGTTTAATTCTTTTAAAGCCAACTTGATGCGGTGTGTATGTTTTTGAGCCTGTTGTGAAAATAAGGAACTTCTCGGGACAATCGGCTAAGTCATCGGAGTCATCACATTCTTCGGCGGATAACGAATCTAAAATTATAAGTAAATAAACGTTTGTTATAAAGTTAATTATAATTAATTAAGCTAATATTGATGAATTTTACCCTCTTCTTCACTTTCTTCTTCCCATTGTGGACTAGATTCATTATCACTATCAGTGTCGCCAGTATCGTTTTCCATTTCGACTTCCCTGTACTCGTGGTTATATCGAATCGGACTAGCATATTCAAAACCATCGCCCAGTTTTCTCCAATTCATAAAACCACCTTCCAATGTGCTGTATCTGATAAATGTAAAATTTCAAACATTTATGTATATATATCTGTATATAATACGTGTGCGCGCGCGCGCACACACAAAATTGAAAAAAACCTTTATTAAAAAGGAACATTACTGTAATCTAGATGATGCATGATATAAAACTTCAGGCTCCTCCTTTTCTGTTTCTTCATTGGTAGAGTCTAAAGAAATGTCCCTATGACTCAACGGATTTCCTTTTTCTTGCTTTAAATTCGAGCTCGATGGCTCATTATTTTGTGCGTCGGATTCCGTCAACACAGGTGACAAACAATTTGCAACCATAACTGCTCTAATTAATGATGCATTTCCATTGTAGAAACTATAAATCATAGAATAGGTATTTCAATAGTCATTGATATGATAAGCTATTGATCGAAATTATGAGTTGACCATTAATTGAAAAATCATTCATTACCGATACAACTGATTCATAATAGGAACGTGTTCGCTTCCTGTCTCCTGATTTGCCTTGTTAAGCCACAAAACACTTGTGCTGACCAGGTGAGCTAACCAATGGAGACCTCCGCTTAAAAGATACTGTTCACTGTACCAAGTGCCAAATATGTCGTACGGTTTGTTTACGACTCTGCACTGCAGCTCAAAACCTTCTAGAAAACACGTATATTAAATTTAGTAAATTTAGTAAAAAATCTATTATCTTCATTAGACCTTTCGTTAGAATAAACGAATATCTATTGATCTTTTAAACGAAAAAATTTTCCGTTCATTTAATTTGATTACAAAATTCAGATTCACAAAAATTATAAAGAGAAAATTGTTACTTTTATAAAGTTATACTTAATGCAATGACTTCGTTTAGTTTAGAAATATTTGAATGATTTTTTTCGTTCATTTTACACAATATCAAGTAATGACCTATATATATATATATATCTTGACCTTTTTCATGCGAGTATTATTAAAAATTGTGTGGCAACGATAATAGTCATCGCTATACGTTTCAAAAATTGATATCTGATTTTAAATTAATGTATTACCCGCTAGTCTGAATACAGCAATTTCACCCGATGTACTATGTGGGGTGCCAAAGTGAACACCAGAGACCAATAATAGTGTATCCGAAGAATTGAACTGTGAAAATTGTGTATACTTCCAGCTAAAAGCCTTCATATCATGCTGATACTTGATCGATACTGGATATTGACTATTCCAAACCTATGGAAGAAATTACTTTAGAAATAATTTTTATTCCATTGAATCCATACAACTAAAATTACTTACTAATATGTAACCATCTTTAGAGCAAGTAGCAAACATTTTTCCATTGTGAGAAAAACTAACGTGGAGTACTTGATGTGAATGATCTTTTAAAGTTTCTGTTGCTAATAGCGGTATATGATAAGCTAAGCGTTTGAATTCACTCAACCAAGATGTTTTTCCTTAAATTGAAATAAAATTTATAAATTAGCGAGTGCTTTTCCCAGTAAACTTTGCATCGAATACATTTAAAGGAAAAACAATTATCCTAAAATTAAAAAAGGAATTTTTCATCGAAGACATCGATGGTAATCGAGGATTTCGTCTAAATTTTAACAGTATTGGAAGTAGACAAGGTAAATTATTCTTCGAGTATTCTGCACAGGCATTTTAATGATCTCAGAGTGCCTCGCTATATTTTTGAAAGCAAAGAAAAAGAAAGCAGTGGAGAAATGGCCTCACCTGGCATAATGCCAACACTACTGTCAACTTTATAGGTACGATAGAACAAAGCCTTCCAAAGTAGCTCATCGTGCGACAGCCTGTTCCAAGAGCTGCACACCTCGCCAGCGGTGAGCAATTCCTTGGGGTTCAAGTACTGAAATATACTCAAGAGCACGGAGTCAGGCATGAAGTACCAGTCAATTTTACATTCGGTCTCGACCTCGGCGTTCTTTGGCTCGTCACCGTCCTCGATGGCTTTCGTCACCTCGGCGTCCCCAATAGCTCGCGATTTCTCGCACTTGGCCAGCTTCGTTCCTACGACGGCTCCGGTCTCCGAGAGATCACCGACAGGTTCGGAGTTGTGCTCCACCTCGATGGGCCTCGCCTCCTCGGCTCCGGGCGGGCCCTCATCAGCCGGCTCGGCCGGGGTGCGCCTCGATAGCCGCTCGCTCGGAGCCTTGGCTCCAGCCGGTGCAAGGGCCTCCTCCTGCTCGAGCTCCTCCTCGACGCCGAGGGGACCAGACGTCGCGGGCTCCTCCGCCATCGCGGCGAGCCTCCCTTTGTTTACCGGGACAGCTGACGAACTCGTGGCGCACGCGTCACTCGGTGATGTCTTCTCGTGTCGGAGGGACGCCAAGCACTGCTCGGTGCCCGTCGGTGGTCCTCGCGCTCTCGCGTCTCGGCTCAGCCTCCGACGATCCGGATTTATATCGTCGCAGTACCGCCTGCCGCGGCGATTGATTTATTTTGTCCTCTGGCTGCTCGCGCTGCACATCACGGCAGCGAGTCGGTAGTCGGTACTCGGTACCTCGCGTCGAGTGCCGCCGCCGCCGCCGCCGCCGCCGCTGCTGCTGCTGCTGCTGCTGCTGCCACGGCCGCCGTCGCCCCTCCGCGCCTCGGCCTACCACATATCAAACAATGAGTCATATTGCGATTGTCGTGCACTTTTTATCTGTCTTGCCCCGTCAATGCAGTGACCGGATCCGAACTCGGCGTGCACTAGAGGCAGCAGCACCGCGACGAGGACGAGGCTCGGTCGCGGTGCTATCGAGCGCTTTCGTGCCATTTAATTGATTTCTAAGGGATGTCCCACCCTACCCCGTCGAGCAGCTCCCGACATTAATAAACGCGCTTGCGTTTTTATAAACGTGCAAGCGCGGAAAATAGCCGCCCCCAGTATTAAACGCCCTATTAATAAACTAGACAAACAATAATGTTTTTGCGGTCGGTTGGTCGGTCGGTTGGTCGGTCGGTTGGGGGGTCGCGAACAGGCATTTGCTCGTCTGTTTGTTATTTACTCGAAATTTGCGCAGTTCGTTAATGGTAGGACTCGGCTATTAATACCCGGTAAACGTAATGTTAAGCGACAAAAGCCAAAAGTCGGGGCTCTTGGAAATCAGATATATGATCGTTCATTCGATAAGCATCTAAACCTGACCGAACTGGAAAACGCTCTTTTTTTCCCTCAATCTCCTTGGTCGAAATGTACGGTTCGCACTTTGTCAACTCAGTCGAGGCCAACTTTCAATCGTAGGACCGACCCTTCTCAGTGCCATGGATTTCTCGTGATTTCCAATTAGATAGAGCCCAACTACCCGACTGTCGGACTGTCGTCATCGCGTGTGTGCAGCTGCAGCAGACCTACACCCGGGCGGGAGGGAGCAAGGGGTGGAGAGAAGCGACGACCCGGTTTCAGGACTCGCGGCGAGGCGCGAGTAAATACCTACGGGGGCGTCTATTAATAGCTCGGGGAGACTTCCTCGAGCCGCGACGATCGGCAGGACGTCGAGTGGTGCCCGGGAGCGGCCAGGACGCGAATGCCCCGGCGGAGGGGGGCTCGCGAGAAGGGAGAAGGGAGCCCTCGAACGCGAGCCGCCGAATGACGAGATCACTGATATTAACCGATATCACTGATATTAACAGGCAGGCGGAGCTCGGGCCAACGGGTTTACGCGCGGTGGCGGGCAGCGCGAGCCTCCCTCCCGACCGAGCTTCTCACCCTGCTGCGCTCGAGTCCCCTCGCAACGCGTTATCGCGCGCGCACGACGGCGGAGCGTGCGGACCTGCGCCTCCTCCTCCCCGGGTACGCGCCGCGAACGCCTGACCCAGCGGTGGGACACGCGCTCCGACGGGAGGTGGGGGGGGGGCGAGGCGTAGAATTTGCGCGTGATGCGCGTCCACGCGTGCGCCCGAGTTCACCTGTCGCCCTGTAAACAAGGTGACGTTGTTACCCAGGGTCACGCGACTCCCCAGCCGGGGGAAGGAGCCCGCGGCCTTCTCACTCCTACGTCGAACTGCGATGCTCGCTGAAGCCTTTTGCCTCCTCGCTATCGCACGCTTACTCCCGCATCCTCCTCCATAGGGGTGCCTCTACTATTGAGAAGGATACTCGAGGAGGCTCTTGTCTCCTCCCGAGAATCCTCGCACACTGCCATTATTTACTGCGCGCTTAGTCTGCGTGCTACAGTAGCGATTTTATAATCGCGCTTCCAACTATTGCGCCTCGCGTCATTATTTTGGAATTCACTTTGTCTTCCGCGGCACGTATTTTAAAATAAAATAAAGTGCTTTAAAGTACTCTCTATTGCATCGCTCGTTTTCTTAAAATAATCCCGAACCCAGTGGGTAGCTTAAGCCCCTATAGAACATTTTGCTAAGTCAACAAAATTTACGTTTAATAACGGCTCGCGTGAAAAAATTCCTTCCTTATTGCTTGAAAAAATACCTCAAAACGGTAACGATTAATCAAACCGCAGCTTTTATCAATGACGTGTTTATTTAACATTACACGCAAATGCTGCATATTTACATTCGTGACTGAATTTTCTCGTATCAAAACGAGTGGAAAAAATCGTCTTAGACATTGGACGGTGTAAAACAACTCTAAATGCATTTTATCTTAAACACCCTGGAGAATAATCGAGAATATCATAGAAAATTCTTCGAATTTAGAAAATTGTATAAACTGTTCGAAAAAAATAACATTAGTACTTATATAAACGTTTAAGTTAGAAATTGCTTCTAAATTAATATGATACGTTTTTTTTTATAAATTTAATAAATTAAGCAATTATTTCAGTACACATAAATACAGTGAAACATTTCAAACGGTATTTTAATAAATACAACTATCGATATGAAATAATATCAATGCACTGCAAGTATTTAAATAATCACTTTTTTATAAAGTCTTGTTATAATTGTGAGAAAAATTAAAAAATTTCGTTTTACAAGTCATCTTTATTTCAAATATTTCATCTCTACATATAATAAATAGATCAATGTATATTTTATAACTTAAGATACCGTCACATTTAAATATACAGAAATAACATTTCATAATTTGTATTCACAAATATTTTTTACATAATTGTTTTTCAATCATCTTCATCTTCAATCTCTCCCTCTCTTTTTCTAGCTATATATCACCTTTTTCATGTACGCGATTCCTTTATTAAACTCTCATACACGCTTTTTTCTACAATCAAATTAATTTAACAATAATAAAACATTTATTGTGTTTTTCACATCGGTTTTCTTAATAATATAACGTAACAAAATATACGAAACAAGTTAAACACTTTTTGCACGTAAGTACAATCAAGTACTTGTTTTCATTTCGAATAATTTCAACATCTAAATACGCGTGTAATATGCAAATTTTTATGTATTAATCACTGCATTGATTTGAATGCCTAAAGATTGTTTTTTATTTTCGTTCTAATAAACTTATAATATTTTATAGTACAGTAAGTGCAGTAGGTTCTACGTACGACGGCGCGAACCTTCCACTTTGTGATCTTTTTCGGTTAAATGTTTTTGGCATAAATGACTTGAATTTTTAGAATAAAAAATCAAAAATATAGATTTGCTCCTTTAGATAAACATGATTTATTATCATGATTTTGCCTAATTTCATCAAATAAGACTAATCTAAATGAGATTTCTACAATACACATATACACGTAAGTTGTATCGCTTATCATGCAATTTCAAATTGCGGTTGCACTGACGTATTTGTACATCAGTTAATAAATGCAGATAAATACGTCTACACATTTCTAAATCAACGAGATCCACAAAGCTCAATATCTTCTAGAAGTTTTTATTATTTTTACAAAAGAAAAAAAAAAAACATTAATGATAAACAATTTTCAATAAATCCACGTAATAGGATAACTGAGTAAAATTCTTTAATCTACAATTTATACTCTTTCATTAAAAAAAACGGTTGCATATTTATTCCGAGTAAATGCAAAATTAATTTATAAAATTTGCGAGATCTATTCATTTTTCATAAATGTACATTGTGTTTAAAAACTTAAAACAGTTAATGATTATGAAAATATGGAAATGATCATTTGTTATATAAACACCAAATCATCGAAACTCATTTTGTACAGTATGTACGATTATGGTTTGAATTGTGTTAAATTAAATTAAATTAAATTAAATTAGTAACCTTAATTAAAAGAGCAGGAACTAGACTAACCAATGCAAACATTGGATTGCTCTTTTTAATTGGGTTATGATGTGCTCAACAAGTTGAAGCCTGATCAAGGGTTCCCATAAGTCTAAGGGGTTGACCTAACATTGAGTAGACTTATCCTTCAGAGTACTTGACGATCGGCTAGCTATCCTAATCGAAGCATAAGTTCGTCTTTTTGGGATTCACTCAAAATACTTAGGATGCATTTAAGATACCTCTATGTTGTAATGAATCTTGTAAAGTCTGGAATAAGTGCAGCTGTTGCTCAGGTTTCAATGTAAATACCTGCAAAAATTAATATTAGAAAATAATAGCAATTTAATATGGAATCCTTGATACAAGATAAACAAAAGAAACACGTTGTTTAACTATTATTTTGAATTCATAATCAATATTATTTTAGTTGTGGTAACATATAAGTCTGAATGTAATTTAAATGCATTCAAACATTCGCTTGATTAAAGAACTTGAATTATATAAGATAAAACCCTTTCTTCGTGTTTTATTTTTTTAAATTTTATAAATTCAATCTTATATATGTACACATGTGTTATCAAAGATTTATTGAAATGTTTATCTTGATATCTAATTCATATATTGTTTTACTTGATTTGAAATTAACTATTATAAGTGTGTTTTAATTAATAAATGAATTTATAAAGCTTCTGATTTAATAATCAATGCATTATTATATAATAATAATGATAATATATGTACATTAACGTTGATTATACTTTGCTCTTGATAAAACAAATGTATTTAAAAAAGTAATTTTTTTTTATATTATTTATGTTTAAAATTCATTTCATAGAATATTGTCGCATAGAAAAGTATCGAATTACACATATATTTAATGATTATAAAATGTAAAAGTTATAAGTTTCTAAAATTATATGTAGAACAAATATTGAAAATTGAGAACTAACTTGTTGTAAGAGCTTCTGAGGAGAGACTGTATGAATAAAACTTGAAATATACACATTCACAAATGTAGCCATCAAATATTGACAATCAAATCTATCCATTATTCCACCATGACCAGGAATAACATCGCCAAAATCCTTTAATATAAAACAATTCAGTTTATAATGTTGATTAATTATTATTTTAAAAATTAATGAAATTTCTTGCCTTAATTTTAAATGCTCGTTTGAAACCACTTGCAAAGAAACCACCAAAAGGTCCTATCACTGAACTGAATACCGATAGTGATAAGGAATGCAACATAAACGGATACATTGTAATGGTCGACTTCCATTTAAGCTGTAATAATAATAATAATAATAACAACAACAACAACAACAACATATATCAGTATTCAACATGAAAAAATTGTGCGTTGAAAATTCCAGAAAAAGAAAAGCTAATGATAAAATTACCATATTGGGTACGAAGTTAAAAAAACTCGGTAAAGTATATTCTTGGGGTCTAAATAGGTAAGACGGTTCACACTCCATTGTCATTCTACCTAGAGTTTCACTGTATTCAATAGGACATACAAAGTAGCGGTATTGACTCATGGCGTACGATATCTGAAAAAAATTTCCATTAAATAACAATTTTGTTTTAAAACATTCAGAGTCCATGCTGATATTTATTTTTAGATTACAGAGTACATTATAATAATAAAGTAAAAATATCGACAGTTCAACGGAACTTTTATTCAATTATGTTTAAAAATAGATAAGAAAACATTTTAACGTATAAATGTCGCAGCAAAACATATATATTCTGTATATTGATAAACTCAAAGTAGAACAAGCAGGAAATTGAAAATACTTTGTTAAATAAATAAATCAATAAAAAATTATTGATAATATAATGGATAATATGACATTAACGGTAAAAATCTCGATATACTTACGAATAGTCCAAGTACGACAGTCGAAAAACCGCCGCCAACAAAACCTTCCCATGTTTTTTTCGGTGATAACTTAATTAATGGTGTTTTGCCGAAAAAAAATCCAAATACATATGCCATTACATCGTTGATGACAATCATACTTACAGGCACAATGAACCTGCGTGAAATTTTACACAGTGAAATTGCCTTGCACTACATAATTCAAGAAATAATGCTTCTTAATAAAATACAACTCACCATATTAAGCCTTCAAATATGTTTTGAATAATTAAATAACTTTGCATTACTACAATTAGTAAAGCAACATGAGTCCATGCAAACAATGAAAATTGCTTCATGTAATATTTTTTCACCAATGAAAGTACAAACCAAACAAAACCAATAATATATAAACAAAAAGACACAAATCTATGATACGTTACGAGAAAACGTAAGTAGTCCTGTAAACAAAAATATAATCATTATATTAATGAATTTTCTTTCAAGGTAATTTGATAAAAACAAAATTTAAAATTTAAAATATCTTTAATTTTATGGATGGTAGAAGCCTTAGTAGTTGATAAGAGAAGCCTCAAAAGTGGTAATAATAGTAGATGTACTGTGAATAACTATTGATTTTATGTTACGTATCACAATGGATATGTTGTAACGGTATGAACTTATAATACTAATATTGTAAATGCTTATCATTCAAGATAGGTGTAATAATAATATTATATTTATAATGAATAATAAAATTTATTACCGTTCTATTTATGACAACTGCAAAGTAGTCCATTAGATTTTCTCCATAAAAAAAGTAATTAGAGGTAATTAAGAAATACCAAGACAATGAACGAAACCAGGGCAAGCCATGAATTCTATATACTGCATATCCAATATTAATTATCTCTTCAAAACATTTTACTTGTACAACCAAAACCTGTTAACAGTCATTATAGAAAAATTAAACAAATAAATCAGTATTATAAGTATACTTTTAATTTTAATTTTTAACTAACCGTAACCATCAGTGCCAAAGGTCCTCCATAAATAATGAAACAGAATCCTCCAATCATTAAGAAAGTGAAAATACCACGGATAACCCAATTTTTCCAGCTAAATAAAAAAGATGTTTAATGAACATATTTAAGAATTCCTATATATAAATTCAATGCATAAATCAATAATAATAATAATAATCATACTGTGAAAGCTTTATTATTTTAAATTTAATTATTAAAAATTTGTCATATTTAACATTTATTTCTCTTTTTAATAAATGATATAAGTAGTACATTGAATAATTGAAAAGTGGAAATTTATATAATTCTGATTTTTATTTAATGTTAACAATTTAGATTATTGAAAAAAAAAAAATAACAATGTACAATACCGATCCGATAAGCCAGAAAGTGCAGATCCAAGTATTTCTGGGGTATGATTTGTTCCTTGCGGAAGTGTTTTTGACAAATCATCGACATCAAGTTTGGCATCATCTTCAGATTCAATATCTTCTTTCTGTTAATAAAATTGAAATAAAATACTATGCATTTAGCTAAGATATTATTTCATTTTTGTAAGCATATAAACAAATTTATAAATAAAATATAAAAAAATGAATTGTATTATAGAATCATGTTTGATTATAAGCAAAAGAAAATTTTTTTTTTCTATTTTGATGCAATGTTTTATTTTATTAATAGTATATTTGTATAATCACTAAAAAGAATCAGATGATAAAATTTATAGGCATTAGATATCATAGAATTATACACAAGGAAAGATTTTAATCATGAAAAGCAATAAAAAATGTTACGATTGTAAAAGATAATATTTAGAAAATCATTAGTGATTTAGAAGTTGATGGAAAAATCAAATTAAAAATATTAAGAAAAATGTTAATCTCTGATTATTGATATAATGTTGATTTCTATATATTCTAATCTTTGATTAGAAACTAATAGTCATTATGCGAGCTTGACAATTCAATGTTATTTTCAATAATATGAATATGAATTAAGAATGAAAAAAAATTTACATATATTTAACAAAATAGATATCGATTTAAATCTATCGCTTTGTAGGTATTTGAAATAAGGAAATTCATTTTTAAGAACTATACATAATTATTCGAATGATTAAATGTAACGAATCAAAGATTTTATGCTTAAACGAGTCTCTGATTAAAAATGCCTGTAATGCGCTGCATAATTCGAAACGAATAATAAATTGAGGAAATGACGCCGAAAATAAACGCGAATACGACGAGGTGATAGTTTAGTATGCAAGAGTTCGAGATTTCGAGTGCGTGTGGGCAATTTTACAAGTGTGCGAAAGAGCAAGAGTGAGATTGGAAACTGGAAACAGAGTGGGAGAGTGGGGGTGAAAGATAAATTTCTCTCGTAATCCAGTATTTTCAGCACGTTATATTTCATTGACAGATCAACAAAATGCGTCTGACAGAGCAGCAGACAAGTAAGCAGAGGAAGTGAAGGAGAAGGAGATAAAGAATCATCGATGCATTTTAAGGAAGAGACGTGTTTGGAGGAGGAAATAAACATTGCTTCGGGTGGTCGGGATCCGGGCATTTCCGCACGAGGAAGGCAAACGATATCTATGAAGAATAGCCAGTGATCGTTGATCGTTTGTCCACCGCTTTATAATAATCCTCGTCCTATCGACAGCGAACGATTAACAACAGGTGACAGGCTGCTGATCTGGGTCGTGCACGAGATGCGAATTACATATCGAGGAGGGCGAGGAGGGGCGAGGGTCAGGCTACGCGCGTGTAGGTGGGTACGAGAGCGAGAGAGAGAGAGAGAGAGAGAGAGTGGGAGCGACAGGGGAAGATGTACGGGGAAGGCAAGATAAGAAGATCCGAGCGAGAATCGATAAGACGTAAAAGAGCACGGGGCAAGACGGGGAAAGGGCAATGGGGGGTTGCGTTGTCATTGGCGGTATTTACTTGGTCGTCGGCGACGTCCCGTGCGGCGGACTCGGTCGTTACCGTCCTCTTGCGAACCTCGGTCATGGCGGTGTTGGACTGCGTCGCAGACGCGCTCAGCTCCGGAGAAATAAACGAGCAGCAGGACGATCCCGAGAAGCCCCCGCGAATCGCGCGCCCCGTCCGTCGCCTAGTCCGAGCCGAGCGATTCGACGGATTCAGCCGCGGCGGCCGCTGCTACGCGTCGTCGTGCGCGATAAAGAAGGAGCCGCTGTCATGGCACGAGTCTCCGGGGCCCCGTGGCCTGCGCTCCCCTGCACTGGCGCACCCGAGCCAACGGCGACGATGCTCCGCGTCCTCGTCGACGGTCCACACTCCGCAACCTCTGGCTGCCCGCGATACGTCGAGCGAGCGCCCCGAGAGGGGGGGCAAGAGCCAGAGAGAGAGAGAGAGAGAGAGAGAGAGAGAGCGCGCGAGATAAAGAGGGAGAGAGGACGAGCTACGCCCCGCGAGGTTGAAAGAGCGCAGACGTGCGCGGGTCACCCGGTCAGGGTGGGAGAGACGCAGAAGCCGGAGTCTCGCCTCCTCCTCGTGCACCGCCTCCCCCCAGCCGCTCACGAACTACCACGCGCCTTCTTATCGATACGCGGTTGCGTCCGCTCCTCCTCCTCCTCCTGCGCCTCTCGCTCGCCCACGCCGGTTTCGCCAGACTCGTCACCGCCTCCTCCCCGCCTGCGCTCAAAGACCGATCGATCCTGGCCACTTCTCACCAGCGTGAAGCGTGACGCGTTGTCCCCGTGGTGTTGCTGCTGCTGCTGCTGCTGCTCTTGGCACCAGGCCGAGGAGGGTACCGTTGGGAAGGACCGTCAAGGGCAAGATGAAGCCCCCGCGGGTCGAGTGGGATGCTTTTTTTCAGCAACGAAAACATTCCCCTCGACGTAGCGCGTCAGCCGCTATCACGATTGCTTTTCGAGGGATGGGATCCCTGAGGCACTCGAGCAACTTCCCTTCTTCCCGGTACTTTTTACCGAGTGACTGTTTCCTCTTGTTACTGGCACGGTTCTCGAAGCCTAAGCAGAGTAACTAAGCAGATGCTTCGTGTTCTCTGCGTCCTCGACGATTACATACTTGCCCAACTGATCTGCCGAAACGATTCCTAATTATTTAATGCAACGAGCCGCATTAAGTCCATGGGAAATAATGCACTTCCATACTGTTGAACGTGTATTTAAAGAATCCTTTCAAATTTCCTGATTCCACAGTGTTGGTGACATACTGACATCTACCGTTCTATCAAAATAGTTAAGAGAAAAACTGCAGTCGCTATCCATTGGTTTACAATGTGTAAAGAGAAGTACAACAAGTATAGTCAGTTCGCCACGATAACAAAAAGCAGCTGTTCATCATTTCGTATGACGTTTAGCGTAGCCGGTGTCTGAAGTTTTGCTATCTTTTGTTGTATATATATATATATATATATATATACACACATATATATATATTTATATACATATATATATTTATAGGTAAAAGTGCCCGTGCATATGTATGTATACACGTAACACAGATTCAAAAGAATTTCGAGCATAAATTTCATACAATATTCGGATTTTTTATTTGCTTCTTAATAACCTAAACTCCAAATGTATTACTATAAAAACTAATGTAATTACTTATGAAAACCAACTATGAATCCTTCGCCCCAATCATTTTTTCTTTTTAAAAACCAAAATAACTATTATTACAATACAGCATAAGATTTGTATTATAAAAACCAATTTGAAATAAAACTATTTGGAGTACGCAGTGCGTATATTTACCATTTTCACTTGTACGATGTCTGAAAGATCAAAATTGGAAATCAATGTTAGAAGATTATTGAAGCGGTGTGAATTAATGGCAAAAGATGATCAGACAGCCGATTCGAATCTCGAAATGGTAAATTTTATGTTGCATTTAAAATTACATTTATCATTCAATTGTTGTATTAACATATTTCAATATCAAATTACAGTACGTTGAAGCTCTTCAGGATATGATTGAGGAACTTCAATCCTCAACAGGGTAACGTTTTTTTAAAAATTATATATTCATAATGAATGTATAGTAACTTTATTTAACCTATGTATATTTTTCTCTTTTTTTAACTTAAAAATAGAAAACCATGTAGAGATGTTATGGTTAAATACATAAAAAGAGTAGAGTTTTTAAAAGGCATCTTGAACACCAAGAAATTGGAAAATCCTGTTGAGAGGGCTGTAGCTGCACAAATGCTGCCTTCTAATATTATTGTTACAAGTGATTTGTTGGATGGTCCTAGTTTAACGACTCAGATACATCAAAAGACTACAGCAAAATATGGAAAAGAAATACGCGAAGAGTTATTCCGTACAAATTCAGGTACGCTTGAAATATTTATATTTATATTTATGATAAGGGTATTGTAATTCAAAAAGTTTTTTTTATAACAAAATTATCTAGTTAATGCCAA
Organism: Kradibia gibbosae; assembly: GCA_018907135.1. NCBI lineage: Eukaryota > Metazoa > Arthropoda > Insecta > Hymenoptera > Agaonidae > Kradibia > Kradibia gibbosae. Next base: position 17,736,428 of record JACCHX010000001.1, read on the forward strand.
TGAAGGTTTGAGACAGAGACAATTAACTTCGGATAGTCCAGATGAGGACTTTAATGATCTGCTGAAGTATAATCGAAATATGCAGGAAAAGATAGCTGAAAATATGATTCTTTTGACAAACAATATGAAGGAACATGCTTTGACAGCGAGTGCAATAATAAGAAAGGATATCAATGCTATGGAAAAATCTAACGAAATGACAGATCACAACACAACAAAATTAAGAAGCGAAGCATTCAAGTTAGGAGAACACACAAAGTCAACGTGGAGGTGTTGGTTATGGCTAATGCTTGCATTTGTAGTAGTTGTATTTTTTAGTAAGTGCTGATTATATTCTTTTAAAGATATCTTTTGTGTAAATTTTATTTTTATTTTTCTATTACAGATATGTTGCTATTCATGAAAGTTGCAAAGAAGAGAATTTAAATTAACTTTTACAATCTCTTTATATATTTGTATATTTGTATATAATAAAAAATTGTCCTGTTTTATATGCTTACATATTTTATATGCATATCCTGTCATCCTGTGCCCTGTGCCTTACAATAGTTTCGTTAAATATTCATTGTTACAAGTCACATGGTTTGCTGACGACACTATAGTTTTAGGATATATCGTTATCATTATGATTATTAATATAATACAATGGCTGCCACATTAAATACTCCAGGGCGTCCCGCACCTCCAAAACCAGTTTCAAAGCCTGGTAAATTTTTGTGGTTTTGTAATAATTGTCGTACATAACTAAAAGCCAAACCTTATATTGCATGTTATTGAGTTTAACCTTATAATAAAACATGATGAAGTTCTCATGGTATTTAATTAACTTAGACCTTTTTCTATCTTATTTAATTATAAAAAGATAAACATTTTAAAAATCTACATTTTGTAATAATATTCTGAATTTTATCGTTAAATTGTACCATTTTCTAATATTATAAATCTTAGATGTTTGTGTTGGACATTAAAAACATAACGTGTACGTGCATTTGCTTTAAGCAATGAAATTTTGTGCATTAAGTTTTATCTGTATTAAATAATTGTTATTATTTTCCAATTAAAATTTTTTTAACTTTGTAAAAGTATAAGTATTTGTTTGCTTATGTAACATTTTTTTTTAAGGCAAGGTAAAAGTAGTGAGAGCATTGTACAAATATATAGCACAGCATGTGAGTAAGGATATAACAAATATTTTTAAATAAAAATTGTAGAATAATGCAATACATTTTTGTTTATTCTTATTTTTTCTTTTAATAGAGTGATGAGTTATCTTTTGAAGAAGGTGATTTATTATATGTTTACGATAGTGGACAGTGTAAGGGCAGTAATCGATTACAGGCTCGATGTGGTAATCGGAAAGGCTGGATCCCTGCCAATTATGGTAAGCTTATTTGAAATATTCTTCACAATGTTTTTAGTTGTTGTTTTTTTTTTGTAACTAATATAGAATACCAATTTAAATTACTAGTGGAAGAGCAAGTGGAAGAAATTGTTTTGCCTTTGCACGAGGCTGCAAGGCGAGGTAACATATCGTTTCTAAGAGAATGTTTAAATAGTGGAGTATCAGGAACTGGATTAGACTCTGCTGGTAATACACCCTTGTACTGGGCCGCACGTGCTGGTCACGAAGATTGCGTAAAATTACTTTTAGATTTACCAAATCCTGCTGTGAATGCTCAGGTATACATAACTGCAAGGTGTCTGATATTTTTTAAACTTATGAAGAGCGTATTAAGTATTTAATCTCTTGAAAATTTATTGAATTTTTTTACATAATAAATATATCTATAATATATACATTTATATGTACACATATCAATATACTTATGTAATGAAATTTTTAATTAAGTTAAATAAAAAAATATTTTTAAATTACAGAATAAAATGGGTGACTCTCCATTGCACATAGCTGCTTGTCATGGGCATTTAAATATTGTAAATCTTTTACTACACGCTGGTAATAATGCAACTTTAAGAAATAACACAGGATGTACAGCAGAAGAATTAGCCTGTGATTCAGTGATAAAAAACGCAATTCAAATGAGCCAGAAACATGACAGTATAAAAAGTAGATACGATTATAATGAAGAAGACTATCATGATGAAAGCGACTGAAATACATTCCTCATATTGTTGAAGATAAACTCTTACTTGTTTATTCCCTAATTTTTGAATAGGACATTCAATTATTTTTAATATTAGATTAATTAATTTTTACACGAACAGTACATCACAGTTTTGGTTCAGCTTTCAGCTCCACTTATACCTTTTTATTGCTAAACCACCTATTATAATCGAGCCTTAATAATAATTGTGCCAAATGTTCTCCACTGGGTTGAGCACGAACTCTATTTAAAGTTTTTGTCAACCAACTCATTAAACCATCCAACACATCATTCAATGATTTTAATTCTAGTTTTTCAGATTCAAGTAAATTTTCAATTTCCCAAACAGAAGCATTACGAATAAAATCGTCGCATAGACGTAGCAGTAGCCTGATTAATTTATTTACCTACAAATAAAATTATATAATTTTAAATAAATAAAAAAAGCTATATAAAAATAAAGGTGCTTCTTAGCCGAAACGTACTGGATTCCTTTTATCTGCTCTATCACAGCTCATCAAGAATGTTCGAGACATAATATTCATTAAAAATATTACATGTGCTTTTTGCACGTCTTCAAAATTTCGTGTACTCTTCATATTATTTTCCATTATAGTATACTGACTTTCTATAACGTCAACTTGAAGATAATATTGTAGATTATCAACAATGAAGATTAAATTGTTACGCAACTGTATTACATCTATGTCTCTAAAAGCAATGATTTGTACTTAATTATGTATATATTTAGAGATAAATTAATGTCGAGAAAAGTGTGTGTATATATATGTATTTAAGTAATAAATTCATTATTTTATTAAATTATAATGTATTTTATACTAACATCTTCATAGAATTCATATGGTCTCGCCACAAGTTCCATAAGTTGATTTGTGTTTTTTTTACACGCAGTAAAAATCTGAACAATATATTGTAGTTTTCTAAAGTCGATGGATCGAAAAGCATATGCAATGGCCAAGTTACTTTGTATTTCAAAATTAAAAGACTCCATCCTTTCTTATCTAAGATAGTTTTTAAACAAATTCAATAAAACTATTATTCAATGATACTTAAATCTAAAAATATTGTGCATAAAATACAACGAATCATTTTTGTACGTACCTATTGGATCTTCCCTTTCTTTATCTGAAAATTCAGGATTAACAGCACCAAATTGTTCTTGTGTATCTCCAATTGCTTTATCTTTGCTGGAAGAATGTGGTACAGTAAAAGTAAAATATTCCAAAGCTGTTTCATCTGTAGTTTGAGTTTTTCTCAAAGCCATTTGAAAAGTTAAATTTATATCACGAGACGTGTTATTTGTTGGAACTTTATCGAGAATATGCGTTGCCAGTCTAATAAATTCAAGAAACATATCTCCACGTCCCATTAAATAAAAATCTTTAATTAGTTTCAAACGATTAACTAATTGAGCTTCTTCAACAGCAACATGCCAGAGGTGTTGAGTTACACAACTTTTTAATTCATCAACCATTCTATTAAGTTCAATGAGGGCAAATGTTGGCTTCTCTTGCAAAGCCCTGAGTTTTTCAAAATATTCGTATTCCTTTTCACCCCATATCAAATTTTCTGCATTTTTCGTCATCATTTTCACATCTTTTTTTTGTCGAGGATCATTACCAAACATAATTATTGTTTGACCAATTGTTAAAATTTTAACAGCCAGTGATGGTCGAATGTAATATGGTAGCATTTCTACATTAATATCATAATCCCACATATCTTTGCAAAAAATTTCTTTATCTTTTTCTAAATCAGCATCCCTATCCTTATCTTTACTTACTTCCTTACTCTTTTGATCTTTGCTAATACTATCACTATCCCTTTTCTGTATAAAAAATTCACTATGTACATCTTCTAAATGTCCGTACAAAAGCCAACTAGTCAGATGTTTATAAAATACTACGTGCACACAATGAGTCATTCTGTAATACGATAAAAATGAAGTTAAGCATCACTTTTATTTTATTTTTCAATTTTTATTATTTGAAATAGATACTTTTGGAGAGCCTGTTTTACTTGAGGAATACCAGTGTTAGCATATTGATGTAAGCATTGTAATATTTTACAGCCTTGCAAATTTTGAGATTCAACCTAGAGCAAAAAATTGTAAAATCACAAAAAATAATACGATCTTTATAAATATAATAGTATAATTATAATAATTATAAATATAATAGTATTAGATATAATTAGAAATAATAATATTTAATAAATTTACTTAGTCAATGCTGTAATCGGATTAAATAAAACATAAAATAGAACTAGAATAAATTCATACATCTTTGATGATTCCATTGAGAACTGAGAACAAAGATAAATATTTTTGAAGTCTACAAAGAATCATGGATGCTGGAGAATATGGATCATTTAAAACAACCCTTTCCATGTCAACAATATCTTCTCTGAAAGATTCCAAAGCTTTATCCATTCCATCGCACAGTGATGCAAGGTAAAGTCCTTTCAATGATGAAGTTGACTCTATTATACAGATAAAAATTATAAGTAAGACTACAATACATATTTTTAATTAATATCTATTTAATATCAAATTGGGTGTATTAAAAAAATCAATTAGACGTTATTAATGGCATTAGTATTAATTAAAAATTTTAATGAATAAAAAAATTATACACATTTTTATAAATATGTATGTAACTCTATATTTAAAAATAAATTTTTTTTTTAAATCTTTCTTTAACAAAGTAGTATTATAGTAAAATTTTAAATAATGTATATATTAATGTCGATCAATGCTTCGTTATATTCATAAACTATGACATTATAATTTAATTTTCTTAAATATTAGACATTTACTTTATGGCTTTGTTACAATCTTAAAGAACTAATTATTTTTGATTGTTTATCTTTTAAAAGTTTCTTAATTTTCATTCAGTTTAAAATTATAAACTGTATAATTTTATACTGCTTTAAGTTTGTAAATATGATAAATACCATCACAAGAACTATTTTTTTTAATGAATCTTCTCACACTGTTACATTCTTTAGCAATGTTTAAAATTGATTTGATTAAAGCATGTTCTCCAGGGTGCAGGTAATCATGTAGCTGTAAAATCTAAAATAAAATACAGAATCGTAAATTAGTGTACTTTCAATAATTAAAAAATGTAAAGAATTAAAAATTAAAACATAGTTATACATCTGACTCAATAATTTCGTTAATACTGGTGGAGCAACCCCAAAGTGACAGCAGGATTTCATGTAACATTCTTTATTTAAATTTTGTTATATCTGACGAACAATCAACACTCGTTCTCCATGTTACTGAACGAAATTGTGTACGTTCAGTTTAGTGTATTAACATATTTTTATAATTTTGAGGTTATTTTCGGACAATTAAGCTCTATAATTCGATTAAATTAATGAGAATAAATACAAGTGCATTAAAATTATTTACTTCGAAACCTGATTAAATTCTAAGGTGCTCGAGACAGGTAAACAATATACATTATGTAAGTAATACAGTTGGCACTTCTGAAATACGATTGATACATTGATCGGTGTCTGATGCTGATCGTTCGATATGTAATAGAAAGAAAGGTGAAATTCATACTAAAAAAAATTAAAAGGGCTACATGCGAATTCAATGGTAAAAGGTCCGTTCGGTTTGATAATTGCGTGTAAAATCAAATGTATAATTACAGAATAACTAATACTAGTTTGCGCTCTTATATGATCAATTGTTCAACTGGCCCTAATCACACATTTAATTTTCAATTTTATCTCCCTTATCGATTATATTGTATTCATGAAATCTTAAGTGTAATATGTATTTCCGGGTATTGAGATCTCAGGTGATTTGTTGTAAACGAAGAATAAATTTTACTGAATTTTGGGAATTCATCAATGAGATAATAAAATGAATGATGCCCTGATAAAGGAATGTTTTCGTAACGTGTATTTTTTTACGCGAAAGAATACTTTCATGCACATTATTACACTGCTGTTTTTTTATATAAGAGTAAAAATTAATAAAGATTTGTCATTTTCGCCATTTTCATAAATTGATACATTTTGCTTAGTATACTATTTAATTGAATTCAGAGAATAGTGAGCATTTAACGAGCTTAAACCTAACGAAACTTTTTTGTGCATATCAGACTCGTTATTTCACCAATAGTTACGGATACGAGGTAATTTAGACTATTTAAATTTGGCTTGTGACTTTTCAACAATATGTTTGGCGTATTAAGTTTTTCATTTAAAGATGGTAAAATGAATGTAAAAATACGTCTTCTTATTGCTTTGGCATATACATAAGATTTTCTTCGAGCGAAAATATCAGTTTTATTCTGACAATTACCAGCATTATACGGTATATATGATCTCTATGTTAACAATTATAAAGTTTTTATTTTTAAGAGATAGATTCTATATTTCTTAGAAATACAAGAATCGTCAGCCTCATCGCAACAACGGTTTGATAAAATAAATGCTACGCAGTGCGAATTTAATTTAAGTGGTTTATTCAACTATACCTTTCTTTGCGCGTGCACAGCTGTTTTATCAAAAACTATTAAATAAAGAACATCTTTTTAAAAAAAGATCAGTGAAACCAGGTGAATTAAAAAAAAGGAATTTTTTTAATGAAATAATCAAAAAAATCATTATGTTAATGTCGGAAAGCTTGGTTGAAGAAAGTATGTATATTAAAAGGTTGTATTTATTATTAAGGATCGCTTTTTTTAGAATGAAAGAGGTTTAAGACGAATTATATAATCATAAAATCGTATAATGAACATGATTGAATTAGTAAGGTGGTTTAATAAATTCATTAATATTTGTAATTTTATTTTAACAAGATTTTAAACTCTATAAGCAATTTTCTTCTCATCGAGACACAAGCGCATGCTAAAACTAATTTACATTGTTATTGAACATCATTTTCAGTAAATATCGCATGCTTAATAAGAAAATTAATACGCTATAAAAAAATTTGAAAAATATTTAAAAATATAAGTTGTCCAGAAAAACATGCAGCATGAAAATCCGCTTATGTATACACTTTTATATTAAATAAAATTTTATTAAACATAAATTCACTAATATCATCTATTTTTATTATTTATTATTTTATATTAAAAACCTAAATTACTACTGTTTATATAGACTGATGACATTTAATAACTTTTCTTAACAGAAAAAATAATCTTATAATTACATTGTCAGTTTAGTAGAAGTATTTTTTTACTTTTTAAAATAACCCAATAACAAATACAGCCATAAATTCATAAAATACGGGTAAATTTCAAGGTGTGTTTTTTTAGATAGTTATAAAAAATATTAGCGTTTTAAGAAATATAAAAAATCAGATTTGTGTATATAGGAAAAAAAGTTTGTATCCTTACATATAATAAAAGTAACGTAAAACCTATAACTTTTGCGAATAGCTGCATTTTTAGTTTAATAAAACCAAATATTAAGATATGTTTATGTTTTGAAACTAAAAAACTGACAATCCTGTGACCCGAACAAAGTTTTATACGAAGTTATTAGGAAGGAGAAAAATAAAAATGGTAGACTAAACAAATATTTAAATTAAGCACTGGGAAAGTTATTGAGGTCTCCTTCGATTGGTGATAATTTTCTAGGTATAGGTCACTATGATTAAAAAAAGAATACAATTAAGATGAGTTTTAATAATTCTGAATATTCTAACAAATGTAGCATAAACAGTTAATCCATGTTTAAAAAACTTCATCCAACACAATGGATAAGTAATTTAGCTTAAGTAAAGAATTAAAATTAATGAAAAAAATAGAAGAAATATGAAGTAGGCCATTTTTTAAAAATTGAAAGCGCTGATCAGAGAAACATTTACATTTTTTTTCTTATCATAATACTGTAAGTTATTTTTGATCGATGTGATCAAATGTATATATATCTTTTTCCTTTAGCAATTATAATTTCACCGTCTATTATTACATTGTCACATCATATTTTTTTAATGTAGTAAAAAAAGTTAAACAAGTTATAATTGAAATATTTGTAAACAATTTACACAATTAAGTTAATTAACTCCATTATAATACTATTTTTGATAATTTTATTGGTTTTATTTTAAACAAATTGTGCAGTTACGTTAATTAATTCGTCAATAAATTATTAAAAAATGAATAAGCTTAATTTTATTACGTGCGTATTTTATTACTTAGAGTTGTCAACAGTGTCAACACTTGTATACAAAACGCGCGTTTTCTAACATAAAACGTGTAGCACACTTACGTACCGAATGAAAGTGTGTGAAGTATTTTTCTTTGAACTAACCTCAAAATATTGTGTTTGACAATAAAGGCGTGAAGATGAATAAACAATGTAAAGAAAAGAAAAATTCATTGAATCATTCACCTTTACTATTTGATGATGAAGGTAAATAGTGCTAAGACCTTTCTTAAATATAATCTTTGTAATTAATAATTTACGTCATTGAATATTCACTGAGTTATTCACTGAGTATCTTATATCAGCCTATTAAAACTTCATTCATTAAAGAAAAAAAAAAAGATTTATTAGAATTATATTTATTTTCATAAAAATGGAGTATTAACAAATTAACAATATTTTATCTTAATGCATTTCTTAATATATTTATATGAATAGCAATAAACAAGATTTTTAAATACTGCACGTTCTATTACTAAGCAATAATGTTCTTTTGAATCATTTGCTTTTCCATTTTACAGAAGTTGATGCATCATCATCAGATGAAGTAAAAATGATTAAAATATGCGTAACTCCACATTCTAAATCTTATTTAGATCATAGTACTCCAATTCAAACCACATCCAAAACAGATTGTTGTGATTCTCCTGATTTAAATTATAATCAAAGTCCGATTGAGCCCCTAACACAGCATCCACCAAATGAAGTAGGATGGGACTATCAAAGATTAATTATAAAAGAAGATGGTGTTAAGCCTTCTATGTCAATGGAAATAAATAAGACTCCTAAAAGAAGTGTTCTTTTTCATAAAAAAAGAAATTCCAATTCTCCTTTACTTTATAAACCATTAAAAAAAAAACTTATGCAAGATGAACAACAAGAAAATATAGCAGGATTTATGGCAGAATTGAAAGCAATAGAAATGAAAGCAAAAAAAATTGGAGAAAAAAATATGGAGGTTCTACCAAAAACTGAGGATGATTCAGATAACCAATTAATTATTGAATTAAATGATCAACCTTTAGATTATTTCGATAGAAAGCTGCAGGTTTCAGCTGTTAAAGAAGAATCTCCTGTTAAAAAGAAAGCGAATGTAAGAAAGAGCTACAATGCATTATTAGATGATTCAATTGAGGATATAATGGTTCTTTGTAGCCAAGAAGTAGAAGCAAAAGAATTTCGTAATACAAAGATGGAATATATAGCTTCTAATAATTCTTCGGAAGAAAACATTTTTTCAAAAACATCAACAAATTCAAGTGCAAATGGAAAAATGTGTGATAATTTTTCTAAAGAAAATCATCAATATGTGAATAATAATGAAAAAGTTATTGCTGATAGAAATCCATCTTTAAAACAAAGTGAATCTGGTTCTCTTGAAATTCCTGATGATTCTTTTGATGAGTTTTTCGTCAGCATTGATGATAAGGACATTGATAAGAATGAAAATAATGAAATTTGCATCGACAGTATATATAAGTCAGTTATAAGTGACAGAAAACCTAGCACAAAATATAAATCAGCAACAGTAGCTTCAATAGCACATAAAATTAATACAGTTCCAAATAAATTCTTTCAGTCCAAAAATTCAACTTATATTACACAATTAAAAAATACTTCATCAACCAACTGTAATTATCTTAAAAATTTTCAAGCTTCAAATGCCTCTGTTCAAAATAAAGTCATAAATACAAAAGCTAGTTTTGGATATTTAAATAAGAATTATGTGAGGAACAATAATAGTTCAGGCTTTGATTCACAAACTCAAACAAGTGATAGTAGTAGTAGCTCCAAAAGTAGTGATACAAGGCTATTGAAATCTAAGAGTTATTCAGATTCTAATTTCTTGCATAAAAATAACTCGAACATTAATATTGGCAATAACCGGATGACTAATTTTAACTTTAATGTGTATTCAAATCAGCAAATTCAACAGAGTAAAAATTCTGTTAATAAAAATGTAAAATCAAATCACCATGAATCAAACTATTCATTACAAAGTAAAACTTGGCGTAGAATACAATCTAGTCCATCTATTGACAAATCAAGTATTAAACAGCATTCAAGTGTAAATAGATTAAGCAATGGTGAGGAATCACAATCACTTTCTACTGCTGCAGAAATAGAGAGGAAACGTCAAGAAGCTATAATGAAGCGAGAAGCAAGATTAAAAATGAAATTTGATAATATGTTGTTAAAAAGGCCAATACAATATCCAATAAAACGATAGAGGTGTAAAATATATAGATTATACTACAGTAATTAAATTTTTGTGATAATGATTCTTGTAAGAACTGTGTCATTTGTAAATTAATGTTATAAAGTATATTAAGAAACTGACGAAAATACTAATGATGTTTTTATACACCTACTTATCGTAGGACTTGTAATATATTTTTATTGTTTGTAAGTTTAAAAAAATTTATAGGTTTGCTAATAAATTAAAGGCTGTGCCATTTTCTAGCATTTTGGCTTTATCTTATTTTGTAATTTATGCTTGTGTAAAACTGATTCATCTTTATTGAATATATCTATTAACACATAAAAAATATGATTGCGGATACATAATATTTGGCGATAGGAAAATACCGTTACAAATCTTAGTTTGTATGAATACTTAAATTGAGTAAAATCAACATTGTGCTTTATTTATATAAGATTTAATTTTAGTAATTTTATAAAGAAATAAGTAGTTATTTTTCTTGGAATATTTTTTATTCATTTTTTATTTATGTTATTCATTGTTTCAGCCATTTATTTATATAAGGATACGACAATTTGAATACATTATTTAATATAAAATAATTGATTTGTATATATGTCACAGGGAAATAAATATAAAAAACTTTTTTTTATAATTACATAAAATTCTTAATTCTGCCCTACTCCTGTTTTTAGTTATTAAAACTATTTGTTTCAAAAATATCCAAAAATAATTGATTGGGAAATTGAATATAATAAAATTTCTGTACTCTCAACTCTGTGTTATAATAATATAATATATTTAAAATTATATTCGTTGTAAGATATTCGCAACGGACGTATTTTACGTGTAAGTTTTCTACTTATGTCTTCTACATTGAATACCTTAAGTACCTTAACTTAATCTTCTTGTACTTGTAGACTCAGTTGTAGATCTCTTTTTTACGATCCTTATAACCACGTTATAACATATAAATAGATTTTTTTTATATAATTTGTAGTTCTAAAGGTTAAAGATATATTAACATAATCGAAGATATATTTAACAGATGCATTACACACATGTTAATTGTATGTAAAAGTAATTTAACATGATAGCTCACGATGTATCTGTAAAAAATAAAAAATCGGCTAAAGTATCTTTAGGTAAGCGTGTATTTAAAATAACATTATTTGTAAGTGTAACGCTAATTTAATTTGAAGTAATTACTTATGAAGCAATTGCATAACTATGTAATCGGATATAAAGACGTCTACAATTTTTAATTCGTTTTTAAAAAATATAAACATAACCTTTACTTTTATGCAGTTCAAATACCTGTAGTTAAAGAATCAGAGGAAAGTGAATCTAAAGAATATGAAGACTCCGATGCAGAAAAAGCTGGAACAGATAGCCCAAGTGAGGAATTAGAGAATAGAAAGAATATCAGTTCAGAGGATGAAGCAAGTTCTGGAGCAGATGGAGATGCCTCTGATTCTAATGAGGATGAGGCAAATGATGTTAGTTATAAATTACACCAGGCTAATCCACATTGGGCTGATGCTATGAAAAAAATTTTATGTACTAAAAAACCAAAAAGAAAAAAATCTATAGTTTTATCAAAAGCTAAAAAAATAAACGACATTGTCGCTAAGCCAAAAGAAGTAACTGTATCATTTGAAATACAAAGTAAAGAAGGAGAAATAAAAAAAGAAACTGTAAAAGTACCAGAAAAAATTACAATAGAAAGTGAAAATAATCTCAATCAAAAAGAGCAAAGGAGAAAAAATTTTGGAAAGAAGATAAGAACGAAACCATCTGTATTGGATAGAGAATATGAAAGGCGATTACAGAAGATTGCAACTAAGTATTTACGTCAATCATTTGCTTTACATAAATTAATTATTCTGTGCATTGTACTTAAGATACTTAATTGTTAAAAATACTGTTTCTTTTCACAGTGGTGTTGTTCAACTATTTAATGCAGTAAGGCAACAACAAAAGGAAATAGAGGAGAAATTATCGGAAGCTGGACCATTGGAAAGGAAACGCGAAAAAGCTTTAAAAAATATCAACAGAAAAATGTTTTTAGATGTTTTAATGGGTGGTACCAGTAGTTTAGATAATCCAGAAGAGTTGAAAAATGAAGATCAACAGAAAAATGTATGTATATTCTAGTTTTATTTTATTCTTATGAGCACAAATGTAATTATGTATTATATTATATTAAAGATGATAGAATAAAATAAATTTTTTTTTTTAATTTATGTATTTTTTGGATTTTTTAGGAAAATGATGTTTGGGGCGTTTTACGGGATGATTTTGTGATGGGAGCTAAAATGAAAGACTGGAATAAAAACAATAGTTCTGATGAAAGTTCAGCACCAGCAGAAGAAATGGACAGTGATTAAGTTATAAATATGAAAATAATTGTACAAATATACAAATTGTAGGATAAAGTTCACATAAATATTTCTTATTAGTATTTTGTACTTTAAAAACTCGATAAAATGAGATCACTATGGTTTATTTCACATAATAATTAATTCATATTTGGCTTATTACTAACATTAATAGCTTACATGAAGATAATACATTACATAAATAGTATGTACATACATATACAGCAACATATTTGTGCCATTCTTTTTTTAATATCCTTAATGTTCAAGCTAATTGCACGTATAATTTTTATGTATTTGGATGAAGTTATGCATTGAAGAACATTTTCAATATGCATAGGTTATTTTTATCTTTTTGATAAAAATCCCATGAAGATCTTATGAACTTTATTTAAGATCAATTAAAAAAAATAAACTAAAGCGTAAATTTTGGTCGGTCATCGATTATATCAATACTTTTTTTAATCTTTGGACGGACCCTATTGAAATCCAATTTTTTACCAGATTTTCGGTGCAAAGTAAAAGCTGCAAAATTATCTAATTGGTCATATTTACGATACACTTTTATAAAAATAATGCTCAAAAAATCATCAAATGATTTCCGTTCGCATACATAATTATTTAAATTATTTCAAATACGCCTATTTACGTTCTCCCTCCATATGCATTAAATTCATTATTTAACGAATAATTTGCTTTAATATTATTCTCACTGCATCATAATTCGTTCAAACCCTACTTTCACGTATATCGGCTAAAGCCTTGAAATTATTCGAATCGTCCTCTGCACTCGCTTCTTCACCTTCGACGTTTTGCCGAACGGAGTGGAAGTCTGTTGCGCTCCCCTCCATCCTATATCTCACGTCCAGATTGTTTATGTCCCAGGTGAGTTGCTCCGTTGATATCCTGCTCTCTCTGAACACTGTGACAGTTTCGTTTTCTGCATCTCCTTCGGATCTCCTAGGCCTCGAGAAAACTACGCCTTCTCTAGCTGGATTGACTTGCTCTGTTTCTTCTCTTCTTAGATCACTTCTCGCGTTGTTCTTCGAGTTCATCAGGTCGTTTTGCGATTTTGAATTTTGAATCCAAGAATTGGGAAATTGATTTTCCAAAACATTGTCTGTTTCACATTTCAAAATAAAATATGTTAAAGGTGTGCTGACATTGACAAATTTTTTGTTTAAAAAGTTAAAGTTATTACTATCGTTGAATGTGCAAGTAATTCTGAGTAAAAAAATCATATTAAAAATCCTCTTCGCGTACATTAACGTTCTTGTATGGTATTCATAATAACTAATTAAATTAAAACTTTTCATATGATATTTACTTCGAGATATTTCCTTTAAATATTTACTTTACAACAAAAATTTATTAATTCTGTTACCTCATTAATTAAGAACGAATAAGCACCCTAAAAATGTTTTAATAACGTTAGACAATTGACAATAATTGACACGTTGAAGAATATGATTAATTTTCATTTTCATTTTGAAACAAATTTTGTAATCAAAGTATAAGTAAAAATTTAAATAGAGTAACTGTTTTTAGTTAATTAGTACACGCATGAGTTTAATAAAAATTACATTTTGTTCCAGTAAACTTTTTTTTTCTTTTATGAATACTTAATTTCCTTAATACATCCTCATACAAGGATGTAGTTAAAATGATCATTGTTTAATTTTTATTTGTTTAAAACTTTGTATATGTACAAATTTTATCTGTCTATATTATTTCATTAGCATTTCTACATTTTGAAAAGTTAACATATTAAAATTTACTTTGCATAAATAGAATATAATTGAATCTTTTGAAAGAAGATAGACTGTCAAAATAATTTTTGTTTTTCATATTGTCGATATTTACTACCACAACTCAAATGGTAATTCAATACTGATAACTTTAGATGAACTGGTGGTAACGTTTATTTGTTGCGTCAATCACTTATAGGGTATGGAAAATGTGATCTTTTTAATCATTAAAAACTATAAGTATTATTCTCCACGAATTAATTTTAAATAACTTTAATCGATAACATTATTGTAAATCACAAATTGTATAGTCAACTTGTGAATAATTTTTTAAATATAAGTTTTTAATTAAGCATGCGCACATTAAAAAAAATTTGAATCACTGCTACACTTTGAGCATTCAAATTTTTATATCAGATGTAAATTAAATATCATTAAAAAATCTGGTTGAAGATAAGACGTTGTTTAAATTTCTGTATCTTTACAGAAAATGGACTTCAAGTCGCCAGGGATATAGTGATGCTTGACATGGCTAGATTAATGAATAAAAAAAAAAATAATAATAATAAATCGCCAAGCCACGCGTTGAATTTATCGTACTAACAGATGCGGGTATTAATCAACTTTAAGGGTAGAAGCACCCGAGGTTGTTTCAAAGAGCGCACATTTAAAAAAAAAAATTACAGACTGCAGGTCGGTATCGCATTATTTCGCAAGGAATAGACAAATAACGAACAAAAATGTCGAAGAAGGAGATAAAAGAGCCCAAGTTCGATGTATCAAATGGCGCGCATCTTACGCTCAAATTATTATTCAAAGTAAGCTCACTGAGCACATTTCATCTCACGTCCCCGTGCTAGATATTCAGTGACTTTCCCCGTCGAGGGGATGAGGACGCGACGTGTCCCCTATCGAGTGTTAGCCGCCCACTCCCGGTCACCCTCTGCATCGCAGCATCTCCGTCCCTCGGCTTCCTGCCCCGAAAGTCAAGAACGCCCCCAGTGCAGCACCGAGTATCGCAAGCCACGCGTGTGCCAAGATTTGGCGAGGTCGCGCATGCGTACGTACCGGTGGGCTGGCCCCCCTCCGGGTCGCCTCTCATCCTGCGGCGCTGCGCCTCGAGATCGACATTACCCCAGGAGGTCCTCCGCAATCTGACGCTCGCCTCGGCCACTGTGACGCTTCTACGGCGCTGCGCCCGACAAAAGTTCGCGAGCTCCTCGCAGTAGTGGTCAAGGGGGTTGGCGATGAGGGACGGGTCGCGGGGCAGACTCTGGCTCGAGTAGTCTGGGTAGCGGAGAGCTTGGCTCTGCGTCTGACAGTCCTCGAGGCTGCGCATTTCAATCATCTCCTCCTTGTTGTCGCGACCGTAGCTTCGGAAGTCGAGATCGTACGGCAGGTTCGCCAATCTGTCAGGGAAGACAAGCCCTCGTCCTTTAGTCGGGCACGAGGTCTCGAGTGCAGGTATCACGTTTCGCGCTTGGAAATTTAATGCGGGGAAAACCTATTTTCAGCAGGCAAGTCTTTTACATTTCGCGGGGAAAATTTTTCGGCTTGCGCTTAATTACTTTGTTAATTATTCGAGGACCGGCTTAATAGAGTTCGCGGCTAGTTGGCAAATCATGTTACAATAGCTGCTGCAGCTTCCGACGTTTGGCAATTATTATTTAGGAATAAAGCCAAAATAATGTACCATCGGCTTTGTTGCATTCAGCGAGTGCCGTAGAGGCAGTGTTTTACAATGATAGCCAACATTGATGAACCATTTACACGCATATAAAAGAGTTAGTACAAAATTAATAAATATTTACATTCTGAGATGGATTAAAAACACTTTTTTATTTTTGAACTTTGTTCTAGTTATTAATATTTTTATTTACGTTTGGATTTATTTATTAAATAAGAGATGGATAAGCTAGACCGTGCAGTAATTAAATTAAGTAGTATAAAAAATAAAAAAAATTAATTAGTATAAAAAAAGCAGCTAAAAAATAACGCTAATCTAGTAATTTATAATTCAACGGAAAGTTCTCCTCTGGTAATAATTTTGATAACTACCATCTTCCCACTCTCGCGCCAGGCACTCGGAGCTATCAATGCTGACGTTGTTGTTTTTGTCGATCCTAAGAGGGAAAGTTAGAGCTTCCGATCGGCTGCGAGAAATAGCTCGCGCTTTCATAAAATTGCCAAGAGCTTATTGTCAATGGCGGAAAAGTAATAAGTAAACAAGTAATCCAGAAACAAACAGAGATAATGAGATAGAGAGATGGATAGAGGATAAAAAGCATGCCGATAAATTATGTACCTGTGCAGTAGTATGTCGGAGTAAGAGGGCGGCATGTCTCCCCTCTCGTCCTTGCCGTAGATGCTCTCGTACGTGGGTGGCGGGAAGCAGCCGAGGGAGCTCATGCTGTCTTTCCCAGGGGTTTCCGCGTCCATTTCAATGATGCTGCCCTGGCTGTTCTGGTGCTGATGCCGAGTCGAGACCACGGGGTTCCGTTGCGCCCTCATGACGCTTTCGCCGAGCTCCACCAAGTCCAATCCTGGGGGTAAAAAATACTTAGCCACAGGGTGGGAGGCGTGCGAGCCGTCGTTCCCTTGGATGAAAATCCCCCCACGCCCCCGCTTCCACCCGGTGTCCGACGCCCATCGTGCCCTCGCCGTCCCGTTCCACTGCTTTTCGGCTAAGGCCCAATCGCTGGGCCGAATGCGGAGGGCCGAGTGGACGAGTCGAGCCGCGTCACGTGCCGATTGCGACTCGCGTCTAACCCAGTCGAGCCCATAAAACGCGAGTCGTAAACTAGAGTCTCTCACCACTGGTCTCGGCTTGGAACTGAGTGAATATCGTTCCGTCGACGACGAGCATCCTCCCGTGGGGCAGGAGTATTATCGTCGGGGTGGCGAGAATCGGCTGGTCGGCGCCGGGGCTCGTTCCCGGGGCCGGCCGGCCCAACTCGGCGTCGCCCTCCTCGAGGCGGTAGCAGCAATGGCGCCGGCACAGGGCCCGGCAGAACGGCGCCCCCCAGCAGCAGTAGGCGAAGATGAAGCAGAGGACGGCGAGCATGACGAGGAGGGCGGCCACGCCTTGGCCCTGGTGGGCGACGGCGGTGCTCGCGCCACCCGCGAGACCAACGCCGAATCCGTAGCTCGCTGCACCCCCGGCGCCGCTGCTGCTGCTCATCGCGCCTGCTTCACCTGTCAACACCGAGATCCCCGGTTGAGAGGCCGTCGGCTTGCCCTACCTCGGAGCCGCCCCTGACTTTCTCCTCTCTGCCCTCCACGGGGATGTTCATCGTCTGGCCGCTCCCCCTTGTCCCACTGAACAGAGCTACCGCAGAGAGAGAGAGAGAGAGAGAGAGAGAGAGATCTAGCCTAACGGCTCCGTGATCCAAGAGCCCATGTTATTTACTTTGGCCAACGGCTGCCTTTTTAAATAGAATCGAAATTCGCCGTACCATCCTTAACAGCTACTGGATAATCGTTAATTGACATTGCGATGTATGGATTTTGCATTTTTTTTTTCATTCAACGATTCATTAACAATGCAGTTACGCGTTTTTCCAGCATGCTCGTGGGTATTTTACTTTATTACCTACTGAATTATTCACTCATATGATATATTACTGGCAAATTTAATATTGATGACGCTGATGCGCTATACTAAAGTCAATCAATTTATTTTAAAAGCTTTAAAATTCAATTAAAAAGTTAACGTAGTCTTTGGATAGACGTACGTGGTGCAAAACCTTTAGAATTAATTAATGACGCTGGTTAAGAGGATAAAATAATAAACATCGATGAAAAAATTTAGCATAATTTATACGTAGCATTGACCGAACAAACTGATGCTAATATCCGTATGCAATATGCCAAATCAATATTTTTCTATCGGTAAATTTAATTGAAATTTTTCATTCCATTGTCTTGTACGATTACTAAATTGAAAGCTTCATAATACTAAAATTATTTGGATGAAAAGGCAATTTACGTGATGATTTAAAAACATAACAATAGCATTTGCAATATTATATTAAAATATACTAATTCAAGTAATTTAGAAACAATTTAGAAAGTAATGAAGTTAATGAACAGAATGCTTTTAATGTTATTTATAAGCAGGCAAGCTACAATGTAGATACAAATATCTAACTTTAGAGTTGAAAAGCTTCATTAGATGATACAATAAGTTTAACCGATTAAAATAAAAATGTATTTGCCTTCTATCAACATAGGAGAATCCTTTTAAATAACAGCAAGATACAAAATGACTGTATATAAGAATTGTAGGAAGCATTAATTTTTGAAAGGTATTAATCAAACTATTTAGAAATTGCTTTTAAAATTGCATTAGAAGCACTGTTAAAGTTCAATGACTGTTGAAAACCAAAGGCATGAAATGTATTTATCTATTTTATAATAGAACATAAATTTTATACGCAAGTACAGTATATTTATATTTTTTCTATTCGAGTTATTGTAATTACTAAAAAGACTTTATTTATTTTTTTTATTGAAATATCGCCATTGCTAGACGTCTATCGCACTAAAGTCATCATGTTATTTATCGTGCGCTTATCTGTGGGCTTACATCGTAGCTTTATTTTACCTTAATTAATTAAAAATTCACCAGATGATATGGCTTAAAACGAGTTTATGATAATATAATGGCAAAGTCATTCGAGTATTAATTTTCCATTTTGAGCAATTGGGCATTCTTCTAATCGATAAACCAACTGAATTTAATATAAGGGAATACACGAATCGTAAATAGTCTATTCAAAGCCCCCGGCGCGAAGAACGAAAATTGAACGGGCCTTCGTTGGAAATAAACGAGACTGGGCTGGGCGACTCAGCCAGTGAAGTTTCACATCATTAAAACCAAGGCTGCATTCGCTGATACTCGTGCATCACTTTGCAACGGGGCATCGGGGCAATTGCCGAGGAAAGGGCGAGGGTGCGGTGACGAGGTCAGTGCGCACGAGCAACCGAGAACTTTGAGTCAGGCCGAGTCACTTTGAGAAGTATTGCTGCCGTAGAACCCGGGCGTAGTAATTAGCAGTGACGGTGATTTAAGGGCTACTCAGGGGATCGCCCGTGGTGAAGCTTTGGCCTTTGGACAGTCGTAGTCTCCGCATTAGGAGAACTCGTCCGAAAGCGGAGGGGCAGCTTTAACGAGATCCGATCGACCCCGTGACCGCTGAAGAAATCGGGCATTTCTCTCACTCCGCGGGCTGAAATTCCGAGACCTGATGCGGATCCTGCCTCTAGCTCCTCCTCCTTCTTGCCGTCGTCGTCTCCCCGATAATCGGTCAGCCTAGCCTCACCAGACGAATGGAGTACCATCGACGCCTTCGGCAGAACGAAAAAGAGCGTTGGAGTCCGAGAAATCGTCGGGCTTGGAGAAGGCGAGTGGCGTTTCCTTTTGCTGTTGCAATTGTTGTTTGGATGGTTGCGCGCGTGCGATGAGAACACCGGAGGCCATATTAACATTGCGGGCTTATAAAATTTAAAGAGCGGCTTCGCTTTGGCTTCTAGCGGATGTCAGAAAGTGCGGCTCTGAGCTGTGTGCCGTACGGAGAATTTGCTATGAGGATTTGCACGTTGTTACTTACCTTTGTTGCACTTGTAGTCGAAACACTACCAATGGCTATCAATGGCTCGCGAATTCTTCAGAAATTATTATTCACCTGATCCATCCCGTGTGAACTTTCGATAGGTATACTGGCATTACGTTACGATGCCAGCCTATTAATATTCCGTTGTTGTTTTCAATGAACAATTGGTTGAATGCTAAATTTACTCAATTAGTTGGCTCTAAGTATATGGTTTTCGTATTGTATGTTAATTTTATTGTGTTCATTGTAACGTGAAAACCAAGATTATTCAATACCTAAATAGCATATGTGGTAGTATACAGAAGTACTCCAGTTATAAATCATTAGTATTGGACAATACCATAATATTATTAAACACGGTACTAAAAAATCATTCACTATTATAGTTCCAATTCTATTATAGTAGTAAAATGATAATTTTATTTTCAAATACCGCATGTCGCAGAGATACTGCAGTGAATACAAATTTTTTTAACACGTACGTCTGTACAATGTATATAGATATATATATATATATATATATATATATATATATACACAGTTTTACTCCTCGACTTTACACCCTCAATAAAAATTATGTGCATTCATTAATTTTTCTGCAGAAATATTATTTCCCGCGTCAAGTGCCACGGGTTACTAACGTAGTCATTATTTTAATAATTAAATTAAAATTACTTTTACTTTTCTTCGTTATTTTTTAGATAGTATGGTAATATGATTAGAGATTAATTTTTATCCTGAATATCTTTTTTTTCAAATAATTTCAAATTATACACCACCATGACTTTAAAATTCCACACTATTAAAGTTGCTTACATCTATTCCATCAAAGATAATCCATGCAGAGATTGTCTTTTCCATTTTATCCTTTTAAATTTAAAGTTTCAAATTTTTCTTATATTTTTTGACAACGTTTGAAGAGAAGCGTACCTTCCATGTTCTGCATATATTTTTATACTTTATGCATACATAAAAATCTTACAAGCCTTGTATATTTATTTTTTAGTTTGCCATTTATTCTTTATTAATTTGACTTTTAACACAATGGTAATTATTTTGAAATTTTGCTTTTTTTATCGAACTGGATAACAAAGTTGGGTTTTTAAACGTTGTCACAAAGACACTTCCAATACTTTCAATGTAAATAGAGAGTGAAGAAATTTTTTAACACATTTCTTTAGCCGTTGCATATTTTGTATTAGAGTCACGTTCTACATCAATATATGTATATATGCACATATTAACAATCCCGATTATGTTATACTATATATATATTATTGATATTTTTGTTCTTGTAATATAAATTTTTTTACACATCAAGGACAATAAGTTTTATAACTTGCAGCTACTACTTTTAATTACATATTTTCGGTTGTTATTTATTTCAATATTATTATAAAATGTTAAATAAAATAACCGAATGTATTACCCATGTATTGACCTGAAACTGTAAATGTTTACGTATTCACCAAATGTCTAAAATCGTATTTCTTTTTCCTATAAAACATAAATTCGCAATAATTTTGAAATACTGAAACGACTCGGTAAAAAGGACCACCCCTCCTACATATTGTGAATACTATCGACATCGCAAACTCGTGTAATCCCATGGGGAGTAATTTTGTTGAGGCAACGAGCGTCAGAGTAGGTTGGCGAGTCTTACACAAATGCAAGCTTCTATGACGATTCACCGTGTCAGTTTTTTGGCTTTTGTATCGACAGGTGCGCAAAAATTAAAACAATTGTCGCGAGTTCTTAGCGGGTTCTCCGAGGGTAGTAGTGTAAGACTTTTATGGCTAGATAAAAATCGAGATGAAAGGTATTGTCGGGGGGAGGACAAGCAAGCGAACGATCAGAATTAGAATGGACAGCGTGGGTAACGAGCAAAAGGTAGAAGTTTTGCAGTTAACAAAAAATAAAAGGAGAACGAGATAGCTTATGTTTAATTTGAACAATCGAAGTTATATATAGAGTTAAATGTATATATGCATCTTCATATTGTATACAAATATTGCGAGGGGATGCCTTAAATTTATGGCGGAGGGAGATGAGGTTCAGAGATGCAGGTGGCAGAACGTATTACGGGTTAAAGCTAAGCTTTTCTCGAGTGATGGATTAACGGGTTGTCAAGAGAATTAACAGCCAAATATACATAGTGGGCTAGATTGTAGGATGGGTCAGGGGGTAGAGATGGGGTGTCCTTCGGGAAATTGACTGCTTAGTAATTTAGGAAGTTGAAAATGATGTTTGCATTATCAATGCGTATTATAAGCATTGCAATTATTAATTTTGTGGATGTTATACAGTTAGATTACATTACATATATTACATCAATGCAAAATCCAAATATATAGGATATAAAGTTATAGAGCTGTTGGATATATATTATTATATTTAAGCTTTAAAATATTGAAATTTGTTATAAAATGTATTGAAACTCTATATAAAAGCAATAAAACAATCACAATATGCCTTAAGACAAAGAGTCAAATTATCAAAGAACTTGTTATACTGAAAATTTGCACGAAACATTTTTTTTATTATAAAGACAATTTTTGACACGCTATTAAATGTAATTATTGTAATGTTTTTCTTTTATGTTTTGACTTTCTATACAATAAAAATAACACTCATAAACGCTTTCTTTGCAAACATAATATTTTTAACGCTGTGCTTCTAATAACTCCACCTTCATAAATAAACATCGGCATTCATGTAAATGTGTAAAGTTGTAAAAAATTTCAAACTGAAATTAGTTACGTGCCGCTTTTTAAATTTGTGTAATACTACCTTTATCGGGTACTGATTATTAGATATATTATTTATACATATATTTAATATTTAATATACAATAATTTAAATATTTAGAGATCAAACTAATGATTTGTGAATTCTGTATTTCGGAAAATTCTCATAAAAGAAAAGAAAACGCAGAATAATCGATGAATGCTTAAGGTAAAAAAAATGAAATAGAAATTTATTTAATACGTGATTATTGAATAATAAAGCTTAACAAGATAAAAGGATTACATACACTCAGAACCGACTTACGTTTAAAAGTAGTTCTTGATTCTATATATAACGTCGTATAACAACGTCGTTTCAAGATTTGAAAAACTTACTTTAAAAAGCGTAACTTAAGAAGTTGTTAAATTCGCTTAGTCGATTGTTACATAAATAAGCCTCTGATTTTTTGTTTTGCCACGTAAACGATATATTTGAAAGGTCGCGATGCTGCAAAACGATAGTATTAATAATGTTCCATATGAAAGTCTTTTCGCTAATTAATCGCGTTGATTTCGTCATTGTACAAAAGTCTCTTACAAGTAATTTATAATGACAGAGTCGTAAGTAATTAATTTTTGTAGTATCATGCAAGGGACGTCTGTCACGGCTGTTTTAGATAACTGGTTATACAAACTGACTGTAAACAAAACTCACGTGCCTCTGGACGCGGTCATTATATATATATATATATATATATATATATATATTATGCTGTTGGAATTATATTACATATATGCTTAGTGAAAGTGTCAGTCGTTTCTCCGGTTCTCTTAATGCCGACTCCTCTTATAAACCGGTTGAACTGCCTTTCGTAGATACTAAAATCCGATTAGCTATTATCATATGAATGCCATAGAAAAATTTGCTTGACCCTGGCCGAAAATCGAAGGTATTTATGAATATGCCTGCGTTGTTGCGAATCCATGATTAATCGCAAGACAAGAGTTTCTCTTTTTCGTAATAGTTCTTTAAATGTTTGAAACGGTTGTGTGTATCTTAATACGCTAGCTAGGAGCTTTGTACTTTTTATTATTGCAATTCTCGTTTTCTCAGAATAATGTGTTGTGCAATATAGATTAATTTTTTATTCGTTAGTATAGGAAAAATATATTTTATCATAATAATATTGTATCATTATTTGCAGAATTTAAATTTTATCTTCTGAATGAATTTAATTTTTATAAGAAAAAAAAAGGTCTGTCTATTCCAATATTAGAATCAATAAAAGGTTTACTATAAGACATCTAACAATACGTTTAATAAATCACATAAAAATAATATAAACATAAAATAATAATTATGTCAAAA
The DNA here is from genome assembly GCA_018907135.1 of Kradibia gibbosae. Taxonomy (NCBI): domain Eukaryota; kingdom Metazoa; phylum Arthropoda; class Insecta; order Hymenoptera; family Agaonidae; genus Kradibia; species Kradibia gibbosae. The sequence goes on from JACCHX010000001.1 coordinate 17,760,779, forward strand.
AAATTATTGTATTAGTTATTATTTTTAATATTCTTATTGTAGTTGCTGTTGTTATTTTTAATCTTGAGGATACACAATGTATAAAGTAAATATTAATATTCAATTACAGTTGCTTTTAATTTTATCGTAAATTATTATTAAAATTGAAAATCCAAGATCCATTTTTAATAAGCATTAAGTTATTAACGAATGAAAATATTTAATCTTTTAGGTTGATTAATTTCTTATAAGTATAATTTTTCGATTAACTATATTAATCATATTACGTTTATGATTTATGTTAGACTGTAGATTCAATAATTATTTATCTTTTCAATGCAACTCTTCAAGATATTCAATTTTATGATTCAATTTTAAATAATTAGATTTTCTGTTCAAAATTTTTATTACAATTTTCAACGATGTTCACACGTTGAACGCAATTTAATATAAAGCTGTTTATATTAATTGAAAATTGTATTGCTTTATATATTAATTTCTATTTATACATCACAGACAATATTCATATAAATAATCCGTATTACTTATAATTGATAGTAAATAATAAATATTTTATCATTTAATTAAAGTACCAAATATCGATATCATTTTTAAATAAACATCAAGGAGTTAGCATATAAATCTTTAATATTATAAAAATATTTTGTAGAAAGTTTTTAAGGTTTTTTTAATAAAATTTTGTTTTCAGTAGATTAGAATTCAGTGTTTTCTGACTTTAATAAATGTAAAAAATAAAGCACATGTAGAAGCAAAAAAGTTTTTTTTTAAATATTTTTTAATTTAACCACAAAAATGCTATTTCTCAAAATTTCTATATTATCTGCAAAAAGTGAATAAAAATATTTTAAAGGACATTTATATTTTTAATTAAATCAAATGACAGAAAAAATGTCAGGTAAAATATATATATATATATTATGCATGTGCATACATATTTTTGAAACAAATGAACATTAGATTCAAATACAATAAAAAGTACAAATAAAAAAAGAGTTAAGTTGTAAAAAGCTTTTTCGAAATTATACTTACTGTATATAATACAAAAATGACAATTAATTTTCCGATGTGATTTTTACAAGTATATTTTAAAAATTTATTATTTATAAATATAAAAAACGTTATAAGAAAATTTTTTAATTATGATATTGATTATTGATGACTGACTAATTTTTTTACTGGCTGTAAATTATTTCTAAAAAAGAAAGAAAATTATAGTTGTAATATCTATTATGAAATTAATTATAGTTTTTTTATATAAATTTATTATATATAATAATATAAAATTGCATATTCTTATGCCTTAAATCTTTTATAATTATTTAAAAATGAAATTGATACAATTCTATTATAATATTATTTTCAAATAAATTGAAAATATTAACTGGTTTCTATCAATAATTGTAATAAATTATGCAAAAAAAGTTAAAGATTAACTCTATTAGCTCTAAAATTAATCAAATACTACTTAAATTTAAACAAAATCTATTATGAAGCAAAAGATAGATTTGTTTATAAATAAAATGAAAAATAATTATATAATTGATCAAATGTAAATAAATTCCTGATAGGTAAGCATTGTGGTTTTATTAGGTAGCATTACATTTCCTTATAAAACAGAAAAAGGAAAGTGTATGCTTAAAGTTAATAATATTTATTAAAAGAGTAAATTTTTAATGTTATATAATTTTAAAATATGATATGCTTATACACACAAGCACATGCACACACGCTGCTGCGAATATATAATTAATCGCAAATTATTTAAAAATAACTGATAATTACTCATTTGCGTGCCCATATACAGAGAAATAGAATGATATTAGCCAAATTAGATATTTCGTTATCGATATATGAATTATATTTAATACGCATGGTTAATTTCATGATATAATTTTTTAAATTGTATGTATTGCCTGTAAATGGGATAATATATGAGATGCGTAAGAATGAAATAGTAATTTTTAATTTATACAGGAATCATGTGCAATAATCACGCACCGATATCGTGCGTCGAATGAAAATTCGGCCATTGAATTTAAAAGCATTGCTCGCAAACTTACGGCAGTAACGAAATATTGCAAGAATTACTTTGAATCGAATTGCGTTTAAGCGGAAGCCAGTCGTATATATTTTCGCCGCCCCTAGAAAAGTACTTGAAAATCATCGAGCACAAAGACACGCATTCGAAAGATAAGGAGACAGACAAAAGTCGCGGATCAGAAGGAAAGTGTCCCAGTGTGCCTTCAACTTCCGATGTAAAATACGGCTATCGTAAAATCGATCGTACCTTGCGTGAAATTTAGATGGTGCCAGCTGGTCCCGGTGGCGGCTTGTCTGCGCGCCCCGAGGATGACGGAGACGCTCGGGTAAATGATGAGCAGCTAAGGCCCGTCCCGCAAGCTTTCAAAGACCCTCATGGGCCTCGCAAATGTTCTCCAATACTGTGGCCCCTGCAAGTCCGGATGCTGAATTAGGAAGATCGGGTTTTCGTAGCAGTGCTTGGCTTCGGGCCGTAGCCGATAAAACCACGATGGCCATGACGAATCGTAACGCACCGATGGATTCAAGCCAATAAATCGGAATATTCGAACAGTAGTAGATGTGTTGTTTTTTCAATAAAATGTGTTTATTTGTGGGTGGATGTCTGCTGATCCGCGCTCGCAATTAGCTCAACAAGAGAACGCGATGAATTATCTATTTTCAGAAACTAGTTTCTACAACTTTTTATCACCTAAGCTTATTTATAAAGATTCTTGAGAAATGATGTTTCGTACTATGAGAAGAACTTAGACTAATGTACTAGAAAGCTTTTCGAGTATTAAATTTACTTTGAAAATCGAAACCTTTCCTATTCCTTATATTACTACATAAGCTTGATGTTCGGAAAATATTTGGAAAATCGATTCAATGTTTCGGGTAAAAAAATTACAAAAATCTTTCACAAAATTTCATTTTATATTTATTAAAATAAAGTGGGTAATAATAATACATTGTCGAAAATTATGAAATTATTTAAATATTTGCCTTGAAACACTGAACTCAAGCATGATTTACTTGACTAATTATTACCAATTTTAAAAAAGTTTTCAAATACTCCTATGCGGTAAATCAAGGAAAAGATTTACGACAATATTATCAGTAAGAAAGGAAAAATATTGGTTCAATATCGATTAACCTACCAATGCATTTAATCGTTGGAATATAATTAGAAGGGAAATAATGTCATTAATTTAAATATAGTCAGAAAAAGTTTTTAAAGGTCGCCTGCATTACACTGTTATTATGAAATATCTCTGGTTTTTTGCAGTAAACTCGAAAGAGTTCATTTTATTCATTATTTGCAATAGCAAGAATATTCATTGCGACATCCAAGAAAATCTGCCTTATTAACACTGCACTCAAAAAGCTATTATAATAAGGATATTATAATAAGGAATGCTTGTGATAGCGGCTCACATTGCATGGCACTACAAACTTCCACTTAAAAATCATTTGACATTTGGAGATCGCGTCGCTCGGCCCTTGGAGAACTAGGCGGGAAATTCATAGCGCAGGCGTATTTTAGTAAAAGCTTCGTGGAACTTAAGAGCAGTAGAAATAAAGGAAAAAGGAACGAAAGTCAAAATAAAATAAAAATAAAATAAAATGACGCCTAGAGCAGCACTACCTTCGATTATCCGAGCAGAAGTGGAGAACCTCCGAACCGCGTCTCCGAGTAGCCGCATCCCAATTGATATCTAATGGACAAGAGCTGCAGGCGTCCGTTCACTGCAGGACTCCTGGCTAGGAATAGAGGCGCGCCTCTTCTTCCGGAGGACACCGAAAAGGCGCGCACGAGCTCACTGCGTAAAGTGCGAATGGCGACTGGGCGACGTCGCGACAGGAGCCCCCTTGGCGGCCCCCGCCGCCCCCCGCGCGCTCGCCCGGCCTCCGCGACATCGCCATCCCCCTTTCGGCGTCCACCATCCGGGCAACGCCGCCACAAGCCGACTTATCGCCCTTGTTTGGCTTTGCTCCTCGGTCCCCACCATCCACGGCGAATCTGCGCGTCCGGCGTCGAGCTTTTCGCTCTTCTTAACTACTCTCCGCGGATCCTTTCCTGGACATTCGAAAGCCCAGACCAGAAGCTGAACTCCGGCCGATGATGAGCCAACTGGAATCGATACCCATTATCGAGTTTCGTCGCGATTTTACGGCACGGGTCACCGTAGGTGAGGTCGGGTCAACGGTGCCGCGGATTGAAAATATCTTATCGGATCTTCAACTGTGTCACGTACCCTTGGCGAGGCGGCGGCGGCGGGGGGGGGTGGATTGCGAGATGGAGCAAGCGGAAGGATCCAATGTTTTCCTTGGGAGCTCGAGTTGGTTTATAGCTCTGGATTGTAACTTGATAGTGGGTTCTTTGAAAGTGATAACATTGACGAGGGCCGAGGTAGTTGCGTTGTAAAGAGGAGCTGCAGGGTTGGTACTATTTGTGAGACTTATTTGATCGGGCGATTTGAGAAAAGCTCTTTTTCGCGAAAAGAATCAAATTTGAAAGAAATGTATTCAGAGCCTTTATTCTTTTTTTGACTTCTTTTTTTGACTTCTTTGGAGGAAAGATGAGGGAATGATGACTAGCGCTTTCCAGAAAAGGGTTGCACACTTTAAAAATTCCTGCTCAATGTGGCTTTCACTTACAACGAATATCTTTCTATAATGTTCAACCCAACGTTGTTGGTTATGATAAGTACATTTGAAATGACAAGTGGTACGTTCTCTTTCTTTTAAATATGGCATTACATAGTTTGCTTGCTCTGATGCGCTCATTATAAATGTAGAACTTTGTAAACAATGGTCACGTCGTCCGAATCTTCGTGAAGCTGTATACGTTTTACTTCAAGTATATAAGCTTCAAATTCACAGTGTAGCGAGCATTAAGGTAGTAAAATATAAAGGAAGTAGTGTTGCCTCTAATAAGCAAAGTAATTGAAAAAAGAAGCTCAAACTTGTTTCAAACAAAACAATTGGTATATTGAAGGTGTAAGGTACGTGTTCGTATAGCATATATTGTTACTTTCAAATAGATACACTCAGTATTTACTATCAGTAATATAAATAATTTTAAACTTTTTTCAGCTATTGCTTCACATAAAGATCGCTAGTACATGCCAATGCCAATACGCAGATATAAAAGTTGAATTAGAGATAGATAAAAAAGCGATAGTTGTACACAAATAATATAGATAAAAAGCAGAAGAGAGAGAGAGAGAGAGAGAGAGAGAGAGAGAGAGAGAGAGAGAGAGAGAGCAGAAGTATAATACCTAAAACTCTGACTTTTTTCGCATGTATAGTTTATTAACAATACTTTTACCATTTTATGAGTTAATGTGAGCTATTATGGGCTAATATTTTAGCTTAACTATTAATAAAAAATATGTTACGTCATTTGGTGAAACATTTAGAATATTTTATAAGCAGTTATTGCTATAGTTATTAGCGCTTAAGATTTTCCTGATATTACGTATATTTTATATCATAATAAAAATTGTTTGACGTTCTAATTAGATTACTTTACTACGGATAAATTAAAAAATATTTGTAAATTAAAAATTCAAAATAAAGTGCAATTAACTTAAAATTTGTTAAATTTGTTTAACTTGATACACACAATTACCGTACTTTTTAAAAATAATATAGACTCCGAATATTCACATTTTTATAATAAAACTTCCATTTCATTATGCGCATAAAAATATATTTTACCATCTACATATTTTACGAAAACATAAAAGTACATTGCGCTTTCAATGTTAAAATAATAAAATACAAAATAATACAGTAGAATGCATACTTGTATATTAAAGTTTATAAATATGAAAAATATCACACATTGTAAGACTTATTTTTTAATTTCATATGTAATTACATTTTTTTTCATATTGTATGACATACATTAAAAAAGATAAAAATCAATATTTGAATTATCATAATATAATACTTTATTTGAATGAAGTAATAAATTTTATAATAATATTAATTGTTTTTAAAGAAATACTAAATATGTAAAACTAATAATTCAGTATGAAATATATATACCAGAACTGAATATCAACCTAATCAATATCATAAAGTAAAATTTACATTTAAAATAAACATTATTATACAAATTTATTATATTTTGGGTTATAGATAAAATCGCATTCATTATTAAAATTAATATCATTTTCATGCGTAGTATAATTAAATTATAATGTGTTGAGTAAATTCTTAATTGTTAGTATATCAAACAAAATATGTGATGCACATTTTCTTTATATTCTACTAAAAGATTTCTATGAAACAATGAATAATTAAAGGAATTTGCAAGGAAAAAAAAGCTATTTTGTTTTATACAAAAATAATAAATGTCTAATGAATACAGAAAAGTGAAAATTTCTATATTTGTCGAGTTATACATTTTATGAGAGAAGAATATTGTATTAAAATTTTTTTTTACGAAAAAAAAAACATTAATTTGAATTTTTCAATAGTATAAATTTTTTAATAATAATGAAATTAAAAAAAAAATATATATATATATAATATACCGATATAAATAAAAAATATATAATAAAATATATATATAATATACCGATTATAAATAAAAACTTCTGTCGAGCAAGTTAAAAGTTTAATTACTTAAACTTATTTTAGATTTTTCATTTTATAAAATGAACTAAGAAACTTAATATTAAAAAATTAGCAAAATTATTAGTATTGTTTACAATTATAAGGATATTCATTAAACAATAATTAGAATATATGTATAAATGAAGTCACGCATTAAAATCTGTTTTATTCGTAAATACCATTAATACATCATACCTGTATAGACAGTTTCTATTAAACTGCAGTTGTACCCAAGCAGTATGCATATCATAATGGTGAGAAAACTTTGTTTGATTCTTCCTATGGCACAACTTTAATAGTGTACATACTTTTATACATTATTATTACAGTTGCAGGTTTACAATCTATATTTATATAAATATATATATATTTATCTGCTATTAATGATACTAATTCTTGGTTGATTTCTACTATATGTTTACGTAACATTTGTAATACTGATGCTACTGATAAATTTCATTACTAGTTTAATATGTGCATATAATTGAAAATCACCTGTCACCTTATGTAATGAAACTTTTATTAAATCTTAATGAAAATAAAAATGATGAATGAAGAAATATGCAAACTTTGATTGTAATTGTTATATAATGTCAACTTAAAAAAGTGAAAGTTACATAGTATATAAGATTAAAGAACATAGAACTTAAAGAGTAAAATTAAATTAAGCTTATAAAAAATTTGAAACTCTTTAGTAATTGTTATTTATGCAATTAAATTTATAGAATAAAAATATTTCAATTAAATATTTAAGAAAATTGATTTTGAATCAATTAGTTATATTCTTATGTATTTAATAGATCAATAAAATTGAAAGTAATAGAAAATTAAAATTCGCATATCATCAATAAAATTGCAATATTTCAAGTGTACTTATAAGAAAGAAAATCTATAACAGTAGTAATATGAAAAATAGATGAAAGTGAGCATCTTGCGTATAACGCATTACTTTTATTTTAAGTATAATATCGTAATTACAGTAGAATAAGTAAGAATTATTCACCACAGCTAAGCTCCAAAAGTGGAAGCAAGTGGCTTATTTTGTTCGCGCTGATATAACTATGGAGTGCAGTGTTAGCAAAAGTGGAGCATCGACGTTTTAAGAGTTCAGTAGATATGCGTGACTACATTTACTAACTTGCATTCCCGCTTTTTCCAAAAAATCCTCAATCCGTTTGAGATATTTGCCTTTCCTCCGCAGTTCTATATCGAGGGTAAATTTGATTCTCGGATTTTAAGAAAGTTCAGCTTGTAAATAAGAAATATACTCCAAAGATTCGTTTCCCTTAAATAAGAGTTAATATTTTCTTACTTTAATGAAAAATTGAATTATTTTATGAATTTTGTAATTGAGTCATAAATATAAATGTTGTGAAAAAGTTCCTTTTAAAAGCTACTTGTGCCTCGTTAAAGTCTTTTCTTTAAAGAGATAATTTTTGGGCGTCTCAACATTTCCCTTTTGGTTTTACGATTTACGATACAGCGTACGATATCTTTGACAAATATATATATCCCATTTTTTTTACACCGGCTAGGAAGAAAAGTTTCTTCCTGAATAAAATTAACTTTTTATGGAGCATGTGAAATTAATTTAGCCGAAGTACGTCATATCTATATTTTCTTCCCCCCACAGGCTTAATTTCGTTAAGTAGAGTTAATTTTATCCGCTTTTCACTTGCATTCCGTAATGTCGAAACTGATATGATAAAGGTGCACAAACTAGTTATCGTAATCCTTCGTATTAATGTATAATTTTTAGCCACCCTCTTTGTGCCGAATATATCTAATGGAAAATGAGTGCCTGTAGTTTTACGAGAACGCGTTGTTGAATAGTCAAGTACAACAGTATCTTCCTTTTCCATAAATGTTTAAGCGAGAGGTTGGACTGGCTGCAGTTTTAATATGCAGATGTCATAATTTGTCCTAGTACACGTGTGTTCATTTCGTGAAATGCATTGTATGAATAATTTTTTTGCGTATGCAAACGCGCCTACACGCACACACACACACACACACATACGCGCGCGCGCATACATATGTGTAGAAATATATATATATATATATATATATATATATATATACACGTATACGTATATGCGTATGTATACGTATGCACGTATATGAATGTGTCTATAAATGCACATTTAAATATGTACGTATAACTAGGTTAATACTGTGGGTGAAAATTGTTATCAGAAGACATAAGGTTGTTAATAAAAATGACTTATAGTCATTGCGGTCGGTTGCACGTACGGTAAAATTGGCTGCGAGAGTCAGGCATAAGCCTATCGTTCGATGCCTAAGTTCATTGCCAGGTGACCGAGCTTCGCAGTCCATTGTCCATTCGAGATACCAAATGACCAGGACAGGGCTAAGGGCCTCCCCTGGGCATCGGAGTGCGCAATTTTAGGCTAATCTAGAGGATTGTCCGCAAGCCTCAACGTTCAGCACTAGATGTTTATCCCGCGAAACGCGTCAGAGGGTAGCAACCGTGACAATTGGGCCCTTGGCGCGGGGCTAGCGAGGAGGAGGCGATGCGCCCGACAGCATCGCGACGGTAGACTCCTCGCGACTCCGTGGACGATGCCCGACTGCTGAGCTCGAGTCGCTTCGGCGGGAAGTCGTTCTCGGCGGTCTCGGCACAGCGACGCCCGCTTGACTGGCGGGTGCGAGGGAGAGACGACGACGAGGACGACGAGGACGACCGCGGCGACGCCGCGCCTTTCTAGGTTAGGTCGAGGAAGGGGTTGGCCCGGTGCTCCTGCGCAACGCGGGGATGCGAGCCCGCGATTTCGCCATTGTTCAGCGACGGGGTGATCGGGCGAGGCCTTGGCAGGTGGCCGCGGTGGCCGACAAGATGTGCCAGGCCTATACGGCCTGGATCCTATGGGCAGCGATTGATATTTTCGGTTACGAGGCTTTTGCTGCGGTTTTGCGGTTTCCGACCCGGCAATCGCACTCTACTTGGCTTGGTGCTTGGAAACTAGGGCCTAGGCTTCGTATGCTAATATGGTTTTGAGGATGGTGCGAAAAAATTCTTCCGGCAAAACTTTGTTTCACAGGAAAATTATTCCCTCTCACCCTTCTCTCTTCTACCGTCATTTTGGAGTTTGTATCAGCTTTGGATATAATCCGAATTTCAATTCCTGTAGTCTGATAAGAAAATATCTCATAAAATCAGCCGCGGTACTTGGCTTACATACACACTTTGCACTTTCCTTATCCCGGGATTTACTATTATAGTTTTATAGTCAATCCCGGTAAACCGACGGAGTTTAGCCGCCTCGGTATGGAAAATACCATCGCATATTACCTAACGTTATCTATACTTTTTTATTATACTTACGATCCTTTTGTTACTCTTAAACATCATGTTTAATGATTTTATTTGAAAATAATCTTAAATGTCTTATACTGTTCAATTATATTTAAAAACTATTTTTGATGGTTCAAAAAAAAATAATCATCATGTTTCACCCATCAATAAACTTAATTCATTATTGTAATTTATGAAAATTAAAATTAAAAACAAAAAAATGTACAGATAAGCTTATTTATTAATATTTATAGTATATTTATATTTTGTGTATATTTTAATTATAATCCAAGTACTATCTCATCAAACTTATCTATCATTTTTTTGTTTTATCATTGTAATTAAGTCTGGAAAAACAAATTCATATAGAATAGCGAATCCTTTTTTAAAAATGTATAATATATAGATAAGATAGTATAATAAATAAGAATTCATTTGAAATTTTATTTTCATTGATAAGAGCAGCGTAGTTAATAAGACAAGGTAACATCACCAAAAATGAGCGAGATAAGCCAATATGGTCTTGGTTAATACAAACTAGAGCATATTATGTTCTTAATCTTGATTTAGATTTGCGAATTTGATTACATCCTTGCAACTATGCTAATGCATAAGATTTTATTAATTAATTACAAGTAATAAAAAATATAAACTGCGTCTTCATTGGTTAAGTATTCAACAGCGAAGATATAGTAATTTAATAGAGTAGTGGTAAAAGTGTTGAAGCGAGGATTGATATTGATTCTGTCAATCGAATATCTTACGACTTATGCCTTTAATGATGACAGTGAGTACTGAAATTTAAATGAAAATAATTGTCTTAATGACCTTTTCTAACGTATATCCCCAAATCGTACAAAATGTTTTTACCTCGAAATAAAATGTAGTTAAAAGCTATTTTATTTTTAATTGCGTGACATATTTATTGTTAAACAGTTTATTTTGTTTTATTAAAAAATATAATAGAAAAGGTATTTCATGAAAACTATCGATTAAATGTGCATTCTTCATAAAAAAGTTCGAATCTTACAGTACTATAATTAAATAGGATGATTATGTTCGGTGCCTTATTTTTTCTCATTGAAAAAGTGCTTCGCCTTTAGACTATAACAATGGCTTACTGAATTTGTCATTTAGTCAGTGCATTCATCAGTCTCTCTTGACCTAAATGCGTACTTAAATGTGGAAAAGCACGTTGTTCAAGCAACCGATCCGAGTTATACACGAGCTTAATAACAAGCTCATTTTTACGTAAGTGTTTCAAACAATACTCCATTTGATTACTATTGTTATAAAGTTTAATCTTCGATAAGTATTTCAGAATAACATTCAAGTTTTGACATTGTCTCTGAACGTATTTTATTGACTTGCCCCTGTTTTATCAGCTTTCTTGCCAGAATTATTGTGCCACTGATATTTGCCTTTGTCGTATATACGTACTTACACCGTACGTGCCCAATTGATGGTTACAAATGCAGTTCGGGATTTCAGCGATAAGAGAGATTACAAATCACGATCGTCAAGTGCGTAGGGGTGTGGTTGAACTGGGGAATATTGTGTACATTAAATGACAAAGTATCTAAATTTTTGATAAATTGCAGGTAGATTTATTCGTTAATTGTTATAATAAATTTTTTTCATAACATAACATAATCTAAAGCGTAGACGATTTTCTTTTTTATGAAGATTTTGAAATGATGTATCGAGTAATATTAGATTGTTGAACTTTGATTGCTCTACATATATATTAGAATGTTTTGGATATAAAAAATGATAAATCATCAAGTATCATCATATTATCGTTAAATATCAAGTACATTTTTAACTTTTAAGGGGCGTAGGTTTCATTACAGTTAAGTACAGTCTCATTAAACGCGTACGGTTTAGTGCAAAATTGTTTTTATACAAATTATCGACTCTGTGCACGATGGGTTGTCGTATTAAAATTTTAAATATGGAGATGACGCAGCTTATAAATAAATTAAATACTTAAAGTTAATGAGCAAAAAAATATAATGAATCGGTTGAATAATATGGGAGCTTGTAGAATTGGGCAGAGGTAATTCACTAACTGCGCACTCGGGGTCACGAATTTGAGCTATAAACTGTTTTAATGTTGTTTAACTAGAGCTTTGAAATTAATTTATTATGAAATTATCATAATTAAGTGCGAGGATAGGTCGGCTTTTCATTTATGAAAGACCGAAGAGCGAGAGATCGTGTGGGCGAGGGATCGGGGCGGAAGAACGGCGAGAGGAAGGGAGAACGAGGGAAACGGAGTTTCGTGAAAAGTCCGAAAAAGCCAAAAGTGCGCCCGTCGTGAAATGCCCTCAGCGGGGGGCGGGGGCCAAGCGCTTCCACGCATACGTGCCGAAAAGCACATTGGGATTGGCGCCTCCTTAACCCCCCCCCCCCGAGAGCTGGGACAGTGCCGGACCGCGACCCCGGAGGTAGGGATTTTCGCGCTGCCGCGAGCCTTACGAATGTCAAAGGACGAGGTCGCGGGCCACTCTCGTATTCCAACGGGCGCCACCAGTCGATCAACCATCAGCTGCTCGCTTCCTTTTGTGTACAAACATTCTCGGTGTAGCAGCCGCGCGCGCATCCGCCGTAAAAGCGGCTACTGCGGAGAGCGGCGGCGTCGAAGGGAGAGAGCAAAGGCGCGCGCGACCGACGAACGGCCGAGGCAACCGAAAGGAAGAAAATTATGTGAATGCGTCTCTGAGCGCTAGTTTCTTTCTTCTTTTTTTTTTCCGTAATTTTTGTTGACCCCCACCCCGTTTAACCTCCTCTCGCCCCGACCCCGCGCGACGTTTTTTGCGTGACGGTTTTCTTTGCCCGCTCCCTCGTCCCTCCCCGTGCGGCGACGATCCTCGCCCCCTCCCCTTTGGCCCTCCGTCGCCCCGCCGCCCCCGAGCAACCTTTTGCCGCCGCTGCCGCCGCCGCCAACGTCGTTGTTATTATTTGACCGTGGAGCTGGGCCCTGGAGGATTAACGGCGGAGGACCTTTGGAGCCGAAATTATGCAGAGTAGTGGTAAGTTTTTAACATATTCCCTCTTCTCGCTTTATTTCGCACGCCCTCAGGCCTCGATCGATGCTGTTGTCGCTCTCGCCCTTCGGAAATACATCGGATCGCTCTTCCGCTCGTTGCGCTTCCTCGAATTATTCTTCATCTTGCGCTCGTCAACTTCCGCCTTTCTCTCTCTCTCTCTCTCTTTCTCCTTTCTTCCTTCCTTCTTTAAATTTTAAAAATTTTGCCATCCTCCCGACGCAGCGCCATCGTCAGCTTTCCCTCGTCCGTTCCTCGGTCCTCTAATTTTATCCTCGTAGCGTAACTTCTTCCTTCTCCAATCCAAAGCTCGGCTTCTCTCGTTGCCATTCACTTAGTGGCGCTGTCGAGGAAAGCCTTTCTCATACTTTAACCGAGTCTAACCTATTGTTTTACCACCGGGATACCTTTGACACTATCCAGCAGAGTATTAAGATGCAGATTTGGTGCTAATAATGGGCAATGATGCACTACATTTCACGAGAAAGTTATTTTTTTCAAAGGATTCTTTATTCAGTTGCTTTGAAATTTTTTAAGACAGATTTTTTAAAGCAGCGTGAGTACACATTGAGTTTTCATTCCTGTTGCGATTCCACTGCATTTGCTCTATCAGACAAGAAATTTAAACCTTTTGCATTAACTTTTTTGATGGTGGATTAAAAATATTGTCATTACTAACTTTTCACACCTTTTGCTATCGAGATTGATATTTATAAATATTATGGAAAATCGTTAAATTATATAAAAAATGACATGTAACAATACAATATGTGCTCAAAAATTAAAAAAACTTTCGGTTGATTTCATTTATATACATTAACATTGTTTACAAAGAAAGTACTTATACTGATACAATTTTTTTTCTCCTTCATTATTAATTACTTTTGTATATTATAAATGTTATATGTTGTAAACATTTTTAATTTAAGATGTGATGCTATTGAAAGAAATTGTTTGTAATCAATGAACAAGCTTGTTTCCTATAAATAATAAAACATCTTTTTGCTCTAACAAAAAGTATGTATAAAATTTGATGAACAATTATTAAACGATTAAAAATTATATTTAAATTACATTTGTATTTCTAGATAATTTGAATTGTGTAGAATTATGTATTCCTTTTTATTTATCAAATATAAATTTAAGCATTAGAACTAATAGTATATTTGTTACTGAAATTTAGTGAAAGTTGTTTTATTAGACTTAGTTATTTATTTGAGATTCTTCTACGTTATAAGTATTAAAAAAAAATCTTTTAAAATACCTACTACCTCAATTGATACCAAATATTTTTCTGAAATGATTCTTGTGATAGTAATAGTAATAATGGTGATAATAGAATAGAGCTGTATTTTATATTTTAGTATTTAACTGTCAATAAAAATAAAATTTAAAAGATTAAGATCGGATTGTACGTACTCTCAGCATTTTTCAAAATTTGGAAGCTCTATTTAATATATTATGAATGTTAATGTAACCATATTTACAATATATTTACATTTAGTTCAAAGCATCTTAAGAAAATGTAATAAGCTTTCAATTTAACAGCAGAGTTATTTAGAGGATTAATGAAAAAATTCTATTCATAAGCTTGTTTTATTTTTTTTCTAAAAATTATGTAAATTAGTACGTTTTGCTTTACCTCTTTTATAAACACTTATTTATATAACTGACATTTTAAAGCAGTATTTACGTTCAATGTATCAATTGAGTATTATGCTTAGGCCAGAATTGAATATTTCCTCTATATAAAAGTTTATCAGCCATGGGTAATTGGCTTTATTTACTATTTCATGTAAGGCGCCTCAGGTTTGCGCATTACAAGAAGTTTCTTCATTTTGTCACATAGAGCGCTGTCAATCGCTTTGTACTCGGTATGTTGGTATTTTATAGTAGTGGCAATGGTAGTATTGAAAGTATTGTTTTGACTCTGCGAGAGTCGGGATTGCAGAAATATAGCATTGAAATCTCAATTGTTGCCTTGCTAATGTAGTGTCCACCCATTTTTCATATTTTTTTTTTAAATGTTGTCAGCCTGAAAGAAAAGAGACGATTTCGTATAATTTTATACAGTTGTAAAGTATCCTCTCTTCCACACATATGATAATTCTAAACGAAACACTTTTTTGAAACGATTGACCGAATTTTATCTTTTTATAATAGTAAGCAGGTTCTTTCTCTAAACTATCTCTGATTATGGCAATAAATAATACCAAAAAAAAAAAAAATTTTTTTTCAGAAGCTAATAAACTAAATATGATAAACTAACATTATATAATTATTGTTTTTGCCGTTGCTTAATTAATAATTAATTTTAAAATCTGATATAGGAGTGCAATGTCTACTGAATGTTATAGTTCTAGCCTAAACAATAATATTACCGAGTTCTTGAAAACGTTACACTATCGGGCTATAATATTCGATTCACTATTACTAAATTAGTGTTAACGTAATGACAAAATAAAGTCGATATACAATCATAATACAAGAAATATTATTTACATACCGATATTTCCCTTTTCCGACGATAAGAGTGTCTTCCTTATATTGTCATCACAATAAATTTTATATATTTTTCGCTTTGTTAGACTGTAGTGTAATTATTTCTCTCTGAAGTATATGTACAAAATTGTAAATTATATCATCTTCTATGGTTTTCAGAGATTAAACTTAGTAACGACCATAAGTTCTTTGTTAAACTGATTTGGTTTCTTTTTATTTTAACTTAAATCCTATCTATCACAATTGCTCAATGAATGTCAATCATCTGTAAAGTATTCATCGTAAAGTAAAGAATAAAAAATTTCTTTGATTGATTTCTTTGATTGGTTAATTTTAATTTGATATTTTTAATGGAGTTCCAACTAATTTAAATAAATATTTAAAATCATCACGAATCTTGTAATACTATTATTGGACACGCTTATCTAAAATTCTGACAGAATTTATGCAACTACACAATTTATACACAATTATAATTAATTTCGGTAAATGTATTACGTAGGATTTTTTAAACATATAATTTAAATTTATTAAAGATAAACAAATTTAAGTTTTTTTTTTATTTCATATTCTTTTATAAACACCGTTACTAAAATATGAAATATAATAATAATTACTGTAAATTAATAGGCTTGAAGATGAGTAGGAGAAGGAATGAAAGATTTTATATTTTTGTCAACTAAAAATAAAACAATTATAAGCATGACTGAGTCAATGAAGACAATTGTTCTGAACTTTTGCGACGAGGCGGCAATCAGGATTTAAATTTATAGTAGCGATTACAATGAATCGTTGCAATTTTATTCATTTCCTTCATAATTTTAATTTTTAATTTTATATGAATTTATATTTAGTATTGAAATATTTCTTAGGTCTTTTATAACCTCACTTTCATGTGATTAGTGTACATACTTAAAAAAATTATTTAATTCTAAACAAGTATAAAAATAAACATTTCGTCTATTTTAATTATTTGGTAACATTAGTCCTTATCAATTTTAGGTAAAATTGATTTTAATAATTGATACGACAAAAGGTGAATAAATTGATATTCTTGCTTTAAATCATACGATTAGCATATTTATAGTAACTTTTTTTGTCATCAAGCATTTTTTGCTAACGTAAAAAATCATACCCTAGACTTACAGAAATATTATATTCTGCTATATTAATTCTATTACAAATTAATAAATCAAGAAATTTTTAATAATATTTCCCATTTTAAAAAGATATTTACTAACTAAAGTTTTTTTAGGTTTTCTTTTTCAATCTTATAATACATTGCAGAAATTTTATAAATTAAAAAAATATTTTTAAAAGAATCAATATTGCATATTGTATAAAATTTATTAAATGAATACATTTATGTTACTGATCACTGTAAAATAAAAGAAAATATTATACTTTCCTTTTATTTTATTTATATTTTATTAGTTGATATACTTTAGATTATTTTTTAGTATTCTTTTTTTAATAAGATCACAACTTTTGCATTATAGTAACCTTTTAACTTAATAACAAAAATATAGTTAAACGTCGATTTGCTGTTTATTGAAAAATTATTAGATTCACTAACGATATGCTCATATACTTAAACTAATAATTTTTAATAGTTAAAAGTATCTTTAAAAGTATTAGGAAACGAATATATTATATGATTAGCGCTATATATACTTATTTTTGATAGAATAACAGTTAAATAATAGCATATTTCTAAATGTAAATGTATTTATGTTAGGCGATTTTTGCAGATAA
Source organism: Kradibia gibbosae (assembly GCA_018907135.1). Lineage (NCBI taxonomy): Eukaryota > Metazoa > Arthropoda > Insecta > Hymenoptera > Agaonidae > Kradibia > Kradibia gibbosae. Next base: position 17,778,053 of record JACCHX010000001.1, read on the forward strand.
TATTTACGAGTGTATTATATTTAATATAGTTTGAATCAATAATGACTAGTAATTACGTAATTTGAATATTTAAATTATTAAACGCTGTTTGTAATATTGTATTTTGTTTGTAAAAAAAGCCTAAATAATCAAAATTCATATTAATAGGTATGTAATGTGGTTTGTTCATTATCATACATAAATGCTGAATTCGTACAGATTATCAAAGTAGATTATTTGACAGTGGCGTTTAAAATTACACATTTTGCTTCACTCATATAAAATTTCTTTACCGTTCCCATAGAAGTTTAAAAATAGTTTACAAACTTTCTATTAAGTCCATCATTCGGAAGTGCATCCTTACATTTATACAACGACTCACTCGTCAAAGACTAAAATCACTCAAATAGGTTGAGAGTCTTATCTTCTACGTAAATAGAGCACTGCAGTATGTGGTTTAAAGGTTTTTTTCGAAGTCTCTTAAGAAAAATGTATTCTGGATCTTTTGTAAATTTGCTTCTTACAATGTGAAACACTTTGCTTATTCTACCCTATATGTATGTAACTATTTTTATCTTCAGAGAGGAAAATGTAACTTAAAATAGTTGAATTTGTTAAAACAGTTTCGCTATATAAAAATATCTTTTTATACCGAAAAGTACACTGTATGAAAGACCCGTGTTTAATATCAACCGTACATGGTGTTATGTTAAACAACGACTGATGGAAATAGCTTTTAATATGCTTCCAGTTCTTGAAATAAAAATGACACAAAACCATGTGAAAGAATTTGCTGGAAAGTTATCCCTGGGACGACTAAAAACTTTAGAAAATAAATAATAAAAAGCTTAGATAATGCGGAAGACTTCTAATAATATAATTCTCAAAGAAAATTTATACAGAATATTGTTACTACTTGCATAAGTACTAATAACAATTTAATTACGAATAATAGAATCATGAGGCGTCGGAGGATTGGGATGGAAAACAATTTGGGATATGGTAGGAAAAAAGAGAGTACACGAGCGGGATAGGGAGGGGGAGGAGAAACGGTCGTAAAACCCAAATAAAAGTTTAAAAAAGCAGTTCGTGGATATAATGACCCGAGGTATACCAGGGGCGCAGCTTTACGAGGACGCGAATGCGTCATTAATGTCAGCGAACCGGGAAATTTACTATCCCGTATGTTTTACCTATCAGGCACAGACGCGTAAAGCGCATATCTTTTGAAAGGGTAGGTATCGAAGTTACCAAAGGTCGAACATGATACGTCGACGTCACCGAGCACTCAATTAACGAGATCTCAGTATCCTCACAATTGGAGCTTTTTATGCTGCGCATAATGTAACACTAGAGTTTTAACTGTCACGCATCTGTGAGAGATCGCTTTGTTATTTGGAGTAAATATTCTGTCTGTACTTTTCCTGCCTTTCCCTACCCGGTCTTATCTGCACTTGGTCTCTCTAAGCTAAATTTGAAGTTTGCTTTCTCGATTGAAATAGTGAAATACTATTGACATGTAATAAAAGTTATTCGCGAAATATTGAATCGAATGTGATTTATATATTTTCATATATTCACGTATTTTATAATTCGAATTTAAATCTAACTATCGTCGTACTTTTATTGAATCCGAGATGCTTTGATTAGGCGTTTCAAAAGTGTTATCTCGACAGTTTGAATTTGTTAGAATGGATAGAATTGTTTGAAATATCTGAAATTTACGAAATGAAAGTTTTGCCATTAATTGAGATATTGCTGATTCGAGTATGTAAATCATTGTTATTAATTACTACTATCAGGAGGCGTGGAAATGAGTTCAACCTGGCTGATATATAGAAGCTTGTAATGAAGATTTTAAATACGTACTGTATAAATGCTTAATAATGTGTATACCACAAAGTTGCTGAAATTGAAAAATTAACACTCAAAATAATTTTTTTCAATAAATGCATTTTAAATTATAATGCATAGTATTAAAAATTTTGCAAAAACGTATTTTCTTAAAATGTAAATTTTTAATTGTCGATCTTTATCAGAAAAGAATATTAACACAAATACAGAGAATGGCATGTAATGGATCTTAAATTTGAGGAAGTCAATTTCGTCTTCATAACCTATTAAATAATCAGATTAACTTATTTTTAAAAGTTCTCGTTTCAATTAGTTATGCTATGGGTATTAAAATTTTCATTTTTATATCTTCAATAAGCAAGTCTTACTTCACCGAAACTTTTTAGTGAAATAGGCTTGCTTTATGAAACTATTTAAAAAGCTTCGTATTTTTTTGTGCTAATCATGCACGAAGTTAGATTATTGCACTAGTGCTGCTGATCCCTAATCAATCTCTTTTTTATAATCTAAAAATGAAGACCAAAATAAATTCCCCACAACAGTGGTGTGCGCGTCAAGTAGCCATAGTTCTGGACAATTTAGCAGCAAAAGCTCGCGACGAGTTAAACGCATTCTGGCCTAGTAAAATCACCGGGGACATATCACGCGACCCATAAAGAGTTCAACGTCCGGTCGCGAGAACAATGCGAAAAGGAGCTTGCGATGTCAAGTCTGTCGTCACGAGGACTAAAGTCTTGTTCTGCCGGTGACGAGGACAATTCCGATTCGGGCACGCCGAAGTTACGCCCTCCAGGCCATTCGCGATCATCAGGGCTCAGACGCGGAAATTCGGTTGCTTGTAATTGTCGTGAGCGATCGAATTTACTCGTGTACCGAGAAAGGAAACTCGCTCTTCCTTCACAGCACTCGAATATACATGGGGATTGAGGGGGAATTATTACTTTGACGATAGATCCGTATACACTTATGAAAATGACTTCAAATGTATTAAATACACTTAGTCTAAAACTACTTGATAACTCTTTCGCATTTTGATACAACAATGGTGCAAATATTAAAACAAGTCTTGACGTTAAAAATTTTCGCCAACTCCCAACTATTTTTATATGTATACATTAAAAATGGTCGATTTTTAATAGGATAGTTTGATTTTGAAATTAATAACTATTTATAAAATAAAAATTTTGTTTTATACATTTTTTTATATGTTATCTATAATTTTTTACATGAACTTAACTTTTTCTTGTACAAACTTGGTTCACCGTGATTGAAACTTAGAAAAAAGTAAATGTAGGTGTAATATAATAAAAGATGACCTATTTTGTACGTTTATATTTTTTTACTTTTTAACGAAATACAAGTGTTCGTCATAAATTTACAATGTTTAAACATATTAAATGTATTAGGTGTTGTCAATATGCATAAATACATTCCAAGCTCGAATAAACATTCTACCTCTACTGTTTATATAAATATTTTATTTGAACGCAATAATTTGTAATTGAATATTCGTATATATTGTATTGATATTCTTATAGATGAGATAAAAGATGTTGCTCCAAAATCTAATCTTTCAATTTGAAATGAAAGAATTTTATCGAGAGTAGATAGTATGCCGTACCTGTATGCCGACATTGCCGACCATACACCGTCATAAAGTAATATATTATGGTAGGTCAGGAGTACAACCGGCTAATCCCGATGGAAACTTCAACGTAATTTAGTCACTGTCACCGCTATTGAATAGTGAGTCCGACACATATGCAAGCGGGATAAAGAACGTTGATAGTAAGTTTAATGAAATTAAATTTTACAAAGATATTTATGGACCTCTTGGAGTTTTGAGTTTGTGAACAAATATTGCTGGTAGTACGCCAGAGGAGTGAAAATCATGGGCTCAGTATCGGGAGGCATAAAAGTTCTATCATATATAGAAGAAAAGATAAAGGGCATTTCAAAAGAATGGAATATAAGGAAAGAAAGAAGAGAATCTAAAAAGCGGATTTGTTTGAATAACCTTTGGTATTGCTTTTGCCTTCTATCAAAAGAATTACTCACGCTAATATGATTTTGATCAAATAAAAATTAAAACGAATTGAGTAAATCATATGGCTTTCGCTATATCTTATTGCTGAATCTAAAAGCAGTTTTAACACTTCACTAATATTCATACAAGTTAAAAATTTTATATGTTTACCGAGTTTCAAATTAATAGCTTCATTTATGTTGAAAGCAAATTCCAACCCTAAAGGTTTTAAGATTTATTGACCAATTATGTTTCAAAGCATACTTACTGTATTCCATTGCTTACAAATTTGACACATTTTTATCTAATTATTTATAAAAAATTATTGCACTTGACAAAATTTTGAACAAATATCATTGGACACTTTTAATATAAATTATACTTTTACAAATAATTATTTGATTTTCGGAATTATATTTGCACCATTTTTTGTTATTACCACAAATAAAATACATTCATCTTGTATTTCCAACTATTTTTTAAGCTACAGTGAATGCTATTGATCAAGGAGCAGTGATATATAATAAAAAATAAAATGTTTCAAGATGATTACATTTAAAAACAAGTTTAATATCTTGTAAAATCGAGATCAGTCTTAACGCAATTAGATAAACATAAGGAAGTAATCAATATAACGAATGAAAATAGTAAACATTTTACGAGAGAAAATTTAAGAGGCCAACTTGATTTTTATCTCATAATTAAGAAAATTTGTTATGAACAGTTGTGAGGAATTTTAGTACTAAAATATTGAGAAATTAAAAATTTAATTTTATATCAATAAGAGGACAAAATATATTTATTTTGGCAGTATCTAATTTTAATTATTTTAAATAAAAAATTAGTATTGCGTTTGTACGTAATAAATTAAACTGATTTTAAATTGTTTGAAAAATATTCCGGTAGTTTGAAAATTGTCAACTATAATTAATCTATTCTTTCATTATCTGTAAGTAGTGAAATATAAATTATACAATCGATTTGTTATTACAGAAATGTATGTAGTAAAATTTTGTAAATAATTGATTCGTATAGTCAGCTTAATATTTATGTCTGTTAATAGCAACTGAAATATATGTAACACAATATTAATAATGATTTGATAAAATATTATAAAAAAAAGACGATTTGAGATGTAAAAAATATGAAGTTGTAACATAATGTATCATAATATATACTGTCAATAAAGTAACAAGTTCTGAAATAGACTATACTTGAAAATAATATTATGGTATAATCAGTCAATCTTATAATGTACCATAATATTAAATTGAAGTAATTACAGTTTTAAAGGAAAAACGTTAAAGTACTTTATTATAGCTGGCTGTACAATGATTTAGTATAAGTGATAAATTAAATTAATCGAAACTTAGCTAATAACATTTTTATATTTTGATAATTGTTATAGTTTCATTATCATAACTTATAAGCAAGTTTACAAAATATGCTCCTGGCGTTTCTCCGTTTAGATAATAATGCAATAGACTTAAAAATGATTACACCATAATAGAGGTTAGAAATGTTACAAAATAACAAATGTTAAAATAACAATATGAATATACTATTTGGTTTTATTATATCAAAGCTGTTTGCGCGTAACATTAATTCGATGATTCAAAACTAAATAGAAATTACGGTACAAAATACATCTTAAATTGGATAAATTCGACAACGTGGTACAGCAATTACAGCTAAAAAGGTAAAGCTGAATTTCAAAGTAAAAATAAATTTTCTCGAAAAGAAAAGAATGCCACGAAATAGTTGGACTAGATTTAAAATTCATGGCGTGATAGTCTTTCAAGGAAAAGCCGGTACGTACGCGAAAGAAATATTAATTTCCGAATTATCCAAATGCCAACGACATTGAAGCCTTCAAGTTTTATAGCGCCATTAACGAGAGCGTCCAGCCATTAAAAATGATCGTCTAAAGTAACAACAGGAACTAAAATAATAACAACAATAGCGAGTATCGAGGTCAGCGAATTCTGTTCGACTGTAAACGAAATTCGCGGTGTGTCGCAAGCGACGTGAACGTCGTTGAACAGAGAGAGCACGAGAGCCGCTCTGTCGTAAGAGACACTAGAGCGCGAATGAGTTATAAATCTCGAGGACTGCCTTTGCTCGAGTTCAACGCGCTTAGCTTGGGCTGAGGGAGGGAAGCAGATCGGGGCATCTTGGCTTTCGGAGGGCGAGCCTTCGGGTGAGATCTCGGTGGAGGAGCTTCCCGATAAAAGCCCCGGGAACCCTCGGTGTTCGCGGTCCCAGCGAGGCTTGGCGCGATCAAGGGCAGGGCAGCCCGGGGGACTGGCAACGTCGAGGCGGGTACTCGAGGGAGCCGTTACGGGTCTGCGTCCGTGTGCGTTAGCCCCACGTGCGAGAACCCGAGAAGCGCGGCTAGGAGGGCTCGGCTGCGCGCGGGTCTACGTGACCACGAGTCGTTAAGATCGCGGTCGGGCGTCGGGCTTTTCGCCCGTCAGGGTAGGGAGGCGCCGTGAGAAGATGGCGTGGGGCCAGGGGAGCGAGTGTCCGCGGGTCGAAAATGCGTCGTTGTCCAGTTAGTCCAGCTTCTGGATTCCAAACGCGTACGACGAGGATCCTTACGCTCGCCGGTGGCCGGAGATCGCGCGCGAGCTAAGGACGCCGGTGTCGCACTTGTGCCACGTGAGGTGTTTTACTTGACGGCTCTCGAAAGATTGTTTTTCACTTTTTCGAGGCTCTCCATTCCCGATCGTTGATCTATTTACATATTTATCATTGAGTGTGTATTATTATTCGCTTGCGGAGACTGATTGTGGCTTTTGGTCTGTGATGAATTGCACGAGCATCCTAACAAGATTTTCAAACGTTTTTGCGTTAAGTATCGGGAATTTTTTAATTGATTTGATTGCTAGAATTTAAACTTTATATATGGCAGATCGTATCTCTGTAAAATTTACAATTGTTACTCTTAATACGCTTAATTTATTGTTTTTTTTACGATTATTATCTAAAACTTTTACATATAGCCGAGATAACGTTATCAATTAACTGCTTCGATTAGAAATTTATGATGAAATAATTGATCGTAAAAGTAATTAATTAAAAAAACAAGTTTATCATAAAAAAAAAAGTTTTAGGTTTATAATTTAAAAAGGATCATTTTGTAACTGTTTTATAAAAACCACCTGAATAAATGTAATCACGTATTAAAATGTATGTTTCTTTAAAAGTAAAAAACAATTTTTATAACATTACCGTTTAATTCTCAAGCTTATAAGATATTTTTAAACTAATAAAAATTTATAATTTTTTTTTTATAAATAGAGAATAAGGCGTTTAAATTAATTAATTAATACATTGTTTTCATGAAAATTTTAATATTTCTTATATGAATTTACTCCTTTTTGGGAAAGTAAATTAAATAATTAAAAATTAATTATATACACGATTTTGATATTATAGATAGCTTCGTACAATATGCTATCAATGTTTTAAATTACATATCGGAATAAATATTTAAATTCGATTTGGTTCACTTAATTATAACAATATTAATATACAATTAATATTTTTTCGTGAAAACTATTCATCAAAATGAATATTAATAAATTCATAATTTTATTAAATAAGTGCAGTGGATTAATATTTAAAAAATCATAGCACATTAGCTGATAATACACCCCTTAATAAGTTTTAAACCATTAAATTAGTTTCTTTTAATGTATTTACTTTAAATTATTATCAGGCCTTAAGAACAATCATTTTATAAGAAATGAAACGTATTCAATTTAAACGAACAGTTTAAAAGGAAGAAATTAGTACATTGACAACGAACCTAATAAACTTAATGAGAGACTTACGTTTATTAAATAAATAAATGGTAGTAAAGTGAACTTTAGATTTAATTGAATTTTTAACAGAGAAATATACATTTTATATCCCATATTAAATTTGTATGAATACCGATGTTAAAGATATAATAATGGTTAATTTAATTAAAAGCTTTTGTAATAATTAGAATATTTTTCTTAAATTTTATGCTTTTTAAAATAAAAAATTTCAGTAAATTGTTGAATAGAAAATAGAAATATTTTTTTGATTGTTTAATGTAACTTTAAAAGAGTTTCAATTTATATTATACCTGAAACGATAACAATGTTTTGTATTAAAGATTAAAATTGGTCACATCATTTTTACAATTAATGCATGAAATATATAATTACTTTAATAATAAATATAAATTTGATTAAAGCTTTTTTCTTATTTTTCTTTTCAATTTATTTAATAAGAAATTACGATAAATATTTATTATATTGAATGGAACTAAATTCTACATTTAAACTGAGTACTTAGAATATTATTATACATTAAATTTTCAAAATTTTTATATTGAGTTTGAAATATCTTAAGTTTAATTACATTTATCTTCAATATGAACATAAATTAATTAACTATGAACTATTCGTATATTGCAATGGAATTGCATTAATTTTATTTGTCGTACACATTCATGTACTCGCTTAAGAAATTTTTTTTTATATCAATCTTGCTATATGTAGGATAAAATTTATTAAATTTGAAATCTTTATATGCGTATATGTTACATATAACAAAAAAATTACTTCGTGGAAGTGAAAATCTTATATTATGACAAATTTTTTTTTTAAATATACATTTTTATTAAATATACATTTTTATTAAATTTAGTGTCGTATATTATATATTGATTTTTCAAATTGTGTAAATTCCTTAAATTTTATGATTATTGATCAAGAATTTTTATATAATAAGAAAATTTTTAAAAAATTTTATTGTCCAATCAACCGAAGTTATTTTAATGAAAAATAAAGAAAGATCTGCTTTTTTAGTGGATGAAATTAGCTTACACGATAAAAAAATGAATAATTTTAGATAGACTCAATTGAAATCTGACTTATTATCTTCATCTCCATTTATTACATTAGCAGAGTAAGTGATAGTCTTTATTCGGACAATCACGTACATGAAACTATAATTCGAATTGATAAAAATTATATAATAAGGTAGGTTTAAGGAATACAGAGCTTACTTTTGATATTCTAAGAAAATAATTTTTCTATAATAAAAAAAATTTAATTAAAAAGTAAATTTTCGTTAAATTATAATATTGTACACAATATTAAGAATGTTTGCTGCAGTTTATATCAAAATTAGGCATAATAGTATAGATTTTAGTTGTAATTACAAAGAAAATGTTAAGTATGTAAATTTTATTTCATTATCCTTCTGTAAAAGTATTTTTCTTCACTGTGACATTATAAAAATGCAGGAACTGCTGCAAAATTTTTATTATTAAATACGTAATCTTACACCTAACATTTGCTGGAAGTACTTTATTATTTATAATGTCTATATTTTATCAGAAAGCTCACAAAAAATCCATATTTTCTGGTCACAATAAATTAAAAGGATCCCTTGCCCTTTTCTTATAATGTTATTTATGACAGCGAATATAGACCTAAATCATATTGTCATTTGACAAAAATTTAACATTTTAATTTAAAATAATTGTATAAAATAAATTATTTTGCTAAATGTTTTTCATTAAATGCAATTTTTATTGCTTTGGAAATTTTTTGCAATTAATAATTTGAAATTCATACGCAAGATTTATACTGAGAAACCTAAGTGTGATATGAAAAAATGAAAGTCGCGGCGTTTCGTTGAAATCTGAATCACTGATTCAGCGAGTTAGCCATTTCTTCAATCGAGGCTAAAAGGAATTTTCAATTTTTATTATTTTATTTGTTAGTTTTTGATCATGTTTTTAATTTTATTTTTATTTTGATTCGTCAAGAGGACGAGACTCGTTTTTAATAACAGTTTTTTGTTAATGCCATTAAAGTTATTGAATAAGATAAGAGTACCATAGCACAGTAGGTGCAAATTAATTTTTTTAATATGAGACTTATTTTAAGTTAAAAAAAAAACTAGTACCTTAAACTTACTCAAAACTTAATAGTCTGGTTGAAAATTGATATAGAATAAAAGCAAAATGATGTAATTTTTTTAAATTCTAACAAAGAGTATGTTAAAATTTATATATTTTTATTGATATTAAATGATAAATTCAGATAAAATTATAGTTTATCATTTGCAACAATTTAAAATACTTTATTATTTAAAAATAGCCATTAAATCAGTTTTCTAACATACAAAAGTCTTACGAAATTGTTTACTTATTAACATTATCATAAACAAAATGTTTTATTCGTAGTCAACATTAAAAGGGAATCCAATTTTTCTATAGATTATTAAAATTTTCTTTAAATATAGTATTAATACTTTGTTTCAAGCAACTTTCATTAAGTGAAATCATTTTCATAATTTCAAGTGAAATGGAAGCGTCAGCCCTTATCTTCATGCATCAAAATTCTGCACGTAAGCGTATATTCTTACTTGATAACAAAATTTCTGTTTTAATAGATTAATACTGCATGTTTTATTTACGCATATATAAATGTTGTATGTATAAGTAATTATGTGACTTTTGGAAGCACATTCATTTATAATTAATTATGTACTATAAAAACGTTTAAATGCACAATTATACATTTTCGCTAGCGTATCAATATATAAGAAGTATAAAAATTATTTAATAGTCTGTTAAAACATATGCTAAGTTTCTATTTCTGGGCTATAAATCTAATCTGATAATTGGCACATAATGGTTGAAAACCAAACATTCTTCGACGAAGCTTATTCGAATCGAAAGCTTCTTTATATAAACAATGTAAGCTGGCTGTTTTTCGTCATTTATCGAAAAGCGATATTAATCCAAAGTAGACAATGAAATTATTAATCGAGTAAGAAGCGGAAGGGGTATGCATCGCTCGTTGGATATCTCGGAGTTAAAGAGGGGCTTGACGCGATAACGAGTGGCACAGCCTCAACGTAGACTCCGCGTCTCGCGTTCGCTCCGAAAAATTGAGGGGATTGGGCTCTGGGGAAATGACGATAAGGGGGGGGGGTAAAAAACGTCAACAGAAGAAAATAAAGCAGGATCAAGTACACCGTCAAAAACTGCACGCCGTACTAATGACGCCATCTTCCCCTCTCCCTCCTACCTCCTCCGCATTCCCCGCGCCGACTCGTTCCTGCTCCTTTGCCTCCTTATACGCCCCCACCGCCGCCTTCCGCCCCCCCCGTCAATGTCTTATGACCTCCCGTCCACCACCCGGCCGACTCATCATCCTACAACGGCCATCCGTAATCCTTGGGCTTTATCGGCTCACTGCCCTGCTCTCTTTGTCTGGTTTCCGGTGGGGTGTACCAATCTCCGCGGATGCTGCGCATCCTGACCGCTAAAAATCTCGTCGGGCCGTGTGGTCGCCGCCAAAACCGACCTCGTCATCATCGCTGCCGCAACGACCGCCACCGCCGGCTCCGTCGATGCCCTCGGTGTATCCACGTCCCCCTGCTGCCCGTCTGCCTGCCTGCCTGCCTGCTCGGCCTACTCAGCGGTAAGTCTTGCGCTCGCGCGCATTTACATTATCAAGCCTTAAGAGCTCGGCCGAAGGAGCCCACAGCCGCTCTTCCGCTCCTCGTCCGGCCTCATCTCGACGCGCGCCACCTCGAGCGGCCTTCTGACGCGCTTAGTTACGCGCCGAATGCCCCGACGGTCGCACGCGCCGGGCCCTTAAGTCCGCGACTCGGCCCACTCGGCCATCCTTCCTCCGGCGCTTTTCGCACACTCGCGCACTCCCGCGGCTGCCCTCGCTCCACCCCGAGCGCCTCTTCGCCGACTGGTAACGCGAGTGCGCCCCCGGCCAGCGCAGCGCTTTCTTCCCGCACTTTTTTCCCTTCTTTGCTCTCTCGCGCTGATTCGCGCCGCGGCCACGGCAGTCTCTCGTTGCCCAGGTGACGACGCGCATTGCCCCCGAGCAGCTCGCAGGACCGGGCGACGCGGCTTCTTCAGGGCTCGCGGGCTGCCGAGCTGGACGAAGGACGAGCCGCGGTGGCCGCTCACCGGCTCTCGTCGGGCTCCTTTTATCCCAAGGTTCCTGCGATAATCGCCACTGCCGGACATTCGGGAAATCCTTCAGCAGCCTTACCGATCACGATCTTGTAAAAATTCGACTCTTTGCTTGCTTTTCTTTTATTGCGCGCGGTAAGGATTAAGTGCCTGGCACTTTTCTTTCTTTTTTCTTTTTTTTTTTTTACGAAGCCTACCAGCCGATCAACATCAACCTCCGACTCTCCGTGGCTCTCGGATCGCTGTATTCTGGATAATTTTACACGCAGCGTCACTCGCGATGCTTTGATATACCTAACGCTGTGTCTCATGAGATAACAATTTATCTAGTAAGAGCTCCGTGTAATAATACTATTTAATTGGACGTGTGAATCAGCCGAAAACAAATAGGCTTTTTCCGCCTTTCTGGAGTAAATAATAGAATCTTGCAAGATCTCATTGTTTGCCAACTAGAAGTATTTCTTACGTCACTTTATGTTTCTTCATTTCGACTCAGCTACAATATTCATTATTATTCTTCATGCTTTGTAGCGCATGAATGCAAAAATGAGACAGCGCTTAATACGTATGTAGTTACATCGATCGTTGTGCCGGATCTCGATGATGCAACGTAAAGGGAGGCACTTTTAACGACTCCCACTTTAAAGTTATATAGGTAATCTATCGTGTGATTCTTCAAGGAAATACGCGAGAGCCAACAATTTCGTAAGCAAACTTTTGTAGATAATGCAAACTCGTCGAAATATAATTTAGTCTCGTTATTTTTCTATTGTTCGACCGGCACCGCTCGAAAATTCTTATAAGTTCTAATTATATACGTTCCAAACATAAGGAAATTCATACGCTATCAGCCTTGAAATCATTTTACACGTAGAAAAGATATCATCGGACTGTTTGAGCACACGAGTCAACAATAAAAGTGATGAAGAAAATAAAAACGAGAATTTGTTTATCTTGCCGTTTATTGGCGCGCGTCACATGTCGCGAGGGATGAGTTTCGTGGACTCGTGATTACTACCATAGAAAATTACGCAGCGAACTCGCGTTCCGCCTAGTCATATCTATTTTACAACTAAGAGGCTCGCAGTTCATTAAGGAAAGATCCTCGATCGTTTAATTTACATGGGCATTGGATGACAATCGCGGCGAAACTCGCGCCAAGCGGCAAAGATCTCAACCACTTCGCGAAATGGCTCCTGTGGGGAAAGGAAGGTCCATGCTGATAAGCCTTCCTCGAGAGAGAGAGAGAGAGAGAGAGAGAGAGAGAGAGAGAGAGAGAGAGAGAGAGAGAGATAGTAACTGAGGAGGAGGGGACGGATAGTATGAGAGAGAGAGAGAGAGAGAGAGAGATACGTATATTAAAACAGACACGGCTCAATAAGATGGGACGTAAATCACTCGACTCCGACATCCAAAGTTATCGCGACGAGGAGTCGATTCAGGCCTGGATACCTCGGTCACAAAACTCTCTGAAGGCTCTCTCCCTCTTACGGGGGGCCTCGCTGCCGATTTTACAGCTAGTCGAGGAAATTCCGCCGTGGCTTACGTCACCGGATCCTCCGGAGATGAGGGCCTCTTGATTAGTAATCGCGGAGCGCTCGAGACGATCGTTTCATGTCGGAGCCTCGCCCCCTTACCAGCACCTCTGCCTTTTCATTTTCTTTCTGTTGTTATTTTTGTTGCTACTGTTGCTGCTGCTGATGTTGTTTTTGTTGATTTTCGCGATAAAGTGCCGTTCGTTAGTGCGCGTACTGTGGCTGAATCGAATTTTTCGCTTTCGCGGGGCCTTACTGATGTAGGGACCATCGAGTCGACTCGGCTTAACATGTGTGGTGACAGGGGGACCAACGGAAAATAATTCCCGTGTACAATTGTTTTTTTGCTTAATACTCTATCACAACTCATCGTGTCTATTTTACTTTCATAATGTATCTAGGTATTTTTTTTTTTAAACTTGGCCGGCGTAATCGCTATTCTTGCGAACGACGTAGTGAAATGTGTTCGTTAGTGATATCGTAACTGTAAATGATGTTTAACTCTAAATTGGCGAATGAACGCGGTAAATGGAAAATTGAATGTAACGCAAGTTGTCGGATTCAGCTGAAAGAATATAAATTTTGAACAACAATTTATTAATTCATAAGTAAAGAAAACTACCATTTATAAAATTGTCAATATTTATAAAATTCAATTTCTCATTTTATAAATTATTTTCTAAACTTTCTTTTTTCGTTATACGTGCTAGCAAGGAATCTTAATGAAAGTACTCAATTTTTTTTAAAAACTTGTTTAATCCGTAAGCAAAGCTTTTTATCGCTTATGAGAAATTACTCGTTTACTTGTGGTATTATCGTGGCGTAAATACCCCTACCCTGCTCTTAATCATATTTTCGAAGTCTCCATGAAATTTTAGCTTTAACGTCTTCTCTAATTATTTAAAAAAGTAAATCCGATAAAAAAAGGTCGTGTCAAATGAATACTCGGTAACTTAATAGTAATACAGGAATCGCATAAGCGAAATACGAGGAAACTCTTTCCTGTGTACGTCAATGACTGCTTTCCAAAGGACTTTGCATAAATGACTAAAATCATGTTCATTGAAGTTTTATATTAAAGAGAATGCTCGAGGCCATATTTATATTTCCGAATTCGAGTTTGCCACTTTGCATAAGCATTAGGTTTTCAAAAAAGACGAATTCCCATTACTTGTGCATAAAAAAAATCCAAATCTCCTAGGAATAATTGAAATTAAAGTATGGCTTTTGAGCGTTTCTCACATAGCTAATGACGAATGAACTTTTTCACAAAAGGACTTTCTTCAATATCGAACGAGGATTCAATTGAATTTTTTACAAGACGTGATCGTAAATAAATTTGCTGATGCAACATTGAGGGATATTTATAAATGCTAAAAAATCAAAGAGTCGAGTTAAAAACGTTCTAGTATTGGAGTCTGGTCGGTATATCAATCTGCTGTGGCAAGCTAGAAAATTCAGCATTCCAGTGCGAGTGTCAAAGCTCGGGCGACAGATCTTTGTTACGGGTCTGACTCACCGAAAGAAACTGTAAAATTATTAGTGTTAAATATCCCGGGAAGGAGGAGGCATAAGTCTGTGCGCGTGTTCGCATGTTTACGAGAGACAGGTATCGAATAAAATAGTCCTTGGCTTGATGCGGCGGCGGCGACGACGACTCAATACGATTAGTTGTGCGGTTCGCCAGTCGCCATTCTACATATGTGTGCTCCGGCGTCCACGTGCCATTAAAGTGCGCCGCCGCGTGTGAACGTAGTCGAGGTAGTCGGCGGTGAGGATCGCCGGTGCGTAGAACGCAGTCTCCCGTCGCAGAATATCCCTCTCGGGGGTCACAGCCTTGTTGGCAACGTAAGGAGCTCGAGCGAGGATAATGAGCGAGCCTATTAAAATGTCGACGCCGAGTCCGGCGTCGAGGGGTCGGCTCAATCCCGCGGTCCTCGCTGTCTACAACGCCCAGGTGAATCACTCAGTGGCCGTCGACCATCAGGTACTGGTAATCGCCGCCCTTTCTTCGCAATTCCCTTTACCCCTGGTCTTCGATCCCTTGCGACCCATGTGGAAACTTTTCACCCGCTTTATCAGGTTCTCCTATTTTCGCGCGCGCGCGCGCCCTCCCTCCTTGACATTTTCAATTGACCGTTATTGCCTTCGTGTATTGTGATATAAACTTGTTTCGAGTTCGGACGCGTATTGACTTGTTATTAAATTATAATACACTTTATATCGACTAAGAATCTTTGAAATGCTGATTAAATTTTTCGGCTTTGCGTTAAACGCTTGACTCAGCAGAGCCTCAGTTACGTTCATTATACTATAACATATTTTCGTTGTTACGAAATTTTTTTCAATGAAACGTACTCTTGTCTTTTCATTCTTTGTCTAAAATTTTCTCATAAACTATTTTCTACCTTTTAAAGAATTTTCACTTTATTTTTGCATGGAACATTCATCAAGTTATTTTGCTTAATTATAGTTAATGAAGTAATTACTGTCATTTATTATATTATTATTGCATTTTGCATATCCATTTTTGTAAAGCGACTTTCATATGTATGATATAAAAGATTTATGTATTTTTATTTATTTTAATTTGTGTACTATTATCGTAGTCTTATAAGAATAAAAAGAAAACGTATTTTTCTATTAGACGATTAGTTTTATTGCGATGTGATTTTTTAATAATTCCTAATCTGTAATTATTTACCTGTAATTATTTTGTATTCATCTCTTTGATTTCTAAACTATACGTTTCTTCTATCGCTATTTATTTATTGGCCAATGAATAATGAATTTATATTGTATATTATTGTTTTGTAGTTTCGTAGACAATATGTTTTATTTCTCTTGCACAAGGGTGTAATAGAATTGCTGATTTTACTGAAATTTGTACTATTTTATACAGAGCAGGTATGCTCACGTATACCATTAATGTTTTACAAAAAAATATACACACATATTTGAACAGTAAACAATTCATACATACTTTTATGATTTGAGGTAAAAGAAAAAATTTTTTTATGAGAAAATAATAAAAAATATTTAACATTCCTCCGTTATTTGTGTTATAAGAAAATGAAACAATGCCTACATTTTACAGGGAATTATTTTGAACGAACCATTTATTTGCACTGCACAATGGACGTTACATAAATTAAAGGCGTCAATTGCATTTGAGAATGAATACAGCAACGTCAGCGTTTGCCTTCTTAAACATGAAACCTACTTTTTATTACAAGACAATTCTCTGATTCGTAAAGGATACGGCGATGCCCTCAAACAGTCTTGCCATTTAAGGGGTCACTTAATCCATTTTTATTGCTCGCCGTCCAAAGCGACGCAATCCCATTTAATGAAACTCATGTATAACGTGCAAATGGACGCCACTAGCCACGCGGTACCTTAATTAGGGAGCGAATTAATTAAGTCGATGCAAGTGGTACTTCAAGTACTTGTAAAAATAGCTCCTCGAAGACACGCTGTATTCCAAGTGTCGAGTACATGCATTATTTTTACGCTCGTGTTTATATATATATATAAGATCAAGTCACATTTTCTTTATCAATCGTTTTTTATCCAGACTACAGAAGACTTGACGAACGAGGCTGTCGCGTCGTGAGTCATGCAAGAAAGGCAGAAAAAAGGAACGAATCCGCGAGCTGTAAGTAATCCTACGCTCTCTCTCTCTCTCTCTCTCTCTCTCTCTCTCTCGTGTGCGCTGGTTAAAATCACCGCGACAACGGAACGTAGATGCGATGGGTCGTAAAAGTAAATGCTTAAACTAAAAGAAAAAAAAAAATGATGAAGAAAGGAAAAAAGGCGCCGAACTTGGACGAGCTATGCATTGCTACAGGCTCCTTTTTGCTTTTAGACATCTTCAGTATGACTTTTGCTAACCGATAATATCGGAAAAGCATGAAGTCCAAATAATCTTCAAGGGATGTATTTTGTTATGGTAATTTTTAAGGAAGAGTAAAAAAATCTTGACGAAATATTAATGATGATCGGTAGTCTGTGTTATATATACTTTAAAAGTCGTTAATATTTGTTGTGAAACTTGATTTATTGACTACTAATTCCTTGACTACCTGAACACAATGTCAAATTATATTTATAAATTTATATTGCAGGAGCCTACTTTAAATTTATGTATAAAAAGTATTTGTACATATCTATTAAAACTTATGTAATGTTATACATTTATTTATACGTTAAAGTGTATGAATTTTCATTGGGGTATTTTTATCGTGTTTTGTCTACTGAAAAATTGTAGGCCTCCATCGTACTTATTCAATTAACATTGCTATTTAAAAACTCTCAGAGTCTCTCTCGAATGATCCTGTAGAATGCGGATTAGCCTCAAATGGAGCCTTGAAGCTGTAAAATTAATACAAGTGGTATAAAATTTAGACAAAGATTGAATTCGATTTCAAATCCTTCATTTTGAGTTACAGGTCCACAAATGACCGATGCATGTTTCTCATGAATAATTAAGACTAAAACCACTAATTACAATTTAAAATGTTTTTTAACATTATTTTCCATAGAAATTGTAATTATTAATTATGTATGATTTTTACTGTAATAATTACGCAATACAAAAAAAAGTGTCGTCTGATCCCAGAAGAGCGTTTTAAAATTCCTTACATATAAAGCAGTTCTCTTATTCTGAATATAATAAAAGTCAGCGAAAGCTTTTACATCTCACTTTTAGTTGTCTATGTTACCTTAACTCGATTTGTATGTTATATAAACTAAAACAGCAACGCCCTGCACGAGTAAGCGGATCTCCAAGATTGAAGATCGATGATTCTCCATCCTCGTGGTATATAAGAATTAGAATATGAAATTCTCGATCGTCGTAATGCCCGTTACAGAATCGTCTCGTATAAATTGTTGACGCACAGTACACAAGCTCACAGAAAAGCGAGACGTATTGAGACAGATTGTAATATGTGAGAGCGAGAAGTGTTCGCATACGTTAGATAGTCGTGCCGTTGTGAGTTAGTAATTCAAGTGGTTAGTAATTTGTATGCCTGCACGTTAATAGGAAGTGCGAAGTAGAATATACCCTTTTATCTTTCAGGAGTGCCAATATAGCCTTAATTGGCCGTCGAGTCAATAAGTTCACCGAGTTGCGACTATCCTCTGCACTCCGCTACTTCAATCCTCCCTTGTCTCGCTCTTCAATATGTCCCACGTATGCAAAATGAGATTCTTATCTGTGGAGAGTTCCACTGCAAGGGATTGGAAACGCGACGCTGGCCAAACACTATTATCTCAATCTATGCTGTCAGCTTTATCGATTTTTAGCTCTTTCAACACCTGATTTCGCTTATTCCTCCACAGGTTTTGCCCTTGCTTCTTCCATTGAATTCGCGCTTTTTATGGACTGATCACTTCTCAGAATGTAACTCGTAATGTCCGTTACGCGATGACTTATCAGCTTCTTTAATGTTATCGGAGATAAAAATGGGAATCCACGCTTGATTTACCACTTTTCCTAACCAACCTTTTACCATACTTAGAGTACTTGGAAAAAAGGTAATTCGTACTTATTATTCCTATAAAATAATTTGAACAATAACCTTGTTTTCTCGTACTAATTAAGTTCTTATCATGTTTTTTCTTTGCCTTTAATCAAGGTTTATAAGCGTTACCTTACTTCACAATTTATACTGTTATTCATTTCACATTCCCAGACAAAGAATATATTACTTTCTAAGAGATCTAAGAAATTTTCATTTATGAAGATTTCTGAGTTAACCAACATTGGAAAAATAGTTATTTTTCCGGGCAATTGAATCATCGTTTTATTTTTGGTGTGTTACAATACATTCTATCAAAGACTTTTTTTCTCGATGTTTTTACTTGAAAATTCTAACTCTATCAAATGCAAAGGAGGTAATAATTGTATCTACCTTTAAAAGATGTTTTTTTGGCTATTGCATATAAAAAAGTTCAATAAAGGTATTTTATAAATGACTAGAGCGAAGAAAAGGTAATAGGTCATAAAATTAAAATGATTAAGAAAGATTTTTTTAATAAAAATCACTGATTTTTTAAATATACATAAATATACATAAAGCATGATTCAGACAAATGAAACAGGTTATGAGAAAAAAATAATATTTTAAAAGAAAATTAAAATATATTATACTCTACTGGTTTGAATTGATAAATGCAGTAAAATAATTTAATTTCTATTTTATTGATTATTATTTACCCACAGACATAAGTGAGATAATTTATTTGTTAATAAAAATACTAGAAATTTTGCAAATGAAAATGATATTATGCACTTTTAACAACACATCAATTATATTAATAATATTAAATATATTAAATACATTAATGTCGTTGAAAATCATTGGGTATTTAGAAAAAGAAATTTTTAATTTATTTGCCTTGAATTTATCTTTACATAACAAGCGTAGGCTTTTAGCATCTTGATTGACTATAAATACAGTCATGTTCATATTTTTTTATCGATGATTAGTTTTTAATATCAAAAATTGATTTTGATATTATTATAGTTCAATCCAACACAATTTAATGAATACCTCTTTGACTTATTTGTCAACACGATATGAAAATTTCTTTTCAATATACATTGGCTATTTATAAATAGTTATCATTTAGCTTTGGTGAGCCATGAATTTTATTTATAACGTGGAATATAGTATTGGATTGCATTGGGAATTGACATTCAGCCATGCGGCAACGATACTTACAGCCTTAAGATCGTGAGGCATAAATTTTGAATTAGTACATAAATTTGTGCGTCCATAATTTCATGTTGTAAACCAGGCATAGTCTAAAATATTTATATTGAATAAGAATGTAAATTATTTACTTAATATTTTATCTATAGCATTCATTTCTTCAAATTGCATATGTAATTCTTGTAAATTTTTGTTGGTAATTTATTTCACAGTGTCTGAATTAACATTATATGTTAATTCGAAATAGTAATTTCATTGGAGTTGTGATTATAATTTAGAACTGTTTTCAATACAAAACGCTAATGAAAATTTTAAAATAATGAAACTGGCATTTAAAATAGAAAATATTTATAAAGATATTTTTAATGAAATGTTTGTAAATTAATATTTATTAATTATTGGTTGAAGCTTGAAATATTGATTAATATTTTTTTGTAATTTATTGAAGTTTAAATGATTTTGAAAAAAATAGTAAATAAAACTTTCATTAAAAATTTGTATACTGCTTTTATTGTAACATTATGTTGGCACGTATGTACAAAATCTACAGATAATGTAATGATATGGGAGATGAAATTACGTCAAGACCTTCACAATGATTTTATGTTAATAAATTACTTAGTTTTCAAGAATAATTACACAACAATTAATTTAATATTTTTTTAATGAATTGGTCAGTTGATTAAAAATTAGCATGCCAAAGTCTTAGTTACGTGGGAGGTGAATTTATTTTAAAATAACTATTAGATGATTCCAGCAGAATTGAGATAATTTTAAATACATTAATTATTGGCTGTTTTAAAGTTTTTGTATTTTAATACAAATTAGCGATGAAAAGCCATCGAATCAACATCGAGCAACAAGAAAATGATTCAAATCGTATTGCATTCTCAGTATTTTAAATTTATGTCGTTCAATTTTTGAGATGTTTACAATCAAAATTAAGGCAACGGAGTAAAATAATCTATCCATATTGCTTTCCGAGAAATTCGAAACTCTAAAGTAACGCAACTAATAATAAGCGGCATTCCTAACTCAAATGCTTTACGAAAATTAGATAATATTCAAGATTGAACATATATGAGACGAGAAATGCATGGAGACGAACCTGTGGGAGAAATTAAGGCTTTTTAAAATTTTTAGAAAATTAACGGAGAATTAAAGCTTAGTTAATTTGTGAGTTTATCGAATCTTACAAAACGTGCAATGTGTTTAAAGAGCGTGCGTCCTTTGAATGAAACTGCACCCGCGCTTCATGGTTGACGTCAACTCCGCGTTTTCTCGCTAATATGGACGTAAAATCGTACGTGCTGTTTTCCTAATTGTTCGAGCCCCTTGTTATTATTAGAATATCGTGACCAAAATTACTTTCGCGAAGGGTTGCCCGCATCGGTTGTTGATGCGTATGGCGTAGCCTATTCATAAGTACCGCGTGTGCCTTATCTTATAAACCAATGACAATTTTTAGAATTTTGGATTTTGGAACGATGGCGTACTCAATACGAGTTAATATCGATCGTATCTTTCCAAGTTTGTTATAACACATGTGAGCTTATTTTGCGGCTAATTCTTTCGCGGGTTAGTTTTTATTTCAATTTCTGAGTCGCTGATAATGTTTGCTGTATAAAAAAAGTCGTTTATTAGAAACACGCCACTAAAAAAAAATTGACTTTATGTGATGAAGGTTATTTCGAGCCCGATGCTGCAGTAATAGAAGATATTGTGTCAGGGATGGCTTCTCATTCCTTCTAATTTTTTTTCAAAAAGGCTGTAAAGCGATATTGAGTTTTTCGACCATCTATCAAGTTTCTTATGGATAGATACGGTTAGGAATTACCGAATTACGTATTACCTCCAATTATTCATCCGTGTCAAAGTTATTTCTGGTTGGTTCTGGTCAAATGATTCAAGCCAAGTGACTCTCATTTAATGTAAAACATATAAGAGTCTTTTTTTTAAAGGATATATATTTTTTAGAAGAATATTCCTAAGAGGAAGAGTGTGTTGAAATGGGAGAGAATGGAACGGTAGCCATAGATACGGAGAGAAAGTGAGAAGGCGAGGGTAGGATTAAAATATAGATGCGCTACGTTTATGCATAAGAAATGTTTATAATCAACATTTGATACATTTAACAAGCGTACATATCACATTGTAGCATATATATCAATTAATGTCACGTAAATAATTACGTTTCTTTAAGATGAAACAAAATAAAAATTAAATCTTACAGATGGTTTTCAAAATCAGCACTTGTAACCGTTAGCGATCTAAGTTAATTTGAAAAAATATTTTTTTGACGCATTTGCTTTATATGCACTTCACCGCTCGGATTCGTGAGCACACGTGAAAATAATTGTTTTAAAGGATCCAATGCACGTACTCCATCTCTACGTCTCGCTTATAACCGTGGTCGATCTTTGTTCAGAGAATTTGTGTGTTCGGTCCCCTAAATTGTGCGTGCATCGCATTTAGCCTCGAGAGCGAAGCTAAGAGTGAGCGCATATGTCGACCGCGTGAAAATTCGAATGACTGAAGGTGACTCGGTTCGTCGAGGCGGGGCTGTTGGTTCATAAAAAAGAGGAGGCCGATAGGGAGATAAACAGATTAAGAGGCGAGACGCGCGGTGAAAGTAGCGACGGGGCAGGGGAAGGAAGGATGCGGCTGCACAGGAGTCAGTGTCCCGTTGCGCCATGGTTAACTTGGGGGAGGCTCCTCCACCCGAGCTCAAACAAAGATTCTATCGATCGATAACATATTGTGTGTCCGAACGCCCATAAATCCCTTGTCTTCAGAAGCTTACGGGTTTCACTTGACGCGGTTCGACTACGGCCAAGGAGCGAAATGCCTTGTCTAGGGCATATATTGCTTCAACATTGTCACATAATATTGCCAAAATGTATCCTCCTGCATATTATACACATACACACACTTGTATGGATACAAATAGAAGGATTTTACTTATTTACGGGGAAAATAAATTATTGATAATGAAAACTATCTAAATTAGGGAATCGACTACGGTGGAGAAACATGAATGTCACTAGTTGTTTATTTAGTATTTATTGTGCGTCCCTCACTGAAATATTGTATTAAGTTATTTTTGAAAGTCGAGTAGTGATTTCAAGAAATGTTTGATAAATATTTTAAATCGACTGGAATATTTTGTTCCAAAAATTAATTTTCTTTAATTTAATACTATGCCTCAACTGCTTATTTAATAGGAGCATGTATAACGAATAATATTTTTTTGAATGAAATGATTCTTTTTTGTTTGGCTAAGAATTTGTACGCTTTAAATTAATAATTTTATTATGAAAGGTTCTATAATTTGTATAATTCAATTTTATATTTTTATTCGTATATATTATTTTTCAATCAATTTTTAGATACCATATATAAGTTCACACAAATTTCTCTTAGAATTTTCTCTGTATGTGCTGAACTATTATTTAACTGTGAACCTAAAAAAAGAATATAAAAAAATCACATTTATGAATAAAATATTGATGATCTATAGTGTGTATATACATACATTAGAGATACTAATATAATAAATTAGGGGGATAAAAATTATATGTTTTGAAATCCGATTGTTTGGTTTTCTTGAATTTTTTAACTGTTCATTTATACCTTCGCTTAATGTGAATATATTGTAACAAAACATTGTTTAAATATAATAGGAAAACTTTAGTACGTGCATATGTGTATATCTTTAATAAACGAATGTATCTAAAGGAATTAAATAGATAGTGTAAAACATAGGTGAAAAGAAAAGAAGATATTTTAAAGCCATAGTGAAGGCAGGACGATCCTGAAAACTTTATAAAATTCGATGATTCACTATGGGTTGCTTCAACCACCAACGTTGGCGTAATGTTGGCTTATCGGGAATATGTGTAATGCAACTTATAAGCTTCTTTTGTGTGGGTGTTGTCAATCGTATACATTTAGCCTGCTTGATTTTCAAGACAATAATTAGACATATAGATTAAAAGAAGATTTAATGAGGTATTTGTTTTTAAGACTATTAGAACTACTAGAATAAACTAAAATTCAAAACTTGTATTTGCATAATCGTGTTACTTGTATAAACAAAAACTAAAACTTGCATTTTTGTGTGTGAAAGCAAATTCATCATAGAAGGATGCACATAAGATTTCCTGATAAATTAAGTATCGTACATAATAATCTGAAAAACTAATTAAGTTTTGGTTAATCGTATCAAAGTAATCTGCTAAAAAAAAAATTATAATCCAAAAAATGGGATGTATCCGTTCTTATTTCATACTTCACTTTGGCATTTTTTCTATAAATGTATCTCATCAATAGGTGAGTTTGTATTGATTTATTGTACGGAAATTGGATTAGTACTCATGAGAAAATTCTTGTAATACTATTATTATCATTAATAAGTATTTTTATTAAATTATTATTAATAACGATTATTCAATTAAGCAGTTGATTGAATTATGCACTTAGATGAATATTAATATATTTCATTCGCATACTTTTTATTAAATTCAGTGTCTGACAATGCAATTAAATTTTGATTAATAGTAATATCGATTACACGACACTGATTTTAAATGATAATTTACGTGTTACGAACGAAAGCTATTGTTTCTCCATAAGATTTTGAAGAATTTTTGTGGATGGACGGAACATTTATACAAACTTGATAAACAAGTAAAGTGTGTATGTAAACTTGTAAGAATTAATATTATTACCGAAGTAAATATTTGAAGAGTCGTTTTAAAGCAAAATGTGGTTCAAAAGTAAGCTGCAGAAATTTAAAACTTCATTCGCCGAGTGCCTCTATTTCACTCCTGACTCGCAATAGACAGTAAATGAAAAAGGTGCGTAAACGTAAAAAGGCTTTATACGAAAGGGCGTTTCGGGTAGATTGGACGAAAAAACTTGGAAACGGCCGATTGTGCGAATTTTGGGTCTATGATTCTTTCGGTTGTGAACGGTGCGCAGGAAAAGAAAGTGGTTAGCGAACAAGTAGTATTGTTCGCGTGGGCGGGCGGGCGGGCGGGGGGGGGGGGTGCGAAAGTTCCCGGGGCAGAGAGAAAGAAAGAATGAAAGGGCAACGTCCATCCCGACAATCGATACTCGAAATCCTCGCTGAATCCGCAACACGTGCGTGAGCAGTCAAGGCGATTAAAGGCCGCTCTTCATTTCGCACGGCCGGTAGTGTAGGTATCACGAGAACCGAGGTCGGTATTCCGGTATCGCCTTCGACGCCCGGATAACGATCAAAATAAACGAAGGAGCTGCCGCCCGTTGGCCCATCCGGAGCAGAAGGAGCGGCTCCTCGTTAAGAAAACGTTGGGGTGGGGATCGGGGCCTGGCGCAAGGCCCAGGCGAGCCCGGACAGGTAGGAAAAGTGCCGATTAATCGGGACTCCGCTTGCGCGGAGTTGCCGAGAGGGGGCCGCGGAGAGGGCCGAGGAAGGAGTCTCGGCGTAGCTCGCTCCGCTCCCCGCACTCGCGCAGCCCAGATGGCTTCCTCGCAGGCCCTACGGGGACCGTTGCGCCGCCGTCGGTGTGCCCTTGTCCCTCCTTCGATCTCGGCCTTATGGAGCTCGGAGCCCGGTACGGATGGCAGCTGCGGCGTGTCAGGCGTGGCAGCGGGTCTAGGCTCTCCTCCGCGGGCGCCCTTGCGGTCCTCCCTCGCGTTCCTCCGAGCACTCGTCGGGGAGTACGCGACACACGGACGGAGCATCGGGCGGGGGCGGGAGAGCCGACGACTGCGGCCGCGGCGGCTCGTGGCGATGGAGCGTCGGGAGCTCGTCGAGGGGCCGCGCGGCGGCGCCCTGCAGTCGAGTCTCGAGTTTCGAGCGGTGCGCGTTTCCAGATATTCGCGTCGAAGTGACGGGGGTCGCCGCCGGCAGTAGGAGCAGCAGCAGCAGCAGCAGCAGCAGCAGCAGCGAGTCGCGGACGTCCCGGTAGTTGACTCGAGCGAGCGACGCCGCGCTTCTTCGCCGTCGCTCTCGCCCCTTCGACCCCCCGCCCCCTCGCAGGACACTTCCTTCTCTCCGCGTGACTCGAGTCCACGAAAGAAAGTGGGAAAGCGAGCGAGCGACCGCGAGGAAGGGGAAGTAGGGGGAAAGGTGCGCCGGAAGGCGGTGTCTTCGGGGCGGAAGAAGCGGGGAAGACAATGGGCAGGAGAGGCTCGGGAGCAGCAGCGCCTGGAGCCAACGGCAGCAGAAGTCCGGCGTTTCGGCCGGTCCGATGACGCGACTCGTCCGCAGTCGCCAGTCTTAACTTACGGAGCTCTAGGCTCGTCGTCCGATACCAATCTACCTAGACGCGAGAAAGTTGCGAGCAGCAGCGAGTCGCGCCCCCGCAAGTGCGGATACCCAAGAGATTGAGATTCGCGATCCAGAGCGAGATTGGCAAGAGTCTCCCTCGCCCTCTCCAAGGAGCCACAGCCGCCTCCTGCGGGACGCGCACCCTTATCCGAGCCCCGTGCGCCTCCCCTCGATCGCCGCCGCCCTCCCCAACCCCGTACTCACTTGCTGCTCCCCATCCCGCCATTTCCACCGCCACCCCCCGCCCCCTTGTACCCTCGACCCTATCGCCCGACAGCCCCCTAACCTCCTCAATCCCCTTCGAGGAATCTGTAGCGGTGTCGTTAGCGGAGCCCCGCTCGCTCTCTCGACTCCTCTGGCTTAGATCACGAGGACCCGACCGGGGCTTGGCATCCCCGCACAAGGTACGTTGCGATTCAAACGGCGCTCGTCGGCGAGGGCATCGCCGATGAACCTAACCTTACTTACCCGACGCGAGCGTGTGCCGAGAGACAGACAGACAGACATGCGTCGGGGTTTTATGTGCGTTGGACGCTTACGCTGCTGACCTCGGGATCCGATCCCGGGGACCTCCGAATCTCGCCGCCGAGGTGTTATATTCTCTCATCGAGGAACTCGGGCTAGATAACGTTATCGGAACGACTGATGAATTCGACGGTTTGGAGGATTCTCGGGGCGGGGAATGACTCGACATCCGAATCTATAGAACGTCGGCAATGACTATTTTTTAGTGAATCGCGAGGGGTTTTCGAGATTTATGAATATCGCAGGGCCTCGCAATTCTGCGGCCACGAGCCTCTTGATCCAACGTTGATACGTAAATTGTTGCTGACGATTGCCGGCATTGAAGGCCCGCTGTTACGTGGGCTTTTGTTCTGTTTATTTACTTTAAAGACTCGTTTGTCAACCTCCAGTACGGGTCATAATGCATTGATACAACGTGACTTTACCAAGAACTCTCACTGATAATCAAACGTAACTTTACATTCGCACTACCCGTGATTATCTATATGTTTTTCTCTCTGCACATGTTAAAGGTCGAACCACGTGTAATTATTGTAAGCTTAACTCGGTTTTTATACTTAACCTATGTTGGTCACGGATAATTATGAAACAATGAAAAACAACGAATATTTCGTGACAAGGTTAGTAAGACGAACGAGGAGGAGGAACGATTTTGAATCGTTCCTTTCAGCTGCCATGTTATTCATTTAATTCTATTTACTATGATCATTTTCCTGCGAATCAGTGGCACATTATGAAAAGCGGCTTAGACCACTTGGTGAAAATTATGAAAAATGTAAATGAGAATAATAACATGGAGTTGGTGGGAATGCTATTGTGGATTTCTGATTTGTCTTAAACCTGGGAAGCGAGATGCTAGTCAACATTGAATTTCTAAAAGAAGTTGTGGTTAAAAAATTATAAAACTTCATCGCAAAAATTTATTTAACAAACCGTTTAAATATAGTTCAGCAATAATTCATAGCGTAAAATGTTTGCTTATCAGTTTTGGCCACTAAGTAAATACAAATTCAAACATTGTTAAACAGCAAAACTGCCTTTTTAATAAAGGTATATTTGCAGTCATTTGATAAGTCGTAACCATAATTGATATATTAAGTGTGGTCGTATTATTTGAAAGGCACCAAAGATAGATAACATACTTGTACATAATTTTTAACTATTGCTTCATAGTACAATCAACTCTTACACGATTAATCGTCAAATCTTTCCTCATTTGTCGCATTTTAGTCTCTTCTAATGTAAAAATCGCAGTATTCACAGTTGTTTTTTATGTTTATTCGTAGGCTCTTGTTTTACTCCTTGTCAAAATTTCAAGGCTGCCTCGGCTCGCGTAAGCCCATTAAAAGTATGAGCAGAAATAAAACATTCTTAATATTCCTTGACTTTCACCTCGGGAATAATTGTCTCGTTAGCCTTTTATTTGAGCCATATTCTCGGCTCATTTAAAAAACGAAAGTGCCTGTTAGTTTTTGTAACGTCTATTCACGAAACAATCGCCTATCAATAAGTTACCCATTTCTGCTTTATAATAGTCAATGAAAACGTTTAATTAAATGCAAAAGTGCAAATTTTAATACAAAGAATTTATTTATAAATAATAATAAAAGGCATTTTTTTGTTAACATTTAAATATCGAAAAGAGAAATATTTGTCTTGAATTTCTTTTTAGTCGATCAAAATATACGTTTGGGTGCTTCATTTACTTGGTTATTTTTAACAAACAATCCCCTCTTTTTAAGCTTTCAAACATTTTTATGGTTTTGCGGTGTTTTTAAGCACTATTAAGCAATCTTTTTCTGAGACGCGTGAATAGGATGTTAAGCATAGTTTAATTTCCAATAATGGGGATAAGCTCAGTAAATGGCGATAACATCATTCGTCGTGGACGTAAAAAGAGCAGTTCCTTCTCTCTCCCACTTGCACAAGCCTCTTTATACCAAGAATGTAAGCGTTACAAGATGAAAACTGGTTCAAAAGTAGCTACTCAATCGTTCGGGGATTTAAGAGTTATATAGAGTTAGGGGGAAGGAGGATGGTGGCTCCAAAGAAAAAATGAGGGGGAGAGAGAGAGAGAGAGAGAGAGAAAGAGAAAGAGAAAGAGAAAGAGAGATAATTTAGCTGGTGATCTTATCAAAACTTTTCATACGATTTACACTTAATTTACTACACAAATCCATTAGAATACGCGCATTGAGAATACGTTTGCACTCATTAATATCGCATAAAGATAAGCTTTATGTAAGTTTGATGTGTGCGTCCTTCCTCTAGCTAAAGATCATAATTGACGTTAAATCCATTACGCAATTTAAGTTGTGCGACGCCCATTGCATATCAGAAGGCATAACATTTAGATAAACGTTGGTCAATGTTCGACCTTATTAATAATACAACGATGTTGAGCGCTTGAACGTTGTCCCGCTATTAATTCACGTGACCGCCGATCGTACGTAAAATTAATTCACCGTAATTAAATCCGTTAATGAAGCTACATAATGCATTAGCCTCGAGAGTTCCTCCAAGGTACAAGAGCCTCGTGCGTTTCGAAAGCGCTGGGGGCTGTTTGACCGGGGCTTTCGAAGTAATTGCCGGTGGCCGGGGATCGGCGAAAAGCAGGCGCATCCTTGACCCAATGACAATGTGCCGCTCTCGCGCGGCATCCCTCCATCGGTTCGGACTCCTCAAGAGCGCCTTCTTTAGTCGCTGAGCTCAGGGTCGGAGCGGAGCCGACAGCGGGTCGACCGGTCGCCGATCGGTCGGCGCGGGTGAAATGAGCGGCGTTGGCTGCAGCCTCGCGACCGGTTTACTCCGGCCCGTGTTGGGCGAAATTGAAGAGCTGCTCTGCTCTTCCTCCCATCCTCTGCCCGGCTCCCGCGGCCCCTCTTACCTGCGTGCTGCGAGGGGGCGGGGTACATGGGCAGGGGGTTAACAAATGCTTTTCGAGCCTGGCCGAGTCTCGCCGTGCGAAACCAGCCGGAACCATTGGGCCGTTTATATTTAGTGGCTTTGGGTCCCGCTCGCTCGCGTGTAAACCGGGTTTCTGGCCTAGGCGCATTTTCTCAGAATTACCCGTTTCTCCGTCTCCCTTCCAACAGTTCTGCCTCCACTCGCTCTCTCTCTCTCTCTCTCTCTCTCTCTCTCTCTCTCTCTCTCTCTCTCTCTCTATCGCACACTCTACGCTCTGAATCAACCGTCTTTGTCTTGTTTTCCTTCGCCTTATCCCGGCCGCCCTCGCCGTGACGTAGTATTCTTAAAGTCACGCGCAGATTCGTTTTTGACGTGGCCTCATGATTTTTGGAATCCAATGGCCTACGGGTTCTCCTCTCGCCGGATTATTTTCGGATCGTTCAAGACAAATACGCAAAGTCAAAGCGGGATACACGTGCTTTTGACAAAACTCACACCCTCGGCCAACGCCTTTCAAGTGACGAATCTTATTCTTTCTCTCTCATATTTTCAACGCGTTACTCCTACTCGTGCGCTTCAGTTGTATATAAATTTAAAAGTTTCTTTTTGCCAGTCAAAGGATGGCCTTTAATATATTTTTTCGATTGATTTTCTACCCTGACTCATTGCAACGCTTTTCCACGGTTTTTAAACATAGTTAATATTGAAAAAAATAGATTAATTCGTACTCTTTATTTTAGATGCAGAGTAATATTTTTATTTAAAAATACGTGGATACACAATATTCTGGGGGGGGGGGATGTAATTGCTTTACCGTAAAATATTTTTTTAATTATATTTAATTTTACATTTAATTTTCTTTTTTTTTTTTTTATAAAATTTACCTTTTCAAACGAAATAAATTAAATAGCTTTGAGTAATTGAATTTTTTATCACATCCGTGCGACAATTAAACTTTTAGTTATTAATCCTTTTTAATTCATCCAGAGCAAAGACCTTCATAAAACAGATAAAGCATATAGAATTCTGTTTGTAATGAAATGGAAAAAATAATAGATTACGACGGTCATTCTAGATGATTTTTATAATTCTAAGTAATTTTTAACTAAACCAGGCTTTATTTTATTATTCCGTTTTCGTATTTTTTAACAATTATTTTTTATATTTCTGGACACATATAATATATACGCATGATTTTATTTCATACATTTTATTTGTTTGTATCTTTTTTCGATAAAATGACGTATTAACTAACCTTGATTTGTTTTTAAATCTGATCGTTTTTAATTTTTAATTTTAATGTTAGTCAGCAAAGTTGGTCATGTTCGAATCATGTTAAATTTTATTTACTATTAGTGATTTATTATTATTGAATAAATATTATATAAATTAAAAATTTACTTTAAGAGTCATAGTATATTATAATAATGATTTGTATTAAGGAAAATTTTTAAAAAATATGTATGCACAATCACTTCTTTGAATACTTGGAATATGTAAAAGACTGTGTGATATGTAAACTAAATAGATTCTCAATTCATTGTAAATTCTCTAAATAAATGTATCAAAGAGCTCATTATACGAAATTACGACCTAGCAAAGTATCATAATTTCTTATCTAAGCTAAAATTATTTCAGATTTGTATACGAATTCATTTTAAAAGAATATTTACTTCCAAGCAATAACATGCTCTCTTCTTCCAAATTATTCTTTCTTTCTGCATTTTAAAATTAACGTTTGATCGCCACAAAACGGAAAGACTTATTGTTTATTCCATGAGATGAATGAATTTATTGATGTATATTAAAAGTTATTTGTCTGACTTGATATAAAAACTTGTGTATAATAAAGTATCGAAAGAAAAATAAAACAATCATTATCATACCAATAACACTTTATGTAAAGTATTATTAAAGTA
The DNA here is from genome assembly GCA_018907135.1 of Kradibia gibbosae. Classification (NCBI taxonomy): domain Eukaryota; kingdom Metazoa; phylum Arthropoda; class Insecta; order Hymenoptera; family Agaonidae; genus Kradibia; species Kradibia gibbosae. The sequence continues at coordinate 17,809,832 of JACCHX010000001.1, forward strand.
AATTAAATATTATATAAAGTAAAATATATTTTATATTATAATCATTTATATCATGTTCAGTTTCTACAAATTTAAGTTTTGATAATTTATTGAAAAGTAATTATTCTATAATTAGTAATAAGTGTGAAAATATTTGCAATTTCTTAAGTGTGTAAAAAGTGAAGAAAAGATTGATTAATAAGATATCGTACATTAATACGTCCAGATTATGTTTAATTAAAAATTGTGAAATTAATATATATTTTTCGTGATGTTATGTTTTCTATACTTTGAAATAATTGAGAGATATTTTGGACTTCATTTAAATTAGTTTTTTATATAAAATATAGGTCTATAAAAATATTTATTACTTAGATAGTATAGAAAATATATTAATTTTTTTTATTTAAATATACAAGAACAATGATAGCTTTGTATGAACAAAATTATGTAAGGCGTTGTGTGTATATTTTTTAAGAGGACAATTTCAGTGGTGTCATCGATAAGTTTTAACGGCAGAATTTTCGCAAGTATATAAAGTTATTCATCTGGAATTTTGTTTGTATGGAATATTCTTTTATAATCTGTGCATTTCTAGAAGAGTAAAAAGTCTCTTGCTAGGCTTTCGCTTTATTTACTACTTTTCTTTTTCCTTAGGACACTATTATTTTAAAACTTGTGGAACTAAAGTTTTATTTTTTTATTGTAATAAACAGAAGTTATAATATCCACTTGCATATATGAAAATAAATGTGAAATACAATATGTGTTATATAATCCGATTACAAATTTTTGCAAACAATATATTAATATTTTTATTACTGAACTAAAAATGTAATATAAATATAAGTAAAATATAAAGTATAAATGTAAAGTATAAATATAAGTAATATAAAAAAATAAAATTAAAAAATTACCTTTTCAATATTTAGGATAAAAAATGGTTGGGTACAAATTTACTTCTGTGTCTTTGATTATAGTTTGTTTAATTCCTTTTTCCATTGTATCGATTTGTTTAACTTTTTATTTATGATCTTTAATGATACATAAACAGAAAAAATTAAGAACAATTGCTTTAAAAAAGATTTATTACTATTTTTATAATTTTATATATTTTTTAATAATAATTAGATTGAGTACTACTTAAATATACAAACAATATATGTAGCATCCGTAAGAATCATTCAATTTTCGTTTTTAGGTAATTTTTGCATTGAAATTGTTAAATATTCATTCGGTTTATCGTTTATATAACATTAGCTCAATGAAAAGAAAAAAGAAAACAATATTTTAATTAAGGCTGCATTTGCAGATGTAAAAATAAAAAAAAGCATACAATAATAAAGATTAAATGCTTGTTAAAAATTATACAGATTTAGATTTAGATTAAATATAATGATAAGAGGACATGCTCATTTTTAGTCTGACAAAAGTGCATTTTTTGTTTAAGATTTGTCGAATTCAAAATATATACATAAAGATATTGAGTGTCTTCAAAAGAGACAACTTTTCCCACTAATTACTCTAACATCTTGAATTCAGATTTAGCTTTTAAGTAAACCTGAATTTTTTATTGTAAAAAATTTTCGAAAAAATTTTAATATCCATACATTTTCAGGCTTCTTAGCATAGAAAAATTATAAAATAAATATGTTCACGTACTTTTATTTATATAAATATTTCAGCGTTGCCATTATTATTATAATAATTTTGAATTAGAATAACTTTTTTCAATTTATTAAAATATGTTGTAATTTTCATTAAAAAAAAAAAAATGGACAGAAAATACATTTTTTTTCTTTTTCTTTTTTAAGCGTCAAAACCAGACTTTGTATATTTTTGTTTCACTTAAAATAGTGAGAATGCAGAAAAATTGTTTTTACTTTTCTTTTGAGAAAGTAAATTGATAAAAATATTCATTAACAATTTAAAATATAATTTTATAATTTTCGTTACTAAAAAACGTACAGTGCAGTAAATTCAATGAATCGGTAACCTATTAAATTTTTCCCTAAACTTTGTCTATTATTTTATTTATTACATTGAGTATTTAATTTAATTTTATATGTTCGATAATTAAGGTGTGTAAATATAAAAAGTTCTTGAAAAGGTACATGAAAAATGAAAAAATATTTGATAAAAATCTTTTAAAAAAGTAAAAGAAATAACTACACAAACATTTTACAAATTTTATATATAATATTACGCCCATGAATTATGACTTTTTCTGTACAGAATGTAATAGGTGTTCTGTACAAAAATCAAAATATTTTACAGTTATTATTTACATGAGCAGCTTTCCTCTTAATAATTCACCAGTAAAAACTCTTGAATTTTCTTAAAAACAAATTTGATTTATCGTAAAAGAATAAAATACTCATTAAACAAACACTTTCAGAAAATTTGCTCTCCACTTATCCTTTTGATCGATTATGGGTCTTGTACGCGATCCTCGATGTATGCGTAAGGCAAACAAACGGGGAATTGGCTTGTGAAATAGTCGGTACCTTTGATCCAGGCGCTCCTTTCGCACGACCAATTATTTCTTTCAAACGTGGTTTTTTTATATTTCGTCTACGCAAATATAAAAAAAGCATTGGCATTAAGTCATCGACAATTTATTTTCCGCGGAATTCACAGAATTACGCATGGGGTGATTAGTCGAGAGCCATTGATCGGAATGCAGTTTTCGAACAAGGTTTTGAGACGATCGATAATACATTACCACGGTATCGTTAATTAGAGAAGCAATACGTCAATGGTCTTAATTTGAATGCAAGTTTAGGTGCAGATTAACATTTCTAAAATGAATCCCCCCTCCTGCCTTTTTCATTTCATTTTCATTTTCATTATCTTCATTTAAAGTTGTATTATCGCCAGTTCTAGTGTTTTTTTCAATATCTTAGTAAGAAAGAGAGAGAGGGATAACGAATTTATTTACATTGATTTCATATGATACAATTATCTTATAATATAAGGGAATGATAGAAAAATATTTGACGCAGACAAATTTTGTTGCAGTAAAATGTCTTACGGTGATTTTAAACGAGAAGCAAATTTTACTTACAGCGTTAGTTATTGTTTTGCGCTAAATCACTTATTCATTTGATCATTTATAAAGAAAGAGCGTAGCTGACAACAAGCGTATAACAGAATATTGTCATAGAAATTGCTCATCTAACTTCAGCCTTGTAAAATCTAGGAAGCTCACGAGCTGACATAGAGGTTTTTTTGTTTTCGTGTAGCCACTTATTTCGTAATAACTTTCCGAGCAGTCTCAGCTTCATCCAATCACTAAACATAAAAGGGACGCATCGATCGCGTAAGCCATTGAGGAGGTACAGGGACAGCAAGTTTAAAAGACCACTTGGTGTGAGGCTTACTTGTATTTTTTTTCTTCCCACGTGTGTATCGCGATTGTCATGCGTCATTCATCGATGGCTCACATTGTCTTCGTTTTCCTCTTCCTTCTTATGGCATATGCTTATAGGAACTCTTGTAACTCTTTCTTCTTCTCTCATAAATTTTTTATTTAAATCATTTCTGCTCCCTATCGTGTAGCACTGAGTGAAAGGAAACTCTTGCCCCTGTTTTTATCGAGGTATGGTGGTAATGTCAGCAATTTAATGTATCTACATATGCTTATATTCTCAATCTACCTACATGTCTTGTTTGTGTACAAGTATATTAAACATAATTTTGTTTCCCGTAACTATATTTTATACGATTATAGTTGGTATTAAATTAACTTAAAAATTTAATTATGGAATGTAATTAACGAGTATATCAATAATGTCTCGTTCTTGAGCTACGGTATTACTTGCTCTAGAGCAATCGGACGGTAAGTTAGATTTATATTTGCTTTGAAAGTCAACGTGTGTTCAAGAGCTGATAATTCAGGACATCTTCAATTATATCATACAATGGCAAGCTATTTTAAATATTAATTGCAATTAGAGCGTATCAATATAATGTCGGAAATTGAAAGACGGATACTATCTTGGTCGAGTAAATTAAAATGTTTACTTTCCCAGCTCTCGGTAAATCGATCGTGTTTTAATTATAACTGTATTATTGTGTTAAAATACATATAATTGATTCCAGGTGAAATATAATTTGTATTCAATAACAATATCTTTGAGCGTAATCGCACGCGCGCAGAACAAAACACTCGTGCATCCACCCACACCAATTTACACTCGCAACCGCACCCACCTATACGCACGCACGTACACAAAGCGAATGCTCAAAGCTAGAAGTCAATGTTTGTAAGGAGGCCGAGACGAGGCTTTCTCAATTTACAAAATGAGTTGCTTCAAAAATCCAATAAGAATTCAATTAAATGGGAAGAGGCGGGACGCATTGAGCCACATTGTAGGCGCTGCCTCAGATCTAGATGTTAGCTATTGACTAGCATCACGCTTCCTGCATAAATCAGAGACGGTTTCCTCTCGTATCTAGCCGCAAATGAAGAAAATAATAAAAATAAATGTACGTAATCATAAAATACGTGAGACGAGAGGTAGAAAAGAAAGGCGGGCACGTGGGCCTTCTTTCTCTCATTTCCTCCCCGTGCTCCCGCTCCTCGGTGACCAACAAGCATACCGATGCGCTTTAGAAAGAAAAGAGAAAAAAAAATCGAGTGTGTGTTTCTTACCTCTCCCACAGCAATGTGCGTGAGGCCGTCGAGCTAAGAAGAAAAGTAGAGATCTCGATCGGGCCTCCGTACGACGAAAGGCAGAGCCAGCCGCTGCCGCTCGTGGGAGGCGTGAACCGAAGCCGCCCGGGGCCCTCGGGATAAAAAGCGTGTCTAGGCGAAGGGCTGTAGTCCCATAGCCGGGCCAGCCGAGGCCGAAGATGTCGATGGAGAACCAGCAGAACGGCACCGCGGCCCAGAGCAACGGGCTCAAGCCCTCGGTTCACGCGCCGACGAACGCGGCCCGCGTACCGACCAACAACTCCTTCCTCTACAGCGGCAACTCGATCCTGAACAGCTCCCGCAGCGAGAAGGGCACTGCCCAGGCCCGGCAGGCGCCACCGCCCCCGACGCTGCCCAAGTACACCTCGAGCTTCAACGCGGGGAGCAACGGCAACGCGGGCGAGCGGCTCTGCAAGGACCGGGAGGGCGGCGGCAGCTACAGGCTTGCCAGCCTCGACAGGCTCGCCATGAGGCAGCGGATCCTCGACGGCGAGGCCAAGCCCAACGGCGACGCCAACTCGGTAAGGACACATATCCTTCCGGCGACTCTCGTGTGACCCGCGGCCTCGGCCGACGGCGGGCCCCGATTCCGGTCGACTACCTTGGCGCCCCGCTCCCCTGCGACCGCTCTGGCTTTTGGCTCAGCCTCGTCAGCCCGGCCTCCGGGCTTCTGCGGATTCGCGGCTGGAGCGGGGAAGGCACGCGCTACCGAGGGCCATCCCAAGCGAGTTGCAGGTGGTGGCTTGAATTTTGAAATAAATCCTCGAGCCTGGTGTAGTACGACTATCGACCGTACCAATTGACCCTACTGCATTGATTGTGCCATCTAGCAATGGCAAAGAGTTTTTTGGGAGCCCATGTGCCGCGAATGCTTACTCGGATAACTTATTTACTCGCTCTTTTAAGCCTATTATTTTCTTACGTCATCCTTCCGCCTTGCCAAGAATTTATGACTTCGATCTTTATAAGCAGTTGCAATTGTGGAGATGAGTACACGAAAGGCCAGGACTTACTTTTTTTTTTTCATTCCCCTTTATAACATAAATTTTTGTGCAATACTCTTTGCATCTCAGGCCCGCTCTGCGTTCCTTCATATTTATCACTGAAATTATTTGATTTCCAGATATATTAGGTGAAAGGTGGGCATTTTTTTCATTCACTATTTGCAGTCAATTTTTCTTGGCTGTTGAAGCTAGTGACTATTTGTTATTTAACATACTTTATTTGTAAACCTGACGCTGTTTTATACTAATATCTATAAATAAAATGTGTGTGGTAAAAGTTAACTTGGCATCACAGCAAAGCATGATAATTATGTATATTTACAACATATATTACTTTTACAGAGATAATACTTGATGAATTTGTAGTTTTTTAACAAAAATCAGTAAATTAAAAAAGATAGTAAAATAAAAAAATTACAAGCAATATAATGATCACTTCATAGTTTTAATATAAATGTAAACTCAACAAATTTAATTGAATTAATACTCATAAACGCAGATTAATAATCACTGTTCCAACTCTCGATAATCATATCCTGTACTTATCCGCTTGTTAAAACTTCTTATTTAACCATTGCTTAATTGGTTTCTTTCTTGTTAATCGAATGTTGCTCTCTTATCATATATAATTAAGGTAAAAGTTGAATTATGCTAAAAAAGAAGTTTTTGTAATTAATAATAGCTTAAAAACAATTTAGTATCGCTTACATACAAAACAATAATACTAATAATTTTGTTAGGGTAAAAAGTTGAAATATAAGAAATAATGTAAGGAAAGATGAATGTTTATAATATTTTAATATCATTTTCTTTTAATACTAATTTGTACTTGAATTTTATGAAGTTTTAGAAATTAAAAGTAATAAATTATTAATGGAATTCCTTTTTTTATTTAAGCACTACTTTTTATTTACATTTATCCTTAATTGTTAATTTTTCTATAAGGTTGGAAATTGAAATTCTATACTTTTGTAAATTTTAAACAATTAATTAAAAAAACGTATGTATACAGAAATTTACCCAATTTTCTAATTATCAGATTTCTTAACATATACCGTATTTTGTTTCGAAACATTTTCTTTGTATTTTATTCTTTATGTTACAAAGGCATTTTTTACGTCTAAAAAAATTATGGTACTGTAAGTACCATTGTTCTATTTTACTGCGATTCATAATAATATAATATTGAAAGCAAAAAAATATAAACTGAAGGCGAACGTGTTTACGGACTATTTTGCGATGAATTACTAAGTATATACTATGCATATCAAGTAATATATAAATTTTTAATATAGAGTCAAACTTTTTAAATTAAATTCAATATGGATAAACGCATACACACACACACACACACAGACACATATGAATGCTTCATTCACAATATTTTGCTCGTAGAATTTCATTTGATTTTGTGATAATAATGTAACATACTGTTCCAAAAACATTACATCAAAATTTTTAATTTTGTTATTACTACTGTCATAAGTTTTCAATTAAAATTCTAATTAATTAGCCACTGCAATACATATTCACACTCTACGAACGAAAATTTCCTTTAACATTATTAGAAGCTTCTGTGTTTCCTCAGTTTTTAAAATATTTACCGAGGATACTCTTAGGAGTCAAATAAGCACAGCTGCATTCATAGTATTAGTAAATGCCAGAGTTAAATACCTTTAGGCAGCGTAACGAGACGTGGAAAAACAATTATTCAGCCTTAGCGGAAAACGGATAATTCAACGTAATATTGAAACGAAAAAGTGTTAAAGCTGTAGGGAAAAGAGTGACAGAAAGGCGAGTGCCTTGGAGTATTATAAAAATATTGGGGGGGGGGGCGTGAAAGCTAAAGTGGCGTTGCTTCAAGTCCCGGGGGTTCAGAGGAGAGGGAGAGCAGCGCTCCGCGCTTTGTGAAAAAAGCGGTCACGACTTATGAGCCCGTGATATGCGTAGCATGCATATGAATTCTGTTCGACCAAAAGGAGAAATAAAGAGACCCTCTTTGCTTTGCAGTGGCACTCGGGTACGAGCTTATGCCGTCCATTAACCGTTCGGTTCGCCCACGGCATTAACCATGAAGCAGCGATTCGCACTCGATGAGTGCGTGCACTGGTCTTACGCTTTCTCTCCTCTTACCCGTCGCCTCCTCAATTTTTGCCTCTTTGCCTCCATCATCATCATCTCTCTCTCTCTCTCTCTCTCTTTTTCTTTCTCTTTTTTGTGTGTGTGTGTGCGCGCGTGTGTTTGTAAGCTGTTTACTACCGAGAGCAGCATCTTGTTTTCCCTCGATCAATCACCGATCAATAGACGAACTTGTTAAGCCTCGTTATATTAGAGGAAACAGAGGGAGCTTTTACTCTGAAATTGTACCAATGTTCTCGGATTGCATTCCCGTGCGAACACATCTCGCGAGCTCTTTTTCGAAACTTTGTCTGGCAGTTATTCGAGTTTCTTTGCTTTGCTTTTTCTTCGTGCTTAGCGGATCACATGCGGATAGCGGAAACTGCTATATAAAGGGCTGTTTTCCAATCTCGTAGCACCAGGTTGCTCTGGGTTTGAATACATTAAATAACTACTTTATTCGTATTTGAAAAAGTAATTGGACGTTTTGTGAGCAATTTTGACTATATGGTTTTTTTAAGAGTAGTATTGTAATTACTTGCGTCATAATAAGTTTTTTTATAAGATTTTAAAATATAACTCTACTAGGACTTTGTACTTAGTCATTCAGAACTTTTATATTGATACTTCTTTGCACTTACTTCATGCTAGTTCAAGCAGTTTTTGAAATTAATTTAAGTGTGAAAATGTATTTATAACTTATGTATTAGACTACTTATTCCTTTAAAAACTAATTTTTTTCGCTATATTTCCTTTTGTATTTCATTCGGCATATAAAACTCGGATCATAAACCAATCCTTCTATTTTGCTTTATTTTTTAAAAGTAGTTTTTAAAATTTTAACAAGAAAACTTGTCTATATTTAAGATCCCCCACCCATAAGCACATGTCTTAAATGGAGATCACTTTTAAAGTGATTAATTTCACTTGCCGACTAATAATATGTTTCCTTTAATTTATAATGCAATCCTTCTTTAAAGATTTTACCGATAAAAGTACTATTCTGGGAATAAATCTTGATCCAAAATAAAAAAAAAATTTTCAAGTAATTTTCTCCGTAAATGTAGATATTATCAATAATTAGTTCTAATTGAGTTACAAGTCTCTGTAAAGATAGATCGTTCTAATTTGTGCATTAACCGTATTTTAAGCGAAAACAGCAAGCGGTATTTAGTATGAGAAGGGTAGGCATGACATAATTTACATTGTTATAATATTGATAATGATGTAACACTGGACTAATTAATTATAAAAATTCAATTAAAATAAGTTACATTTTACATCAAATTAAATATAAGATTAAAAACTTAAAAATGCTAATTTTTACTAGAAATTTTAATAAAGAATGTGTAAAATAGAATTTATAGAGTTATTATGAAAATATGTTTGCAGGCAGTTTCATAATATTAGTTTCAACTTAAGGGAAAATGTTTTTGAATGAAGTTGGACGATTCCATGTAACTTCCTGAAGATGGTAAGGCTAGGACAGTTAAACATGTCGCTATTAACATCAATCTATCTCGTACAGTCGGTTAAGGCATGGGACATAAACTAATTTATTTTATGGTAGCTGTATTTCATTCTCCTAGAATGTAGAAAAATTGTAAAATTAAATAAAAATTTTAACAGAAAAAGAACACTTAAACATAAAGATTATTATTATTATTATTTTTTTTTTTTTTGATGACTTTGGACATTATTTTGGGGTATTTATGTTTGTGCTTTATTTGTAATTAAAAATAATAAATTATTAGGAATATTATCAAAGTAAATATTTTTCCCCAAAAAAAAATAATTGAATAATTTATAGTGGTAAAGAAAATTTGTTTTTAAATCCATTTATTAATGATATTTTAAATGAAAATTATAGCAAATTGAAACGCTTATAGTTGATGTCGCGATAAGATTTGCCCCACTGCAAACATGAAATTAACAGTATACAGGAAATAATACTCGTGCGTGTGCTTTATGAACGCACATTCATGAGTTGCGCTAGAGAATGAAACAATAAATAGTCAAAATAGAACAAAGAGATGTAAAAGAGAAATAGATACGGGAGAAATATGAGGAGGAGAAAAAAAAGAAAAAGTATCGGACGATTAGTAAAAACGTCAGTTGCTTTCATCGTATTTGAGTTTCTATAGAAATTATTTTCAGCGTAGTTTATTGGCACAGTAAAATAAATAAAAATTGCAAAAAGATATTCCTACGAAAAAAAATTTTTTTTAAGCTCAGTATTTCTTCTAATAATAGCTGCAAACATTTTGAGGATATTTTTTCTGTTTCCAGAGAATCTATTACTTTTTATATACTTTTTTTTTGTAATTTTAATTTGTAAGCTTAGGTTATAATAATTAAAAAAGGTAGAGAATTTGTATTTATTTGTCATTAAACAGTTTAAAGAAATTTTACGAAGTTTCGAAAAAAAATTATTCAGACGGGGATAGTTAAATTTATTTTATAAGAAATACCGTCTTTAAATGTCATTTTTAGCCATCAACGTTTCGGAAAAGTATTTTTATCCATGTATAAATTGTTTTAAAGTTTGGTGGTAGAGAAATTCAACACAGTATAAAGGAATAAAATTTGAAACATTTTCATTATTTAATTTACTTAAAAAATTTGATAGTGTCTTATTATTGACTATGAGTATACGGTTTGGGTGAACTTTAATCTTTGTTCAGTTATATATGTATATACGCTTTCATATATATATATATATATGTGATTCAGCATGTCGACAAATATTGAGTATGTAAGTACTAAATATCTCAAAAAGTAGCGAGTACATAAAAACTCCAAACCACTGCATTAACTTTGCAAATGCAGTGCAAAGTGTATAATAAAAATTGAGTGAAATCTTTTTTCATTCTCGTTCGTTTGAAATTACACACCAAACTCAAATAGATCCGAAATATTTTTGCAATGGTGCGCCTTCACCAACCACATAAACATTCGTCACGTCCAAGCGAATTCGATTAAGTTCGCCATGCATGCTCCAATAGAAATCGCTAAGTATATTGGCAGCGTTTGCTAGCGGACATTTTGGCCGAAAGGGGGGGGGAGAGAGGGAGAGAGAGAGAGAGAGAGAATCGCATGATGAAAGGGGAGGGACACGTACGAGGCACGCGGGCCCACAAGAGAGCTGCTAAAAGCTCCAAAGTCGCGCAGGAGGGTTGCGAAGGATGGTAGTAGTGTCGTGTGTCGGGGGGAGAGGTTTTTTCACGATTCCCGTACGGTGTACGGGCGTGGGCGAGTGTCGAGGGTGGCTGCGTAAGCGTGTACGTGAGATATGTGTGACCGTATCCTTTTCGCCACTAGGGCGTACAGCGTAGAGTCAGCTGAGAAATTGCTCTCTCTCCCACTCCTTGTTTTTTTCCTCTTTTTGCGCGTCTACCTCCGTACTTACCACTACTCGCCTCTCATTTTGCGCCTCCAATTTTTCCGGACTTCGGCTTTGCTCTGTATTGCTTAGCGACTCAATGCTCAAACATCTCACTGCCCCATCGCGTATATACGTAAATATTAATATTTTTTTTTCAATTCTCGTGATCTACGATTGACTGTGGGGAAGGGACGACCGAATAAGATAAGTAACAAAAGTGCATTGGAAGTAGGATGGATGCATTTGAGACGTTTGTTAAGCTCCACGTGTCAGCCATAATTGAGCTGTTGCCACAAATCCTTGTCCAATATCATCCATCGAAGATATGCACACGTCCGCAATATTTTCCACCTATTTAAACTGGGCAATGGCCGGCACCGTCCCTAATGTCACTGTCTTCGAGGTAGTACTGAACGCTTTTTCCTTTTCACGTGCGTTCCCGCTTCATCTGCAAGCATCCCCTTTGTCCGAAAGTATTTTCCCATTCTGGACGCGAGCTCATTTTATGCGTGACCGAATGCCGTTTCAAACTTTTTTCCCTCTCGTGAGTAATCTCGTAGCGGTCCCTCGTAACAGCAGAGTTGAAAAATCGTATTCTCTCGGTACTACCTTCCGGTCAGAGGTCAGTGCGAGCGGCGCAATCGGTGCTTTCGCGAAATCAATAATCAGCGATGCCGAGCAGTACTCGAAGCAAACGAATTTGAGAGCCACTGATACGATTCTAGGGTACTTCGGGGGCCCTCGTCGGGATTTTATGTCTGGGGACTGCGAGGGGAGATTCGAGCAACCCTTGTTTAAGATATATATATCTATATATATATATATATACTTAACAAAAATTGTGTTCATGCGTAGATACGAATGTGCGAGTCTCGTGACTCATCAACCCTTGCGAGAGCTTTAAAGCGCGCCCTGGGCTTTTTTGCCTCAAAGCTACGGCTGGCTGATTATCCTTTTTTAATATAGCGTGCGCGAATGAATGGAAAACAAAGACGACGGACTATTCTGTTAGAAGGCGAGGGAAAGGGAGGAAGGTAACACGTGTAATGGGCCCTCGCGCGTGTCTGCGAGACATTCGATGTCGAGCGTACGAGTATCTAATTCGGCTGTATAATATACGCGCGTGAGATTGCACGGTATTGCAGTAATTTTTATTTAAAAGCTACCGATCATCGTCGTAATATAATGTTTACGAGCTGACAAAAGACTAGGTGTATTTCTAGTTTTGCCTTATAACTGGGCATTACTGCCGTGTATTTTATTTCGGAAAGACAATCTCGTGTTTACTTAGCGCGGTGGTGAAATTGTTGGGTGCCATTTCGAAATGCTTCATGATGCTGCTTTATACTACTCCTTGTGTTTTCTATTGTATGAAAAATATAGTCAAAACTCGTTTGTGTTACTTCTCTCTCCTCAAATTTCAGTTTCAGCTATTAAATTTTCCGCCGCTTTGTCAAATTATGGATAGGTTCAAACTTCATGCATGTTATATTTTCCAAATTGTCTTAGTACTCATTAGCAGTCTCTTGAGACCGATGATTGATCGACTTTATTTTCCATTTTATCTCTTTTGAGTTTCTTATTTAATTGTTATGCAGGATAATTTTTACTGCTTTACTTTTCAAGTAAAAATGTTGGAGATATGTTTATAATAAAAGTATTCAGCGAATCTTATAGTATTAATTTAATATTTCCCTCTAATACTAATTGACGGGTCTGTAGGTACTGTTAAGAAAGTAGACCAGCACTTTTGTTATGCGTACAAAATGTAAAACCAGTTTTAAACGCATTTATTAATTTTAAACGTACATTTTATTATCAAAATCATATAGATGTAAGCAACAACAAAGCTCTAATATTATCTTGATGAAAATGTAATAACGTAATATTGTTATTTAATATGTTACAAACTACTTACATTCTGTTGGTTGTAGTGGGCAATTTCAAAATTACATCATTTATTAAGATTATCTTGCTTTATTATCACTGACGAATAATAATGGTAATATAATGACTTTAGTAATCAAGGATTAAATTTTTAATAATTGGGACGTGCTAATCAATCAAATATTTGTCTATGAGTAGTAATTGAAATAAGCCTTGAAAATTTTAAAAATACACAGTAAAAATTGTAAATATTAATAAGAGCAGAGCTTAAATTTCAAGAGATGCACTATTTATACATAGGCGGGTGCCTTGATTCAATACCACATGAGAGTAAAAATTTGCAGTAGCGTTATAATTATCGAAGAGACTAAGAACCCCTTGAAAGTCATTCGAATGAAAATAAAAAGTCGCGTTTGTACTTGGCGCTGGCTCGCAGGCCTTAGTCTCTACTTCCCGGCACAGAAAAGTGATAAATAGGATAAGAAAGAAGTAGAAGTAAAGAAAAGTGGCGAGTGCTCGGGGGATGTTCGATGAAGTGTTGCCGGCATTATTTATCCCGTCTCGAGGTAAAAAAGAAGGCATTTCCAAAGGCCTACATACCATCGTGAAGCTATCATCGTTCCCGTGAACGCACACTAGCGACGGAGTCTCGGCGTTGCGGCGTTGCTTTACGAAACTGGAGGGTAACTTTGCGTCCTCTCTTCCGAGCCATCGCCCTCGAGGCTTCTGCTTTCCCCGTAAGCACCGTCCGCTTTTGCTGCCCCCCTATCCCACGGTGCGGCATTTTCCAAGCCCAGTATCACTCGCCAGACCCCATCTCCCTTCTCCATCCCCTTCTCTCACCCGAGTTTTGCAATGCCTCTCGTGTACGCACTTTCTGGGGGCCGCGTAAATTGCGCACTTTTTTTCTCCATCGGTTCTCGTTCTACCTCTATCTCTGTCTCTCTACCAAGCTAACTTTTTTACGCAAGGCGAATTAATCGGGAACACGATTAAAATTGCTCGGCATCGGTATTACTTCCCGATAATCGCAGCTGATGCTTCGAACAAGACAACGTATACAATACCGCGCTTAGATTCATAATTGAAATTCGTGCGCGAGCCCACGTGGATCATTGCGATATTAAATAGCACTTCTCGTTTAAAAGCCATTGTGATCGGGAATTTCATTAATTTCATTAATTTTTCGATAATAGGATTTACCGCTAGCGCAACGATTACGGTATTATGGGCAAAAATTTGCAGCAGCAAGTCTGTAAAATCAATGCCTGCTACTATCGTTGAGATAAATTTTCTTACAGTGTATTTATTTTCTGGGCGAACATATGTATTACGAGGTAATTTATAAAACTGCATTTCTCATGGGAACGGTTGTGCATCGTCAGCGTTGTTAAAACCATTGATTAGAGGAAATTCGCTATTCAAAATATGATATCCCCTTTGGTTTAAACATATCATTAGATACTCGTCATACTAATTATTGATAGCTGACGCATTTGAAATGAAGGTGCGACGAAAATTTTGGATTCCCTCTTTTCCACAACTTCTCGTAAAGCTCTTGTGTAGGTATTTAATTGATGTACGATGTTCCGAAAACTTGCACCAACTTTCGAGATATGGATGAAGTTAGATCCAATGTGCGATACTAAAGTTAAATATTAAAGGAGTAATTTATAGTTCTTGTAGAAAACTTGTGGTAGTGGTACAGAAAATCATACCTCTTAGATATCGTTCACAAGTGTGCTTTTGATTCAATTATTACAACTGATTTATGCTATAAAATTCCACCTTATTCCCTTGATACTAGCAATCATATATAACCTCAGTTATTTTCAACGTATTACTTGTAAATAAATGTTTGAATGACCTTTTCTAGTCGCTTGTTCTTACACATGATTAATTTATGTAGGGTTTGCTAATATTCTATTTTGTAAGATACGAAAAAAATATATCAAGTTCAATTTTATTCGATTTTATTTTGTTTCATTATGGCCATATAGTAGATATAATTATTATATATTGATAAAAATGAAAATCTTAAGTTCATGAAATTTGTTCAAAATCTTTATAAAAACTAAAGCATAAAAATTATTAAATTTTCGATGTGGTATATGACTATTAATAACAATTCAAGCAAATGTAAATATAACGTACAACCTGGCAATTAAACTTTATGTATGAAATACATTAATAAATACAAAATCATTAAAAATATCTCAGTTTATAATAATTATAAAGTAATACTCTAGCCTGAATTTTTCTAGAACAAAACTATAAATTATATAGTTAATTGTGTTAAAACAGATCACAATTTATGTTTGAAGCTATTAGACTATTAATATTGTTTTCATAGGCTAGAAGACGTCGACATTATAATTGTTTTCATATTAACTAAGGAATTGATTTACTGCTAATTGCCTAACGAAATATGTTTTTAAGTATACGCTAATTATTTTGTATGGTGGTATTAGAAAATCAGATTTATAGTAAAGTGCATTGCAGATAATAGGGCAAAAATGTTAATGTAGTCAGGGTCAATGGTCAGTTTGAGTACAGGGAAAGTATATTTTGAAATATTTTAAATAACTATTAACAATAGGAAATTTATAATAATGTATATTTTCAGCTAAAGGCAATAATTCATTTTATAATTATTATTACGAGCAATATAATTTTTCGTAATTCGAAGGCATTTCAACGTATGGTTTCATGGCTTTGATAACAAGATCGGTTGATGTGTGTTATCGGGACGTCTTCAGTATGCGGGTCTAACCAAATGTAATGTTGGGTCATGTTAGCAATGTGCGCGCGTATACATGTAATGCACGTAAGAATTATGTATTATTGTAGAGTTGCGCTATGCGGGATATTGATCGAATAATAACTTAACATATTTTAAAGAAACTTCATTTGAAAGTGGATCAAATATTTTATTCGATGTACGTATCTGTATTTTGAGTTTCGATTTCTTACTTTATTAATTATGAAAGTGACATCGAGTAATAAATTATTCCAGCAAAAATATTTGAACTCTTGCTAAATATTATATTAAGTTTGATACTAACAGATGTTGCTGATTATTTTTCAATAATTCAGATACATTTCAACATTGTCAATTTTTTTTTGCATTCTACAAAGTATTGAGTATGTATTTATATGAAGAATATAACGATAATTTCTTTACTAAAAACTGAAGCTGAAGTGTTTCTCTGAAAATAAAATCTATTTAGTAATTAATTTTGATACAATTAAACGTGCACTACATTTTTTGTTTTTCTATTTTCTAATAAAATTACTTTTAAATATTAATTATTTAAACTTGTTAAACATAAATTTGAATAAAAATATATATAAATAAATATAAATAACTTAAATGTTATGTAACATTTTTATATACGTGATAAATTTCAGATTTTAAGATATTAATATAATTGTCAATTTACTGTGCCTTTGTATGTTGTTTTAAAAAAGCGCATCATGAAAGTTGAAATTTGCTGCCATTCAGAGATCCATTTCATTGTTTTGTATTAAAACAAGTTTATGTCTCATAAATTGCTTTAGTTATCCTTCTACAAAAAGCATATGGAAATAAGCGTTGGATGGAAAATTTAAAAAAAATTGATTATTTCCCTGAATTCATCTTTTATTTTAATTAAAAATTGAAATCAAATCGACGATTTTTTTTTATAAATCTTTATGCAAATTAAATAATTTAATATTAAAAAATTTATAAAAATATCATAATTTTTAAAAACAAAACTTGTATAATTTGATTATAGAACAGTTTTGCTAAATTATACAAATTATTTATAAAACATCAATAAAGTATTTTACTTTATTAGAAAACATTAATTATTAAAAAAATTATTCACAATTCTAGTATATCATAATAAAGTTTGACTAAAAATCATTAATTGAATTAATAGACAATATTTCTATTTTTCTATATATGTAATCGTTTATATGTTTCATAGTAGTAAATCAAAAGTCTTAATTATTACAAGTTTTAAAATTTGTTTACATAATATCCTTCTCATTTTTACAGAATTGAAAATTCCGAATGTTGATGTTATTTATCTAACATGAATTATCTTATTTATAATATTTATAAATATATTTTTAAAATTAATTTTAAAGCAGTAAGATTAATTTAACAGTCATTATTTTATACTAAATAAAAGCTCTTTTAGACATTGTTAATTTTATATGAATAACAAAGAATAAATGCGTCTTTGTTTTCTATAAGATTAGTGTTTCATTATATTTTTGGATTTGGACGTGCCCATGAATGAAATTTAATACGATGTTATCTACGGGTATTAATAGAAAATATTAAATATTAAAAACATTTATGAATTGAACGCACTTGTATTTTTGTCTGATTACCATCGACCTATAAATATTATTAACCCAGATAATTGGGCATCTTACTCAGCTTGTAAAATAATGTATCTATTGATTAAAATATCAGGAACCTTTCGGAAGAATACGTAAACTTTTAGTTAAAATCATGATTTGATTAAAAAAACAGCTATAAAAATTCTCGAGGTATATCTGGTTCTCGTCACCAATGCCTGTACAATATTGACTACGATTGAAAAATGCACTTGAACTGACAGGAGTGCGTAATTCAAATATGAATTATTGACAAACTGATTAACATTTTTGATGTTATTAATCACGTGTTAAATTAAATATAATTTCATGAATATATTTTAAAAATTTATAAATATGTTCTTTAACTCCGTTATAATAAAAAAACAAAGATTGTTATATTAATATTTACGTTAATAATTTCAAATGTATTGTAAGTATCATAAATAAGCCGATGAATTTTCTAAAAATCTTTAATGTTGATTAAAGTGATTGATCGTAATACCTTTTGAATGCAAATGATATACGAGCCAAATATTTAGTTGAAAATAGTAAACTTTATTTGTAATCAATATAAACGCTGATGATTATAATACACTAATTAATGTCAATCTCCTTTATGCGGTAAATATTTACTTCATAATATATAATTTGAACAACAAAAGAAAAATGATTTATAAATAAAAATTAAAAGTTATCATTGGCATATTATTAAAAAAATTTGAAATGATTAATTATATTAGAAGCTTATCCTCTCTCTCCTAACACGCAAACGTAAATAAATGTGTGTAGTTATGTGCATTTACACTCCACAAAGCAAAGCTTTTTTTTTAACAATCAATAGATCGTATTTTTTAAATTGAAATATTAATAAATTTGCTAAAATAGGCTTATATTGAACATTCGTGCGATGCACCAGTAGCTTCACCTTGGGAAATCAGGAGGTGAGACTTCTAGAGTAGACGATTCCCAGGGGAAAATTTTTCTTACACTTTATAGGCCCGTGAAAAAAATAAATGCGTCTGCACATCCGGCGGAAGCGTAGTTGTAACGCAGCCAGGGTAGAGCTGATACTAGAATATCGATTTGTATTCGTGTTACTTCTTTTGGTGCAAGAAGCTGCATTTAACAAATATAGATATAATTACAGATATAAGACAACAGTTAAAGTGTTATTTTGAAAATAATATACATGTTTCAAGGAATTAGGTCTTGTCCATTTTAATTTCTATTATTATTCTTTTCTTTTAATCTTACTGTTACAATACTGTATTATTAATTAATACATCAAGAACTTTGATAGGTATTATTATAATTATCTAGGTAAACTTAAAAGTATTATTTGCATATATTTAAATTACTTACGTTGATCTAGAATAAAGAATGTGGGTTAATTAATTTATCTAATCAAAACATTTGGATGAAAAATCTATTCCTTCAAATATTATATTAACATATTTTCTCGTTAATAACTTTTTTTTTTAATTTTTCAAATTTTTTTGATATTTTCTGTAATTTTTTAGTCTAAATATTGATGCTTAATATTTATGCTTTCGAAAAAGATATATATTTTAGGAAATTCTTTCATATCAATCTTATTTATTATTTGAATATTTATTTTGCTTCAAATTTTACCCATAATATACAGTTGAAGTTGCAAAAATGCATTGCTTCTACGATCCTATTATACTTTCCAATCACTTAACTTTATATTTCTTTCAAAAAAAGATATATCAAGAAAAAAAGAAAATGTCTTCAGATATTTCAAATATTTTATTTAGAGACCTACTATGTAAAAATTTTAATTTAAAATTTTATAATTTATTAATGTTCACCTGTTCAGTCTTTAGCAGATACCACAAAAATGCCAAAATCTTTGACTATATAATAAGACAGCTGTAAACTTAATTGTTATCGATTGATAATTTAATATAGAATTATATATATAAAATAGTTGATAAATTTTAGTTCGTGAATTTGATTGAAATTCATTACTTATCTAAGCATTCTTGTTACTTAAAATTAAAAGCACATCACCGTTAAAATGTTCTATTCGAGTAATAGAATATCGATTATATCTTGTAATTATCAGATTTAAAACTTAAATTTATTACCATCAAAATGTATGTAAGTAACATTTAACAATGACGTACAGATCTGTAAAATATGTTGCACATGTAAAAATGACACATATAAATATAAAGATTAATGTTTTATGGATTTACAAAAGCGTGACTTTACACTGCAGAGGTTTTTAAGTAACTATTGTTCTTACTGTTTGTTTCCCTTTTTGTCTGGATTCTTGAGACCTGTAAAAACACATTGTACTAAAGAATGTCAGGTCAGGAATTTTTCGTTTATATGTGGATCAAAACATTGAGAAACTTGAATGTCCACGTAATGAGTGGCACTTTGAATTTAAAAGATTTGTTAACCGAACGGTTTTAAATTAATACGCGCATAATTTTAATACTAATTATTATTATTTGTAACGTCCTAACATCGTCAGCCGTTATGTCAATATACAAATTGTCATAATTTTTTAGCTTCACGATATTCGTCGTATCAGTCAAATAAATGCGAGCTTATGAATTGACAATACCAACAAGGATTCTTTTCCGTTAGAAAATACCTCCGGAAATATCAACAAGGAGAATTGGCGACGCAAACGTCTCTCCCCCCCCCCCGGTCTGAACTATAAGAAGATAAGAAGGTCGAGCTCGCTGCGTACTACGTTATGAAGTCATCAAAGTTACAGAGAAGAGATTCCAATATCTAGGTTTACACTTTCTAGCGAGCGAGAATATCTTTCTGCACGTACAGGACGTAGAGATCGATCCGCCGATTTACTGGCAGAGAACACACACACCAAGGAACCCTGATCGTTCCCTTGCGTGATCTCGAGGAGTAAAATGTAGTGAGAGGGCGGCCCCGCGAGGTGGCCTCGCCGGTATTGCCAGGGGGGAGGTAGGGCTATGGGGGTTGGGTGGACAGGGGGGGCGGGAGGGAGGGAGAGTACAGAGCGGCTGGCACGTCGCCGTGTTACCACGAGTGCAAGGATCGTGGGAATCCAAGCGGTATATTTATGAAGCTGTCGGACGACTCGAAGAAATTTGAGGCACCGCGAGTCACTCGAGATCCTCTTCTCTCCGATCTTTTCCTCTCGTGATGTTTTTTGTCATTATTATTACTTTCCACGGCGTCTCCTTTTCTCAACCCCTCCACGCACCCCCGCCGTCCTTCCATCACTTGTCCGTTTGCCCTCGGGTGAGATTCTTTGTCGAAGTATGGCGAGTGTTCGGAGTTATTAATTTTACACCTGACTGACGTTTACTTTCTTTTGTGTTATTCTTTTTGATTTGTTTTCACATGCTTTTCACGAGCGTTTTCAACATTGTATATACTTTACTGTCAGAAATGCGCTGCACTTTTATGGTTCTTTATTGTTAATTAATCAATCGTTTTCATATTTCGAATGAAAGAGTATCAGGTTTCAGCGAGAGATTTATACCTGATAGGTGTAAAAATCGAATAAAACTTTACCATTTAAGCGTTCACAATTTAAGTGTCGGCAATAAAAACAATTTAAGTGCCTTCTACGTATTGTTTATATGAAATAATTGTAATCTAACGTTACGTACCGTACATATTTTGAATTTGCATTCGCAACTTGGAATAGAGCATCGCAAGTCGCTGTTAGTACAGAGCCAGATAACACCAGAAAGCATTATGAGAAATAAATTTTAATTTTCCATTTTATTTTGAAAAGTTTAACCACTCGTAAGCACGGAAGCACGCGCTAATACGATTAAAAAAAATTTTTTCTCGATACGCGTCCTAGATTGCAAATAAAAAATTATTATTCTCACCAGACGATTTCATATCAATGAAAATATTGCTCATAATAAATACCCAATTAACAATGCCATAATTGGAGTGCTTTACTCAAATTTTTGGATAGAAGAAATAAGTTAATCTGAAAATATATATATTGTAGTAAACCACTGTACAGTAAATTAATTTTCTATACAAATGTGATGAAATTTGATCATCGTAACTGTAGCATTAAAAAACATCGACTTTGTACGTACTCCATAACTGAAAGTTACGAACTCTATGTTCTTTGGATTGTGTTGGAGAGTTAAAGTTTCGAAAAGTTTAAATTTACTTGGGAAAATATGGCGAGGTATTCAACTAAAATTTACGTAATTGCTATAACTTAAGGAGACAAGCGAAATTCTCTCGTAATCTAGTTTTGCCTAAGTCTTAGCCAAAATAAATAGTTATTCTTTATATATGAAAAGTCCAAGAACTCTTTGTAACTCCTACTTTTCACTTTACGGTGAATAATAATCACATTCAAAGTTTTTTTTCACATTTTCCAAAACGAATATGCAAAAAATACATATGCTAAAAGAAAGAGTTTTAAGGACAACCTTCGCTAATTCGATTGAAATTTGACCCGAAGCTTACGGATACAAGTGGCGCTTCACAGTGATAAAATGTCGGTCCAAATGTGAATGATGCTGAGCAGAATTACAAAAAAAATTTCTATGACTTTCCACCTCTCGACCATTGTTACAAATTCGTTCAGTGGTCTCACATTGTAATCGCAAGGACGTAATACCATTTTCGAAAGACTTCTCTCGTCAACTGATGCAACGTAGATTTCGTGCCTAGGGGGGCACAATCGGTTGAAACGTTCATAGCCAACGAGATTATCGTGGGACCCATCATGACCTCGATACTTCGCCTTTGCCTTTATGCGTGTTGTTCTCGCTGGTTGAATCGGACTCACGGGAATAAAATCTCCAATGTCAAATTTCCCATTTTCCTTGCTTGATTGATCACATAAAAACTCGACAATAGTTGTTTATAAAATGACGAACTACTCGGATTTGAATTTTCAGTTAGGTTTATTTGTTTAATACATTTTTTCTTCTTTTTCCGCTCGTTAACTAAGTCAAAGCGCACATTAAGAGTAATAATATTTTATCGGATCATTTCGATACTGAAGTTTGACAATAATTTTCAGAACGAGTTTCTTTAATGAGTTTGGCTATTTTTATACTTTAGTTTTTTATTCTTGTTTCATCAATTTAGAAAATGTGGATTCATTAGAAAACAATTATGGCTAACATTTATTTAAAGATCATTTAGATAAAAATATATTAATAAAATTTAAAATTCTTTACTATTCATAGTTCTTACTCTTATACATTTTAATAAACTACTTAGACTAAACTTATTAAAAAATCTATTTAGGTATATCTGTATACATATACATGTATACATATTTATACAAGGAATATTTATTATTATTCGATCAATTCTTTGCAAAAATGGTTTCTTAATGTTGCAATTTATCATTAGATTGAATACCCGATCACAAATTTCATTCATCCTCGAGGAACAACTTTATGTGTAGTATTAAGATTTTATATCGAGGTCGATAAACCCTTATCGCAATGAAGCTTCTTTAGAGAGCGCAAGACATTCAGGACAGACGACTGCATCAACTTCAGAGTAAAAATATCTCCATGTATTTGAAAGAAAAAGATAGTGATACAGTATCAACTCTATTTTTTTATTATAAACTTATAAAATATCTAGTGTTCGGTATTATACACATGTATTTTATTTTGAGTGCAATATTATTATTTTATATAGTGCCAATAATAACATGATAAAATTTTAGTTTATTATTAAAAGAAATAAGCACGGTAAATATAGAAGATAAAGAATAATGGATGACTACAACTGATAACTTCAGTAATATGACAACTGAGGAGGGATGAGATTTACACATAAATATTTTATTTGATTTTGACATATTTGCTGAAATAATGAAATATCACTTCGTCCACAATCATGTTTTGTACAATCCATTTATAATGATTTTAAATAATTAGTTACTTTAATATGAATAAAAGCATTTTTTAGCTGTGTTAGATTTAATTAGCTGACCACAAAACCGCAACAGGGTTGAAAACGTGAATTTATAATGCTTTATTATGAAATAAATAAATATTAGCATTTGGAATGGTACAGTATTTTCTACGAATTAATTACTAAATCATGGAGTAGTTGAAATTTTATGAAAAAAATAATTTATAAAGATTGTAAAGTTTTCTAAGTATGTATTTCATACGTCAAAAATACTTGTACTTATATGCAAATATCATTTATTACGAATATTGCATAAATGATTAGATTATCTCTATAAAATGTTTATCTCTAACATTTTTTTTTGATACTTCGAGCCGTTCTACTACTTTGAAATATTTTTATAGAAAAGCAACGAAATAAATTATAGTAATCATGAAAATGTTTAATTCATAAGTTTTCATATGCTATTCCTATATTTTATAAATAAAAATAAAAATAACATTTTTAATGCTTCAATTTATAAATAATATAATATATTTACTTATATTAAATGTAAAATGAATACAATGATGCGGTTTTTAAAGTGCTTTGAAAATTATACTCATATTTTTAAATAATTATCATTTTTTAATTGTGTTAAAATTGTAATATTTGTAATAAGTTTCTTTTAAAAGTAATTTTAAAAAAGAGTTTAATACAAAAAATATTATTAGAAATACATAATGCATTTTACTTACCACCGATATTTTAAACACAAAGTATTTAAAATCATATCAGTATACAAAAGAAGAATGCCATTTGAAGAATAAGACAGACTAATTATTTAATATCTATTTTTTTAAATATAGAATAAGAATAGAAATTTTAGGTTTTGTGTAATGTCGTGCCTTTATCAGCTTCATCACAGAGTAAAGTGATGCTAAAATATTGGGACTTCACAGAACTTTGTTTCCGGTTGTCGAAAAGAGAGTAGAGGCGCGCAGGGCACTTACGAAAATAGCCTGTCATTTTGTCATATTATGTTTGCCCGAAATCGTATTGTTCTCTGTGGCAAACGGCTAATAACTCCGAACTCATCTCGAGGGCTGTAGAGATACATTTTTTTAATAAAATTGTTAAAGACGTAATTTTATTTTTTTGATATATATATATACGTATGTGCGTGCGTGTGCGCTCGCATGTTTGCGTGTGGGTACATATATATATATACATATTTATCATTTTTTAGCAATACTTTATTTTAGTATTTACCTACTAAAATCTTAGATTTAATGTATTGTATTAATAAAAACTCCAATATTTTGCATTTCCTGAATAATAAAATTAGATTATCTGTACATCAGTTTAATCGATAAATTATTGTTTAAAACAATTTAATGAACGATTGTTTTTTAAAGTTCTGTTACGATAAATATAATCCTGTGATGAATAGTGATTACAGTTTACTATTTAAATTAAGTTGTGTATTAAAAAAGAGTAAATATAATTTAATAATAATTTCTTCTACGATTTGTATAATGTTATATTTTATTATTTTTATTTAAACTTAATGAATTGAAATTTTTTTAGGCGCTTCCCTCTTCCATTAATGTCTTTAAAGCTGAATATAATCTGCAGTTGAATCTTATCACTTGGGAAATTACTGAGGAACAGATCGTCTATGTTATTTAGTACTCCAACTCTATGTACGAAAGCAACGGATTAGCATCGGTTCATATAAGATTATATTTCGTCTTGGATTAATGACACGCCTCGTGTCCGTCATACACAATATCCTACTAAAGAATCGAGCTCATGGTTATGCGTAGATAATATTTAATAAAATCAGACGAAAGCGATAGAATGTAAAGGCTACCTAATTAGGGTTGACGAACAGTCAATTACGTTTTCATATAATTAGTTCCTGGCTGTAAGATAACAATTTTGTCCTTAACTCACAATAGAATTAAGTTGATTAGTGTACGCTAAGTAACATTTGAGGATTTACCTAACAGAGTTTCACCTACCATCTCATGAATACTTACTAAGGCTTCTGCTATTGGCTTCCATGATTTATTTGTATGGGGAAGAGGAAGCCTTATTTATAGCATCGACTCGAGCATTTTCACTCTGGTATAATTACCGAGACAATAGCCAAGAGAATAAAGCCTCCAATTTGATTGTCGCATTCGTTTAATCGACTGCATCGTTATATTTTACGTAAGGGTGTTGTATTCGCATTATTATGCTATAAGGAGTTGATCTAAATTATTCTACCATCGATATCTTGCGAACTCGAGCTATTCTTTTTTGTTTACTTCTGTTCTGCAATCGTTTCATTTTCATGAATAGTACATTATTTTGTGCGGTTTTTAATCTTATTTTTAAGTTATTTAAGGCGCAAGCTAGAAATATGTAAAGAAAATAGGACACCTTTTTAATGGACAGAATTTGAAATATCCTAGTTGATCACTTTTTACCCATATTTCTGTACAGAATTGAAAATTCTATGAAACGGGATATATGAAATAATAGCCTCATTGCTTCATGTAGGTACAACTCGATTACTTTTTAGGTATTCTATTTAAAAAGAATAAAATTCAATTTCTTCAGTCAAATAAAATGTCAATTGTTTTTATAATTTCCTTCATTATTACATAGAAATTGTACATTAATTTTATTATTAACTCTTCTAAGTTTAATAGTTGAAATGAAAATCCACTATATTGCTGAATAAGTTCATTAAATTTTTTCTCATTTTCATTAATTATATTGTTTAAACATTTTTTATTAAAAGAAGGACGTTGCTTAAATAATAAATTTAAGTTAAAGAACAATAATTTAACAGGAAACATAATGATTTTGTAATTCTCTAATTTCTAATTAATACCTAACTTAAAGTGTGCTTCATTTTAATACTTGAAAATTTTTAAAACTAAAATTCATTCGAAATAATTTTTTTCTCTATATGTCTTGCTTTCAATCGGTCTGCACCTTTGTTATAATTTTGTGCATAAAACGCAGTTACCGATTTTATATTTATCAACAAAGATAAACAAATGACTATCGATTCGTTGAAATGAATTTTCATTCCAGTTGATTATTCATGAATGCTGCATTGTTAATAAGATGAAAACACTCACTGATTTTTAAATTTAAGAATGGATTCTTTTATTTATTTCCAGGATATTTTATTAATTGCGTGATAGGTTTGTATTAAATAATTAAAATACTACCTTTTCTTTTTATATGAAAGCGATTTTGTAGAAAATATTAATTTAACTCATTATTTAATGTTGAATCAGCTTACATTTAATATAACGTACTTAGTTCTAAGTACACTTATTCTTTTATTGTCTTTTAACAGGAAGATTTAGATTTTTGATATACTTACAATTATTTTTCAAGGAGCCATATATAAAAACCTTAAATAATACCATCTAGATTAATTTTCATTTTAAAATCTTGAATATAAAATTATTAAAGGAATTAATAATTGACAAAAGTTAAAACTTCCTATTTAATATCTCGACTACACAATTAATATGCTAACAGTTATATAAATTATTACATTAACATTTGCTGTTAATTATGTTATAGAGATTAACAATTATTATTTTATGGAATAATTAAATTTATTTTCTTGAAATATGACAGTCAAAGTTTCAAGGTAAAATGTATAAAACATAAAAGAAAAACAGCTACATATTACAATTATATTGATAAGTTAAAAAAGCGATTAGGAAAATTCTGAAAGTGTCCGAATCATTTATTTCAATCATATTATTGTTAATTAAAAATTTTTTATTAAAGGTTACTTATTATAGGTTACCTCGTATTTTTAAACTGGAAATATATGTTGCAAAAGATTATTTTACATTTTTAATTTTCTTCCTAATTTATGTATTGTCGTACTAATTTTACAGGAAACCTATTTATTCTTATTGTTTAGTAAAAATTGTTTTAGTTTGAGTGACAGTATTCATTATAATTACAGTAATTAATTTTTTTGTAATATATAGAAATTCCTATAAAATTAATTGATAATTTTTTTTAATATTTTAATGTTTTGTCCTTATTTTATAATAATAAAACCAGTAGTAACAATAGAAGAAGTAATTCTAGTGGCAACAATATCAGTACTTTTTTCTGAAATTATTTTAACGAGTACAATAAATAATATTATTTATTTATTTCTTGAGGTATGAATAATTGTCGCTAAGATTATTTTGTTAGAGTATTGCGAAAGTGTTTCTGTAAAATATATTAAATTATCCTATAAACGTCCTGTTAATTAATATAGTTTAAAATAATACGATTTGAGAAAATACACGAACCAGCTTTTGTTTAATTAGGTATTCAATTATCATAAATTAAAAACAGATAAAGATTTAAGATTTTAAATATTTTATGGCTGAATTCGTGATATGGAAGTAATGTGATAAGATGCTCATGAGTTAACGTCACTCACAGTATAAAATCTTTTTTGGCTATAGCAAAAGCACCCTTATTATGCAAGAGTAGTATTTGAATTACCAAATTTTTTGTAATTGAATTAGAGACCTCCTCTCGAGGCTACGCAAGCAATTTGTCCTATTTAGAGAAAAACTACTGCGCCTGACAGTTGACGATTTTGTAATGGTAATTTAATTTGTAGCCATTGAAAATGTGTTGGTATAGCAATAAAAATTGAAGTTGAAGAATAGAAACTAGTTTGCGAATAAAGTTCTTACAAAATGGAAAAGAAATTTGTTCAGTAACTCTGAAGTGACCTTACATGTGATTTCAAATAGTTCATTTTTTAGTTCAAAAATTGAAAGTACAGGTGGTTGATTTCTAATTGTCATCAGCGTGAGTAGAAAAAGACAGATACGTGTGTCGCTTTTTATTTCCTAGTGTGGATAAATGCAAATTTACTTCTTGAGAAAATCCGCGTCAAGATTATTCTACTCAAATTTTTGAATTTGGAGACTTTTTCAAAGATTTGCGCGTTATTTAAGTTTATTCCTATCATTAAACTCTAAAAATACTTACTCCGCTAGCAACAATTCTCTTCTCTGCCTAATCGTTAAAAAAACACTCGAACTATTTTACCAGCTCTCGATCACTTCAAGTTCTAAATTAATGGCATTCAAGTAGTAACCGCAACTCTAATGAGCTACCGCTCGTCTCATGTAGAATCCTCTAATGATGTTAAAAGCTTGTACGAGCATACGCAGCATATTTAATTATTTAGTATTTTAATCAATATTTTCAAAAAGATTAGGGAAGAATTTTTTGTCACATATATGTCTGTGGCTTCTTTGCCAGCATTTTCATATGTAGTGAAGTTATTAAGGAAAATTAATTGCCTGAAGTGTAGTAGAAATCGGTTTTGTTGGAATTAATGGCAAAGCATCTAAACTAGTATAATAAATAAATTAATTACCCGATAAGGACATCTATTATTCTGTAAATAAAAAAATTAATTTTTCACTTTAAATTATAATTTTGAAATAAGATATACTGTAAAATTTAAGCAATTATTTTCGTTTATTTTGATTTTATATACGTGTATATATGTAAATTCAGCTGCTTGATTACAGCGTATTCAAATCTGTTTGTAATTAATCAAAGAAAATTTATCCCGATAGTTTTGTTGAAAATTGAACAAATCAAATTTAAAATTCATTATTTTCTTATCAATTTCTGTTAACACTCCCATTCATTTAGTTCAGTTTATTTCAATCCTAGCGTTTTCATTAAAGAAACCTTTTTATTTAATACTTGCGATTACATGAATATTTTTTGGATTTTACAAAGTATTCAGTTTGTTTGGAAAAGCGTGGAATAATTTATACATTTTCTTTTTACTGTAAAAAAATTAGTCTTTACTGAACTCAGACTGTCAATGATACATTAATGACTGTAACACGTACAATGCATGTTTGAGTTAAACGGGCGATGATTTACTTTTTGTAATTTAAACATTTGAATATTGGTTTAATAATGATGATCTTAATAATATAACAACTAATTATTCATTTCGGTTTCTCAACTCTTTATTAAAAAATAGAAATGAAATATTTTCCTTTAGGTACTTTCAAGTTGTTTAATGACTAAACATATTTTCAATGTTTTCTTTGAACGAATCTGTTTTGAATTTTCAACTATAAGGAGATCCTTTGTTTACTAGAATTTTTCTAGTGAAATAAATTGGAAAGTTAAAGTGGAAAACGTTCCGAGTGTGTGTTACACACCTTTGAACCAATTCAAAAAGTTTAGCACTAAGTTGCCGGGTCAGAAATTTAAAAATTTTATCTAGCTAAACTCAAGTTAAATTGAAAATATAAATTTATGGGGAAATTGAGATATATTTGGGTAGTTATTGATCAATTTTACATAAAATTTCATATTTTCATAAATATGGGCCATGGAATTTTCAAACTTCCTGGGTAAGTTTTGGAAAAGTTTGTATGCTTCATGTCAACTGTGCATTGTCTGCTTCCGCTATTCGCTATTCTAATGCATAAAGGCACTTGGGTGAGTGTAATGTTGGCCAGTTGGTATCCGTAGCGACACTTCCCGCGTGTTTTGTCTATGCCGATTCTAAACACTGATAGTGTTTTTCACAACTGTAAAATCGATGACAAGTAGTTGACGGATTGACGTTTGCGATTAAAATTTTTTGCTTTTTTCTTTTGCGTGAATTCCGAACATTTTTGTTTTTTTTTATTCAATGCTTCGGAAAATATTTTACAACAGCATAATTCGATGTAACATATTTG
The DNA here is from genome assembly GCA_018907135.1 of Kradibia gibbosae. Taxonomy (NCBI): domain Eukaryota; kingdom Metazoa; phylum Arthropoda; class Insecta; order Hymenoptera; family Agaonidae; genus Kradibia; species Kradibia gibbosae. The sequence goes on from JACCHX010000001.1 coordinate 17,839,913, forward strand.
CTTGAAATAATGAGTCGATGCGTAAAAACTTTGGGCTCGATTTTCTAATATGCATAACCATGTCTTATTATGCGTGGCGATTGACAACTGAATGAGTGAGCAGCGACGGAATAACAGAGAGATAAGAAGGAAGTAAAATACAGTTTCATTTTTATATGCAAAGCGTGTTTTGTTTGCGTGGCAACTGTTTGATGCATTTAATTATATTAACGATCTATCCTCGGAGTTTGACATTTATTAGTACATTGAAAATTTCATAAAGTTAAATTCACTTTTACTTGATTTATTTGAAGTATTATATTTTGTAACTGTTCCTTATACATTAGATTATATCAACAATATAGCATAAATACATCCATTGTAAGTGTAAATAAACCTTATTAGATTATTCAAAGAATCATTATTTTTATTTGGAGAATTTTCTAATCAAAGTTTAGCATTTGCGTTTTTGTTACCATTTAGTGTCAGTTTGCAGAGTATAAATAGTATTATATTTGTATAAATAGAAATATTGATTGTAAAGTGTTATTAGAATCAATCTTATTCAATTAGAAGCAATATACAAATATTTATATACATACACATATTAACTATCTAATTTATATAATTTTAAAGTATGACAGTAATCTTGGACTATTAATATTCGATAACAAAATTATCGAAGTACTAAATGACGTAATATCTGGTATGAAGCAATACTCATATTTTTAAGTTGTTTTTTAACGATAAGATAATACATTTCGGTAAAAAATTCGCATATTTTTTTATCAATTTCTTTATGAAATCCAATAGTGGTTTATATTGATTTTTTAAAATGTTGATCTAATAAAAGAAGTACAGTGTAATACTTTTAACATTAGTTTTTAATTATTTTATTCATATAAGAAATTTTGCGACCTTTTATTTTTAAAATTAAATGCTATGTTTTTTATTAAATCTTTTTTTCAAATTTCAATCGTAATGCGTATTTCATATTATACATAAAATGTTTTTCAAAACTGTCATTTCTAGAGATTTTATAGTACCATAATTGTTAATGCACATGTCATAATTTCTAGTAATTGATTGATGAAATTTTACTTTACAATAACAGTATTTACTATAATAATACCACTTTACTATGCATTACTAATTCTTATACAACCACATAGTATTCAAAGAATAATTGGTTTGTATATTATTTATCTTATTCAAGATCAATATAAGACAATAAGTTTCGTATTAAATATGTAAAAACGTAGGACTTTTTTAAACATAATTTGTTAAAAACAATTCTTTGTTATAGGATAAATTATTAATCAACAGTAAATACACTAATGTAAAATATTTTCTAACATAAGATTTTACGTCTTTTGTTTCCTTTTTGGGCTTATTATAAAATATTGATGATTAATTAAGAATTTTAGATTCTGTTTTCCATGCTATAAATATATGTAAATATTAATATACATTATTAAAAATGTTTAATTAGTTTCACAAATCTGTATTTTAACAGAAAATTAATAAAAAAAACTTTGTATTTATTTATTGTCTTTTTTCATGTTTGCCTGTTATTTGCATTAGTCAAATGAAATTCATTTATTTTGAACAAGCATGGACATATTATTCATATTTATTTTTTGTCGCAATGCCTTTAGTATTATTAATATTTTTTTTACTTTAAAGGGCTATTAGATTTTCTTTATGTGATACTGTTTTTAAAATGTGACGAACCTCATCTATGCATTTACAAAAGAGTAAATTATTAGATCACCGAGTGTAGACAAACTGGTTTGTTACATGCTATTGAAAAACTATTCGACTGCAATTTTAAGTATTTTATGGCCTTTAAAAATTAATTTCAATGAGAGATTATAGTTTAAACGATTGAATTTACATAAATATGAAAATATTACTGAACAGATAATAGTATATATATTAATATAATAAGTTTTCAACACTAATATACAATTATTTTGTTTAGATCATCTGGTTTTAACGAAATATTTATTTGTGTTCAAAGAATATCCGTTTGTTTGCGATCAAAGCTAAAAAAATTATAAACAACAGAAATGTTGAGAGCAGTGCTAAAATTAAATGTAATATTTTTTCGTTTCTGTATCAAGAGACATAACTATTAAGCTGTTTAATCTTTATTTAAACAACACCAAGAAGATGAAAATTAAATATACTAAAACAATGATCTTAAACATGACCTATTTTTTTATAATCATCGAAGCAAGGTGCTTTTTATAAAACTAAATAACAGCATAATGAGGTTAAACACGACCGATTATCAAAACTTTGGCCTAGTTTCACAATATTGTGTTTGAATTATATTGAACCGGAAATCAGAATATATATACACACATACTCTTCAGTTGTACTATCGCAAATATGATGATGAACTCTTGTGCATTGGCAACTTTAGCAGTACACATTTTTCATGTTTTTACTAGTCTACATCTGTTGATAGCTTTGAGGCAGAACTTCCTTCCGTAACTGTTTGTTACGATAAAAACAGTTGGTTCCTTTGTGTTTTTAAAAAGATTAGCATCAGTTAAGTTAATTCAATGCTTATATTTATAGTGTTTTTTAAAGAGCGTATCAAAGGCCTTGCGTAAACATTAATTTTTGTCTATTTTTATTTTCTCATGCATTAACAAAAGTACGATAGAAAATGTATAATTATTTAAGAGTATTTCTAAGGATAATAAATGGAGGTAGAATAAAGTTTTAAATCAGTTTTTTATGTTTTTTCTTTTACTTTAAAATCATGGCTTTTTAAAAGAAAACAAATGATCTTTTTATTAATAATTATAACCTAATACAATAGTCTAATACAATCGTATGATAATGAATAGTTAAAAATGATAATTATTTCAACTTTTGTGAATTTCCAAAGGGAAAAATTTTCAAAGAAGCATTAATAATATTTTATAAAATAAATTTATCTCATGTCGAAACGGTAAATATTACAAGTGAATTATAGAATTATATAATAGTTATGATCATAGAATAAAAAACCAACTCTTTAATATGAAGTTTTACAGTTTAAAAGTATATTTTCACTTGTACATAAAATGTATTTAGTAACGAACTGTTTGTGTTGCATATACTAACGTACTAAAGTTGATTATTCAGCATCTCGACTTATATAAATGAATGAATCTGTATAAAAATAAATAGTTATATTCATGTATTGAAAAATATTTAAATCACATTTATATGCTAAATAAATGATAATTTACTTTATATAAAATTATAGCAAAATTGAAGGTCAATATCGTGACCCATAATAACTGTAATCAAATCAAGGTTTGGTTTAGTTATAAATTAAACTGACATTTAAATATTAATTCCAATACGTACAGTACGCTTATGCTTAATTTAAAAATAATTTTGATCCTTGACCAAATTTCCATCAATCCTAATTATATCTCAACCCAATTTAATATGCAATTTTTTATAAATTGAAGGGTGGACCGCCCACGTTTTTAAATTACAGTCCTCTAAAATGGCGTGCATTTTTTTTCAAAGGCCTCTTTTAATTATCATACACGGCTTATCCAGATGCAAAAAGTTCTAACTTACACACGGGCACACACGTACACAGGCGCGCGCGCGCACACACACACACACATATTATTATATATAAGCATAAAAAGCGCGAGCCAATAAGGGGAGGCACGCGAGAGAGGTGATACGAAGGAAGGTGAGGAGAACATCTCGGTAGGGGCCCACTCTTAGCTCGAAGCGAGAACCAACGGGACACGCGAAGAAGGAGGCGAAACCTAATCGTGCCTCTGCTTTTTAATGCTGCAGATCCAGACGAAGCGGGAGCTCTTCTTCAAGGGCGGCGGCGGCTCGTTGACCTCGCCACCGGCGGTGCCCTCGGTACCGCCGCCCCAGCCACCGGCTAACGTCAACAACGCGGCGGCCGCGTCCCTGCCGGTGACGCCCTCGGCCACGGCGCCGCCACCTGGGGCCCCGGCCAAGCCCCGGCAGCCGGCGAACGTCTGCCAGACGGACGCGTCCGAGGACAGCAACAAGCGCGAGTCCGCGCGGGCCGAGCAGCTAAGCGCCAAGGAGGCCGCGAATGGCGCCGCACCCGCCGCTGCCAAACCCGGCACATTCACCAAGCCCAAGGAGCTCGATGGATACGTCGGCTTCGCTAATCTGCCCAATCAGGTGTACAGGAAGGCCGTCAAGAAGGGCTTCGACTTCACGCTCATGGTCGTCGGTCAGTATTTCGCTCCGCTTTTTTTTTTCTCGTCGCAGACTCCGGCCTGCCTCGAGCCTTATTTTCTCGAGTCCCCCCTCCGCTTGCTCAACGGACTTTTTCCCGTGTGAATAAGAGTACGAGCCACGTGTATCCGATTGTCACAGGAATTTCATTTGAACTTGAAACCAATGGAAGTACTCGAGCGAATTTTCTTCAGGAGAAGAGCTTCGCTAAAGCGATATTCTTTGCGACATTTTTATCTAATTGCAAATTATCAAATTTTCGTGCAAAGAAATACCGCAATTAATGTAATTCAATCAAAAGTCTTGACAAATAAAAGGCTCACTTCTAATTTCCACGTTTTCCATTCATTTTTACGGTAATTTATCTTCTGGTGCACAATGCCTCAACGCCCCATTCGTTCAAATTTTGAAATTGGCGAAATACGATTATTGAAACTATTAATGATAACTTCTAACTTAGTTAGCCATCGACTATTATATATATCTATGTGTATATATTTCCCTTTGTAAGAGGATTTCACTATTGCATATGTTTACTGTAGTCTTAATACCAAGTAAAAATTAAAAATTGGCATTAAAATGTTTCGTATGCTTATCAAATTTATTCGCAAACAATGATTTATATACATGTATATAAATATATATATATATATATATATATATAGTTGCATATTAATAGTTGTATTTTTTTAGGAATTATATCATTATCTGTTTCTTCTGTGAATTGCATGTTGTACATTCGTTCAATAATAGCCATTCATTGCTACAAAGCGTACAAACATTATCAGTCGTATAACTATTCAAATTTATTAGTTTCGAATACAATATTTTTTTTACTTCAATGTTATTTGCATATCTACGTTTTTATAAACAAGGATTGGTGTTTATTCAAAGAATTGGCAACAAGTATTTGTTGATTCTAAAGTAGCTAATAAACCGATTAAAGTAGTATTTTCATTTCATTGTACGAACTAGGATAGTTAGAAAGTAAATATTTACTTTGAAAATACAACATCATTCATAACGTAATAAATGCAAAATTAAAAAAATAGGTTTTCTATACGGGTTTACTTTGCTTGTTATAATTAAATATATCTTAAAATAATTATAATACAAAAACAAAATATAATCGTGTAAAATGGTATATATGTTTTCATCAAATATTTTTATACAAATAATTACAATAACATTTTTCAAATTTGAGTTGAAATTGAAATCATTATCATAATTTAAGTAATATTATTACCACATAAACACAGCATATAATTATAATGTATATATCGCTGTTTATCTATAAATGCTTGGTGAAAATATTCATTTTTAAATTATGTTGAACTTATACAAGTGGTTTTAGAATTCAAAGAAATTGTTTTGAAAAATTTCTTCAGGACAAGTATCTAATATTTCAAGTCTTATAATTTTTTATACATTTTTACTTAAATAAGTAAGTTAGTATGTTTGACAAGGAATTATTAAAAGTTTTCGACAAAAGCTCTTCCCTTTAATTTGTTATTTGGTTCTGGGTTTTTAATGCGAAATTAAAAATAAAAAATTTAATTGTTTAAATGATTTCGACCTTAAAAAAATTTATTTCCAAAACTTTCCTTTCTATGATCGCTGCACCGATAGAAGATTGTTTTCATTTTCAAGAGATAAAAATAATTGTGTAGACAAAGAAGTTTAGTAGGTAGAGATATTAAATGCGATCTGGTTACCCAATGTAAAAAAGTTATTTTGAAATTTCTTTTTTTCATAAAGCGGTACCCGCCTAATCTCTGTATTAATCTCTCATCTTAGAGCAAGGCAAGAAGTTGGCTTCTTGAAGCTAAAGATGTTTTAACATCAGTAGGACTTGTTCTCATTTTTTGTACATTACAGTAATTATTCAGCCTAGCTCTACCCTTAATTCCTTTTTTACATAGACCATAATATGCGCCATCAAATATGTTTTATTGTTGCTGGATTTATAAGTTCCGCAATTACATGACCCGTAAAGCTATGTTTCAACTTGCATTAATTACGAGTTACCTCAGTATAAGAGTAATTTGAACTATGAGTAATATTTTATGCGTAGTTTTGGTTAAGCTTAAAATCTCGTTCTCAGGGTGCGGCATTTGTAAGTATTTTTCTAATGTGGACAAACACGAATAATATGCATAAAAGGCTGATTCTGCTTTCTTACGGGATAAAGTATAGCTGGGTACTTGTGAATTCTTATTGTGAGAAAGGAACTGACATTTGTGAGAGTGTCGGTCATCAGACGAATGCAAAACTGGTTTTTTGAAAACATTTTCGCTGTATTTAATAAATTGATTTATGTATAAAAATAATCAATTCTGTATCCTCCTCGTCGTGTTTATCCCTCGTAGTTTTTTTCATTTTTATTAACAGCAATGTACAAAAACGCAGTAGTTTTCACAAAGCTGTGTAAAATATATTATCTTTTCAACATACTACATTATGTAACTTTTTTTATACAGGCGTATGGATATTTTATTACATTAATTAAATTTAGATTTCGTGGTACGACATTCCTTTAATTTCTAAAAAAATTAATTTTAAGTTGTACTAATAGTTGAATGGTATCATAATATTTCTTCATTTTATTAGTATACTTACAATATTTTTAGCTCAAAATTAGTTTACACTAGAAAAAAAATTAATACAAAACATAAAGTTGATTCGATTGCGTCGATGTTTCATATTTATAAAGACATCGTAGTATATTGAAAACTTTATGATATTTAAGTACATTATCTACAATTACAATAAAGTAATTTACGAAATGAAATATTAATGTTGAAATTAAAACAAAATTTTCACTACTTCTCGTACATCAAAATTATTTATTAATATCAATAAGAAAAAGATCTTTTGATTGAGCCAATGAGTAGAAAGTCGTTCCGACTATTAAAAAATGTCGAGACTTAATTTTTTAAATTCTTTCCAATGAATTAGGAAATACTTAAGATTCCATGATTAAACGCTTGAGTTGGTTCAAGAACTAGACCCATAATTTGATTGATATACGATATCATTTCACTTCGATACTTGGTGTAATTTGGGTAAGAATCTCATTTGAATAGTTTAACACCTAAAACATGCAAAGTCGAATCGATTTCACACGTCTCGCAACTGAAAACGTGTGCCGACAATTACTGAGTAAGAAAAAGCAAATTATTATTATTTGGTTAGTAATGCTGCTGGACTATTTCCTCACATGCACGACAGATGGAATCATACAGCTAAGCCAATATTTCATACTAAGTCGTAAGGGCCAGAGCGAGAGCTACATACCAATGGCCGGGGGGGGTGGCGGAGGGGGCTGGAACGAGTCCCGGATTACTTTCTCCGTCTTCTTCATTCTGACTTACGCGTCCTCATTTATAGTATAATATATTTCACTCGAGCATAGTATCAAATCTTCCATTCTTGCGGAGGCACTTTTAGTCTTGACAATTGCAATGCACTATTTGCTTTTTTGTTTTCTATACGAAGCGACGTTTATGATTCATTTAACGCTAAACAAATTAATTTTATGTTCTCGAAGAAACACGATGTTTCTTACACACACTAAATTGTTTGATTAATGATTTTCAATTTTATTTTCGATTCTTATTTAGAATTTAAATACTTATTAATGGCAAATTACTATAATCTAATGGACTTCTAATCATAAGCAAATAAAAATGTTAATCAAATTTTCATGGGTCTTTATTAAAAAAGTATTTTTCAGACATTTTATAGTTTAAAAAAAACCCACATTAAAGAATTTTTTTTGTCTAATCTTATAACTTCTTCCGAATATGGTAATTGTTATTTATTAATCTCTTAGGCAACTGTAAATGAATTAGATAGCTATGTATTATAAGTTATAAAATTTATTTTCTAGCTATTATACAAACTTTTTCGGTAGTTGAACTAAACATAATTTATTCATTGGATAATCTTAAAAATTGAAAAAGTTTTGCACTTATTTGTATCGTCGAAACATCAAATCTGATGAATTAAATTCCAAGGGAAGAGATTAAATTTGCGTCAAAAAAGGAAATAGATAGATTAACTGCAATGTTAGACGTCGAAAAGACTTATTAACAGATTTCATAAGATAAAACAAGCATAGATACAAGTGTTGATGGGTGTTTATTTTCATCTTGAAGCAGTGCCTATGTAGAAACAGGAATTAAAGGAATTAATTGAAGACGCCTCTTTTAAAATTATTAATAAAAAATTAATGTAACGTGTTTACAGTGCTTGTGTAATTGTTCTTTAAATATTTGGAAAAAGTATATAGAATAATCTTTTTTATCCCAATTGATATAAGGCGTATATGTTTAACTAAAAGTTTATTTATAATATTTTTTGATTACAGGAAAATGCAAATATTGATGCTTAAACAAAAAATTAAAAGCAAATTGATATTACGAAGATAAAAAAATCATTCATTTATTTTCTACAGTTCTATAGAAATTAATCATTTTTTATTAAAAAAAGTTTAATAGTATTAAAAAAAAATTTACGGAGAAAACTTCATTTACAGTCAATACTTAAAAAAAATGATATTATTGTTGTCGATTTTAAATTAAGATTTAATTATTGAATATTTCACATAATAATGCTATTTTTAAAGTGCCAATTAAAAGAAGATGAGTTTTAAAGAAGTTTTTAAAGTTATATAAAGTTTATTAAATATTCAAGGTACGTTTTTGAATAACGTTTTACTTATGTTATTCTTAATTCCTACGCTGCGTTATTCTCGTGCAGTATTATATCATCCTTGAAGATTCCCCTCACGATCCCACCAAAGATAATGAGTAATTCAGACATTTTTAATTTTAATTTGTAATTGGGAAAGGATTATATTAAAATTTCTAAAATTTAACAGGGGGAAAATATTATAAATAATGAGTTACAATTCAGGCTTCTGAAGACTTAGACCTTAAAGTATGTAGACTTTAAAAGAAAGTGTTAAAGTAAAAGAGCTTTGAATGGTAAAGGCTCCTATCGCATCAATGCGTGGGTATCATCGTGCAAATAAATAACAAAGATGGTCGAATAAACGCCATGTGTTGTATCCCGAGAACATTAGTAGATGAGCATTATTATAAGAAGTAGCCTTTAAAAGTGAATCAAGTGCTGCTCTACATCGCCTCGTCTTGAAATTCTCTTTAGTCTCCCTCAGCTGTCGTAAGAATCAATAATTCGAAAGAATAAAGGAAGGCCCAATGGGGCTGGATCGAATTCGCCGGTTCCATGCCTCGAACAGCTGGGACCGCATTTTTTCCCTTCTCTTTCTCATGTAGCTCCTCTAAAACGGGAGCAAGCGATCAAGCTGTTTTTATTAATAGCAGGGCTTACCGGGCGGGGCACCAATGCAGTAGCGCACGACTGTCCCGGGCATCCCTCGATTCTCTCGCTCGCTGTCGCGTCGTTGTTGGAGGCAGCGTCGCGGGGCCCTTCGAGCCCCCGCACCCCTGGCATTGAAAATAGAGAGCCGTGAAAAGATTGGTCAAGCATTTCGTCTCTCTCTCTCTCTCTCTCTCTCTCTTTTTCGCGCTCGCGCGCGAGCTCGACATTCACGCTTCGCAATTTCAGCTGCGTCACTCCGCGGGCTCTGATCGCTTGTATCGGCAGCGTACCGCGATTGGAAAATATTTGCGGAGCACCCCGACATCGGCCTCCGTTACTGCTACATTTTTCGCGTTTCCCTATGCGCCTATGCGCCCCGCGGCTGCCGAAGGCCTGTAAACAACACCGCCTGACTCTGTTAACATTTCCAATTGCTCATTGAATATAATTACATCCCGTTTGCTTTAATACGCCGTTCACTTTTTCGGTTTGTTGACTGTTTTGATAGTGCATTATTATTAATTAAGTTGCTCTACCAGCGGTGAAACAGTGCATTCATTGTATTGCAACAATGCGTCAATTTTGCATTCAAGACGCTGCTCATTCACTCTATACCTTTTGAAGCCTGATTCATTATTGTCTCTCCAGCTTTGTCGTGGCTCGTATAATGGTCTTTCACTTTCCGGTTTTTCATCTTCGACCAACTACTGGCCGCTATCTATTTTACCCTTTCCAACCACGTGCTCTCATTGTCTTATAATCTATGCAACCTTATTAATTATCTTCGTTTAATATATTCAGCGTTGCTTTGATTAACTCCGTCTCGTTATTATATAATCTTATACATGCTTAACTTTTATTGCTTTTAAACATTATGCATTATGGCCACTTCAATCTGACATTAATAATACGAAGCTCAAAGTCCTGTAAATCATAAATTAAGATTTTTGTTTTAATGCCGCTGTTTTACCATACTTCTATACATCCGAATGAACAATACCGTACTGTTTTTATAAGAATAATTGCTCTTTACTGTATTACCCTTTTACTTTATATATAATTTTAATGTATTTAATCAAATTATTACATACTGATAATCACAAAGTTATATTTTATTTTGCTAATTTTAATCCCTGCAAATTCTCAATTATTATAACGCCATATTTCCTACCATTTTTCAATAAATCAAGATAATCAGCTTTTGCCGGTAAACAAATTATACCAGTAAATACTCTTCCAACGATACACTCTTTTATGAATCTAATAACGCATTTTGAATCTCAATTGAATAAGAGAGCTCATAGCGCTTTGCCTTATTTCAATCTATCCTAGTTCTCCAATGATTCTGATTTGTTGTTTCCTACTCGTGTTCTTTTATAATAGTTAATATGATAATTTGTATTACTATTATTAATATTCAATCGAAATCGATATTTATGTTATTATATTCTTTAGTTTAATGATATTTACTTATGAACCCCACGTAATGTAATTTTAATAAGAAAAAATTTGAATAAGGAGCTTTTTTACGAATACTAATTCCAAGGTAATAATGATCAGATCTCGTTCTCTAAATTGTATATAAAATTTATAAAATTCACGCAAGAGCTTCAAGCTATTCTATATTATTTTATAGAATTCTATAACATTTTATTTAATTGTGATCAAAAGTGTCGGTCAAATTGGCATCAATAATGATTTAGTCGTGCTTTAAACAAATAATTTCACTTTTATTGTATCTGAGTAAGGTTTTTGTATACTCTCATAAATATAAAAGAACTTTTAAAGAGACGTTTTGCTTGAGAAAATATAAGATACCCCAAGAAATATTTTAAAACTAATGCTTTTTAAAACATACTTCGATGCTAATTTTATAATTACATTGAGGACATAGTCTATCGCGGATAAATTTTATACGTGTACTGTATAATACGGTAATATATAATATCGAATCGAAAGTTTCGTTTATTATTTAAAAATGCCGCTTTAACGAAATATTAGACTGAGTCATTCTAACTGAATTTCATATAGGAGACGAAGGATTGTAATGTTCTCAATATTCTACAGGCGAGTCCGGTCTTGGCAAATCCACCATGATAAATTCCCTGTTCCTCACGGATATCTACAGCGCAGAATTTCCGGGACCCAGCTTAAGGATGAAAAAGACCGTTGCTGTGGAAACGAACAAAGTACTGCTTAAGGAGAACGGGGTGAATCTTACGCTCACCATCGTCGATACGCCAGGGTTTGGCGACGCTGTGGACAATAGCAATTGGTACGTAACTCCATTGTCAGACGCCGACAATTAATTCTTCACTTTCAATCCTCTTCTCGTCCTTCTTTACATCTATCCCTTTGATCAGTTTCTCCTCCCCCCATCCACTTGACCGCCCCATCGCCACTATCGTCGCACCTCTTTCCATGTTGCTTTGCACTAGAAGATTCCCTTTTACGATCATGACGCGTTTGTCAGCCGCTAAATTAACGTATCGGCACCGATTCGATCGCCAGCGATTAAAGAAACATCGTAGATATCATTTTCGGGAAACTTTTCCCCGGCCAATGAAGTTTGCAGGCGAGCTTGTATGCCTAATACACTATAAAAAGTTATTTATCATTGTTATCATAGCCATGTTAATCTCGCAATGGATAAAGAATGGAGTGCATATATTTACTTTATCGGAATTAAATCGAGTAACTGACCCTTTTAAAGACGAACGTCGCATTTTTTGGAATAATTGGGTTTTCAATTTGCTCTATTTTTACCCGGAAGGAACAATTTTTTGAATAACGTACCAGGGTAATTTCGATAGTCAGTCACTGGCACATTAAACTCATCCAATTTATTCTATTAAAAATTCAGATTCGCTGCAAGTTCAACACGATAGATCTATACTAACTTACTCTAAACTCCGAGCTAACGGTTCGTAATGAAAAATCGACCGAAGATTCATCGGATTTTCTCAACTGCCTTTTCTCGCTGCTGCAGCCCTTGACAAGCCGCAAAATTAATAGTTTCCTTGCAATTTCAGCTGGGAGTCCGTAATTCAGTACATCGAGAGTAAGTACGAGGAGTTCCTGAACGCGGAGTCGCGGGTGGTGAGACGCCAGATACCCGACAGCCGCGTTCACTGCTGTCTATACTTCGTCACGCCTTCAGGCCACGGTCTCAAGCCTCTCGACGTCGAGTTCATGTATCGGCTTCACGATAAAGTCAACATCATCCCCGTGATTGCCAAAGCCGACACCATGACACCCGAAGAGTGTGTCTATTTTAAGAAAAGAGTACGTACGGAGGCAAGCCCTGGCCAGGCAGGGCTTACGGCTCTTATGGAAGAGAAAATCCTACTCTCGATGATCGCTTTTTGTCTTTCGCAGAGAGCCTCTTTTATGAAATGCAATGGTCGAGATGTCTCGCGTATTATAATTGCATATTTATAAATATCTCTAACACAGGATTGCGCGCTTTTCGTTTAGTTTATAATATTTAATGCGTGATTTGTTGTTAAAGAAGTTTCTTATCTATTTCGCATACATAATACCGCGGAGATGCTTATGATGATACCTTTAATTAAGTAATTATTTATAAATTTGCATGATTGATATATTTTAAATTTTATATTTACTCTTAAGTGACTTTCTTTCGGAACATATGGACCTTTTGGTCTTAAAAGAAATAATATACAACGCTAAAAATAGAGTGAATGGCTTTATAATAACTTGAAAAATAATAGTGTTTTTCAATATTAATATTATTGCGTACTCAAATAAAAAAAAATTAATTTAAGTTAATTTTCTCAAGTTCATACCTTTTCAAGGCACTTTGGTATTCAACAATTACTGTATTTAGAAATCAAAATTAGAAAAATGAATCACGAAAAATTAGTATTTCTATAGTATATAAGTTATTGGTTTTGCACAATGCACATAAAAATTACTAACGAAATTTTACATATTTACTGTGGGATTGGAAAATATAAGTTTAATATTTTTATTGCAATTCTTGAGGCTTAAAGCTTATAGTTGGGGGTCCTTTAATGACCACAAAAACTGCATTTGATAATTAGCCAAGCGAATTAATTAATAAACTCTTTTTAAATAAAATCTTTATACAGCCTTTAGATAGCTAACAATATCTAAAGTTTCTAGTGAACATTGCTTGTGGTACTAAATTATTATACAGTTATCTAATTATCTATTAGTTATCGTATTGCAATTAAGGTAAATAAATGACGTTTAAAACGAGTTTATAGTTTTTAGGATACATTTATTTTTACTCTCTGTAAGCATTTGATTATAATTTAAACGAACAATGTGTAAAATTATAAATTAACTATAAAATTTCTGGCGACTAATAAAAAATGATCTGATATTAAAAGATAACACAGAATAATTAATTTTCAAATGTTATTAAGTCGTATGTAACTGATACCAACAGTTTAAAGCTAACACTCATTATTAATATTTACTATGAGTACCATATATTAAGTATAACAGATTTTTCAAATATCAATAAATAGTATGAATTTGCACATTGCATATCATGAATGAAGAATAAAGCTGAGTTTATATTAATAAAGTATTATTTTTAGATATTAAACGAGATAGCTCAGCACAATATAAAAATATACGAGTTTCCGGAAGCAGAAGATGACGAAGAAAATAAAATGCACAAAATACTAAGGGAAAGGGTTCCTTTTGCAATTGTCGGAGCAAACACAGTTATTGATATAGATGGGAAAAAAGTACGTGGTAGAAAATATCCGTGGGGGGTAGTAGAAGGTTTGTATTTTGTTTAATTTAAGCATTTAAGCGTTAAATTTAAACATTAGATAAAAACATGATTTCTGAATTTTATTTTTAATTTGTTAATAATACTATTAAATTTTTAATTCTTAGCGATTGAGCTTTAAGTTAATTATATGTATACATTATTTATGAGAATTTTTAATAACATCGCATCAACAAATTACCAATTTTTTAATATTTTGCATTGCCTTTTAGTGGAGAATTTGGAACATAATGATTTTATTGCACTACGGAACATGATTGTTCGCACACATTTGCAAGATTTAAAGGACGTGACGAATAATGTACACTACGAGAACTTTCGATGTCGAACCCTCGCAGGACTTAGTGTCGACGGCAAGCCTACAAGAGTATCTAATAAGTGAGTATATGTATTATTGAGTCAAAATCTTAAAAAGAACATATTGCACTATTCGCATAACATTTAGAGCAGATAGAAGTTTCAATAATTATCACCATGGCAATCAATTTGAAAAAATGTTCAATATTTATTATTTCTGTATTAGTACAGCATAAAGGTAGATAATGTATTTACATTATTGCTTAATTTAATCATTAAACTCACCCCGAAAAAAAATAATATGTTGCTTTTATTGCCGATATTTGTTCTTAATATTATTTGATTAAACGAGTGAAGCTGGAGGAAAAAGCTTGTGCATGCAAACTGATCAGAAGAAAATAAAACTTTATTATTATAATATTTCGAGTGTTTGGTTATTATTTTCTTTACTAAAGAAATCAGTTGTTTTCTGTTAGTTATTAAATCGCTATTCAATGCTAACATAAATTGATGAGATTCTAATGAAAATTTCACATTGGTCAGTTTATGCCCTCCTGGAGTGATGAACAGTTTCATGATGGTTTGGTAAGTTAATTAAGGCTAAAATCCTATAATACAGTTTTGTGTGCACAAGTCTTGTATTATGTATTTGATAGTACTAGATGAATCTTGTGTAGTTTATGCCGGATTTCCCACTGATCTATAATTAATTAACTGGCATTAAACGTTTTTCTTACCTTTATTTATATTACTCTTCGTTCTTGTTGTCAGTTTCCAGTACAAATTTAGAATCTGCACGATTATTATGATATCAACGTACCGAGAAAAAAACATTTTTCATTGATACCATAATCAAAGTGAAAGCACGAAAATATTTTTGTTTATTTTCTTTTTTATCATAAACGCATAGATTGTAATAATTATTTCCACTATATCATAGTTGTAAGTTATTTTAAGTTAGTTTAAATTACCGCATCTTTAATTTATAGCTTCTTAGACAATCAAAGCTTAAAACAGATCAAAAGATGTATTGTTAATGTATAATTGATTAAACAATATTTAAAATTTTTATAGTAACTTGTCTTCATTGAATTTTGTAGGAATCCTTTGGCGCAACTTGAAGAAGAAAAAAGAGAGCATGATAACAAAATGAAGAAAATGGAAGTTGAAATGGAGCAAGTGTTTGAAATGAAAGTTCGAGAAAAGAAACAGAAGCTCAAAGATTTGGAAACAGATGTAAGTTTCTACATAAATTATAAAGTAAAAAAAAAAACAATCATAATATTTGTTAAATCTAAAATACGCAAGTGAAATTAGGAAACGTATTCATAGACTGTGGTCTCCTTGAGTATTAATTTAAATTTTTTATAAATTGATGAATTTAATTTTTTTTTTAGTTGACTTCATTTAAACGTATATTTATACTTTTAAATACTGTATACAAATTCATGCAATTCGTAGAATATAAATAATCCATATAATTTCCAATAAAGATATGGGTACTACTTACTTTGTTGCAATTTTAATGCAATTAAGTTTTACACTTTCATTAGTATTATTCTGCTTCATCACTAAAAATTGTCACATAAATGTTAAAAAAATACATAATCTTGGATTTAATAGGCATTAATTAATTATAAAATTAATATTAATCATTATTATTAATAGCTTCAACGGAGAAATGATCAGATGCGGCGCTCCTTGGAACAGCAAGCAAAGGAACTTGAAGAAAAGAGGCGAGCATTCGAAGCGGAAAGGTCATCATGGGAACAACAGACTGGACACACTATTGAGGAATTGCGTCGGCGAAGTCTTGAAGCCAATTCAAAAGAGTGAGTAGATATTTTTCTTCGTTTATTATTTATTGTATTTTCTAGTACTTTCCTTTCTATTGGTGATGGTCAAAGTTTTTCTGAAAACCTACTCTGAGTACTTTTGAAAAGGAATGAAAACTTTATAAATTCATTACTTTCATAAAGAGTCATTCCTTTTCACTTTTCTTTTGTACATTGTACTATATCTACTTATTAATTTTAATATGAAAGAGGTATAGACTGTTTTAATCAAAGGAAATTACTAATAATTAATAAACTACAGCAATTAGAGCGTAAGTGCCATTGTAGGCTTTTATAGGTAATATTATAGAAAATAGTAAGTAAAGATTTTTATTTTGCCCTTTTAATTTTTGTAATAACCATTCATGCTTCATTACGTTTAGCATTTTTTTTAAGCAGCTTAAGCTTGTAATTTACATTGCAAACATTCAATATTTTACATACATACATAACATATATTTAAGTCATAGTAATTGCTTATTTTTAATAACTTTTTAAATAGTTAATTTTTTATCATAACAATTTTATTATAATTTGTAAATGTCCGATTAATATTAAAATTTATAAGGCAACATTTTTATAATTTTGTATTAAGTAGTTTACAACAAAATATTATTTCAATTATCCTTTTCAAAAGCATGCCTCAGATGTTTTCATTTTTTAAAAAAATTTCTGAATGTATGTCCAACGGTTTTTCTCCTTTGTTAAATTAATTAAATTCCATATATTAAAGATGGGTCTTGAATTATTATTTTATGCATTTTTCAAAGTAGAGGCTGATTTCTAAAAATAAGGCTATACAACTGTAATCTTTATACATCTTAATATACTTATACTTATTTGCAAAGTCTCAACAATAAACTTTTGTATATATATATATTAATTTTTTATATATTTTATATATAATATTATAATAAGTTTTTTACATTGTATGTAATTCTGATTAGACGTAAAAAAATAGTTCTCAATAAAATGATTTTAAAAAGTAAAGTAAATTAAAATTATGAATTTGTTATTATAAACATTTATTACCTATATACATGGTACTGTTATTTTGTTTTGTTTATTATAAGTTAAAACAAAAGATTTATTGTAAATTCAAATATGCTATAATTAACTTACAATTTATTGGATAACCTAATTAATATACCACGCATAGATTTTTTAATATTAACTTGTTGTGACAGTGGATAATCCATTACATACATTTTTTACAATTATAAGTATATCATTAAAGGATTTTGTCTGCAAATAAAATTTGAAATTACCTTCGAGATAAAATATCCAAAGCATACATACGTATGATGAATGTTTGACAGTGTAGCTGTATAGCCTTGAAAGAGAGATAAAAAGAACAAGTTACGATTTGTAGATTATTTGAGATTTTAGTTGAATGAGCCTAGTGATTATATATGAAGGAATGCGACAAAATGCTTGCGTCTCTTCTCATCTTTTAAAATACTTCCTATATCTACTTACATGTCCGCCTGTTTGTTGTGTGTATACGAAAAAATATCGGGGTGTCCCTGATTTAGGACGGGATCCGTGTCGTCCGAGGGCTCCGGAGGTGGCGGGGGTACGTTGCGGGGTGCTCGTGGCATAGGGAATCTTCTGCGCCGGCACACCAGTTTCAAATCGCCTCAGGAGAATCCGACCCCGATACAGCAGCTTGTCATACAGCATCCCGAGCACCCTTAGTAGGAACAATTAAGCTGATTTGAGCGAGCGAGCGAGTGAGCAAGAAATACAGTGATCGAGATAAAAAGATGGAGAGAAAAAGAGAGAGAGAGAGAGAGAGAGAGAGAGAGAGAGAGAGAGATAACGCGTGTGAGATGGAGAAGGATTACATATTAAATAAAATCACGAAGACTCCGTTTTTCAACAGTCAAATTGGATCGTCGTTTATTTGATTTTTTTCTTTTCATTAGTTTTTCTTATCTTTCTAAAAATACCGATTATCGGACAAAGTTGATTCTTAAAAAAATGTCACTATGTTAACGGTATGTTACATGAATTTTTAAAGATAATATAAAGTCTTGATTATCTTCCTGACCATTGTTTAATGCAGCTCAAATATTAATAATAATAATAATAATAATAATAATAATAATAAAAATAATAAAAATAATAAAAATAAAAATATTAATAATCATCATAGTAGTAATAATTATTTTTTGTACATTTCATTGTAATTTTATTAGTTGATTAAAAGAATATATCTCTAATATTTTGTCAATACTTCGATGTAAACATGTTTATGATTATCTTTTCCGATCTGAAAGAAAACGCGGCGAAAACTTGTCATTTTTTCAATTGTTAAACATTTTTTTTTATAACAATCTATTTTATATAACATTACTTCATACCTACTGAGCATTCATGTCATTTAGATTTTTTTTTGTTTAACAGACTATTTTTTTATAATAAAATTATTTGTAAAATGACGCCATAATAGATATAATAAGAAATGCCATAAGATTTAACTTACAATTTTTACATTATATTAAATGGAATGTGAAAGTTTTCAAAAGTAAATAGTCGTATGTGTTTTTATTAAATACGAAATAATAGATAAAAGTAAGATTAAATTTTTTTAAGTACATAAATGATAAGTATTATCAACTAGATTTCTATAAAATTAACTTTCATATTCCTTTAACAAGCTTCCTTAAAAAACTTGTCAATGAAAAAAATAAAAAACTTTTTTATTTGAAAATGTGCGTGTGTATCAGTAATTTTTCGAATTGGTCTTCTGAATAAATCATATCTGCCATTGTTCGGACGACACTAGTGTAAAAAACCTAATTTAGATTGTAGACAGACACTATGGTTTTCAGAATCAAGAAGTATTTTGTCATATTTTTTAATACGATGAAGTAGTTTAAGCTCTTGAGTGCTACTAAAATAATTAAATGAAAAACAAAAATCACAAAGAATGTAAAGAGACAAAGGCGCTTTTAATATTTAACTAATAAATAATTCTTTGTTAGTCAAGATCTATTTAAATTCTACAGCGTGAATTTATTTAAGCGTTTATATGCGGCGTGACTTAATTAGTGACTTCATGAAAGTTAGGATACATAAATAAATATATATAAATAAACATAAATTATATATCTGCATTAAGACAACAATCGCAGATGCTTACATTTATTGTAAACTTCGTTATAAACTATCTGCTTGGCCAATTAAAACAAAACTACTTAAGTTAGCGACTATAGCAATAATATTTTTAATTATAAATAATCGTAAAGCGGACCGTTTTTGACAATGATTGAAAAAAATATTGAAAAAATAAATATATATATATAGACAGATGATTCATGGATGATGTTTAAATGCAATTAATTTTCTAATTTAAGTACAAATAATCTTTTTGGCAATTAAATTTAATGCTTTAAATTGATAAAACGACTAACCTTTATAAATGTTTTGCTATACACATATTGCTAAACAAGCTTACTCATGTTTAATATCAAAAATAGTAATCTAGAAAGAAAATGTTTTGTAACCTACGCTTATTTTTGGTAGAAAATAAAATGTAAAAAGAAAAAAAATGAAATTCAGCGTCGTCTTTTAAGCTCATTACGAAGTGAAAGAGATGCAAAAGAGATGCAAAATAAATACACATCCATTTACTTACAGTATTGTTCTGTGGCTGGTATGTAGCTTGTTATACTGGCCAGTGAAAAAAGATGTACATTTTTTTCAAAGCATGTTCACTATGTCCATTCAAATGTATTGGCATGTTTTTTTTATCCTAAGAATCTATTCAAAACGTTAACTACAACCTATTAGTGACTGAGTACACAGTTACAAATTCAGGTCAAGTTTTTTACAGCACTGTGATTTTCAAAAGGATCATTTCTAATATGTAATGATGACTACGGGACGATACAGTGTATACTTACACAATGTCATATGAGATGTACATTTATTATTTGTGAAATCCTTACATCTCATGTCCTCATTTTTCAACATCTGTAACTATGTGGTAAAGGTGGGCTTCCGTGGTAGTTAGATTTTTGTATATTGGGTGTTTCTTGAGTATGTTACTGACAAATTTTTTCTTCTCAATGTAATTTTAATTCAATAAAATTATATAAATTATCTATAAGTCATTAATCTTATATAATTTCATTTCGATTGCTATATTTTTTATGTAGAAATTGATTAAAGTAATATACAACAGGGATGATATATTTATTATCCATTTCTATCTAAATAGTAGATGAATTTTGGTAGTAAATGCTAACATGTATATTAGAATATGACATACATTTGTTGTTGCATATATGTATTGAAATAACTAAGCGATTAAAATATTGATTTACAAACTTTCATATTTTGTCGTGAAATATTTGTCGTAAGTATGCTTTTTTATTTTATTCTTAAATTACTGTTGAATCAACATTTACGCAATGTTACAAGAAATCAATGATATATCAATCATTTACACGAGACAAAAATACAATTTTATTAACTAAGGCTTATTGTTCATGTATATATTAATTATTATTTGTGCTAACAGAAATTGTTCATAATTGACAATTATCATGTTAACAAGTCGCTAAAACGAATTCGCTACCCGCAAGGGAAGTTTCATGTAACGATTGCAATAACAATGCTTAGCATTAATCCCTGCTCTGCTAACTTAATTTATTGTTTTTACCATATTTCATTTACTCTAATAGCATGGCGTGCTGCCATCTAAGGTGATTAATGTAATTGCTGGATCGCAAAATCAAAACTTATCACTTAATTAAGTAACTAATACTTAAGCATAGTCATCTGCAAGCAACATCGATCTTCGTATTCGTTTATTAACGAACACTGAATTATGTGCATTTTAACGTATAATTTGAAAAAAAGAGAAATAGAATATTCTTTTATGAGTCATTATTGTCGACACTTGACAAAAAAATTGCTTATACTTGCCTGGTCACCAATTTCTTTTATTTTCATGTGTTACATTCATGAATTATACCTCCTACTTTTTGCATAATTTTCTTTTTAAAATACAGAAAGTTTTAGAATGTAAATTATTCGGTTATATTTAACAAAAAAAGAGATAATTCATATAAACTTTAACTAATCAATGTTGTAAAAATTTTGATTTCCTATAATATAAAAAAAAAAATATTTTTCAGAATATTTTTTCTATGTTTCTACTTTAAAATATTTTGGAAAGTAAAACAGAAAAGAAATTTTGATTTTGTAACACTTTGAACATACCTCAAATATGACTGCTGAGGCTTTAAATCGTTTAATTAGTAAGAATTTCTGGTGAAATAAAATCAGCTGAAATTTACGAAGGTAGAAGAAAGCAAAGTGCCAATTAGATCGGCAATATTTCGTTTTTTTTTATATTTTACACGCTGGTTTTTTCCTCTTTCAGAGCCGTCGATGGCAAGGACAAGAAATACAAAAAGAAGGGACTCTTCTAAAGCATCTCTAATCTGCATAATACAGTCAAAGAGCCAAAGCGGTTAGTTTGATAAAAAAAAACAGGGAGATAAACAAAAAAGGAGTAACTGATAAAAAAAGTTTTTCAAAAATCCAAAAGCCTTTACGTGCGCGCAAAATTAAATAGCCATAATTGTAGCCCATCGCGAGAGTAAAATTTTAAACAGAATATATAAGCGAAGACTTATTGTCGATTTGTCGTGCATGTACGAAAAGGAAGACATTCATCTCGCATTTCAACGTCGTTCAATTTTTTACATATAATTATAAATAAATGTGGTTGATTCGATGATAATTTAATGCAGTTGTATGCGTGTATTTTGTATGTGTGAGTGTGAGTATGTGCGTGCGCGTGTGTGCGAGAGAGAGAGAGAGAAAGAGAGATGGCATTAGATCAAGAAGTTTTGGAGTTTTGTACTCTCTTTCTCTCTTGTACTGCCGACGTCGATATTCGAGAAGTTACTGAACCGAGAAAAAGGAGAAAATAATATTGTAGATTAATACGAATGTGTAAAAGTGGCCAAGTCTATGTATGAAATTAAATTAATTAAGATAGTTAAAAAGACGTAGAAAGAGAGAAAAGAATAGAGAAATTGCTTGACATCATAGTCCATCGAACGATATTCTGTGACGATTAAAATGCTTGTGTAGTATTTTGTCAGTGTATGGTGTGCGTGCGTAACGGTAGTCGTATCGTGTACAATATTTTTTTACTTTCCTATTATTTACGTGTTTGCGTTTTACATGAAAATTCAATTAACAAGACTCGCGAATATTTAAAGCTTTCGTAAGATGTAATCATAAAGTGAACGTGAATTCGAACCTGAAATTATTCTAAAAGGTCACTAACTGTTTTTAATGCGTTGTCTTAATCTAAATTCAATAACAGCACTTAACTTCAAATATAAATTTGGGAAATATAAAAAAGGAGATTACCGATATATGTTATATCTTAATAAATTAATAAAAACGCTCGTCTAATGGGTACTATGTATTTCAAGGATTTTTTAAATCGTGACAATCAAATATACCAGCCAATGTATGAAAAAAAATGTATTATCACCAAGTGAAAAATTACCAAGATTAGGTGAATTTTGAATACAGGCAAGCTTCGTTCGTGTTTGGACTGCAATTAATTGCCAATGAGATTTTCATTATTTTTGTCAGAAATTTATGATTCTTCTCAGAGAATCTGTATACAATATTTTTCCATCATGATTCATTATTCATTGTTTTGCTTTCGATTGTAATATGTAACGATATACATATTAATTTTACATATTTAAATGCCAAGTATTAGTCAGCTTAATGCAATGAACCCAAACGGACTTTTAACCCCGGTATTTTGACAATAAGAAAAATTAAGTCTCACAAGTATACAACGTATCTGTTAACTATTGCACGGTGGTTCAATTATTTAAATATTTTCATTTGTGTTTTATTATAATGTCATATTAAAACAATATTATCAGATGATATTCTCATGATGAATAAATTGATTTTAGCAACCTAATACAATTAGTTTTTAAATTTATCGCTTTGTTGATCGCAGAATATATTTTTTTAAGACGTAGATTAATATTTTTACAATAGAGGGAAATTTTTATCTTAGGAAAATAACTATCTTTTATGTTTATTTATTTTATTGTAATATGTATCCTTTTAATCAAATTAAAGAAGCCCAGGCTAAAATAAAATGAATGCAGTAAATTTCTGAATCAATTATTGTGTGTATGACAGACTGTTTCTTTGAATGAAGTCAAATATCTATGCTACTTTTGTAGGTTTTTGTTAATTTTAACAGTTTTTTTTAATGAATTTTCTCTCTTAATAGTAACGTTTTTTCATTGAGAATGAATCACTTTATTCGAGTATACAATAATTTAAACAGGTGAAGTGTGCAATAAATACAAATAATTAAAAGTTTAAAATCAAAAAATTGTGTGCATGAATCTTAAATTTTAAACTTCAATTTTCTCAAAAGCTATTTTATTTTTATTCAATATTTCAATAAAACAATTTTTTCTCAGGATTTTAAATTTTTCTGAGGAATTTATTCAAGTACTAATCTTTGGTAGAAAAATGAAGCTTTTAACTTTAACTAATATTTTTCATCAATAATATATTGCAGCATAAAGATTTTATTAAAATGAAGAAACATCTTTTTGTAGATACAGATTTAAAGAGATTGTATTAACTATTTATTAAATACATACTTTTTATTTAGGTAATATTTACTTGACGTACATATAATGAATGTCAAAGTTACTTATAATATATAAAGCTTATCAAAGCCTCGCGTCTTTTTCATTAGGATTATTCGCATTACCTTCTCATGCAGAAAATTGTAAATGATAGTAAATTACGTACCAGACCTTTACAAAACATAATTGCATCATTCTTAACAGAAAGTTTCTTTTTTTGTTAGTTTAGAATGCATAATATTTCAAGCGAGCCGGATTCATCATCTTTTTATTTTTTTCAAGATTGTTTTTTTAATTATCTTTCACATGGAAGCATATATTGTAGAAAAATAGTACGCAGTATCTCAATGTCAGAGCCAAATATTTTATAATTAAAAATTATTGCTCATTAACCACTGCCTTGTTTATTCTGTGCTTCCCAATACTTTCAGCAAGAAAATAATTTTTAATCCACTAGCTATAAAAATGCTGTGCATTGATAATGTCAATAGTAAGAAATGGAAAGCAAATTCCTTACAATATCTATAGAGGTTTATAAATGATAATTTTCGCAACATTAGTGCTAGTTGTCGTTTGAAATAATCGTGAATACAAACCTTTCTGAAAATTTTCAATCAGCAACTGATAAATTATAAATGACAAATGTTTTTGACAAAAACTCTAAACAAATCCACTTCCATATTGCAGTTATAGTTAAGCATATTTATGCTTTAATTGAGCTCTTTTAAATGCTTATATCTTTCTTTATTTATTTCTTTGATACTAAGATATTCTTTATTTATTTCTTTGATACGAACTTTTTTACTAAATATGAAACTCATTATCTTCATATTGCAGTAACTATATTATTATCCTATCTAGTACAATTTATTACATCAGTCAGTTATACATACATGTTCACTTATAATTAACTTTTGATAGCAATTTTATAGTTGATTTTAATTTTTTAAATAATAAAGGCATTAATATTAAATTATATTAAAGCGTAAAAACAATGCTAAACACAAGACAACGAACATTAAAAAGTCGATTGATGATTTTTTAATGTGCTTTTATGCCGTCATTTATTCTGCTTAAGACTCAATTCTCTTAAGAAGATTTTATTTCAATTACAGACTGTAAGCACTGCGGACTGACAAAAATTATTTATTAATTTATTGGCAGTATATTTAGCAATATTAAATAGATATTGTGCTCAACTTATTGGCAGAAACGTATCTCTTGATAAAATTTGAAAGTTGAATAGCTTAAAGCGTTTTTGAGCATTAAAAATTCTCACCTTCATCGACTTTTATGACTTATATATATATATATTTTTTTTTAATCAAGTCAAAAGATCCCGAATATACGTATGGCGTTGTAATTATAATTTATGAAGATGTCATATTTAAAAGATCCGTTACCAATTCATTCTCAAATTTTTAGTAAGTCCATTCGGTCAGTGCACAAAGGCTCGAATACCAAATGAGCAGGTATTTAACTTAAGCTTAACTAAGATATTAAAACAAATAGTTTTTCAAATATTGCAGTGAACTAAGCCAATAAATTTAGCCGTACATTTTACCCATAATAATGCGATACAATTTGATATGGAGTATGGTAAGGCTTTAAGTCAACTCGAGATATTTTTTGTGCTGAACAAGTCGTGATTCCTCAACGACGTACTTGGATCTTTGGCTAGTCGATATAATGCTGCTACTTGCAAAATCAATAAAGCAGAATCACACCGTCGAAGGGCTTTTTAAAGATCTAACAATCGTGATGATTTATTGCAAAATCTAATATTTACTACAATACAACTCGGTATGTAAAATAGCAATGTCTTCAAATTAAATCTTATGCGACATCATGAAGCTGCATATAAAGTGCCATTCTCTTTTCAATTAAAGAAAAAGAAACTCATTAAAGAAAAAGTTGAGATGCCTGGTTATGTTAAGTGAGTGAATGAACCTGTTTCACAGAAACGCCGGAATTTAGGAGACACTCCTCTTGTTTCTCATCTCTTTCAGTCGGCAATATTTGGACAGAAACCGGTTTATTTCAGCCACTTTTACCATTTGAAAGCTTCTACAATGAAACAGAAAAGAATTTGGATACTTCCAATGGAATACTGTAAATCCTTGCTCTCCTTAAAATTTCATAATTCGTTTTCAGCTAAATTTGATGCTCAACGGCTGTCATTTTTATACTTCTTATTCATTGTCGCGAGTGAATGAAGAATCATCACAGAAGAAAATGGTACATGATTTATTTTTCTTATAATTTCTTTTATTATTATATGAAATTGCGAAAAAGTCACATGCGTAAATATTTTTTATGGTAAATACAATGTACATTGTGATGCAATCACTTGGAATTTCACGGCGTTATTTTTGAAAATCAATTTATGGCGTGTTAAGCAATTTTTTCTTAATTAACTGTCATAATATCTAATTATAGATGCTGTATTTAAAACATTTTTTATCAGTATTGTTTTTTCAACTTTATTTTATTGTAGACAGAGTAACTTTTTATAACCGAATTTATATTATTTTATTTCATTTACTGGAATAATACCAGTTTACTCACATTTTAAAGGTAATGTATGAATTTTATTTCAAGATGAATGATTTTATTAGAATAATAGTTCTAATTAATATAATGTGACTGTTAATCATTGAGATACATATCGATAGATTCGATTACTCATGACGAGCATTTTTTGTGCGATAATGAAATGAAATTGGAATGAAGCGAAGTAAGAATTATGTAATTATGGATTGTATTAATGACAAAAAATTACGCAAACAAAAAGTATATTTATATATTTTTTACGTGACGCAGAAACTAATAGATATAATAAAGGTAAGACAATTATAAAATGACGTTTCTGTAGTTGCGCAATTTATTTTGCGATTAATAAACCGACTTGAAAGTCAATCGACTACGAAGAATAATTGTATTATAATTTATGTAATGTTTGTGTATTAAAATAAAAATCTTATGTCCATGTAACGATAGCTGACGTCTAGCTTTTTCTTTAAGTAAGTTCAGTGAACGACGTCTACAATTTTTCCCAAGATTGTGTACGCTTGTAAACTCGACCGAATATACAATGGAATATACGAAGTTTGTTTTATTTTTTATTTTTAATGTATAAGGTTTAAGAGATGAAGATTATGCAAAAATAAAAAACGAAGGGAAAACGGAGCTATTGCTGCCTATACTTGTGTAAACAACTTGTAATGAATAACACTCGATTGTAAGTACAATATCTACATACATTACGATTATGTATTCGATAAATTATCTATAAAAAGAGAAAAGAAAATAAAAGAAAAACTAATTTCGTTTTATTTATTTTTTGATTACCAAAAAAATCTTGTGCCTTAATTTCATATTCAACTTATTTCGAATATTATACTTAATACTAAAGTACATTTTAACTTAAACCTAGGAAAAATGTACATTTAATATTTTTAAAAGTAAAAATTATCTCTGCCTCATATTAAATACAGAATTTATGTATACTTATTTATTTACTTTTTATAGTTTTATAGTCTAGTTATATATAATATTATGTTAAAAAATTCTTAAGTATTCATCTTAGAAAGTATGACTTGTGATCATTTACAATTTAGATTTACATTAAACATTCCTGTTTTATTATAAAATAAAAATTTTATTATTTATTATTATAATTTTATTATAAAATTAAATATAAGAAATAAGTTAATACTTTGTAGCCCAATGATGAAATAGTTTGGAAATTACCAAAACCTACATTATACATCACCCATAATTTTTAAAAGAACACATGGGTTGAATTGCAATACCTCGTTTTATATTATTTAAGAATTTTATGAGTTAGAT
Source organism: Kradibia gibbosae (assembly GCA_018907135.1). NCBI lineage: Eukaryota > Metazoa > Arthropoda > Insecta > Hymenoptera > Agaonidae > Kradibia > Kradibia gibbosae. The sequence goes on from JACCHX010000001.1 coordinate 17,867,935, forward strand.
AAATTATAATTACAACTTTTATTTTGATTAGTTATCGAAAATTCTTACGTGTATTTCTAAAAGAATTATAGTTTATACTAAAAACATGAAATTAAGCAAATTTACAGCTTTATAAGTAATGCATGAGAGATTTGTATTCATTGCTCGATGAAAGTACAAAATTCGTTGTGTAAAACATTCTTATTCAGCAGTTAGTTCCGATAATTTTTAAATGGTCGCTATTTTACTATGAAAAATATTGACTTATTTCTTATGTATAATGTTTTGGTGACAAGAATCTCAAGTGTAAATGTCACCCTTAATTTCTAACATAACAAGTGTATTTACTCTAAATTAAAGTTTTCCATTACGATCTTATATCACTTTTGTACTAGTACAGTTTCATCGCTCTTACGTGCAATTAAAATTCTTTGAGCGACGATTCGTAATCGCATTTGTGTGACATTGAACGAATGGGAAAATACTTACACGTGACGAGGAGGCAATGCCGTGTGCGTAAATGACAGAGTGCGGGAATGGGTTTGCGGCGGGGAGGGGGAAGGGAAAGGGGGGGGGGAGAGAGAGAGAGGTAATAAGCGGTAAAGAGCAACTTCGATGGAATGTGAGGATCTCAATAAACGGCGTCTCAATGAAAGTTGTCTGTCTGGCCGACATTCACATATGCACGTGCTTATATGCTGCACCTACGTATACATACCGCATGTATATTGCTTTTCAGCTCTGAAATCCAGTGCGCTTATTTATCGAGTACATCGAGCAACGTTTTCTTCTCTCTTTTAGGATAGCCCAGCTCCACATAGTGCGTAGTTTGAAACGTGAGAGTGACTCTTTTCAATGGTTTGTTAATTGAATGTTGACAACGGATTGTCAATACTTTGAATATAGGGATTTATTGGCTTTAATTTGGTCATATTTAACTTGTCGATCTTTCTAATGAGTAACTCTAATAATTAAAGTCTTTCTAATAAGTTTTTAACTATCAGATTTCATACCATGTACATTCATAACAAAAGTAGTAGAATTGTCGGTCGGTAAACAATTTGATATTACGCAACTGAAACAGGATTTGAAATTCTGAAATTCTAGATTTAATGGTCAATCATTTAAAACAAATTTATTTTCTTTTATTTGCATGCACTTTAAATATACTGAACTTTAAGAAAAGCAATAATTCTGCTTCAAGCAAATTTCTATTAATTTTTAATTTTCTAACAGTTCTGTATTAAAATAAGCTTCGAAGAGTAGGAGAGATTTAAATTTCTGATACATTTACCTTCTTTTTCTTCTCTGTACACGTACATAACATACAAATCATAATTGTAAACAAAAGGATAGTCATAGGAAACCCGCGGCTGAGATTCCATTGACGTTTTTCGAAGTTAATAACAACAAATAGTAATAAAAATGAAACTTACTTGAATCACGAACTTTTATAATCACGTTTAAAACTTATGTAATATTTTTTTGTATATACATTATTGCAACACTTTTGTTGCAGACCAGAAAATTTAAAGTATTTTTAAATTTCAGTAAATATTGTAGAAAGTAAAATAAATTTCGAAAGTCAGAAAGAATATTTTTAATATACATTTTTAGAGATGGGAATAAGTTTATAAAGGAATAATTAAAAAATAAATTATAATTCAATTCACAATAGTTAATAGATTTGAGCTATTATTTATATACATAGAAAATAATTATAAAAAAAATTATTTATTACAAATTTTTTGTTATATACATTTTGGGTTCAAAAATAAAATTTTTTTCAAGATTTTATTTTTTCTGGTGAATATATATATATATATATATATATATATGTATATATATTTTAAATAAAAACGCGTGTTCATGCTTCGTATGTAACGATAAAATTCTTACTTGAATGAGAAGAAATATTTACAAATTCAATCGAGCTTGTGCTTAATATCATGGGATAAAAGGACATAACGTAATATTGTATGGAAATTCTTAAAACATCAAGTAGTGGTCAAATACGCGTGACTAAGCAATAAATTGTCAGAGTTATTGAGGAATAGAATAGTGATGAGTGGTGAAATTTCATTTTACATTACACACGTCATAAATTAGTATTAATCGTCATGTAACCAATTATTTTCTATTTAAAAGCGAAACTCTTAATGGTTTCGTGTGCTAAGTACCACAAATAGCTGCTCATTCCGCCGTCGTGCATGTTTCAAAATTCTGATGTTATAACGTTTCGGTAATTGATAGGAGATGGTTGAAAAAATACGCATGTAAGTAACTACAAGCGAAACTTTCATTTATAGCTTGAAGAAATATAGAAAAGATCGAGACTTTCTTTTTCGTTTAACTATGATTCCGTATAAAGTAAATATATAATGATATGCTTAATGAATATATCTTTTTCATTGCATCAATCATTCAATAAATATATTCAACATTTTGAAGTTCATATACTTGCTTGATTATTGTTCTCGCGAATTAAAGAAGACTTTATTGACATCAATCTGGTGGTTATACAACGCTATAAACGGGAGTCTAATTATTTATCGAATTTTGATCGCTTTCCACTCGGGATATTTTTTGAAGAAGTAAAAAAAATTTAATTACTGATAATTTCTTTGATTAAGATTATCTACAAATTTCTCTTTTTTTAAATACGCAGTATAAGTTTTCGAATCATATTTCGTAATCAAATAACATGTTGAGTAGAATAAAGGTCAATAATGCCTCAACTAATAATCTATTAAAGAATCAAGTTATAAAAATAATGTCATATTGAAATAATTCTTTTAAATCGAATTGAAGATTCTATATTTTTGAATACCTCACGAAATTTATTCAATTTAATCAGATTAACAACAATTCAATAAATACATTTTATATTTATAAAATAAAAAATATGTTATTTCAATTTAATAAAGAATTTTAGACATTATAAGAGTGTCACACTGAATAAATTAGTAACGTATTGTGTAGGGTGTTATAAAAATTAATATATTCAGTTCATTAGTTTTTTTTATTTATATTTTTTGGGTAAAATGAAACAAGTTAAACTGGTAAAAAAATTATTTTATGAATTTTTATTATTTGATATATTTTTATTGTAATTATGATTAATATGGAATGTGTATATGTATATAATTGCAAATTATTTCAGTCATGAATAATAATTGTTTCTAAAATTTTTAGTTTGTAAAAAATACTTAAAAATTAGTTACAATTATGAATTAAATTTGTGTTCTTAAGTTTTTTAAAGCATTATCAAAACTTAAGATCGTTTCGGCATAAACAGATATTTCTATTAATTTACAATTTAATATTTCCAAACGCATAAGTATTGCGAAAAAAAGTAACTAATACATACTTTAGGGAAAACGCATTAATTACTTTCAATTTTTTGTATTTAATTAATTAATATTGATTTGTAATAATATTATCATATAATTCAAATGGTCACGCGATAGTTTTAGTATTAATAGACTGTACTATAAGAAAATTCAATACAAGTCAATGTGAAAAGGTTTAATTTTAATATTTTAATGCCTACTGTATTTGCGTGAATTAATTTAATTGGATTACGAATGGACTGCATCTTCTTTTTTAGTGTTTATAATAAAGGATTTTAAATTTTATTTCGTATTATTTCAGTAATTTGCAAACATATAACTTTCAATGATTGGTGTAATAACTAATCTTGGATTCTCAATGGTTAACAAATAAAATAAGTATGACCCTAATTAATTTATTTAATAAACTTATCAATAACGTATTATATGACTTAGCTCAATTGTGAGAGATAGCTGGTAATTATAATTTAATTTAGCGCACTTTAATTTATGAGACATATAAGTCCTATTACATAAATTTTATCAGTGAGTACAACAATTCACAACAACCAAACGATAAATTTTCGTTTAATAAATTAGAAATATTATTTTCTACTTATTATTCATTATCTGTTAGTTTTAAAATAATTTAATTTTATTATCAATTTAGTAATTCTTTGTTATTAAAAAAATCTACCTGTCTTATTCATAATCTATAATATGTTTAAAATTTTACTGTTTATTATACTCTTTAACTTAGAATATCTTCAATCAAACACCTGAGTCAGAGGTTTTGTTTCTTTAAAGCCACCTAAAATAGATTACTTGCATTGCTCGTTCAAATATTTAACAGTACAAATAAGTAGAGCTTCTTTACAATAAAAATATTTTATCATTGAGGTTCGGAATATTGAAAAGTAAATTTTTATTTTTAATTTGTTAATGACAGATTATCAATATCGTGCAAACTTATGAATTTATATTTTTAGTAATTATGTTATTGGAAAATAGGTATTTACAGTTTTCGGGATCAGCACATTTATTTTTCCATAATTACGAATGGAACTGTTTATAATATATTTATAGAACACTGCATTAGTTGTTTTACTTTGTATGAACCTTATAAAATTATACTGTTATTTACGAATGTGACCTACTGCATACGTGATATATACTTCATATGCTAAATATTATTTATTATCAACAAGTAAGTGCTTTTAATTGTGAATATTTTATCTCAACAAGCATTAAAAATTAATAATGAAAGAGATAAATATTGTATCGTACGCATTGATGAAGTTTATAGCATAATAGGAGTACTTTATGGTTTTTTTTTTAAATTATTCTAGGCACATTAATATTATAATATTAATATTTTTGGTAAAAAAAATGTTTTCATTAAGAAGTAGAAAATAATCGTGAAAAATTCGAAGTAATAATTATTTAAAGTAAAAGAAAATTTATCTGCCTATGATTAAGTGTTTAAATATTTATACAAAAAAAATTAATACGCTTGTATATTACATGATTCCGAATGTTGTAAATTTTAAAATAAGAATGAAATTTATTATTTTACTTCAATGCTTAATTTACTACGTATTAATATTATGAGTACAGAGATGACGATAGAGTATAGCGTTATTTATTAATGTAATTATGTTGTAATGTAAAAAACAGCATACTTAATGTTTGTTAAAAAATGTTATACTTGTTTTAGATACTCTGAAATAGAAAAAAATTGATCAGGTTTTGAATGGATGACGAGCATTGCATAATTTTTAAGTAATCAAAGTTTTCGGTGAATTTATTACAGATTAGCTACAAGAATTTATAAAAAGAATCAAAAATAGAAAGACAACAATGCAAGCGCTTTATTTGGCTCATTGATTTTGAAAGGATAACACGAAACTTGATTTAAGCATATTAATAAACGTCTTAATTTTACCGTGCACTTACGCTTAGGTAAGTAAGGAAGCAATAATATCGATAGCTTCGTCATAACTATAGAATCCCTTTTCACGAATTTGAATTTTCAATGAATGCGGAGAAAGATTGGGAATATTGGGATAGTAAGATGGCCAGAAATTGGGGTGGGGTTATGGTTGGGTGGGGCGAGGAGGGGAGGCCTTAAACGAGTAGTCGAGCGGTCGAGCGAGAAGGACAGGTCTTGACGAATTCTCCTCCTCTGGCTTTTTTCTCTCCCTCTCGCCAACCCTGCAATAGCGCCGCCGCTGCGACCATTGGTCGTCGCTCATTTAATTCGAAAGACGCGGAGCTCGGATGCGACAGGACGGGAAACCTCGGCGAAGGCTTCTGAGCCGTTCGACTCGAGGCGAGGCAATAGCGTGCGGACCCTCGTCAGGAACACTCGCACCGCTCGAGAGAGTCGAGCAGACGCACCGAGTCCTCCGAGAGCTGCAGCGCCCAAAACAACAGCGAGGAAGAAAGTGAAATTCCGAAACCGGACTTTGCATTGCCGATTATCAGCGTCAACCCGTACGTGTATCCATACATACGTACGCCCATGTGCACCTGCATGTACACGCGTACTTGGGCATGTGCATACAGCCGTAGTTTTGCGTTTATGTATGTATAAAAATAAAGAGAAACATTCAGAGAGAAAGGTAGAGAAATAGAGAGAGAGAGAGAGAGAGAGAGAGATTGAGTACTATTTACACGTAAGAGTACGCGTGTGTGGATTCTCCCGGTTAGCCGAAAAAAGGAGAGTGCGCTTGAAGAGAGTAGAGAGGCTCTCTCACCTAGTGACCGTGATTTTCACTCAACTCTCGACGACGGAGGGAGAGAGTTTCACTTATAACCTCAATACGAACTTGTGCGCGCGCTGCTGTCGCTACGTTCCGGCTTCGCCCGTAGCCGCCACCGCCGCCGCCGACGCCGCTGCAGCTGCTCGTTCGAAGACGAGGCCCACAAGATACGTTTTGTAACTTCTTTTTAGACGAAGCCTTCCTTTCCTATCCCTTTACCCTCGCTCGCTCTCTTTCTCTATTTCTTTATTGCTCTCCTCGCGACATTACGTAAATCGCGCCGAGTCTCTTCTCTACGTTCTTCTTCTTGACACTTCTTGATTTTTTCATTTCTTTCTCAATCCTATCTTGCCCCTCGCTGCCTGACAATGATGTAACTGACTTAGTTGGCACTTTAATTACAAGTTCGCTTTTCAAGGAAAAAGAGTTACATCTCGCCGCAATTTTTCACTCGATATATTTACCGACTAGCCACCCATCGTACCCATCATGTGGCCTAAGGATGTCGGCATCAAGGCTATGGAAGTTTACTTCCCGGCCCAGTACGTTGAGCAAACGGAGCTGGAAAAATTTGACGGGGTCTCGGCAGGGAAATACACAATAGGCCTTGGACAATCGAGGATGGGCTTCTGCAATGATAGAGAGGACATAAATTCATTGTGCTTGACAGTTGTGCATCGACTTCTGGATAGATATAGCATTAAGCTAGAAAAAATCGGAAGACTGGAAGTTGGCACTGAGACGATATTGGATAAAAGTAAATCCGTTAAATCTTTTTTGATGCAGCTATTTGAGCCCTCTGGCAATACTGATTTGGAGGGCATCGATACGACCAATGCCTGTTACGGAGGAACCGCTGCTCTCTTTAACGCTATTTCCTGGATTGAGAGTAGCGCATGGGACGGACGACTTGCTATTGTTGTTGCTGCTGATAACGCCGTTTATGCCAATGGCACTGCTAGACCGACCGGAGGTGCTGGAGCTATTGCTATGCTGGTAGGTCCCGATGCACCTCTAGTTTTCGATCGTGGACTTCGTGCATCTTGTATGAGACATGCCTATGATTTTTACAAGCCAGATCTTCGTTCCGAGTATCCTGTTGTCGATGGCAAACTCTCCATTCAGTGTTACCTCAGTTCTTTAGATACCTGCTATCAAAGGTATTGTGAGAAAATAAAGACCAAGCAACCTGATCACGATGTAACTTTGAATGACTTTGATGCTGTACTTTTTCACTCGCCGTATTGTAAGCTTGTTCAAAAGTCATTTGCTAGATTAGCACTAGTTGATTTCTTGAATTCTTCGAAGAGTAAATCCATTGAAAACCATGTCGATTTACAAAAGTTTAGTAATGTTGCACTAGAGGATACATATTTTGACAGAGATGTAGAAAAAGCATTTATGGCATTGAGCAAGGAAGACTTTGAGAAAAAAACCAAGTCCAGCTTACTTATAGCTAATCAAGTAGGAAATATGTATACACCTTCTGTTTATTCTGGACTTATGTCACTTTTAATTGATAAGCCTATTAAGGATTTAGCTGGAAATAAAGTTGCAATATTTTCTTATGGATCTGGCCTTGCATCTAGTATGTATTCTCTGACAATAACAAATGATGTAACCGAAGATTCGCCTCTAGTAAGAATGGTTTCAAACCTATCTTATGTCAAGACTCAATTAGAAGCACGTCAAGAAATACATCCTGCAGAGTATACTAAAATCTTAGATTTAAGAGAAATGAATTGCCACACTGTACCATTTCAGCCTCAAAGCAGTATTGATAATATGTTTCCTGGTACATATTACCTTGTAAAAATTGATGAAATGTACAGAAGAACTTATAAAAGAATACCAAATTTAAAATAGATATATTTTTATAAATTAAGGAAAAACGTTTGTGAAACTCTTGTTTTTAAACTATTTATTCAAGCGAAAGAAATTTTTTTTACAAAATGTATTTAATACATTATCAATTGTTAATTTATGATTTAAAAAAATGCAACTTTATTCAAAACCATTCCAATTTAGTGAGGTTTTTAAAGTTCTTTTTTTATTACAATGGTAATAATAAAATTATTGCTATTATATTTATTTATAATTTCAAAAGTTTGGTTTTGATTGAGTTATCTTAAAAAATTAAGGTAATAATCCAAAAAAAAAAAAATATATATATTTATTTATATATAACTAATGATTTTTGATTAAAATTGAAAAAGTAATTTAATTACTTAATCATGAAATTATCTGTGTAATGTTTTGTGTTTTATCTAGTTTTATTTTCAGAAACGTTTTTTCTTAAGTGTAGTAAAAAAATTACTTAGTTGATTGTATATTATTGAATATTTGTAAACAAATTTCTTTTTTCATTGAGCTAAGCCGATTGCAGAAGAGCAAATTTGTTTATTTACATTTGTCAATTTTATACAGAAAATGTTTGTAACTAAATAGATAGAATAGCTATTTAAAGTTTTATAAACTTACTAAGCATATATAGAAAGATAGCATTTTAAAAGTGCCTTTAAGTGTCAATAATTAATAAAATACAAATTGTAAGTAAAATTTATTACTTGAAAAAGAAAAGTAATTGTTACCATCATTGTACATAGATGATGCTGAGACTAATAATTATGCTTATAAAAATTTTACATAATGAAATGGCAGTTATTGTACTATTGTCTTTATTCTTTCATCCATTACATGTTTATATTTTTGTTATAATAATGTGAAATGTTATTAATTGATTATTTATTTATATCAACAAGAATAATTAATTTATCATCAAATGTTATATAATTTTAATTTTTTTGAATAACTAATGTGTGAGTACTAAAAAAATCAATATACATTAGTAATTATTTACGTTGTATGAAAATTATTCAGTTTATAAGGACTATAATGACATATTTATGTATTTTTTGTATTTAAAATTAGTGGTGAAGGATTTTTTTTAAATTTTTTCTACTTACATATTAAATCCGAAATTATTAATAAATATTATTTCTTGTTATGTTTGTTTCATAATTATTTTGTCCAAACTATGATTTTCTTTAAGTAATCTGTGATAAAGATTTGTTAAATAAAACTAACTTATAACTATATTTATATTTGTACGAATAAATAAAAAGTATTCTAAGTTAAGTAATTTAAGCTTTGAATTTTATTTGTATTGTAATTTATTAGAGTATAATATCAAAAATACCTAAACATATTCAGGACTAATTTTTGTTATTAACAAATGACCATTGCTATAATAATATCAAAAGTCTTATAAATTGCTTTTTATACATAAATAAAATAACAAGTAACAATTTGGTTTCATATAAACATTCATAGAACACAAATATATAAAGTTCTTAATATATAGATTATGAAAATACAGTATAAAAAAAAATCCTTATTAAATTATGAATTTGCAAAACTCATAAGTGATTACATAATAATTCAGCTCATGGTAAGTACGATTACAATAATGTTTAGATGCATACTTAAATGCTAATAATTATGTAAATATGTTAGATTGTAAAACATTTAAAGCTTAATAATATATGCGATTCTTTAAAAAAGTGTCAGATCTATATTTACCATGTTTGTAAAAAAAATTACCATTTATTAAGGTCATTTAATTCCATATAATATAAGAACAATGCATATACATTATTTCATAAGTTATTAGATTCAAGGCAAAATTATAATTAGCATATAAAAAATGCATACTTTTGACTGGTATTATGCATTGGGAAGTATATTTTGCATTATGTGCTTCAATATATAGAATTAGAATAATTAAGTATAAAAAACATTAATATATTGCTTTTCTTTAAATACAACTGTGTAGTGACACTGCTTAGCTCAAGTAATAAGAAGGCACTGAGTATCCTAATTAAATCAGGTTACTGAGGTAAAGTTTTGAGATTTTTTAGTTAAATCTCATATAAATAGCTTTTAATATATAATTATTAATTTATCTAAATGTGCTCTTCTTTATATATATATTACCAAAACTCATTTTGATACAATGTAGCGATTTTGCTGTTTGAGTATGCATTAATTGTAATTAATTGTCTCTGATAGCATCATCAATTTTAAGCTACATTATAATAAACTAGATTAAGCATCTCAATTTGTCTGTAAGTTTTTTTTAAATTCATATAGCTATTGGTCAAATTAAATTAGAACAAAGCATGTCTATAAACGATTTTCAAAATCAGGTGATATAAAGATCTATAATATGTGTAAAGTACATTGTTATTTAGAAGAGCAGAGAATATGATGACTCACGATAATTTAAACGAACACAGTGAGCAAGTAGAAAGATTGCGCCCGTTGCCCAGTTTTACAATTTCACTTTCGTCTGTATTGACTTGACAATTTTCATGGCGTCTCTATTTTATAAAGGAAATATAATTAATAAATTATTTATCATATCACAACCATGTTTGAAAAGTAAATACATATGAGTAGAATATAATTATGAAAAACACAAAATGTATGTTTCATAAAAAATATTTTAAAATGTTTCAATGGATAATTCTGTATTACTTAATATACCTTTAATCCTGAGGCCAAACAGAAGAATATAGCATCGATATTGGTATTTTCTTTTGCAGATGTTTCGACATTTTGAAATACTTCAGGTAAGTATTGACAAACAGTTTCTGCTTCGGATTTCTTCACTTCTCGTAACTCTTCCAAATCACATTTATTACCTATACAAAGAAGATAATTTATTAAATCATTAGAGAAAAAGTTTATGGATCAAAAAGAAATACTTGCCTACTAGAGTCAAGAGTACATGGGAGGAAGTATACCTTCGAATCTCGTCTATCCACCTTTGTAAGCTTAGAAAAGTCGATCGTTTCGTGATATCGTAGACTGTGAATCAGAAAGGAGTTCTTGAATAACGTCGCAAATGTTTCAGAACAATGGTCACATATAACAGTAGTCTTTGTTTTTGGGTATAAATGCGTTTGCCATAAATAATATGTTACCTAATATAACACCATTTGCTGATCTGTAGTAGCTTTGCGTTATCGTGCAAAATCTCTCTTGGCCAGCTGTGTCCCAAATTTGTAGCTATAAATGAAAGTAACAATAAAACCAGGGCTCTCATCTCATTTGCTCGGCATCAATTGTTCAATAAGACAACGATTGGTAATCAATGACAATGGATCAGACGTTAGGATCCCAAAAAGGCGAGGAATCCCCTAACCTCGAACAGACCGGAAAAGCGGAGACAGGGAGGTTTACCTTAACCCGCTTGCCGTCGACGAGGACCGTCTTCGTGGATAAGTCGACGCTAATGGAGAATCCATTCTTCTGTATGAAGTTGCCCGTCCGGAACCTCTCGACGATGCTGGTCTTGCCCGTCCCGCAATCGCCGATTATGACGATTTTAAACAAGTAATCGAATCCCTCGTCACTGCTCGCGGCCTCCATAAGATCATCAGACTCGCTCCCCGACATTCCGCGAAACGGCGGAGGACTCGGCCGCACTTCCCGACAACGGCTTGAGGGTCACTCCTGGGCCTGACGCTCCACTCTGGCTTCGTCCCACTTAAGCTCGCCTCGGCTAGTTTTGTCAGTAGTACTCTGTGCCTCACCTGCTGCTGATGCTGATGCTGCTGCTGCTGCTGCTGCTGCAACTAGATTAGCGCCCGCGCGCCTCTGCATTATGCGCCATTTTTATCCGACTGGTTGGTCTCCTCGGCCCTCGACTACGCGTACGGTGTCGTATCCCAACATTCCCACCCATAGCCGAGTTGCCGAGTGTCGAAAAGCTGTCGGGAACACCGCGTGCATGTGCGTGCTCCAGTCGCTCTACGGGAGTCCGGGGAGGCCTGGACCGACGCGATCGAGAGTCAATTCCGAGGACAATCGTAGGCTGTGCGTTACTCATTTTCGCTCACCTGCCGATGCTGTTGACGTTAGGATTAAGTCCTCCGGGGCTCGTAATCTTATCTCACTCGCACTCGGATTTTACAGGAGCTTCCGCTGACGTCCACCGCTGATCTTCGTCTCGCCTTTTTATCTTCCGCTTACGACGCTTTTCGATCGTGCTGCAGCATCCGCTGATTAAGCTCGCTCTCGAACGACTACGGCTCTTTGTGCATTTGGATCGTCATCCTTTGTATCCCGTACTCCTGAGCTGTGCATCTCTTATTACAGCTCGCGATTCACATTTCTGCGAAAACGCTCGTTTTGGGGGTGCGCGAATTTCGCCATGGATATCGTTTAATGTACATTATTACCGATGGCTTCGGAGAATCGATGAACGTCATCCTGGATACCTTACGTTGTTATAGAACAATACTAGATTACTTTTATTAAAGAAAATTACTGTTTTTTCATCAATCTTTAGTTTCCAGCTTATCTAGCAAATCACAACAAAATTTTAATTCAAATTTGATAAATTGAAAAAGATTCTAAACAGCGCAGTAAATATCGGAAAACCAATTTAAGAAATTCTTCCTTCATAGAAAACAAATATAAAATGAAAATTAAAAAATGCTATCATCGTGTAATTATAGTGTTATGAAAACATTAACAAAATACTTTAACAATTTCAGAAGACCCTAAGGAGTATTAAAAAATTTAAGTTGATATCTGAGAATATTTAATATTAATTTAAGTCATATATCCATAAATGATAATTTGAATTTTATTTTTGTATAAATTTTTATTCCTTTTTAATTAAAGTCGGCCATTTATGAAAAATCAGAGTGGGTAACTTTATTGATTAAACCATTTACTAATCGTGTTTTATAAAATCTCTTCTTTATTGATACTTTTTGACAATATGGACTGAGACACTCGCACTTGCTCACTTGTTTTTTGGTTCAATAATCATTTTAATAATTTCATACCATCGATGTGAAACATAACTTATATTTATACATGTATGTGCAATAAATAAACAGCATCTTATAGCAGTGTTTCTCAATATTCAAAAGATATTTATAGTTGATGACTATTGTTATGGTACAATGTTACTGCTTTCTTGTAATTAATTCGACTTATAATACTTTTTTGCAGAAAATGCTCTCTGAAATTTAATCTAGAAATATTGAAAATATACTTCACAAATATCAAATTTTTCACACTTAAATTGATACTAATTACAAGAATTTTTTCCGACAATTTAAACATCTTAAGAGATTATTAATACTCGTATTACTTGTTTTTTAATATTTGGTATTTTTATGGAAAAAATTCTTTAGTAAATTGTATGAACGCTCAGAAGGTATAGTTTATTTATAGAAAATAGTTCAGAAAACTTCTTTATGAAGACTAGTTTCAACTATTTGATATGGGTTTTCATGCATCTGTGTGCCATTGTAATAAAGGATTTGTAAATGTTTTATATGATATGCTACTTTTTTTTATACGAAGTTTGATGATGCATTCATTTTAATAGTTTTTATATATTCAATTGTATTTGAATACATTATTGTATTTATTTTCTGCCTTCTATTTTATAACGTGTATTACAAAAAATTTCAGAGAAAAAAAAATATTTTTCAGCATAAGTGTCTGCTAAATGAGAAGCCTTTTTCTGGATAAATTTACTACATTCACAAAGCTCGTTTTTTTTTATAATGAAATCACCTATGCACAATATCAGCTGTAAATGACAGACTACAATCATATCATAAATGTTAAAATGGAAAATTTATTTTTTTTTCTTTAACAGATATATTTTTCATTTGTACGTTTTAAATAGAATACATATAGAAAACTTTATGATAGTATTTTGTACGTAACATATACATGATGCATAACATTCGTCCATCCGTACGATACTGAAAATCTGCTTAATATTGGCGATAGCCATTATCGTGCAGAAAAAACTGGCTTTATTAGTATAGCTAATTGTAAACGAACCACGTTTTGATTTTATTTAAATCACCACCGTAGAATTGACTGTAAATTTTCTACAATATATTCATGTATTGAAATTATTACGCTTTCTTGATAAAAATTTATAGTCCCCTTATAGTCCGATTTTTAAGAATGTACATTAAAACATTTTTTTTTTTTTAGAAATTATTAATTAACACGCTCAAACATTTATTATAAATTAAATAATATTAAAATCAATATTAAAATTTGTTGATAATTTCATTCAAGTTAAATAATTTGAAATTTTTTGTTTTATACATTCTACGAAACTCATTACAATCTTACATGAAAAACTAAGATGACCTTTAAAGCATAGAAAATAAGCTTAAATATCTCTCCACAACTGTGTATTTTATTCTTAAATAAGTAACGTAAAATTTTGTTAAAAGTAAGATATAATGATTAGACCATTTTCACAATGTTTCATCAGTGTGCGTTACATTCACGCTTGGAGACAAAAACTGTTATATGTTACGATTAACGAAACATGCAATCGATTTTAACCTCTCTTTTTTGTAAAAACCATTGAAAATTATTCTTAATTATGTACAATAAACCCTCAATATGTCATAAAATACTTCTTTGTGGTGATGCTGCTGATATTTGTTTCCATACCGTACTTTCATTTGTTTTTTATGATCTAACAAATGCTTTCTTTATATCTTCAAGTACGCATACGAAGCAGACGTGCCCATTTTTATGTATGCACAGGTAATGCAGTTTGGGGTGGATAAACTCTTCTAATAGACTTTGCATATGAATATAATAGAAATGCTATGTATATAACTTCGATTATACAGGACCTTTTCAGTGAGGTAACTCTTTTTCTTTATTAGCCGTTTACACGTGAAAATGCCATTTAGTGGAGAATATTTCTTATATACGCACAATATATATTATGTGATTTCTGAAGGGGAAAATTAATCGCTTACTTTTTTAGACAGATGTGGCTATAAATATTAAGTACAGACTGCAAAAGGCCCGGTATGATTTGACATAATTCATCTATTTCTTTGCTTATGCGCAAGTCCATTTTTTTCTTATTTTATTCGATACTTGTTTTTATATACACCCAATGTGTGCGAGAATCCTATCTTAAATATCAATGATAGGAGATTTACTCTCAAAAGCATATAATAACGAAATTTTTTTTATAACGCTATGTGACTCAAAGCTAACATTAAAGTAATTGCATCAAAGAAAGTTGAAAACCTTCTACGATTAACTTCTTAATGCTACCTCACAAAATCTGCAGCTGCATAGATGCTGAATGCTTAATTTTTTTTTAATTCAGCATGCCTAGAGTGAAAAGATTAATAATTTTTTACGTTTATCAATAAAATTTATTCGCTGAGATCGTGCTTATTTGGAACTTTATCCTCTTAATAAAAAGGAATTATAATACATTGGATATAATATGCGAGTCGCCAACATTTATATTACTAGATTTCGATCTTACACGCATAGTTTCTTATTTAATAATTTTTGCTTTAATTACTTGCTTTTATACGTTTAAGAAGTAATATAAAGATTTTAACAAAAATCCGTGTTAGATGCATTTCGAATAACAGCACTGAAGATTGTAAAAAGATTATTTCAAAATTTCAAAAACTTAACGATATAGTCAGATACATAGAATTATTTATTTTAATTGTTTTTTTCATTGATAAAAATAATTAACTTTCAAAAATGTTTCTTTCGCATTGAAAGCTATTAAAAATTTTCACATATTTTGTTTAGCTTGCAACTTTAGTTATTATGGAAAGTTATTCATTTTTTTCGAATGTATTGCTTAATTAATTAATAATCTATACACACACTCACATTTTTAAGTGATTAATAGTAATAATTCATTTTTCATATTTCCTATCCATTAATAAACGTTTATTGTATACACAAGCATACAAGAAAATAATATTTACGTTTCAAACCACTTGTCAAAACTTTTATTAATCTCATATATTGATAAATATTGAAGTTGTAATTTTGACTGCATTTATTTCTTATAAATACGTATTATAACTTATTAAATTGTTCATGTATCATCTAGCACAAACAGTTTTGTTTCCCTGTCTGTTATTTTATATTTGTCGAGCTTATGTATGCTTAAAGTTTAATTACATTTTTTTATTTGATAATGATTCACCGTGAACGAATAATCTGCTACAGATTCATAACTTAGAAAAAGAATTTTCATATTTATGTGAAATAGGTATGATAAAAATTCAGTACCCTAGTTTATATAATTTGAGTAAAAATTTTCTTTGCAACAGTTTATTGCCTTCAAGCATCAAATTTTTCTCAGTATTCTTATACGCATTTTTTTTCTTATTTATATCAATACTTAATACTTATTAATGTGTATGTATATTAATTTATATCGGAGAACATAACACTTGTAGAAAATTGACCTTAGCCGATTGCTTGCGTATGGGTTTCGAGGAATGTGCTTGAAAATAATTTTTCCGTAAGCGATCTATGTTTTTTAGTAGAGTTCATAATATTTCTCCTTAATATTTCTTTTTTTTGCCATCTACGTAGTAGTTTTTCATATTTATGATATGGCATGTACACACTTATTCACACACACACACACACACACACACACCTGGATTAAATCTCGATCGTTTACATTTTTCTTGTTTTATATTATATCTTACATTTCCAGATATTTATTGTTCTTCGTATTCCAATCATATTATGTATTTCATTTTTCAAATTTTCATAGCCTTAAACAAAGATTGTTGTTACATTTCTTTTTTTACTACTTTTGTTTAAGTTTAAAATTTATTTCACTTTTATATCATGCATACGTCTTTTAAATTAACCGGAAGCTCATGATATTATTGATCCATTAATATAGAATAGGGAATTAATAATTTTATCGTATGTTTCGTAGTGACATTTTCACGAGAACAATCATATAAAATTTAAAGCAAATATTTCATTGGATAAGCTTTTTAAATTAAGATTTTTAATTGACAATTTTAAAAAATTTTTTAAGAGAGATATAAAATACCAAAAATCGGTTAATAATTATTTTTAGAAAAAAACATTAATGTTGTTAAAGATATATTTGTTTTTAAATAAGAATTACATCGTGCAAATAAAGATCTGTATTATAATGGCAAAAATAATTGCTGATATTTTATAAAAAATGCCTCTGAATTTAAAAAAGTATTTTTCTTGAAATTATTTATAAGAAAATCAAAGATAAGAGATAAAAACATCTCCTTCGCATTTTCATATTTATTATTTTTATTATTTTGACTTCACTGGTGAAGTTAAGGTTTTAGGAGCTGAAGTAAATAATGTGTACATAGTTCTATTTTGTACACTTTAATATAGTGATAAATTGACATGGAGGTATGATGCGAATGCGTATTATACTTTAATTAGGCCTACTTGTCAGAGATTCTCATGAATGTTTATACGACACGCAAATTTTAATCTTAATTTTTAACCTAATTAAGGAAATTGCATTTCTCGAATGATACGAGGCTAAATACCTTAAAGCAATTTTATATAATGCCAAACTTTTCGAAAAAATTAATAATTTATGCAATTTAAAAAAAATAAGCTGTAATTGTTGAACGTTGTATAATCCAAGTGTTCATTTAAGAAGACGAGTGCTTTTGTTGAAACAATATTTCAATTACTCGGCACGATATGTATTTTTTTCTCATGTGAGGCATGAAACATCAATCAGTTGATTACATGAAAAATTGAGTTATAAATAATGTAGCATGAGCGTGTAACTCATCACTGGGTTATACAGAACAAAAATGGAATATATGCGAGCGTGTCCTATGTACAAGTTTATGAAAGTGTCATGGTCTCTAGGGGTATGTAAATCCGCATATTATAGAAAATATTCTACTACTAATTCAATTACAACCAACTATTGACATTGTGGCTACGGCCGTGACTGGAAAAATAAAATCATTTGTCGCTGATTCGGCGACAAATGAATCACCTCGGATCGAATTCGCACTTCGCGATCTATCCATTTACTTTTTACCGACATATCCTCGATGAGACGAGCACGTGTTCGGAATTCGAGTATGCACACGCAGATTGAAGATTGAAAAATACAGAATACACGTGCGCACGACCATTGGAACGTGGGATGCTACTTTTTGTCATCAAATTTCGTGAAGATAATAATAACAGAAGAGACGTGAGTATTATTATTATCATTTTTCATAACTGATATAGTAGTATTAGTAAGAGTGGCAAATACAGTAGTAATAGTAGTAGTAGTAGTAGTAGTAGCAGTAGTAGTAGTAGTAGTAGTAGTAACAGTAATAGTAGTGTAGTAGCAGCAATAGCAGCAGCAGACGCGTAGAAGTAACAAAACAGTGCCGTGTTAATTCCTTCCTTTCTTCATTCGCCTCGGATTTTTTCCATTCACGACGAAAAGAATATTTACAGTACAGCTCGCTAAAAATCTGTCTAATTTGTATTCCCAGTGTGTAACTTCTTCCTATTCACTTACACTCTCTCCCCTTTTTTAATATTTTCTTTAGTCGATCTCCACGTTTTCCCAGGCGTTTCTGACATGCCCCCCTCAGTGATTTCCTCTTGGTTGGTCGTTACTCTCAATATGGAATAACGCGAGGTCCCAGGGGACTCAGGGAATACACGTATGGGTATTGGTCGCCTGTTCCGGTAATGACAAAGACACAGAGTAGTCGCCGTCCAGGACGAGGTCGCTTATGCATCCAACTATGCCTTTTAAGAATCGACCACCGGTTGTTCTCGCTATGGACGGGGCACCACCTATAAATTAAACGAAGCCTCATGAATGATACCAAGTTTTTTATATTTTTCTTACAAACCTCTCATAATTGTTGATCAACATTGATTATATAGTTTTATTTAATGACATATAAATTTTAAGTACTCGTATTGATTCATTTTTGTTTAGCACGTACAGGAATCTGTCTCATTATTTTAAATTATTCAGCAACTAATGTACAAAAAATATTTATCCTTAGCATAAGGAGTACTGCCATAAACATTTTTTTGCAAGTTTTTATGTGCTAGTTTTTAAATCAATCGCATATTAAGTAATGAAAAATAACTTTTGTTGAATACATTATTACTATATTCGTTTTTCAAACAAACAAAAAAAAAAATAATATGTTTTCTCTCATTTTAATAATGATTCAAATTAAGCATCGCTTATACGTTTACTGCTTATAATGGACTTAATAATTTAAAGCTTACTTACCGATATACAAACCGGTATCTGTATTCAATTGTTTTAACTGTCCAGGAGATTCGACAAAAATACCACTGCCATTGTCCACAACTAAAGAAGCTCGTTGTTCATTCCTTAAATCAAAAGTTTGTATTAAAAAGACAATTTATTTATAACAGCACTTATGGTGCAATTATGTTCTTAAACTCATAAATCGTTAAAAATAACTGCTTAATTATGGAGTAAATTTTAAAAAGCTGCAATAATGTTTACCTGATTGCGCGGACTCGGTGCCATAGATCATCATCCAATCTGGTGAGATTATATCGGACAATAGCTTCGCCGGACCCCAGGTTATAAGCAAGAGTAAGGTATCCTTGATCTAGCCCCAGTGCAAGGAAGTCCTCATTAGAATCCCTTTGTTCTTGAAGATCCGATTGCCTTCCGCTCCATAACAGCAAACCGCTATTGCTACTCGCTCGGAATCTCATGTTTATGTCGACTTTATAGCTTATTATCCTATGCAGGAATACAATATTAAAAAACCTAGGGTCGTTAATATTTTAAAAACCTGCGAATTAAGCTTTTAATAAATTTTTTTTTTTATTTAGATCGATAAATCATCATACATTATATATAATAAGAAAAATATAAAAACTGTATTTTTAGAGTGTCACTTTATTGTCAATGAATCATATTAACTTTTATGGTTAAACATGCTTCATGCTATAGCTTAACTTAAATTGTGTTTTACGAATAATGAACTGATAATGAACGAACCTGGAAACTAATGAAAACGATTCATTTTTCGAAATAATAAAGCTGCAAGTACGTGGAAAGTTTTTGCAACATTTTTATACATTAAAATAATGTTTCTGTTTCAGCCGCTTATAATATTTAGTAATAATTTATGTTCATTTCAATATAATATTTAATTTACTTTTCACTATTAATGAGAGAATTTTCTAATTAGAGTTTATCCCTTTAATCGATCGAGTGACTGGTATTATTTCAATAAATAAAGAGCTGCGACCATTAACTGTTGTCATAAACAGCTATTTCAAAACAATTTCGAACGGTGGTGTCGAGGAAGGGTGATAGGAGGTACAAAATAGCGATTCGTGATCACACTGACAAGAGTGATAAAGAATTAACCTCTTCATTGTGTCGGCGTCCTCGTAGTGGAGGAAGCTATCGGTCCCGGTGAAGCTCGGCGCCGCGAGCTCGCGCTGAGGCTGACTTACCAGACCGGTCGTCCATGTGCTAAGCTCGCTATGTCGCAAGACCTCTGGCTCTGCTGGGCAGGGATAGGGTAGGCCCGGGCGGCACCGGCAGGTAAAGCGGTCCCGTAACGGTCGACACTCGGCGTCCCCGCAAGGCCGAGCCTCGCACGCGTGGCCACAACTGCCGACGTTCACGCCACCCAGAGCCTCCGCCAGAATGCCGACCTGTGGAACAAAGAGTTAGGCTCGCGGGCCTTTCCCCAGCCGTCTCATCGCAAAAATGGCTCAAGGCTTTTAGAGGATAGGGAGGAGATATTACAATTATTTCCTCTTAGCAAAGGAACGATAATTAGGTAAAAGCTGCGTTGATAAGGGAGATAAATTGTGGAAGGGCCTAAGGGAATCGCTTTTCCGAAGCGTCGAGTGAACGTAATAAATCAAGAAGGAGAGAGAGAGAGAGTGAGAGAGAGAGAGTCCTTTTAGGTTTGCCTCATAAGCTTATGAAAATAACTTCTTCTGAATTTTAAATACATTTTCGAAGTGTATTAAATGATAACGAAATAAAATATTTTATAAGAGTTTTGCAATTGTAAAATTTAAATACCATTGGGGAAGCTTTAAATAATGTCGAAGATAATTTGATTTAACAATAAAAATAAAATTAGAGATTGATAGTAATTACCTAGTTAGGAAGTGAAATAAAATTAAGAGATTATAAAATGAAAAGAATAAATTTTTGCAGAACTTTCCCAGAAATAGATTAAATTGTTTTAAATTTCATTGATTAAATTCGCTTCTGACTTTTTGATTGAGCTTGCTTGCCTTGAATCTGCTATGGTCGATGTATTTAATTAATTTTGATAAAAGATATTTAAAAATATCGAGATATTATGTATAATAAGAATCTATGAAATTAGAAAACAAGCGCTAGTTTACAATTAGAAACAATGCTAAGTCATTCAAAGTTATTGACCAGTATTATTTTTTTACTTGTTAAAAAAAATATATATTTATCTTAAAAATAATAATTAATAATAAAACAACTTTTATTTACTGATTGATATAAATTACACTGTAAAGATTTTGTCCTCAAGCACGAGAACTGCTTCTATTTAATAATGGAAAAAAACTGTAAGTGTTGAACAATCCTATCACTGTTACGTGGGAAAATAACATAATTAATGAAAAGAATTTAATGAAATTGTCGTGGATCATTTCATTTTGATTTCTTATCCAGGGCGTATCGACACCATGTTTTGCTAAGAAAAATACGGGCTGATTCTTCCGCGAAGCTTTAAGAATGGTAATGAAGATGTAAAGAACCCCAGGGACTCCCCCCCTCTCCAGGTACGTATATCAGAACTCAAGCCACTGTGCCCTGTTGGATACAGAGTCGTTTTAAACTTTGCCTCAGCTCGTTTAGTTTCCGTACAATTTAACTCCCGGGGAGAAAGTATGTGTACACATTTTCAATCTTTACTCTTTGGATAGCTATTGGGCGTCCGTTTGTATGTTCTATGGTAGGTTTTTTTTCCAGGATGTCACGCTCGAAGTCAGCGGGAGGTGAAGGATTTTCGATCACGGGAATTTAGTTTGTTGAAGCTGGCGAATCAATTTTTAAATTGAATTTGTTCTTTTTTACTCATACGAAAAACGACGGTTAAGAAGTAGAGAGCAAAATTGCGAATTAGTCGCGAAAATTGCATTTAGTTGCTCTATTTATTTTCACGAAGGGTCGCCTTCAATTATTAATTAGGAGCCTATGAGCTTACAACGTAGTAATCAATCGTTTAAAATATCGCTAAATTCTGAAATGTAATGATAACGTAATAATTTTTTCTCTACGTTTCTATAACGATGAGTGACCGTCTATATATCAGACCTGACCGAATCGAAAATGTGTACGATTTGAATTAGAAAGTGTACCATATACCATTACCATTGAAAAAAACTATGAAATAAAAATTTTTTATGAACTGTAAAGGAGAGTTCGTTAAATGAAGATCAGGGTTTGGTTTATTCGGAACTAAACATTAATGAAAACACAGTTTGTACCGCAAGTTTTGTGTTCGTGTGCAGGATGCTTTTGTCTTAACAGATTACTGAGTCTTCGATTTATTTAGACTTTATTTTGGCATACTATTGTTTATATATTCTCTTCGCTAAAACGCAATGAGATTTAAATTTCTTCCAGTCACGTAATTATTATTCGACGTCAAGCGAGCGTTAGTATCAGCTTTTGTCATATCAAATCCATGAATAGGAGGCATCTTACAATGAATGAATTTTGTGAATGTTGGGGCAGATTTTTTAAAATCGGCAACAAAAATGAAAAAAATGTAAGAAATAAATTTCAAACGAAGTCTCGATGAATTTGCTTAGGAACTTTTCAGCAAGTTTCGAAACTTTTATTCCAAACTTTTAATCAGTGCCCTACGCATTTTTCACAAGATATCGGCAAATAAACTTGCCGAGAAGCCTATGCTTTTAAAAATGCATCTTCAATTGGTAGTATCCGGAGTTAGGGAAAGAAGGAGGAGGAGGAGGAGGACATAAGATGGCAAGCCTTCTAAGTTAATATTCGTCTCACCTCGCGCCGATTCAGCACCACCATCTGGATGCAGCCGACGAAGTTCGTCTTCGTCTTCATCTTGGGTGAGTACATGTCCGGAGTAGGAGCGCCTCCGATGTAGAGGTTGAGCGGCAACGAGAGTTGAGTAAAGGCACCGGGCGCGAGGATTTCCTGTGCGGGTTCCATCTCTACTTCGAGGGAGGCAAGCCTACCAGTTCTCGAAACCCGCACCTCGATCCACTCGCCCATCCTTACCGGCTTCTCGCTCCTAAAAATGATCGTTGCTCCGTTTATAGCATCCTCAGATTTCAGTTATGTCCGCCATTTGTATCTCATCCTAACATCTGGTCGAGGACATCCGACCGGATAACGGGCCTTATATTATATGTAATTGTGGTCGGAGGAGAGTCCTCCGAACTTTTTTCGAAGGAATGTACTTTTTAACTATTGATGAAAATAGTGTATCTATTCGGTATCTGTGTTCCTTGGACACTCTTTACCGGTCAGATGTATTTTTACGAGATCAAAGCACAAAAACTGAATATTCTTATGCCCTGTTTGCATTATACAATCTTCCTCTTTCTTTTAAATTATTTAATAGCTATTTTATTTAATTAAAATTACAATGACATTTTTGTCTACGCAAATTCATCTTTTTTTGTTTTCAAACGAATATTTATATTCTGATTTTTCATATTATCATTTTTATGCACAAATCCTCTTTGGATTTTATTTTCTAGAATACAAATGAATAGGCTCTTTGGTGGTATTGGTAATATATCTTATTGGTTTCGACTTATGACTATTCGCAATATTTTTTTACTTTCTCTATTTTTGAATAAAAACATTTTTAAGCACACATCTGTTTTTTCTTCTATTTAATTTCACAAATACTTGAAATTTTAAATTATAAAATTTTTCTTGTGTTTTGTATGTTGCAATATTTATTCTTATACTTAAAAATTGACAAAAGAATATTAACTACAGATCCTGGAATCATAAAATTAATTAAAAAGTTGATTAGAAAATACGTATAAATATTAAATTATTTTTTGCATTAATGAATGAAAATGGATTTTGTCAAATTACGATCGAATAGAATTTCTAAATATCTGAATTGTTTAAAAATATATAAATATTCCTTCACGAAGATATAAAAAGTATAATAATTGATGTAAAATTATATTATTGCTTTGAATGTTCCCTTAAATTTTGATGAGATGCAGATTAATAAAAAAAAAAATTTTCTGCTCTATCTTGATTCAAATCGCACTCTGAATTTTTTATTTAACTCATCGTATTTTAATTTACACAAATTTA
Source organism: Kradibia gibbosae (assembly GCA_018907135.1). Taxonomy (NCBI): domain Eukaryota; kingdom Metazoa; phylum Arthropoda; class Insecta; order Hymenoptera; family Agaonidae; genus Kradibia; species Kradibia gibbosae. Next base: position 17,892,231 of record JACCHX010000001.1, read on the forward strand.
GATTTATTATAAAATATGTATTTATATCAATAGTCAATTATTTAATAATGTTTAATTTTTGTTCGCAATGCCTCTTGTGATTATTTAGCAACATACAGTTTGCAAAGATTATAAAGAATCTCAAAAAAGAAAAAAACGGTCATTTTTTCGCGGCTAAGAGACACAAGGGCCTATTGGGGTCGTCTCTTAGGAGAAAGGGAGCAGACACCACAAGTCCTACAGACCTTTTGAATTCTAGCCTAAGACCCACGCAGTATTGGCCGTACCTTCGAGTAAGATTGAATGATTATGAATTCAGCCGCGCAATTTTTCCCTCTTCGCGGAATTTCAAATGTCTGCATCTCTATGGAGATTTATGCTATAAAGGGCGTTTTTATGGATATTATTGTTATGTTAAAATTGCGAAGAAACACGAGAAATGTCTGTCCTTCCTTTAACGCTTTCAAATTAGCTATTTTGTAACGCCTTCATACGCCCTTCTTTCTTTAAATTGGTGCAAGACTTTTATCCGAAAAAATGATGATCGTATGTATCGTAAATCCATTACTTCTCCGAAAATCGGCGAGGATCCGGTCGAGCAAATACCGTTGGTTCATCAAAAGGTGATTATGGAAAAGGTAGGTTTCCAGTTTTGCTACTTGGCTTATCGCTGGAAACTGGCATCGGTCACTCAACGCCAGGCAAGTGGACACAATTTTAATCGTGTATTTTTCTTAGGTCAGCCGATAGACAGAATCATAGAAAAATGTGCTCCTCGGTTTTTTACAGCTTAGATAGAGTCATGTATATTGCAAATTAAAGGTAAATTATTTTACTTCAAGAAAGCTTAATTGATCAAATTGAATTTTTTTAAAAATAATTTTATTGATTACTTATATTTGTATTTTTTTACACCTAAATATTTTTTATTACTAATATTAATATTTAAAAATTAATTTAATGCGTTAAAAAAAAACATGTAATGAAACTACGTATTACAGTAGAAAAATGAACTCAAGGGTCAAAAGTAATATCTGTAAAATGATTCGTTTCTAAAGCCTGCAAATGTCGTAGAAATAATTCTCAGCTCTAGTTCAATGTAAGTAATCAAAGAAAATTTATTATATTTATTATGCCATCGAGAGTGTAGCGACAAATCATTGTGGAAGTAATAACGGATAAAAATCCGCCGAATTTTTAATCCTGCCGATCAGTATAAAATGCCAGCGTCTAATGCGAAAAATGAATGGACGCATAACAATTTGAAAATCATAACCTTGGAATATCTCGTGCCAGGAGATCAGATACAGATTGTAAATCTGATAATATCAGCGTAATTTATAAATGCAAAAATCGCGGGTAAGTAACAAAGTGAGGGCCCATGCGTCGCCATTCGTCGCGCATAATTCTAGTATACGGATAATATGGTCGATCGATCTTCCGTCAGGCAGACATTTAGTGCCGTTAACATTAACAAGAGCTACGAACGTAATAATGCATTCTATTCTTTTTGGAGGCTCATCTTGTCATGATTCTGAAACCAACTAGGTTAGTCGAACCTGTTTGTAATTGTACGGAAGGTATTACGAGGGGTCGCGACTTTGTCGAAGTTCGATGCACATAATTACATTTCTTTTCCGATTTTCGATTTACCGACAGCAGAAAGACGGAGCTGTACTTTACGAACAGAATTTTTCATTCTGAGCAAGAACACTAGCCTTTCAATCGGCATCTGATGAATAGATTTTGAATTGCTTTTACCGGTGTGTCAGCTTTTATATATCCGTATCGATTGTAGAAATCTGATATTATTGCATTCATATTATTTGCATATGTAATATTAACTTTTTCAGAGCGTCATTTTATGATATTTTCAAAAAGTTTCTATTTCAAGTTTCCGAGAAGTCTTAAAGGGGAAATATGTGAAGTTACTCTAGTTTGCACATTTTTAAAAAGTTTTTTTAGAATAATAGCGTAAAAAACCTTGTTAAAATTTTCCTATTACTAATTCTTTTTTTTTTGTTGAGAAAGACTTGATTCTACATTTAATAAAAAATGTTTTTTATGCAAGCATTTTTTCTATTTTTATCGAAACCTTTTGCTTAAACATAAAAAAGTAACGAAGTGAATCCAGGATATTTACAGTTTTCCATTCCAAGGAGGAAAGTGCCTTTCCGGGGTTTTATATTTAATCGATGTACAAAACTGTTTTATAATTTTATTAATTAGTTTAAATTTGAATTTATTAACTTATTAATCTCATGATGTTTTATTTTATGAAAGTGAAATGAAAACATAATTAGTATCATGTTTATAGTAAACTTACGCATTTATAAATTATACGTAACATCTGCTTTAAGCATTTATATTTCAGATTATGTAATTTAACAAAATCATTTTATTAAATTATATTTTAATGATGACTCGCTTGGATTGAAAGTTACATTTAATTTAATGTTTAAGAAAATATTTTTTTTTTACATCGTTACAGTAGCGTATTTTCATTTAACTAAACATTTTTACTTTAACAATATGCTTCTCACCTGATATATGACCGGCATTAAGTGATTTTCTACTTTATCGGTTAACATAACTACTTCAAAATAAATGACCGTGCAGATTATTTCCTTTTCAGCTACACCTTTTATTTATTGTCTTGGAACAGTTTAATTTTTTAAGTGTGTCTGTAAGTTGGCTTAAGGATTCGAAAATATAAACTGGTTGGAAAGTTTTTCGAGGCGACTGAAATATTTCCGAGATTAGTAAGAAAGTTTGCTAAGAAAGGCAGGAGTTGTGAGAAATACATTAGTTGATCTTGGTGCACAGGGGCGATGTTATCTCAAACTTTCAACTGGGAAGTTGTTGTTCGCGTTATACAATATAAAACATTCACCGTAATTTTTCATCGTAACGCAAGCTTTAGAAGTTATGTCAGAACGTTGACAGCTTCAGCAAAGGAGGCGAGTCCTCGTTGAAAAATGTATAAAGTGCAGGGCTGACGCCCAAAAACAATTAGACGATCGACGTTGGCAGCCATCCCGTAAAGTTCCCCTCACTGTCACCAAGTTTACACGCGCGTAACGTCGACTCGGCTGGATCGCTTACCTTAAGGTCGCGCATCCGGTTCCCAGATCGAACGTAAACTGCACGTGACCCTGGGCGAGGTAGAGGGCAATAAAATCGCCGGTCGCGTCGCTGTGGTGGCCATTATAGATGATAACTCCGTCGGGGCTCGTCGGCTTCAACGTAACCGCGAGCTCCAGCCAGGACAGAGACGTTTCCGCCAATCCAGCATACCTCAGGTAAGAAGATCCATTGAACGATGGGACCTGGAGGCCGTAAATATGCCATGAGTCGTATTATCTTTTCCGTATGTGCTTCACTCGTAATGTGAAATTTAAGTGGTAATGTCGACGCGAGTTGAGCCAAATTTAAAAAATTCACCCTCGCGCTAAACTTCTTTTCACTCTATTGGGTTTGAATTTGTAAGCTGCGACAGAGTTGGCGTAGTCGGGGAGAGGGAATAGAAGAAAGTCGATCCGGTGAATTTGTACAAACGCGGTCTCTGACACCCAATCAGACTCTAGAGTAATGGAATACGAAGATTTTTCCTTTTCTAATCTAACCGAGGATTAGGTTAATTATCGATGTTGAGATCATGATTCGCGCGTATTTTGATACTTTTGAACATGATCATATTGTTAAAAAAGAATCCATTCAATTTCTATTTCGATAATTGCCGATAACAAAACGGAATTTAAGAAAAGTTAAAGAGTGTATAGAAAATTTATTACCCAACTTGTTTATTACAATGACCAAGGACATTTTTAATCAATGCTTAAATTTACGTTAGTTTAATCATATTTGAAAAAAGTTGTGTAATTAAAAAGTCTTTAAAATAAAAAATTACTTCAAATTTGATTTTTTTATTTTGCAACTTCTTTACGTTTTAAAGTTCTTTATGTTAAGTGATTTTAGTTGATCATAATTTAATTATTTCAAGTGTAATTGTTGAGATTATAAAATACATATTGATTATAAGTTATTGAAATCATAGATCATATCATGTTAGATAGATAGATATATACAGCTGAAAAAAAATGGAAACGGCTACACGTCAAAGCTTTTAATTCTGAACATCATTTAACAAGCTGCAAAGTCTTCTATATAAATACACATTGGATGCAGAATCAAGATCTAGCTTATTTTACCATACCTTTATAAATACATGATAAATTTCAATTAAAAGCCTTTATAATATATATTCATTTATCTTAACACAAGAGGTTATCCAATTAATTTTAATCACGAAATACAAAATAAATTAGAATTTCTATTATTATTAAAACTACATTATATAAAAAGTCTATAAGTTAACATATATCAATAAACAAATAGAAAATATTAAGCAATTCTTTTTATCAGTGTTCTATTTAAAAGAGTAGAAAATGCCAGCTACACGATTATTACTGCTTAAAAAAATTCATATTGTAGGTAAACTTCCGCTCCCCCCCCCTCCCCGGTGCCTATTTTCTGCATTAATTATTATATGGAAATCATACAAATATTTCAAGGGAGAATGCTAGGATCTACTGCGTCGAGATAAGCTTTGGTTATAAGCGTTGGGACTTTCTGGGTGCGTTATGAAATTCATACATATCTATGGGTGGGTGTGCGTGCGTGTGCGCGTGTTCTGAGTGAGCGCGTCGTAGTGTTTATATGTACGTTCATTTGTGTACGTCAGGGAAAAGCTCAGGCAGCCGAGCGCCAGGCTTCCAACAATCAATTAGCCTCGGAACACCTTTTGTCGCTCCGCACACAGATTGGGGCTGTAGCTGATGTTGTACCGGGACGAGGCTGAGAGGTTTTCGGCGTCGGCTCGTTGGCCGTGATCGAGGACCCACTCAAGTACGTAAGCGAGCGTCAGTAGACCCATTTGCATGATCGCACGCCCCTTACACTTACTTGCAATTTTCCCCGGCGATGCATTTAGCTGTGCACCAACCGATTACAATAAGTGAGCTTTGACATTGACACTTTTATCAGTGCTTAATGTGGCTATTGCACGCCCCAGAGACTCGAGCATCACTTCTCACATTGGCCGGGCATGTGAAACGTTTTTATTAAGATGTAATTTCGAAATAATCCAGAGCACGGTAATTTCAGAGCTTAAGAGGATTTTCTGTATTGCCCGAGAGAAAATTTAATATTTTATATTTGCATTTTCTTACCAGCATGAACTTGAAAGTGTATTCTAAGCCTTGTTTTATGTAAAAAGATTCACAATTAGTTAATCATGAACGCTTTAAGTGAAGTAACTTGCAGGTCCTTACAAATGTATGAAACTCCTACCTGTGTCTTTTTTTTACAATTTTCAAACTGACATAAAAGATAAAGCGCATGAATAAAATTGGTAGTGTATTTAGGATACAATTATTCTTGTCTGCATCTTGATCAGATTTTCTGTTCCTGTTGGTAACCTTCTTTTTACATTCTATTATTTATAACAGTTTTTATATGACAATCTTTAAGCTCTAGGTTATTTAATAATCTTTTAGGTCTGAGTATTTTAAAATGTTAAAAAATGACGTTCTATAATCATCAATTCTAATCATTTAATGAATTTATATAGGAATTGTCATAATAAATGTAGTTAAATAAATATTTTTTTTCAATTATGAATTTAGTAAAAGTGATAATAAAAGTAGAAAGCCAATGCGAATAATATATTAACTACCAATGCTAAGAGTTTCATATGAATGAAATTGAATCAATTTGAACGTATATTTAATATTCGTACATATATATTTTTCCTGCATTCTAATTGTATTTCTGAAAAAATCTATACCATAAAGTACTAATGAAGATTTGATTTTGTTATTTATTTAAATTATGTTTTTAAATAATTTTTTTTTATATTTTAATGAATCCCGATATTATATTATAAAATTATATATATATATATATATACATACACATATATAAGAAGTCTGCCATTAAACTACGTATAGTTCGTGTAAATGTATTATTAAAATCAGTATAAATTTGGTAGATACTACTATAATTCAATTATGATTATACAATTGCATTAAAATTAGATCTCGAAATTAAATAACCATATGAATATAAAAATAGAAAATTGAATAAAAGATATAATTCACAATAGTAGCGCTATTCTTAAGAAATTATGAATAAAAATAATTTTATATGAGTTTAAATTAGGTTTTACGTGATTAAAAATTCAAAACATGGAATTAATCTAATTTAAAAATTCCAATTTGCTCATTATAAAGATACTCTAATTTAATAGGGATTTGAATGTATTACATTATCTGCTGAAAATATTTTACAAAGTACAATATTTTATAAATTCGTTATGGCTGTCTATGTTATTTTTGAGATTTATAAAGAAGCACAAGTATTTCATTATAAAAAAAATGAAAAATTTTATAAAAAATTATTTGTTATATTTCTAAAGCACAGACTATGACATCTTTTACAAAAAATTGTTTTTCCCCGTACCATTGTGGTCGTTATATTCTAGTTTATCACTTTTTAAATAAACTAATATTCGGTTTATTCAATAAATTGAAATTTTTAATTGTAAACTTTTCATACGAGAAAGTTCTAAAATTATTACCAAAAATTTTTTTGATATTTTAATCAATCAATACTGAAAATATTGTTTCAAGTATTATATATTTAGTATATAAATGATGCACGAAGAAGAAAATTTAAAAAAAAAAGTACAAATGGTGGTTAGTGCTAATATTAGGAAATCGAAGACTTTGCATCTTATAGCGAAATGGGAAAATCACATAGAGCAGAATATATACCTCAAAACAAATTTCAATGAATATACTTTAATAATTTGTTGCCCACAAAACATTGAAAGTAACATAATAATTATGTACAATGTCCTCCTTTGGCCAGCAATCTCTTATTTTGCTTCGGGATATAAAATGAATATTTACACAGGTGAGCACTACAGGTAGCGTCGCTAAGTAGTGTGGCTTATTAGAAATCATCGAGCTACGCATATAATTGTTTTAGGGCATTACGAGGACTTATATTGGAAATGATGTATTTTACATTAAAAGCAGTTGAATCGATGGGTTATAGCACTTGGAACACTTAGGGTAGAGTATCGTCGAAACGCTGATGTCATTTTGTTAGAGAGTCCTCATAATCCAGCTCCTAATATGATTATCTTAATAGACAGTGCGGCGGTTACGATAATATAATATTATTAACTTTGCTAATGCATTATTAGTCGGTGACGGCTATTGAAAGATCCTGGAAATTCTAATGCATTGCCTATTAAGGATCGCGGCGTTAGTGGGTAGAAAAGAGATGTGATGAATATTTTCGAAATGGTTGAGCCTAAGAAATATACATATCTACAAATGAAACGCAACATTATTTATTTTTATAAATTTATGCCGCCATTTATTTTTCCCACACGGAAGAAAAAATGTGTTCTCAAATTTTAAAAATTAAAATCTGAACGTGACTGAATTTGACTATTCCGTCCTGTTCTATGCGCTTAGGCGCTTAGGCATAAAAGGATAATCCGTCGGTAGTACTAACTTTTAAATTTCCACCAAGTGGAATGAAATGAAACAAGGAAAGAAAATTTCAAATTAAATACTGGCGTATACCAAACTAGAAATAATATCAACCTGTGCGCTCACACGTTTTTCTCATCGAACAACAAAGGTCGGAACGTCGAGTTTGAGATACCGAAGCCATAAAAAAAATTCCTTTTATAACAGTATTTATATGCCTTCGACACACACTATAACCTATTAAGCAATACTGGAATAAAAAGGATGCGCGTTTTCGTTTAAACAAAAATCTGAATTTTGCCGGGAACCAAATGCGTTGTTGTAATGGCGCGAGAAGGAGCTTTCCTCAACTGTAAGCGTTGATTCAGAAATAATAATTTTCTTCTAGATCGAGCATCCTAATGCAAAAGCGGCTACGCGAAATGTCAAGCAAATCAACCAGAGCCAAATTCTTCAGCGAAGGATGAAATCTCGCTACCGGAGTCCAACCTTCGAGCAATGGGTTCCCGCACCCCGAGCCTTCGACTCCTTCGACAAGAAGCGGAGGGAAGAATAGTCTCGAGAGCATCGAGCCAGGGGCGGAGCCTCGGGGCGTCCACTTGGCAGCCGATGACGAGTTTTATATTTACCTGGAGGTCGACGCGGGTTTCGCAGAGGTCGCCGGTGTACCCGAGGGGGCAGAGGCAGACAGAGGTGTCGCCCCCGGTGGTGAGGCACTTGCCTCCGTGTGAGCACGGCACCTTGCTGCATCTGTCCGCAGTGCACTTCTCTGAAAAGCACAAACACACGCCCTCAACACACATAAAGCACTGGCCGCCTTGGCTTTGATAGGGAGAGCTCGCGAGGCGCGTACTTTGTTTGGGCAGAGTTCGGTTTTATCAGCTGCTCGGGCCCCTCTGCTCGACGTCTCCGACTCTCTCGCGACTCCATCCTCCCTCCGCGCTCGATTAAGCCGCGAGAGCTTTTTTTATCCCGATATGTTGCGGCTGTTGGAGATCAGCGGCCGAGTTATTTCTCGGCGCTTTTCGCGGCGTTCGGGATGAGGTTCGATCGCGTCGAGAGGCGATAAAACCAATACTTAAGCAAACCGTTACGAACCGGCTGAAGGCGCATTAATCATATTCGTCCAACTTATGAAAAAAGTTGAAAATAAATGTTCTGGAACAACGAGAGGCTGGAGTGGCGCGGCGAGGGGCGTTCGCGACGGGGTGAAGTAGACTGGCATAAGAAGGAGTTCGAGAGAAAAATATGCCAGGGAAGTGAAATAGCAAGATTCGATTCTGCAAAAGAGCCTCAGCGTCTCAAATAGCAGACCCAATGTAGTTAGGTTGCTCTAGTCTACTTCTTTTCCCTCTTCTTTCATTCGTACACTCTATTTTTCTCCTTCCCGTGTAATTACTTTGCACTTATAACTCTTGTAGAGTACTGGTCTTGTACTACTGGTCTTTGCTGCCTTCGGCTTTGATTTTGCTTATTCTGTCTAGTGACTCTCTTTTCTTGCTCAAGCAAGTAAGAGATCGATGCTGCATTCGTTTCTGTTACATGGTCAAGTGCTCGATCTTCAGTTGTCTTTTTTTTTTAAGATTAAAATCATTTTCCTCGGTGATTTTAGCTCTTTCTTAGAGATTCATACGATATTCCTCTCAAGAAAATAAATTACGTATCCTTAAGTGAGATTCACTCGGGCAAAGTGCCTCGATCTCGTCTCCTATGCTTGCCCTTACTTCGTTACAGGATTTATTATTTTTGAGCAATTGTCTTCCTTATATATTTAATTTTTAATTTCAGGTTTTAAACCGCTTTAAACCTTTGAAGGTGCATATGAAGGAAATATAGATTTACAAATAAAGTTTTAAGATATTTATAAGGATACATGTATATATCATTAAATACATTAGTGCAAAATATTAATTATACTGTAAACGAACAATACATCCTTACTACCATTGCGTATATAATTTATGTACTTGTTTTCATAAAACATCTATCTATTATCGACAAATTAAGTCTGACAGTATTTCTTTAATCGTAGAGGTCCTCCTTAAATTAATTTAATGATTATGTTAGTGTTTTTCAGGTTCAATTGTTCAATCTTTTAAAAATGAAGAAAAAATTTATTAGCAATTGTGTAGAAATAAATTTAACAAGCTCAATTATAAATTAAGCTAATATAATGATTCAATGACTTGGAATGTAATATAAATTTTTCAAATGGTATTCAGTATTTTTACACTCATTTAAAAAATAATGAACATTTTCAGGATGTTCAAAAACATTTAAATGAAAAATAACAGAAACTTAACTTAATATTTAATTTAGAAGCACTCAGATTCATTTTATTGATCCGTTATTAATCATTTTTATTAAAATTTAGAAAGTCCAATGACAATAGAAGGTAAGTAATTTTTATTATTCATTGCTTTAATTTATGATTAAAATGTACAGGAAATATAGACCACGCTTTCAATAATATTATTAATAATGTTATACAAGTAGGTCGATAATTCTGGAATTTTTAATGTTAAGTAAACTCTCAGTTGGTTAATATAATTTAACTATTTAATAGACTAGCTTAATTTTCATTATAGATCGAGTTAATATTTGATATTAAAGTTCAGAAATAATATTTTTATCCAATTATAAGCCAAGAATAAAAAGAACTTATTGTCTTAATTATTTAATTATCTTCAACTACTGTTTAACAATTTTATTATATTACTTTATTATATTTTATTATCGTATTTAATACTAGAAATGTGTATGAAATGGAAATTGGCGAACTTTGTTTATTTAATTCAATTTATGTTCTTTATCTGTCTAATCAAAAGTTTTTTAATTAAATTATTCATTTATATAAATATATACGAATAGGCGTAAGAATTTAATATAATACAGGAATAAACAAGTTTTAAGAGAATTGTTTCGTTCAAAGGCATTTACAGCATTCTCAAGTCTTAAACTGAAAGTAATTGTAATAATATCGCAGGGCCCGCTCGCGTTTAAAATAATAAATAATTATAATAATACAAAACTAAGCAGTCAATAAGCAGTCCAATCGAGTGGTTGGCGTTCAATATCTCGCTGCTTAATTAAAAAGCTAAGGGGTTTACATCGAAGATTGAAATATTAACTATTGCAGTTGAAAAGTTAAATAAGCTGCTGGTCTATTTTAACGCATTGAGTCGCAGTAGGTTATCTAGATGGTTCTCTCGAGACTCGATTGCGAGGAGAGCCGAGGAAGTCGCGAATGGGAAAGGCGTTCCCGACATAAATTAGACTGCTCGACGATTGCTGGTGCTTGGGGGGTGGGGGTGGGGGTGAACGAGGCCCTGTCGAGGTCCATACGCGGCGGAGTGCCCGCGAACTCTCTGAATCCTGACACTCGTCCCGGTCCGATCGGGAGTCGATGCGAGCTCGACCCTCGTTACCCAAGGAGACTCACCTACGTCGAAGCCGTTGAGCGCGTCGCCTTGGGGTGCCAGGGGGAAGCGATAGCGCTGCTCGTTGATCTCGAGGTTGCGCACGCAGCCCCAGAATCCGGCACGGACCGGCAGCCGCTCGAGGCCGCTCGTGTTGCCCGGGCCGCCGACGAACAGCGGCTCCCTGAACGTGATCCTGGAGAAGAGACCCTGGAATAAAGCGGACCAAGGTCTGTCGTTATTTTCTGGCTTCGGATAATGGGGAAAGCTACAGCTCTGGCCCGGATTCGCCCGGCTTATAGGCTTCAATTGACCTCTTATTATTATCCCCCACCATCTGTAGGTGGCGCTGGTTTTTCAGATAAGTTACTCCTGAGCGAGCGAAAATTAGCAGTTAGATATGTTAGAGCCAGATTCTTTTAAATTTCACCTCTTCTTTAGATCTTATTTACCTCGATGAATCGAACGCACATACTTCAGATTATCACGGATAGGAGAATGGCTACGTAAAACCATTTGACGAACGTGAAAGAGATTCACAGTATTTTGCTTGAATAAGTTGGTGGTGAAAGCTCATTTAAAAAACTGATGAAGGTAAACAATATTCAGGGATAATCAATCATATTTTATGTTTAGTTGTTAAAGATACTGACAATGTGTCCAATTTTACTTTTAATAGTAAACTGGAAGGCTTAATTTTATATGCCATGCAAACATGAATATATATAAATATAACGATGAATATAACATTATATTTCTATAGCGTGATTCGGATAATTAGTGTACAAAATTTTTAATTAAGTAAATAAGTGATTATCCTTAGCTAATGGAAGTTTTATCTCTCTTTTATTAATCACTCCTATCTGCTGAATATATTTACTTTTATTCGATGCTTTCTTTTGTTTTGTTTTTGCGCTTAAAAAAATTAGTCGATTCATTAATTATAATTCATCATAAAAATACAGCTTCGTTACACTTACATAGTTTCAGTAAAGCATGCGTAATTAGTTTTAATTGGTTAATACCGTAACCATTTAATTTTTGCTTTATCGTAGTTTATAATAAAGATATTATTTTTCTCTATAATTCATAAGACTTCTAATTATTCTTACTTCTTTCACGTAAGCTAGATTTTTTTAAGTTAAAAATGATTATACATATGTGTACTTGCCATTATTTGTGATTAGAGCATGCATAATATGATATTGATAATTTTTTAATAAAAATAATATTATTATTGTACCTATAAAGACTTAAGTATTTTTGATGTTACAAAGCGAAGAATATAGTACATTATGGTAAATATAAATAATGAAAATATTATTCGTGTAATTATGCACTTATGCCTAATATAAATATTTTAATAATGTATTAAAACAAAACTTTTCCAATAATTCTTACTTTCGTGTAACGAAAATTCTAATTTTATATCCAGAATTTTGATGGTCGACTGTATAGCACAAGAATAACATTTTTTTTACTTAAAGCCATGTCATGTTGAGTTATGGCGCTACGTTAGTATTCAACATTATTGATCTTTTGTAGGAACGGGACAAAAAAACATAAACCAGTAAAGGAAGGGCCTCTTTTATTCTTTATAATTAGCAGCATCGTATTAGTTCCGCCTCGAAATATAATTTTAAGGCGTCGCACACGCGTCATCCCCTAATTTCAGTATTTGACTTATTTGGGGTACATCCTATTAAATTACAACATAAATTTGGTGTATAAAAATCCTATCAAAAGACAGCTTCGAAGATACAATAAACAAAAGTAAAAGAATGAAAAACCGAGAAGGAGAGACCAGCAGTGGGTTGAGTTTTGACGTTTAGACCATAACGAGTCTAGATTTATGGGCTTTCGTGGAAATATGATTGCACGGCCAAAGTCACATGATGGACGCTTCTTATCGATTTCTTCGTAGACGTGTTTCTCGAGGGAGGATAAATCGAGAGTGTAACTCCTAAATGTTGTGGTGTATAGGGCGAGGGCTCAATGGCTAAACACGGGTGGAGGAGGGTTGAGGATTTGAAATTAATGATCTCTTTTTGAGTTCGCAGTGGGTATGTTACCTCCTCGTTCCTTCGCTTTAATATTTTACTATATCTCCCATCGGTTCTTTTTTAATTATACGAACTTAAGGGGATTGCTTAATAAGGCAGTCTATATTTGTAGTAGTAGTAGTGGTAGTAGTCGTTATGATTATTAGAATTAGTAATTTACTGGCATTCGTATTAAAGGCTGTAGTATTAGTTGGAGTAATAATAAATAATAATAATAATTACCACAATAATAAGTAATTACTTTGAATTGGAAAAGTAATATTGTTTTTGATGACTAATGGAAATACAAGGGCCTAATAAAATTTTATTGTTGATGTCGCGCCGTTCGATATTTTCGCTTTATTTTACATTATTTGGTTTATTATATTATATTTAATTCATTTATTATCTATACAATTGATTATGTTGACTTTTCTGAACAAACTTCAATATTATTGGGTTAAAGCTATATTTTGTGCCTGGTAGAAAAATGTGAAAATTTTCTTTTATGATTAAACCTTTATGATCTAAACTTTTAATTGCCATCTGCTTTATATATTTCAGGTTGTAGTTGTATTTTCTTTTGGTATGTAATCTTTTATTCATCTTGATTAATTATTATTCTAATGTGCTGCTGATGCAATGAAATAAAAAAATATTTAGCGATGGGATAGCGATAAAATAAAAGGGCTGGGCATTTGGAGAATCTCGTCCAATGAATGCTTTGTCATCATTTCACATATACTTTAAGAATCAAGCATTGAATACTTTTGACCAGAAATCATAATATTTATTTGTAAAAAAAGTTGTGGCAAAAATTTTACGCGTTCTCAAATTTAACAATAATTTCTCAACTGTAGATAATAGAATTACTTAATATTGCAGGGATGATTATTTTCAATATCGTGCATTCTTAAAGTACTTACATTAATTAATTATATTTTGAAGGATGTATGTCGGTCTTTGATTAATTATTCGTGCAAGTGACATTTTTGGGTTCCTCGCAATATGAGGATAAAGAAGTTTTAAGATTGTGCTCTTGCAGTGTCTTAAGAACCACATTTACCTTTTTCCAGGCAACCCAAGCTCCTCCCTTCTACCACCAAGTTGATGCGCATAAGTGCAGCACGACAGCGATACAACTCACCGGAGAAACATAAAAGATTACCCCCACTGCGCACGAAGTCCCTTTTGTCGCCATCCGCGCTCTTCAGCCCGAAAAAGTCTGCGAGATGCAAGAATCAATATCCGCTATATCTCTGGGGGTAGGGATTGACAGGATTTCTGTGCGTGGTTATAGCACAGGTGCGTGTACATGAAAGCGACGGCAACAAGCAGCGATAGGGGTTTGGGGGGGGGGGAGGAGGCAGGCGAGATACGCGCGCACATGCACGAACATTCGAACGCACCGAATCCAGGACTTATTGAGAGACCGATTGATTCCCTGATTAATGAGCTTTTTGCGGCCGTATTATTGCCGCTCTAGAGTGCAATTCGTCGCGCGTTTATGAAAACTGAACCGTTGATAAGGTGCAATATCTGATAATGCAGAGCGTACAATGGTAGTAAAATAGTATCTACGTTATGAAATCTTCAACTTTTCTAATGTATTAAAAAGAGAGGTCGAAACATTTTTATCTTTCTCTACTTCCATATTTTGTAATCTTTCATAAAAATTTTAATGTCAATAATTTAATGCTAATTTAATAAGTTAATAATTTAATAAGGAATAAAATTTTATGCAGTTAAAATAAAATTACACAGAACATAATTAAAATATTATATCTAGTGGATATGGCAACGTACACTCAAAGATACTCAATGGTTAATTCTTATTTTACGAAGGCTTAATATTCCAGTGGTCTCCTTCACAATTCATTTAGTTTCTTTTTTTTTAACGAAAGTTCAAGATTAGAAGTCATAAAATTTTTAGTTTGGAAGTTTGCTATATTAAACAGATATTTCAAATGAGATGCATCAAATTAGTGAACGGAAAATTAATTTTACTAATTGTAGGATTAACCGATTGCTGTAATAACCCATAATTCTTCTTATTATTCAAGTTAGTCGACAAAGTATTACTTTCAAAGTACTTAAACAGAGTGTGAAATACCTTCTTTACTATTGAACTTTCAAAGAGTTTGCATCATGAATAGTCAAGTCTGATAAAAAATACTCGGATTTAGAAAAAGTAAATTTCAAACAGCAACAAAATAATTAATATATTGCAAAATAATATATTGCAGAATTAAATTATGTGTAGTTATATTATCCATAAGATTTTTAAACGTTAAACATACTTTTTAACTATTTTTTAATTAATTGACCCATCGGTTGCGTAAGTACCTCCGTATAATCACTATATTTTCCATAACAAGCTATAATACTCAAAAGGACAGAAGCTGCAAATCAGAGTTGCATTCCATACAACTGCGAAAAGCTACGAATTGAATTCGATCAGACTAGATTCTCGTAAGCGGACTTCGTTCGCTTTGGTCTCTTGTTTTCGCGACTTGACGAGCTATTTCGGAGTGCCAGGAAATTGAATTTAGGCCTCGTTTCGCATGACCAATCGTTCGGACATTTTGCGTATTATACGCGGATTTGGGAAAACATTATTCAGATTTGCAGCCATGGATTTATAGAACATTGGTTATATGTGCCGCAAACGAATTTTAACCGTTCAATGATAGAAAATGGTAAGGCTGCTTGAATAAAGCTTCCATTTATTTTTGAGCGCCTGAACTAAATGTATCTTATTTTTTCAAAGTTTCAATATACACTTAGTGGAAGAACAGCCAGTTTGTTCAATGGATCTAATATATGCCTACAATAGCGTAAATTGTATTGATAAGTTAAAAGTTTAGACAATAAATTCCTTTTCTTCTTATGCAGACTTCTTTTAATTTATTATTATTAACCATATAATCATATAAAAAAGAAGTTTTAATTTATAATTTGAAAAGTATCTTACCATTTCAGATGTTATTGATTGACATTAATTATGAATTCACTTTCACCCAATGTAAAGAGAATAACCAGTAGCAAGAAAATTGAATTAATTTCATGCTTGTGTTAATCATTGCTTCTAATTAGCAGAAGTTGTTAAAAACCTCGTCCTCAGCCCCCGGAATTCGGACCAGGCCGACCGAACGCGATCGGCGTGTACCTCGCAGGAGTAGTTGCGGGACAGCTGGAAGGAGGATAGCCAAGGAGCGTAAGGCTTTGGAGGCTGGCCACTCGGAAGCCCCCCTGATATCGATACAGTAAAAGCTCCCGTTACAGGATCCTACTTTCTGACAAGCTGGAGAAGAAAAGTCCGAAGGGGCCGATGGGCACGGGGGTTGCTCCGTGTCGGCCCGCTCATAACAAGGCCGGTCAGGCGCGGAGTGGCATTGGGTCCGAGAGAATCCCTTGACGGTGATAGTCACAAGTTATGATTACTCTGACTGCGCGGTCAGCCTGGAAATGTTTCAGAAGGTCCAGGCTGGGACAAAGAAGCAGCTGTCTAAATTTGAAGCTACATACTGAAGGGATGGCGCGATTATAATGGTGACCCATAACCAGGGAAAGAAAAGATCTGGTTCTACGACATTGTCCACCATCAACGTCCTTTGGATGGATACCGGGGATAGATTGGGAAGAGTGGACCTATTCCAGGCTAAGAGGAAGGTGATCTCTAGGGTGCTGGGTTTAAATGGGACCTCGACGTTCTTCCTCAAGCGTCTGGGAAGGCAGACACCACCGTAAAAACTACTGCGTGGAGGGTAGCCAAGGATTAGGAGGGTGACGAGGGGAGGGTTGGTGCAGGAGATCATAGTCCCCTTGTGCTGATTATCCAAGCCGAGTCACGAATCGGTGCTACCCTCTTAGGCCTCACTTCGCGCTGGCTAAGATTTACCTCAAAGTGTTTCGCAAGAGCTCGTAAAAGATTTGGGCTCTAAGGGTCAGAAGAAAGGGAAGACGATGGAAGACTAGAGACGGCTCCATCGTCTCTTGCCTTTTCTCAAAACCACTTTCACTATAGGAAACGAGCCTCTTCAATAATGATTAAGATGCTCACAAGGGTGTCACTCATCCGAAAATCTTGGATAATAAAACGTGTCATTAGAGGATTTTGTAGGGTGAGCTATTTTAGGGACACCAGGGAGATGAGACCCATAGCCAGAATCATAGTAGTCGATGCCAAACCACTGCTGGATCACTGCACTGGTGATCTAGGGACAGAGATTACCGAGGTGGAAGAAATTGGAAGACTAGCAATAGCAATGGCTTACCTCTCCTTTGACAATAGGGACACTTTGGAGGTCCGAAGGTTGGTGTAATTTTGCCGGTATGGCAATTTACCACTAGTATTAAGGTGCGACACCAATCCACACCAAAAGGTGTGGGATAATACGAATATTAACGCAAGAGGTGCTCAACTTTTGAAGTACCTTATTGGCACGGATCATGACGACGAGAAGTAGGAGATATATTTAGTAATACAGTTAGAGACAATGCGATAGATCTAATACTTTCATCTACCAGAATTACGCATATGGCCAGGGACTGTCGGGTTAGCAATGAGCCGCCGCTATCTGGCCATACATTAATAACATACTCGGTCGAGATGCCTAGGAGTGATCCACCAATGATGGTGAGAAAATATAGGTGAATAAACTGAGGTGGGTATACACAAGAGGTGAGGCTTTCCTTACGGAGCTTCTAAAAGAAACAAGGGATATATGGTTCCTTGAAAATTAAGAAAAAGAATTCACCGACTGCATCGTCCTTGCTGTCGAGGGGAACTGCCAATACAAACGAGCTCTGAGGAAGGGTAAGGTGTGAAAGAATGAGGCTGAATACCCTGATCTCCATCAAGCCTACCGGCAATATATCGTGTAGGCCAAAAGGGAAAAACTGGTAGAGCTTTTGTAAAGGCATCCAGAAAGTTAGAGAGGCGACCAGGATGGCAGGTATGCTAATACAAACGAAGAATGTTCGATCCACTTTGTCCGCACACACTTACCTAGCTTGGAAGGAGACGTAGACATATCGGAAGAGGAGGGAAGGGTCAACGAGGACCAGAGATGGTCTTGCGCCAAGATAGGGGTTAACCGGAAACTGGCAAACGAGATTATCAAGTCGGGAAAGATTAAATTGGCGATTGGATTTTTTCACCAAATTAAATCACCCGGAAAGGACGTTATTCTGCCGGTTCTATTATGACATAATCCATTATTCAGCTCAGCCACATCCTTAGGGTGTGACAGGTTATCATGATAGATTTATCCCATAGACGGGAAAGTCTATGGGTATACTTCTCCGATAGACTTTCTTCCAATCAGCCTGACATCGTTTATTCTTAAAATGGTAAGAAGGCTAAACGGTAAAAAAACATCTACAGAGCTGGCAGATGTCGGAGACTGCCCTTCATGGGGAGGTCACAACTATCGAGAAGCAACTGAATGCAAAAGGGTACGCAGTGGAGCCACTTCTGAACAGAAAAGGAGCTTTTAATCAGGCCTCTAGGGAAACGGGCTATGAGCAAGTTTCATATACCGCGGAGCATAATTGGGTCGGTTTAACTGTATGTTGAGAAACTGGCATGTGGTAGGCAGTAAGGGCGACATGGTACTGAGGTATTCCGTAGGATCGGATTATTCCCAAGATGGTGTTCTGTCCTTATTAATATGGAGCCTAGTGGTGTACGAGGTGCTCGCTTAACTTAATAGAGTGGGCTATACGGCTATTGGATATGCCCATGATATACTTATAAGAGCTAGGGAGCCATTTCTGGATCCTCTCATGGGGATCATGCAAGGAGCTCTCACATTTGTAGGCAGATGGTGTAGGAAAGCAGGACTCTCGGTAAACCTAGGTAAGACCGAAGTTCTCGTCTTCACCAGAAGATACAAGTGGAACAGAGAGTAGATCTCGGGCGCTATTAGATGAAAAACGAGAGTATCTCTAGAGATAGTCCTTGGCCATTCATGGTGACCCTAAAGACCGCAGCTGCTCAGGCCCTAATTAGGGTCACCAAGACCTTCGGGCGGAGGAGATGGGGAAGCCTCATAGATTCCCAAGAGACTGGATGGATAGGTGAGATTTGGGATGCACTCGGACATAAGGATCATGGCATTCGGAGATTGGAGGGTCACATTGTCCACGGGTGCATATCTGCTGGAATTGTAAGAGCGGCCTAACGACACCCGGCGGTTATACAACGAAATCAAGGCTGCTCTAGGACTGTTAACAGGCCCCGAATCAACTCTTGAGCCTGTCAAAGGTCGAAGCGGCATAGGTTCCTGTAAAGAAAAAATGCTGGGGGACAGGACATGGCTATACTGGGGCAATCGCTATATGTAGCACCAAGAAATTGGCGGGGGTCGCGGCAGCCTCGATTACAAAAAAGGTCAGTCTAATCAGACCCGTACTGAAGCTATGGCTGCGACGGAAGAGCAAATGTGACTCCCCTCGGATCCTTAGGTTAACCCGAGGAAAGCTGTAAGGCTAAGTACCGTGGAAGCGAGGGACCATAAGGAGGCTACCCGTGCATCCGGCAACTGGATCTAACATCGTTACAAGTCCAACTCGCAAAAATAATAATAATAAAAAATATTACAAAAAAACAAAATATTTGTAATTATTAAATCTTTAATGTATTACATTGGATAAAGAGTTTCGAAAAAACTATACATAAAAAAAATACACGTTTTCAATATCTCAAATATTTATCATTGCATTCTGATATAATAAAACCATTATTAAACTTATTATAATATTTACAAAAATTAAATAGTTTTGTTTAAAGTTCACAACATTTTGTATAAAATCGCAATTCGAGAAAATTTATAAGTAAACGTTATTCATTTATTAGAAAAGCATCAAAACAAAGTAATTATTGTTAAAGAATCTAATCTATATCAGATATTCAATTTATCCCAAACAGTTTGGCTTTAATTCAATGAATAAATTCATTCGATATCATTATTTATGATAAAATAAAAAACTTCACCAGGTAGGAAAATAATTAGCAATAGTATTTAGAAGTGGTGCACTTGCAGTACCATATAAACAAGAGTGTGTAAAGAAACACCGATTACACGAAAGGAAATTGGGACAAGTGATATAGAATAGCTATTTCGGTGTGAGGTGTAACATTTGCATCTGTATTAGTCTATAAAAAATAATATTGAACACTGCAGTAAAAAATACAGTTACTCAAAGTTCGTCCATATATATAAGCGAGAACAATTTTTTTAAAGTTGAAATCATACGTACTTTTTTTGTTTTAATAATTCCATTATAATTAAGAAGAAAGATTCAATATACCGGGTGGATGATATTTTTTATTATCTTCTCAATAAAGTATAATTAATAATTTTTAAGAAATTAAAAAAAATGTTTTAAATTAAATTTTATCAAAAGGTGAAGCCATATTTAGTTTATAATACTAAAAAATGGAACTTTTTTGCTCTTTATATATTTTATATACAGTAGAAGAATGCATAATTTAAAATGTTCATAATTCATTTGAATCACAACTTACTCAGAGTGAAAAACAATATTTGTCTATTGATTTTTTATTAGTGCGTTTTAATTTTGTTAAATCCTAATATTCTATTTTCCTAACTAAATGTTTTAAATACTCTACATAGGATAACAGCTCTAAAAATTTATCGCAACTTGAAATATAAATCTGTACTCTACGTAAAATGTCGTATAGTAATATGATAAATATTTTTTCAGTTTCAATTTTGAAAAAACCATTCATACAAACCAAAGAAAAAGGACTATCGATTGATTAAAATTCAGATATCCCCAAAAGAGCTAGACATATAAGAGAGAGAGAGAGAGAGAGAGAGAACCATTTACGTCGTGGTTTTGAAAGTTTGAACCCCTCTATCCATTCTTATTGCTCGATTTCACGCGTATTTTTTTACAGGTTTACAATACCATCAAAAGTTCAATCGATATAGCGTAGATTATACACAAAAATACGCTTATGACAGGCACAAATATATACTAAGCGCTACTGCTTTCTTCCCTTAACCCTTTTCTCGGTCGTTGCGTAGTTTTCGAATATCAAGACGAACCTGTGAAATACTAGATCTCGAGGGCATCTCGTCCAGATTCATCCAATTAACCGAATTCGAATTCATTTTATTTGAGTTTTATTGTAATTGGCTTTCTTTTTTACATTCCTTGTCTTTCTTCTTCGTCTTCTCTTCTACCTCCATTTCGATTCCTAATGAAACGTGCATTTTACTCGGCTCGTAACTCTTAGCAGTGTATTCATTTAGATTGGACTTAAGGAAGTTGAAGCTGATAGGTGGAAAGCAGTTGGTATTTTCGTTTTGCGGATCGATGCACATTTTTCAAGCTTTATTGGCATTTAAGAAAAGGAAATCCAGGGATCGAAGTAGAAGACTCGGCATCGAATAATTAAAGTAGTTCGATGGAAGCGACTTGCAACATTTTAAATTGCTCGTGATTATAAAAATTCATTAGAAAGCATTTTGGCACAGAGTATTTTTCGCCTAAAGTCTTTAAGGTATTATTAAAAAATGGCTACTTATCATCATTTTAAATCGTCGCATAAATTTAAATGTATTAAAATTTGCCATAATACAAGTAATGAGCGTCTTATTACTTGTTGAGCATGTAATTTTCTAACATATTTAATAATTTATAGATTAGATTTGTAGATTTTGTTGAACAGATTACCTACAATTTACAGCAGCTATAAAATGTAAATCTCGAAATATTTTTATGCTGTTTTAATAATGTTTGCCAATTAAAAAATATCATTTAACATTTGGATTTAAAATTTCTTTTAACCATACTGATTTTAATAAGCTTACAATTTTAAAACTCTATAAGTAAATGAACTAAAAATAATAAGTTATTTCGTTTTTTTTAAGTAACTTAGAACTTAAAAGTATCAGTTAGAATTTGACAGACATCGTATATATTTTTTGTTATTTTTATTTCATGAGGTCAAAATTTTTTTAAAATACATTTGTATTTAATATAATAAAAGATTTACAAACAGCTTTAATTATTTATTAATCATTAATTACTATGAACTATTTTGTTTATGTTGATGCGAAAAAGTCAAAATTCTAAATAAAATAATATACTTACATAAAATACTATATAATATATAAAAGTTTCATATTCCAGTTTGTAAATTGCATTTACAAGACAGTTAGAAAAGACAGCGGCTAACATTTTCAAAATTCGAATTCTTGAGCATTTTAAGTAGAGCATTAGAGTAAGGTCAGAGCAGAAGTAGCTAAAAGACAATGAAAAGACAGTTAAAGGTGCACGTACTTTACTTTTACCAATACTTTTCACTTGAAGTGTTGGTTGACGGATTTTATTTGTACCCTGTCTGTGATGCACTTGAGAAAACGGTCGAGGAACTATAGCACGAAACCGTCACGGGGAATTGACTCGTACTACTGTTCGACAAAGTTGTACTCCTTAAAATTTCAGGAAAAAATTTGTGAAGGGAGCAATTTTGCACGCATGTTTCGGTGCATTTAATTACGCGGAATTTTGTTTTGTTTTGATACAAATTAACAATGTCGGAAAAAATAAGTTATTATATTGATAATGTACTAACATTCTTGTGTAAGTTTAGTATAATATACTAATAATTACAGCTAATAATAACAGAGATAAATTAGGTTATCTTATGATTTAATTTATTAATGTACCTTATTGTTGAATGATTGGATGTTAATTTCATGTTAAATGTAATTTAGGTTATTTTTAAAATAATTTAATATCGTTAGTTTTTCGATTTAAAGTTCAATCAAATTAGTTTACTTTTTCTTTTCTGCGTAAATTTATTAAAAATTAATAATAATAAAACTATTTGGTTAAATAATTTGTATATATTGCATGCTACTAGAATTCGAATTAAAAATACAATAAACCATTTGAGTTTCAATTTTTTAAATAGTGAATTCATTTTTTGTACACAGATTTCATTATAGAATATATAATTAGAAGTGGAATGAAAATTTTACACAACATATAAAAACTGCTAAAATTAAATCGATTTCATTTTTAGATAATTACGATTCTTATATTTATAAATAATTTACTTCTTGAATCGTATATAATTGATATTGATGACTCATAAAGTACGTATAAAAATTTGATAATATTCATTCTCTCAATATTTATAAATGTAGATTCAAATTAAACAAGCGCCAAGTCTTTGAAGAATGCAGCATTTGATTTTACTATGAAACAATGTGAGCTCGACACATTGTTACTTATCTATTTATTAAGCAGCTTTCTTTTTAATTTGATTCGCTAGTCGTTCATTTTAGACTTTTTAAACTAAAATTTACCTTTCATAAATAAGTGTTGAATAACTTAAACAAATTTCAGTTATACATAAGTTAAATAAATCATTAATATAGAGCAAAAAAGACTAATGATAAGCATTTATTAGTTTTATCAGATATTGTTAATTATAACGTTGTATATTGGACGAGAAGCATTAATTTTAAAAAATATATAAAAATTAATAGAACATTTGAGTATATTTTAGTAAAGTTGTTAAAATCATATCCATAATTATATGTTTATATAGCGAAAACTTTCTCAAAGTTCAAGGTATTATTAATTTAAATTCTTCAAAGTATTGTATCTAATAATTCCAAAGAATGACAGCTTCAATTCGTTATCCTTAATATGATTATTTAAAATCCTATGATTTTGAATAGAAATATTGTCTTTTTCTCGCACAAAATCATTGTATTTATCATAGATGTAGGATGCTAAAGTTTCAGCACGTCGAAAGAGATTAGCAATAACCATAGAAAAAGCTTCGATTGAGAAGATCGGTCGCAAGGAGCTTTACTACACATCCATGAATTCATTATTCTACACTTTAGTTTAAAAAAAGAACCTTGATTTAGTTAACAGAAAACCAAACTGCTCTTTTTTTTTACGTAGGCACCCCGACAGAATTTACACAAACTCTCTTTCCGTATACATGAATGTGTAATGTCGGAGAAAGACACAGAAAGGATAATTCACCTTGTAAATCACTTTTAGTTAAGTTATTCGACAACAGTCTCATTATCTCAAAGGCTATCTATGAGATTCAAGTGAAACTTGTAATTGGAATATTCAATACGATGCTTTTAAAATCATTTTTTAACGGTGCCTGGTATTTTCTTTTAACGTTTATATATCAGGAATTGAAAAAAACAAAATTTTAAAAACGCGCTTATAATTAGAAATTATAATATTTCTTTATAAAAAGTATATTTCTCTCTTAGTATCTCTTCAAAATGTAACATCAAAGATAGTATTGAATTTTGGAATTTTCGTATTTTAATATCTTTTTTTCACTGCATCAGATTTTATACTTTCAATTACTTTGATACAATAATATAAAATTTTTAAATTTACCTTGTTGCCTATTGAATTTTTCGTAAGTATTTAAAGAAAGTACATGTAATCTATATAGATGGTCTTGACTGAATAATTTATTTTGAAAACAAATTTCTTTTGTGTAAATACATATTTCATTTAGAAATGAGGTGCAATTTCATAGAGGTTCAAATATAGTTTATTTATTTTTTCTGACTGTCCTTTACAGCTGTATTATTTTTTAGGAATCCATTAATTTTACCGAGTAGCTTAATGTATTCTTATTACTATAGTACTAATAAAATTTGTTGCTCCTGGCGTAATCATAAGAAACATTTTTTGAGTGGTTTGTTTAAAATTATGTTAAATACACAAACGCGAAGATGAAAAAACTAGAATTTCAAATTTCAACAGATTGAGGATTTTACTTTCCTTATTTTACATAAGTAAATCTTTATGAAATCCATTAAGTTAAGAACAAACATTATTGAATTTAAAATGATGGATTAAAATTAATAAAAGTAATTTTAGGACTTTGTATAATAATAAAATGATTTTTATAATTTATTTTATAAGATTACATTATATACGTATTAGAGTTGAGAGTAAGAAAAACTTTTTTATCGATTTATGTAAAGTTAAACAATTGAAACTGACTGTTATTTTAACGATAGAGCTTTGTCAATTATACAATGAGAATTAAGATATATTAATGGATGGCAATAGTGAATCAATGAATTATGATATTTTGGATGAATCTTTTCGGTGCCAAACAAAAAGCTCATAGACACGTCCTCCTCTCCCGTCCCTGCAATGCCGCGGGATTCGAGATTTGCCAGGATGGGAGCTTGGAGGAGGCGCGATAACATCGATAAGGCATTCAAAAAGAGATTTTCTCCTCGGTCATTATATTCCGCAGTCAGACCAATCGGCGCGTGAAGGTAAAACTTCGTCAACCTCTGGGGGCCTCCTCGCTATTGGCAGTACCAGGAAAGCTTGCTATACCGTTACGCTCTATCCGATCACGAATTCAGTGGCCATAAAATCTTTTGATCTTCGATTTGAGATCGTTCCTTCCCCGGAACTGGGCAAATCGAATATTAAGAAGATAATTTGTGCACACGAGTTAATTATGGGTTATTAAATTTTGCGTAAGGCGCAGCTTTATTAATTGCAGTTACCAAGCTATTTCTTCTTATTCCGTAAACCACGACCTCGGGTTTTTTCTTTTCACAGGAGGGACATTATTTTATACTTTTCTCAAAGATAGGTAATATTTAATAAAATACAAAATTTTTTTTCTTACAGTTTACCTAGTATTATTTAATTTCAACTCATCCAGGGTTTAATCTTTCCGAATGCGGTCCTATCTCCATTTTGACAATTATTTTTAATTATGAAATTTTAAAGTATTAATAAGACTTCAACCCTTTATAAAAAACCGACAGCGATAATTTTTTGTATCTTTGATTAAAATTTTTTTAATAATGAAACAATACTAGAAACATCACATGTGAGTAGTCAATCATCATTTAATAAAGTTTGTACTCTGTTACTTATTTGGTTTGTACACAATTATAAACGAAAATTAATTAAAAATGATTTAATTATAAAGTTAGAGATGAAATGTAATCAGGTGAGTTAAAATTATTTTAAGCGAATGATAGAAAATAATGAATTAAATTTCTCTTAAATAATAATTTTGCAACTTACAGATTTTTATAAAATTCACAAAACTTAAAAATTTAAGTCAATACAGTACCAAATATTTATAACTCGTTAGAATATTGGATATATAATGAAATTTTAGGGTATTCCAAATGTCTTTCTTGTTTTTCTCAGATGTTTTTATTTGAAATAAATTAATTATGGAAATTCTGAAATTATTTATAAATGTTTCTTGCACAAACGTATTATACCTTGATTTATGAAAAATAATGATAAGATATTATGTAAGCAAGAATAAAGTATACAATCACTTAAACGTAAATTCGGTTAACGAAGTTTCGAGGTGAGCGTTTGCACGTAGCTACAGACCGGAAAAGTCACACAGTCCCTCGGTAAATCCCACAATTTCGTGTATCCGTTTGGAGCGTCAGTAGCATGCACTGTTTGACTAACTTTCATTCGTGGATTAGTTTCTGTTCTTGTATAACAACCTCATGATTGGCAGATCTCAGATATAAGTATAAATATATACATTTTAGTAAGAACGATCAGTGCTGTTAAGTGGTAGAAGTTAATTGGATAAAACCATTAACTTGCATACCGAATTTCAAGAATAACAAAAGAAACACCAGGATTTGAGTCTTAGAAGGGTTTCCTTTGCTAAAATAATCATTCTCAAATTAATACTTATGTGCAATCCCATTGATAATAGTGACTCTGTCAGTCCGGATTTTTTTGACATGGATCTGCGCCTCTTCCATTTATATAAGTTACGTCGCGTTTTGATACTGGGTATGTTTTCTTTTCATTGAACAAATAAGTCTGAGTGTGTTCTATGAAGTAAAATATTATTATGATGTTTCATGTTAAGAACAAATTTTTATTTATCGATTTATAAATTTGTCTACACAAAAACAATAATTTAAAAGTAATTGATAATGAATGAATGACACACATACAAGACTATCGAATGAGGCGGATAATATTGAGAGATTGTAAATAAATCTATCAAATATATAATTCGAAAAAAATTTAACTCTAAAAGAGTTCATAAGCCTTTTATATAAAAATTTTAAAAAAGATAATACATAATTAAATGGAACACTCGCCAATGTAGATGGCGACTTTTTGCAAAGAGCTGAGGGTACATGCAAAAAGTGTTAAGAGCCATTGTCAGTGAGAAAACGCATACTTCAGGAAGCTCCTCCTGGGATATTGATAGATAGGCAGAGTACAAAAGAGATGAGGATATATATATATATATATATATATATACTGTGAGAAAAATAAAGAGAGAGAGAGGGGGAGAGAAAGGTGAGACGAAAGAGACGAAAAGCGAGAGAGGTAGACCACTACAGATAGAATAAATTGAATGAAAATACAAGAGGCTAAGAGAAGTATTCGGGATTTGCGGAGCACCGCCTTTCAAAACTTCATAAAAAAATTTCGAGATAGTACTATAAACAAGAAAATTAAAGAAGTAGATAAATGAAATGGACTGGGATAAGCGATTAGTTTGAGAGTTTTCGAAATAAAAAATTTTTTTTGATTTCTTTTCAATATGTCTTTGAAAAAATATTCTTTGTTAAATTATTTTCATGCATTACTTACGTTCAGGTAATTAGAGTTTTTTGATAGAGCCAACAATGAAACATAATTCATACCGTATATAACAGTGTTTATAATAAACTTGACATATTCTTTTTTTAATACTTATTAATTTCAAGTGCTTAACTTAACAAAATATGAAAATACTATTTCAATAAATACAAGCAGTTCTTTAATGGTTTAAAAGCACACAGTAGTCAACCAAATCTAAAATGATACGAAGTACTTTTGATCAAAAAATTAGTTTTAATAAAATTTTTAGAAACAATAAATAAAAAATAAACATAATTTTTAAATGCTTTATTTACTTTGAAATTTAAAAAATCTTATTAAAGCAAGTATTTTAGATGTGCAAGAATTATTTTTTTTTTAAAATAAGATATTTAATATTAAATAAATTATATTTTTTTAAATATTTTAGACAATGCAATCTTGATAAAATACATATATTTACTATATATAAATATAATATTTAGTTAAGACTGCTTACAAAAATTAACTATTTATTTAACCATTATTTTACTTTTCAGTAAGTTTTTTAAAAAAAAATTCATGCGTAAAAAATTTTTAACAGTATTTTTAGTACTAATATATATTTATGTACTGCAATTGGAATACTTTTTGTTTTTGTGAAACATTTAGATAAAATAAATGTTGCTTACTTTACTAAAAGTATCCGAAAACGATAAAAAATTTTCATCGAACATAAATCTTTGTTTGCATTATAGAACCTTGCATTTAAATAATATTTTCATATTTTATTGGAAATTTAAGTACTTTGATTGATTGAATTGATTTGGTATAAGTACGATTTCATCTGAAATCAAGGTTTTATGACAAAATGTATTTTTAAAATGATATTTTTACATTCAGTTCTAGCATTAAATTAATTTAATTAAATCGCGCGAAGTCCCAAAGAATTTAAAAAAAAAGTAAAAATTCTCCGTTTGATTAAAAACATATCGATTTTCCATATACAGAAAATTAATTAAATCGACGACTCGAGATGTAACAATACTATAAATTCGTAAAATCTTCGCATCGTTGTCGATCTATCGGGATAAAATAAATTATATGTTTCGTTGGTGAAAATAAAAAAAGAATGCATAAACAAGTAATTGAGTGCTTCGGAGCTTTCGAGCCTCGGTTTAGTGTGACGTTGAATAAAAAAAACTTATCGCATTTCTGCCTGCTTATCATTCACGAAATCGCTTGTGCGTGCATTCTCTCATACGTTGGAATTGGCATTGGTTTTAAAGATCTTCTTAGTGTAAAGGCGGAGTGAAGAGGAAGCCTCACCCCGGACTAATTAGGGGCCGCAAGACTTTCGTCGGGAAGCGGCGGCGGCGTCGGCGGCGGCGGGGTGAAAGCTTAATGGGATGCCGGGGCTAAAGTGGATATTCGCATCGGGTTGGGGTCGCCATTGGTGGAGGCCCGATTTTTAAAGCTTGATATTTAAAGTAATTACTCGAGCGGCGTCTTTCATTATGTGCTTTGATGCGAGAACGAGGAACGACGATTCCAAGAGGGTAGTCGCTTATTCATTCCCTTCCAGGGGATTCAAACTTTCCTGATTTTAAGAGCAGTGACAGGCATCAGCCGAGCCGAGACAGGGGAACATTCACTTCTTCCTTTCATTGGACCGATGGGATTATTTTCATCTGGGATTAAGGCTAATGCACATTTTCTGCAATGGAACTTTGTCAAGTTCAAGTACTATAGTAGGCCATTTACTCCTTTGAATTTTGCACTTTCCTAACTGTCTGTTTAATTTAATACTATCTTGCTCATTGATTATTTTGCAATACAAATTTTTTACGGAATTTTCGATTGACGGCATCATTGATCTCATCTATCTTATTTCAATAAAGCTATACATGGTATAGTCTTAATTTTTTTTTTCTTCCGTTGAATTAAATGTAAAGCCGTTGTATCAGAAGAGTTAAAAAAAAGTACGATGCCGGTCCAACTAAGCCATTTGTAATAATAATGATTTTAGAGGAACAGCTGGTACGTATATTTTAACTTTTGAAATAATGTTTTTTTATGGAAAATAATTTTCTTCCCCGGAGCAATTAAATTAAAACATTCATCGTTATAGATTAACTTGTAAGCAACTCAAAAGTGAATTGTCAATTTATTCTATAGCCGGAATGTAGTGAAAAATTAAATAGTTAGGTAGGGTCAGAATTGTCTCTCAGAGCTTGGATTATTATAGAAAAGAAGTACGAAAGACGAAGGCTCAGCCAAGCGAATGCGAGCTCGCTATTTCTCATACATAAAATCTCCGGTCGGAGAATCAATTTCGCATTTCGCGCAGCGGTGGTAGCGACGATGGTGGCTTTTGGATTTTCAGAGGAAATCGGGATGCCAGCCGGGAAAAAGTTATCTGACTGACAAAATTCACAGCACTGTTTTTTTATCTTCTGGGATGCATTCACGTTGCCAGGGTTAGTCAAGGTGTTGGTAACCGAGTTTACCCGTTGGAGGAAAGCTGAGAGAGAATACGTAGAGATGCATGTATTTCGTTTTATGATATGGCTCCAAGACGTAAGTAGAAAATTAAAAACCATATTTGCTATAATATTCGTCCCATTTCTACACATTGTAAATCACTGCGGATGAAGGATGAGGGGGTCTGCGTTTTTCCTATCTTAGCAATTAAATTTTCTAATATTAGCTTCAAAATAACGTACTTTTGAATGATTGTTCGTTCACATGAACAGGATTCCGATCAATTTTCCTGTTAAAGTTGTCAATGTTACGGAATGTCACTTTTTTGTACCAAGCCAAGTATAAACAAATTGGCTAGAAATTCAAATTTAGAAGAGATGCGCGCTTTAAAATAATGTATTTGTGGGACCATTGACGAATAGACTTAATTGGATCGTAGCTTTGATAATTATCTTTATTGGAAAATTTAAAGTTGTTTTCCACATGTATGCACTTGGTGTTACTGTGTTATATTTCAGTGATGCAAGGTTTAAATAAACTACATCTATTTGCTACAGTTGCAATTAATGCAATAAATGATAATACTTTACCAAGTTATTAATAAACAAATAGTACTGATTAGTAATAAAAAAACTGCATCGTATATTTTTATAAACAGATAAAATATTTTCATAGGAAAAAAACTTGTACTTTCTTAAATTAAAAACATAATAATCCACATACCCAGAAAGATATTCTTTTATTAATCTCTAATTTTTATCAATATTATTTACTTTCTTTGATCAATCAGATTATTACCTCGACAACCTTATTTGTTGAAAATATTAATACGTAGTATAGGTTTTTGAAATTGTTACCTTCTCATATTTGCTTGGTCGATAATATATCAACTTTACAACCGAGCGTAATACTTTTTCAAGCACTAAAGATCAGGCAAAGCTTCATAGAGAAGGTTACTAATACAAGTGACTAGTGGGAAATGTTTTTTTCCCATACCCATGCAACATAGTACAAAACGAAACGAGTAACCAGTGTTGCGAAAGTTTTCAATACTTATTTTCCAGAGCTCTACAACAGTAGGTTAGGCAACACCGTCATTTATTACGGCATAAAAATATAAAGAATGGAAGCTGAATTATTTTGTCATTTTTTAATTATACCTATGCACTTTTTATTTACCTTTAATAAATAAGCTCTTTCTTGATACGCAATGACAAAGAATTATAATTTTATAGAGACACAAAATACGACCACAAAATGATACGCAAAATTTAAAAAAAACTTCATTTTAATAATCAACGTAATAATCGCAATAATCAGCTCAAGAAAATTTACAAGTATTGATGTCTTTCTCTTTTACAAGTATTCGCTCACATTGGATTGATATCAATCATCGTTATTTCTCTAATAGCTGTTATTTATTTATTATCATTTTCATATTGTCTTTCGATCATGCTGATAAAAGCGTCTTATTTTATTTATCATCGTTTGCATAAAATGTATAACGCGTCAAATTTTACTATTGACAAATACGAATCCCGCAGACGCCGCTTAGAATGATTTTTATTATCCCACCGTTAGTCCTCTTGTGGCAATTTTAGCTTGCAGTTATAGTATCCCTTATCAGTGACTTAATACTATGTAAAGATATTGTATCTATCAATCTATCGATTTAAATTCAATATTCACTTTGTGGATCATACCGTTTTCTACTCGTACGGATCATTAATTAATATTTGATAATCTCTTTTAATTTTTTATACTATTTATATCAAATCCACATCTGATTTTGTCATCGCGTATGATTTATACACTGGCTGAGTCGCTTTTGTACATTGTTACTTCCAACAAATCGCCTTACATTATGTCTGCAATGTAGAAAATGAAAGAAATTCGGCAAAGGAAATCTATTTGCTGACGAAATAAAAATTCGATTAACGTTTTAGTAAGCAAGTTATATTGAAAAAAGATAAATTTTGTTTTTGAAGTTGTAATATAATTCCTAGGAGTGAATAAAATTCACACATTTAGAACTATATTTTACTGTAATTATCAATGTAAAAAATCTAATTAAAAATAATAGTAATAACTGGAGAAGGAATTTCAGCAACTGCAAATTAACGTAGCAACTGAAGTACAGTATTTTACAAGAAAGCAATAATTAGTAGACTTTAATTTTTCATTAGCTAACTGGCATATTTTTTAGAATTTCAGTTACACGTATACTACTCTTTAATTTTAGTTGAAAATAAAGTTTTATTATTACAATAAAAAATTGATATAAAACAATTGTTACTTTAAAATGGAAAATCATGTTAAAGGAATATAAATATTCTTGGAATACTTTAAACGTTTTTTCAATACATACAGTAATCAACGCATAAAATATATCGATATTTGTTTCATATTTTTATCTGCTTATTAAATTATTATCAATTAAACTTGGTCAAAGTTCTTGGTCTTTAAATTAAGTTGTAATATAGATAATAGGAAATATTTTTATGATATAAAACCAATTATGGAAATTATCATTCGATCTATAATTTGTAGATATATTGTAAAATATGTTAACAGATCACTCAAGTACTGCATCTCAACATTCCTTCATTTATATGGAAAATACAACCTCGCATAAGGATAGAACGGAGTTGATTAAAACTGCTAATATTTAAATATGAAAATAGTTTAAAATTTTTCAGTGAGCTATTGGTAGTTTAAAATTATGACAAATGTTCTACAGGTAGATTTTTTGATATCTAGTAAACAAGTAAGGCAAACGCAAATCTTCTTCGCGATCCGTTTGTCTCGGAGGTTAATTAATTATACTGTTTTTTTTTTGTATTTTATCGATGTAAAGATTCGATTTTTCTTAACGGGCTCAAAAGTAAGTGCTGTTGTTGCTAGCAAGTAGAGCTTGACTATTTATCGAGGGCAAATTTAATTATTATTTATCATATCGTGCTTAGATGTTTTATTCGTCGAATTAGTCGGCCGTTGTCCACGCAAGATTAATTTTAAAAAAATTGGCTTGAAATGCTTTTCAATTTAGTCACGCGTGTTCCACCTATTGAAAATTCTGTGCACCTGCCATAAGCCATTTTAACCGTTGGTCACGAATATTGGGTAATTCTTCTCTTGGGATAATTAAGATAGCGCGGATTAAATGTTATCGTTCGCGTTGTGAAAATTAGCAACGGAAATCTCCCTCAGGAAAGCTTAGGCGGCGAAGCGCGAATACAGTTTAAGGAAATTCAGCGATTCCGAAACGGGAGCGACTAATGCAGTTCTTACCTCCGCACATGTAATTCATCTAACAAATGTCGTGGAGAGGGCTGGCTGTTTTTGGAAAATTGGCTTCCTTCGTTCCCAATATCTGCATCATTTAGGACGTACGGAAATTTGCGAAGGACTTGACTAAAGGGTTTTTTTATATATAGATTACACTTCTAAAACTTCTAAATAATAAATTTTAGAAAATCAAAATTTCCTAAAATAATAATCACCTTTTGCGAGTTAATACTTTTATCATTTTTTACGATTTATGATGATTAGATCGAATGATAAGAAATGACTCAGGACTTATCAGGACTGAAGTTTTATAAGCATATATATTTATAATCAAAGTATAGTTCGTGGTTCGGTTTTAATGTATAGATATGAATTGATAACTCGATATTCTACGGGGTATATTTAAAATTTCGACAGCTTTACACAATTGTTAGAGTGATTAGTATGTTGGACGAAACTTATGCTTTTCATATTTGTTTCGAATTCTTACTATTTTTAGCCAACATTATTGCTTTGGTTCATTTATAATGGAAGATCATGTTACATGATTCAGAATGTTGCCTTTCAATTATATATATATATATATATATATATATATATAATCACTTGCGCGCTCATAGAGATTGCAACACGGGTTCTCGCATTACTATATATTTACAATAATTATAAAAATTTCAATGCACTTTCAGATGACACAAAATACAAGAAAAATATTTGTATCAGTCAATAATAGTGTTTCTATAAAGCTATTTTTTGACATTGTTATTTGGATTATAATTATTTTTAAGACTATTTAGTTAAAAATTGTTTGAAATATCAGATTAATTGTTTTGCTTGATAATTATAAAGATCTACAGATAATAATACTTTGGTTGAATATTTTAGTTAAAATTCTCTGTTAACCATTATTTTATTTATAAAAAAAAATGTGGAACATACAAATAATTAATTCCAAAAGCTATGTTATTAATTTTTATATAGCTTATATAAAGTTTATATACATAAACTTTTGAATATCTATTTATTTATTAAGATAATAAATAAAAAAATAAAAAGTCTGCACATTTATAATTTCTAGCACAAATGAATTTCAGCTTAGATATTGCAATAATAGTGTTTTAAATACATGTAGCTTACTTTTCTATGCAAGTTCAAAATGAATTAGTGTAATAAATTTAAGTAATAACCTTAAAAAAATATATTTGTTAAAATTATAATTATTATAAATTTTTTTATAAAAACATATTTTACTTCATTAACACATCTTTTTAATTAATATGTTATTATTTTTTTTGTAAAAAAAAAATTTTTATACGTGTTTAATGGATTCTCCATTCCCTTCAATTATTCTTTCTTCGTCAAAATTTAATTAAAGCTGCACTCAAAATATAATATTGAATTCTAATTTAAATGCTATCAAGAGAAAATTTTAAATAATTTTTTAATTGTGAATTGTAGTATAACTCTTCACATTTGGATAGTATTTACACTATGGTATCAAAGTTTTCTTTACAACAAGAATGGAATTAAAATTGTAATATAAATTGCAACAAAAATATCAGAATAATTTATTTTTTGTAAATCAGGAAAATTCGCGACCGAAATACAAGCTAATAAATAAAAATAGACGATTGGCAAATTATAGCAAAAGAGTTTCTAAATCATTCAATTGGAAAATCTGGAGAATTTCATCGAATTATTCATGACGACAATACTTAAAACTTTACCATTATCGCGTTCATCTTTGCTAGAAACGAAAGAATTAACTTTTTTTAGTGAAATTATATTTGTAATGTTATTTTAGACAAAAATGTGATAAATTCATAGTATTTTTTTATTTCTTATTATTAATTATATTATAGTTTTCTTTATTAAGAACTATGAGGTTTACAAATGGAATAAAATTCGATTCTGAAATATTGTTTTTGCAACATTCATTTTTTTAAACGTGATTACTATAATTACATTACATACATGAGAAATGTGTTTTTGGAATCCATAGTTGGATATCTATTAAAATTTCAATAAAAAACTGGATTTTTTTTATTTTTTTGAGTAACCTTATGTACAAAAATAATATAATGAGGGTCAAAAACCTTGATTAAATAATTGAATTTTAATTATTCATTTTTTATTTAACGTTTTTCATATTAAGAAACTCGAGATAATCTCCATGAAGAATTTCATGATTTAGTCACTCATGATTTTTTTAATGTTTAACAATCCATTTTGGAAAATATATACGGTAATATAATTGCATTGATTTCTTTATTAACATCGTGACAAATATAGTACTTTGCTAGAGTACATATATCTGTAATGCGATAGTATATAAGTATTATAATAACATGGAATTTAACTTTTTTTACATGATTTAATTTACATGCAATATTATATGTTTGATTATGTATTCAAAGGAATTAGTTACAGAGCTTATTTTATTCCCTTACTATTCGTCTTATTTTATTATGTTCTACAGTATTTCGGATCATTCCTTGTGGTTGGTAAGTTTCACAACTTTGGTTTTTTTGCTTAAAATAAAAAGTTTTTCAATTTTCTAATGTATAATATGAATTTTAGTTTTTTAAATCACTACGGTT
Organism: Kradibia gibbosae; assembly: GCA_018907135.1. Taxonomy (NCBI): domain Eukaryota; kingdom Metazoa; phylum Arthropoda; class Insecta; order Hymenoptera; family Agaonidae; genus Kradibia; species Kradibia gibbosae. The sequence goes on from JACCHX010000001.1 coordinate 17,928,245, forward strand.
TCCATTTCCTTTATTTGTTTTTAATTTTTATTTGTAGCATAGATTTTATGATGCTAAATTTCTATTTTTTTGACTGGACTAAACTTTGAGCTTTTTAAATTTTTAAAACATTATATTAATGTTGCAGAAATTGAATCATAAAAATTAGTTATTTAAAGCAATGCTGCAAAATTAGTAGTAGAGAATCGAATTTTGTTCTATGTGTAAATCTCGCAGATTTTAATAAAAAATATATAATATAATTAATAATGAGAAATTTTAAAATGTTTTATTGTGTAAATTCAATAAATAGCAATAAAAGTATATTAGTACATATTTAAGTGAAACAAAATATTACAAATATGTTGAAGACATCTATTATATTAACTTTGAAATAGTTTAAAAATAATTAAGACGTTTTTTATTAAAAGTTTTATAACGATTAAACATCCATATTTTAAATTGAGATTTTTTGCATTACCAATAAAAAGTTCCGTAATTTATGTAATAATGTTTATAATTATAATAAATAATTAAGATTGTGCGATATAATTTCCGGTTAAAATTCAGCAATAGTTTGAAACTTTTCTATTAGCTATAAAATAATAAAATTATATTTCGCCACTAAACGTAATTACTGATATTAATTATCCTCATAAGCTTGTCTTCTATTGTTCCTTACCGCTTGCCCCTTCATTCTTAGAGTTTTTCATATTCTACTCACATAAAATGTGCCTCGAACGAAACTTTTATTGCCGTGTGAACGTTCACGGCGAGGGAGTTTCCCACATTGAGCCGCAATGATTATTGCGCAACTTTTTCGATTTGTGACAACGGTCAAGTAAAGAAGGTGCCTTTAATGTCCGAGAGAAAATAATGAAAAGAAAGAAGGTCGGGACTCTGGTATTTTAAAGGTTTGTAAGATCACTGTAACGGTGCCTTTATCGGTGACCTTACAATTTTAACAGGCATGAATTTTCACTCTGATTGTTTAATTATTTCGTATTCTGGCGTTTCTAATTAAAACGATGTTTTTTCCATTTCTGCCTGCGTGGACAAACAGTCGTCTATATTCTTTTGTCCTTTTCGCTCTTGACCTGCATTACCATCATATCGAATTTTGAAGTATTCATTGTTCGATGGATTTGTTTTTTGAATTCGAACGCCATTTAACCTTTTGAAGTTATCTTCAATATCTACGCACAACCACAACTTTTATTTATATAAATAACAACTTTACTTTGTTTGTGATTTTCTAGATGTGTTTGTGTTTCTCTTGTTACTTTGATTATATTTTTCTAGATAATATAAGATTTGCTTTCACTTTTACCTTGAAATATTTAATGCAATTGTCCTTTTGTATTTTGTATATTTTTCGGACGGATGATTAAATATTTTGTATTAATTACTTAATTATACCAAAAAAGTATACGTAATCTGTTTTCATTTCAATATTTACAACGACATCGAAACATATTCTATTTAATTTAGTTACATTAACAAAGTTCTACTTTGTTTAACTATTTTTCAGATAATAAGAAAACTACGGCGAGGTAATAACAATAGACAATTAAAAGTCTGCGACATCTAATTATCAACCTTAGTAAACTTTATCAATCTTAAAATTTACCAAAAAAGTATTTATTTTTTGCAATAAATAATTTTTTATGACCAATTTAAAAACATTGATTTTACAAAATAATATTATAATGAATATTATTATTATTATTATTATTATTCGAATTATAAACAACAACATATAATTCTTAAGCGTATATTGGGATTGTTGTATCAAGTGTTATATAAAATAAATATTTAACTAAAATTAAACTCTTTATTATAAATTATATTTTCACGAATTTTTTTTTATAGATTGATTTAAATAAAGTTTAATTAATGGAAATTACTATCCATTAAAAGATGATGTGTAAATATTGCCATTAAATGATCTGATGCATCAATTAATATTGACTAGTTCAACAAAAAAATCAAAAACTTCTCGTACTTGAATACTTTAAAATAAGATTATTTAGATAGAATTAAATTTTTGAAATAATTAGACACTTCAATTTTTAAGCTTCTTAATTTCATAAAACTCTTTAATGATACCTTTTATTTATGTTAATAAATGAGGATCTCAAATGCTTACCTTTGATCTGCCTTGAATTCGTTTTTCTTTATTTAATTGCAACCACGCATCCCAGCGGTGTCGGTAGATACTCAAAATGTTCCATTTATTCAGTTTGACGGTTTCAGAACTTCGCACAATACCAATGCCGCTTCCGCAGTCGAACCTAAAAAAGCCCCAATGTAGAAGCTATATAAGTTTAGGTTTTCTTGTTAATAGTTTCATAAGTATATATTTTCTTTTAAAGTTACTAGATGTGGATGCGTTTTTTTTTTTATAAATAACTTGATTTAATGCTTGTTAAAACGAATTTATTTTCATATTTCAAAATACGTGTTTAAAAACCTTAATATACAGTCTTGATGTACTTACAAAAAAACAAATTATGTAATAGTTTCTTTCTAATCGTTTTTATACAATAATGATTTTTTTAAATTGAATTGTCTTACTTGGAATGTAAAATATTAGTGTTTTGATAAAATGTAGCAAGAGTGTATAAAGTTTCAAAGAAAAGAAAGATAAATTGTACTATTTGTATTGAACTTATGTAATTTTAAAATATTAAAACAGAAATTACATCTTTGTCAAGTACAAGCCTGTTTACTCAAACGAATATATTCTTTTTGTTGTATTCAACGAGAGTCACGCTAAAAGCCTTTAAAAAGGCAAAAACTAGAAAAGAAAAAAGTTTTCGAAACTTATACATCCTGCATGGCAGCATCTTAAGGTCGTGGTATTTTTCATACCTCATAGCTGAGAAGTTCTTTTATATCATTTTTCATGCTGTATGTATGATTTTATTAAATATAACATCCACATTACATCTATTAATATAAATATATCTTTCATAAAGTGTAAATAATATTTTTAATATTGCTCAAAATTATGATAGCTGAATTTTGAAAATAATTATCAGTTATATAATGTTGTTTTGATTATGCATCTTAAATAATACTTTAAATTGTAATCATTATAAGTAAAGTATGTTTTTTTAATATTTAAATTTTAAGATAAGAAGAAAATTACGTGTAATATTACATTAAATATGTAATTTGCAATTTTAATACATTTATTTAAAAAAAATATTTTTACACATATTTTTACACCTATGCACATTATACACTTTTACACTTGAATATGATTAATTAACTTTTATAAGATTAACGTTTATAAAAACATTTAAAAATCCAGAACAATTTTAACTTTCTTGTTTTTTGTAAATTTTTTTTTGGATGTAGAACAGTAATATTTGTATATGTTTTTGAATTAAATATTATAAAGGGTACGATAATTTTAAGTAAATTAGAGTAAAGTAAAGTAATTTTAAGTAATTTTAAGTAAAAAGTAGTTAAAAGTATTTTACACAAAAGAGTATGAAAAATAAATCAATTTTAAAGAATATTTTTCGATTTCCTTAAAACTCCATTCTTAATTAATATTGTTAATAAATACTTCACATTGTATATAAATTATGCTGATTATTCCATAAAGAAAAAATAGACTTCCTCGATTGTAGAGGTGATCCGAAAAACACAATGAAATACGCATACAGACAAACAAGTTAACAAATATAACAAGGAAAAATTCTATTAGCGTCACTAATTTTTAATACAAAATATTTCTAATCTATCAATGACTTTATTTTAAGAATTTTGAAATTCGACGAAAATCGAACTCATACACAAAGTTGCACGTGTAAGTCTATAGATTGGGAATCCATCCCATCAGTAGTACAAGTCAGCGTCGATTCCAATAAACATTGGCTTGGAGTCGAATGTGGAAACCAATATTACGAGTGCATGTTTCAATATAATTTGCAATAAACAATTCTGTACTCTATCAATTTGCGATTCGCTTAGAATTTCCATTCTTAATGCTCGACATCTAATATCGTATGACTGTAAACAAGGACTTGTACAAGTTTTTTTTGTAAGCGGAGGTGGTTACAGCTAGTAAAGTATCTTCAGATGTATGATACACGCTATCTTAACCGGATAAATGGTGATATGAATTAAAATAAAGATTCAAGGGGATTCACTATATTTTTTACTGTCTTATCAATCTATTTTTTAAACAAATTATTAGAGCTCGTATATTTTACAATATTTCTAATAGTAGCATTTTGTACGAGTTCTAAATTTATGTTGACCAATTTATACAATGAAATGAAAATATTGAAGAAACAAAAGTACATTAGCAGTAGTTCACTTTATTCAAGATAATAGATATTTTACTCGCTTAATTTTTATCTCAATTGTCTAATTTTTATCATTTTCGACAACGATATAGTCGAATTTCTATTTAATCATAGATTTTTGGTGTATTCTTAAATATCATAAAATCGAAAAATACTATTTTATTCCATTAAATTTAGGCATATGAATTTATTGGAGTTATGCATATCGTATTGGAATTTGGTTTGTATAAAAACAATAAAAATGAGAATAGATGAGTATATTTATTTATATCTGTACTAGGCGATATTATTTCAATTTTTATAAACAACTAAATTTGTTATTTTTAATTATAATTTATTAATAGGTTTGTATTATTCATGATATTTTACAAAGTTTCTTAAATTAAATTGTATTGTTTGGATTATCTTTGAATTAGGAATATTTATAATTTAAATACAATTTTAACATACACAGATTTTAATAAGAACAGTGTTCTTTTTAACCTACATAGGGTGAAATTTATAATAAATGGAGGCAAAAGATAATATATTATAAACTTTTATTAATTAAAAAAATGCAATGAAATCTAATGACATTAAAAATAAACAATACTAATGTGATTTTACTATTGAAAATCATAAGTATGAATTTGAAGCCTAACACATAAAGTGCATATACTCATAGAGTTTATTTTAAGAGAAAGGTTTTTGGAACCTTAATCTTTTAAAGTTTTTACCCTAAAACTCAGAGTAGTTCGCTTTTCATCATTTTATCTAGTCCTCTATTTTATTTTATAATTCTCAACGTTTGTTTTTTGTATGTTAAAACGATATTATACGATATTATAGTTACATGCAGATACATAAGAGATGACGAGGTCGACAAGAATCTATGAATACCAGACTTGGTCTTGTATGCACTTGAAGTCGACTTTGTACATTATATATTCGTTTATTTATAATTTCTTATCTTCTTTTCATAGGTTTGCGAAATGGAATTTAACATATGTAAATAGAAATATGTAACGTTTAAAAATAACGGATGCATTTAACTGATGTAAAAGATACTTAATTCTTAGTATTGCTATTCCCAATAGATTTTTATAAAATTTAGTTAAAAAATACTACATAAGATAAAACATGAATTATAGAAATAAAAAAGCATTTATAGAAAATAAGGTTTTTGTTTATGAAATTTAATAATATCTTAATATTGATTAATTATATAATTAATTTTAAGTTTAATGAGTATTATAGAACATTTTTTAAATCTGTTTTATAAACAGGTTTGTTTTTTAAAGACAATAAAAGATTTTTCATATAATTTATTACTAGCATCGAAAGTAGATTGAATATTTTAACTGAAGCTTTAAAATTAATGTATTTGAAGATAAAAATATTTCAACTTTGTAGTACAGTGCTAAAATGGTTGGCAGAAAGTTTTTTTATTCGACTGTAAAAAATATTTAAAAAATAAATACTTCAATAACACAATACTTAAAAAAAATTAGATTTAATATTTCTTTAAGACTTTTTAATTAGTTATAGCATATTAAAACGTTTATTATAACAACGTACCATATTTTTCTATTTGAAAACAACAAATGTGCGTTTATATATAAATAAAAGTCAGAGCATAAACTAATATTTAATATTTAAAAATTAATACTCAATCGTTTAAATATTGGTATTAATTAATTTTCGTATTAACATGTTTGCATAATTTTTTTAACCTTTGCCTTAAAATTGACTGAATATGATACATTTATGAATCAATTATCTTGTTAATACATTATCATATTAACCAATCTTATTAACCAATTATTATAAATGAATTTTCATTAACAAATTTTTTTTCAAACAACATAACTTTAACATTACAACATTCGTTTAAATTACTTTCATGAATTTGCAGATATGTATATAAATATTCAAAAATCTTTAAAACTAAAATATATTTTTGAGTAGTTTATTTTTTAAATATTTTGAAAATGGTATAAAATTAAAAAAATATTAATAATTGTATGAATAATACCGTTGTTGAAAAGTTTTCAATAATATCGAGAATAGAAATGGATTTTCTTCCGAAGTGTGTTAAACTTAGTTAAACTTTGATAAACTTTTGCAAACTTTATAAGTCTGCGGTAAGCCATATTAAATTGTATTTATTTTGATCATTTTATCAAATTTAATCTGAATAAAGTAGTTAAAAAATTATTAATTGTCTCTAGCTAAATTTTATTATATTATATATATATATATTATACACATACGTGCATAGATTTTACTATTACTTCAACTTATTTTATTATTTGTTTAAAAATGCACCTGTAAAGTATGTCCAATTTTAATATATGCCATAAAAAATACTTTTTTTCCTTCTCAATTGAATCAAGTGAATTGTGTTATTTGAATTATATGTAGTATTATGCTTTCGTATTTAGTACTCAATACAAAATATAATGTTAATTAGCCAAAATAACCTTCATTATTTTATATTATTTTCAAGCTTAGTTTTGAATATTTTTTAATGACTTGGTTATTCCTTTGAATTTAATTTCCCATCATTCGATGTACGGTGGCTAAAGTAATCTATTGGATCGAGTACCTATCTTTATTTATATGGTGTTTGCTACCAAATATCTACTCTTTAAACCAAAATTAGTGAAATTTTGATACAATGAACGAATATTTATTAAGGAATGATATTAAAGATTGATAGATTTTTGATTGATACATTGATAAATTTTAAATACTATATTTATTAAGTTAAAACGAGTAGAATAATTTCATATTGATACAGATAAATAAATGAACTAAATAAATAAATAAATGATTCATTACAAATATGCTTTTTCTTTCATAAATGTGCTTTTGTACGCTATAGCTAATATAAATATAAGTTTTATTTAAATGAAATGTCTAATTGTAATTATGAAAATAAATTTCATATCAGTTCTTAAAATTTAACTTATTGTCATATTTGGAGTTTTACATAAATAAAAATAATTTCTTGTGATGTATGATTATATAATTTTGAATATAAAAAAATTATTAATAGAAATTGTATTTATGTAATTTAGAATTTATTCTTATTTTTTATATAAGTTTAAATAATTTAAACTTCATACAGTATGATTTACCAACTGGTTTAAGGTCATACTATTCTTTGTTTCGCAAAATATTATCCGTAAAATATAATTAAATTATTAAGAAAATGATTCTTTATTTTATTTAGAAAAAATTTTACAATAATATTTACAGTAATTTCGACATGTAAGAAAAATGTCTTAAAGGATAACTTTTTTTTAACGATTTTTAATAATTGTATAACAATTACATACAAAAGAATTTTATAAATTATTATCGATATTAAAAAAAAACAATATGTTCGAATGTTCTTTTTCAAATCTATAAAAATGAACTTTGTATATCATGTGTGGATTAATTAATATACATAATTAAATTTTTATTCAACAAAGATAGGTTTATGAATAATACGATAACGAGTAACTTGTTAATTTTGAAATTTAAATTAATAAGATTAGGTTTAATTTTAAAAAAATGTGAATACTTTTGTTTCTTTTTTTTATAATTTACTTTTAACTTTTCCAGTTATACTATGAATTGGTATTCAATTTTTTTAAACTACATCAATTCCAAAAAAAAACCCTAATAATTTGAACGATATTTATAAGATAATTTATTTATAACTTGAGACGTTTTAATCAATCGAATATCCTCGAATCGTCGAAATGGTGTACGATTGAGACGACTTCATACATTATACATAATACAGTTTCTGTGTTATTTACGGAAGTCATTGTAATGAATTGAGTTTAGCATGTTCACGGGTGCATGAAAGTTCGAGAGTTGCAACTACTATTAGCGAAGTCAGAAATTCGTTTTGAGAAAGGTGAGATACTTAAGATTTTACGGCCTTACCTGAACTCGACGTAACCATGGTGTAAGATGAGAGCCATGAAGTCACCCTGTAAGTCGTCCCTTTCACCGGCGAGCAACAAAATCCCGTCCCAGGCCTCAGGACGAAACTCCAGTTCTAATTGCACGTGTTTGTAGGCCGCATGAAGGGCTGGAAAGGCTAGCCAACTCAGTCCCGTGAAACGAGGTGATCTCACCTCCGCCTCTAAAAAATAAATTATAGACGTTAGTTGAGGCACTTTGTTACGATCGATCCGCACCCCGACGTCTGCGTCCTTTCATAAGCTTATCGATAAGAGAAAGAGACATTTCTTCGCCCTTTCCTATTAATATAAATGCTTCCAAGATTTTTTAAAACCGATGCTTAATTATATTAAAATAATGCTGAGCACAATAAGAACATTTATAACATATTTTTTCAACTTCGAGAAGAGTATTCGAAATTATTTCCTTTTATTTATTTATTGCAAATTGCGAGAATTACTTAAGACTCTAGTTTTAAAATAAGTTAAACGCTTGTTGATAAGAAAAGATTTACAACTATTTTTTTAAATCTATTGATTTATCTCAACTTAAGAGTCAAAATATTAAATGACGATCAAAAACTTCTTATTTTATTCAATTAGCTATGAAATTAAGAAATACTTACTCAGATGTATTATAAACTAAATTATGAGATTACGAAATTTGAATATATTGTAGCTAGCACGGATTTAGTATTACGACTAGGAGTGCAATTAGTATTTTAATATATAGTAACGGGTATTTAGTCATCGACAATATACAAATTATAAGACACCGTTACCATACAAATGTTCGAAGTTATCAAACCAAAATTTATTCTTGAACTAAACACAACTATAAACTGAAAAACGATGAAATCGACCAATTTCTGTTTTCCATTCCTCGAAAGCAATGTTTTTTAATGTAATAAACGTTTGCAAAATAGTTCGATAATTAAGTTTGGAGCAGGGCTTCCATTAAATCTTGAGTAATTTCCAAAAAGACTTGGCGAGTGAAAGGCCCTAAAAGTTCTCCAGTGCTGCTTACTGCTCACATAAAATCAGAACATGAAGATTCTCTTGTTTGCTTCTTGAGACAAAGAATAAGCAAGAAGTGAGGGGAGGTAGTTGAAAGAGAGAGAGAGAGAGAGAGAGAGTAAGGGAATGAGGCCTTGATTTATCAGTAACCTGCAGGCAAACGCAAATTCGTCGAGGCGTACAACAATGTCTCAGTGGACGTTGCCGACTTCCTCATACATCATCTCCGGGGAGTTGGAGGTTCGGTCCTTAAAAATGTCGTCCTTCATTACAGTATATTAACAGATTATAAACAATTTGAACGCATACTAACGAGAATTAATGAACCAACAAGATTCTTTATATTCTAAAATGAGCTTAAAGTCTGTTTTTTTATATACACCCATTTTCTGGGATTTCAATCTATAATTTATATAAAAATCCAACAGAAAGTATTTTTGGAATAATTACATTTATTTTATGTTACATACTAGTTTTGAATGTTTTTAAAAATCATAATGAAACAAATTAAGTATATTATCAAAAATCAGAATTTTCGTAAAAGTTATTTTTATTTAAGAAAAACAATGCATGAATTTTGCATGGATTTCACACCCGTACGTCGCGCACTACAATTGTATTTATAATGAATTCTATTCGGCATATAAATATTTATGTATATTTATATATATTTATGTGCGTGTGCGCGTGTGTGTTTATTATAAAAATATCTCATAAAAGGGTTTCAATAAACGCATCAGTTCCTTCATGAATCGTAAAGTAAAGTGGCAACGCGTAAGCTCGTATGCAGGGAAGCAAATACTTTTCTTCGCTTTTCTTTGCTGGGGCTTGAATAAGTCGGGCAAAAGTATCGGTGTAAACGGTGGCTCGAGTAATCGTCACATAATAAAAAAAAAATTCTATTCCTCGTGCCCGAGGTCCTATCGATCCCTAAACTACATCGCCATCCTTTTGCGAATGAACATATTTCGCCACATCTTCGCTAGAGCACAAAATGAAACGCAAATAATGACAAGGAGAAAGAGAAAGAGTAATGGGAAATCTTCGAGATCGCGGGGGTGCCAATATCGAAAGTAAGGGGGAACGACACCGATCGAATAAAAAAATATCACCGCAGTCGATGCGCGGACTGGAGTGGGCGAAGGGCGCAGACGTACGATCCACTTCTTCCTCTTCGTAGGGGCGGACGTATCAATCACAAGGGAGGTCGAATGACTCTACGTGTATATGCTCTAGTCATAAATAAGGGATAAAAGAGAGGGATAAAAGCTCGTGGCCCAGGTCTGGACGAGTGTCTACTACGGTAGGAAAGCGTACGCGAAATGGAAGTTTGATGAGGCGCGTGTTGAGTTCCGTCGGAAAAAATTTTGAGCTCCCCGTGTTTCCTATTTGTGCGAATAAGCAGATTTTCCAACCTCGCTCATACACAGATATTTACTTGGCAGTGCCCATGTGAATTATTGAGGCTGTACGCGATATTTTATTTTCAGACCTTTCTGCTGTTGATCCTTCCTATCTAGGGAATAATTCAGTGTCGAGGTATATTAAAAATTAGTTTCTTAGTAATCGTAATTATGTTTTACATATTTAACGAAGTAAATACTTCGGTTGAGAAGGAATTAATGGTCTGCATGAATTATTTATCAATACCTCAAATGGTACACTATATATCAAATTAAATTGTTTAATATTAAAATTAATCAATCTCAAAGTATAATTTTATTAGAAAATATTTCTGGTATTTGTTACATAATAATGACACAAATACCAATTAATACAGAAGCAAATTTAAGTTATTGTAGATTTGTACTATCAAAGATAAAAGCATAAAATTTTAAAAGTATAAGCAAATTTTTATTAAATGGCATTTAGTATAATGGCTATTGAAAATTCAAGAACTAGAAAATATATATATATATCTAGAAATAGCAATTTAAAATAATACATTTGACGAAGTATGGAGAAATGTTTACCTCGCAATAAATTAATGCTGAAAAAATACATGCAAATGCATGTGTATTATAATTAAATCAATCAACGCTTGTTCCGACATTGGAACTAAACTTAAGGACACGCGAATTTCTTTACTAACAATAATAACAATAATAACAATAATAATAATAATAATAAGAATAATGATAATGATAATGTTAATAATAATAATAATCCTACGTAGAGCAAATTCTCTGTAATAGAATGTTCAACAGCAGAAATTCAGTATTCAGTTTGAGTGACTAATTCATTTGCCTAAGGACGGGTTCCTTGAAGGTGTGCTCTCATAATAACCCAAGTAAACTAAGGGCCACTTAATCGAAGTACCGATCGAGTTTGTCAGCCTGTCCACTTCCATAAGCCATGGGAAGTGACGTGGGTCTCGAAACAGCTTATATTCATTAGAGGAGGAGCGCGATAAGCATTGAGTCGGCGGAGTGAAAGCGTCGACAATCAGCAGCACCGGGAAGCATTAACGCTCGAGCCGGGGGTCGGGGGCAGGATTCGCAATCCCGATACCCTCCGCTCGAGTCGGCAGTTGCGAGCGGGGCGCGCAATCGGCGGAGTGACAGCCGCTGAGTTATCGCGTACGGCAATTGGCCTAGTAGTGGATGAGGGGCCGGGGCCGGGGGGAGGGAGGCTACAGAGCCGCGGAATGAAAGTACTACTGTGTGATTAAAAGCGGCGACGGCTCGGGCGGGGAGGTGGGTTTAGAGTCGGGAGTACGGGGGCTCGTCAAGCTGTGAGAATTAAGCGAGGCACGAGGCGAGTTCGCCGCACACGTAAATGGCGGTTGACGACGGCGGCGGCGGCGGCGGCGGCAAAGGACGGGGGTTAGTTTGCGAAAATGGGGCCACTTTTTGTGCGCCCCTGCCACGCACACACTCCTCCTCCTCCTCCTGCTCACGCCCGTGCTAACCACCCACACCTAGGAAGCCGCGAGAGACCCGCCGACGCCAGCACAATATCGCAGGATTTATCGGGCTTGAATTGTCAGGGGCTTAGCACTCGGATGCGGAGCACCAGTTTTACGATGCAGAATCGAGGACCTTGATTCATCCGTTGCGAAACGATTGCGAGTTCAATACGTTGAGCCGTGAGATTGCAGAACCCTCTCCTTATGGTTCTTTACCATTGGCTAGACCTAGAAGCAATATTAAGCCTCGATTCTTAGCTTGCATCTTCAAAAATATGTATTCCTTCCAAGATATATTATTCATATTTTAGCCAGTTATTAAACTGGACATGCCAGTTACACACTGCATGGATGATCAAAATAATCTTTAAATAAAAATTGTCTACTTCTTTATTCAATATTATCATTGAAATTTTCTGAGAATATTTCCTTTGCATCATGATGAAATTGATGCTTATGAGTTAGGTAGACCTTAGCCCAATCGTGTTTTATCGGATAAAGTCAAATTAAGGCAGTACATTTTACTTAATGGATTTGTTTATTAAAATGAAATAAAAAAATCCCAAACCATCAGTGGAGCTTTGTTATTAGTTCAGTGAAACATTTTCGTCATTTTAACAATATTTTGCAATGAGAGTTTTCTTTTGACAAGGAATAATAATTATTATCGACATTGTATTAAATATTCGTGTGGTGAAAAAGTGAAATTCTCTATTTTTTTGTTAATTATGTTTACAAGTTAGCATTTTTATCGTTTTACCAATTAGAAATTATATTAAAACGTTTACATACTTACATAATTTATTGATTATATAGAATTAAATAGCTATATATTTTAATAGTAAAACTTACTAGTATTCAGTTTCTTAATTTTAAAAGTTCAATCTTCAGGACCAGTAAAGCAATAGACAACTTATATTGTAAGTAATTGATATTTCTTATAAACTAATGAAATTATACTTGTATACATATACTGCAAGTTAAACTAGAAAACTTTTACATCAATAAATTTCCAGTGGTATATTTGCTGATATAAAGGAAAATTTAAGCCCGATGTATATCTTGTTGATTTAATATAACTAATAAAACATATTTTCAACAAATATATATATATATATATATAAGGTATACTTTAACTAAATAAATATGTACAGTAATAAGAAAAAATGTGTATAAATTTTAATATATATATATATATTAACATGGTATTATCACTGTTTTATTATGATTTAAGGTGTACAGATTATATTTAATGTTATGAAAGCGACGTAAGTCTGTGCTTAAGCCAAAGCAAAATCCAATAATTATAAAGTTTAAAAGAACTTTCAGGATTAAGATTTTAAAGTTTTTGAATGAAGTTTAACAGTATTAATTAAAGTATTCATCTACGTTCAATTATCAACATTTTTGCTTAGTTTTTTTATTAAATAATTTAAAATCAGAAAGAATAAGGATTCTTGAGTATACATCATTTATAGTTATTTTAATATATCTGCATAAAGTTAAAAGTATTTCTTGAAATTAATTATTCATTAGACTTTTCCATTACAAGCCACACAAATTAAGCGGTTTCCTTTAAAAATGAAAGTGTCGTTTTTACTTTGGTAAATACATTTTCACATGACATTAATGTATGTAATTTTTTTTTCTCGGAATTTATAATAGAAAATATTTCACTTTTAAATTAATGTTTATTTTTCTCTCGAGAATTATCATGATATTTACGAAAGATATTTCCCGTATAATTTCGATTGTTAAGGATACGTCATGTACAATGTCTTGTATTAATTATTGTCGTAAGCTCAAATGAGGTGTATGAAACCTTTACAAACATTATTCAATTTATGTATGAAATGGATTTTTTATTATAGAAGAGTTTTTTGCAGAAGCTTTCACGTAAAATTAGTTCAGGATTATGTAGTTTATCATTAATTATTATATTTTACTAATACGAAGATGGCTTCACCTTACGAAAATATATAAAAAATAAAATACATTCTGGATCTGAGCTCTTTACTCTCATCACTTTTATACTTTAAAATTATCCCACAATTACTGGTTCACAGATAGTTACAATTTTATATATTATTTATCTATTATACTGCAATTTTTTAATCCCTATTAAAATATAAACGTTTTATCGCATTTGGGTATCTACTAGTTCGCAGTCAAAATATAACGACCAAAATTCTATTATCGCAATATCTATTGATTATTCAATCAACCAAAATAGACAGTCAGAATAGCTAGAATATTCATTTTCTAATCTTGAAAAATAATAATAATATATTTATTTGCATTATGTATGGTATGTTTAATTATCGTGCATTTCTTTCTAGCAGAAGAGTGCTTCAAAAATTGTATTCAACGAGCTGAAACATATTACTTTCTATTTTTCTATTTTATATTTTTTCTGCAAACTTTATATCGATGTTGGTTCAAAATTGATTGTTAATTTAAAATATTTAAAAATGAAACTGTCATTTTATAAATTAATAATGTTTAAAATTAAAGATATTTATATTTTGCCTGTGGAAGAAGTTTTTAATATTTAATTCAATAATGCACCTAATATCGGAATATTTCAATACTTTAGTTCTAGATATAGCATACAAATGAATCGAAATGTAACCACAAATATCTCAAAGCGCTCCATTAAATGAATTATCTTGCAATGATGGTATCGTCCTCAGACATTTTGTACAGGTGTAATACGCACATACATCAATTAATGGGACGATAGGGCATGCAATGCGTACTCCTAATATCAATAATCATACCTAAATCTCTATGCTTCTAAGTTGGTGAAACAAACATATTTGTTTGGGACAAACTGGTATAGGGACAATGAAAAAGAGACAGAAAATGTGTATGACAATCAGGGAAAATGCACGTGTCGAGTGTAACAGTAGTCCTAATCCGGTACACGTCAGGTACACCAAGGCCTTTGACTCTCGACAGGCTTGATCCTATTACATTCTGAAACACGAAGAACCGAGGCTTACACGTGCACACTCGAGATTTAAGCTCGCTAGTCGCCGTAATAAGAGTATTTTCATACTAGAATAGAAATTGAGACCCGACTGCTGAACACTCAATTGATGTAACGTATTTGACGACAGCGTCGACAATTTTATTGTGTCCTCTATACATAAGATTTTAATGCAAGGTTGGATGATTAAATGCTTCTTTTGAAAAATTCAAATTTCATGTTTTTGCTAGAAACATTATTTTATAAAAGTTTCTTTAACTACACCAGAACCAATGATTTTGTAATAATATACAATACCTTATCTATTGTTCAAAATGTTTATAAAATTTATTAACGAATAAAATTATTTGTCAGATTTAAGTTAGAAACTGTATTTTAAGCTGCTTAAGAATTTTTGGAATCATTGTATTATCGCGTATTTTTGTTTGTCAAAAAATTTATGTGTACATTGTTTTCCAGAAGATCTTACACGTGGAAACAATATTATTTTATTTTAGTGCAGGCTAATATTTTACTAATTGCAAAGCAACAAATATTGATTAATTTGAAATTGTTTAATTTTTAAAATTTTAATTACATAAAACGTAAGATAATATCGTTTTTTTAATGGCACTGATAGTCTGGCTCGATTGACTCGGTCGAATAGAAAATTTTCTACAATAATAATTCAAATTCTGTTTAGCATTAACGTCAAGTATAAGCGACCATGGCGGTTTCATCTATCCGCAAGAATTCCTCGTCCAATTAATTATTGCCTTAACCGCTCATACCTCATCCGTATGAATAACGTATTCTCCTTCATTCCTTCCCCTTCTTCTCACCCCATTCGCTGTCTACCATTCTGGTTATGTCAATTCGTTCATAAATCGAGGTTTCAACAGGCCCTTCCTATACTCCCTATACCTGAATTTTCGAATTTCGCATGTCCTTTGTTTTCGCGAAAGTAGTAACCATGTATATATATATATATTACAAAAACGACAATTATAGGTCCACGATTACGAAGTTGCTTCAGGTTGCATCAATGTAAACGATAATATCATCAAATATAGCGTTTTCTACTAAGTACGTCTGTTTAAAATGATTGCATGTTTGTAAGTTATGCACATTACAATACGTTCGTACGAGAGTTAGCAATTATTTATGAATACAAAAAAATTGGATATACCATACTATTCTGATGAATTAATTCATTATCATGGAAAAAGGAGAAGGATTCGTAAGAATTTTTAAAAATATGAAATATGTGAAAAGATATCTTCAAAAAGTTTTTCTCTATTATTAAGAATAACGATTTAATGACTTTACAATGAGAATTAATAAACGTGACTCACGTCAAATAAGGCTTTTACAATTTCTTAATCTACTATCCAAAAAATTGAAATTTACAAAACGCTAGTCTAATCTTACTTAATCCATTCAACTAGTTGATAAAGCCGTTAAAAAGCTATTATTTACTCCTATTCGAAATAGGTGAATCAGTGATGATATGAGTGAATCAGCCCACAAATCCATAATAAAAGTAAGCAGCGATAGTACGTGAAACTTTCGAAATAGCGAACGGACGCTTTAATTCAAAATAGCTGCAATATTTAATCGCTCAGGCGCATGTAATCATAATCACTGCGTGGCCATCCATACCACGATGTACCATTTATGTTACGAGAATAACGACGCCTTTAACTCCATCGATACATACGTAATTCGTTGGTGAGTATCGTGTACGGACATCCGGTTCCGGCTGACACAGTTCTATAAAGAATGAGATTTAACCGTTAGCGGACCATGGAACTAATACTCTACATCTAGAAATCCGTACTCTACATTCAAATTTTGAAACTGTATCCATTGAGTCGCGTTCAGCTGGTAGTAAACAATGGTATATGATTTTCTTGTAGCGCCAGACCCCCAATTTTTACAATAAAAACATTTCATTACTATCAATTTTGGAAATTGCGATCATACAGGATGTGTAAGGTCTAAATAGAAAAACTGCGAACAATATATTTCTTTTCCGTAATAATGAATTTTTACTAATTATTAAGACTTTTGTGAATTGCTTAAAGTATTTCAATTTTCATTAGTTTTTTGTTAATTTCCGAACGGTGGAACTTAAAATGACTTGAGTTTAAATTTATATAGTTTATATATAATATATTTTATATTATATATTTATTTATTTTATTTATATATTTATATATATAGCTTATATAGTTTATAAGTTTATTGTTATAACATAATAGTATTTATACTATTATGTTATAACAATAAAAGCTTGTACATTTGAAATTTCAATTCGTTACAGTAGTCCAAAGAAAAATGTCAGTATCTGTGTTTTGCCTTAAATTGTAAATTAATGTTTTTTAAAAAACGATGTTTTCGTATTAAAATAAACTTATACAACATGTATTAAAAGAGTTTTTTTGTTGTAAAATATTTTACGACGACGGGAAGATAAGTGAATTAAGAAAAATTTCATTCTGGTTTCATCTTTCGAAATGAATAATTTAGCCTAGATTTCTGATAAGAAGTTAAAAACTTTAAAATTGAAATAAAGACTTAATTTTTGTTTTTTGTTTTACTTGAAACAATAGAAAAATTTATTGGTTTCGTAGCATGAAATATTAATGATAGCTCTATTTAAAGTTGGCTTAAATTTTATCAAAAGAAGTTTATAGGCGAAATTTTTTTAATACATAAACGAATATTAAAGTTAATAACATTCTAAGTTTTTAATATAAAAAATTATGATTGGATTCTATGTAAAATCAATAATTTTTATATATGTAAATCAATATTATATAGAAAATTTTTTCCTAGCTTTATTTTTAATTAATTAATTGACAAGTAAATGTCCGCATATGTATAATATTCTGATCTGATATTTTAGTAAAGTAGTATCTAGTTTAGTTACGTAATTAATATAATTGAAAATTAAATAACGGAATAGCAAATAATACGATTGAATTTTGTAGATGGAGCATTCAATTATACAAAATTGTATATTGTAACAGTCTATGAAACTCAGTTATCCCTTCTTTGGTGTTTCTTCTTATATATAACATTTAGCATAATAAAATCTCCATCTTTCACTGTTAATATAAAAAACTAATTGAACTCATGCTTGAATGTATTTGTTACCAAAAGCATTCATCAATCTGCTGATCTATCGAACAACGTTTTACATGACATGCGTGAAACGGACACACTAATTAGTACAATATTTCACAGTGACATCTTGGTAGCCATGTGAAACAGTAACCATCCTTCGATAATTCCCTGATTATCAGCAATTCAGATTCAGAGGGAATGCGCAAAACTAAATTATACAGCAATAGAGAGTGAGTGAGAGCAGAGGGGGAAACTTATAGGGTATCTGTTTACGAGTCATCAGGACAAACGATAAGCTCTTTCGTGATTGCTCTTGCAGGACGGTGACGCTGAATTCTCGTAGTAGAGATCATCTACTGATTGGTGGATAGTTGTATTGCGGTGCATAGCCATGTTAGAGAGAAATGGCATGCGAGGCGAATCTGCGCCACCGAGAGAGAAGTATCTAATCGATGAACTATCTGCTATGACGCGGTAAATTGTGTTTGTCGGGCCTTAAGAGACTCGCTGAGTATAATGTGAAACCTTAAAACGGCCGGTCTTGAAGCTTGAAGCCAGAAATTTGGACTTTAGAAGCCACCGGGAGATCCATTCTTTAGTCTCGTTGAGGGTTGACGATTTTCTTCATTTTTTTTATATATTTTATATCTTATTTTTTTGCCTTCTTCATATTTAAACCTCTGGCGATCATTTCTGAAGAGAAAATCAGAATGTTTTCAAGAAATGCTTTCGGATTATTAACATTTGTTACAGTGTTTTTTTTTTTTGTTTTTTAAATGAACAAGTTAACAAAATCATAGCGTTACTCTTTAGAAGTATATTAATAATACTTTATAAAATTTAACGGATGATCTAAATTCAAGGGATAAATTCGATATATAGAATAAGTATGACTGCATGAAAATACTCATTATAACATAATGATTTTCAGTTAATTGAAAGTACACAATTCGCACAGGTACACAGCCAAAGCCAAGCACACATATGGGCATGTACGCATTGAGTTTCGTACTGCCATTGAAGTATTTAATCGAATAATAATTCTTTCTAAAATATATAATAATCCAGTCGACACGTAGCAGCGGACAATTTCGCCGCGCATGAAAGGAAGTAATTTGCGTAGATTTAGGGTCTCGTACGTAAAATGGCAAGGCACGCGCAGTCGAAAATATCCCACCTGGACGAATGCACATGTTTATGTGCCGGATGAGAGTCAGATGTCCGCAGGACGGGATCCTTCATTTAGGAAAATGGCTTTGCTTTAACGAAGGCTGCCTCCGGGATTCCCGTCGATGTATTCACAGTAACCATTTGCTCAATATGTAAGTGGCGCACGTGTGCACATCCCTTCAGAATTCGCCAAACCGAGAAGTACGAGCTTCGCTAAGGGGAAGAGAATAGAATTGATAATAATAATGGATATTATTCTGCTTGCTTCGTTGCTTTTAATTATTATCAAACTCCTTGATATTCGATTAAGAATACGTCGAATAATTACATACTCTAATTGCACGTCCTTTTGAAATTTTGGACTTACTTTCAAGCTTGAATGACGGCAGCTAAAACTGTTGTTCTCTTGTAGAGGATTTCTTAAAAAGTTACAAAGGAATTTCGCATAGCCTATGTCAAAGTGCAATAATAAAATGAATATTTTAGAACAATTATTTTGATCGGGTAGTACTTGAAATTATTAAAAAATAAGACGCTTGAAATTTTTTTCATAAACTACTTATGCACCTCTGGACTCGCAGAATTATACGTAAGTTGATTATTTTAAAGAAATAACATTTTATTTAAGCTAATATTTATGCTAATATTGATAATAGCTGTTTAAAAACATAATTAAACCTTTCTTGCGTGCATCAACTGTAAGGTCTTACTTAATGATTAAGAAATCTTATTATATCCCTAACAAAACGAACATCTCAGACAAAACTAAGTTGTATAAATGAACACTATGACTCAAGAGCAAGTCTGATGTTTAAAATAAAAACGTTTTGTATTTTATTGCGTAAAAGTACCACTTGAAATAGTTGATGAATTTTGTTATTATTCTCCATCATTATTTATTTACATTGTTATCTTTTTTTATTTTTTTTTTTATGTTAACATTACTTGTTATATAGGTCTGTTATGGAATATTGTGGACGACGAAAAAATAATCAAATTGAGCTTGTTATCCTCGGTAAGTACAATGGAATATTATAGCATAGTTATGAACCCTTGCAGAAATTATTCTCGCGAGGGTTGTTCACCTCTTTTTTGAGAGTGCTGTACTTCAGGTTTAGGGATGCATCTCGCTTAGCTCTTTCAATTTTGAAATATAATAAAATGTTTATGCTACTTCTATTTTTTAATATTTCAGTTAGATTTTTTGAAATATCTTTTTTCAAAAAGAATTTTATTTGAATTTTGATGCTTATATAACAGTACAATTACAGTTAGCAGATCTAATACTTTATAGATATTAGTAGTATTCGTTAGAGTACTACCTATGATAAATTTCTAAACAATGGTAAATACAGTTTAGTATCGAAGATAAAATTATGTTGAATACTTTTTTAACAATAATATTAGAAAAATACTGCAAATACTTACAGTCAGCAATGGTTATTTTGAAGCACTGATCTATGTTAAAGTAATATATAGTATTAATACGAGTAATAAAGCATTCGATCTCTCAAAAACTAAAATGCCGAGGAACGTTTGCATACTTGCAACTTCTCATAGTATTTCAGTTTCGAACTCAAGTATTATCTGAGCTCCTCGGTACCTTTTTTTGAATGTCTATTATTAAGTTTATGTTTTATGTTCATTAAGCTTTTATATTTGCTATTAATATCGTTTTCTATTAAAATATAACAGTAAACTAAAAAAAAAGATTTACTTTTCTTTATTTAGATTTTATTTTTCTAGTATTCATTTTATTTTTATTCTTTTATAAATTTTTTAAAAATCTTAACAGAGGAAAATTTAATAAGTTAATTTCTGTTTTCATAATTAATAAACTATATTTTAATGTGTACTAATAAAAGAAAAAATTATTGGAAATTGAATCGATGAAGCAAAATCCAGGATGGTACCAAATAGCAATGCGAATAACATAACTCATGTTTTATCAATTTAAAATGTACGTATTAACGTTATTTAACATAATAATTAATGTTTTCTTACATAAATTTGTTTCCTCGCTTGAAAACCTTATTTTACGGAATTAGTGATAAATTGCGATCTTAATATTGCTAATAATAATTTTATGTTAATTAATAATATAAAAGTAAAATATAAAAGTTTTTGTATATAACTATATGTCGAATTCAAACTATTTAAGTCTTTCAAATAAATAAAATCTATTTTAAGCTAAAGAATAAAATTTTCATTATATTTGTGACTATAAAGTTATATAAATGAGTAAAAGTCATATATACTTAATGAAAAACGTACTTTCATTATTTTAAAATTGATAAGGGCGTGATTGTTTTTGTTGATCTTATCAAAATTTTGTATATTTAAATTAAGGCATAATTTTCGAAATTCAGTTATTTTTATATAATATTTTATACATATATTAATAAATGAAAATTCTTTTTTGAATTAACATATACATAAACATATATAGATAGCGCAAACAAATACCATAAATATAGTGCAATATTTTTTCTTTTTTTTTATTGTTACTGTATTTTATGTTAAAATAATTATAATCATCAAATTAATAATTTTATATTAAACGCATGTAAAGTTAATTATGCATGTTAATATATCGGTAATTCGCTTTCTGGGAGTGATTTTAACATTGTTGTTAATTAGAAGTTGTGAAAATCTTAGATCGAAACTCAAAATGAAGACAAGGTATAATGATATAATAGTTTATACAAAATTAGTTTGGCATTTGGAAATTTCAATCGGCATTTAAGATTTAGTTGACTTATCAATTTTAAATATTAAGGAAATGTAAGCAAAAAAATACGACAAAGACTTTTGAGAAGATAAATATTCGATGAAACGAGTTTTACCACGAACTAAATAAAAAATCATTTCTAAAGGACCAATGCATCAATTCATTCAATGTTAGAAAAGAAATTTTTCATCAAGCGTGGGGACAAGTTTCATATTATTTAACACTGGTGCGTACTCCAACAAGCGCACGGAGTCCTACATTTCTAATTATAATCGTAATTTGCGCACTCGGAGTAGAAGCGCGCAATACATTTCTAACAGCTCCTGAGCAACAAGTATTCTTTAGGGCTGGGCCGATATATATATATATATATATATGATCTCTGTTTACCATAAGTGGCTGAGATGTGCTGATTGTTATTGCCGACTGCTGGGTTGTTCAACATTATCCCTGGAAATAGCTCAGCTGTCGTTGTTTAAACTCGCTCGGAGTCGTAAGATAATGCCTTAGCCCATCGACTTTTTGAAATTAGTTTCACGTCTCGCTCGTTGCAATGTTTATGGGAGAATACCGCTCTTGTTTTGGCTTTAATGTAAATATTTAATTTACGTTGTCTGCAATTGGCCCTAAGCTCGACTAACCGACTATTGGGTATTTGTCAAGAATGGCGGCGACTTTTCCTCAAATACATTATCTCGTAATGAATACTGCTGCCACATATGCAAAGCACGTTTGATATAAGTAAGAACAGTTATTTCGGGCTTCTAATTAACTACTGGAGAAATGCTAAAAATGAAATGGCCTGAATAATGCAGGGAGATTCTATTGCTTTTATCAAGTTTTTATACTTCTTCATGACTGGAATATATTCTCCAGATCTCACCATGAATATATATATATATATATATATATATATATAAATAAATATATATATATATACATATACATATATGTACTCCTTTTGAAAAACATTAGCATTCTTATTTTACATACCAATGTACATTACTTCACGGTTTATATTATTATAAAGTATTTGTGAAGTATGTTGGAGACTTGTTACTCTTTGATAAATCAGGTTTCCAAATTACCTAAATATTTTTTTTGTAAGCAGATAAAAGGCTATCCGACTACTCTTGACAATTAAATCCTTGTTGCTTTAAGAGAAACGCAGCTACGAAAGTGGAAAAGTTGGCACTGATATTTCGCCCTTCAGCGACACAATAAAATAAAATCTAATCCTACGAAAATCTTACTCACTCCTCCGGTGACCAAGAACCCTCTTTTTCCCTGCTCCCCCAAAAGCAGGACAATGGTAAAATAGTCGGACGCCATTCGGTAAATAATTTTCTTCCTTCCTCACTTGAGCTACTATACTACTCGCGCCAATATACTTTGTTTGACCGCCGTTCATCTTTATTCTGCCAAATATGGTCGCCGCACTCGGTCTCTGGCCCCACCTGCACCCTTCATTACTTATATTAACCTAGGGCGTGTAACTATCGGTTCTTGAGCCTTGCTTGCCAGATTCGTGTCTTTGTTTCCCCGCTACCCGCCCCTAACCGACTTACCGGTCCGAAGGGGCCGAGAACGGAAGTCCGACACGAGCTGTAGGTACCTCATATATATGGCTTAGTAGATGGATTGCCTGCTGTATAATAATTCCCTGGTACTCTCCCTAGAAATCACCGGAGGCGGTGGAATACTAACTTCGCACGCGGCGCAACGAGGGATACAGAAATGAGCTCTTTTCTCTGTGAAAATTACGTTTCTTTATTTTTACTTCGGGAACTACGTGTCCTTCATAAGCTTCTGCCTTTTTTTACAACAAAAGTCCTCTTAAATCGAAAGCACCATTGCCACGACTAGAGCCGGTAACTTAGTAGTACTAAAGTATGGCCACGACAATTTTCTGGTATATAGATGTAAATTTTCAAGATAGGTAAATGGGTCAAGTAAGAATTTAAAGAAAATGAGAATATTTTATTGGGGAGAAAATTCCGGTTTAAAGTTCAACGATAATGTAAATTATGAATATATATATATATATATATTTATATATATATATATATTATTATTTTATCTCCTGAACTTTGACCGAGCCTTTCTTAACTTTCTACTCACTTAATGTGAACAAATGTTTTCTTTTTCATAAAATTTACTTTTATGTATACACACTGAATTTCTCACTATTTATTTTACAAGAAGAATTTCGTGTTACGTGGTCACCATTTAAACATTTCCTATTTAAATTTGTACACTACCTTAAAAATATACTTTATGGAATAAAAAAAAATTATATCGTGTGCTAGTGCAGATTCTTGTTCGTCTATTAATACAAAATAAATTGCGAGATATTTAGATAATTTCGTATCATTTTTAAGTATAAAAGGTTTTTTAATTTTCTATGTTAAATGAAATTTAAATTTTCTTACGAAGTTTGTTTTTCTAATGCAATATTTATTAAAATAATATAAATATTTTAGAAATTTCAAAATTTTTTACATATTTGTGAATATAAAATTTTAAGATTCATATGTGTATATATATATATACACACACACACACACACACATATATATATATTATTAATTGCAGAGTGATTAAGATTAATTAAGTTGAAAAATATAAAAAAAAATAGTAAAGCATTTGTAAAAATAATGTGTTTGTGGAAAAATGAACTCGAATTTATGCTGGCTATAACTTCACTAAAACTTGTACATGAAATGTGGTCGAAATTGTTTTTACGTGCGTTTCAGAATTGGTATAGTTTTTGACCTTCTGACCTATTGAATAAAATCCCAATTTAATACAGATGAGCGTATTAGTGAATATCGCAAAAATGTCCTTTAAAGTTCTCAAAATCTTACAATACAGGAGTAAACAATATTTAGTAATAAATATGGAACTACGTTAATACAAAATCAGTGATAAAGTACTGCACACGTTGTTGAGTAATTATTAAATACGTTATTTGCTGGAAAAGCTTCATCTACCCTGGAGTAGAGGGTACATCGACTCGACGTAGAAACATTCCCCATTATTGTACCTATGTAATTTGCTTTCATTTGCGTACCTTACATCTATTCCCCAGACAGTTTGCTTACTACCTCAAATGTTCAGTAACTAATTATTTTGGCGTCGTCTTTGATTCGATAATTAGTGAACAGAAGCAATTTATTGGCGCAAGATCGGTGAACGAAATTTGCTTTATACGCACATAGCGAGCGAGCTCAGAGAAAAGCTCTATGCAACCATTTTTATTGTATGAATAACTTATGATAAAACAGTTAGCATGTTTTGAGATCTTCTGAGTTCTGACTGTGGAATACCATTGCTTCCGACTATAGGTGTTATTTGATATACATGTGTAAGTTGTTATTGTGCAAGGGCATCGCTTTTATAATCTAAAGTACTCGTCAAAAACGAGATTCTGACCGGCGGAGCAGAAGAGTTGTTTAACATGGCGAGAGGGCGATAACCGCATTCGCACGGCGTTACGCCTAAGTAAAGCCAGAGGTGTGGCGGCGATTGATCGGCGGGGCAGGGCGCAGGAGGAGGCGCGGGCGGGGGGCGGGGGGGGGGGAGGGAGGGAATGTGTGTAAAAACGAGAATGTACACGTACGGCCTAACTATAAAAGCAGAGTAGAAGAGGAGAGTTAGGAGCAGCACACGTTTATCGATTGGCGTAGTTCCGATAGCCGTGCAGACGATGTCTCGTACACAAGCGAGTTTTCCGGTTGATCCTACAGCTCCACCTACACGTCGTTATCCGGGTTACGATCGCGCGAATCTCAAGCTCCGTAAGTCTCTTTCGATGCCCTAAGGTGAATTTCCTTGTACATGGGCGCACATATGTAATGTGGAGGCTTGTGTACGCTGGAGGGGATAACGAATTATCCATTATGCAGGGCTGAAAGGGTGGGGCGAAAGGGTAGTTGGGTCGTCAAGGAAATTTCTCCCTCTTAATGGACTCTTCGTCTTAGTCCGGAGGATTAGTCGAGATGAGGATTAACAGGTCGGTTTGTATAGTATTTTGCGTTTGAAAGATACCTGACAATTTTTTGCCAACAGGCTGAAGAGAAAAGGTAAATTTTGTTAAATTAAAGTCTTTTGTAACGGTTGGTTCTGCATTTTCTTAAAATATCGAAGTGGTCGTGGCGAAAAATAAATTTAAATGCATTCTTTTAACTATGACCAATATTCGTATGATTAATAATTACTTCAGTTCAGCTGTACAACTTTGCTATTTTAAATAATTCTAATTTTAAATATTATATTTCGTATATAGAAAATCTACAAAAGTAATAAAAAATTCATTTAATTGGCCAAAAATATTGCATAGTACTTTTTTACTTTACGTAACATATCTAATATAATATTACAGTAAACTAAATGCCTTAAAATGATCGATGCGTTTAAAAAAGATTACTTCAGTTTGACATCGGTTTGTGGTAGTATCATCAAAATTATGCTTCAATAAGTATTTACAATAATATCTTTATTTTTGGTCAACTAATAATTTCATGCAGTTGTAATAATTTATTATTCTCGAATTAAGCAAATATACAAAAATCTTTGCATCCTTATTAATCTGTTAATTTCTTTTATTTTGTTGACAGATAATCACTGTATTATTAAAATTGAGCTATTTAATTATTTGCAATCGTGTTTTTACGAAAACACGAGTAGATTTTTTTCTACTAACTTAAAACAATATTTGAAGCAGTGTGAAAAATTATATTTTATGCTTCATAAATATTAATTATTAGTTACTTTTACTTGTCAGTAGATATTTGTTTTACCCTTACTATTTTGGTAGTACGTATTTAAAAACTTTGTATTTTGATTTTATTTGAATTCTGAATTCATTTTAAAGAAACAAAGTTTGTAGGAACCAAAAGTATTTTCATTAGAATCCAGTAATTTTTTCTCTAATTTTATATAAACACCTCTTCGTTTAGAAAGTATTTAAAAATTTTCATTATTTTGTATTGAACAATGTATTTTTCGAATGACATTTTATGATTACATCTGCAGTTTATTAAAATAGTTGTAATATATTTAGTTATATATCAGAAATGAATAATATATAATACATCTGATTTGTTTGATGTATCAGCATTATATAATTAAAAAGTAAAATTTTAATTTGTAATTTTTTTTAAACTTAATAAACTTAGTTCACTCATATTCAACGTTATTTTTCCATAATATTAAGCTGTCGGTAAATGGAAAAAGTTTTTTTCAATTATAAAATTACAAAAATTTGGAATTTTTATAAATTTTGTAATACATTCAAATACATTAATTAAAATTTTAATTTATAATAATAATTATTATCTATTTTAATATGTATAAAAATAGTCAATTAAGGATAATGTCACTCGAAT
The DNA here is from genome assembly GCA_018907135.1 of Kradibia gibbosae. Lineage (NCBI taxonomy): Eukaryota > Metazoa > Arthropoda > Insecta > Hymenoptera > Agaonidae > Kradibia > Kradibia gibbosae. The sequence goes on from JACCHX010000001.1 coordinate 17,955,812, forward strand.
TTAATTAGTATAATTTGTTTTAATTAATAAAATAAAATAAATATATGGACAGAAAAATTGTAACTTGTTACTTTAATATACATATATATATATATATATATATTATTTATTTATGATAATTTATGCAAGAAAATGTATGAATAAAAAAATATTTGTGACTGATAAAAAGATGATGAGTTATTGAAGTAGAATAATTATATACAAAATAAAGTAGGTAGACCAGTACTAAACAAATTCCAAAAAAATTTCAATCAAAGAATAAAAAAAAAAAAGAAAAAGTATTAGATTAAGTAAAATAAAAAGATAGATAAAATAATTATAGAATATTTAACTATAAGGTTTATCATCTTCTTTTGTTTTCAAATCCATGTTGTGGATACGTGAGAATGTAAAAAGACATTGTAGATGAAGCCGTTTAATAGTCCTAGATACTACATTTAGTGTGATTTTATTCTTAATTATCTGAACTTTATGATTATTTAGTTTATTGTGTTTAATTTTTTTTACTATTATTTTTACTTCAATTAATCTTTATAATTTCAAAATAAAGGGACTTTATTCCACTGACTTTTTTTCTGAATCTGAACGCACTTAAATTTTATTGTTTTAATGTAATTAATTGACTAACAAAAATATTATTTCTATTTTGTTAAAAATAATATGTTATAGTTTTAGAAAACAAGAAAATAAAATTCTCATACAATAAATATTATTATAATATGATATAATATAAATATGATAAAAATTATTAAATTACAAAGATGTTTTTCAATTTTTTTGATTTAGAAATTTAGCATGAAATTTTGTGTTCATATTATATACGACAATGCCACAATAAAACGGAAAAATAAATTTTTAAATAATACTGAAATAAACAAATAGTGTTTATACTTTTTCTAAAAATTAATTATAAAATAAAGTTTTATCATTATTCTTTAATGTAAGCTAATTATAATTTTCATCCATCAAAATAGTAAAATTTTAATTTTTGCTATAGAAATATCGTATTTTCTTTATTAAGAACTATATAATATTTCAAAATTTTTTTTGTATTGCAAAACATCTATAAAAAATTAATAAAAAAATATTTGCAAAAAGCGCTTACATGGCAATTTTAGTTCTAATCCTGTACTTTCACGTTAGCTGTTTTTTTTTTATTAAAATATTTGTAACGTTTATTTATATTAATTGTTTAAAAGCAGTGTGGATGTACAAAAAAATATTTTTGATCTGTATATATTTTTTGCCGAAATAAAAGAATACATTTTGCTATTAATAAAAATGTACATTACTAAGTAATTGAAAGCGTAATTGAAAGTGATGGAGTATTCTTAAAAACACTCGTATATATTATAAGCACTTAATGCCCTTATCGAATAAAGATTTATTCTACGAAATATGATGAAATTCATAATATTATAAAATTAGCGTTGAGACCACTTTTACCTAATAAGCTTAAGATAAGCAGTGCTCTGTAATTCGTGTTATTTATAAATCAATATGGGCTTTATTCAATTCGTCTAATCATTAAAGCACAATTCACTGCAAATCACACTCGTCCCCGCCCCCGCCGTCGTCGTAAAAAATGCTTATTGTGTTGTCGGAAGGTGATACGAAGCCACAAATGGCCAAGCCTTGCTTCTCTCACGATGTGTTCTCTCATGATGTGGCAGGTTATGAGAATCGCGGTGGGGTTGCGGCGGTGGGTTCCGTGCTGGGGCGGAGTTAACGAAAAAGTCCACCGCTGATTCTGGTGCACAACCAACTCCGGAAAATGAATTGCTAAAAGGTCAAGCGAACACGGACGGGACGTAAATTTTCTGGGGCTCGCTCGCGCTCACGAGTTTTATGCGTTATGTCCGATATCGATCGGGCAGACCCCTTGCGAACGGTTGCGCAGTGCTATTGTAGTTGTGAACTAGGAAACGATAAGCGAGCTCTAAGCGCGAATCTAGACCTTCCTTTCCTCTGCTCTTGCTTTTTTGTTGGAGTTAGATTGAATGGCGCGGCTCGGGGGGGGGGGAGAAATTTAACGATATCGAGAGGCAGCTCTTGTGATCTTATCTCGGATGGATAGGGTTACGCCTAAATAACTTTTAAGATAAAGTGGACGAAAGAGTTCCTTCCCGAGGGCTGTAATTGAGAAAAGGGTGGGCAATTTTTTTACAAGAACTTTGATAAAGCGATGGAAATAAAATGCCAGATATAATCATCGCAAAGTCTCCAACAGTAAGGTTATGACGGAGAGCTTATCGAGACGATAGTTATTGACACTCAAATATCTGGTGATATCACTAAATGCTCACTTTAACCAAGTCTGATGCACACATATTTCTAATAGTAATATTATTTACCTACAATGCTATTGGTAACGGATTATCGAATACAATTAATTATCCGTTTAAGTGCCTTTTTTAGTAAATTTGTTTCTTCTTCAATATTGAATATTGCGATCATACATTTACTTTATGTTATGATTTAAACACTTGCATTATAAACTAAGCATTATAATGAATTACTAAATATTCAGGATGGCTATTAAAAATTCTTCTACTTTGTTGTATCATTATTTGTGCTTTCTTATATTTCTGCTTCTATACTTTACATGATTATTCATTGATTTGAAGATATATATCACATTTTAAAATTTACTAAAAATTCATTACTAATTTATTGTCAAAGAGGATACTTGTATTTGTAATTGCTTTTGTATTTTAATGTTCTTAGTGCATTTATATTTTTAGTGCATGCTATTGTAAGCTTGTATTGTGAAGTACCATGTACAGCTTTAATAATCGAAAACCGATAATTAGGGGAAATTTATTTTAATTGTGTATCTGACGAAAATAAGAAATACACATTATTTCCGTTTAATTTAATTATCTTTCTGAAATATGTATCGATGAATCATTTAGATATTATCGTAATATTAAGATTCTGATGTTCGTAAAATTTTATGTATTATCCTTGTTTAAAAAATTCGCATGGACACTTTAATGAATTTTTTGTATGATAGTAAAGTAAAATTACATGCATAAATAAATAAATAATGTAAAATAAGTAAGATAATAATTATATTTGACGGGGTTGACCTTAGTATGATAAGCAAGGTAAATTGCAAATGTACAGATTCACTAAACTCACATTTAAGGATGTCTCATTTTATTAAAAAAAAAAAAAAAAATTGTGTAAAATAAATGTAAAACTTTTATTAAACAACTGCTATTCTTTTAAGAAATTTTAATACACGCTTCATACTAAGTATAAACGACGAGGTAAAAAAAAGTCGGAAAAGTATTTCAGCATCATGATTATAAATAAAAAATGCGTCATCTTTGATTAAATTGTACTTGTTAAGAAATAATGTTTAAACACCGTAAAGGAAAGGTGAATGCATGCCGATGAAAGGCAGATTACGAAGGTATCAAGTGCTTTATTCTCGAGGCAATACTGATGACTCGTTATTGTCGAACTGTGCAGAAAAGGGTAAAATAATGTGAAATCGCAGGGGGAAAAACAAAGGCCGAAGGAAATCATTTGTCGTGTCACACGAGTGTAAAAAGTACATCATTAAGCGTTGTCGACTGATCGAGTAAATAGAAAAGTGGTGAGGGAAAAAGGATTGAGTTTCGCGTAGAAGGAAAAGCCCTGATTATCACCGGGATGCGTCAATGTGCTCTCGTCTTTAAGACGGAGTTGGCGCAGGCGCACAATCCGCCACCGCCTTTCTTCCTGGATCTCGTGAGCCGGGAGCCGACTGTGTTTCTCTGGAGCGAGAGCCCGGACTGCCTAAAGACTCCGGGCTTTTCATGCAGTCGTCCCTCCAAGCCCTTCGATACTCTCGCTATTACTGCAGCCGACGTTTCACATATTTAGAAATAAGCAGGGAATTCTTCTTCCGTCAGCTGTGCGCTTATTTCAATTTGTACGAGGCTACGCTCTCCGCACAGCACGGGAGAATTATATTTTTTGTTTGTAGGGGAGCTACCACGTGGCTCCCCTTTCCGTTGCATTTCATTGAACTACTTGGATTTCTAGTGCCTTACCCGACTCAAGATCCCTGTTTTCTTGTTACCTCTATAAATATGCAGGGATCGCATTAATAGTTTTATATACAAATAAATGGGAAACTCTACACTAGGAAATTTATTTATTTTTTACTATATTTATAGGATAGAGGATTTTACAAAGTCATCAAGTATTTTCATTAAAGTCTTAGCCTATTTTAAATATGAAGTTGCCTTGGTGGATATTTTTTGCGTATTTCCCTTGTACGTATATTAAAATTTGTAATCCAAGGTTCAACTTTTAAATTTAATATCTCTGGAGTTTTATAAAATTATAAAAATCTAAGTATTCGTTGAAAATACAACTTTATAAATTTATCGAGTCAACGAGTACACTCAACTCTATTTGAGTTTCAATCATTTTTCTCCATTATTTGGAATTTTATGCAGGTACGAATCTTATAAGCGTCTTGGACATAAAAAATGAATGAAGAGCTAAGTTCAGGATCCATATAGGAGAAAGAAGAATCGTTCGGTTATAGTGGGGCGTGAATTTTTAAAACATTTTATAAAGGGTATAAGGAAGGACCCTTTTGAATTTTTATATTTAATTCGTGGGTTGGGTAAAATTACACCTGGTAATCAATGAGCTCGAGAGGGTTGGCCACTCGATCACACGAAGAATCAATAGAATGATGTGTTGAATATTTTTGAACTGAACCACGAGGCTCCGGCAATGAATCGCGAATTCTAGATATGGTCGTGAAGTTAGTGAATGAACGAGTGCTTCGGCTGGGGGAGAATAAAGGGTATATACCTTTTCCTGCAGATATTCTCGCCCCATTCCTGTCTAATGCTGCAGATCTAGTGGATACGCGCTGTAAATGGTAAGTCGTGAAGAGACAGTTGATGAATAAGCATTTTATCGATTCGTGTAAACATATACTTAAAAGATATAGTTGTACCATCAATGCTATTTTACAATTATTTTACAAGATGCGCTCAATGCTGTCTATTTATTTAATTCTTTTACTCTATTTTTAAACCTGTTATATGTCTGTATGCCATACGGATCGGACATTATGGTTTATCTGCCATCAATTAACTATAACTTATTAAATAGTTTTCTATTATTATGTTTATTCATATTGTATATTTATAAGATGTTTTTCTTTTAATTTTAATTCTTTTTTTAGGAGGTGAAAATTAAAATAAAAAATGAAAAATATCACCATGCGATTAGAGGTAACCCTAATGGAGGCAAATTAAAATAGAGAAAGCAAAAAAGCATTAAAATTATTCTGCAATTGATCATTTAATCAATTTAAATAATATTTAATTATTGTCTTCTAAGCTTTCAGATTTTTTTCTATATCTTTTACGAGCGCACAACGTTTTTTTTAATCATTGTAACCGACTAAAATAATAGTTACATCATTTATTATTAAATATTTGAGCAAACTTTAAAAAGCATTAAAAATTGGATAAATTATATAATTTGAATTTATTATATTAAGACGTATTTAATATATTTCATCAATCACCAATATATTTAAGAACAAAATTTTTTTAATCATTAGAATTAAAAAATTATTTTTTTATTGAAAAATTGAGAATTTTATTTTTTTTAAAGTAATTTTTTTTTTAATCAACGATTCAATAAGCTTTTTACTATACCAAAAAATTTTTTTAATAGCTTGATTCTCATTGATTTTGACGTACATAAAATTTAATTTTAAAGTTTAATTTTACAATTTTTGTTAATAATAGCCTTCTATGTTCCTTTAAATTTTCTTCAGACTTTCATGATCAATTTAATTAAAGATTCCAGTAAATGAGTAAAGAATATTCTTTTATTCTAATTTACTTCTCGAATAATTTAGGGCTTCTGCGTTTGAATAAACAATTTAGATTTAGTTTTTTTTTCACATTTTGTATGAAAATACTAGATCATATTTTTAAAAAGGCGTTAAAAAATGCGTTCACAAGGCAATCCTCCTTTATAAAGGTTTTCAAAACACTAAAATTTATCAGCATTAAGAAGCATTAAGTATCGTAAAATGCGCAGCTCGAGGACAAAATTGAAACTGCTGCAATTAGAGTATACAACTTTTGAAAGACATGCGGTTCTCTAGAATTTGTCGCGTAGAACAAAAAGTCTTTTTCTTTAGAATACTCAGCTGTGTGAAGAGAGACGAACACTGTTTCAGAAGAAAAGTAGTAAGATTTTTCTCGAAGTATGCCGAATAAGAGAAAAAGAGGATTGAAAAAAATGAAATCAAGAAAAAATATTCCGCCTACAAGAGAGACAATTTAATTACCGGAGGGCCTAAAAATCTAGTAGTTTTTTTTCTTTAATGAAGCTCCTAGCTATTGGTGAAATCTGCAGTCTACAAAACTGCACTCTGGTAAAATCAAGAGTTAGCGATGTCTCGTTAAAAGACGTGGTATAATTTACCGACGCCAAAATTGTTACGAGTCGTGCTTTTGTAATCCTGTGTATATAGCGAATAGAGAGCTCTACTTTTTTGGACGCTTACGAAGGAGCTTTGGTTTAATTGTTTTACCCAATGGCAAGTCTTCTATCGTCGCATCACAATTATACAGGGTTTTTCTTCCGCAAAATATTTCGAAATATGTGATCCCCAGGTTTTATTATCGAGTCCACCACTGCCAACACGAGTGTTTTCATTTTCCGTGCTTTCATGTAGACCAACATTTAATTGTTAAATTTAAATGAGCCAAGATTAATCTGAATTTCATGACTTTATATTTGCATCATTGATAATGTGAAATACTGCAGAGCTGCGCCGGAGTTGCTATAGTTTTTTAAATACAAGTTCGTATTCATATTTTTTATAAAATGGTTTCAATTTAATAGGCAATAATTATTGCCACGGATTTAAGTAAAGTAGTATCAAGTTAAAGAATGTGAAAGATTGTTTATTTATGCAATTTATTTCCGACTCCTTGGTTATTCGTGCATACTTCTGTCTGTTTTAAAACATTTATCTCAAAATAACATTGACATTTATTCTGATTAAGTTTAATAATTTATCAGTTCATAAGTGATAATTTACTTTTAAAAGGAATATCTTATACAAGGGTTTACAATAAATAGAAGAATAGACTGTTTGTTTATCTCACGGCTAGTTTTCGTTGACTTTTTAATTAATATCCAGCCTCTTCTATTTCCAGTAAGAACAAATTTATCTGTATTGTTATAATACATATCAGGTGTTTAAAGCTTACAAATTCAATCGGTCCATTGAACTCTGATTTCACCTTGCCTTGCTCTCCTACTATTAATGAATCTTCGACTAATCATCACCGTCTCTTACCTGTAAGATACTTTATAATAATAAACACGCTTCATGTGTGATCCTATGCATGAAGAAGCAGAGGCTCGATCCTTTCGTAGATTTGTATCTTTCTTGCAGATAGACGTTCTAATATGTGCCATATGTCCCTTCAAATTTGGTTGGGGGTATTCAAGGACTACAAAAATAATGGATTTGCTGCGTTTGAAAGGTATTTCGGAAGAAAGACATTTTATTGGGAGCGCTTTTCCGTATTTCAAGACGATTTAAGCATAGCATGAACTATAGTCACATAGTAGAATCATGTTTAATATAAACCAATTTTTTTGCAAATTAATTATTTTTAATTCAAACTCACAGGAACAATTTAATATTTATATAAAGCAATATAAAATGCATTATAAAATAAAAATTAAATTTACATTCTAAAATAACATAAATCCGAAATATATTATATACAAAATAAAACTAAACCATAAATCCTTATTTTGGTATTATATTTAAAGATGAGATTTTTATTCATTTATCTTTGTAATGAGTTTTAGCTTAGAACTTAATGCTCTTAACTGTCTTCAATCATTTTGAAGTAGCAGCGTATATTAAGTTGCGTTATAAGATATTCCGGTTTTTTTAAATTTAATTTGTAGTACATAAAAAGTCAAGAAAATTATACGAATATAGAAGATTGCGTAAGACGTTTTATGTTTAAAGCGGTTATAGGTAACAGAAACATTGAAGAATGGTTGATTGACCTCATGGAAAAATTTTTAAAAACGAGAAAAAAACCATTACCAACTAATAAAGTTTTAGACTCGACTATAAATTGCATTCATGGGGTTGGTTTAAAGCAGACTTATTATCGATTGTCCTCTTATTTCAAATTGCAAAAAATGTAATTAAATATTATTTTTTTTAATATCAACGTAACAATATATTTGTTTTTAGAGTGAGGCACCTAATATCAAATTTAAATATTACATGCATTTGTTATATAAAAATTAATTGATAAATATTAAGTGATTTCAGCCAAAATATTAGATAGGTATTGACAATAAATTATTTGTTCGAGGTATGTTATAAAATTAAGCTCCTTATAAATTTAATAATGAAATGTGTGAATAAGTTAGAGTTAATAATTGTGTTTATTTTTTTTTATAAAATAAGTGCATGTCGAATTAAACAAAAATCTGTAATAAAGTCCACCAATACACTTTTCACTTACGTTAGCAGGTTGAACTCTTGTCACTTTCACTTATAAAGTATTGACGTTTTTAACATTATATATCTAACGCGTTATAATCTAGGAAGAAAAATCGTCGGCAATGCAATTACAAACTTTAATACTACAAAGCTATCAGTAGCACCACGAAAGCTAAGGTAAAGAAAAATAATCATTCGGAAGTTGCGCACGCGAAGGGCAGCTCACGAAGAAAACAATGAGAGAGAGAGAGAGAGAGAGAGAGAGTGTAAAACGAAGAGAGGAGAGATAAACACCATCCTAGAATTATTTTCAACCGCAACTGTTTTAATTGGGCTCTTGCGAGTCGGCCCCAGCGAATAGCAACGATAACTCAAACAAATACCCAATTACAAAGGCAAAAATATAGGAAAAGCAGCGGCGGCGGCGGCGGCGGCGGGGGGGGGGTGGGAAGGGTTGGTTGGGCAGAATAGACGATTTATGGACAAACACGAGAAGCCACACACGTGCACAAGGAAGACAGATAGCCGAAGTCTCAGGCCACCTCCTTGTCCCCATCGCATGCGCTTAATCTGCTTAACTTAGCGTGCGGATCCGCCATTTTGGCTGAACGCCAGCTCGGGCACTGGCCTTCACCAGCCGAGGGCTTAAGCGTCTTTAACAGTGCGGAGCTTAATCGGCGCCTCCGCATTCGTACGAGTCAGGATGCGTGCGCGTGGCTAAGTGGAAGGTTTGCTCCTTCCTTGGAAAGATTGGCCGGATCTGCGTACTTCTGCTTGCCGCTTGCACTTGCACTTTTGTCATGCGTTAGAATTACTTTTCTCCCCTCGTGTGGCGAGGAACGATTTTATTGGCTCCGCTCCTGGAATTACTCCGACTCCGGCGGGGCAGCGACAGTAGAAATAACCGAATTCTTTTATTCAGATTAAACAATTTTTTTTTTTTTTTTCAATACGATTTTATACTCGAATGGTATCTGGCGGTGCATCTTGTGATTACATTGGATATCCTTTCACGCGGATACGATAGAGGATTTCGAGAGCTTTATTTAAATGCATACATTTTCCATTGCTAATAAATCCCACTTTTCCTTTTGCTTTTTTGCCAAATCTCAATATAGTAGGGAAAATCGTGAGGATCGACGATTCCTTTGATTTTAAGGACATTTTACATCAGCTATATGAATGGTGTTGTACAGTAAAAATTACTAGTCTTATTATAATATTTCAATAAATATTAACTGTGAATTATACATTTCAATGCTTTGTAGGTTAAGTATGTTTTTTTAAATAGAAGAAAATTACAAAACAAAATATTGTGCATTTAAAATATATAACGGAATATACTCATACTTGTTTATTTCATTAAACTTTTCTGAAGATGCCGGAGATCAAGAATATTTTTTTGCATGTGAATTAATTTAATTGCATTATATAAAGTTATTCTACTTTATAATATAATTGCGTTTATTCTGGACGATTTTTCTACAATTTTACATTCTGCTCAGTAATCTCTAATAACATATTAAATTTTAAATATAAATTAATTTTTAAACAAAATATCTAATATACTAATGATTCTGCATTGCTTATTACTCATTTGAATGTTTAGTATTATTGAACATTAAATATAATACTCATTGGTAAAACCGTAAAATAAGAATAATTATTATCCAAGAGAATTTTTTTTATTTGTTTTTCAAATTATTCATTTTTATATTCAAATAATAATGAAACATTTTTAATTAAATTAAAAAAAAAATTTTTTATAACATACACATTGTACCTCCATTTATTTGTCTTTATTAATATTACTTGTAGTTATTGTGGTAATTAAAATGGAGTGAAATTGCCATAATAGAATGACTATTATAATCTAAATTTTATATATTTTTTAACACTAATATGAAAAACATTACTATATGGTATTTAGAAAATCTACTGTTTAAAAATAAATAGTTTCATGTGGAAACATGTTTATTACGTAATAATAAATATTTTAATCATTTTCTTGTTATAGATATACTATTTCACTATATGCAATCAACGCAAGAGGATTATTTAATTAAAATTTTATAAATATAAAAATACAGTTCTAAATTTAGCGATAATTTCATTTGCTTTGTCGTATAAAGGCATTTGAAAGCCATCTAGATAAATCCGTAATTTATAAATGGTTTCTATTTTTTTAAGTATCTTAAAATAACTAATTCATAATAAAACGTGAAAGTTGACTTTTGAAAAAAAATAATTTCAGTAATATTTTTTCATTTTTATAATCGATTGAAAAATTTTAAACATTTTGTTTAATATTAAAAAAATTTTTTATTAGAACATAAGTATTATCGACATCTGATATATTTTTTACAAAGAAATCAAAAGCTTTTTGCACTGGTCCTTTATACAGTATTTTACATCAGACGTGTACACTAATAAAAAGTTCCTCAGTTCGCTTCCCTTATATAAAAGCTACGAAACTCAGGAATATAATATAAAATGCTCACCAAAGTACGAATAAAATTAGAAAAGTTTTTTGATACTCTGTAGTAGATCAGTCTTTGCACCATCTCCGAGTTCTCGTAAAATAAACCATTTACATCCTTTTAAGGAACGACCCTCAAAGTTTCTCCAGTTCCTGTCAATCTTTACCGTTTCTCAACTCAGTGTACATATAGTTATGGATTATGAAAGGCAAATAGTGAATAAAAGAGACCAAATGAAGGGAAAAACCAATCGATAGACTAAATAGGTAAAGGGGAAAACCAGAGAAAGAAAAAATTATCGGCAATTATAATGGAAACGCCGAAATATGTATGAATAATATACGAAGGATTGTTACAATGTAATATATATAATAATACGTATTACTCAAAATATATTATTGGAATTTGAATTCTCCATATTTAATTTCAATAAAAACATTAAATATGACTTTTTTCACAAATATAAAGGTGTAGTACAAAGATATATATATATACAAAACATGATGTAAGAAAATGAAAATGTAAGATGTATGAAGCTTTATTTTAGAAATATTTATATAAGAACACAATTTTTCTTTTATCTAATAAGTAAGCTATAAATATTAACCATCAAGAAATTTTATAGGGTATTGATTGAACAATTTCCTTGTCTAATTGAGAGCTTTTTCGAATAAATGATCGCAAGAAAATATAACTTGCTCTATCAATATGTTGTACAAACTATTTATAAATATGAACTAATTAATCCAATTGTAAAGCTAAATTAATTTTCTTATTCAAAAGTGAGTTAAAAATAGCGAAAGGCTATTAGGATGAGAAAATAAAGCTTCTATGGCCAATACAGGATTGTTTTCTTTTATACGCTATTTGAAATTTTCAACAATCATCTGACAATGCGGAAAGGTATGGGTCTCCGCGAATGAAAAAGGGATAAGGGCGGATATTTGACGGCAGGCCGTCAGAGACCCGGAGAAGAGTCTTGTGGATCCCTCGACGAAGAAATCACGTTGGTCAAAGTGTGGCAGGAGGGTACCGGGGCCGGTAGTCCGGATTCGAGGCTAGACTGCATCGAAGTGCGCACCGCTTGTGCCAGGTTAGTAGTCGAATAAGTCGCCGGTCGAGGGTATTGGCAAGGAGGAGAGACTTTTTATAATAGTGGCATCCTCCTCGACTCCCTTCCCACGCGTTTGTGTGAGTATCCGCTAGCCCAGCAAAGGCCATACTCGATCATTTTTTCATTTTAATCCTCAACTATTGAATTGAGTTTGTATGCCTCCCCAAAAGTACAGGTAATTATTTTTTAGGTAAATTAAGAAATTCATCATTGCCGTAATTATGCGTTATATATTAAGGCTTATTATTTGCAATTTATATTGCACATTTTTTAATAAACTCCTCCGATAAGGCTAAGCGTCAAAACCTCTCTGAAACTCACCCTACCTTATCCACGAATCTTGGTGAGCTATCCCGGCTAAATTCCCCTTCCACCCTCGCGCAAGTTCAGCCGCGGGCATCCATCGGAGACTCGCTATTCTCATGAACTCTGCAATAGACTGTGTAATATCTCTATTGTCACTAATTATTACTTTAAACTTACCTGAAAAATGCAAAACAGGGTTTCTACTAACAATTGGAGGTGACCAGATTGATTATTATGATTTGTAATTTGCTTACAATATTCTGTTATCATTTATTTATACTAGTACGTGTGTAAATAAAAACATCAAGAGAGAGTTTATAACGAACTATCAAATCAAGCAGATCACAAATTTAACTTATATGTAGCTAAGAGGACTAGGTCGATTATAATAGACTTAGAATGAGTTTGGCCCCGAGTGTCAGTAAAGTCTGAAACAGACCGTGGCTATACAAGTGATTCCTTGTGTATCCTATTCCGAACTTTGAATGATAAACAGAGTACCTTCCAAAGAACCAGAGTAGCTTGTTTCCGTTCACATTTTCGAAATCAGCCGGACTAAAATAGTTAGAATTCACAATTCTCAATAATATTGCTTTTATATGCCATTACATTCAAGTAAATAGATATTTTAATTTACCATTTGTTTGCTTATCCAAATATATGTGAAAATAAACATAAAATAAATTTATCCATACAAAATCTTTACTGCCATTTTTATTATTAACACTTATTAAAATATGCATTTTTGAAAAATATAAATACGCTGTAACCTAATATATATATATATATATATATATATCTGTATAATAAATGCCGATATTATGTAAATATGGTTATAACTGATAATGACAAAATAAGTTGTTTGACTATGAATAATTCCTTTAAATAAAAATAATTTTGTCATATATAAATAAAAATTTTTGGTAGTTTAGTATGTTAATAATGCATTCAGTTTTGTAATCATTAATATAAGAAAATAGACCAAACAGAATTTTAATGAGATTCGTCGTATTTACAAGATTTTAACCTAAGAGAAAGAAGTAAAAAAATCTGTTCCTTTTTGTCACTGATGCTTTTTGTCTGAAATCAAGTAATTCTATGTATTGGACTGCAGATTTACAAAAATTTATATTTATGATCATATTAATTGAGATATATTAAAACATAAATTTCAAAATGTTCAATTAATTATTAAATAACATGTTTAAATATTGATTATTAAATGATTAGTGAAATTTCGATATTTAAGGATTAAGTTATATTTTATGTCTCGTTTGTAGAATTTTAAATGATCCTTAATAAATTAAGTCATTCTATTTATGAGTGAACGAAAGCTCAATTTAACAATACAAGCTTATATTGTAAATAAAAACGACATCTAGAATACAAAATTAAACGAAGATTTATTGAAGATCTGTACCTTGTACATCGAACAAGAAGTGAGAGAGAGAGAGAGAGAGAGAGAGAGAGAGAGCAACTGAATGAAAGATCGAGTCAAATTATCTGAGCTCCCCGATATAGAAACGCCGAATGTTAGTTTAATCGTAGTTCGACCATCATCACTTTTCATCTTTGTTCCTTAATCGCATGGAGTTAAAAATTACGCCAACAGTAACTTGATTTAGATTCAAGTCAGGCGAAATAGTTGGATTTTGTCCTTCTAGAAAATAATTCTTTTATTTCATTGTATTAAAACATAATGGTGATGCGATAGAGATGGTAGAAGCAACGTGTAAAAATTATGGGGAATTTTACTGTCATACTAATTCATATCCTATATTTAGATGTGAGGACTAATGATGATTTACTATGTAGGTGTTGTATAATTATTTGATGGAAAAAATTTTATTAAAAGCATTTTAATTGAAATCATATAAATTTTAAGTTTTATTTCGAAAGAAAGTTTTTAAAATGACAAGTATAGTTTAATTTAGTCATAAAAATATTTTAAAAAATTGTTTAAATAGATGTTTATTTTATGTGTGATTAATAATAATGACAATGTAATGCAATTATTAAATCAACTATATACAATCTACATATTAATTAATAGCCACGGGAAACTAATCGAGTCAATTTTCATGTTCTGTCGTAATTCGGATAATTTAATTTAAAAATATAATAAGAATTAAAAAAAAATCAATATATATATATATATATCGGTCGAGATCAACCAAGAATTAAATTGATTTATTAAACACAAGGTTACTGTAAAACTGACTTTTCTTCGGATAAGATCGGATTTGTGGCGACTACGCATACATGAGTAGGAAATCGCGTCTGGGGCAACTCGTTGAGAGCTTGAAAACTTCTCTTCCGCTCGAAGAATCGTCCTCAACGAGGAAAACGTCGCCTAATCGGGAAGGACACTTGCGAAACTTGTTCAGAACTTTTGCCTTGTACTTCCTTGAGTTCTTCTTCGCTATACGGGTAAAACCCCATTTTCTACTTTCTTATAAAGCGGGTGCAAAACGAGGAACAGGTTGAAGCGTCAGCTCAGCTGAACTCAAAAAAAAGAACGAGGAAAGCGAGCAAAATGCGCAAGGACGGATTTGGAAAACCTGCCTCTAAATAGCGAAAAGCAGATAGGAAAAAAAGAGAAAGCAAGATAAACGAAGAGAGAGGGTGAGAGAGAGAGAGAGAGAGAGGGTGAGAGAGAGAGATGGAGAATAGAATTAGATAATAAGTAGAGCAGAGACCGATGAAGAAAGTTTAAGTAAAAAGGCAAGCAGAAGAGAATGAAGTAGTTATTCTGGAGACGAAAACCAAAGCAGTTATGAGAAAAGATATATTGTGAAGCAGGAAAAAAATGAAAGATCAGTAGAGTACAAAAGAAGAATAATACTCAGATTGTGTTATGTAATAAAACCAGTATGAAATTTAAAAATTCTTAAATTAATATATTTCCTGTTATCTTTATTGTAAAAGTAATATTTTCCTCTAAGGGAATTCTTAATGTCCATTTGGTAATTCTTATAGTTGAAAGAGAGTCTTTAATTGCTCAGAACAAATTTTAACGTGGAAAATTGCTTAATTTTAATTCTTTTATGCGAATTAAATTAAATTTTACATTAAATGTAATCAGTGCAAGGAAAGTGCAAAACATATTTAAACTTCGAATTAAGAGGCTAAAAATGTAATAGTTTCACTGAGCACAGGTAGAGAATATAAATTAATTAGAAATTAATGAATATAACTATGTTATTAAATATTGTACAAGCGAGAGTAATAATACTGAAAAATAAGTAGATTAAGATACTCACAAGGATAAACAAATATTCTCGACGGTAATACGCGTAAATTAAGATAAAAAAAATTTGTCCGAGGTCGGCATATTTTAAGAAAAAGTGAGGTGCTCATCAGTGGGCTAAGGAGTAATATAAAGAAGAAGGGTGTTTGATACTAAAGGTGCATGGCATACCAAAGAAGACAAATGGCGTTTGAGCCTTTCGGGAGTAGTGGACGGGCATGAATAAGCCAAAGAGGATTTCCTGAGATCGACTTTCAACCCATTTCTAACCCCTTTACTCTCAACCTCCTGGCCGCTGGCGCCATAGCTACTGAAGTTCTTACACATCGCCGCTGTAGCACTCGAGCTCACCTTATCAAATAGAGGTAAGATTGGCCCAGTTCTGACAGGGTGGTGAAAGTAAAAGTACTAGTGGGCTCCAATGAAAATAGTTTAAAAAAATGGCCTCGCTAATGGCGAATCCAATCACGGGGTAAGCAAAGCAGCGACCGTAGACTCCAAGAAAGCTGTTTTCTCCCCCACCCATTTAACGCATCCCAGTGATATTTTCTAGTTTTGTAGACAACACATTACGCCTTACGCAATTACGTCTTACACAACAGTTCAATGGGAAACTTACACCGGGTGAAGTCTGAAGTGAATTTTAAAATACTACGAATCGGCACTTATGATGAGCTAATAATTTTTGCCCTCTGCTACATATAAAAACTAATACTATAGCAGAGTAAATATCGATCTCCGTGCTATTAAATTTTTAATTTTTTTATAATTTTGAAGATTTCGTTTAATTTTGTCAAAATATTTCGATTATTAGTAGAATACAATTATTTCATAATTCAAACCATTTTCTTTTTAAGATGAAAGTAAAACTAAAAATTATTTAAGACAGTTTTTTTTGCATAGATATTAATCCATTTTTTGTAGTAAATTTTTTTTTATAAAAACTAGATATCGCCAATTTTATATTTAAAAAGTTCTTTATCTTATGCTGCTTATAAAAGATATTTCATAATACATATTATAACACTCCTTGTATCTTTCTATTTTTATTTTTGAGTACCTTTTGTATAGAATTTCTTACAAGGGTTCTCAGGATTTTTATGAAAGTTTTTAATGCATTTTATTTTTTCTCAATTTATTTATACTTTTTTTTTAATTTTCTTAGAAATGTGTTGAGTTAATTAATAATAAAGATTAAAATCAGAGATACAATGATAAGTTAAATATGTAGCTTTAGTAAAACAATATATTTTATTTTGTCACTACTTAAAAGAATACATTGTTTTTAATTTAATTTATATTTGAATTTTGCTTGTTTGATTAATAAAATGGTTTATAGTATTGTTATTTTACAATGTATGCAATTGCTGTAAAAAAATTATTGCATTCATGATAACAATTTCACGTCATTTCAAATTTTTAATGATATCAATTATCTTTTGCACAATTTAGTATAATATTAATTTTCTGGAATAAATAAAAAACTCCTGCTTGATAACTTCTTTAAAATTTTTAAACAATTACTAGCTTTTTCTTTGTTCTACTATTTTATATTTTTATAAATTTATAGTAAACTAACATGGGCTGTTTCCACTTTAAAATTCATAAAACCCATTAAATTAATTAATTCCATTTTTATAATTCAGTAATACGGCAATATTTTTGAAATAATAATAATAATAATAATAATAATAATAATAATAATAATAATAATAATAATAATAATAATAATAATAATAATAATAATAATCTTACTTTTCTATCCGTACAACGTAAAGAAAATATAAATCGTGTAATATTTAAAAAAATTTAGCAAGTAGAAGGAAAATTATGAATAAATGTTTTAAAAAATATTACAAATCTTTTAATTTTATTTTGAATATTCGTCAAACTATTTCTTAAGCTATCTAGCTTTTTTTATAAATTCACGCTGCTCTAATTAGTGAATTTAATATAATTTCTAAAAATGTAATAGAATATAGCCAAGCAGTTCATTTTTGGAAATGTTAAATATCTTTAAACGATTTCTAAATAGTTTTTTTGTCATACAAACTCAAGGAACATGAGTCAAAATGTAAAAGTCTGGATAAAATATTAATTAAAAGTATTTGTAGGAAGATATGATTCATGAACTGATAAAAACTCCGGATTATTAGTTTAAAGGCAATAGAGGTTACGTAGTCCACATTAGGCATAATACTGGTTAGAATCTAAGCTAAAATCGTGACAACAAAACACACCCAACTCAATAGTATTTATTATGTCTCGGAGATTTACTTTTGCTTATTAATGTATCGAATAAGCTCGGATTAAACTCGAGAATGCAGATACGTTATCGACATATTATTCCCGGGAGGCCGTTCGTATCCTATTATTCCATGGAAGTTACGTTGCCCTCGTGGTACAAAGGCAGTTCAATTCCTTAGGAGCCTCCTAGGAGAAGCATAATTTCTATACTGACGTGGAAATTCGTGCCCGACGAGTTAGAGCTCGCGGGAAATGGGAGGTGCTCGCATTGCTTTTTAACCCGTGATCAGACCATCGGCTTCAGACCTCATCCTACGAAACGGATGTCCTACGAAACCAATGCGACCAAGGTTTGGCTTCTAATCTTCTCTCGCGGATTAAAGTACGTCGCAGTCTTCGGCATTCCTGGCGGCTTTTTCGTTTACTCAAGGACACAGGGACATGGATAACATCGGCTAAAGCTGCTGTCCCCCACCTCCGGCTACCAAGCAACAAGGCTCGAGTGCAACGCGTCAGCTCGTCACGGGCAAAGCACCAGCAGCTCGTATTGCTTTCTCGACGGAAGCTGCTGTCTACGGAAGTACGGCCCTCGGCTCGGGTAACTCTTCCGACGCGAGATGACACTTTGCGCATTTGGAGCCCCGATTGGGTCAGGGCCCGCCAATGCGGATCGAGGCCGATCTTTAAAGCATGATCTCCGTTACGATTAATTACAATTGTTTCGACGTTCGGATTGTCGAGGATAGAGAAGAGAAGCCTTTATGAGCGCAACCGTCCACCTCTTCGGCTCTATTGCTTGGCATGACATGACTATCGTACAAGACTTTCTATAAAGGCAACGCAGTTGATTGGTCTCTGTGCTAATGGCGGTATTGGATTTCCTTGATGTACCCAGACAATAGCTCGCGACTTTCTTAAGAAAATTATTAGTCACCCGTAGGGAAATAAATAATTTATGAGCTTATATCATTCGAGACATGCAATAGTGATACGCCGTTCCCTTAATAATAATTACTTAGAAAGATAGAAGATGAAAGATACGAATGGTTTGTCACGTTCATTTTACGATATTTTTTTTACCTGCTTTTAAATTCAGTGTTCATTGGAATAATAACATAAAAATAAAATTGAAGGAACACTAATCAGAGGATAAAAGGTAAATGCGTAATAAAATATTCTGATGTAGGTGCTCTAAAAATGTACTTCTGCATCTTTCTTTCGAAGTATAAAAATTGATATAGAAATTTTCTATTTCCCGCATTTCATAAAAATAATTTACACCTTTTGTCAAAATGAGAAGGAACCGTATTCTATTCTTTTTTTAAAATATGATATTTAAAAGCAATTTTTTTTTTTTAAAGTGAAATGAAAATTTTTAATAATTATAATACAAACTGCGATAAAAAGACTTTGAGTGACGTGAAATGTTACATAAGTTAAAATAGAGCACAAGTATATTTACATACTAAATATTTGTGCTAATATTAGAAATTTCTGCATTAAGTACACTTATAAAAAAGAAAGAATATATATTAAGAAGTAGTCAGTTGAAATTTTAATGGTAATAATTATTATTATATAATATTTTTTTAACATTAAAAATATAAAAATAGTATTGGCTACTAATTTAAACAATTACCAGCATATAATTAAGGAAATTAATGTTTCACGTTAAACCGGCAAAAATTTACATAATGAATAAATCAAAAACTTTCTTTAAATGCTATTCAAATTTTGTATCATAATTCTTCATTTTAAAAAATTGCGAATCAATTTATTATACCTATTAATGATTTTTATGTTTTTGGCAATTTGAGGTTCTTATATATATTAAATTTTTGAATTTTGTGTCAGATATTACATTCAGAAGTGTGTATTTACAAACAGGCACAATCTACGTACGTCTAGATGTTTAAGATTGCAAATATAACATGTTCGTGTCGACGCGAGGAAAACGAGTCAGACACACCTACGTACATGGCAACAAAATGACAATGACTTTTTGTAGAGAACTCTACTAAAATTGCTGTTTCGTGTGTAAAGAAAAAGTAACTTTTTTAAAAAGTAATAATAGTAATAGTAATATTAATAATAGGAAAAATTTAGATTACGAATGTCTCACCCGTTCAAACTACTGCGTTTGAAAAAATTCACCTAGCAGCATGAATTTATAATTTGATACTTTTCATTTACGTTTTTGTATCATTTACATGCGTTTATCAGTCAAGCATGAAATAAATCTAGATATAATTATTTCTGTGAATGTACAATTATTAATTCATAAATAATGCTAAACAAGATAATAAAGTGGAAAACTTTTGTAAAGTTTTGTATGCTATACTACAAGCATTTGCTATATTTCACGAAAATGCTTGTGTTTATCAATTCATCATTTGTGTGAACGAATGATACAATCTTGAATAAACAGTCGAGGAATGGGTAGCAAAACTATTAGGATCGATAGACGTTTAGGTCAACATCAATAATTACACTAGAGTATTAAATTATTGATAAATCCCTAAAAATTAGTGCGCGGAAGGTGTACACATTTGATTTTATGGTGCTTGAACAAAATTTTTTACCTTTAATCATTTTAAGCTACGATTAAAAAACTGAAAGTCTTATTTTGGCTTTGGAAATAATATTTTTTACAATGAATAATAATATAAGTAAATCATAAGGTTATGAATTTTGTTCTACTGGATAACAATGTTGAATGCGCAGTGTAAAAATTTTAGTCCTAACTAATGAATATAATAATGCTGATTAAAAATTCTAAATACTCTACAAACATAGCTGGTTATGAAATTAGAAAGGTCCATTCCAAGTGCCCAGTCAAGTATACGATGCAGGAAAATCGATTAGAACCCCCAAGAGGTTTCTTTTTGAGAAGCGACACACAGCAAACAGCAAATTAAGCAAAAATAGCCTCGCAAACGCAATACAAATACTCCTTGTCACCGTCGTAGAAAAGCGCGCAGCTCCCGTCGCAACCCAATAGAAGCAAATGCACGAGGCTACGATAAGACCAAAGCCGTCGCTCTCGATATTCTCCCCCCCCCTCCGCCCTGCCCACGACCCACCCCCTCCCGTCGCCATTATCAAGGGTAGTACGCGGAGGCGGAGGCGGGGGGGGGGAGCCTCGCAGCAGGCTCGTAAAACACATTCAATTTCCTAAAGTGGAATTCGCAGAATATCGCAATGGCGTCGGCTTACCTACGTACGCCAGGGTGTATCCCCACCCACCGCCCCCATCCCCCTCCGGGCCCTCCGCCAGCTAGCCACGGACGCAACGTGCACGCAGAGCCGCACAAAGCCCCTTCCGCTTCGAAGCCGTGTGGACTCGTCGCAGGCCGCGGGTAAATTGCGTGGGGCGGCCGGCAAGCGCCGGAATCACTCACCATGCTGGCATCGATCGCCTCCCCGGCCGAGGGGACATTGGCATCTCTGGATCGCCGCAACCGCCGCCGTCGTCATCGCCGTCGTCGTCGTCGTAGTCGTCGTCGTCGTCGTCGTCGTCGCGTTGCCGGCGTGCCGAGGCTTCGTCGAGGCCGGATCGTGGAAATAGCAGCTGCCGGGGCCACAGTTCAACCCGCAGCCCCGCTCCTCGATGACCCCTTGCACCTCTTTGCCCTCCGCCGACACCTGCGGACGCATCGTCGGGCTCGCGATCTGCGGATTATATAGCCTTGGGTAAGTCGGCCGGTAATATTGGCCCGGGCTCTCTGAGCCGCAACCTAACTTTACGCGAGTCTTTTTCTAATATGATCGATGCACCGGCAGTACGAGGGCCTACGCCGATGAGTTATTATCCAGACTGATCTACAGCGCACGAGTTGTTTTTATACGAATAAATCCCTTTTTACGAACGAATCCGTCCCTTTAATGGGCTATTGTAATAATTATATTATATTCGTACGTAGAAAGAGCTCGAATGTCACAAGTAAGAAAACAATTTTACTTTGTACTTCGTTTTTAGGGAACTGTTCCCTGAACAGTGGCGTTTTGTACGTGAATAACCCTACAAATGACATTTTTAGGTTAATGGAGTAATTTTCGAAACAGCCTCACGAAATGAGCTTTTTATTTTCTTGCGTAGAACTGAAGCTTCGGTGAAAGGATCGTGTTCCATTTAAGACATTCCATTTTTACTGAAAATCACCTACTTCCGATCACCGAGCTCAAAGTGCAGGCAATGGCACGCACTCCATTTGGGAAATAACGGAATTTTTAAAAGCCTAATTTTTCTCGAATAATACTAACACATGTGCATTTAAGGTTATAAAAATGAATATAAAACAGCCATTAGTAAATGTGATGAAGTCTAAGCTTTTCATTGTAATGCATTAAAATAAACAAAGTACGTCAAAATTAACGGCTACAAAGAAAGTAACGTTAACGATTCACTAAACTTTTTTATTTTTGTTGAATTTAATTTAAGAATTTGAAGCGAGAAAAAGGATCATCCGATGATTTACTTTACACGAATTTGGCATTACGTTAACTACAGTATTATGTTACCAAAAGGATTAAGCGTATATTCGGAAGGACAAAATTTACTTGCACTCTTATGGACGACTTCCACGTGCACATTACACGCCGTAGCGTATGATGCAGGGACAAAAGAATGGACTTTTCAAATGTGAATAATTCGACGAGCGTACCTGCGTAGTTGACAATGATTTCCCCTCGACAGGCAAATCTTCAGCATCCTCATTCTTAGTAGTGGCACGTGTCTCATTCGCGCTACTGTTATTCTTAGCCGCGTCGAGGTGTATCGTGAAGGAGGCGCCTCGCATGTAAAGAATGTCCTCGACGGCGTCATCTTCGTCGCTCTCTACTTCCGCATCTGTGAATGTTTGATCTAATCCACCGATTGCATTCGAGGCACTGCCTTCACCCGACGAAGCTGCTGTCGAGTTTAATTCTGCAATTCACGATAGTCCCATTATAATAATACGATATTCGCTCGCGTCAATCACTGATATTTATAAAGCATTCAAAATAAATTCTTTGGAAAATCATTGTACCATTAGAAAGAGAAGAAAGAAAGAAGAAGAAGAAAGGAAGAGAAATCAATAATCGATTTAGCTTATGTAAATATTTAATTACTCTGTTATTTCTTAATATATACCATGTAACCAAAAGATTTGAAACGACAATTGAATATTATACATACATATCACTCGCTTAATTTAGTCACGATATAAATATCGAATATTTTTAACGAACTAAAAAACAAAGCAGAAGAAAAAACGAAGCTTTTTGGATTATCCAAATTTATACTTGCGATATGATTATGCCTTTAGATTATTATTAGTACATACTAGAACTTTGCAATACTATAATAGTATTTGTCTATTTCATTTAATTTGGATCAAATATGGAGTTGCATCGGAACTATTGAGAAACAATTGATTTACAACAGAGGATCATGAAATAAAAAAAATAAAATTCATGATACTGAAACATAAAGCATAATTAAAAAAATACTAAATAAAATGTAGATGCTGTTTAATATTTACGATAACTTGTAGATATATTTATAATATCCAGCTATTATTATTAAAAAAATGACTAATATTCAACTCGAATGAACGACTGTGCGACAAAGTAGAAAGGTAAAAATCTCTAAATATTAATTGATTTATACTTCAAAATGATTATAATTATTATTATCACTGTTATTGTTTATGAAGTTGTAGATGATTTTAGAATAAGCATGATAAGAAATGATATTTAAGAGTAATAGGAATAGCTTGAATTTTAAATTAGTTAGGTTTACCAAAATAGGAATAAGGTAGGCTTTAGCACTTGAGGAAAAGCTTTGGTACGTAGTTAATACCTTTGGTTACCTTTAGTGATATTTCCCATCGCTAACTGCATGTGCAGTCACTTTGCTATTTCGAATACAAGTTAATAATTGAAAAATTAAATAATGACACGTGACATTGACATTAAATTCTAATACCTTAAGAATAAAGAATAAAGTTGGAGTTTGTGGACAAAGATGGGGAATATTGTCAAGGCCCCAGAGATATGCTCTTGATCCGAGCTGAATAACGAGGACTGATTCTCTTCTGCAGAAACAAGTGCCGGAGTCGATGCAGTACAGAAGCTGCTTTTTCCTTCATCTTCCTTTATCAATCTGTAGACGGGAGGGGTTGCGCCCCCGGCCGGTGCGCCATCAAATGCCGTTGTTACCGGCCCCGTGGCCACTTCAAAAGCACGTTAACAAAGCAAAGTAGCGGGGTGAGAGGATCGCGAGCGCGGGGTCAGGAGGGAGAGCAGCAAAATAACAGAGAAGCGCCTTTATCGTCGCGAGCATTGTTGCAGCAGGAGGGGCCGACAATGGCGGGTTATTGACCGGAAGAAGGAGAGTCACCGCACCGATGGAGGTATAATTTCGAGGAAGCGTCTCATCCCAGGTGTCGAAGCCATGATAGGAGCCGAGAAGTGCAGAGTATTCCCCGGCAGGTGCGCCCGAACGCTCGGCTCGGCAAATGCATTTAGCAGCCGGCAGAGGCGTCGGGGCGCCCCTCGTTAACTTGCTCAATTGTAATTCATTTAAGTTGCTCGAGGGTGCGAAAATGAAGACGGCGGTTCGCACTTGTCGCATTGTTGCCTCGTTAAGAGAACACTAAGCGAAACGCTTCCCGATCCGGCCCCGTAACGCAACGCTCCCCGCGCCTCTCCGACCCTGCGCCCCTCGGTGATTTATACGTGAGCAGCGCCGACACTCGCCGCTAAGCTTTAATCTCATTATATATGCGAGTATGCGGTGCGAGGCTGCATTACTACTAGTAGTAAGTGGGCTGCGTTAAAAGAAGCTCTGATGCGTTGAAGCTGATGCGAGGGTAGCTCGTGCTGGGGAGTGACGCAAATATTCCGATGAGAAATCGCCATCGTCTAAGCAGCAAATGCTTTAACGTGCCAAATTTTCAATTTGGCCAGACTTCTAAAGCATTATGTGTCTAAATACAAATTTTTTCTTCTCTTGTCTCGAAAAATCCTTTTTCACTTATAACGAAAGTGTCCGTTTTTACCTTCAATTATCGAGTAGCATTAGACTTTTAAGATACAACCTACTCTATCGCACACTACACTATTTGTACACAAAAAAGTATAATCACTTATAACCGTGGTTACATAAGCTCTAATAAAATGAATATTTTTAATAGAAGAAGTATTCTTAAACTTTAAAATCCAATGAAAATACTTATTCATAAATTTTGAAACTGAAACACTTTAGCACTGTTCTTACAATTTATTACTAAAGTAGTAAATGTGAATTTATAATAATGAAAGTAGTAAAATTATTATAACTTTAAACCTCACAATAAAACTAATAATATTCTTAACATAAAATTAAACAATAATAGATTTTGAAATCATTATATTAAATAATTCACAATAACTTTCTTTTAAATTTTTTTCATAATTTAAGGGTATATGCGAACTAAAAATGATACATTTTCAAATAAATGATATTTTTTATTTAATTTACAATTATAAAAAAATTATGTTCGAAATAAATATTTTTTTATCTGAAGATAGTTGTTATTATACTGTCTTTTTTATTAATTCTATTTTTCTTTTCTTTTTTGCATTAAAAAAAACGAATTTATTACTTTATATAAATATATTGTATATTTTTATTATGATCTTCGATTGCGTAACAAGTAACAATACTTTCGTTATTCCTCAAAAGAAATAAAATTAAGAACCGTAGATATAAAATTCCAAACTTCATTACTCTATAAAAAGGTTTATTTTAATGTATTATTTATAAAAAAAGTAAGCTACAAATTATATTTTCAAATCATATTACTCAAATCATATTTGATGTACAGTCTTAAATTTTTCTTAGTTTGTTTTATTTTGCTATGTAGTAAATCATTTTTCAACAAAATACTAAAGAGGATAGAATATTTAATTCAAAGTGATGAAATAATCAGTATAGTTTACTGTATTTGAAACATTTTCAATAAGTTTATCAACAGGAAAATTTTTGACTTTATCATTTCACAACTTATGCGAATGGTTGACGTATTCTTCAATAAAAACTCACGGAATCGGAAGCGGAAGTTTTGTCGATTACCCTCTGGTCAGATAAAGCTTAAAAAACATTAATCAATTATTATACCAGAGCACTAATGGAAAACTGATGAATTTTCTTTTTAAATCAATAGAAGAAAGCCATTCTTTCTTCCTATTTACCTGATATTAAGCCACTTAAAGAGAAACGATGTAGATTTTGTATTGTATTGACTTTGAAAGTGAATTGTTTTGAAATTATTTTAAAGGTTAGTAGAGCAGATAAATGAAGAGGATAAGGAGGAATAAATATGCATAATAAGAATAACATACAATGTAAGTTCATCATTATTTGGGTTGAAAAACAAATTTAATATTTAAAAATATTTTACCATCTACAAAACAAAAGAAGATACAAGTTAATATTTACTCAAAAGTATTTATGTCTCAAATTTGATTTTTATTAAATAAATCAAATAAAATTTATAAAAATTCTATCTTTTACATTTTAAATAAAAAAGGATCCAGAGTTGTATAGTTAGCGCTTAACGATGGGTAAGACCGTAAAAGTAATCTTTGTTTCCTCTTATTCTTAGATAATGTAAAACTCTAGTAAAAAGTAAAGTCTTAGCCTTTATTTATAGTTGTAAATATGACTTTCAGGCTATTTCAAAGTATTTCAAATTGTCTACGTGTAAACCAAATATGTATATTTTGTATTTTTATTTACTAAGTTTTTCTTACTTTGATACACGCAGTCATATTTTTAACTTGAAAAATGTAAAACTTTTTTATTGCTGTTCATAGATCATATGTATTTATATATAAGAACGTAAATTTCGATTTTTTGTATATAATTAAAAAATTCAAGCTATAAGAAAAAAATACATGCGTTTCTTTAAAGATCATTTACAGAGGTATAAAAAATAAGTGATTTTTAAACAAAATTTTTATTGCATAAAATTACATAAAATTTGAGTTATCGAAAACATGTTTTACGTAAAACTATTAATTTGCAGGTGGTTTTCATGCAAGTTCATTATTAATATTATAACGACTGAACAAATTGTTTACGTACAGACAAAAAAGTGAATAAAATTTTAATCAAATCTTGCTTTAACTGAATTTTGAGATTTTAGAATCTTAAATATTAATTTCTAATTAATCCAGAAAATGAATTTAAGGTATAAATTAAGTAATTAAAAATTGTCGTATAAACTGTCTTGTATAACTCAAAGAGAAAAATAACACCCATGTACTATGTTTATCACAATTAATTCTGTTTTCTATTCTATTTTTTATTTAAATTTAATTTAATTCTAGCTTTCTCTTTATATTTCTCTATTTCCCTTTCTTTTAAAACAGTTCTATGAAATCATAAATTTGAACAATTTCCGTTTCATCTTGCTACTTTCAGTACCTATTATTTACTTTTACTTATCACTGTATCTTCTACATATTATTTTCATCGTTAAATTTTCTATATATTATTTTATTTATACATATATATATATTATTTTTACATTCTTATTTTTGTTTAAATAGTAATTAAACATTAACAATTATTCACATTCACTCAACCAATATTGTTTTAAATATGATATATATGTAACTGACACATAACACCTACGACTAACAAAACGAAATATGTTACCATATATATAATATTTAAGACTTTTCGGATAATTATACTTTTTTCATTATTAGAAATTGAAGTTATAAATTAAGCTATACTAAATATTACTTATTATTAAATATGTGTCGTAACAGTTTTGTCCAGAATTCGTAAATACAAGTTCAGTACAGACAAATGAAATCACTTGCTAAAGTAATATATTGTAAAAAAAATTGGTAAATACTTATTGAATTAAATAAAACAGCTGAAAGACAAGATCAAAACAGAATATTAGGCTAAAAAAAATTTTCTACAATACAGTTTTGATCGAGACGTGCAAGAAAAAAATTGAAAAAGAAAGCATAAATATGTATTTATTATTATTACTATTATACATACATGAGAATTCAATTGTGTGAAATTTGCGAAAAATATTTGGGTAGTCTATTTTAGTTTTTTATAACTTCATGAATTAATATTTTTTAAGAATTTCCGAAAAATAATTAAAGATCTACAAAAAATTGAAGTTGAAACTAGTATTTAGATTTTTCTACTATAAAATTATTTTTGTACAAATTATTTGAACTTTTACAATTTTAGAAATAAAATAATTGCAGTATCATTGTAATAATTTTAGTAGAAAAATAAATGCGAAGATTTATAAAACGTAATCATATTAACTCAATTATATTAATACTTTACATAATTTATTATTGTAATTTTTTCATATTAATTATCAGCTATTTTTAATCTTATAATTCAATAAAACTGAAAGATACATCCAAATCTTAAAAAAACTATTAAATTATTAATCAAATGTTCACTTCATATTTTGTTTATATTTAATATTAATTCTATCTGTAAACAATATATATTGTTTATAAATACTTCAATAGTAGAATTGTATCAACGTGACATGAAATTAGGTGACATTTATATGGACTGTACTCAATATTTAAATTATGTCTAGTTTATTTTTTAATCTAGATGAATTAATTGTAAATGCCGATACGGTTATAATCTGATTCAGTTATTATTTTATTCGCAATTGTTTATTCATAATATATTTCAATTATTAAATAAATTTTTGATTAATAATATAAATAAGTTTTATACGTAGACTGATACTTTTCACTGTTTAATTCAAATATGTCAGATTAAAAATTAAAGTAAATGAAAGATATGAATAAATAAAAGCATTTAAAAATACAAATTACAAAACACTTATTGTGAAAAACAAATTTTCTTATGCAAAATTATCAATTCAGGCGCGGATATGTTCAATACTTGATGATCTTGCATTAAAACCAGTTCCAACCAGTCATACATAATGCAAGAAAAACCCAGGCATTTTTCTTTAAATTTCGCATCTTTTTTGCATTCATGAT
This sequence comes from Kradibia gibbosae, assembly GCA_018907135.1. NCBI lineage: Eukaryota > Metazoa > Arthropoda > Insecta > Hymenoptera > Agaonidae > Kradibia > Kradibia gibbosae. Next base: position 17,984,776 of record JACCHX010000001.1, read on the forward strand.
TACGTAGTTATATGCATTAATCTACAAACATGATATCGTGATAAAACGTTACTCAAATGATTTATAAGTGTAAAGCCTGATTTTAATTTTATTATAGATTTTTATAATTAATTAAATTTGAATTTCATTACTCTTGTCTTTTCAAATTTTTGAAAAACATTTCATTGTTCTAAAAGCTCAAAAATAGTAAACGCTTAAAATGAATTAAATAAATATGCAATTACATTTTGGATAAGTTCATTTATGACCCATCTTCCATAACTTAAAAATCAACTTATATTATAATGTGTGTATTAATATCTACACATACACACACACAGATATATATATATATATATATATATTTCACCAATTGCTCCTCAATTTCTTTACGTTTTCATTAAATATTTTTTTCGCTGTCTTTTTTAAATACAATATGTATGTAGGCTCTAACTTTATATTCTAAAAAAATTATTGATTACACATTTAATGCAAATCTTGCATATTGGTTATATTATGTATAAGGCATTACAGTCTTCTGAGTACTAATACCAACGAATGTATCATTTGATCGCGGCTGTGAGTAATTGAAAACACATGGGCTAAAGTTCAAAATAATATCTAAGTATGATATGCTAATATGACCCGTATATAATAGATTGTTTAATGTACATAATAGATTATATATATATATATATATATATATATATATATATATATAGTGTACTCCTGCAAGATCGATCCGTTTGCAATTACAGGGACGTACCTAAAAAAATATTATCACGTATTATAAACATTTGTTCAACTTGGCGGGCCAGTATTGATACAGTATCATACAATACTGTAGTTTCCCGCAAATTCAGTTTAAATTGTGATTCCCTATTAATATAGCAGCGTAAGCAACCCAGTATTTGCTAAGTATAAAAGCGGGTACAAACGAGGAAACTATCACACTTTGAGTTTTTGTTTTAATTCATAGGATCTGTAGGAGGTAGGTCAAGATATATAAGCATTTTCTATGCAATCTACTTTTTATGTGTGTGTGTGTGTGTGTGTGTGTGTGTGTGTGTGTGTATGTGTATGTGTGTGTTTACATTGTATTAAATTTTTTCATTGTAATCATTTACTTTTATTGAGAATATTTTAGCTATAGTAAACTACTTCATAGGCTCACGTTTAAATATGAAATTTTTTTTTCTTTTAGAAATACGAAATACACAATAACAAAATGAAGGCAGTTTTTTGTTTGTTCATCATCTCAGCACTTATCGTTTTGGCCTCTACTGTAAGCATATTATCTAATAAATTGTATTAGTATTACACGAAATATTCATCTTATTATTATTAACGAATTTTATCATTTTGTCATTTGGGTAGAACACTTTTTATTTACATAAATTATTGATTAATACTGTCAGTTTGTACATTTGTCATTAGCACACTATGGCTCCTAAATATTTAATGCATTTTTTTTAATTACTAATTATTACTTCTGTAGCGACATCGACATCGCGCAAATGGTTCCCCGCCAGGATCAAACTCAGATCCTCGGAATTACGGTTCTATTACTATAAATAAGCCCACGTCAGGTATAGAAAGACGCCCATCATTTAACGTCGACTACAATCGCGACATCTTCAGAGGTAGACGTGGTGAAATTACAGCTACTGGTGGTATTCAAAAACTTCCTGGGCAGAGATGGGATCCAAATGCAGGAATTCGAGGAATTTTTAGATTTTAAATATGTAAAATAATTTCATCGAGAAGTAATTTTTATTGAGTCCATTAAAATTAATTATTTTTGTAACGTGATAACGCATAGCTATTATCATACATTTTAGATGCTTTTGTATAATTTTCAAAGCTAATGCAATGAGTATTATTAACTTCATTAATATTTATTAACTAATTTTATCTATCATTATATATATTGTAAATATGAATTTATAAGTATAGCGAAAATAAAATTTATGAAATTTCGAAGTATCCATTGTCTTCTCTATCATATTTCGCATATATATATATATATATATATATATATGTATGTATGTATCATAACTAAAGGAGAAGCAATTGAATAATCATTGATATGTAAAATTTAATAAACTAGCCTTAATAAATCATTCTTATTTAAAATATATAAATAAGTAGAGGAAACAATATTAGTAACTCTTGCGATGATATTAGACAGATTATTATGATATACTACTACTATTTTATATGAGTAAACAAAAGGTTTATTTTTCTGATGCTGCTTATTTGATTTAATTTGTTATCGATGCTTCTTATTATTCGTGGAGAATTATTACGATCTTTAGTAGTCGAGACATGATTTATTCTTTAGTGTACGATCAAGGCTCCGCGCAAGCATTCTTGATCTCAAAACACTCCGCTATTATATATAAAACATTTCAGGTTATATATAAATCAATATTTTTTATATAAATTTTACATATAAACATCAGTATAGGAAAATTATTTTGAGAGCGGAGACTCTTTTTTAAAGTTTAAATTGAAATACTAGAAAATGTTATCGTAAAAGGCAGGACTTTTATCAATAGAGTGCCCATCTGTCATTGAAGAAAGTTTATAAGAGCAAAATATTTATGTTCTCGGAATCGTTTTTTGAAGCTCTCATTTTTTACCAAGACTTTTTTGCGCATTAAAATAGCTGTTGTTTCAGTATGTTTATCTTATATGTGTGTTTGAGCATATATATATATATATATATATGTTATTATGGGACAATGGACATTATACTGGTACGTTAAAATACTTATATAATAGAATCGTGGGAAAGTACAGTACTGTTAGATAATGACAAGTTGAACGAATATTCTCGAGGAAAGAAATTTAACGAAGTTTGAAGAATTTGTCGTTAAGTTTAATTGTTTATAAGACATACCAATACTGGTTTGGGTATGTTTTAAGAATTATGTACATACACGTGCTGCAGGTGTGAATTACGTGGAAGCTATTAATTGCGTTTAAAAAATGACGGTACCGGACCCAGGGCGAATACCGTTTGATTTCAGCGCAATCATCGGTAGACGGCGGTAAAGAGGAAAGATGGAAATGAGTGAAAGATGGAAAAAGATGGCCTTCCGTCTAGCCGAATGACTTAATTCCGGAAAGATGCATCGAACCCGGTTGGCTAAGCGGGCCGGAGGGAGGCTAAGCTTAGCGGCTTTGGAAAAGGCAGATAGGCTCGGCTAGACGAACGACCGAGCCTCCTCCAAAGCTTGAAATATTAAATAAAGATCTTCGCCAGGAGCTGGTGCTCTCGTCGGATCCGATGATATCTAGCGGAACCTCTCCGAAAACTTGATCGACCGCGACCTGGCCGCCTAGCTGGCGAAAAACTGGTGAACCGAGCGGAGCTCGCCGCGGCGCGCCTGTGACTCTGCGAGCTTGGGAACGATCGCCGCGCCCTGCAGCGTCGGGCCCGTGAGTCTCCTCGGCGCGGCTCCCGGTGTCCCAGGCCAGTCTTTTGACGTCTCGCCGCCGCGACGGGCCTCCTCTCTTCCGACTCTTACCAGCAATTGACCCCCACCCCCCGCCCCCGTCGACACACGCGACGCTTACTCGCTGCATACTCTGGATTTAAGTGCACATGTTTTCTAGTACACGGGGTGGGCATGACTAGAATTTTTCTCATCGGCGTTGATTACTCGGGAGACTGCGATGTCTCATGCCGAAGCAATTACGATCACAAATATGGTGGTGACGATGACAGCTAAAAAGCCATGCCACGCTCAACGGATTTAAAGTTATCGAAGCGTTGAATACATTTGATTACTCCTTTATTGTCCTTATATTATGAAGTTTCCGATCTCAATGTAAGACCTGATGACTTTAGCTTTTATGCATTATATATGAAGGGGCCTTGAATAGTGTTTTTATATCTGTGTTAAGATTTAAACTATTCTTAAAAACGACGTGGAACACCTTCGTCACGTGACAAAACATTTCTCTTTGAGTATTATTACTTTTTATAGATGTAAAACAGTGGCTGGATTATTACTAAGTTAAAAATCGAATACGTTATAATAATAATGTTTTTTTGAAAATAATGCAAGAGCTAATTTTTTAACATGGACACAGATTAATATTTTCAATAAGTCACGAAACTTAATGATAGTACAACAAGTGGCAATTTTGTCTTTATTTCGTCCCTTAGAGAAAAAAATTGAGGTTTTCGCATATTATTGAACATATTGGGCACAAATTAATGTATTTCACAAATTTTGAGATTATAATTTTTTTTTATAATTTTCATTTCTCTTAATACGTTTTTCAAATATTTTTACTACGATTTCATACTATTGAGTGATAATGATATGAACGAAAGCTCTCTCGGTTGTTCGGCATTTAAACACAAAGTTATTGTTTAACAATTAAATAAATCTCATTACTACTACTGGATAGCGGTAATACGCTTGTATTAAATATATGGATCCTAATAATAGGAATGTCTCAATCAGGTTAAGGTCTTGTTAGTCTATTTGACAGTATCACGTATCGATAGATGTTTGTAATAACCAAATCCTTGTGAATAAAGCATATTGATAAGATTAATATGAACGTGCTCTGTTCCAACTATGTGATAGTAATATTAAATTTACTTTTGTTGTATGTACGTATGTTGACATTCTTTTATACTGCAGAATTTTAGGAAAAATTTTAATTCGCTCCTTGTATTGATCGATAATATGTAAAAACTGAAGTATTGCTTTACTGGCGGTAAGGAGAACTTTTTAGTAATAAAACTAGTATTCAAGTCTTCAGACAATCAACTTACATTCGTTCACTACAATTATGTTACGATGATATTAATGCATTATATTATATATTATATTATATTCGTTTATATTATAAATTATATTATTCGTTTTTATTATATTATATTCGTTTTTTTTATATATTCGTACATTATATATTCGTTTTTTTTAATTATTTCATTTATCAATATTATTGCATTATAAAATCATTATTGGTGTGAATAAAATTTTACTTTAAATAATAAAAACTATACTTGCTATCGATGAATGTACAATAACATTGCTGAAAAATATATTTTTATTCGCGTAGTTAAGTTATAATTTCTTACGTTAAGTTATATGACAACCAGTATCGATATGCAAGGTTACAGAAGTTTTTTTTATGTATTTATAGTAACAATCGATACTTAAGTAATAACTTGCCAACAAATCGTAATCAATTCGTAATCCGTATGTTGAAGAAATATAATACGTTAATAATGAAGTGTTAAAGTATGATTTATAGATATTTCATTCTTAAGTAATAATAAAAATATAATTAAATGTAATACTTTGCTTCCTTATTTATATATAAAAAAGGGATAGATAATAATTAATTTTTTTAATATTCATTAAGTTATATTTAAAATAGATGAATTTTACTAGCAGTAGAAGAAATCCTATACATTATAATGTTGATACGTTCTGAGGTGAAAATCTGTTGTTACCCTAAAAGAAAAACCTTCACCAATTACCTTTGAATGTAACTCCACTGGTAAGTATGCACCTTCATCAAGAGTTTAACCCTAATACTCATCAAAGACGTCTCCATTTTATGCCTACACACTTAAGTGCAATAGCACGGGATGGAGCGCTGGTTTAAAAGGGCACTAAGAGTTGAATATTTCCCGAAACATAGATACAAAATGCAAAACTACGCATTTGCACGAATACTTGGTTGGGAACAAGGTGTAAAGGTTCTACTACTAAAATTGTAAGTTGTGCGAACCTACAATTCGTTTAATTTTATTCGTTGAGCGTTATAACAAATTGTGAGTTTGCGTTGAAGTAGAAATAACAACCATAACCGTATTAAATTTGATAGTAAATTTGTTAATTGTGAAAATTTGTCGTTAGCTGCTTTGATATAAAAGAGACCAAATATTTAAGTTGGGAGCAATAAAAGAATTTTAAAAGTTGTTTATGTTATTTAATTTTTAAAATATTTTCAAAATATTTTAAATGTAAAAAAATTAAATTGGAAAAGTGAATTAAATTGATTTTAATCTGTAGTAAAATCTAATTTATCAATGAACTAAATAATTATTAGTAATTTTATATGAAATCATAAAGAACAAACATTTATTAAATTGACGGAAACTGATTTTAGTCAAAACAGTGCATTATCAATAATAAAAGAGTTTCTTTGTTACTTGGAAAATTACGAATTTACAATCTTATTTAAAGAAACAAATCTTTATTTAAATGCATTGCTTTGTATGCCATAGTTGAAGAAGAAGACGCATGAATTATTTACGATAAAGAATTCGAGGTTCACTCTTGCTCGATGCACGTATGTATAGAAGAAGCATTTATCGATACGAGATGCGTGCAGTGAGTAGTGGATTGATTCAGAACGCGTAGATAATGCTTGATAAAAGATTTCTCTATTTCAATGGAAAGGTACCCTGTGAATACCCGCAATGTTTTGTCACATCTGCTGGGAATCTAAAATTTTGAAACTTATGTTAAAGTAAATGCTCCGATGATACCCGATGCTGATGCGGTACAGGCGGAAAAAGGCGCAATGGAAAAATATTCTTCTCCCGGGCTTGTCTTAACTTCCGAAGCCTACGGATTATGCCTGACTATGAAGAGAGAAAAGATTGGAGAAACGGAGAAAGAAAGAGAACAAATTTTCGCTTCGGTCGTAATAATGCATTTGTTTGCGTTCCAAAGTTCTAGAAATCATTCAAGGTTCCTGTGAAATTAATTTCTTTAAGGAAACGGAGAGTACAGGGTAATAGTTATTAAAAGCGTTAGATTTTATCTAGCGCTGAGCTCAGGCCAAAAACTATTATTTTGTTATACCGATACAAATATTTTACCTGTTGGTGTGACATAAAGATTATACCAAATTTCAGATTATGTGTATACTTGCCCTTTGGCTTTTCCATTCATCCGGAGGATACAGAAGAAGTCGTGTATATAAATTTTTAAATCTAAAGCTTGTGCAAAAATTGCTGGACTTATAAGACCTCCTTGTCTGGATTGTGGTGGTCACGATAACGCAATTCCGGTATTCTTTGTATAACGACAACAATGAAAGAGTTGAAAATACGAGATGTCATTGCCATTGTCGTTGTGTTGATAACGCTTGTTTATTTATTTTCGCTACTTTAATAAATTGTGTCGCCTTGTTCTAAGTAATGTTTGAAAATTTTCTTTGATAATCAGTTTAAACATTTCAAAAGCTATATTCTGTTTGATACAATAAAACAAATATAGAAACATAACTGAAAGAAAAAAATTGTCAAATTGTAGTTATACTGAATTGTGAATACATATGTCAATATTTTATTAGATATCATTGGATTTATTTGATCTTAATAAATAGTTCTTTTTTTTTAATTTAACCTGAAAATTTTATTGCTATCATATTACTTATTATTACAGCTCGTTATTTACTCTAATTTTGAAAATTTAAATAATTTTATATTCATAATTTTTTTTTTATAATAAAGTATAATATTAATAAAAATGCTCAGAAAGCAATGTGAAGATTTGATACTGGATATATCTTCATTACCTTACTATATAAGTTAAATAATACAGATTATAATTAGGTTACTCAATTTGAATTAAATGGCAAACATAAACATTAAAAAATTATCATAGTATTAACTGAATAGTAAATGAAAAGCCACGATACGTGATTCTATTTTGATCTATTTTGATACTATTATAATTATAATTATTACTTACTCAGGAGTACATCTTTTAGAAGATCACTCAATGCATATGATACATGTAATTCTATTTGTATATCTATTAATAATAAATATAAAAATATAATGAAAATTTCGATGGATTAGAAACTAATTATTTCTAAAAATTCTAAAGTTCGAATAATTTGCGCAGATGTGCCCAATTCTGACAAATACTATGAATCTGTTTGAATTGACAGAAACGTCGTAATAAGATTAACAAAATGAGCTGTAACAGAAAGAATGATAAAATAAATGACCTTCTATGTAAAATAATAGTAGATAGTGTACCTTTCTAACAATTAGGAGCTAAGCATTAAAATTTTTTCTAGTTCTACGACTATTAGAATCAATGTCATTAAGAAACACAAGCTAAGTTATCAGAATGAATATAATATGGTCAAATATGGAGTGCCTCAGAAGAAATTGTGTTAAGAAGATTATGTATTTTCGAATCTTTCAAACGAGCAAAGTCTACCTTTCATAGATACTACCTATGATAAAAAATTTTCATAAAGTTCAAGTTTCTCAAGTTTCAAAAGTAATATAAAAACAGCAAAAAATAAGTTAAACAGAAAAATGATCAAACATCTTCTTATTTCGATAAGAATAAATGGAACTTATTGACTAGATTGATAATAAACTTTATAAACTTTTAACAAAACAGTACAGAGTATACGAAAGAAAACGTAATTAGACCAAGTGTATTAGCAAAACATGTTCTGACATAAATTTAATAGCTAACTTCAAACTTTCTAATACTATGATTAAATTTCATTAATGTAGTTATTTGTGGTATTTCACAAATCAGTCTAGTATAGTATATATGAGAATGCTATGGTTCATTGTAAGTATTAGAAACTGATTTATACGTACGAACTTCTTTTATGAAAATCCAGTACTAAAAAGGAATATTTTGCTAATTAGAGCATGCAAATTACAAGTTTACTAAATTACATGATGCCAAGTCTACTAATGTAATGCTGAAAATCCAGAATATGAAGGGCTCACCATTTATTCATTACTTTACGAAAAGATAAATTCCAGAAGTAACGTTTTCCATTATATTAGTTTACTAGTAAGCTAAAAATATTATCTGAGTTTTAAATCCGAATAAATTCAAAGTAGAAGCTTTATTAAAAAATATTTTACTCTCTATATAAGTATCAAATATTTGATAAAGATATTTGGATTTTCTATTTGATGTGAACTATAATAACCTTTATTTTTGAATATCGATTGAAGTATTAACAATACTATCTAATAAAGAATGTATTTATAACTAAAAAAAAATCAATCAAAACGAAATAATCTACTTCAATCGTTGTCAAAGTAATATTGTTAATAATCAAAATGGTTCTTGTATTCTTACATTATTTAAGTTAGTTATAATTTTAATACATTAAACGTTTTAATATTATTACGAACTATTTTAAAACTATAATCAACGCAATATAAACTTACTTTTATTTTAGGATGAAAAGTAATACAATAAGAAAAAAATAGGCCAGAATTAATAGTAGGTGTTCGTTTATGTGAAATGAACCGGAAACTCATTTTTAAAACTTAAAACTATAAAGCGAGAAAAAAACTTGTTATATATTATGCTTTTTTCAAAAGATTATATTGATATAAATATTTACAGTAATTATGTATTATTTGGACAATGGTAAACTTTTTTATTCATCTATAATTTATTTTTTTGTGTTTTAATTTGTTAAATATAATAAATTAACGTAACAAATTAAGAAATAATTTAGCAATAATATATAATACAATATATAAATAATTAGAAACACACACACACACACACACATATATATATATATATATATATAAACTATAATTATACGTAATCATAGTATATTTTTTAACATTAAATACTATTAACAAGTAGTTGATTAAATTTTCTAAAGATACATAATACTATAGTAGACACCTGAAAAGCTTAGAAATAATAAAACTCTAAAAGGTTATTCAGTTTTGTGTCAGTTAAGAAAGTAAATTATGAAGGTAAAGTTAAAGGCTAAGATCGAATAAATAACATTTTAAGCTACTTTTAATTTAATTGAGTTATCGTCTAAATCCGCGTTCTACGAAAGGTTAATTTATATTAGATGTAAACCCTATTTACTAATTGTTGTAATTTCATTGATACCATTCAATTTATTTATGTTTAGATTGTTTTTACGAAATAAAATTCATAGATATTATTTTTTGATAGTTCATTGGGAGGACTTCTTTTCAGGATAGTTTTTTTATTACAAAATCGAAACCACTTAGTATACAAAAACAAATATTATCCTTTTAAGGAACATTAAATAAGATTTAAAGAGAAGTTTCATTTTCTAATATTTGGATAAATTAATAATGGAACAGTTTCAAAAATTTATTAATTATCATTTTAAGCATTATGTTTTAATAAGTTCGATGAACCGCGAATCGCACTTTACTTTACACTTTGGTTTAAAGTTTAGTCACCCGTTTTGTACTTATAATTGTTGAGTCGTAGATCTTAAGAGTAAACAAAGTACATGCTATTAATTCGATTATTAAAAACGTAAACACATTTGTCAGTCAATGTATTTAAATCTGTTTAAATTTTGCTAAATTCAGTTCTGTTTTAATAAAACAACATTTTACACAAAAATTTTTAATTGAATTTTGCATTTTCTTGTTTTCTTTGTAATCTTAGTATATTATTTATACGAATAATTCAATTTTTTAAATTATTGCAATTAGGGAGTTCTTCATTATATAATACAATTATGAATATAAGCGAAAATTTTAAGTATTAGCATATTTTTAAATGTTTCTTTCCTTTTTATTTTGTTACCCAAATATAAGTCCAAGTATTGTTCATAATATAGCAAGTATGAAATGCAACGAAGTACTAGACTGAAAAAAAGATGTAAATTAAGTTTACCGCTAATGGTATAAATATAAAAGTGCTTATAGCTTAATTGTGTCCGATCTAGTACACAGCGATTGAAAAAGTGATCAATGAAGGCTATAATAATGGTAAAACTCGCTAGCCTGAAGAATTGAAGTCAATTTGTCAGCGGGCTGCATTTTTCACGTGTGAAGTCTACTTAAGTAAATTCGCTGATGTTAGTAGTGTAATCCAGTGAAGTCAGGAGCACGGGCGGATATATTTGGAGGTTTTTTCACTGGATCGACATAGATGTTGTGGTAAATTGCGTGCAAAATAACGCCGCCACCTTTGAGCCTACTTAACCTAAATTTCGCGAAACGCATGTTATGTGACCTGCGCTGCACATTTTAAACGAGTACCGATGCATGTGTAGATACGGAGGAGCTGCAGCTGCAGATGCCAGGCAATCCTCGCGGAATTAAGCTCTTTATAACTTTTATAACAATTAAACGATCTTTATAAATTTCCTTATAGAAATATTTTTTTTTTCAACTAAACAAAACCAGATGAAATTATTAAATAATGTAAATTCATGATTAATATATAGTTAATGTATAGTTTATGATTTTGGTATGGAAAAATGCGTACCAATAAAAACAACAATTTAGAAAAAAAAACAATTAGTCTGGTACCCATCAATCTGGTAATTGATCAGAATATTAAAGCATTTAATCTTACGAAAATTTAATATACGAATCATACTCCAACACAATACTGGATTTCAATGTGTAATATAATAAGTTTTTTTTACCAATATAAATAAAACATTTATTGAAATTTAATAATTATAATTTTTATCAAATTATATTGATAAAAATAATTCTTGTTAGAAAATAGTAATATTAATTCATATTTTATAATTTTTTTACACATAAATTAATACTTTAAATTTCAAAATAGAATGAGTTTAACGACTAGATGTTTATATTTACTTTTTTCTTTGCAGTCGTTTCAATGAGAAATATTTTAATAATATATATATATATTTTAAAGTTACGGAGAAACTCAAAATATCAGAAGAAAATATTTTAATAAGTATTAGGTATCTGAATAACTAAAGTCTGAGAGTATTATAAATTAAATTATTCAAAAATATGATAACTAATCTAATTCTCTGTAATTTGAAAAAAAATCTTTAATTATTACCCACAGTTAATTAGAATCTACATATTCGAATTTCAACTTCATTTGTTTGTACTAGTTTGTTTTGAGTAGATTGTATTATTGTTTTCTTATGAAACAAAAGTAACCGAAGCTCTTTACTCAATCGTTGCAATTTCAATAATAATTTATATATATATATATATATATAAATTAAGCGAAAACTAAATAAAATAATAAGAATCAAAGACTTCTAAAAATTTCTTTATAATATTTTTGGGTTCTAAATATTTGATAAAAAAATTATTTTCTTGATTGAACTTGCAAAGTATATACCTTTTGTTCATCAATGAATGGATATAGTCGAAAATGCCAATGAAAAGCTCTGTGCACAATAAATTGAGCGTAATACATGCGGCTTTTGCTCATAATTGAATTTAGTTAGCAGCTGAATGCGTGAAAAAAAACTACCTGATAATTCTGATTAATACATCTACGAATACATTTCAATCAGACCAGCAAATGAAGAAGATAATTTTCTATAAGTACATAATAAAATGTTTGCCCTACTGCCGGACATGCGTGCGCTCATTTTCAATTCTTAGGTCGCACAAGTGGAATATTTTTAACTGAGAAAATGTGCCCCGCTAAAAAAATATCGCTCTTTAGTTGCAGATTGTTATCAAGCTAATCGGATTCCTTGAACCAGCCGTGCATGGCCTTATTTTCAACTTTGAATCACTCACTTTTTTAATTGCAATGGAGTCACAGTCGTTTGAGTAGAGGGACACTCGTGCTCTGAGAAATAATGCGAACTTGGTGTAATTTATTTTTCGCGTGACGGTCGTTGGGTTGGCTTTTATAGGTAATGTAATGATTTTTTAATATGAATATTAGACCTTACATTAATTTTTATACCGTTTCATAGTTTATGTTATAAAATATACCTATACCTATACCTATATATATTAAAATATTCGTTTATTTATCAATATATTCACAAAAAAATGTTTGAATTTTTCCTTCTTTCCTGATTTAATATATATTTGTGTCTGAAATTTATTAAAAAAAAAATCTGCATCTATCTTTTCCATTACATAATTGAATGTAGTGTCAATAGGTTTTAAATATCAATATTTTTCTACGTGTGGTACAATTTAAATAATAATTGGACGTTATTTCAACTTTCACGGACTCTTTATTAGACACTGTGCTAAAAATCAATGCTGGAAAAACGTTGAAAAAATTGCAAAAGTTATTTAAGATAAGAAACCTGTTTTAAATTATATAGAAAAGCTTCAATGTAGAAGTATTGTAGTAAAAATTTATAAAAGTTTATATAGATTATAAGAAAATATTACAAGGAAACATCAATAGTTGTATACTATCATTTTCTATGTTGTATGGTTAGGTCAAATTATAGATCGTGTATAGAAGAATAAAATTTTTTTTCATTGATATTTCAAAATAAGAAATACTTTTTTTATTTAAATATACTAACCAAAAACACAAAAAATAAAAATTTTTAAAACATATTTTTTATTATATATTTACTTACATTGTTTAATTGTGTATTTTTGTGTATTTAATTATATTAAATACATTTCCATTTTATTAAATTAAGTTATTAAAAATATTACCGTAATAATCATAATATTTATGAATTTTTTATAAATAAAAAATTTGTATATAGATTTCAATTTCAACTTCGCGAAGAAGGTAAATTTATATTTTGAAGCTGAAATCTTTAAAATTACTAGATTCATTTTTTGTACTAAAATTTTAATTATAACGAAAATAGAATACTTTGACTTCTATTCATCAATAATCTAAAAAAATGATAATTTAGTAGAATTTTAAATATTTACAAAGATGTTAATATTCATAACCATAATAATAATAAATTTTTCTAACATTTTGATTAGTGTCAATATTATGCTTAAATTTTATTTATGAGGAAAAATTCCTGAATGGCGCACGATAAATTAGTCACTATAAAACAATGCAGTTAGCTTGATCTTACGTGAAATTTCTGAAATCGTGTATACTATTGCATACTATTTCAATTTAAAAAGTAATTATTTTCAATGAACCACGAATACATGCGAGCATAATCTTCGTAGCAGATGGTGTCATTATTTTGCATGCAATATTCTCACGGAACAATAATATTTGCAATTTGATTGTCATAGTTATTAAAAAATAATATTATTTTAATATTGCGTATGATCAACCAACTCCCATATACGAGTAGATGCTCGTGAGTAAGCATGTGCGCTTTATTTTTACACCATCCAAGAGTAAAAAGTGTACTTACATTTTCCGAAAATAGTAGACACTCGTTAAAATATGTGATATATGATATACTCGGAAAGTAAAGGACTTTGGGGTAGTAATGAAATAAAAGAAAGACATCAAGTTGAGGGAATAAAGGAATAAGTGCAGGTGATAGGCACTTACCGGCGCAACTGTATCCGTTTTTATGTAGTATGTATCCATCTCTGCAGTCGCACTCGTACATGCCGTCGTGTAGCTCGTAGCACAGCTGCTCGCAGGGTGAGCCATGGCCGCATCTTCCTGAAACAGGCAAAAAAACCGACCGCGTGAAGAAACATTAATTTCCCTCGCGAAGAACGTTACGGCTATCCTGCGATTCGCTTCCTCTATTTTCTCGCTGCGGCACCGGGCGATTTATAACGCGATTTATAACCTCTCGTACAGCATGCGCATGTGCCACCCCCCCCCCCACACCGCACGCAGGGAGCTTTTAGCCCTGCGGTCCCATTTCGCAGGGCCCGCGAGCCAACGAGCTAGGAAAATTCCGCGGCTCTTGCCTTGGAATTTTCGCTCCGTTGTACGGATAACCTGCCCCGAGTGATATTAATGCCAGCCCTCGGGACTTGCTACGCGTCGATGGTAGCATCAAGCTTATGGTAAATAAAATACCTGGAAAACGGACACAATGGGGGAGGCAATATTAATATTAATATTTGATTCGTGTATTCGTGGCTTTGCGATTGAATAAAGGGTGGCTCTACGGCCATTGGGGCCGCTCCGATCCTATAATGGATTTTTCAGCGAGACTCAACGATCCATTGCTCTTATTAGAATTCTTTAAGTTAATTGGCGGAGCTGCCACTTTTTTCATTTTTCAGAGATACTTCCGCTGTAATTTTATAGTGTGGAACAATTGAGATTACTGTTGCATTCTTATTATGCATTATAGATTTGCTTTACTCCACAATTGTATTAGTGAAATAATCTGCAATGAAACGTTATAATGTTCGAGCAATTATGAAAAAATAAGGAACTATATTATTATCGGTAGAAATTCTTACTTAGAAACATTTTTATTCGGAATAAAAAGTGTTGCATTATAAATAACTATTGTATGATGTACAATCAAGGGAGATTTAGAAGGCAGTTTAAGCAATTTATGGTAAACTAGAGGCAATATTAATAATTTAGATCGTTTTGTAAATTACAAAAAATCATCCGTATAAAGCATCAAATAAGTTTTGCATACTGCAAAAAGTTACGTGGCTTTGGAAAGGAGTGACTCTGATTGAAATTAGACTCATCTCACAAATCTGAAGAAGCGCGAATAAAAATCCCCGCCATTCAAGCGCAGACGATAAGAATTACATCAATAAAATTACAATGGACTATAGACGGCAATGACGATTTAAATAATGTAGGCCCCTTGGCTGTCAAAAGCCAAAATTTGAAAAACTCACCGGCCACCATCTGTCCTACGTGATCTGGTAGCGCTAGTGAGACAGCAAGTATAAATAAATAAAGAGCTGGGCCGTGAGCAAGAGCTGGGAGTATGAGGAGCGGGAGCTGGGGGGGGGGGATTAGCATTGGCCCCGGTCGAAGGAGGAAGGCCTTGTCCCTCGGGAGCTTTCGGGAGCGAAGGTGGCTTATGCCGTTGCACACTCGACTCGGCCTAAGTGGCTCCGGTGCATCGCGGCAGACGCAGCCGTTAATGGCCCAACCTCGCACTCCCTGTACACTCGCCCCGCGCACCCTCCCCCAGCTCCCTCTCTCTCACTCTCTCTCTCTCTCTCTCTCTCTCTATCTCTCAGATTTACCGACCCTCCTCACTCCATCCTATAAACTCGACAACCACAATGGGCATTAAATGCTTCGGCAGGAAATTGGCCCCACGGCGACTACGCTCGCGGATTTTCTTCTCCCATAGGCTCCCGAGCATTTATACAAAAACAAGATTTTAACTATTTGAGCACTTCTGCTTTACTCCGACACCCCTTCTCTCTAGATATTTTTCCTTTTTTAGGACTTTTTACGCTTTCGCGTTGCTCTTGCTTTGTTGTCGTTTTCGTTGATCCCAAACGGTTGCTTTCGCCGATTTCGCGTCCCAAGTCTCCTAACTACGTTTTACGAAAAAAAAAACTTTTCAAATGCGCATTTTTCTTTCATTTACAACATTGGACATTTTGTTTGAGTTTCGTATTGTCACTGCTAGCACTGAAACATAATTTATCGAATCCTTAAACAAGAGCTAGCAAAACATTTCTAGCGCGTTACTCTTTCTATAAGAATCCCTCAAAATTACAACGGCTCGTGTTATATGGAACATTTTTTCACCCTTTCATTTGGCGGAATAACATTTTTTTTATAAACATATTATTAACTCTAATTTTTTTTATCTTGTATTTCCTTTACAGAATTTTAAAAAAATTTTCATTTTACACATCATTTAATGCGTGAATACAGGCAACAAATTCTTTAATAACAATAGTTCCTACTTTTTTCGTTCATTAATATATTCAAGTGCATTATTATAATAAGGTTTACGAGTTTAAAGTTAAATTTTCCACAACAAAACAGGTTAATTATTACAGTGCTTTGTGAGCATACTTTTCCGGCATATTTCAATAACTTATAATTCGTATGATAATCTGTATTATTATCTGGGAAACATTCTCCAATAAATAAATATATTTAACAAGATTTCTAAATAAGCGCTAAAAACTGTTTTTTTATGTTTTAAAATTACTAATTAGCTATCCAATAGATATTCTTCTTAGTTTCTGTTTTTAGTATTTGTTACACAGTTTTTTTTTTAATATATGTGTACATCTAATACTAAAGTAGAAAAAATTTCATAAATATATGTAATATGATTAATTGTAAATCCAATTAAATATTGATCTTTATTAAATACTGCTTAAGAATATAAATATTTATTATTTTTGTACATATAAATATTATAAATTTATTTACAATTTACACAAAGATTTTATAATCTCGATTTACATTATATTACTTAAATGACATAAACATAGCTTTATTTTTTACGTTTTTAATCATTAAAAAATAATAACATCGAAAATTTTTATTGTATTTGCTATATTTTAAGAATAAACGTTATTCTATAAAGGTTTTAAAAAAAAATATAAGAAGCTTTCAGAAAGTATGTAAAAGGATTTTATGGAAGTGAGGATTATGGAGTTTTAATGGTATACAAAAAAAGAATCTGTCGGTAATTAAATTTTAAATATAATTATACCGTTATGAAAATAAATTCATATTCTTAATAAGATGCGTATTTTGTACTTAAATTTGACAGCATTTTCATAGTGTATTCAAACTTGAATTTGAGTTATAATTGTACGAGGGCTAGGTAAAATTCAATTTCTTTCAAATAAACTATTAAATTTGATCATTTTTTGTCAATTTTTCATACCTAATCTGTATTTTAATTTAAAATATGTAATAGTTATTTTGTAATCCATATAAATGTCTTACATTAAATTTTAAGTAAAAAAAAATTTGTTAATATTACGTAAAAAAAAATATGTCAAATTATTTTTCAAGAGCTGCTTTTTCATGTATACTTTAATCGTCATTCCACTTAAAATGCACTTATGTGTAAAATAGAAATAAAACTTAAAATTAACAATTTATACTTTTAAAAGCAGGAAAATGAAATTTAAAAACTTCTTTTAACTATTTTAAAAGTTATGTAAAAATCGATTCAACGTTCAATATAACGAAATATATTGGCAAACGTAAGCGAACATTGACATCTGTAGAATGTATAATCCGAAAAATATATACATATATATCGATCAACCTTTTAATAAATCTTTTATCCAGTATTTAAGTGATTATGAATGGATCTGCTTTATAATTTGCTTTTGCATTTTTAATAAAATTATAATAAGCAATATAATTATCTACAATACACTAAATGCGTTCTATTTTTTATGTTTTAAATTCTTATATACTGTATAGTATGATATTATTGAAAAATATATGCCATTATTTAACAGTGCCTTGTAAAATAATTCACATTCGTTAATAATAATTAAAGCACTTTTGGTTTTTATATATCTCATTGTTTATTCCAAAGTGATTGTCAAAGTGTCATACAACCGAGACTGGAAAATAAAATAGATCAGGAAAAAGTGATAAAGCACACATCACTTCCCGTTCATTAGGCAAGGAGTCACGGTGCAAAAAAACCAGTTAACTCTCGATGGTAAAATACAACAGTAGCATTGAACCACGGGATGAATTATTTTTAAGCGTGGATGATAGTCTTTGATGAGCTTATCTGTACATTTGCAAGATGACATCAAATAGTAAAACAAATGAATGTGAAACTATGTTGGCGCGCATACCTCGCATACGTTATGTAGCTCTTATTCCTAGATTATTTGGGCGTTTCTTGTCGAGCAGTAATGAGTCGAGTCATTACGAAATAATAATAATCATACATTCTCTAGGACAAACGCGAACAGTGTTTGTATACGTAGCCATTGTTTTACAAGATATTAGCTAAAAGGAAACTAGTGTTCACACGCGTGGATTAAAATGAGGAAATTTAATCCATAGTTCTGTATGAATAAACATAGAAAACATATTATTAGTATTATAAAGTGTGGCTTGTTTTACAGTATAATATATCAGTGATTAAAAATATTAATTTTTTGAATAGTCATTTCAACAAACTAAGAGAAACGATGTTAGGTACTTGATAATATATATATATTATAAATTTTTGCATTCTAACATAATTTTTAATTTTTTGATTTATGTTAATAATAGTTAAACTTTAATAAAAAGCAAATATTGATTTTAAAAAGTTCGCTCTTTCATGTTCCCTTTTATGCATGGTTACAATGTTATCAGGAAACTTTAACTTTGTAGAAGTAGTAATATGCAATACAGCATAGATTTTATACAAGTAACTAATGAATTATGAAGGTATTTAAAATTTTTATAAATTCTAATATTTTATAGATTTATAAAGTTTTATATATCATTGCAATACTTACAGGAAGACTTTATGTTTGCAGTGTTATAATTTTTTTGAATCATCATTGAAAAGAAAAATCATTATGAATTTATTATGAAAAATACTTGTTGGCAATTATTCGATTGTTTTTTTAAGAAAAAGAAATAAGCTAAAAGAGTATATGTAATGAAATAATAATGTTGAATAATATCAAATAATTAAACTGGTCTGAAAGAGAAAATTTTAAAAAAATTTGTAAAATAGAAATTTACTACGAATGAACTACGATAATAAATATTTCGAGATATATATTTATCAATAATAATGCATTTTGATATCACTTAAGAATCAATAATAACGCCTTTTTATCACTTAGGTGTTGATTTTGTAAAAAATTAATATTTAAATTATTTTTGTAAATATTTACGGATTTGAATATTTTGTAGTATGTTTTGAAGTATTTTTGTTGTATAAATTATTTGAACTATAATATTATATATTAAATTGGATATGTTTTAATCTTAATGAAATAAATAATCATATTTAATATAAAATATTTGTTAATCTATTTTATAAATACGTAAATAGGATGTAAAGAAAAATTTATATAATTTTTATATAATTTTAAATTCTTAATAAGGCTTATTATTATTACATAAAATGCAAATTCATAAATTTATCAAAATAAAAAAACAACTATATTAAAATACTATGGTTTTAATTTGTTTGAAAAATGCTACTACGCATAATTTTAGATTATGAAATGATTAAAAAATGAACAATACATGTGTTTATAATATTTTACAAAGTTAAATTTTATGCACTTGCCTTAAAAACTTACGTTTACATAATTTTTTATTCCAACATTAATTAAAGACTCCCAAATTTAGGATATACTTATAAGAGCAAATTTAAATCTTAGGTAATAATATATATATATTGTAATAAATATATAACTTTTATAAACAAATTTTGTATTGACATGAATATAGCTTACGAATAAAAAAAGTCCATTTGTATTATATATAAATTAGACTTTTCTATTTCAATTTAATAAAAAAAAGTTACGTATCTCACTATGTTTGCTAATGTTTGAAACCAAATAACGATCAATACACTGTACTAATTCGTCAAGCTGACCACGAAACATACAGAAGAATATACCCGACGATCACATCGCATAAAGCGATCGTGCGGAAAACGACTGAATTTCATTCCCATACAGAAGCTCCGGCTTACGTGCAGATCGCCAATATATATCAGCGTTGATGAAGAAAGCGAGACAATTGGATCTCTGATGTTCAACAACCATTGAAAGGACGGGTCAAAAGCACTTCAAAAAGACATCGCTTCGAAAGCGAAGTTGAGATGTCGAATCGCATGTCACCAGTTGATAAGAGTCAACTTAAGTAATACGAAATTCCACGATACATCGACTCCTTCCTTTTTCGATTTTCTTTACACAAAAAAAGGATGAGGAAGTATTTACTCATAACTCCATAACTCGTTCATTCCTAATATTTGCGTGTAACTTGTCTTCATTCTTCAAACTATCTGTAACTACAACCAATAATGGATTTTTATAATGTAAGTAAGTATTTTTGTGGAATATTCATTTTAATAACTTTTAATATCTGAAAGAAATACATTCCTTGATATCAAAGTGTTCGAATGCGAGTGTAAAAAAAATTCCTTTTTTCAATAGCTTTTACGAGTACTTGCCAATCTGTAAAGAAACATAACTAATTACAAAGGTTTAGTTTTAATTTCAAAATTCTGGAAAATTTTTATTTTTCATTAAGCACAGATAATTCCACAATTGACAAATTTCGAAGAAACCAGATTTATGATTAAAATAAAAATAAAGGAATAGGGTATAAAAATAATTAGAATAACTTTTCAACAATTTAATATCGGAAGTTACTTCAGTTAGGCATTTTTTTAATACACACACTAAATTATTTATACGTGTATCTAAAAAATGAAATAAAATTAATATCGCAGTAAATAATGAGCATTGTAAATTTCAAACTTATTTATATTCAGTTATTAGGATTATATTATAATTTTTTTTATAATGATTTTTGTTTAGGACAAAATATTTAATTATAGCTTAAATTTATCTAAATTACAAAGGAATACTCTACGTAAAACTTTTTTAAAATAAGCATAAGCTTGACATGCCAATCATTATTCTATCATCATAATTAATTACTAATAGAAAATCATTACGTTGGGGTCCCACTATGCCATCGTGAAGTAAAGTAAGACAGTAATTTATTAACTGTTCCGGTAGTACTTCCTACGTGGTACGAGCATAACTTACATTGTAAGTGTTCCACCTCTTTTTGTGGCAAAGGCAAGGCATCTATGCAAAATAATTTCGAAGCTCCGAATGATGGACAATGCTTTAGACAGTATACGTGACAAGTAATTTATTATAAGATGAAAATCAATTGTAGAATGAAATAATGACAGAGAAAGAAGTAAGAAAATATGTCGGAATCAGCTTAACTAATCTAGACAACATACAAATGCTTTTGGAAAATACGTATATAAAAGATTTAAAATATGCGTCCATTATTCAATTCCAGCTGCTCGATATTTAAATCGGATTTTTCCGTACTTATTTGTAAATACTTCTCAAATTTACTGACGTATTATCACTCGGTTGGATTGTCAAAGTTACAATATTAAGCATAAACTCTATTCTTAATAGTTGAGATAAGATTGAGTATAACTATTATGCAGTAACGAAGTTTCCCAATGGTCAATGGTAAAAGATGATTTTATTGTATTATTATATACAAAATAGAAAACAATGTTAAGAACAATATTGTATGAAAATCAAATGTTTACAATGATGAAGCATCCATTTACTTTATCAATAATGGCTGTTGATTTAGTATGATACATCATTAATTAAATATAACGACGTGAAAGTGCATTCCACAAATACACCAATAAATTTAAGTTCCTTCAGATTCATTCCTTTTTCTGCGTAACAATCATTTTCCCATTTATAGTTAAATTAATCTGAATTCTTGACACACTTAATACGAAGACGCTTTCTTTGAATTTATGTCATATTGGAAATGAAAAATTTCGTTGGAGATGCCTATATTCATATGAAATCTGATCCCAATCATATACGATGTATTCATAGTTTTCAGTAAGAAAATAGTCTCTCCTTTTCTATAATTAAAAAATCGTTCTTTTGATAAAACAAATTATAATAAAATCATTAAATAATAATTTTTTTTAAAACAATTAAAGCTGATTTTTTAAAACCATATTTTTAATTAATCTTAATTTGTTCATTTTCTATGTAAACGTATTTTATACTTGCGATGGCTGAAATATTCTTTGAAATTATAAAAATTTTAAAAGATTATTCTGATAGAGTGACAGGGATTTATGGTTTATAACTGTAAATATTCAAATCATTCCTATAAATATTTATTAGTTTTACTTTTATAATTATACTTTCGAAATACGGAAACATATTTTTTGCTTTAATCGTGATAATTATTTTGCGAAGAGGTAGAAATCGTCTTTATTTGACAAGATATTTAAAACAGGAAGTGAATCTAAGTTAATACAAAAAACATTAATAGAGAGTCGATTTCTCTCGATAAAAGTTTATTAAACAGCAATTAAGAAAGATTAGCGAAAGGAGCTTAGTTAATATGACTAAGATAGTAAGTGGGAATCTTACCTGAATATTCAGATTTTGCAAAAAAAGAATAATTGTAGATGTATAAGATATAAGTATAATGGCAATAGTTTTTTTTTACAATATGTCGTAATATTATAATACTGCGAATCTTTCGTTGTAAGGTAGCACAAGTATAGTTTTAGCGTAGGGTCGAATACCTAGTTGAAAATCTCCGAACTTTATCACACGGTAGATTTCGCGCAAAAATTCAAAGAAATATAGAATAATTATTTAACGGATTTAAGTTGAAATGTACATTGTAATATATCCTTATAGATTATCAACTTTTAGCTCATTAAATTCATAAAAAAATTGTAACTAATGTATTCTTATTGTTTGATAAATGGCATTACTTTTTTATGCAAATATACAAAATTACTTAAAATAATAAATATATCATAAGTACAGAAATAATGTTCGCCCATTACCCTACAATATCATTTACAATTTTTAATAATGTTATAAAATAATGCAGTGGTAATGAAATATATACTTGAGAAATAAAATTAAAAGTAACTACTTTTCAATGAACAGAAAATTCTCTCGTATGCTCCTATATGAAACCAGTAAAAAAACAATTTCTTTGTAACAGTAGTTAGAAAAATCCTTTTTCCGACAGTGTCGAGTGTAATCGCTTAGAAAACAGCATTATTCGGACATATATTTATTTGTAGACAAGAGCGAACTCATTTACACTAATGGTACAATCTCTGATAAAAATAAGTATTACTCCCACCCACACTTATCGTAGAGTATTCGCATTTCGTAGTAAAATGAAGTAGTTTTTGATCTTATCTAATAAAGCTCTGAAATGCATATTTTTGCGGAACATAGAATCGTTTGTTGCAATAAAATTGAAAAGTAAAATAACTTGAATTAGATTAGCGAGCTTTGTAATGCAGTGCTTATTTTTATTAAGAATCGCTCGGGGTCCAAGCAAGGTTCACTCGAGACATTATTTTACTCTGGAGAAATTCGAAGATTGATATGCGAAAAAGAGAAAGATTGAAAAAAGAGTTTACACTAAGGGGAGAGGAAGAAAGCTCTTCAACTAAATCCTACTTATCCGACCGACAACACTTATTCAATTCTGACGTTTCTTTTTTCTTTTTCGGTTTCTTTTAATTTGCCCCCTCTCCCCCCTCTCTATGTATATCTCTCTATCTATCAATCTGTGTATTTATTTTTATTTTATTTCATTGAAGAATTTTATGAGTGTTTTTCAATGCTTTAGCACATTATAGGATATATGACAACATGTGCGACAACGGGTTTTTTTCTCTATAAAGTCCGAAGCTTGTTGATTTGAAATTAACGGCAGCTTATTGACGTCTGAAAGCTTTCTTTTAAATTGAACTGACAGAATTATTATCGACAGTAGATTGCAATTCTATATGAAGGCATTGTCATTTATTGTATTTTTATATAAAAAGAGCATATCCTACTAGAAAATCAATTACATTTCCTATAAAATATTTTTTGATGGCATATTATAGTAATTTAAACTGTTATATTATTAGGTTAGAGAGTTTACTATAGATTTTTATATTAATGATATTGTTATTTATTCTATATTTTAATAAATTTATTAAAAAATTTAATTGTTATTATTTAAATGTCCTTTAAAATACCTCATGTAATATTTAATTATTAATGAATCGGAATTAATAATTTTTAATTCAATACATATTCATAATTTAATACTGTTATTCATTAACATTTTCCATGAATTTTTCAAACTGTTTTTTCTTTACCTGTAATAAATACAGTTTAGTAAAAAAAGTAACCATATTTGTATTTATTTCGTACTATGCATTTTATTTTGTATTATATATTATAATACTATTTGATTATAAAATAATTATAAATATGAACATTTATTTTATGATGTGAACGTTGATTCATTAGAATATTTAACTTAAAACTTTTAATAGGATCAATATTTCTGTTTCTTTATCGATAATATAAAAGATGTTTTCATAACCATACAACCAAGAAAGAATTTTCTTATTGTAAACAATTTAAGTATTTTTTATGTAGATTTCGTAATAATAATAATAAGAAAAAGAATAAGAACAAGAAGTAGAAGAAGAGGAGGAGGAAAAAGTGGTGTCCCATATAAATATATTTTTCTTCGATAAAATATTACTTTGCCATAAAAATTAAAAAAAAAATTGTTTTAACTTAAAGTGTGTTTCAATATAAGATCTCAATTAACATTATAGCCGTTGAAATTTTAAATATAAGATATTTTTGTTAATAAAAATGATTAAACACAATTTTAATCATAGCAAAATTATGAGTTACCCAGAACAACTTTAAGTACATGTACTGTAAGTTCGCTATGAATTCAAAAACCTCCCTTTCGTGGTTGTGCCGTAGTTTCGTAATGATAATTATTTAAATGAGCTATAAATACAAGAAATGATACTCCGTTCAACTCAATATCTCCACTTGAATAAGAAATATTGGAGGAATTTATCTCTCTCTCTCCCTCTCGTACTTCCTCTATTTATTTGCATCTTTCCTTACATTCATTATCGATTCCTCCTCACTGATGTTCTGGACCATCATACCATTCATTTGATTTCTATGACGGATTTTATTTGAAATTTACTAATTAACGTATAGAATGTAAACTTTAGAGATTGTTCCGTAGGTATAGCGAAGGTTCATTTTTTTTATAGCTAAGAGATTATAGATTTATCAAGTCTGACTTTTTTAATTTATATCCAACTATGCGTATAATTCAGCCTCGACAAAGGATATCATTCTGTTCAGTATTCATAAATTTTCAAATTTAACACAGTTATGTGCATTTTAAATTAATTCCAGAGAATTATTTATGATAATCATGATAATTAAAATATAATACAGATGTTTTTTTTTTTGAGATTAATTTCTTAATTTTGTATTGAGAATTTTATGAGATAATATTTTAACGTTTTTTTGTCTCATTAATAATAGGGACTTATAATTAAACTATAATTAGACTTTACATTACTTTATCGTTTACAAATTACGACCTCTAATAAGCCTACCCTGAATCATTTTCATAAATATTTTAAAAAGTATTTTAATTATATTTTTGAAATATAAGGTTATCTTTATTGAGAAAAAATTTAAGTATCACAATTTTAAAATGCTTCCATTATCATTTTTGCTTCTTTTGCAAACAAAAAGTTTTTATTGCGACGGTTCTTGTATTTTTAGTAACAATGAACACGTGCTCTGATACAGAACTTAGTGAGAAAAAAAAGTATTTTTACAGCCATAAATAATTAAGAAATAATTAAGATAGGAGCAAAATATGTCCAAAGTAGTAGCAGCAGTTATCTTCAATACTATCAAAAACATTAATATGTATAAGCTATTTTCGTCATTAAAAAGAGTACGAAGTAATTAAGCTTATAAATGAAACACATAAATTGCGTGCACGGTTTATTAGAATAAGGGAATTTTCACGAGGGTCCACTCTTTTACCATAATAATCAAGTTACGCAGACACGCCGACCCTGAAATACCAAACTCGAGCGAGAATATTTCGTAAACAATTCGTTATTCCTTTTCTCCTGGATGCTCGCCCTTGGGATGCTAAGCTCCTGGTCCTGGTGAGCACCTGAGCAGCTGAGAGCCACCGAAGATCACCGGGAAGCTTCAGCATCTCGGCTTTGCCGTATACCCTACTCCGAAGCCCGATCGCCTCTCACTCGCCTCCTTTAACGTCCACGAGCCAGGAGCCGCGTCCTGAGTTTCCCCGTTGCTATAGCAACGCACTACTTGGACACGTCGTTCTCTGCAGAAATAAGTAGCGACTTGGGATTTGAAAACTACAGGATGCCGGAGATAATACTCGCACTAGATGAAGCGAGTAGTAAGCAGGAGTCTCCTTATTCTGAGAGCGATAAGATTCCCAGACATATGCAATAATACGTTGCGTAATGTAGTTCTTCATCTTTCACTTTCTTTCATTCCCGATTTCTTCCTTAAGAATAATCTTTTTCCTTTTATCGTAGATACTTACGCTCCGCACTGATGCGTCTCTCCTTAGGTTTTTGATTATTTACAGATTTCTAGTATCCGCTGCGACTTGAGATATTCATTTCGGCGAGCTTACATTGATATATAAATGATTTATCAAGTCACACTTGTATACATTTTAAAAGGCTTGTCCGCTCTTTTAATTTATAAAAAGTAATTCGTCTTAGATTTTTTATGTTCCTTTTATTTTCTTATTTTTCTCCTTATTTGATGGTAAAAACAAGAACTGTTAAACGCTTACTTACAATAGTATTTATTCATTTTACAACCGAAGACAGAATTTTTCAATTATGTCGAGAAATTAGGCGATTTATTTTAAATTAGTATTTAGCATACAATGTTATTGCACTACATGATTGGAAATGTTTATTCCAAAAATATTTAATTTTAATCTAGAATATTTTCATTCGCTTCTGCTTAAATTCAAAATATTACGTTTAACTGTTGATTTACTTAAATGTTTTACGAACATTACAACCCTCTTTATTAATTATCTAAATTTTAGAAAATCAATAATAATAGAATACTGCAAAGTGTATATAAGTATAAATAAATAATTTGTATACACCACATAAAAAAAATGTGAAATGAACAAATCCAAAAAATTATGAACCCAACCAATTTTATTATAATCGCATTTTATGCTTAATGGGGTTAAGAATACTTTCTTTTTTTAAAAGATATTTTAGAATAATGAAAACATAGGTACATTCTTTGGTATATTTGATTTTGAAATATAAAGAAGTGTATTGCCCTAAATTTTAAATGTACTCAAACACGGAAAATTTTACATTTTTTACTCACTGCACGTGCCTCTATATTTTAAAATTATACCAAAGGTGTTCTTAGAGCACGTGAAGAAAATTTATATTTGCAATTTGAACATAGATATTTTGTAAAATTGTTCACATAATTATTATCACAAGCTTTATCGGACGATTAAAAGATAAGATACAATTTTAAAATATGATCTTTCTAAAATTTGTTTGCGATAGTTACTTGCGATTATCATTATATGTTCAAAGCTTAGAAATTTGCCGATCAGATGCTAAAAGCTATTTTATAGTAATATAATTAATGCATTAATGGATTTTATAAATAAATATAAGCGCATGTTTTGACACTTAGAATCATCGAAATTTTAAGTACTTTTGCTGACTGTTCTTCTGGCTAGAATTTTACATAACAATGCTTATAATGAAAAAGTGCTAAATATGTTTAAAAAAAGAAATTACACTCAACAATCACGTCTCAAGAATCTCTGCGACAATCTATTTTTCATTTCAACATAGGAAAAAAGTTAGATAGAATTTTAAATTATATTTTCAAGTCTTATGCTTTTTGTTCTGACTTCATTATATTTACTTTAAACAATATCATTCGTAAATAGTGATGCATTTTTGTTATAACAAGAATTTTCAAGCTCTTGAAAAATTTTAAAAAGAATTACAAAAGTGTAATGAGTCGAGAATCATAAATGCTTATGCAGATTAATAAGCATTTTTTATTCAAAGTAAAAGTAAAAGTAAAATGGCTTCTTTTTTTATAGCAGATAATATATTTTTGTAAGTAATTGAAGATCAAAGTTTAATGGATAATACGGATGATTAAACTATGTTCCGAGCTCTGTACAAATTTCATCTATTTATCACTGCTCGGGCTTTAATACATGTCGGCAGCAGGTCTATTTCAAGTGACACGTATTCTACGATTATATACTGCACAAACTCAATATTAACAGCAATATTGAAATTCATCGCTATTGTCATAAAAAGGCAAAAATGAGATTGAAGAATCGAAGTAATGACATCCTGGAGGGAGGGTAATTTTACACGATGAAGAGTCACGTGGCTGCAATAGCGGTAACGAACCGATGCGTCGTTAAATTCAGGTAAAAATGATAAATTATTAAACGCTCTCCCTCTCTCCCTTCACACGCTCATTGCATCAACAGCTACAGATAGCCATAAGAATGGATCTTATGGGATCGGGCATAAAAAATAAGAAGATGAATCGCCGATCACCGATCTCGCGTTTCCATTGTACGTTACAGGGCGTAAAGAATCGTAAAGCAAAGGTGTGTAAGCAATCGTAAAACAAAGGACTCAAGTGTGGAAGCTTTAGTTACCGCGCCTAACAAGAAAGTCCCAGTGTTACCGGGAAAGACAAGCGCCTTGGTAAACTTATTTCACGGCTCCGAAGCTCAACAAGTGCGGATAAGTTCCAGACAAAACACCCAGGTCTTATCTCTTTGATGCCTATTGGTGTTCGCCTTGGATTAAGCCACAATAGGGAGTGCGAGACCAAGTGTCCCTACTTTTCCTTATCACTGCTGAGCGTATTATTCACGGAAAATATTTAAGAAACATCACTGATTACCTCGTATATGAATGTTACATAGGCTTACCTTTGTTTTGACTTTTTTTTAAATGAGATCAAGTCTCGAATGACTCAGCACGTAAGTGCGGATTTCGCTCCGAGCGGAAGGCTAGTTCACTTTCTGCTTGAGATTCTTTCTTTCCTTCTTTATTTCCCTCTTTCTCTCTCTTCCTCTCCTATCCTCTATTTTACAACTCACTTTTATACTTGTGCCGTTATTATATATTTCTGGGGAATCAAGTATGTAATGGAAGGTTGAGAATAAAATTACACGTCGGAGTGTTGCTATATAGCCACAAAATTGTCTTATGTGAGAAAAGGTAAGAAAAAATTACGAAATATCGGAAAAAAATTTTTACAAAAACAAATATTGTAGCTTCAATCTCAATTTTTTGAAAATACATAATTCAGTACGACCTCTATAACTTTAAACTGTTGCCGAAATAAGATAATAACAATTTGCAACCATTTAATATTACAATCTTGTATTTCACTCTTCGATTCTATTGATCAATACCGTAAACACCATTTAAGTACCAACAAATGTCTATATATAATAAACTTAATACTTTCACCAACACCGACATTTTACCTAAAATTCATGGCTTTAATGGCATAAATAATGAAGCCGTATAGATTAATTTGCTGTCAAAGTTAGAAATTTAGTATCCCTTATCTTGTTTGTGATTGATCGATCCATCATTTGCCACTTACAGTAAGAAAATTTAAATTATTCGACATACTTATAGGGTATGTGAATTTGGTTTTCACAATAGGTATTCATTATATAGAATATATATATTCTATTATTTAATGGTGAATAAATTTTAATGCAATTTTGAATATTTATTGTTATAATGCACTACCCCCGTCTTCTTGTATGTATCTACAGTGATTTTTTAATTAGTTCGCTAAAATTATTCAAATTTTCAGTTTTATATAAGACAATTACCATTGTTTCAATATTTTATACTATGCAAAAGATTTTAGTAGTTATATCTTTAACCAAAATTTTAAATACATTTATTAATTTGTAAATTATGTATGTTTTTGCTCATTTTTATTATCCTGCATAGCTACTTATTGAGAAACTATTATAAAAATACTGATCGATAAAGAATTAAAGATTTATTATTATTTTAATATTTATAATGGATTTAATATAATTCATAATCTCAGTTGTATTAGATATTTGATGATTTATTGTTTTAAATTGTTTTTTAATACAAAAATAAACGTGCAATCAGATCGTAGGTATTTTACAAAAATATCTTTCGTATAGATGGATCAATTTTATTACAAATATATAATAATAATGATAATGTATGTAAAAAGTACATACTGGACGCGTCGAAAACAATGACTCTTGCTGCCTCGCGAATCACATTCACCTCGAACAAGACTGGAAAAGCGAACACAATTGGTAGATAATTGTCAATTCGGTGCCATCAATCTGCACGATTTAAATGAATGCTGAGAACTGTGGTATACAAAAAGAGACGCGGAGAATGATACAGAGAGTGAGAAACCTATAAACGAAGAGGGAAAGAGAGAGAAGAGAACGACAGTATCAGAAAAAGAATGAAGTTTGATCATCGATAGGAAGCTCAGTTGCGAAGCTTTCGATGTCGCGATTGGTTAAAAAATCTCAATTACATCACTTGCCGATTCCTCATCTATACTGACGTTCACTCAATGAGCAACTCTACTCTAATCGTACTTATACTTAACGAAACACCAATAAAGAGATAGCGAGAGAGAGAGAGAGAGAGAGAGAAGGTGAGTGAGTCAGTGAAGGAAAAAGAGAGGAAAAGACAGAGTATGATGCTACGGATCCACGGATGTGTATATCGCATGGCGTACGCTTTTGTAGAAATACGAAAGAAGAGAGAAGAAAAATCACTTTACAGCCGTGCATTCAGAACTAAATTGATGGCCGTCCAGCATAAGGGATTGACTTTCAAAAGCCTCCGGGGACTTATAGATGAATGCTGGAAATTTTTTATTCACTGAAGTCTATTTTCTTTTACTCATTCTTTTTTCTACGTGTTTTCATACGTCGTAACTCACGTAGGGAAATAAGTAAATGACTGACTCTTTATTTGAAATTGAAAAGTTAATTGAATTTTACTTTTTGAAAATATTAAGATCTTTTGGCAGTTCGCATTAAGGAGGATGAATTTACTTACATTCGAATCAAAAGCATTTTAATGAACTTGTTAAAAAGTCGGACATTTGCATAAAAGTAATTTTCAATTTTATAGTTATAATAAATTTTTATCCATTTAAAATTTATTTACACTTTTCCAATAATGAGTTTATGTAAATGATTAAAATTAATAGTGTCTTAAGCCCTTCGATTAAACTTCAACCATTATAAAAATTATCTATTGAATAATTTGACACAAGTACATAATTTGCAAACTCAGTGATAATTTAAAAAAAAATAGTGTGTAAGATTATGGTGCATTTATAATAAAATTTTACATATCGCTGCAGATATTTCTTGAATTTAAAATTTAAATAAGACATTTCTAGACGATTAGTTTTGCACAATAGGCATTTTTTTGTTTTTCTCTTTTACCTTAAGTAAAACCTTCGTTAGTTCAAAAACATCGAAATCCATTTCCTTCTTTACTTTTCTTGAGTAAATACAAATAATGACGAGGAGTTAAGGAAAATAGAGCTGTAAAACCTCTTAAGTAAATTCTTTCTGTCTTGAATAGCAAAAGTAGATTTAAATCAGTCTATCTCTCTTATTTTTGTTTTAAAGATTAATTTTATTTATACAATTAAGTTAGAAATTGATGACAATAAATACGAATAATTGGTGTAAATTTCACAAAAACCATTGATTATTAATGTCGAATTCCTGTAATGTAATTAAGTAAATTGACAAGTATTTGCAATTTGTGTTCATTTAGTGTACGAATAAAATTGTTGTGATTTCCATAATGATTGGTAAGTGCTTATCAGATTCCTTATACATCTACAGTGATTTATCAAAAAAAATAATTAATACTATTGTCTTTTCCAGTGACTTGTTGCTATTTTCCTTCAATAAACATGCTATAGTTTGATTCTCTAGGTCATGTTATTATTATTATTTGGCGGTGCAATTGAATAAAAAATAATTGAATTCCTTTGATGAACTACAAAAATTCATTCCAGGGAATCAAATGTTATATCTATCGTACATAGCTTTTAACATAAAATCATAGTAAATGTTAAGTGTCTGAAGATCTCATTACTGTTTGCATTTTGACCTATGAAAAACGAAGTAAATTATTGAGATTAATAAAAGTTATAATCTTGTTAATTGATTTCGACTCTGATTAAGGGCCATTTTTGTGATACTTTAATCAAAACAAGGATATAAAATGGAATGAGAAAATAAAAGAGAATCATCATAAATGAATAAATATATTGTTTAATGTTAATACATTTCATGGAATTAATTATCGTTGGTTTTTTCTATGCATTCGTAATAATACATAAATTGAATGATTGATTATAATAAGTGAAATGGCAATATGATATATTGCTGAAAATACAATTTATAAATTATTTTTCAATATACCTGAAAAAATTATATAAAATATATTCTGCTTATTGGATGAATTGAGTAATGAAATTCATAAAAAGAAACAACGTGAACTATAAGTAAATAACTGGAATACTATTTGTTTTTACATTATTACACCATTACACTGTACTATTTTTATTACATGAAATTTTTGTTTAAAAGTATATAAGCAATAAGTAAAAAGTGTATACTAGTTTTTATAATATTTAAAAAAATACCAAACAACAATCTATGATAATGTAAACGTTTTGTCTGTATTAATATAAATATATAAAAAAGTAGTTTATCATTATTACCTATAACTTATCTTATTTTTAAATATCATTAATAAAAAATTTTAATTCTAAAATATTTGTTCTTATACAAGCACGTTTTCATAAATAATCATTAATAAGAGACATTATTTAGTTAATTAATTATTGCTAAAAAGTTTTAAATATTATATTTCGTAATAATAAGAACATTTATACTGCATTTTTATAAGTATATAGATATACGATTTTATACAGAGTTAATACAAGAACTTCTATGCAAGAATCTTTTGTACAATTTTTTGTTATATCATTTTATATTAAATAAAGAAATACGATTTTCTATTTATGTTGAACTGTTTGAAAATCAATTCATTGAAAATTCTATCGCAACTGTTCTCATATTTGATCTTAATCACCGTTACTTTTATAAAAGCTTTTTTACCACATGAAAAATGTAAGATACATTTAACAGAATCTTAACAGAAGTTTAAACTTTAAAATATGCAAATTTTAAATTTGGGATAATTCTATGCCTGGTTCAATTGATTATCAAAGTCAATTCAAGCAATTGCATATCTTGGAAAAAAATACTAAGCCCAATTTTCTTCATCGTGAGACTTAATTTTGATCAAACGTTTAATGTCTAATATTGTTTTTGACTCATCAGAATTATTTGCTGTTCAAAAGAAATTCTCTTTTTAGGCGATTAACAAATAAATTCAGTTACAAATCCAAATAAACACGACCACAGGGGAAGATTAATAGCTGTATTAGATTGGAGCTCATGGAAGAATCGGTGTAAATTTCGGACTAACGAGTTCTTACAAATCTTACTTAACAGAAAATGCATTTTCATTAGCGTAAGTCGGAGAAAATTAAACAGGTCGGCAAGAAAATAGCACCTAGTTGAGAAACGATGTAATGGAGTCGCAAGCCCTGAGGCGCGATACCCGGATCATTATACACTCCGTCTCCGATCAACTCGTATCTTCAGCCCTTGCTTAACTTTCCTACGCATACGCAACCCTTGTGTATCGCCGTTCGTGGCTAATCCATCGGCCGGAACCCATTAGAAAGTTTCTTCGTGCGACTTTACTCGTATGCTGCGTTCGAGAACTGCGATGTTACTGTGCCTTGTACCACTGCCGGCGCAGTCTCCAACAAAATGGCTCCAAGTGCTAGGCAACTGAGCGTATACAACTATTTTTGCTGACTGTCAATTGCTAGATGCAGTTACTACACTTGGAGGGCAACGGAAAACGATAGCTTAGCCTCGGTTTATTCACTAATCGAATAGTGACGATGCTCTTCAACCAGTGCTTGCATTACTTCATCAATTTCATTTTTATGTCGCAAAGAGCTGGCATTCATAAAAATGAAAATTCACTTATCTCTTCTTAATTAAGGTTGGGTTAAGTTTCTTTTGTGTTTTATACAACACTTCAACTTATTGAATGCGTATTCTACGTTAGTTGATTAACTATATTTTAAAGTAATTTATTATTATTTTATTAAATAAAAATCTAAATATAAATAAAAAGTCGAGTTAGGATAATTTCCGTTTTTAAAATTAAATATTTTCTTCGTAAACTTTTGATTCCTTAATAAGATTCTTCGTTTGCGTAAGCTTAATATTTCTACGTTGAAATGTGTACAATATATCGTACCCTAACTCAAACCATTTAATCCGCTTCATTCTTAAATGTTAGACCAACAAGTACAAATATAAAAGCGAATCTTAATACATATTACTCCTAATTAATTTAAGATAATCTTTTGATTTGTTGTCGTTGATATTATTTGATGTAAATCTAATAAAAGGTTTAAAAATAAGTTGTCCTGCACATAAATTTTTGCATCTTCTTTTCATATAATGAATTCTGTATTATTCAACGGCCAATCTATAAGATTAAATATGAAATTTATCTAAAACCTAACAAGAAAATAAATACAACGAGTCAATTAATTGCACTAATATTAGTTATGATGTTCCTAAGCCCCATCGTCAATTAATTTTGTCCATGTATAATCCCATCAATTCGTCCTTTCGTTCCAAATAATAGGATTCCCATATTGCTTTGTAACAGCCAGCATTATCTTTACGCTAAAGTGCAAATTTCAATTTTTCGCAAATCAATTGAATTTCATACGAATAAATAAGCTTATCATTTATTAATCAAAAAATCAATAATCATAAATTCTTAACTGCAAGCTACAAATTTTGACATTTTTAATTTCATCGGCAGTGCATATTTTTTCGCTATATCGTGTAGTTTATTCAGTATTCCATTTACAAAGGGGAAATACCATTTACCAAACTATTGTTGTTTACCTAATTCTTATCCGCAAAACAAGTTCAGGACTGTAAAACCTGTAAATACAGAAGATAATATAAAAAGCTATCAAACCTTTATTCTATGCACTAACAATACCCAAGCAGTCGATGATTTTTAGATACGCTTACAGCAGTCGGCACGTGAACTCTTTTGCTGCTCAAGTGTTCACGAAGTGCATTATAAGAGTAGAAGAGAAATTCCTCATCCGAGCAATATTGTAGTTATGCCTATGAGTAAACCGTTGATATCAATTTCATGTACTGTCGGTTATAGGCACACGTACGCCATGCATATATAAATGAACTCTACTGTACTCTTTTGAGCATGATATTTTATTATTCGAAATCGATCGGCTCTGCTTTTCTTCTCCCCGTTCATTCATATATTTCTTGCTTTCTTTATCTTTGCTTAGGGATCTCTTTCGACGTACGACATATGGGTGTAATTCTCTTAAGTTGCATACAGTTTTAACTGGAATCACGCGATCCGTTGTAGAATTTAGATTTACAGCAATATCAATTGATGACTAAGTCTTTCAACATAATACCTCCTATATTGAAAACCTAACCTTTCTTTTAAATCTGAGTGAACAGCGTAAAGGAACGCATAGATTGTCGAATCTCATAATACATATTTTGATCAATGTATTTATAGTCAGAGTTTATTAACTATTCATCGCAATCATTGATTAGCGTTTTAATTTACAAAACTTATATTACAAAATTATATTTACCCGTGCGTAAAAAGTATCTTCAATACATGCTCAGAAGTAATGTAAATATTATTGAGAATGTAATTCATAAAATAAAAACTAAAGCCCCAATCGTGTTTCTCTCCCTTAACTAAATGGTAGTCTTCATATTGCTACTTCCAGAGATGGATTTTCGATTTCTTTACTGGCTATATTTTACATTGGCGTCGCACGTGTATAAGCGATGGATGCAGATACGTGCAGATACGCGTAGATATGTATATCCGGAAGTATAGCCCTGTCTATTGCTCCGCAGGAAGGAATAGATGTATCTGTCGTATACGCGTATGTAGCGCACGTTTTATTATACAATTGGGAAAACTTACAGTCTGCCGGATTTTTTTTCGTTGCTCGCATATTGACTTGCTTTTTTTGGAGAACCTTTCTGCCTTTATTACCCGGTTATCTTTCAATGATATTTTTAAGCAATGAACATTATGCTCATTATTATATCGCATAAAGTCTTTCGTTTTAGCTTTATAAATGATAATTGGCGTTGATAACTTTTAACTTTTAAATACTTTTACGAAAATTTTTTAAATGTTTTAATTGACTATTTATAAAAAAAAAAACATTTCTAATCTGTTCATTTCTGCATTTAAAAAAAAAGTGTAACAACTTTTTTTATATTGATATGCACAAAAGAAACATTTAAGGTGGCTGTAGAATCTAAAACTCTTTTTTATCTACAAGCAAAATAATAAAGTGATTTTTAATTTCTATGAAGAATATACCCTTAATTCGGATGCATTTTTTATATAATGGAGCTACTAGTATAAAACGTTAGTAAAATATGTTTTTTTAATAGCAAAGTAAGGCTTTTTTAAATTATTTTTGTTAAACAGAATCGGCAAAATAAGTGCTTCTAGCAAATATCAGTTCATTGGTGAGATCACCCTCATCCAATATAGTGTAGATCTTTGCGTGATAAGAAGATAAAGATTATCACCGAAATAGCACCAATGAAGCTCTAATGTAATTATGCATTATATACATTTTTATATAAAAGCATGTGCTTTTATTATATTAATAACATGATGATTTAATTTAAAGTTGTTTCAATATTGTTTGTAAATATACCTAAACCATTTGATATATTTCAATTAGTTAATTGTTATTGACTAACATTTATGTTATTAACAAATTCATGTTTCTAGATCTATGCTGAAATTATAAGAGAAATTTATTACTTTATTTACTTTATTTTTTGTTTGGCTTTTATCTCATGATACTTTTTGAAATCGCATTTTAAATGTATAATAGAAATGAATTTATTATATTGTAAATATAAATGATATTTATATTTTTTTCATTTATTTGGATTGATTTATTACTTTATAAGACTGCAAACATTAGAGTTGACTTTTTGATACATATTTTAATACCTCTTCAAACTTATTATAATTGAAAAAGTTTTTAAAGAACTTAAGTTCAATTCAAGATAGTATCTCACGATTCTTAAGAATACGAATTCTAGTTTCTTCTCTTAGATGAAAAAATATTTTTCATTGCTACTAAGTCTCTGAACTTTTGAATTGTACAAGCCGGTATTTTTCAAGTTATGCTCTAACGATAATTTCAGTGCATTACACCATAAAATACGCACATAATACTGTCATTAATAATGAATATTCTGATTTTTATTCAAATATTCAATAAAATTCCGAAAATAATTCAGTCAGTACTAAAATAAAAGAAATGTATTTGCTTAAAAAGGGTTTTTTAATTCTACAATTACCCTATACTTATATTAAGGTATAAAGTTGCACGGATATTTATCAAAAATAAGATATTTTTTCTTCTTCCTCAGTTTATTAAAAGAGAAATTCTAAACCATCGTTAAAAAACTTTCGTGACCATGCAAAAACTATCGATTCCATGTAATTATATTATAGTTTTTATTCGTTGTTATTTTATTATAATCCAATGATAGTTAAAAAAAATCAACGAAAAATTCTACATCCAAGTATACATATTTAAATCTCTACAATTATTTTAAGATACGTATCTTGATTAAACTACATATTTTAATATATAATTAAATACGCTTTACGGACGGCAAGTAATAATATAAAATATAACTATATTACTCACTGTATATTGCTATTTTTCAAACTCGTATGTAAAATATAATATTACCTATAAAATAATAAGA
The DNA here is from genome assembly GCA_018907135.1 of Kradibia gibbosae. Taxonomy (NCBI): domain Eukaryota; kingdom Metazoa; phylum Arthropoda; class Insecta; order Hymenoptera; family Agaonidae; genus Kradibia; species Kradibia gibbosae. The sequence goes on from JACCHX010000001.1 coordinate 18,023,028, forward strand.
GAGATATTTTAGATGTATAATCCAGTTTTTGATGCAGCTTTTCAGAATCTGCTTCGAAAACGTTTTATAGAACTAAAACGTTGGTGTTTGCTTGTGTTGTCTTCTTTCAATATTTGAAATATTCCTTTTTAGTAATAAACACTCGTTTGGAAACATGAATTTGTATTTTTATAATAAACTAAATCGAGACTGAAACTGATTTTAAATAAATCCATAAATAATTTTGTTAAAATTGCATTTTTTAAAGCACATGGACCACATGGCTAAATGTATCGGGTTGGTAGGCTGAAATGCTTGAAATCATTTTCCATTATAACCGGCAATAGTAATGATACTGAAATGTTGTTTGTCATTGATCTAAATAAGAAGCGTCTGATCGTCCTAGCTGTCTTTAGACTACCCTATAGGTTTGTATTATCGGTCGTATTTTGCAAGGTGCTATTGGAGGGCGCGGTAAGTACCTCGGATCCTCTATGCGACTGAGCTCGTTAAAGCTAACCTCATCTGTGATGCACGAGAAGTCCATTGAATCAGTTTTTAAGTTGACTGCTCTCTGTTCCTTGGAGCTACACTCAAAGCGAGCTTTACTATGCTCTAAACTCGAAGAGTCACGACCACAGGAGTTGAGTACAAACAACGAAACCCGTTTCAACAATGTTTTGCTAGCACGATTCGGCAGTTGATCGCTTTTATTGTAATGATAAAGTTATATTCAACTTTCCTTAAGACTGATAAAAATGTACAGCTCGTTTTTTTATCAATTACTATTGTACCAAGACATCGTTTTCGCCTAACTATTGTGTTCATAGATACGACCTTCTGCTGTTGCAAGCAATTTGATAATGTGGTAATTTATATATACATACATACATACATATATTTATAAATAAATAATCATATATTATGTATAAATTTCAATAATTTCACATAAATTATAGTGTAAGACAATTTTGACTATTTCAAGAAGGTTTTCGTTTGAATATGAATTTACCAAAATAATAAACTTTAATAACTTTAAATACACAAAAACATTCAAAGTATATCCAAAGTATCCAAATAATAATATTCTTGATCGAAGTTAGTATAATAACACGTGTTAATTTGTATGAATAAATATAGATATAAGTTAAAGTTCATGATCGTATTCCTATGACGAAAAAGAATGTGTTCTTTATTTCCGAATATATTGTACAACTTGTTTATATTTAGGATACATTTTAAAATAATTTTATGTACAGGTATTTTTAATTTACAAACATAATTGATATAAAATATCTGCAATTAAAAGATTTTTAAAAAAAAGTGTCGCAAGTATTGATGAAAGCTCGGATATATATACAATATATATATATATATATATTCAGTTTCCTATTTATCAAATTATTCTATTATTATTTGAAATGAAAAGCGTAATTGAATTTTAATGCTTTGAAAATGCTGTAAAAAGTAAGATGCAATTTCATCTTGAAAAACCTTGTTTTACTTATTATTAAAACAGTTCTAAAAATGTTTAAACTACCTTCTCAATATCATAAAATTCTCTACCCAAAAAATTTGTCAATTACTCATTCAGTATGAACGAAAAACGCGCCATGCTATAAAAATAACGATAAAGGTAAATTTAACTCCCATTATAGGTCAAGAAATAGAGTTTTTTTTAATTTTCGGTAATAATGATAATTATAATCACAATTAGGTATGGAAAGCTTACCAAAAACTATAAAGAATATGGCTTATTATTGTTTTCACCAAAGACGACAGAAAATCCGCATGAAGAAAACTACCCGTTGCGATTGTAATTTTAATTTCAACAACGCTAATTTACAAGAGAGAAGAAGAATGCATGAGGTTAATGTAATTTATGGGTATGATCTCGGAAGCAAGTCACGTTCGAAAATACATTCCTAACAGTCTTTACAGTTTTCTTGTTCGTATGAGAGTAAATGATTCCAAGGAGAGAGACGAAGATGACGGAGACGAAGGCGTCATGTCATATGCCGCATTACAATAACTTGTAATATCTACATACTTGTTTAAAGTCACAGGTACTACAATTTATTTTCTATAAGAAAAAAAAATAATTTTGTCTTTTTAGAAACTATTTCAGACAATCTTTACTCTGATTTAAAATACTTCATTTCTCTTTCTGCAATATATAAATACATATTAATTTCAATGGAAAATTCACAAAATTTTGAAAATTTGATTTTTAGTAATGATTTCCTATGAAACTTAAGTTATATATGCTTAATATTTAAATGAAATTTAATTTTATCAAAATATTTCAATACAAAAATATATTCAATGATTGAAAACTTCAATGATATTCATTATTTGAATTCTAGAACAGACATCAATTTTAAAAATATTGTCCAATTTCGTCCATGTATGTAAACTTTCTAATATTTTTAATTTCTTCATTCTAATAGATAAAAAATGCCAATAAAAATTAATACATATTTAATTTGAATGTACTGTATACATGTAGTTAAAAATATCAATTGTTATCCTTTTATAATCACTTGGATTACGTAGAATCTCGACCTTACAAGGAAGATAGATCGATAACAATATATTTAACATGTAATTTTAAGAGAAGAATTTACTACACAAGAAATTAGATAAATAGTTAAGATTCAGTTGCAGGAATGTGCAAGTTTGTTCTGACCTAACATTTTTATTTAATAGGACATGAGTTTGTTTGCGCTCCATCAGTGCCCGGATAATATTGATACAGATCTCAGATACCCGTATCATAAGTCTTTGAATAAGATCTTTGGATCAAATTATTCAGTGTATACTAAAGTTGCATTTTGTAGGCTGTATTTCATACATCTTTCCACGAAATAAAATAACGAAGCATACTAAATGTTTCGAAATGAGGCCAGAAATGTATAGAGTTAAACAAAATTAAAAGGGAAACTGTCCTCTACGTATTTTACGTTATACATATTTATAAAATTGTTTTATTAATCATGATATATTAATTATTTACAAACATATAAATTTACTAAAAATTATTTCAACAATTATTAAGATATTGTTAAATATTTTTTATTTTAAATTATTATCGTTTTATTTTATTTTAATAATTTGCCATCTTCAGACAAAGAATATCATACTTTTAAATGTATTAATAGTTATTTTATTACATTTTGAGTGATTGAAATATTATTAAATTTACAAATTTCTTTTTCATTTATTTTAATTTACATCGTATTTCTTGTTGTTATTAAAATTGTATTTAATAATAATCAGTATCAGAATATTGAATTGATTTCATTCTCATTAAGTACGTTTTAAATCATTTTGTGTTGGCAAACTGACTACATTTTTTGTTATTTAATACTGTATAAATAAGCTTAATTAACGGACAACATAAGATATTTTATATCTAACTTTTTTGAATTTTAAACATTATATATTTCAAAAACTATACATGTTTAACACTTATTTAAAATTAGTTTTGCCTCTATGAACAAATTTATCAGGCTTAAATAAAAGGTGTAAACTTATAATATACACTTAATTTATAAGCTGTGAATGTTTTTCCATAACAAATCTTTAATAATTATTATATTATTTTTTTTTATTGCTTATTGTATCTTTCATGTACAAATGCAAGAACGGCTGACCCAATAGCATAAAAATTATACATTCGAATAATATATTAAAAATCAAAAAAACTTATTGTTAATTTATAATAATACTTTAATGTAGAATTATAAGAGAGGACATTTATTTCATCAATTTTAGTTGGTTTGTATTTTGAAAATAATGTGTGTAAAGAAGATTAAAATAATATTAAAAATAAGGAAAGTAGAGCAGACAAAAGTAAAAAAACGAAGCACATTTACGTTACGAAAAATATGAACACGAATATAGCTAATTGAACGAAATAACAAACGCTTCTCATATAACTCCACTTGAGACATAGCTATTAAGAAGAGCTTTGAGGAAAAAGGACGAAAAATTGACGAGAGTAACAGAGAACGAGGGAGTGAGAAAAAAAGGAAGAAAGAGAAAGGTACCCTGTCGTACTTTTATTCATCTTCCTTTTCTTCTTAGGCATAGCACAATGATGCTTCATTCTTCGATATGAACGAGCTATCGTTCATAGATCCACTGTTGAGCACAAAATTGAAAAATAGAGGGTTAAAATGAGGATGAAATTGAAAATTCGAGTGTTGAAACCATTCCCTTAGCCGCAGGGCCTACCGCTGTCATAGCTATAACTACTATCATACCTAACAATACTGCAAGCCAAATTACTGCCTCCTATGAATTATCTGCATTATGTCTAAAAATTATTTTCATAAAGAAAAAATTTTAAAAAATAGTCATTAGGACTTATCAAAAGAAATTCAAATATCAGCTTATCTATTTTTAGGAATAGTAATATCTGTGCTAAATCGATTTTTATACTTGAATTTTAAAATAGTTTGGAAATTCTAAATTTTATCGCAATTTAAATTTATTACTAGGAACAGAATTATTGTTAGTTACATAATAGGAATTTTATTGATTATTATTTTACTAAGGTAAAATTTTTTTTCCATAATCATCGTTTTTTTTAAATGTCCCCATATTATATTGATTTTTGTATCATTTTCATTACTGAAATTTTTGTGTAAATGTTCGAAATTCATAATTTCATGTGAAAATGCTATTTTTTTTATAAAAAGTATACCTATAGTTACTATAAATAAAAATTGAACATGGCTTTTCTTAATAAAATATAATTTTTTCTACAATATTAAATAAAACGTTATTAATGTTATACTAATAGATATCTCTAAACTATTGATTGATGTCTTCTCTTCAGTCATAATAAATCATACTAATCACATTTGAATAAATTTCAACCTTAAAAATTCATTATAAACAAGAATAGAAAAAGCTTGTAATATAAATATGCTGCTTTGAGATTTTGTACTAAAAAAATATTCATATTTAAATTTTTCAAATGAGTATGTAAGTGAAGCAAAAAAAATTAATTAGAGATTCATCATATTTTTATGACCCATGCTTATTTAAATACTTACATGTTTCTAAAATCTAAAGAATAATTTATACCCTATTCTTATTTTATAGTAATTGATATGATTTCTATAATTTTTTTGTTTATTACTATAGAATATTTTAAATTTGTAATATCACTTAGTTATTCAACAACTATATATGCTTAAGGCAAAAAAAATTTTGGAAGAAAATAAGTAATGTTATATGTATATATTTCAGCTAAATCAACTTTTCCCCTAGTATACAAAATATACTCATGCATATGTAAATAATATCATTGGCAAAATTAAAGTAAAAAATGCTTTTCTTTTTATACATTTTTTACATCCAAAATGATACATTTATTATAGTTTAATAAATCTAAATTTTTTTATCAATGAAGTATTTATTATACAATCCCAGAATTCATAAATTTATTAGCTGAATTAGGATAAATTTTAATTAATTACAGCAGAAAATTATAATTATAACGTAAATTAATAATCAATACACAATAAGTTTTTTTTATAAATCAAAGGTAAACAATATTTCATATAAGCAAATTCAACATTAAAAGATCAAAAAAATTTGGAAAGTTTTTTTTATTAAGAAAGTTATTAAGTGTTTCGTTAGAACATAGTATAACATTAAAAAAAATGTTTATACTACTGTTTATAGTAGTAATAGTTAAGAATATTTTTAATATTAAAATAGGATATTGTTACTATTATTATTCTCTTAAAGATTCTATATACTACTGTATAGCATGGGTAGTCTGAATTTATCTCAATTGAATTTATATTGGAATATTCATATCTTTATAAATCTCACAGAAAAAATATTTAAAATATCACTCAGGTTCTGCTTACCTTATAAATAAAGAAAGGATGACACAGAGAAGTAATATAGCGAAGTGCATGTGTTATAAATTTTTTCTATTTTTAACTACAAGGAGTTTGCAGAATGTGAATATATTAAATAAGCCATTACCATGAATACACGCACTGAGACGTTACATATATATATTAAGAATTACCACGTATTTTTATTCGTAAACTCGTTATAAATTTGAAGTAATTGAAATAGAAGAGGAATCGAGAATACCATTTTTTCGCTAGAATAATAATTTTCAAATGTTAATCTTGCCTTTTTGTAATCTTCTGAATTTTTATCGCATTACATGCAATAAGCACTAAGTAAAGACTTTTACTACTGCGATTACACGGATAGATTAGAAATTCTCGTAGGTCTAAAAAAGTTGGAATTACTCATTTGCAAGAGCTACTTTCTCAAAATAAGCCAAAAATTGTCGAATTTTTACCCATAATCGACAGAATGATTCTCGATAACATCTCAGCAACAATGGTAGAGACAAATTACAAAGATAGACATTAATTATTGCTACATTGAGGCTCTATTCGTCAAGTAAAACGGCGGAAGTGTTGGTTCGAATATATGTAATATAAATTTTAACTGGGAAACAAAGTAAATATTTACATCACATGAAGCCTTATAAAAAAATACTGTTTTTAAATTATTTCTTAAATTAAATTTATAAAGGACAAAACATTCAATGGGAGTTTTTAATGTAAATTTGAAAAAGTACTTTCAGAAAAAGTATTGACATTTGCAAATATGAATAGTATTGCATTTATATCTTTAGAAAATGTTTATTATTAAATCTTAGAGAATGTTTTAATAAAATAAACTGATTTATTTTCACAAGAAATCATATTACAACCACTAGAAGTATGGTGAAAAAAATCTTCATAGAATCCAAAATTTATTACCTAAATAAAAAATGAACTTACGACATCTAAAATATTAGATAATTTTGACGTTACGTATCAGAATGTAGTATCAGAATCATCTATCTTTAGGTTTGAAATAACTAAATAAAATTAGTGATTCGATCGAGTAGTTACATCTTTCTTTTAAAAATATTTAACTGTATTAAATTAAAATAATTTCAAATCTAATCGTAAAATTTACATTTTGATGCGTAAATCTTCGATGAATATGATAAAATGCTCAAAAAGAGTATTTTTTAATACGAAGCTTATAATATATTTGAAAACACTACCTGACGAAAATTTAAAAAAATGAGACGTAATAATTTTATTATTATTAAATAAAATAGTAATATTAACAATTAAAATTATTCTTATTGTTAAATTCTGTTTATATCAGTTGATTTTAAAAATAAATTTTAGAAAAATTAAATTTTCCTAATGCAAATTATTAAAAAAAAGAGTAAATTAAAGAGTTATTAAAAGAATTTATTAAAAAAAAAATAACAAGAGTGCTTAATAATTTTTATTATATATTAAAAGGATATTTCCGAAAATTCTATGTATATATTTATGTATGTATACGTATATTTAATGTCTTATTAAAAATTATAATGTAAATTGTCTTAAATACGTAAGTATATGATTTTTAATATTTAATATTTGAAATATAAATTTTATGCAACATTCACGTATGTAGATGTTTATTCATATATATAAAAGCAACAAAAATGTTTAAATTGTTGAGTAAATGGTTGAGTTTTTATAAAAAAATTTTTTTGAAGATATCGCTTTAAAAATTGGGGAACTTTTAAAATTTTACATAAAAATCCAATTGTTAGATTTTTTTATTTACCATAATATATTAATACATAGATTAGATGTCAACCTAATCAAAAACCTAATCCAAATATTAAGTAATAATAATATACAGTAAAAAATAAGTTGGAAAAATATTTTATTAGGTTTGCTTTATTCACTTTATTCAGAAATAATGAAGACATTTATCATGTATTAATAATTTTAGATTTTTAAACTTTAGTAAAATAATGAAAGAATTTTCTGTTTCAAATTATAGTTTTTAAATTTATGAAGTTGTATAAACAAATTTCAATGCATAAGGGTTTTAGTTGTATTTACATACATCAAATTTATACAAAAGTAGACGAATTATTGATTAAATCTTTTTTACTCTATAATAAAAAATTAAATCTGATGAGATATCTTATCAAAAATCTTAAATGAGGGTCCAACATGATCCCTCGCAGTGGGTTATAAAATCCAGCATGAACCTATTAATCTTGTTATTTTCTTGAATAAATATTTTGCACAAATTTATTTTTATTTTTTTTTTTTTATATAAAATGAAAAAAATAGCTTTTATTATAATGAAAAAAGGATAATACTAACTTTTAGTTGTACGAGTATCACCTAGGTCAATTTAGTCTCTAAAGTGTAAGAACAGCAGATTTCATCATCAAGTCTGACTCAACGCGAGCCATAACTACTACATTTTGTAACACACTCGCGCCTGCGCTTTCTCTTCACAACAAACTAGTAATAAAATGCGTATTATTTACGAGAATAAAAGAATTCTCTACCTCTGCAGTATTAAAGTTTTATATTTTATCTATATTTCTCACTATAGTCAACGGTCTTGCATGTAGTCCCATTCTAAATCTTTAACGTAATCCGTTTATCTTCAGTTTATGTGTAAATTTGTTCAGTCCTTAGTCCATATGCATATCTGCATTACCTTGGATAAGCATTGGAAAAAGCTAAAACTGCTTAGGCTTTCTTTATTTCCATATGTACTAGTTCTACAATTTTTGTCTCTAAGATTTAAGAAGTAGGATAAATCTTTGAATTTAAAGTACTTGTTCAAATGTGTTTTATTTTTCTATAAATATATGTTTTTTATAAAGAATATCTACTGCTATTGTGTCAATAAATTACACGTTATAAATGGAATCCCGAAGTAACTAATAATCAAATATAGAAACGACTTTTTATCTTTTAGTATTCGTGAAATTTGACTCAAACGTGCAACTTACTTCTTATTATATTTTTACGAAAATATTTAAACGTTTTGTTACACTGAATATATGATAAAACTATCAATTGTACAAATTAGTTCAGCAGGAAAAAAAGTTAGCTGTTTATACAATATATATTCTTCAAGGTTACATTTTATATGTTAAAAAACAAGCTTAACGTTTCAATATTTTTTCTTCTTAAATGAAAAATCTAATGAATTAGTAATAGCCCGTCATTAACATAATGTTCATTTTGTGCTATTTGTACATTTCAATGAGTACTTATACCAACGTAATATTCATAGTAATAGATCTTAGTTAAAGAGTGTTAAGTGTAGTTATACACAATTTCAAGACGCATGGAAGTAGCGCTTCTTCACTCTGGCGTGCAAAGTTTGCTCACGCCCCACACGAAATGTACGTGTATTCGGGCATAATCAAACTTTGCTTGCGGACTTGACTTTTTTCGCGCAGTGATGTTTGTTGTTGTTTCTAAAGCACTTGACTGGAAATCCTCTATTCCCGAATGTAGCTTTGATAAAACTGCACAATATTATGCTACTTTAATTAATATGATACATTACCTACCAAGTAAATGTAAAAAAGGATCTCATACCCTAGCTTTGGCAGAATTATTTATAAGCATAAGAATGTTATTCAACAATATGTCCCATCGCTTTTCTAATAAGTAATCATTAGCACAATTAAATAGAGGGAAAGATCGAGTTCTGTGCAATGCAAAAGTCGGAATGCGTAAAATCGCGCGATGCAGTAAGGATGCTTACCTTGAAAGGCTGCCTCGAAGCTCGTCTTCTCCTCGGTGGGTATCTCATTGGTGGCGGGGGGAGCAGTCGCGATAAGTCCAGAGCAGGAGCAGCAACCGAAGACCAGAATGAGCAGCGAGCGACAGTAAAGAAGAGCCATTGTTCTCACCAAGCCACGTGCATTAGTAGTACGCAAGGGCTTTTGGGGACTTTCACGCGCGCGGTCCCCTCATCCTCGCGTATGCCACTGTCGGCCGCGTCCTCGATCTGCAACGTGTACACGCCATCAGTAATTATTACCGGATTACTCACGTGCTATCAGGAGTGCGCCGCTCGGACACGTGCCACCTTGAATCATTGGAGCCCGCAGGACGAAGCTGACCGACCGGGGAGGATTATTCATTGTAAAATGGCTCCTGCGGCACTCGGAGACAATACTTGGTCGTCTTAATTTAAACTTGGAATGTCCAATATCCCGACAGGCTTGCGACAACTCGACCCTCCTTCGTAACTTAAAGCCTACAGTTCGAGCCCTAAAGGGTTGGCAAGTGAATGGCATAGCCAAGGCTCGTCTGGTTGTGAAATGCGAATTCATTAGAAGGGCAGCCGGCTGCGCGAGGAGCGCTAATAAGCACTGGGGGCCTGAGCCCGGCCTCCCGGGGAGGGAGGTCGCTTCTTCCTGGGTTACGCGGCCCTCGAGAAAAACCTAATGTAGCAGACGCGTGCGCGGCTATCTCGGGCTTGATATTCGCGACACGCGCGACCCGCAGGCTAAAAGTTCGAGGCATGCGCCTTGCCTGAGTGGCTGATGACGATTCGACAAACTTGGCTTTGCGATCCCATAGCCGCCAGTCAAATACCTAGCCGCGCATATAGAGTGATAAATCCAATTTACGAAGAAGAACGAGAACTTGCCGTGTCGAGTTCTCCCAGATTCCACGGCTACGGGAGAATCCTCCTTCACCAGGATAATTACAATTAGTTTATTCCCGACGATGTTCTTCCCTTTGCTTTCAGGCGAAGCTTTTCTCTGTGTGCTTGCAATGCATGAGGAAGGAAGGGAGAACCTCGTTTGAAGTGAATAGTACTTCGTAAGTATTCCATTTATCTTCGTAGGGCCTGGATCCGTAGCCCCTGTAAGTGTAAGCGCATCGATACTGATTACCAAATACGCATAGAGCATTGTTTTCATCAATGGGATTAATGGCAGATACGAGCCAAGGCCATGAAGTTACTAAAGCTGCGCTCCTGCTGAAGGGCTTACAATTTATAAATATTTATGATGTATGATTCAATTAATGGGCGATTTATATTATAGGTATTATCCTCGAAATTTCGTTTAAAATTTATCGAATGAATTTATGAAGTTGAAGAATTTAATTATGAAACCTAATCGTCTTATTAAAGATAAAGTGAAAACACAAAAAAATTATTTATTAATAATAATAAGCATATGGGTTCCACCATTAGTTTATTTCTTTCTATTTGTGATAAGCAAATGTAATATTGAGCAATGTTAAAAAATGTTAAATCAACTCAAAAGGTATATTTGATCTAATTTCATCGACTAATGAACATTGTGAATCTTCAATAGAAATACTCACGTTATTTAAATGCTTTTATGTACATGTATTATTTAAAAACATCAAAAATCTTCGAAAGAAAGAACAATTTTTATAAAAGTGATTATGTATTAGAATCAGTATTTTGGAGAAGGTTCAATAGAAGCCTGCAATATTAAATACTCATCAAACTAAATGTAAGATAAAAATATTTTTATGTTATGTTTCATACTATTGATAAATGTATATTATCTAATATAGGTGTCAAATATTTATGACTGTCACATTAATTATTTTTAATGATTACATTAATATATTACAATACTTTTTAAGCTGCATAAATTATTCATTTATTTAAAACTTCCTTTACCGGTTTATAATCACCTAATAAACAATTTCAAAGGTTGCTTCAGAATATAATATTTTTTACAAATATATCGAAAGAAAAAAAAATTTAAAGAGAAATTTTTTTATTATGCATATGCTTTTTTTAATGATAAGCGAACTTTAATGTGAATGAACGTTAAATAAATAAACAGTAAAATGAGACTTTGCATATTTTAAAATGAGGAAAAAAAAGAATAATTAATTTTTTTAAAGTAATTTTGTTCTATAAAATAAATCAATTAATAATAATTATGTTTGTTAATGCAAAAAATATTAAGTTCCAAAGTTTTTAAAAACCTAGATACGTAAATTAAGCTATTATGATTTTACACAGTTCTAGTATTAATGTAGGTTGAAATGATTTATTGAAAAAAACAAATGGATTTTGATCTTTAACAGAAACCCAGTTTTATAATATTAATTTAAATATCATTTTGATCAATTTATAATATAATATATTATTCAGTATCTAACTATTTAACATAAATATATATATATATATGTACTTTGTTATTAATTAATATTCTTATATTATTATAAGGTATTATTTTTTTATTTTGATTTTTCATTTAAGATCAAATGAAATATATTCTTTACTTCCGGAGTATTAAAGCAAATATTGTTTTAAAATAACAAAACCAAAATTTTATAGTTCAATATAAAAATAAGCTTTCATACAACATTAGCTTGTTATGAATTGAGTATTACTTTTATAAATACTAGTTTATTTTAATAAGAATGGAAAAATATTATGAATTTTCAATGAGTCATGCCAATGTATAGTCCTTTAAAATAAGGATTTGTGTAATTTTATAAAAGCAGTTTCAAATAAATACAATGGCTAAGTAATACATCTTTAAATTTTTGACGTTACACAAAACTATAGATTTATCATTTATTTAAAAATATTAGCATTTTGTTAATAAAAATTTCATTCAAAGTAAATATTTTTTTTATCAGCTTAACAATAATTTAAAATACTTTCAGAAGTTTTATATTTTTTATATTACGAAAACTCAATGATCTTAATGAGGAAAAAGGGAAGCAGCTCGTTTTAAAAAGATAGATAAAGACAGAGAGAGAGAGAGAGAGAGATAAAAGCAGTGAGACAATAGGGCAGAATGAATCCTTCAGACGTACTATTTCAATACATTCATGAGCCCTGTTCTATTATAGCTCGTTCACAAGTGACCAATTACCGTAGTTCGTATTTAAATATCTTATTTTCTGCATACAATTTAAACCAAGATAAATAGGAGAAAATTAAAAATATGTTTATTTTTGCTACCGACTCATATCTTATTCTAAAAATAGTTCAGACTATATTTTGTAACTGTGTTCATTTAATTGAAAATTGAACCATTCATCGACCAACATATTTTAATGAGAATTTGTGTTTATATTGTTAAATGAAGATGCAGAGCGCATATTGAAAAGAAATCTCTAATGTTAGTATTCATTTCTTGAATAAATTTAACTGAAAATTTAAATTTGACGCCGAATTAATATTTAAATTAGTTATTTTAATAAACTTTCGAAAGATTTAATATGACAAAATACAAGTATGCTTGTTAAAATGTGAAATATAAATGATTTTCACTATAATATTAAATTACAAAGCAAATGCAAGAATTAATAAAATAATTATCACATTTTCCATATTTAATCATATATCACAGTTTGTTTAATCTTCTTAATAAATCACACATACTTATGAAATTCAACATCATAGAAAACATCGAAATTGTATTAGCTATTTTCATTCGGTAATGATTAAATACATAAAAGAAATTGTTAGAAATAGAAAGGCTCCAACTATTATTATTCAACGCCAGAATAAAATGGAACAGACTTCTATCACACCTAAAGCAAATATAATGAAGCAATTTATTAAAATGAAGTAATTTGCCGGAGTAGCCTACCATAGCGACAATTTATATTCGATTGATCAGAAGGAAATTAATTTCTTCTGGCAATGGGTATTCATTCGAGCTAAGGCTTTAAACAAGAATTTGTTAGAGCCATAGGGTAACCCAATACGATGCGAGGGCAAATAACAAATGGCTCTGCTGTTCCCTGACGAAAGACGATCCGCGTATAGTTAGTTGACTTGTCTCCGGCAAGTGGCACACAGTCGAGACAAGGGCAACTCCTTGTCCTCGCCCATGGACCGCCGTATCTTTCAGAGTTTCGACTTCCTATGGTATCGCGTTGGTGCGACGACCTAGGGAGGAGAGAACAAAAGAAGCTACCCGATATCCTGGGCCGACTACTCCGCAAGACGGGCTGGAGCTCTGTAACGCAAGCTCAAAGTAATTCAATGAGCCTATTCCCGTGGGCATTTTAAGCTACTGTATAATGTGTCCAGTGCGCTGGCTATAGCTGCAGCACTCGATGATAATGCGAGTCTAATGGCCAGTCGATATTTATGTGGCGTACTGATGGAGAAAGTTTAAAGTGATGTTTGCATAATGCTCTGCGACAGCAAAGCCTTCGGAATAATGCAAGATTTTGCGAACTCGCTGTATCTAATGATATTTAAATCAAATACGGGAATTCGATTCACTGGTGAATTTCGTCTACATAGCCACCTGTAGATGTATCCAATGATTGTATGCGGTCAGGTAAAATTATAGGCGAGAAAGTATAATATTGCGAAGCTCTCCTCTGTAAACCCGATATGAAAAGCTACGAGCCGCAATGCAATACAGGCATACTGCATTATATATATATATATATATATATATATATGTATATAAATTAAATTATGCCAAGATTCGAATCGTGCAGTGATTAGTTATTATTTGTTACACGAGCTCAATTTATTCCGTTCCTGTATTTCCTCGTGTCAATATATAATGACATAATTCAATGCTAGTAACAGATTCATCATAATCATTTACATGCATGTCAATCGTATCTGCTTTAATATGGCTGTATTAAAGCATAGGAAAATCACTTTGCCACGAAATCACATTCTGCACTTCTGCACTTATTTTCACTTATTTCACCCCTTCGTATAGTAAAGTGTTGCCGACAGGATTGTACACAAATTCTGAAACATCCTCAAAATCACTCTCAAAATTCCAACAATTCGTAAAATTCTTCAACAAATATAAGGATATTTAGGGATACGGTTAGCCACAACGAGGAGGAATATGCACACGACGTCGGATCCTTGATTTTCTCGATACTATAGGATACCTAAAACTGCTGTATGAAGTGTTGCGTTGCCCCTGGCGCTCTTGGATTCTCAAGGGTTCTAATGGAATTCGAATAGTTAAGCTTTATGTTACTGATCCGAAAAAACTAATAATGCATGTACTGCGAAAGAAGTCCCAAGTTTGGCATCATAGGGCTACGTTGACTTCATTGTCCGAAGTAATTTTCACGCTCGAGAAAAAAAGAATTAAAAGAGAAAGAGTATATTAAGGCACGTGTTGTTCGCGTGTGGCTGGGTACCAACTTTGTATAGGATTTTATGTATCGTGAAATTGTTTGAAAGACGGAAGCGACAAGAGTCATTATTTCAACTTTTTTTTTTTCTTTTATTTGTCAATGGATATTTATAGAAATAGTTCATGCAGGAATGAAAAATAATCTCTTCGATTTGTAAACTGATCTGAAAAAATCAAGCGTTAAAGGAAATTATTGCCGATTGCTCGAATATACGATTAATGTGACTAGATAAGGTTTCTCGGGTAGAATGAACTACGTTTACAAAATAATTGAAGGCTTCCATCAGAAAATTAATACTGAAAATGTCTTTAACTCGAGTAGCTAGATAAAAAAATTGTATATCACTTGATTATCCAAGAGGAAGCTTTTGTTTTAGAACACCTTCATTAGTAAGGTACTTCATCGTTCGTTTATTGGATTATTGAACTCGCTCGTGTAACGCAAAGTGCACAGATAAGCAGGGAAGTACATTTATGTATTGCATAAAACACCCCTGTTGTTAAATCCCGAATGCTCGCTTCTTTCCTTTAGTAGCAGAGTATGTACTTCGGCCTTAAATAGTCTTCCTACCCTCTTCTAGAGCCGGAAATCCCGGAAATCGGCAGATAAGCGATTGATCTTTAATCCAGCGCAAAGAGTATTGTCGGTATATCGAAGGAAGGATCGTATTGTCGCGGTGCAAGGAAACTCGTCGCATTCGTTCCGCTAACGCAAGCATCCTCGGGGTTCCTTCCCCTTTTGTTTGCTCTCTCTCTCTCTCTCTCTCTCTCTCTACTCGCGGGGGGAGGACTCGCGTCCTTGGGTTGGTGACAAGACTAGAGAGGCTCGTAGGATGGACGAAGTAGTCCCGGACGGAGGCCGGGAGCAATAGAGGCTGCCCCTTCCAGCCGCGGTGGCGAGGTCTGCCAACCCCTGAAGGGATCCTCGCCGAGCCTACGGATGGGGCACTCATGCGACACCAAGACCATTGGCAATTTACCTGCTCGCGTCTCGATCCAGCGGGGCGTTCGTAGCCTCGCGCACTGTGGAACCGGGAGCAGGGAGACTGACTACGCGCGTCTACTGGCACTCGTGAAGGGACGCTGCCGAGTAGATGTCGCGTGATTGCCGGCCGGTGTCTTGAATCGAACTGCGGGGGATGAACGACGGTGGCGCCCCGACAGCTCCAGTGGCACCTCCGATCCCCCGCCCGCCCCGAGAGCAGCCGAGCCAGCGCGGAGCCCGTCGGAGACGCCCGAGAACAAAGAGCCCTCGGTCGGGGTGGGGGCGGACCGACCGACCGACCGACCCTTGCCCGTCGAGGGGAGGATATTTTTAGCGGGCACGCGCCAGCTCCTGGACAAATACCCTATACGCTCCCCGTAGGAGGCCTGCGTCGAGCTCTCGCCTCTGTCCCGGAGCCCTGCGGGGAAGGACTTGGCCACTGAAGCCGCTGTTTGTGCACGCCGGATCGAGAGACGTTCTTTTCGCAGAGAGAATATCTCCAGAAGAGTGGATTCTTCTTCGGGCGACTTCCTTTTCAATGTGGTACTCAACCTCGACGGTCACGTCGACCCTCGCATTCACTGCAAATTGCAACGAAGCCCAAGACCGGAGTATCGAACGATCGTCTTTCGCTTCTTTTTCACTTTCGCTCGTTTCACATCTGAAGAGGTGTCCTATTGAGGCTAAATTTTTTCGCAGCTTTGAGCTACCTGGCGTTCCGTTATAATGATCAATCCTGGAAAAGAGCCTTTCTCTCTCTGCACATGACCTTCGTTGAGTGCTCTTCAAGATCCGTGGACTTCTCGAGAATACCACCCTTTCGTCAAATCACGTATTAATTAACTACAGCAACCCGATAATGAATGGTACTTGCAAAATTGTAATATTTCATTATGAAATGTGTTTTGCAACGAAGCTTATCAAATACCTAATAGAATATTCTATCGATTTTTCGTGGTTTCCTTAAGAATATCATATTAATCATTGTTGAAAATTTGAACGATCGACTTTTACTGCTTGCGATCGTAAATATTACACAATATTTACAAAGGCAACTTTTTCAATATGCCACTTGGAATTAAATAAATATGTTACATGTCATGTGTTCCTCGTGGTATTTGTGTGTGTGTGCATCATGTCACTTTCACATTGGATTTTAACTAAAAAGATGCTTAAAAAATAAAATTAACTTTTGATATTACGTAGATTTTATTATTTAATTTATAAAAGACTAATTCAACACATTGACATATAATATTATTGAATTCATATTTGAAATAAAATGTTACAAAAAACTATATTTTTTTACTTATACTGCTGAGAATTACTTAGAGTAAACAAAAACTAGTTTATATTTTATTTAAAATGTTACTTATTTAATACATACAAGTAGGATAAAAAATAATAAATGATATTAAATACTATACTTAGTATTCTTCCACCTTAAAATAATATTATTTGCTTAATAATTTATTTCAATTCTCATTAAATATTTATTTCATGTAATTATTTGTTTTAATCTTAATTTGGTGCTTTTAAAATTATTTAAAAATCGACATATTTATAAAAAAAAAATAAGTTAGATTTAATTAAAATTGATTTCGTATTTACCATCATGTTATGCTCATATAATTTATTAATGAGAGCTATGCTAAGTACAAACATAATATAATAAAATGTGAATACAAAATTAAAAAAAAAAGAAAAAAAGTCAGTTCTATTACAGTTTTGAGAGATTAAATATTAATCTCGTTTAAATATTCAAAAGCTAGATAATCATTAAAAAACATTTTTTTTAAATAAAATATTTTTTATTTGTTATTTGAATTTTATTCAATAAAAACAGATTGTCGAGTACAGAATAGTGTGCAATATAATCTTAAAATAATCACCCTACATAAGATTACATTTTTAACACAACGTATAATATTATAAATGTATGTTAATGTACATACTGATTAATTTTTGTTCGTCATGTAATAAATTTAAGATGCAAGAAATTTTACATAAATGAAGAATATAAACAAATAGAAGGTTTAATACTGCGTAAGCGCTATAAATTAATGCTTAATTAAGTACATACAATGTTAGATTACATATCGCTGAAACATAAGTTACACGCTAAATCATACAGACAGTTTCACTTTTATGACTTATTCGTGTCAAAAAAGTAGACTAACGAAGATAAAATAATATGTAAAAATAATATTTAATCCGGTTTACAATTCAATTATATTTTCTTTACTATAAAAACATACTTTATTATTTAATAAAGGATACGCTAGTGAACATGATTGAATATTTCCGATTATCGTACATGACTCACATTATCTATCCTACCTATATTGTTGCATAAAATGTTGTTTGATTAAAAATATAAATTTTTCATGGAATTTATTTATAGTCGGATTAAATTTTAATTATTTTTATAAAGTATTGCTATAAAAATGTGAAATCTTTTGTACAATTATTAATTTATACTTTTAAGTTTTAATTAAAAAAAAAAAAAATTAATGTAGAAAATTAAACATTAATGCAATGAATATTTTATGCTTTGAGGATAAAATGTTTATAAAATGTTTCTATTGAAAATATAAAAAATTCGTAATTTAATCTCATTTTTATAAAAATGTTAAAAAAACAATTCATACATAAATAAATCAACTCTACTCATTATTACAATTGCATTGCACCTCATTTACACGTTATACGTGTGTCAACTGACAATCGTAGAATAACAAAGAAAGAAAAACAAAAAGGTTCTCAAGATAATTTACTTTAAATCTTCGATAATAAACAACGTAAGTAAGATAAGTTCTTTCTACAATGTCCTTGTAAAATAGAGCACACGCATTCTAGGATTGTGGAATAATAAACGCTCTTAATCGAAAGGGTCACTGCTACTAAAATAAAATGAACACTTACAGAGAAAAGCTTCTTTTCCGTCTCCCGCTCTCAGCGCATACGTTCTAACTTTTTAATCATTCCGTAGATCTTTCTGCTTTTTTTTCAGAATTCGACGAGCACATTCATTTGACGTAGATCAAAGTGAAGCATTAAGTTTCCTTTATTTCATGTATATATATTATTTTGATGTAATGTCTGGCTAATTTAAAATAGTGGATAGTTTATGCATGCATTTAATGTAAGTGATCCTGACTCAGTAGTATAATTGAGACGTTGAATTTCGATATTAACCATGTAGATTCAGTCATAAATTTGTATCTTACTTTAAATATTTATAAAGTAGAGTAAATGCAGCAGACGAGTAATTAAATAATCATTAAAAGTAAAAATGTATAAGTTACTATATGTACTCTGAAAATGATTATATATATGATCATAACTCAAAATAAAGAAACAAGGACTTCATGAAAATACCAAATCGTACAAATTTAAGGTTGACCCCCAGACAAATTCAATTTTCGAACACCCTGATTCCTTCACTTAATAGCAACAAGCGACGACTAAAATCGAATCATCATAGCGATCGATTTCGTAATCTCTTCCGTTTGAGAGGCTCTATTCCAAGTCTCCTTAATACCAATTACAGTTACAAGCAGGAATCGGCCGGCCATTGGGCGCCTCCCCCACTTAACGAACACATTATGGCACGCGCACCAGAATTAAAAGCGAAGTGCTGAGAGCAGGTTTTTATAAAGCCGAGTTGAGTAGGCTTCCGAATCTCGGAATCCTTGTCGTCTACTATACTGCTCGCTTATAATGGGCCCTTAGTAGTTTTTGAAGCTATCGGTGAAGGTGTTCCAGGACTCGCCGATCGGCGCAAGCACGGCAATCACTATGAGGGTCGCTGCGAACACTAAAATCACAACGAAGTAAACGCCGAAGACCAGCTTCCGGAGACCCGAGTACTGCAACATGAAAAGAGAACACGAGGCAACTGTAGCATGAATTCATATATACGTATTTAATGTCAAAGGGAGCAAAAGGAACGGAAAGATCAATAACAAGCTTATCATACTGGCAGGATCTTCTTTTTCCATTCCTTGTACGTCTCTTCTTTTTTAAAGGAGAGCTTAATGCTTTCTTTCTCTCGAGTGAACACTTATTTTGTGCTTTCATGAATATATTTTTGTTCTACCGATGCTTTATGATGCTACGGAAAATTCGCGGGATAAACAAATTTTTTAAACATTTTTATCCTATTAAATTCACGCTTACTATAAGAATGAACAGAATTCTTCATGAACCTACACAAATGCTAGACTCGTTTGGTTGCTTTGACATAAATTATTTATCTTTATATTTCAAATTAAAAAAAAAAAAAGAAGTACTTGTACATATTTACGATGTAATTTTTATTTAAAAATTGAATTGAAATTCAAGAAATGTATATTTATATTCAAAACTATATACAAAGATTATGAATTTATAACAGTCCTCAATTATCTATGAATTATATTATGTATTCGAACACAATTTCGAATTTGTAAACAAATCTTCTGCTGACCCGAGATTGGTATTTAAACTAACATTTATATTCATAATTTTGGGTCAGAAAACTTTATACGTAGTTATAAAAAAAAAATTATAATTTTAAAAGAATATTTGATAAAAATTTACTTGTTTAAAAGTAAAACGTTCCAAACTGAATTGCATAAACACTAAACATTATTACTCCCTTTGTAATAATACTCATTGTAATATTTTTTTTTATATGAATTGATATTTTAAATTAAGGTTCTCATTATAGAAAAATAATGATGTAAAAATATAAATTTCTTGACAATTAATTTTTTTATCTTTAATGATTAATATGCATTATATATTTCACAAATTTAAATTAATTTTTACTTTGTAAAATGCACAACATTATATTAATATTACGTAATAATTTTCTTGTTCTTTGGGATAGCGAATTTAATAAAGAACGTAATATAAAAATTAAACAAAAATAAAATGGAATAGATTATATTAATATTAAATCTCTATAATAATTTGATATATGATTTCTATTTAAAAGTTTATAAAGAATGCGACTGATAGTAATACGATCTGTTACGTATATTAATATTAAGTTATAATTGGATGTTGCATATATTATATAACGTTGTATAATTTTATTTTGTTATAAAAAATAAATAGCAATTAGCAAAATTATTGACTTATTATACGAAAAACTAATTTCAATAAAAAAATGTATTATTATTATATTTTTCAAACGAATTTACCTTGAATAAAATCCATTTTTTCGCAGGAAGAAAGTGACTATCCGTTTTAAAATGTTTACAAATAGTAATATATTGGAGTGAAACTCAAAATTTATTTTTTACCGATATTAAATCTTTTGAGAAACATAAGATTCACTAAAATATAAAAAGTTAATTCGCAAATTATCTTAGATGTTAATGACGAATCGCACCTATTTATAGGTGCGATTATATTATACCCTTATAATTCTGGAGCGATCTGATATTATCTTAATATGTTTTCGCTCCGTGTGTGAATTAGTCTAATAAAAGTAGTTTTTGTGAAAGGAATTTTAATTGAAGAAGAAGAAGAAGAAAAAGAAGAAGAATGAGTGAATGAAAAAGGAAGAAAAAATATGATAAAATGGCATGAAGTACAGAAGAAAAGAGTCTGCAAGGATAGTGGACAATCCCACTAACTTACCGGAGCGTCTCGTCTCGCGTCCGGATGCGTCATGGAATTACGGGAATGTACGTCCTTCATGGGGAAGGAATTCACCCTCTGACTTCCCTGCTTATCTGAAGCGCAGCCAGCAAACTACAAAAATGCAAATCTCGTGATATGGCCTCCTTTTACTTAACTTCCATCAAAGTATCCTTCAGCCTTTAGCCACAGCACGGGCAAAAAATTTCTCAGGGGCTTTACGTCACGGGCACCATGCAATGTCTTTTATAATATCCGCCATGTCCGTGATACTTTATAACTCTCACGTTTACTTATCATCCACAATTTACACAATTTCTGCATAAAGTTGCCCAAATTTGAATTACTTATCCCCCAATCTGGCGTATACATCGACCAGAGTGTTGTTTTGATCAAACAGTGGCTCTAATGTGTGATCATGTAGAAGATGAAAATTGATGTAAAATACAAATCACTTCATCACAATTACTGAACATTTCTTGAAAATCGAAATTACAGCTTAGCTTTTAAAAATTTAAATCATAGAAATACAATTTTTACATGAGCATGAATTTAACAAAGGAATCTTTATTCAAAAGTTTTTAATATACTCATTTTAATGCAAATGTAAATATACTAAAAAATGTGAATACTTTTAATACATATTTCATTTAACATTCAAAATATAAATACGAAAATATATATTTGAGATCAATTTTTTTTTTCATTTCACTTATCAACTTCATATTCTCAAACATTATTTCCTAATAAAAATATTTCAATGAAAAATTAGTATAATTTTGTACGTAACTTGTGTGACACTATATATTATACATTATACATTGTGTTCAACACAATTTAATAAAATAAACTTTTTTTACCAATTTATTAGCAAGCCCTAATACTTATAGCTGTGTAAATGCTGTGTATAGATAACATTCCAAATCGTGTTAGGAAATATGCCGAAACGTTTTCTCGTGTTGTTCGGTTAAATAAAATATTTATATTAAGTAGATCATTTCTTACCGTGAGGAATAGATGAGTTAGAACGTGAAATGCAACGTAGGCCACTAGAATCCAGTCGACCCATTCCGGGAGCTTGGCCTTCGGTAATCGTACGGCGAAGAATATGGCAATTACTACAAAAGGAATGCAGTACCGTAAGGGAATGCAAAGTCGGTTACCCAATTGACATTAGCTCAGCATACACCCATATTGATTTTTCTTGTGTCTTTCTTTTTATCTTTTGCACTACTTTACTCTCGATTAAGCATATTTCTCCGCTTGCTTTCGTGATTTTATAATGGTCCAGTTTTTCGCCACGGATTTGCTCTATATATATATATCTCTAATTTAATTTATGTAATAGATTTAAAATTGAATAAAAAAACTTCTCGAGCTATGTCTCGTTTTCTGTTTGCTTAAATAAAATCTATATAATGATAAATGACGTTCACACCGTCAAATAATGCAACTACGTTTTAGCTTTATAATTAAAACTTATTGTTTATATAATTTTATTTTTAAATGATTAGTAGAATTTCATATTTTCTGGATTTAATACATGATATTACATCATATGTACGTTTATATATGTATATGCATATAATCTGAAGGAACGGAAAACATTAATCTCTCTTAATTCAGTATTTTTTAATAACTTGAATTTCAATGTGTTAATATTTAAGCACAATAAAATATTATTATTTACTTCAATTAAACTATTGACATATATATTTTTAGAACATTTTTAATTTTGATTATTTTAAAAATATTGGGAAAATAAAAAAATCTTCTTTATCATTATAATCTTCATAAAATATATATAAGATTCAGAAGCATATTCGTATATTGTTAATAAAACTTGTAGGATCAATATTTTTAATTACCAATGACTTAAAATATATCCTTATAATTTTTATATATGTGGAACTTACCACAAAGTCGAGGCGTACTTAAATTCATATTATAAGGTAACGAAGTTGAAATTATAACCAATTATTCGATTATTAACTTATTGAGTTATCCAAAACTTATAATCACTATCGTAAGTTAAATAAACTTTTGATAAAATTCAATGTAGTTTTTTTTATATAAAAAACAGGAACTATCAAATAGCCTTTTCAAATTTTTATTAACGTCTATTTAATGATTTCGGTTACGTTGATAAATTATAGAAAACACGTGATAAAGGAGCACATAAAAAAAGGCCAATTTTCATTCGAACAGGTAATAATAATTTTGTGACAATCCTTTTTCGAAATTGAACAACATCATTTCAAAATATTAACTCAAATTAACGCGGAATTTTCAATAAGTTTGCAGCTCTGTGTAACAGAATTTTGAACTATATTCTTACTCTAAATTAGCCTTCGATAAAATAAGATGACCTCCCATGAAAGTCGCGCAAATTTTTCTCGACATTTTTTTGTTGAACCATAAGAGAATCTTAAAGAAACGAAGCATTCCTCAATAATATGCAAGGATACTATTGGTATGCACGTATTCCTATGAGAAATTACTTCCAGTTCAGAAGGGATTGTAATTGCTTCAAAGTCGTAATAATATTAAAGAAAAATCGTATTGCTTATATATTTGAATATTTATGTATTCCGAATATTCATCTAGCAATATACAAATCAAAAATTCAAACAAAATTCATCAAAAACTATATTTTTCTCAATTGTAGTAAGCTACGAAAATCATATTAATTACACAGAATAAAAGCCATTCAGTAAAGTTCTAATAAGTTTTTGATTATCCTTTACTTACTTCCACAAATATGAGCGGCATTACCAATGAACCAGTGGACCCAATTGAATAACACCCGTTTTGGTGCTCCGGGATGTGGCCTCATGGCCGCCATAAAAGGCTGAACGAAACAAAGTATTGTAGTTGCAAGTCCAATTGACGCATGATACGTTGCACTGCTCCAGGACTCGAGCTCCACGAAGATAACGACAAATGCACCAACGGTCATGGACCACGTTAAAAACATGAAGAAACGATGCCACTGTATGAAAATTATTTGTTCAATTTACAAGAAATCCCATATATTTAAATACTTTGTCCCGAAGCAATAATGAAATCCATAAAATATTTTATACATCCAATAAAAATTGTCATAAATATAATAACTAAGATTTATTTCGAAGACCCATTACCTTCTCCTTAATAGTACTTTCTTCTTCTACGATTAATTGATGAGATTTTACTTTAACAAAATAATTCATTGTGTAATGCAATACAAAAAAAGGATGTCATATTGTAAATAAAATTTAAACCATAAAATGTTTGGTCTATTGTTTTCGTTTTTATATGTTTCATTATGTTTGTTAAATATAATGCAATAACTAAATTTGGAGAATATATTGTATAAATACGCAAATTTTTTTTATGTACCATAAAGGATATGTGCATAATGTTTTGAAAATGTTATTACATACGAAATACGTGTTTCAAATTTATTAAATACATTTTTAAAAGATCCATCATATAAAATTTTTATCAATAGATTTTTTAGATTTAATAAAAAATAATTTCTTCAATTTTTTAAATGTTATAATTAAAACGTTGACACTTCAGTTCCAAAATTATATATTACATTTTATGTACAGTAACTTTATATGGAGATATTAAACTTTAATGTAAAAATTCTCCGCATTCTGATGCATTCTAAGATATAAATAAAGTTAATTTTTATAAATTTTATAACATCATTTACCATAAATTGAAATCCATATACATAGAAAATAAACAGCGCTCAATATTAAATTTAGTAAACATCTCTAATATGTAAATGTTAAAATTTGTGTAGGTAAATATATTAGTGATTTAAATTAATTTTAAAAAATTCTATATAATTTTCTAAATTAAAATACTGAACTTGTGTAATTATTAAAATTTAAAATAAAATTTTTAAACCAAATATTTAAATTTTTTTTGCTAAAAGTAATTTTAATAATAATAAGGGGTATTAAATTTGGCTTCATTAATTTTCACTTTTACATTGTTTAATTAAAACTGACATTTTAATTAAGCCTGTAGGATGTGAGCACATATTAATTTTTTAATATTTATTGCATACAAATAAAATATAAACTGGGCAATTTCAATGTATTGTACTAAAAAATTACACCATTGTCCAAGTGCAAAAATTGAAGGCTTAAAAATTACTTTATATTTAAAACATTAAACTCAATTTTATGAAATGAATTTGAATCTCCAGTTACAAAAAAGATTTGAAGTAAGAAGTAACTCTTAAATTCGTATCTCATTGTTTCGAGTCAATTGATTTAATATTCTGGGCAATGTGTTGAAAAGTGGTTTTCACGATAAATAATAATCTTGCTCTGATACAATTGGAAGCCTAATTGATCAAAAACTATTGCATTCATCGTTAAAAGTGTAACCAGTATATTGAATTACAATTTGTTTTAATTACATAATTTTTTTTAAAACAAAATTTTTTAACGGAAAAAAGTCATATTTGAAGTATAAAAAGATTAGCTTAGGCCTAGTTAGATGGACTGGCAACTTTAATATTTTTAAACGACGCCCAGCTCTGTGAAATTCCTAGAACTGTAATACACCTGAGCTCGGATCCGATGCATTGAAAACTGGTAATTAAATACTCGAAATGCGATTCTAATTTTTTTAATTATTATTTTTCTTCTTACATAAGGCAATTAGATACGATTTAATGTGATTTTTGTTAAAAAACAAAAAAATTCAATTCAACTTTATTATTTATTATCTTTATATTATTTATCTATCTAATATTGTTATTATTTTACTTTTAATATATTTATTTATGCTTCTAGTATAACTATAGAAACCACGTAAATATTTAATAAAAAACTACAAATAACAAATAGTTCAACAAGAAAAATAAAACAACCAATAGAGTAATATAAAGCACATATTGGTCAAGTTTAAATTAGACAAGAAAGCGAGCCAATGTTTTCGTGTGTAACAATGCACCCAACGATTGGCCGAAAAAGCCGATATTCATAAAGATTTAAATTATTATTTTTAATTATAAATAGTAGATTCAATGCATGAGAAAATTTTTTTCCCCTTTCTCCATTGTATACTAAAGTTAATTTTATGCGTTTAAAATAGAAATACAGAAAACTGTTTTAATGCGTAGATATGGGAAACAACTTTGCAATACAAAAATCGCCACATGGTAGATGTAAGTTATTGCTTCGTCACCATGGTGACGAAAGGGTATAAAAA
The DNA here is from genome assembly GCA_018907135.1 of Kradibia gibbosae. Lineage (NCBI taxonomy): Eukaryota > Metazoa > Arthropoda > Insecta > Hymenoptera > Agaonidae > Kradibia > Kradibia gibbosae. The sequence goes on from JACCHX010000001.1 coordinate 18,049,865, forward strand.
CAGTGTAAATTGCAGTATTAGAGATCTTTTTGACTTAAGACTAGGCTGGCAGAAGAACTGCTCCTCTCTCCAAATATCCTTGAGGTTACTCGACGTAAGGGTGATCGGTGCTTGGTGCAGACCCGCCCGGGCGGATTATGCGACGAGGTGCTCATTATTAGACGTACCCTTCCCAGAAACTGTGGAGTCGGTGCACTGGGTGAAGTTATTGGACGTCCAAAGGCACTCTATCCCTCATCACTGTAACGCTGCGAGCCCTACGTTTTCGACGCACCCTTGTATGCAACTTCCATACTACAGGTGTAGAATTACACATTCGTAAACCATCGTACCAGACTAAAACACAATGAACGTACATGCAACCGACATAATATTGTATAAATCTTTGCTGACGTTGCCCGTCCCTCCGCACCCCTCTCCTGCGAGTGCGATCTATACGACAAGCGACGTACCTAAAGTACATTTAGATTTATAATCACGCGGGGCAGCACAAAAATGCGTTCCGCGGGAGATAAAGAGCGCTGATAATGGTGTGCTAGGAACTGACTCCTGGTGCACGCAGCACGTCCGGATCGGCGACCAACCGAGACTCTTCCTTGGTCACTAACCGAGGATATTTTGGAGTTGGGGATTTATTGCGAGTCAACTCCCAATCGCACAGTAAAAGGGGCGTAGGCCCGGATAAGCGAAAACCCGGGCTAGCGGAGAGGATCCTTACGCGCTCCTGTAGGAACTGGAAGTCGCGGGCCCTTCAACGAACAAGGGTGAAGAACATCGTCGCGAAGGCAAGTGCGGGGGTAATCCGGGCCAGGGTCAAGGATAAGAGTCTCGATACGTTAGAGACGATGCAGACGCTGCCTTCGCGTGATATCAGTAATGCGTTAAATTAAAAGTAAGAAATAGATTAAAAAATGCACAGAGGCTTATTTAGCCTTCCTTTGTAAATACGAAGTAAAACAAAATCAACTAGGGTTAATATTAATTAAGAGGCGAATCCCTTCTACATAATACTTTCGCACAAATTGTTTTTTATTACTATTAATTGTTTTCTTTTTTTCCATATTAACAATAAATAGTGAACGACCGGAGGGGCGTTGGAAATTTAAAGACGCCTCCTTAGTATCCTCCCCTCACCCGCTGCCACTCAACCAACCGAACCCTGGAGCCTGCGAGCTCCATCCAAGCGACACCCCCCCCTCTCTGTACCACGCGTGGTGACACCCACGTCGCATTACCGTAAAGATATTATATTATATGAATTATAGCATCAACAATTTCCGTTTTGTGTTACTTAACAGTTGATATTATAACAATTTATCAATTTTTTTGCTAACGTTTTTTATAGAATTCTCAATGAAAGTGAAAAAACCTTTCATGGAATAAATGAAAAATTTTTCTCTTTAATATTATTTCACCTTGCTTATTTCCAACTGGTAAATAAAATATATATATAAACTAACAACCCGGCAACAACAAAAAAATGTAATTCAACATACTTTTTACAAAAGTATCTTTTTGGAAACGTATATTGTTTAGGGAAATACTTTCTTTTCAAATAAATCATTTTCATCGTTAAAATTAATTTCACTGAAATACACGAATTTATAATTAATATTCTCGAAGAATGTGCTGATATAAAAATGATGACTACGTAAGCTAGCTGTACTATTTTAATAAAGAAGATTTTAATCATAATCATTAAACATTATTAAAATCTTTATTGATGCGTGTAAATAAGAATATAATGAGCCGAGTAACAGTCAGTTTGCCTCTATTGATTTTGTTTTAGCTATTACCTATATATAATTTATCATGAAATCTAAAGAGTGAATAATCAAATTCCAAAACTGTATAGGCAAAATATATTGGATATTAATATATTGATTAAAATTGATACTAATAAAATTTCTTTACTCAAAGTGTAAAAGTAATATTTATCATTGATCGGTAAATCTTGATAACTTGGAAATATTATATTACGTATTTTATTATTATTATCGAGTATATAAATAGTAGAAATAATACTTATTTTTACCCTTCTTTTTAACTTTTTTTCTTGTACAATATGTAATCTAAATTACTGTGTAATAACAGAACGAAAAATGTTTAAATAAGGGTAAAATCTTCGTTAAAAAATACTTAAAAAAAATTAACTATCATTATAAACCGTCGTACATTTAAGGATTTAGCGTGATAGATGTTTAGTTGGTTAAAATCTTAAATCAGATTGATAAAAAAGAGTCGCAATTTTCTGCAAACAAACGGGAGCTTCTCGGCATTTAAATTTATGCCCAGCCCGGAAGACTCCAAAAATCCGTAAAGCGGAAAAGGCTTACTTACAGCGAACCACTGGTCCTTGCCGCAGAGTTGCGATGCCACCCACGTCTGTCGGTAATATCTCGCGAGCAGCATCCCCACAGAGGCTGTGCCGATCCAACTGACAAGCATAAGGGCACCGTGGATGCGCACTAGGAGGTCACTCGCCGACGCGAGGCCTGCACCAACGTCCGACAGGAGCTTCGGCTCGGCAGAGCTCGACCTGGCAATGTCGTGGTACCCGACCGAGTTCTCTGTGGGGCAGATCAAATTTATTAAGCGGATGCTCGTGTACTATTGCAACGCCATACATTGCACAAAACATTGTTACAATAATTATTACAGCGATTACATTACAATTTTAGAGTCTTGTTGAAAGTTAGGAACGATGATTTCGTTCAATTGTTTAAAAAATCTTAATACAAGTAATAAAAAGTTAAATCTCATAAATTTTAAATTCATTCTATATATAAATAGTTTATAATTATTTATATGAGAAATGTATGGCTGTGTTGCTTTTCCAAAAAAAACCGAATCAAATAAATGGATGTGGCAAGCGAATGGATTATTCTCATTTTAATTGTACGGGATATTAATATTGATCATAAAGCATAATGGGTTCATTATGAATTAAGGTTACTTACTTTTTCATTTGAATTATATATGTTTTGCATTTAATTTCTGAAATTTCCGTTTGATAGAATATATTTACAAAGTTAATTGTTGAAACATTGGAAGAAAAACTTTAATTGGCTCCTACTTTGAATGATTCTGATATAAATAAAAATCATGTTCTCTATCATTCTAATAGACTATTGGTACCGAATAATTACCAATGAATAAATTTTAATATAATTATATACCATTTCTTTATAATAAAAAACTTATAAATATTGAAGAAATACTGCTTATTTTGACACTAATATTGTAATAAAACTGTACTAGAAAAAATCAAAAAATATCGTAGAAATTCTACAGGCTGAATATACTTGATTAATTTTACGGTAAAATGCAAATCGTTACATTTTAAATCATTCGTTATATGTTGATAAAATTAAAAAAAAAACAATTATATTTTTTACCTAATGTTTGTTATTTTTTTAATAAATATTATATTCGTTTAATTATTAAATGTGTTCAATCCTTTCCCATTAAAATGTGTTTTCAAATTAAAATAGCTTTACTAAAAAATCTGATTATATTAGTATTATTAGTAAGTGTAACATAATAATAATTCAGTTTTATGAAATAATTTAAAACATTAAATTATTTAAAATTTATTACTCTTCCGGAAAAAATGGAAAAATAATATGCATTTAACTCCATAAAAACAATAGTATAAATTAGATAGATAAACTTTTTCTCACATTTTTAATACGTATAAAAAGACTTTTTTTAATATTCGAGGTAGTTACAAAATCATAACCAAAAAAAAAGTTTTCTATAAGATCTAATTCGTATTATTCAATTCTGTTGCTTATACGTATTTTAAAGAAATATTTAATAATACGTTTATTAATTTTTTAACACAGTTGAAATTCGATTTCGATGTATTGTATTAGATTAACAAAGATCTGTCGAGTGATAAGTAAACAAATATACTCTAAATTAAAAAAAATTTTGTTTTGAAGAGTATCTCAAAATATTTAATATAAATCTTTATACATTTTATCAGGGCTGTTCAAATATTTGCTTTTTTTATATGACTAAATTTATAAATGATTAAAGTAGTTTTTTTCTTAAGTAGTTATTTATGTATTGATTTTGTGAAAAAGTGCGTACTTATATACCTTTTAAGCCGCTTCCAATTGCAATAAGTAAATGATAAGGTTTAGCAACGAGGTCAAATTGTTGTCCTTGAATTACTGTTATTTTATTTCGGTAAAATTTACAGGTCATAATTCCATCTTGAACAGAGCTTGAGATTAATTCGATATCTCCCGAAGACTATAAAATTAACAAAAAAAAAAATATATATATATGTGTGTGTATAAGTAATTGCAGATATTAAAATATTTTTTAAGCTATTTCTCAATCATTACACATAACTTCTTTCTCGTCTCTTAGGAATGTGAAGCTACTTACGGTAGGGATTCTCATGTTCTTTTTCCCGTCATTCCAGGACATATGAAGAGAAACTCGATTGTCGTTATTAACGCATTCAACGACGCTGTCGTCACCCTAAATAAAATTGTATTATTAATTTATAAATTTCTTCCAACAAACATGTGTATCAATCATTAATAATATTTGCATAATTATATATTTTAATGTAGACCAATTTATAATTATAATATTTATTAAAAGAATTAATTTAGAAAAATAATATTACAGACTGACTGTATACAACAAAATCAAAATAGTAGTATCGAAATTCTAATAATCAGTATTTATAATTAATTTCTTTGTAAAAGTAAAGTACTTCGTTATTTAAAAAAAATAATATTTTGAAATTTGAAATAATTAAAAGTCTAATGCTTTTTTTAATATGTTACAATTTTCAAAGGGTACGAAAATGGTTAAAAAGCTTTTTACTATGATTGGAATTAGATGAAAATATTGTAAAATAATTCGAATAAAGTAGTACAACATTTGCAATCTGGTCACAACTTACAATCGTTACAAAAATCTACAAATTGAACTAACTAATTGGCTGATCCAATTTCAATTCAGATATTTGCAATTTATTGTTCATATCTCTTTACTTTTTTAAATTTAACTAAATAATCAAGGTGCATTAAGAAACGATGTTATTTACATAATTTTATTTCACATTAAATATACCAAGTGTTTAAAAACTTACTCTCAAAAAAATCAAGTGTAAAGTTTTTCAATTTAATTAGCAATATTCGGATCAAATACCATTTTACTGTCGTCTGATAGACCGACTGCCACGTATTTTGAATTACGTGACTGCATCTCGAATATGTAACGCTCTCCTTCAACCAGGACGGAAACAGCAGCCGCGCAATTCTTTTGATCCACGCATCCGTCAGGCGTCCCAAAGCAATTCTTCGTCGCTCCACAATCGTCGTAGAACAGGTTCTCATTGCTAGTGTCCTGAAAAATTACGAGCAACATTACAGCTTTAACATCCATCAGAAAGCCATATTTTATAGTGCAATAATCGTACATCTTCCAACACAGTGTCACACAACGGTTCATATATGTAAGCTATCTATAGCTACGTATGTGCTCAATGTTGAAGTTATTCCCCTTTAAATATTTCAGTGCTGACTTAAAACAAATACAAGTCTTATAACGTGAATGAAATGATTTTTCATAAATATTTTAATCGAAACAAAACGATGAAATTTGTATCGCATAATATGCAAAAACTGAAACTATTTTTCTACATCTTTTACGATATCACTTGATGTAGAATTCGGAAAAAATCCGATTTTTAAAAGATGTTTTTTAATGGAATATTTACATTAAGTTCTAACCTAGTTATAATATGGCTATAAAATATTATGGCAAGATTAAACAAGCATCGTCTATTTGTAAGAGTCATTTTGTTCATTCTAACGTGCATCCACGAGTAGGGCACAAAAAAACTAGAAAGAAGGTGAATAAACAGTATGCATGACTAGTCATATCCTTGAGCATTCGCGCTAATAATCCGGCAATGGCTGAAGGCATAGCCAAGAAGTTAGTCTTCTCCGAGCTTCCAGGTTTAAAAGTGCGACATCCGCCACCTGACACTTCCTTCCTCAGATTGCCGCTAAGATCTCCACAATTTCCTCCACGCGCTTAACTTGTTTGTCGATCAACCTTAACCTTGGCGCGAGCATTACGCTCGACTTCATTACATTCAGAAGCGTGTACAAATCCTGCAACGATACCGCGATATACTTTCACGTATTATGACTGCGTAATGTCGAGTGATGAGTTTGAATAAAAATCGAGAGAGAGAGAGAGAGAGAGGGAAAGGGAAGTGGTGGCTTATATTTCGAATGGTAATGGTCGAACGCGCTGACGGCTTTATGAGCCGTGGAAAAGTATCTCGCTCATTCTTTTAGCGATGTACAGATCCTATTATTATTTTTAAAACAGAGACCAAGAGAATTGTATCGGTGATTGAAGCGTTATTATGATTCTTTTGGCAGAAAATTCTAGAGCAATGGCGAAATAGTTGGAAGTGATCAATTACTGCTTTCATTATGAAAAATTAATGATGCAGTACTATTTAGTTCTTATGCTTTTAAATTTTATTTAAATAAAAAAAATTGTCAACCGTTCGTAATTTAATGCATAAAACATAGCTATTTGAAATATAAATGACCAAAATATACTCAATAAAATTATTGCTTTGGAAAAAACACTATTTTTTTACAATAAAAAATACACCTTAAATCGAAGTGTTCATAACCCACACTTTTTTAAATCCGTCTTCAAATTTTCCAAGTTTTCATTTTATCTTGAGTCAACTCATATCTTCGACGTATTAATATTTTATGTATACTAAAAAAATGAAAATGTCACGAAATAATACGTTACGAAAATATACGAATGAAAGACTTTTTCTTATTTTGAGACGCATGACTATATTCTTCGATTCTTCATATGACGATTTTTTTCCTAAATCTGAACGGCTAATATGAAGCAATTTATAATACTCTTGATCCAAGTTTTTTTAATAAATAATAATTTTTTAATAAAATTAATTTAATAACCAAATTATAAGTAAAAAAAAGCTAAAAATTACATTGTCTATGTATTATTTTATTACAAACAAAGGATTATTTTCATGTATATATATTATTATTGTAAAAAAATAAAATATTTATAATATTAATTTTTATGTAGAGCGAACCCCGATTCTGTAAGAAATATTTATAAATATGCAGATTGAACTACTTGGTAATAAAATTTACTTGTAATGAACGTAGTTACCGTTATAATAGAAAATTGCTGATATTTAATTTCTCAATGTTCCCTATGATTTAATGATGAACGATAAATCGTCACATTTGCCTTTTAAAAAGGTATGTGCTGAATTCACGTATCTCTTTTAATCAGCCGGAAACACGTTTGATGTTACGGAAATTCGACTGTTGCACACGAAGTTATACGAGGGAGCGATGCCCGGAATGTGATTCTATTTATCTTATTGAGATGATCGTGACTTTAGTTTCTCAAATGAATACTTTCTACGAAATAGCATGCGATTTTTCTCAGATTCAAATAGAGAATCAACGTTACGTAGGTGAAGCAACTTTTTCTTTTGTTTTATTTTTGTTTAATAGCACAAAGTTATCTGGTAATATATTTAATTAATAGAAATCTCACTATAAGTTAAAACCTGGCTTAATTAAAACTCGGTTCTATAATATATGAGTTTGACTCAATAATTTATTAAATAAATTATTCGTGAAAAAATATTGAATAGCTGAACATGAAATTCTAAAATTTTATACCCATTTATATTTTTTAATAAAAGTAATTGATGAAAAATTAAATTCCACATTCCAAATCGATGAATGAAAAAATACATTGTGAATGCGAGAAGATAAGAACCGAGGAAAGCTATTAAAATATGTTCTTTCTAATTCTAAAATAATACACTGTACATGATATACCAAAAATAAAAAATATCCCGAGGCTCATTAATTTATTGCATGTACATACGGATGTTATGATTTTGAAAAATAAATCATTAATTATTAAAAGAGCAATAGTTTATCAATCTCCGCAAATTGGTGACCTAATATGTCTGTACAAATGAAATTACAAGATATGTGTACGATATCTGGAGTACAACATTAATGTCGACCACTCTTTAATTGCCAAGCAAAAGTGACTAACGGTATAACATCCATGCACTCACCAGGTTCTCAGTGGTCGGGGTGTAGTAAGGCGGTGTAGTGACCCGCGGGAAGGTAATCGTAGGTGGTGTCGAGTGTATATCGATGGACCGCTTCACCACTGTGATACGCGGTGACTCAACGCCGACCCAAAATACATCCCACGTTTTGCAGATAGTAGAACTAAAAATTTTATTGTATTAGTTTAGCTTAATTCTACATGGCATCATAAATATTCATAGACATAATCATCATAAACATTTAAAGATATTTGACGAGAAAGCAGATTTTGGAATCAGAATAGATGAGCTACACGTGAGCAATACGAACAACGCGAAAGCACAATATCTAAGGAAATGATAACTTCTGTTATTTGTAAATGCGCAAATCTGCTTTCTTACAAATTATTTTGCTACGTTTAATAAACTGCAATACACTTCTTTCAAATTATTATAGACTTGATTAAAAAAAAATTCAAATTATTTATTAATAATGAATTCTATAACTTCATGCGTATCAATATTAATTGATTTTTACTCTATATAATAATTATATATATATATATATATATATGTGTGTATATATTTTTTTTTAATGTGTGTCATTAATGTCTTGAATATTAATTGAATAAAATATTATTCCTGCAATCCTTTTAAATTAGAATGATGAAACAATTTCTCTAAATAATTAAGTACTAACTCAAAATTCCTGAAATTTATGAAATATTTTCTATCGACGTGCAAAAGCAGCTAAAATTTGTGATAATTATAAACCGTAGAAAAACTTCTAAAAACGTTTTCAATTATATAGACTACTTGTACAAAGAAAAATAAAGTTATAAATTTTTTTTTAAACAAAATATTTCATAAAAAAAGACTTTATAGAAAAGAAAATCTCCGATGAAATAGTGCGAAAAGAGAAAACATGTTTAAATTAACAATATAATTTTTATGTTTTCACGTGAGCGATCACTTTCTCAGCTAATTAATAAGCTTAATAGACAAGCAGCAATATTTTGGTAATTATTAATTTTTGAAATACTACGTTTAGAATTTTCATTTATATGTTGTAATAAATGTTAGTAAATTAATTAAAAACAAACTCTTTTAATTATTTAAAATCAGCTTTTACGCAATATGGAAGTAGGAAAAAAAGTACGATCAAATAAAAATGTATCAAAAGTAATATTTAAAAAACATCTGTACAAATTAATATTTAAAAAAAATGCAACGCCTAGTATACAATCGTCTTTATTGATTAGCTTAATTTTTTTTAAAGCAGCAATTTTAATAAATGAAACAAATTACTTTAAATTTATTTTTATAATTATAATACATTAAAATATATTTCATATTTTAAAAAATTATCGAAAATTTTATGTACTATTTCGGATAAGGTAAGAAAATTTAAAAAAATAATGCATAAGCATTTTTTTCTGAAACTATATGTTTGTTAAAATTATAATAAAACATAGGGCAAAATACGGAAAATATTTTTACTTGAAAATTATTGTCCCTTCGTAATCGGCTGGGGCCTCCCAATCTAGCTCGAGATTGTGAATCTTTTCAGGTTTAATATGTGTGACTCCATTCTAGAACATTTATAAGTTAATTTTAATTATTATTCTCTTAATATTTAATTTTTTTTTTTTTCTTCAGACTTTCCATTTTAACCTATATATTAACAAACATTCATTTCCATTTTTGGATAATGATTAGAAAAATATTGTATTTCTTTTATAAAAAACAGTTTTTTTATTCTCTAAATTTTTAAGTTTAAAAACTAATAACGCTAGTCAGTTACTTTGTCTTTTTTTTTTTCTTATTTTTTCTAATCGATTTAATTTTTTAATATTTGTAATTATTATATCCAAAATATAATTATAACTGAAATGTTTATTATTATATTAAAAAAGGCTATCATATTTGTAAATTATTTATAGCAGTTCTATTTTTACACATAAAATATGAATATCCGGTTAATATTATGAATCATAATATCGATTAATAATTATTGCTGGGCTTATAAATTGTAAATTTATAATTAAATCATTTGTAACCGATTATACTAATATTATGCATGCTTGTTTAAAATCCATATTTCAAATGTAAAATTAATTAATTATCATTAATTTTGCCCATAATGCATCGTTCGGGATAATTTGCAAACTTTCGATAAAAATAAGTTATATTGTAATGAATTTATGTAAAATATTTTTAAGGTAATGACTCATAATGATGCTGCTCAAGGAAGCTTACAATTTTTATTTTTCTGAAGAAAAGATATATTCAAATAATTTTAAAGAACCATTATTCTAATTTATATTTTTATAAAAATTGTTATCGAGGCATTCTTTACATAATATACAAGCTATGTAGAAATTTAGACTGAATCAGTTTAATAGTTTAGAGAAAAATTTTTTTCCAAGTATCAGTCATTATATTGTTTAAGCATAGTAAAAGAATAAAATTATTCGAAGAAAGAAGTACCACAAGTTTTGTTTTAATCAGAGAGTTTCTTATTTTTAATTGTAAATGTTAGTTCTACTTTTTACAAATTTCAAATATCTAATATGCTTTATTGCACAAGCTATATACTTGAGCTATGACTTTATTAATACGAATGTAAAATAAAAGCACTAGCTACAGAACTAGTGAAAGATCCGCGCCTAAAGTATTAGCACTTGCATTTGCTAATATCTCTTAGCCTTCAGCGTTTGCAGAAGAGGTTGAAAAATTGTTTATAAAATTAAAGCACAGAGGCGGTTACATATGTTTATACTGAGTCACTTGGAAGTTGCGCACACAACGAAATGCCCGATTTAGTTTTCATGTCGAGCATGCAGATACGAGGCGCATACAAAATTGAAAAGGGAAGGCTCACCGGTAAATAATTCATTCAAAAGCTGATGCGCTTATCCATTCTAAATATTAAAATAAAGAGGGACTAGCCTTGAATCCCGGCGTGCACTCTAGGTGACGAGCCGAAGCCTCCGGGAGATTGTTGAACTCGCCGACGAGCTCTCCGGTTTCGACGTCTCGAGCCAAAATGATGAACCCCTCGTAGCCGTCGCCCTCCGGACTACCGAGTATTAGCCTTATTCGTCCTTGGCCCTTGGAGGGTAGTAGCTGGTAGGGTGGATTCGACGTCTGCGGTACTTTGTCCGCGTGGCGCGGCATCAAGTTGTTGCAGGTCGAAAGAGGGGCACCAGTTGGCGAACCTCCGGCACTTGAGATCAACAGTAGACAGCAACCCAAGGCGAAGCTGAAGCTCAGGCTCATCTTTGTAACCACTGGAACGATATCGAGGGAAAAGATGCCGTTAGTGAAATTTCTTGTTAGATCTCATTAGAAAATTAGCCGATCTCGAGAGAAATGCCTTCAAATTTACGCATGCATCGCGAAAACTAATTAAAAAGGATCCATCTTTTGATGTCATTCTCCTGAGGGTACATTTCTCTTTGTTAAGACGTCGCGAGGGTGCTCGACTGCACTTTTAAGAGATTGCTCTTCCTCGCGGTATGTTACGAAGCAGTATTATACGCAATTGTATCTCTGCTCCGTAATGATCTCGTTACCTTACGTAAGGAGATCCAAAGTTAGGGGAAAATGAGTGGACTAAGCGAAGATGCATTTTCAGTGTACTTTATTGACGGTTTCATTCGGTGGAACTTTCCGGTGGAACTGTCCAGTGGAACTTCTAGGTGGAACTATCCGAGTCTTACAACATTTCCGATATTTAATGACTCGCGCCGTTCGTTAAGGGATTTTTCGTTTACAAAGAGTGGGAGGCCCATGCATAGGCGAAAAACTCCCCTAGAGGGGGGTTACAATGAGAAAAACTACAAGTAATAACAGTCGCAATTAGTCGCGATCCTGGAAGGCGGAATGGTCTTGACCGTTACACAAAAATCACTTTATTGTTTCCTTTAAGAATGACTTCATTGTCGCGACACATCGACGAAAATCCTGAAGTTGGTTTTAGCGTAAATCATACGTTCGGAAAAAGTATTCTTTTTCCGAACGTAATTATCGCTTGTTCGAATAAACGGGGCGCGAGGCAGAAAATCCTTTTGGGTCGGTCGACCCAACACGGTCAATAAAAATCCGACCCTTTCATCGAGGAAAAGGGTCTTTTCCTCGAGCGGTCATTGCGCATCTTTCGCGCAGTCGGTCCCACGCGAACCGTATGCAATAAAAAAAAGGGTCCCTTTTCCGAACGTTATTATCGTTGCCTTGCCTCGGCACGATCAAATAACTAAAACGGCACATGGTCAAAGACATCGCTTGTATTCAATATAATAAGGAGACGGTTCATCGCGAAAACATATTTTCTGGAAATCAACATCGTAGTCATATTTTTCCGAACGCGATAACTTTACTCTTTTAACCGAACGAATCTCTTTTTACGACCCGTATGTTCAGAAAAAAGATATTTTCCGAACGTACCCACGCTTTTGTTACTTAAATTTAAACGCAAATAAAAACACTTTCAACGGTCAAATTGAACGCGGACATTCAAAACTAGCGTAGGCGTCTTTTGAGGCAAAACATGCCTTTTTTACCTAACACTCTTTATGATTGAAATTGTCATTAATTAAAGTCAGTATGTTCTTTAATTTTGTAGAGCGATATCTTAAGCATTAGGTAATAATTGCTTTAGCTCTTGAAAATTATTTTAATTAAACTTCTTTAATTCGCTTGATATTGCAATGTAAAATAATTATGGGATATTTCTCCAAATTACAAATAGAATCTCAAACAAAACGGTTTTCAAACTTTTATCATTAATAGCAGTTTTCAATCATTCTAGTTAAATTTAAAAGAGGAATTTTTTTTCGAAAATACAATTCTATTAATTATTCAATGCTTACGCTGAAAAAGAATTCTATTATTTTGAATGATTTTTATTTTCAAATCTATCAAAAGTTTTATCATTGATATATTATTACCCAAATAAGACTTATTTATATTTCTCAATATGCAAATTAATACGTCCTATATTATACTATAGATCTACTTTTATGCAAACATTTAAAAACGTTTAATTAATCAATAAACGAAACTTTCAACATATGATCTTTTAAAGTAAACTTTTATAAAATATTATAATAATAATATTGAATTTTTATTAAAACAAGAAAAATTATCACTCGAATATTTATAATCAGCTTGTCAAACATTAAAACATTTCTTTAAACTGTTTATTATATACATACTTTTTTAAACAGAGATGTAAATTGTACACGACTTATTTTTTCTAAAAAACCGAAAAACGCACTTAAATAACTTTTTTAGCGTTAAAAAATATTTACTGGTTTCTGGATAATCTTACGTTATTCACTATCCATCTTACATTTGTGTGAGTTGATTGGAAAAATTTTAATCATCAAAGTTTAAATAATTACAGCAAAGAAGAAAATCAATTATTTACCCAGTTACGTACATTGTATAATAAAAATAATTAAAATAATGCGAGACAAATAGAAACTACCAATACAAATGTGATAACGACCAAAATATATAAAACAAAAATTTTTGGTTTAATTGTAATTAAATTTTCAATCCAGTAAAAATTAATTACCGTACAAAGCTGTTTAACGAAAAAAGATACCATAATTAAAAGACAAAATCCAATGCAAAAATAAATACTAAATTTCGTACGGCTTTAGTACAATGATAGCTTACTTTGTCATACTTGAAACTGTATCTCATAAAAATTGAAATTACAAGCATTCAAGTTTCACAGAAAGTATTTTTTTGTGTGTTAATAATTGAAAGAAAAGTATATTATAAAGAATGTTAAATAATTGAATCTAAAATTATAAATTTTAAATACCTAATTAGTGAATGATATAAACTTAAAAAAATAATGCTTAAATGTCTCAAGTAGATTTCTCAAGAAGAAAAATTGTAATAAGAAATTATAAAAAAAAAATTTTTACTTACGCTATTAGTTTTGAAATAACTCTTTATAATTTTATTTCACAATGGTCTATAAGAACACTGTTGTATTGTTACGAAATCTTTTTTTAAAGCAAAATTTTTTAATAAAAAAATTTTCCTCCTTCCCTAGAATCATATTTAATATTATTATTATTGAATACGATTATAGTGAATTCATTTTTAATACAGTTACAAAAAGTATTTCAGTAACATAGAAAGGTGTCTAAAATGTTCATTAAAAGGGTTATCATTCAATACAATTCATTGAGTTATTATTTATCTAATAAATCGGATCTATTAAATAAAAGACTAAATGGTATCAACAAACAAAATCTCTTTCTAATCATCTGGACGTGATATTTTAGTCACGTCGAGGGTTTTCTGTTATAGCGCGCTCGTGCTATTATTGCATAATTTTTGTTTTCAATTTACGCATTAAACATCAGGTAGAGTGTTAAATAGAACAAACTAATTTACAGTTGCCAGTCTCTTCGTTAAAAAAAGAATACTAAATTTGTCATAGTTATTCGCCTATTTTTTACTTTTAAGGTAGTGTGTGCTTGACCTAAAACCTTCTTAAAGCGACTCCATTTTATTCGATAATTTCAATCCATATGCTAATGAAATTCATATATATTCTATAAGTTGTCTTTTAGAAATTTTGTTGCGTACCAAGTAATCACTTTCCTAATATGGCTTTGTTAAAGAACATTATAAATATTTAAAGCCTTAAATTAAGGTCTTAGAGTTTTATAAAACATAAAAAAAAAAGTTTTTTTAAAAGGTAAAGCGTTTCTCAAATTGTTTTAAATTGAACAAAAAACAAATATTTTACAAACATTTTTATTATATTTACGTAACTTTGTAATAAACAGGAATTGCATTAATTAATTTTTATCGTAATATTAATAACAAGATGCCACGACTAAAGTAAATTCTGATGAATATACCCTAATTATATATGCTACTACATTACTCTTGTATACTAATTTACGATATTATGAATTTACATAGGCAGCAGCAAATATCAAATGTAATATTCATCTATTTAAGCCCTAAAATAGTTATAAAGATTGCCTAGATTAGTAAGACCAACATTCATTGATCATTATTCAAAAATAAATGAAAATTCCATACCGTTGACCTACGATAACTCGAATCAGAAATTAATCCTTTGCAAGGAACATGTTTCGTATTTTTTCGAATATTAATTTAACAATAGATTAAGCATAAAATGATAATGAGGCAGCCTTCGTTAATTAATGAAACACAAATGATCACGCTTCCTCCGACTTTAGGCACCAAGGCTCTACCTCACCTCCCCTCAGGCATTATTCAACGAGCTCGCGACGGAGTCCCCTTGAGTTGAACTTATCCGACAACCCCGCGTTCATAAATCCGCAGCTTCCGCGTCCGCCTCTTATCAGCGCCGACCTTACTACGAACGACTCCTCAATAATGCACCAGCCCCAAGTACCACAAATAGTTAGCTGACATGCCTGCTGTAGGTCAAAGGCACCAGGCTCGGCCCCCCCGCCCCTTAATCGCGAGGTGGAGTACAGCCGATGAAGCTGTCTATGTGACTACGATTCCGAGGTGAGCTTGTTTTCCCTTTTGAGTCTTCGTCCCTTCGATCCCCGATTGTCCCAGTGCTCATGATTCCGCCAGCGCTCTCAACTCCGCTCCCTAATGATAAATGACAATCAACCTCAAGCTAACCCTTGCCATTATTAAAGCTCTGTGCTTCCGACGACAGGCAAGAATGGCTCGAGAATTCGCTTCCCTTAAACATTGAAATAAACTATGACTTTTAATGAAGAGAATCAGGTTTATATGCCTTCGTTGCCTATTCCTCATTATGCGGCAATGGTCGGCAGTTAAGTTTTTCCATTTGCTTATTTTTCTATTGACTGTACGATTTCACCTTCAGTTTTCAAGCCATTAATTTTTCAAGAATAGTACCTTAAGACTCAATGAATGAATGGAAAACCTTATAGTGTTTTTTAAACAATAGTTGTAAAATTATTCTCGTTAAAAAGTGTGACAGTGCCTATTAATTTTCTTGAAAAAATCTTGAACTCAGTTAAAATTCATGAAATAAATTATTAAATACTTTTCTACGTATGCTACAAATCAAAATAAAACGTGTCATCGAACAAAACGTCTTTTTTTTCCGAAAAAAATTCATACAATTGCAAATATATATATATATATATATTTAAAATAAAATTTTTTACGTAGATTACAAGGAAAAAATTTATATTACAAGAATACTTTCATCGACTATTTTCTACAAAGATGCTTTTTTTAATTTTTATACTAATTTTTTGCTAACATTGTTTTAGCTTGCAGTATTTAATTTCTTCAAACTTTTGTTCCCCTTATGTTATCAATTGATAACTATTGACTAAGTCGTCACATTATTTAAATAATTGTAAAAAAATTACATAATCTTTGTTATCGTTAACAATATAAAAATAAAATGCTAAATAAATAAAAACTTATGATAGAAGTTATTATGTTAATATGATAATATACTTTGAAATTTATATCAAATAATTCCAATATGTTATATAATTTATAAGTGAGATTAATTCTTTATTTAAAATCTATTGATATGATATAAATAACCAGAATATTAATATTTCTTGAAAAATATATATTAGGTAATAAAATACTAAAATGAAAATGATATACTGTTGGTTTTGTGAGAAAAAAGTGAAAGATGATATAAACTATAATTTTTCAGTATTAAATAGTTTCTTTTCAAATTCTTTATTTACAAAATATTAAATTTTTAATGATTACTAATATTAATAAGCTCACAAGCAAACTATATGAGGTTATCTAAGTTATACATGTAATGAAAATAAATTTATTATAATAAAGTTTTTAATAATACCTTAATTCGTATGATATCAATGAGAGTTTTACATATATGAGTTGAATTTAAAACTTATTTTAATGAAATCCTATTAAGATATTAGAATTTACATTTAAATTTATAAAAAGTATATTTATTGAGAAGGTTGATTACTTTTACAGTTTCTATATTTATGGAATATTGAAAAATGAAACTTTTTTCTGAATAAAACATCGACAATTCTTGTATGCTTAGCAGCTGAGAAACTTGATGCATATAAAGCCTTTTTTTCACTACACAAGCGTTTAGAAATTCTTATCAAAAATCAGTTGTAAGCCACAGCAATATAATAATAAGTTATACATAATGTAATTTAATTTAAAATTATATATGTAGATTCAATTACTTCAAAGATGATATTAAGTCAGAATTTTCCAAACATTTATTTGCTACTAAAACAATAGTATCAAACAATAGTATAACACAATATTTAATATAAAACATATATTATCAATATGTAAAGATTTTTTTAAATCGCTAAAATTAAAGAAAGTTTAAAAAAATTCATAATAATATACTCACAATATAATAGAACAATATAAAAAAATTTTATATGAATTTGAATAACAGGTTATTAGTATACAAATTAAATTAAATGATTCAATGTATAAAAAAAGACACAGCTTCTTTGGTAATCAGTAACAATATTAATATTATTATTATTTATTAAATATCTGATATTTTTCTAATATTTCGAAATTTTAACATAATGATTCATGTGAATTAAACTTGTTATAATATAGTAGTTTTTATAACATGTTGTGTAATCACGTGGTATTACATTGTATATTATATTATAATTTCAAATTGATCAAAACTAAATGACGGTTTATCATTATAAAAAAATTAATCAATCGTATTTCATATTATTCTTATAGATTACGTATAGAATAAAAACTTTGATACACAATTTTCACACTCAACTATTGTGGTCTTGTCCTATGAACATACCCAATTATAAAACGTACAATTCATCAAGTAATGTTAAGCTCTTCATCAACGAAACATCCATTTTCAATTAGTTATCCTTGAAAGCACTTACATTCATCAACATATATTTCTATAATTCAGAAGGATAAAAATATCTTCACGAAATATTTACGAGAAAAAGATCAAATAATGGCTCATTAATAGAATTTCATCAAATTCATATGATTGATTTTAATTTTCTATGAAATTGAAATCGATAGTAACATGAAAGAGAAGAATAAGTATATTTTCAAAAATTCCATCTCTGTTCAATATATTTCACATTCGATAATCTTTTGTCGCGATGTAATCTAGCACTCAAAGCAAATTATGGTTCCCATAGTATAATTTACAAATTTCATAGACGCTTGTGCATTATTGAGCGTTCGTATAATTGAGGCATCATAATAAATTCGCGCCATCCAGTAAAGTAATACGTCAGGAAAAGCTTACCAAAGTAGTACTAATCCGCAACTAATCCGCAAACTCGAGGTAGGCCTCGGAGCATACGTTATAGCGCGTGGAATCGTCCACGTATTTCTCTTTACCTTGCCATGGGGAATTTCACACTATGTATTTATTCATCGAAGCAGGTCGCACTGTAGATTCTCGTGTAAAATGTTTTTTGTTGGGTGATCCTTTTTATTAAATTTTTTCATACTTCGCTCATTTCGCATGTGCGCACGATAAGCCACGATGACACAATTTTCGTCTTCGGAATAAACGTTTTTTGCTAGAAAAAGATGATTTTCTTACTGGGCGTGTCACGTTACTCTAATTGTTTTGTTCGTGCAAATTAATCATACACGGACAAAGAATACACACACAACGGTAATAAAATTAATTCCCGATGCTTTATCAGTTTTGTCGAATCATTAGCTATGTTAGATATTTTAACTCAAATCATTCCCGTGGAAAACAATAATTAAATAAAACTTTTAAAAATAACAGTAAAAAAAAATTACTAATTTATTTTTATACCTATTTGCCAATATTTAATAGTAAGTTGTGTTTTATTTAAAATACATAATAACAAAAATTTTATTTACAATAAATTAACAACTCCATTCATTTAGGTAATATTGTTTTTTGCAATAATAATATATTTAATTTATACAAATGTAAATTAAATATAAATTTGTTTTTGTTTAAACATATATGTAACGTTTTGCATGTGAAAATTGAATATTTTAAAATCTTTGTAGATATATAACATAGTATTAAACAAAATTTCGAAAAATCACAGATTGTTTGAGATTATACGATTAAAAATTTACAAATGTACAATGCTTTTATTTCAGCTTTGTTTTTTTATAATTTACAAGCCGATAATATACAAAATTCTTAAATAAAATTTCAAATGCATTTTTTGTTTAAAAAGAAGCTTTAAAATTTATCATGTTATAAATAAATATTATAGATTAAATCTGTTACAAGGAATATATATTGAATTTACCACTTTTATATTTTACAAAAATTACATCAAATTATTTAAAATTAGGACGCAAGCAATATGATTTATCGACAGACAGTAAAAATAAAATTAGAATTTTTATACATAATATAAAAATAGCATTGACGGAAAGAAAAATTTTTAAAATAAAGATATATTACAAAAATACGCAATTCAATGCACGGTTTTTGAATAAATGTTTTGTTTATAAAGCCAGTCGCTCAAGGGCTCGCTTTTATTATTTCAGAATATAGAAAAAAACGAGTAAGGAAATTAATTAGTAAGCATAGGGGAGTGACCAATAAGAAATAAAAGGGCATATGGAAGGTCGGGAGAAAGATTACACGGAAGAATGCAAGCACCGCTACAAACACTCATTCAACCAGAAGCGAGACAAGGTAAAAAGACAAACGGAACTTTTCCACAACTTTCCCGTTCCACCTGTATTTTCGGACGTCGCGAATTATCGCACTCATGTAAGTAAAATTGAAACGGAAACCCATTCGGATGCACCTAGTCGCATCGGACATTACGATTCCTTTTCTCAACCTCCCCCCCCCCAACCGCCGGCACTATCGACGTACTCTTCGTAGACATTTTTCTCAGCCCCCTTCTTCTCCACTTCTCGGGTGATCTTCTTAGCCGTGACTCGAGACGTGCATACGGCGGGCAACTTATATCCCAATGTTACATTAAGATGGAGAATCTAATTGAAAAGAGGTCAATGATGCAGGAGCCATGTTCACCTGACACGTGTCAGGTAATCAAGTGCCCGAAACGCCGAGACGATCAGTTTGAAAATCGCCGCTGAGGCGTCCACTTTCAGGTGGTAACAAGCCGGCGTATCGTATCCACTCAAATGGTCGTTAAACAATCGTTTGAAATATAGCTGTGAGTCTCTGGGAGACAATACGAACTTGTCCCGGCGCTTTGTCGCATCCGCTGCTTCCATCTCCTTTCTCCGCGTTCCGGCCTTTTTCTCGCCGCCGCCGCCGCTGCCGCGATTTTGCCTCTAATTGCCGTGACGCATCATACGATGAAGCGTCCGTTACGTATCCGACATTGTCCGGGTACGATAAAGGAGCACAAGGTTTTGTCATCGGACCAACTCTACAAATGCTGCCGGCCTCGCTTTTGAACGATGGCCGACTTACATTGCCTCTGTGTGCTTTGCATTCGAAGCTGCTGTGGTGAATCGCCAGCCACCCCCGCCCTGCTCCTTCATCATAATAGCCAAGGTTATTACCCCATCGATAAAAAAGGCGATTACAGGCTCCTTGGCATTGTGCTCAGCTAGACGTGGGCTCTTTCGGACTCCTTTATTTTTTTGCTTTATTGGAAATTTTTAACTCTTTAGACTCTTTAGATCGGCTGTATTGCAAATTTTAAGTTTTTTTTTATTTTATCATTTATTCGGTATTTTTATATTTAAGTTGTTATTCTTGTAAATGTCGTTCCTTTTGACAAGCCAAAGTAAACGACTACCAATGTATGTTATAACTTCAAAAAATGAACGCTACTTCAGACTTGAGAAATATTTCTGTTACAGAAAATGAAAAAACTTTTTCAATAATCAGCACCTAGTATGAATTCCATTTAAAAATAGATAGAACTGTTAGAAATGTCACTCGATATAAGGCATATAATACCATTACCAAAGTCATTATAATTATAATGTAAAATATAAAACACGAAAAATCTTTTAATGAATAAAAAATATTGTTTTATATACAAGTTGATTCGCTACGTATCATTTCTTTAATGAATCGAATATGTTATTTAAGTTAAAAATGACGCTTATTATGCACAATTAATATTGATAGCGAATTTAAATTTGTATTAATTTGGAGATTTAAATGAACTTAACAAGTAAAGAAAAGCTTATTACACACCTCTTATATCTGAGCTGTTAAAATATGTAAGTTTATAGTATATTAATATATATTAGATCAATAATTATTTTACACACGCGTGCATTTATCAAAGCAAATAATAATACTTCACTTCTATTTCTATTTTCTTTCTCTTGCTCAAGAAATCCAATATTTTATGAACTGACTGACTTCTGAAAATTATTTCCAATGGTATTAAATAAAAATCTTATATTAATAATTTACTAATTTTTATTATTTTACATACAAATTTTAGTATTTACATATTTTGTTATGAATTATAATTGCTTCGATAAACGCAATGAAGTAAATACATTTATATATTACGTAAATATCACGTTAAGATCCTGATGAACGATCTGCTTATTAAATAATATCCAGTATACTATTATGATAAAATTTAGTGCCTATTCATTAAAATTTTACATTTGTTACTATAAATAAATAATAAACAATAAATTTAAAAGTGCACAAATTAAGCATGATAGACTATGATAAATAGTTGTGAAGACTTTATCATGTTGAGAAACTTTATCACATTTCTTTAATCATGCATGACGTGGAATCTATAGACAAACTAGCATTAAGGAAAGTATTTGATAAGTGTTGTTCAACATCAATATTCTAATGCTTTGTCATTTAATTATGTATGCACTACAGCACTAACTACTTTATATTAATTATTAAACTGATTAATTATCGATATAATAAATTTTCTGTAAATTAAATTGATTGAAATAAAGTCTAATGACGTTATTAAGTTTTTAACAATGCAGAAAATAATTGATAAAAAATAAAAAAACTATCGTACAACATAAAATTTTAAATCCTAATGAAAATTACTTCTATGTTTTGTAAGAATACATACAATTTTATCTCCAAAAAGCTTCTGGAACTATTATTTTACTTGAATTTAAGAATAGTACATAACTACATTCAAGTGCACTTTATTTTGTAAATTTCATTCTCACTATACAAAGCTTAATTTAATTATTTCAAATTTTAGCTAAAATGCGTTACAATTAATTTCAAATACTCTAGAGTCTTTATTCTACTATTTTTTGACTGAAGTTTTACCTATTAGAAGTGATTTACTAATATTTTCTAGTAGATTTCTATAAATTGTTAGGTAAATTAGATTAATAAGTTTTTCAGTTGCGTAGTGGAGTAAATTCAGTAATATTTTGAGTGAATAACTCGAAATAAATTATTTGCGCAAACGTTTCTTGCGTAGATGTCTAAACGGTTAAGTGTCGCCAGTATTACATTCCCTCTCTCTCTCTCTCTCTCTCTCTCTTTCTCTCTCGTTCTGTATCTCTCTTACATACATACAGAGATTCATGTACTTTCTAAGTATGAAAGTTCTAATGAAAACAAATGCCGTTCTCCTTGGCTCTACTTATTTATACGTAGGAAGTATCGTATTTAAAACATGAAGATACAAATAATTTAAAAAATTCCTCTACTTAATACTGCTTCTCTAAAATTGTAATAATACTACTTCAATTGTTGGTTTTGACTTAAGTTTCAATTTTTCAATTTTACTATTTATTACTATTATTATACTATTATTATAACGCAATTTCTTGTGTTAAGCAAATTTTTTCACACCCTGATAAATTACCCTTGAATCAACGAATTTGCTCCTTGAAATTTTAACAAATATTATAACGTACGAATATTAAAAAAACAAGTGAAACTTTTATTTACATATTTATCCATACTTAAACAAGAGAAGTTGATAAGCTATTATTTATAATCACTGCTTTTGATGGGCTCGCTCAAATGAATTTGTTGTACACTGATGTTATATATTAACTTTTAATCTTCAAATAGTAAAAAATAACCAAATACAATGGTTATTTTTGCATTGCACATTTAAATACAATCAATCAAATGCAATAAAAATGATTAAAGATGATATTTGTTATAATAATTCATGTTCTGAATATATTTTTTAGATTTTTTTTTATTTTAAAAAAGTAACAATTATATACTAAAACAATAATACCCTAATAAATATTAAAAAATTATTTTTATTGTATTTAATTAAAGAATCAATATAAATGTGTAGGATATCTTTACTTTTTTATGAAAATTTTCTATATAAATCTAATATTTTTAAAATTAATATTATAATTATCAAAACTATTAAAGTAGTTTACAATGTCAAAAATGTTAATTTTTTGTGCTATCTCAAGAATATATACATAAGAACTTGTAAACATTCAAATATAATATGTTTCAGAAAGCACAAACTAACAGCTCTGATTAATCAATTTAATTTCTAATTTAAATATTTTAGTCTAAAACTTTCTTTGAAACTTCATAATTTGAGTGTGATTTCTAAATATAATCAATCAATATCAAATACATATTTGAATAAAAATGTTTACATTACGTCCTCATATTATCATTGTAGCTAATGGAGTTTAATAATATCTGTTGCGAATTCTCTTTCTGTTAAGTATTTAAACTTATTAAAATGCATTTCATGCAATAGTAGATATAAAGTTATAAAAGCTTCTTATCTTAAATTACCTATTCAATTAATTTAATTTTGCATTTTTTATATTTCGATATTATATTTTCATAAAATTATAAAATATGTATCGTAAGAACTCCTTATTTAATAAATTAAATTTATAAACCATGTCTATAAGTTCTATATAAAATAATTTCCAAATTCTTAGAATTCCATAAATCCTGAAATATAATTACGAATAGTCTTACAAGTACTCGACGACACTTCAGACATAAAAAAGGAAACAACTATTCAAGGTACCTAGGATATGCCTACTGCGTGAACTGAAATATGCAAGTACCATAATTGCATTACGCAGTTGTTTAATTGAATTCAGAACAGTCTCTTCTAATATAACCAGAATTATACGACTTGATTGTACCGTGTCCCATTACCTCTAACAATTACGCCATTGTACGTTTGTCAAAAGTTAAAAAATAAAAAAGTTAGCATAACTGAGATGTTATTTATACAATAAAAAATTTTAACGTAAGAAAGGAACTTTTATGTGCAGATCTCAGTTATAAAACTTCATGCGGCACGTTTGTCAATAAAAATCGGGAACAAATTCATACAAACCATGCCACATGAACTCAGCGTATCGACGGTTTACCACCTTATCTCTCTCTCTCTCTCTCTCTCTCTCTCTCGCTCTCGCTCTCTATCTCATTAAATATCTGTTTCCCTTCATTTTCCTACCATTTTCCACCAACTATTTCTCTTTCTCTTATCTCTACTTTTCTTTATAATACTGTCTCAATCGCACTCATTACTTCTAATGAGCTTTACCAATGATATCCTTTTATTGTCAAGTAGTGCAACGTGTAGGAGAAAAAGCGAAATTCACGATAAAGAAATTGCTGTTCTTGTTGACCCAACAAATTTTATAGGCAAGATTTTCCATGTTATCGTTGCTATGGAGCCGAGGCGGCAGCGTGCATACGTGCATTGACGTATTCGTGTTACATGATGAATTTTCTTTTTTATTCTTCTCTTGTTTTTTTTATACACGGGATATTTTATCTCTGATCAAGATCCCCATCCAAAGGGAGTGAATTTTTTTCCACCCCGGAACTAGCACCATTGAAATTTATATTTCATTTTCAACCTAATCCCGAGATATACTTTACCTGATACATTTAAAATACATGAATGCTCTTAAGCTTAATACAGGATGGTCGGAATTAGGTTTTTTCCAATATGATTTAAAATGTAACGCAAAGAAAAAAGTAACTGTAATTTTAATAAGTTCGAAACAAATCGCTCTATAAAGTTTAGATTAAAATATTTCATTTTACAACGTATACTAAAGATGTTTTAGTCACTTTTTAACAAAAACACTTGCTAATTATATAAATCTCCAATTATTTAGGCGTTATTTACTTTTTTTAATTTTATTAGGTATATATTTTAAATCAACTGAATATTGGAGTGCATTACCGAACAATAGGTACACAATTATTTAAATAATATTGTTTTAAAAGTGTTTGTTGAAAATCAAGAATAAAAACAAAAATTTTTTTTCAAACATTGAGAATTTTTATTCACACAATACTGCTTCATTGGTTCAAATACAAAAATTGAGAGAAATTTTTTAATAATTTTTTAAATAAACTTTATTTGTGTATGTAGTATATTATATCATAACATTTCATTATCATTTCATTATATTTTATACATTATTAGATTACTTCATTATATATAATACGTAGAGAAGTAGATCATTTTTTAAAATTTATCTCTATTATTTTAAATTTATTATCTAGCTTAAGGAAAAATATAGTATTCTATTGATTATAAGCCTATTATAAAAAAAAAACATGAATTTGTCTTATTTAATCATGTGAATTAATCATTAAAAAAATCTGTTTTTCTTTTGAAGTAACACCTCAATTTTATTTGCCATACTTCAAATGCTGATAATTTTGCTAGTCATTCTAAAATGCTTTTCTAACTATCTAGTTGATAACAATGATATCGACTATCTGTATTATTTATAAATATGTGAAGATAAAAAAATTAGACATTCTTTTTTTTCAAAATTACCTACTAATATTAATATAAGTTGTATAATACATTAGACTGAAAAGAAAAAAATTTATAAAAATTAAAGTAATTTTTACTGTAAATAGGATATACAATCCACGCTGCTTAATAAATTAAAAAAATTCAATTAGATAAATAAAATTAAGTGACTTAAATAAATACTCCTAAAAGTAAATTATTGAATATAGAGGAAATCATAAATATTATAAATATCAAAATATATAAATCATAGTCTAATTTTGAAAAAATTTTCTATATTTAAGATTCTTTCTATTTTCAAAGTTAAAAAAATATATTATAGTTATGTAAAAATTTATTGATTTTTTTAACTTTATTAAACCTCATCACCATTATCAATTAGAAATACTAATTGGTAAAAAAATTTGTTGTAACTTTGTAAAATTGTAATATACTGTTTTAAATGTGTTGTTTATTTACAATGCCACGAAGCAAAATTTTTTATGGATTTTCATACATTGTATATAAAATAAATCTGCCGATCCCGGATAATATTACTTAGATAGTTATTTTTATATTAACATTATAAGACAACTGAAGAGTCAGATTTTAAATCACAATTATGTAATACGGAAAATGTACTTTCTAAACTGTACAGTTTAAAATCTTTTATTTTTACTATTTACATTCTATTACTTTAAAGCTGAAAATTTATCTTGTAACTTAATTAAGTACCTCATTAATATTATTAATAAGACATTCATTTGAAAATCTATGCAAAACAAGAAATTTTTTTTATAATTACGATTCAAATTTGTTATTATTAATAACTGAAGGAGACATGTAAGTGCTCCATTAATGTTTTAATTTAAAAATATATATATTTTCTTACTTTTAATTTTACCACTCCGGAATTATCCTATTAACCTTTCATAATATTTACATTTTTATAATACTGGGATTTTTGGTCAATAATGCATTATTTACTTATACCGTTGATACATACACCAATGATGGTCAAATAATAAGAACATATCTTTCTAAAGAATAAAATTAAAAAATACATTAGGCATTGTAAAATATCATTAATGCAATAATGAAAGAATATTGCAATTTTTAATCAATCTAAATTGATACGAACTTACTATTTAATAACAGTGGGAAATTATCCAAATTACTTAAAGGTTGTTATAAAAAACACACCATTTTGTATAAAAGAAAATTAATTTTTTTTTTTAATTTTGCCCTTTCCATGTAGCTTTAAATCTATTTTATTTAACATTGTTAGATAAGATTATAACTGTATAGGTGAAATAATTTTTGAATATGTATGCATTAATGTTAATATTTTCATAAAATATAAATACATAAATCGTCTCAATATTATTACTCAGAATAAAAAATATAGTATTGAATGCATTTTTAAACAATAATAAAATTATGTTATGGCTGAATAATTAATACTTAGTTCTAATTCGTTTTCTTAATAATTAAAAAAATTATATATGAAGATCATGAATGAGATATTAGTTGTGTTAGATCTTGTTATTAATCACACTACTACAATTCTCATAATGTAGTTAGTAACGAGCATTCCCAGTTTATCACAATGACCAATCATACCCTCAAAGATATAATCATGCTTTTAATAATGGTAATACTACAATAAAATTCTTTATATTACAAGAAATTCTTCATACTTTATAGCTGTTTGACATCCATTCGTATAAATGTGTAAAAATTTAGCAATGTAAAAATAATATTTTAAAAATATTCAGCTTCTTTTAGGATGTATAATTTAATAATTGTTCTAAGATTTAAGTAAATAAAGCATATCAAATAATTGCAATTGCCAAAAAAAGAAAAATAATTTATCATCTCTGAAATTAAATTATTTTTATTTCGTATAGTAATGAATTAATGGTAATTTATTCAATAAAAATCATTAACTTTTCAACAAGTTATTCTTTTGAAAGTATCCATTCCATTCAAGGTGGTTTTAATAAGCCTGCATTTTCTGCCCGACATTCTTAGAATAGTTCATGTATATGTGACAGCATGATTTATAAATTAAGTAATTTATTCTTACAGTACTGTAAGTAATGAGCATCTGTAAGTAATGAGAGGTTAAATTTATGAATCGTAAAAGGTAACTTTTTGTCTAATAAGCATTGAATATTTTGTAATCGAGACAATATCTTACATTTGCCCCCTCTCTTAAAAAAAATAAGATAAACTACCTGATTACCGATTAATTTAAAAAGTATACGACTTCTCTGTTATGATGGAAGCATCAAAGAGGAAACGATTTTTTTTTTTTAACTTTTATTTCAAGTAGGCCAATACTTTTTGGTAGTTGATTCGACATAGAAAGTATTTATTTCATATCATAGATCGGTTAAACTTGTCGTTTGTATAATTATCAACTACACTTCTCCAAGATATTTAAGCCTACGACTTTAATGCCAGTCTCATAGTAAGCGTAATTCCAAATGGTGGGTGTAATATTTTCACAACAAAATTGCTGTAAATATTTCCTTCGATATTAAAAATAAGCTTTTCGAATTGTTAAAATTGTTCAAATTTACTGGCAACGTAGGCGTAATAATATAAAAATTAAAAGAACAGCCTTTAAATGCGACTATGAATGAAAATCTTGTCGAGGTCCAAAAAGAGTTTCTTCTTTTATTTACTTATTTATTTATTTTTTTTTTTTTTGAGATGGATTCTTAGTAACATTGTTCGGTTAACTTTATAATTTTCTTTTGAAAGAAATATTAAAAATGTAATGTTTAATCGGCGAGTCACGTCACTAACTAAAATGCCACTAAGGAGTTCAGATCCATAGCGCGCTGAGTCAGCGGAAAAATCATTGGATCGACAGAGGGAAAAGCCAAAAGGCCGGGGGCAGGCTCAAGAAAGCCTTGGATATATAGCTGAAAATAAAGCACGTGTGGGTCTCGAGTCGAGATTCGCGCTCGTTCTCACCGATTCTCACGGGGGCTCGCTAAAACAACGTGGGAATCCTTGGGAGGTTGGTACGGGCCGCAGGTGTCGGTACTTACGCTCGCCGAGAAACGATTAAGGGGAGCCGGGCGGGGAATGATGTGCCGCGCCTCAACGAGAGAGCAAAGGAGGACAGAAGCGTAGAAGCGGTGGGACTCACTCGGTTCCATGGCGTTCGGTCGCTGCTGCCTGCCGCAGGTCCCGCTCGCTCTTCGAGACCTCCTCCTCAAGATGCCCGTTCCGGCGTCCTAGATGCCCCGAGATCCGGGCCGCATCGTCCTGGCCTCTCCCGGGCCGACGCGCACTAGCTCTCCCGCACACGGTCCCGCTCGGAGATGGAACTTCGCTCGAGGCTCGGAGCAAGCGAGTCGCGCACCGGTTGCCGGAGGTTCCTGCCACTGCCGCAGACTAATCCTGTGCGCGGCCGCCGCGAGAAGATACGCGGCGGCCCCGAGTCGAGAGGCCCCGTACGGCCCAGCGATGGTGGGGCTCTCCGAGTGGCGGGATTGCGGGCTCGATCCGCGGGGCCGGGGGCTGGCGGGGGCGGGGGAGGACGGCAGCGCGACCGTGTGCGTCTGGTTTGGGCGGCGGCGGCGGGGGGGATACCCACCTTGGCCGGGCCGGTACTGTTTGGGATGTTGCGGGACGCGGTGAAAGAGGGACCACCAAGACTAGGCGCCTTTAACACTAGCCGTTTCGGCTTGCGCATGCCGGGCGGCGGCGGCGGCGGCGGCGGCGGCGGCGGCGGCGGCGGCGGCTTTCTAAACCTGAGCGAGCCCCCGACATCTCCTCGCGGTGTCTGCAGCGGAAGCTGATGCCGATACGCTCATTGACCAACTATGAGAATATGGCTCTCGGGCTAAACAAAAATCGAATTCTTGTTGCTCGAATAACTGTAGCGTAACGTCGGCACAATATTGTTCGATTCCTCTTCGTTATTTTTTATTTTCTCTCGTTCGCCTTCGTGTTTCCCCGTCTGCTGTTATAATCTCTGTGACTTTTGGAGCCACGTCACGATGCTAAGCATTTCGAGATTTATCGACAACTCGAATGTCCGCTGTTGTCTCAAACATTGACATTTTTATTTGAACGCATTGCTTGATAATCTGGAAAACAAAAGCAAAGGAAAATCCTACTCGTACTAACGACCAACTGAAACAATCCATGCGGGAGAAATACAATAGATAAAAATGTGAAAATTTCGATAAATGCCTATGTAGCATATTTAGAACAATTTTCATATTCGAAGGAGCAAGAAATTTTACGCTAGAGATGCTACTCTACACAAACTCTTATTTATTACAGAGAAAGCAGTTACTCTCACTTTACTTCGTGAATCAAATAGTAAATGTTTTTTATACTCGGCATTTGAAGAGTGGACGACAACAATCTTTAATCGATCATTATTGAACGTCCCCTTTCCATATTTTGTCTTACAGCACAATAATTAAGACGAGAGTGAGGTACACACATGTTTAATTTGTTTAATATATTACTTCTACGATCTTAAGTTTCTGTATAAAAAACTTCAATGACAATTTTGTATAATTTAGAATTAATCTATTATATACAATTTAAAACTATTTTGCAAATTAAAAAAAACAGCACCTCATAATATTACACCATACTAAGTAGATTAAAATTAAGGCCATTAAACTTCTCATTTGTATTATTATTATTAATTATACATGTACTAGAGTAAGTTCTTTTCGCATTATATATTTACATGCATAAATTATTAATAAATATATTGCATTTTTTGACATTGCAGCACTGAAATGGAATTTTCTAGAATTCTATCATACGTTTTTAAAAAAAAGTATGTAAATTGTACAGAGAATTATAAAATCCATAATTGTGCCATTTAATTAGGTAATACTAGTTGTCTATATTATTGTTGCGATAAACTACAGACTATTTCTATAACATTTTACAACGTGAAATTGCAAATAAAAATTGTTAGTAGGTCACTTCATGACGGAATTTTTCATCGCTAATCACATTGAATTGTATTAAATGATAGATAGTAATGAATAAGACTTGAAATTTCTAAAAAAAAAAAAAAAAAAAAAAAAATAAAAGAAAAATAAATAGAAGCGTATAACGTAAAATACAGCAAATATACCGCAACGAAAAAACTACCAGGTAGCATTAAATGAGCACTTATATCTATAGATCTTGAAATCTTGCAAACAATTGAGCACATAAGACTGCACACTGGTTATTTACGAGTAAACTTCAGATATAAAACAGCTGACGAATGAGGAGTTTATCGACACGTAAAATCCCGACGTGTATACTGAAAGATTTCCATTTTCTGTAAGCTATGACGAATAATAACATTCTATAAATGCGTGTATAAAGGAGAGATTGTAAAAAAAAAATGAAAGAGCCTGCGAGGAACGCAGCTATGTAGCATACACGAGTAAGACACGTTGAAAATGGAGGAGAAGAGAGTGCGAGAGAAATAGCGGGCGAATGTTTGTTTGTGTGCGCGCGCGTGAGTGTACGGAGAAGTGGGAGAGTAGGAGAATGTGCGCGCGAGTGAGAAAGAGAGAGATGGCCGTAGAGAGCGGCTCCGGATCGGACGATGAGTACCAGGACGTCGCGCCAAGTGAAATCAAATGCCTGCTGTTGTTAGGGCTTACGTAAGGACGCCCGGAATTCGCGTCGCCTTTGATTGCACATTAGTGCTCGGCTTCTCGCTCACGCTGCTTATCGGCAGGTGAAGGCAAATGCCGCTTTCTTACGTGGGTGTGTGGCTCGCATATTGAGGAGATTTTCGTGCGCTATAATTTCTCCATCGAGTCTCAACACTTTGTAGCAGGGTCAGTCGCTCCGCGCGGCTATTGTAAAATGTCCTTTTTGTATTTTTCAGCCGAGCAACGTCATGGGGCATTGAGTATCGTAAACGAGGAAGTGATGCAATGCCTTCCAGGACTTTTTCATTCGCATGCTTGTAATTAGCTTGCGAAAAACGGAACCGTATAGAAGGTAATAAATGCATAAAAAAATTAATTCATAGGTTGGTTCATTAAAGATTTTAATTTGTTTCATTAAGTAATGAGCCCAGTATAAGTTTTTTTCAAACATTTGATATTATTTTAACAATATTTCTTATATAATAAACCGAGCATAATTATTACGCTTAATAACTATAAAAATTTAATTATAAATCAAGGTCAGCATCATCAATGATGTTAATTATAGTGTCAAACCTTTTAGGTTACACATTTTCCTAATTATACACGAATATCCAAAAGCACATAATATATTATTACAAATTCTTTACTTAAAAATTGCATTTAAATTATATTTATTATTGATTAACAGTCTTTGGTACTCGAAAAAAAAATTGTCCGGTATACGATTTAGCCGGTGCAACAACATTGTTAATTAAGAAGGTCATATTTACTAATACCGCATAAATAAACGTATCTAGAATTACATTATTTTTTATTATAATTGCGTTTTTTTGTTATATAGTTTTAAAAATATTTTCAATTAATTTATATATATTTTCTAAAAATCGTTTCTAGAATAAGATTTCCTTTCTTTAATTTTATATTTAATGACAAATATTTAACGATCGCTACTACGAAAATATCCTTATTATTTTCCTTTTCAAAATGTCCAAATAATTATAAAAATATTATTACTGTAACTTCATTGGTGAAAGGTTTACTTATTAAAGAAAATATGGAATAATTTTCTATCACATAATTAACATTAACCGAGAATAAAAAAAAATTAATTCTCAAAATTTAAAGAAAAATCACAGTTTTGTTGATTATCTGAATATAGTGCTTCGTATACTAGATATATCTGTAAGAAACAAAATTTAATAAATAAGTATATACCCAGTACATATTTACAAAAATAAATAAATAAATAGGACACAATCGAATTTAATGTATTTAAATCCTATACCTGTTTTTTAGAATTATTGTTACATGAAATATATCTACTTGTCTATTTAACAATCAACTTTTTCCAAAAATTCTTTTTAAAGATTACATATTTACGAAAAACAAATATTCCTACAGATTTATTACTTGAAGCAGTCATACTTTAATAATAACATCTTTATCGAGTACTCGTAAAAATGTCTTTTCCATCATTGACCAAAACGTTTATTCGTGTTAAACTGGGCAAGCAAAGTCTTTATTTTTAAAGATCAAAGAAAAGGCTGAGAAAAAGTGTGTGTGAGAGAGAGAAAGAGAGAGAAAGAAGATGAGAGTCCGTCACTTTCGCAGTTAACTTGTTCACGGCTGTCAACCGAGTAAGTCAGCGTGTCGGTATTCACACTGTCACCTTGCTTCTCTTTCCTGGCGATAATGAAATCGTGCAGGTTTCTAGATCTTACAAATGATTATAACGCAAAAATACGTACTTCATTGCAGATAAAACTGATTCGGTCGAAGCAATCAGTTTTTGATTGTTGAAATTTTAATCTACCGTTTGATAACATTCGTTTTGTAATTATAATTATATTCTACTTTACGTCTGGAATGACTTGTTTTATTTTTAATCTTAAAAGCTTAACGATTATTAAAGTAGAAAACAACATGATTTCATGCATACAAAATAATAATATTTAATGGGCATACGTCGTTCAGAAATCATACGAAACATTTCGTTTACGTTGAAATCAATGTATTGTAAATATTGCGATGAAAAGTATGAACAGTATTAAATTAAAATAAATAGATTCACTTTCGATTAGAAAATATCAAATACTTTATACTTATTTATTACATAATTTCACAGGAATAGAGTATTGTTTGTGATAAAATGTAGTTTCAAGTACAGTATAGCAAATACGATTATAAGTTTTTCTAGTAATTTTATAAAAATATTACGCTACTTTTTAACAATTCAGAACAATTAGCAAAGCATTTGTGTTCATTGAATAAACAGTTTAATCTACAAATGCATCAGAAATCAGATATAATAATGAGATTATTGAAAAAAATAGAATACGTGTTTTATGGATCTTTCCACAATTAGTTATAAATTGGATAATCTTTCAGTATCATTAGATATGTACATTTTATGAAAGTTACATATTATAATAATATATACCCATAAAATAGTATTTTAATATTTAATTTGAAGCACATTTCATAATAATAAATAATAATAGTAATATTATTAAATAAACAGCAATAATAATAATCTTAATCAGCAATTGTGATGGTGTAAAGAATAATGATCAATCATTGAGCACCTGGAGCAAAATTTGATTTATATACTTTCAAGATCAATTGATTGTATAATTTTATTTTGTTCGAAATTATGTCAAGGCTTGTCGTCGATGTATATGTTAGCAAATGTATAATTTAAAGAGCGAAGCAATAAAGGTTCATTGAATCGAAGATCCACTGCAGAAAACGTAAATAGAATTCTTACAAAACAGTTGCTTTTTGGTTTTTAATCACTCTTACTACAAATCAGCAATATTATTGATGAATTAGAACTTTCATCCGAAGGCCGAAACGAACAAGTCTTATGATGATTTAAAATACGAAAAAGGGCAATTTTAGACTTTCTTTAGAAATACATTATATAATACGTAACGCCGATGAACATTTTAGACGCCTTCGTAAATTCCTTGAACAATTCATGCCTAAAGAATTGTCCCCATTCAGCGAACCAATTCGCAAGTCGTCTGCGTCCAATTATTTTAATCAACAAATATTTACATGCACTAGCCAAGAATAAAAAGCATCGACTGTAGTCGTCGCTTTTCAGAAGTTGAGTGATTCAATGCTCGTGAGATTTTAATAGAGGCGGCGGGAAAGGCAAATGCACGAGTGAGCTTGATGAGAGGAACGGGCGAGAGTGAGACATCGAGAGTGAGCGGTAGAAAAAGAGTGAGAAAAAGAAGGGGTTCGGGTGGGGGGGGGGACAGAGTTGTACAGGTGCCAAGGTAAAAGCCGAGAGTAAAACATGATATTCCAAGGTGAGACGGCAATCAGCACTTGGCATTTTATTTAGATGAAATTT
The DNA here is from genome assembly GCA_018907135.1 of Kradibia gibbosae. Classification (NCBI taxonomy): domain Eukaryota; kingdom Metazoa; phylum Arthropoda; class Insecta; order Hymenoptera; family Agaonidae; genus Kradibia; species Kradibia gibbosae. Next base: position 18,084,713 of record JACCHX010000001.1, read on the forward strand.
TACGGAATTGTCGCGAGCTAACAGAAGCGCTAGTTCCGCAAGGAGACATCGCACTAGAAAATGCTACGCTCTATTCGAGATATATCGCGACTTGGGCATTTTCCTCTGAATCGTCGGGACAGATGTCTTTAGCTCTCTTTGAGCCCCGCCGCCGTCGCCGGCCGGGCCATCCTCTCATCGGGACTATCCTTCTCTCGACTTCTCCCTCGAACAATAAGGAGCAGCTTTATTGCTGCAGGGCTCTCCACTCCATCCGAGGGTGTTCGGACTCTGGCCACCTCGATGATAATCGCAATTATTTCACTGTTTTAATGAGCAATTAGATCCGAGCTTTGCGTACGAAAAACGAGAAGTGAAGAAGAAAAGAGTCGAAATAAGAGCCCGCTCTCTCTTAACCTGAAAAGGTGAAGGATCACTTCATCGCGGGTTGGCCCACATTCTTCAACGTCCGTACAATGATGCATCCACTCTGTTAAATAGTGCGAAGGTGTGCACGCGAATGAAAAACGAAAATCCAAAGGACGCCAAGCTCCGCGGCACTCGCCCGTGCTCGCACCGCAGCAGCTCCCCATTAGAGCCAAACGAGGCAGAGAGACCTTTCTCCGACGACCGGAGTCTTCTACACGTATGATCCGAAAATGGCGAGGGACTAGCCGCGGTTCTGGGAAAGGGGAGGGAGGGCTGCCGATAGCCAAGGAAGCTCTGCTAATGCATTATCGAAAAACAAGGCAGATGACTAGTCTAGAAAATAATACCGGATAATTAAGCCCGCGATTTGGACTCGTGACATAATTTTTCTCCTCTTCCCTTTCCTCTAATGCCTTTTTTTGTAAAGAGCACAAACGGTGCCAGATGCACGACATTACACATTGTAAACTCAGGCTTCTCGAGAAAGGCCCTCGTCTCGTTTTGCTCTAATGGAAAACAGTCGAACGCACTAGAGAGTCAGAGTTGAACGTCGATGGACAGACGGTAATGGCATCAGCCACTTGAAGAGCAAAGCAGACGAGGATACAGCCATAATGGGAATAATTGTCAAATCTGTATTATATTTGCTGGACAATTTCCTTTTGAGATTTTTATGGATCATCGTTATCTGAAATATATTTACTCGTGTATCTTTGACCTTGTTTTGTTTTTTATGCTCATTTTACAGTCTTATGATGAATCCAAATTTTAAATGGAGCATTTCAAAACCTAAAAGAATATTTATTCATTTATTTATACGGATGAATAATTAGAACGAATTATGTATTCTCTTTTTTTGTGTAACTAAAATAAGTAGGCGAAGATATGATAAAAGTCTGATTTAATTACGGTAGTCCTTCATTTGCTCTAAGAAATACTCTAATATCTATGACTGAGTAAGGTTTAAGTAAATAAACTATTGTTAAAAAAAAGAATTTATCAATTTTATTTTATAAATAAATATACAAATGATAAAAGCTCTAAAAAATTTATAGTCATAATACTTGCCGTTTTATATTGATCAATCCTCTCATTTTAAATTATGTATTATAATAAAATATTTATTTTTACGCCTGCACGACGAAAAATCAAGTAACGATCATAAAAAATGTATTTCTTGTCCTTTCCATTGTGAAAACTAAAATGAATGATTTCGATAAATACAGATACAAGCAATTAATTATTAAAATTCATTTTATGAATTCAAATTCATTAAAATTATATTTATTGTAAATTAAACTATACTGATAAATACGCGATAAAGTAACAATAATGGTTATATAAAATTGCAAGTAAAAAAAATTTTCAAATATTGAAGAAACCATTTTAAAAAAATGTAATTCTAATTCTTCTACACAAATGAACATGCGCATACACTTATAAATGGCTTAAGCTCTAAGCTATTTGGTTATACACTACATTTTATAAGTCAGAGTTAAAAAGAAAAGTTAATATGTGTAAGTGAAGAAATCATAAATTATGTAAATTATTATTGTCCTATTTTAAATGCGAAAATAAATCTGTAAATTGTAAAACTCTTATACGTTATTTTAAAAAAAGATTATCTAATTTCTCATTTGTTGTTGTTTTTTTTTTTTTTTTTTTTTTATTGTATTCCATCTGCACTTAGTATTTGATAGAAATTGAATTGAGTCGTCTCGTTGATAAGTATTTCTTACTACTTCTGTTTAATGAACAAAGCTTGAACTTGTAACGCTGACTTAGGCAACGTAATTTATCGGAATTTATTTTTTCCCTCGGCTAAATACTTGGCTCCCTTACCCTAAACGTGGCCGATGCATTTACTTATTCCCGGCCGGCTTCTAGTAGCCTTAATTATTTCATACAGCGTATTCGTAATGCTGCAGCACCATCTGAATTTTTCATCCCTCGGTATATAGCCAGTGCTGAATAATTAAGGACGACCATCGATATTGACGTACCGCTCCAAGGCTGACTGACCCGTCTCACGAAATAAAAGTACTCGATTGTGGAATTCGTAGGCCGTGGGCGAAGTCGTAACTAACTGTCCCTCGGTACTCGCATTAGGATGTGTGGCATGTCGATGCCGCGGTGGGGAAGACGCAATGTAATACCGTTGCGCGTACCCGCGGCTCGCTTTGCGCCACAGCCACGCATTTATTTATTATTCCTGTCCGATGCTGAACTCGCTTACCTTCTCTTTCTCGTGGGCTTTATTACGCGGCCTTACGGGAACGTTCACGAGTACGGGGCAAGAGACTCACAGCACTGCCTTCCCATCGCTCGATTGTGACGTAATCGGTGTCGCTTGATTATATCCTTTCTTCTTCTTCTTCTTCTTCTTTAATAACAATGAGTATCAAAAAAAAAAAATAAAAAAAAATATTTAATTAATTTTACCAATTGTTAGAATACGAGTATCGATGCAAATTGTTGCGAGTTAAGTAGCCAGGGATAGAAAATAAAATTCGGCGCAATAGTCATTATTTCTGTATTTTAAATTACTTACGTTGATTTTATCTACTGTTGGGCTTTAGAAGCTTAATAAGTGGGAATTTTCAATTTGGTTTACAATGAGTTTACATAGGCATATCTAAATTTAATTTTTAACGAATAAGTATTGTTTTTGACGCCAGTGGGAATTTTGACCTATATTTTGAAAATATGTTCCTTCCTACTAAACGAAAAAGCAAGTATATAATCTTTCATTGTATACAAAAGACAATAACAAGGTGAAGTTAATCCTATAATACTAGTTGTTAAACTATGTCATATACAATACTATGAATCTGAAGTCCCTTTTAATTTGATTAAAATATCATCGGCTGGAAAATTCAAGGATAACAATGCAACTCGAGTTTATTGTCCTACTGGGATTTTCACAACGCAAATAAGTGCGTAAAAAACAAAATAATTAAATAATAGTATGTGGCTTTTATTGCATTTTATAAACTATAATTTAATTTATTCTTTAAAATAAAATTCAAATAATCAAAATCAATTGGCTATTTATCAGTGATATCCTTGCAACAGTATATAGTTTAATATTATCGATCAATATTTCCATTTCATAATTAAATTATTTTAAAAAATTTTTAATTACTGACTTGTGCTGATATTTATTTACAAACAATTACCCTCTAATAAGTTAGAATTTTATATAATTTTTCAGTGATATTTTAAAAATGTTTACTATAGTTAAGAAAAATTACTGAAAATTTTTTTTCTAAGTCTCTTTACCATATATTGTAAATATTTTTGCTGGATACTTTATGTCAATAATAATTAAGAAAATAAATAATATCTATGTAATTCTAAATCGTTTCTTTTTGTATTGTAATTATTAACATTTTTATAGATATTAAGGATAAAAATCTAATGTGCATGAACTTAAGAAATATAACTAATGCAATTTTTTGTTTACAGCAAAAACTATTTTCAAGGTTTCGTTATATTAGAGCTGTCAATACTAGGCTCAATTTATTTAGAAATAAATTCTAACGTTTCAATATATATATATATATATATATATATAAGTAAATTAAAAATTAATTTATAACATTTATTTACTACACTAAAAAAATTAAGATTGTATAAATCTAAGATTACGTTTGCAACTTTTTAAAATTTTTTTTATAATTATTGCTATTGTTATTGATTATTCGTTATTTACTTTTTGTTTATTTATTCCAAACTATTACTGTTTGCTTTTTATATCAAATTTTTTACAAACCTTATTAATTTAAATCAATGCTATCAAAAATATGAGAATTGCTAATAGCAGGATATTGAAATTAACTTTGTACTATCAGCATTCGACGTGCATTTATTCTATGAATCCTCTATCCTCAAAACATTCAATATTTTAAAAAATATTTGTATTTTTGTAAAAATCATCTGTTGATAGAACAGTTAAAAGTGTAATAGAAATACATAGTTTGAAAGGAATCTTTTATAGAAACAAAATACATCATTTAGAGAATGTTATTGTTCGAAATGTACAAATGTAATACATTAACAATATCTACAGTAATATTATATTCAAGATTAATTTTTAAAATTTATGAAATTAGCCATTGTAAAAAATGATTCAAATTTTTTGCTTAATTCTATTTTCCGAAATATTGAAAAAAAATCAAAATCATCATTTTTCAAAAAATTTCTAGTGTACCATTTGTCAAGATTAAATTTATAGATATTACATTAATCTGCCTAATATAAGACCTCTTTTCAAAATTTAATAAATGTCATTTGAAATGATGTACGTAAAATTACATCTATTAATCAATTAATTTCCGATGGAATCAATTATTACAAATATTTAAATATTATAATAGAACACATTAAATCAAATATTTATAAGCTTTTTTATTACCATTTCATTCGTGATAAATAATAATTCGTTATAAATAATAATTTGATAAATCCTTTACCAAAAAAATATTTTTTATAAAGCGCTAACCTATTATTATAGAATCAGTTATACCATCCTTTTAATCATTTACACCCGTTTAATGTGCATTAGAAAAAAATTTCTTTTTATACAATGTTCGTAAGTTTTAATATAAAAATTATAACATATTTAAATATACTATCCCACGGAGTTTGATTAATTAAGTAAGGATTTAATTTTCTAAATAAAATAAAGAATCAATTTAACCAATAAATGTCATGTGATCTTTTAATATCAGTATTATTATTTACAATTGATATATAACATTCAAAAATACCCATACATACACGTTATGTGTAAATACATATAATCGTATATTTAATTTAATTTTTATTATCAAATTATTGACGTTAACTGTTTGATGTCAAATTATGAAATATTAAAAAGTTCCTCAATGCAATTTTGCAGGATTATCAAATTAAAACACAAGTTCAGTATATTCTCATATTTGTATTTATGTGCAGATATTTATAATATATATACACATATATTCTAATGATAATACAAAATATTGGAATTTTTTCTTGAAGCATCTAACTTACTATAGTAATATTTGTACCACTCATAATGTAAATAACTTTATAACTATAATAATTTAATTTCAAAATTCAAGCTATTATGATAACTCTTACACTGTAATTATGAAAAACAATAGAAAGTTCCCATAACGTTTAAGCTCGAAATCTATACTAAGAAACATTCTACTCGACCTGAAACGAAATTACCATTGTTACATGAATTATCATAATAAAAAAGAAGAGGGCTCAACAGCTTTTTCAATGTTTCAATTGCTAATAGCTCGTAGTAAAAGAATTCTCGATTCATAAAGTACCTGCAAAACTCAAGAAACCTTACACGTGCTCGTTAAAATAACTATACATGGGGGTAAAAATGGTCAAATAATAAATGAGAACCAGGGGGCCGTTGCTCGTTCGATGCCCGGGGCAGGAAACGAGAAAAAAACGATTCGTCAGTGCCTGGGAATTTAGCCGACCCGCGGAAAGAAAATCAAACGCTTACTCACGCGGTGGGCAATCGGGCATTGCTCAGACCCCCCGAGGAACCGGGGCGTCCTCTGTCCACCCTGGCAATCCGTCCAGCCTAGAGGGGGACCAGCCGCGAGCTTCTCCTTCGATCCGATCGATGTAAAGCGAATCGGTGGCGGGCCTTCCTCGCGTCGCTATGGCGATGAGTTCGACAACCGCGCGACGCACTCGACTCCCGGGGATTTCCTACCCTGGCCCGAGGCCCGAGCCTGCACGGAATATCGTCTATTCCCTTGACCCCCCCCCCAGCCGCTGCGGAAGTGGCCGGGCGGGAAAGGCGCGGCAGGCGAGGAAGACTATAGTGCCAGGAGCGCATTGTGTATCGGCGATCTAGCCGCACTCGTTAATAATAACGCAAGGCGAGATTTTAAAGGGAACGCATGTTAACAATGGAATCGAGAAGTGTACCGCGGCTATAATGCGCAAGCCTATAAAGTAACGACTGCTATTTTGGCTTAGAACTGGTGCATGGAAATTGTGCTCGTGCTACTTCCACGTAGGCTGCATTGATAGAGGCACCTTTGTTGCAACCTTAATTTGCACTTATTGATTTTTTTAGATTATTTATCTTCCCCAGATATATGCATATATATATATATATATTAATATGTGTGCACTTTGTAATTACGATTAATATACGCTAGGGCTATGCGATTGTTCTCCCGTTGTCTTATGAACTTTCACTTTCGTACAAATGAATGCACAGAAAATTATATATTCTAGCTATTTACCCGTATATTTACAGTCAACTTAAATAGTACGTCGCTCGATTGGCGTAAGCTATAATCATATAAATATTCACATGCGTAATTTGATTACAAAAACTCAATGTATCTCAATAAGATAAATATGTAAATTACTCCATTAATGTCGATTGTTCATTTTGTTTAAGAAAGACTTCAAAAACTGTACATCTAGCCGACTCTTTATTATTCGTATGTCAACAAAAATTTATCCTGTATGAAATTAATATGTATTTTAAAACCGATTAGGTAATATTTATCTAATTGTCAAAAAAAAACATCTATAACGAATAATAGATAACTTTCTGTTTATGTATCCACAATTTACTATCTACAGTAATTTTAGGATTGTTAATTTCATTCAATAATATTAGGAAAATATGCACGCATAATATTTTAGAATGAAATCAATGCTATTAATAATAACAAATTTATGAAATATTAAAACTGCAGGTATTAAATTAGGCTTTAAAAAAACATCTATTATATTTATCGTATGGATTAAATATTATTTATCATTTTGATTGAATTGATAGGAAAATAAAAATTTATGAAACGCTTACACAAGTAATTGAATTTAATCAATAAATGGATTCAATTTCACATTTGTTACTATTAATCATAGAATACAAAACACTGTTCAGTTTTACATAGTAAAATTAAAAACTGTTCTTCAATTTATTAAAATTCATAAAATATTTTCAATTTTTTATGTTAAAAATTTATTTGTAACATTTTAATTTACAAAACTAAATTTACAAGTAATATCAACAATTAATTATTGAAAAAGATTTAATATGTATAGTAAAATTTTCAAACATTGATTGAATGCATCAGAAAATTATATCCAATAGTAATTTGTCTCACATTTCTTATATATAAATTTTACATCTGTATATAATTGAAAGTTGAGTGATATTGAATTAATTCTACAATCCAAATAGTATTATACGTATTTCAAAATTAAAATGATGAGGCAATGCAAAGTACACTAAGGATTAATAAAATATTCCCATGAAATACCAAAAACTTTAATTCAAATAAAATTACGTAATTTGATTATTGTTAAATTAAACTTATCCAACTTTCATTAAAAATATACGACAAATACTATTTATATGTATACTGTTTTTACTTAATTTACCACATTCGTAATTATTACTTTTATTTTTAGTATTTTATTGCAATATAATTTTTAATAATTTTTACATTCACTCATTTATTTAATGTACGGTATGAACAAAAACAATTGATTATTATAAAAAGAAAGCTTGATTTGTATATTACATATATTTGTGTTTATATTTCATAGAAATCAGAGCTTAATTAGCCAAAGCACCATCTTAGAAAAATTATATTAATTATTGGTTTATATTATTGATTAATCCAAACAAAAGTTCCTAAACTTTTGATGAATCATATTATAATTAAATATAAATGCATCAAATACTTCTAGATATTTTAAACAATTTCAGTTGTTTTGTAAATATAAAAAAATAATAATGATTATATATTTATAGAAAATATTGTGTATTTGATTTATAGAAATGGAAAATAATATAAATTATAAAATGTAAACACATCAATAATTACAGAAATTTATAAATTTATTGATCAATTTCGTGAATTATTATTATTTGTATAAAATAGTAAAATATTCAGAAATATATCTATTCAAAATAACAATTTGATTTCATAATTTTAGTTAAACCATAGTCTTGTTTTACGCATCCAAGTTTAAATTTCAAAACCTTATGATTAGTGATTATTATGAATATTTTTATAAATATATGTTATATTGTATACAATTTAAAATTATGCGTGGATATAAATAATATTAAGAAAAAAAATTAAATATATCTGTAACTAATGTTCTCATTTACTGTCTGTACAGAAGTATCAAATAAACGAATGTACAATTAAGCCCAAGTTTCACGAAAGATTAAATATAGGAATGATACAATTATTAAGTATAAAACAAGATTAATAATCATGTTATATAATAAAAAAAAATTTGTTTCGGAATAAGGCTAATAAATATTTAAAATTTTGAATGGAGCGATAGACATTGTATTAAAGTTAATAATGCTGTTTGTGATTGTTTTATTAATAAAATTATATATATATATATGTATATATATATACATTTAAATTATGAATTTAAATTTATAAATATCATTCAAAAGCACAAAGTTTTCATTAAATAGAGTAAATCAATTTTTATTGAAGTAATTACGAACCTACTATTTTCAAGTGCAATTAAAACATTAAAAGGATTATTTTATATTTTAATAAAATTATTGTTACCACTTGTGAAATTCTACATGAGCTTGTGCGTTTCATTGAAACACGTGCTTGTTTTTTGAAACAACTGCAATACATATAAAGTACTGTCTTTAGATTGAATATTATAATATGTTTTACAAAACATCAAAAAGCCTATTGATTATAAATGTACTCGAATCGAGTTTTGAAATACGCTTAATAAACAACATAATAATTTAAAATCAAGCATTTACATTCGTCAATAACAGTCTATAGATAGTAGGCGATTGAGCAAATGAGGCAGCATCGATATACTTGTAATATCGTTGCCACATCAGTACAGGTATGTCCGTTAAATTTAAAGTTAGTTTTTAAATTGTGTAGCACCTGTGCTAGTTTGTAATAGTTTGTGGGGAATGGCCATCCGAATTCCATCACTCAGCAACATCCAGTTAAATTCTATCTCGAGCTCTCCGTCACGCTTCACCTCAACCTGAATCTCCTTGAATGCGGTATCGGCCTTGCACCACCTGACATTTTTCAAAACCACATCCCCAATCCCGCGGTATGATGGATCTGGCTGATTACAATCGCAAGGTTACGGTAGGAAAAAATTCGATCTATGCACCGCAAACCACGATTTTAAAGGCTACAGTCTACTGATCTGAGTAAATTAGACATCGCCTACACTGTCATTCCCCCATCCGATTAACATTTGCTATTTATCCAATTTTTTCGCGTTTTTCGACAAAAGCTTCACTGGCCGATACCAAAGTATTGCCTATCTTATGATTGTTCGTTATTTATTTGTTAATTGAAAAATTCTACAATAAATAATTATATCATGTGCAGGCTTTCAAAAATAAAACGAAAAAGTTTTACATTCGTTACAATAAATCATAAAAATTTTTTTTTAGTCTACCTAATCTGCCAAAACTGACAGCAACGTATAATGTCTAAATTTGAAATTAAAATATACACGTATTAAAATAAAATGAATTTTAATAAGATGTGTTTATTTTTTTAATTTTATCAAAACTTATAAGTTGATATTTTTTTTATTTAAAGACGTTAGCAAATAAAAAATATTTATATAATATTATGCTATGGTAATTGAATCATAATTTTTATATCTATTTTAAAAATATTGATGAACGGATAATATACCTTACGCTATTTTAAAAAGCAAGCAATTGTTTTATAAATAACGGGGTGATGTTTAATCTATAATTATTTTTATGTTTTTCTTCTTATGAATATTTTATGGTCAAAATTTTTGCATAATTTTTTATTATTTACAGAATAATGTATCTATATATTATGTATGCATATATTTGTTAATTTAATAATATTCATTATGCAAGTACCCAATTTATAAAATCATGTAAGATTTAACGAGTATTGAAATTAGTATCTGTAGAATGTAAAAAGGTATTTTCATAATGCTCATTTCTGAAGGTATCCATTAATGTAGTTAAAATTTTAATTTCTTACGAATAATGATTAATAGTAAATAACGAATAGTAAAGTAAAATACACGTTTATAAGTAGAAGTCGATAAGGATGGCTATATTGTAAATGGGTTAATAATGAACATATGATTAAAACATTACCTTACGCAATAAAACCATCAAGATTACAATAATCAACATAATTTATTGACGAAAACTGCTAAATCTACGTTTATTCGAGAAAACTCCCAATGTTCGGACAAACAACAAATTTTTTTCAAACTAAAATTTTCAATTTATTTTTATCGAGTAGTTGATCGGTAAATTGAATGCTCGATTCCTATTTCAAACAGCCGAACAACGTGTACGCATATGTAAATCAGCTTCAGAGTACCATTATCCTCCTCCCTGACTCTCTCCTCCCTCCAGCCGATTCTCGACCGTCTCTGACAGTCGCTAATATCAGCAATGCATAGGTGGAAATTTATATAACGAAGCTGCATAGCGCACCGCAATAAATCCCCTCCATTAAATCAACACTTTAAAGTCGCATACCAGTTTTCTCGCTCAGCCCACAGCTCGCTTCACCTCCTGGTGTTCGTCCTCGACCACGAGAACGCACTTGCCGGGCGCCGGCGGCAAATCGGCTTCAATTTAAAAACTCGCTTGCGCTCTCTTCCCTCCCTCTCTCTCTCTCTCTCTCTCTCTCTCTATATATATATATATATATATATGTATCTTTCTTTCAACACACACGGCACAGTTCACACGCGACTGGCGCTCGTTCGCGCGAGATCGACTAAAGTCGAGTGCCGACCGGCTACGGGTACGACGAAGACGACGACGACATCGACTACATGGATTGAGGTCGATGCCACGCAGCGCCGCAGCCACGCCGAATCGATCGCCCGCGTTGAACTCACGCTCACTACGTACCAGTTGCTGAATGACAGACGGAGACGATTCTTAATGCTGCCTCCTGACGGTTAGGATGAATCGGAGGTATTGCCTCGAGCATTGATGGCTCCTCACTGAATAGCTCGCCAAATCTAGCCACTCGGCGTTAATTTGCTAAACCGGAAAAAATACTTTTAACTTTGCCTTAATAATAACCTCAACAACAACAACAACAACAACAATAAAAATAACAATAGCAATAACAACAACAACAATAATAATAATAATATGGCGAACAGGAAGTGTTTTTTACTCGCTGACACACTTCCTGATTGTTGATGCTTTCTTTTCTTTTTTCCTTCGTCGTCTTGTTGATTTTTTTTACTTTTTTTTCCTTTTTTGGTTTTGCAAAATTTATGAGCTTTCACTGTGCGTAAGTTTAATATCCATTTTACCGCTATTTGCGTATAAGTAAAATTCGTAGTTTTGCACAAACTTTGAATGCGATACGACTGACCTCATAATTTATAATAAAAGCTTAATATCATAATCATAGAAACAAGTGTTTTAAAACAAAAATTTCTTGTACGCCGATTTATATATTACGTTACATTGGATTGTCGATATTCAAAATGACATACTTTACTTTAAAATTCTTAAATATTAAAAATCAATAAAATCTATATATACTTTATCATTAAAAATATGGTATCGAAGTTAATTATATAATTGAATTCTTCTTCAGCTACCCGAAAAAAGGGAAGTTTTTTTCAATTTTGTTTAAACATTTTTTTAATATTACATTATGTTTCAGTAATTAATACAGTGTATTTCAAAAATCTTGATGCAAAATTCTAATGTATAATGAAGTATTTTTGTTTACAAAAATTAAGTTTGGCTAAATGTTTTAAATATAAATAATTTTATCAATGCAACTCATTAAATATTATAATAATACTTCTAATATTGTTCATTATATTTATTTGTGTTTTTTTAACATTTTAGTTATTTATAGTACGAGTACAACGTAAAACATTAAATACTACTCTTTATATACTCCATAAGGAAAAAGGAAGCAGGATCACTCTTTGGAATAAAATGTGAAGGAAACTCTTACTTCATAATTCAGAAAACTTTTGATTCACCTGAGAATATTTACAATTTCATGGCTTCATAAATACGAACCCGATAGTAGTATTTACACGTAAAGATCGTGTAAATCCTTACGTAAACAAAGTTTTCGGATTTATTATTGTTAATTCTAGTAGCCACCGTAGGATGTCGTTCGAATCAGTGCAGTTTTAGTACCGAGTAGTAAAAAGCAAAGCTCTTATGATAATAAACTGACCCTAGGGTAAATAACTTCTTTAATTTTAAATATTCATTTATGACTTTTTAATTATTAGAAACTTGGCAGTTATAAATTAAAAACAAGATGACAAAAAGATTTTTTTGTACATTTAATAATTACGTTGATAAACGATATCTTTAAAATTTATATTATATAATAAAAATGTTATTTATAATATAATCTTTTTCATTTTTTGCTCAAACCTTATTGGATTGAATGAAAATAAATAAAGTTAATAATCAATATAAATTATGTCATAAGAATTTTAAAAATAAATAAAGTTAATAATCAATATAAATTATGTCATAAGAATTTTGAATTCTTTTTCTATGATCATGACTGACAAGATATTCAATGAACGCATATATCCACTAACTTCAGAACTTTTTTAAAAATTGTGTATGATTAAAAATACGAGCGTCTATTAAAAATATGAATGTATATACTATATTAAGAAAAGCTAATAATAAGTTTTTTCATATAAGGTAGTATTTAACGTATATTTTATTATTAATCTGATTTCATCTCACTATTTATTTTTTATTGATTCTTGAAAAAAATATTTCATTAATATTGTACAATTTTCAAGCAAATAAACTTTAACAAAATAATAAATTTATACTAAATAAAGTAAATACTAGGTCTATATTTTGAAAATTATTATTACTTGAGTTTTTTATATGCTTCACCTACAACATGAAAAACGAAATATTTATATACATTTGCAATAGTCGTTATAGTTGTCTTTAATAAAAGTATAAACTTTAAGTAAAAAAAGTTAAATCATAAAAAAAAATTTTTAAAAGTTTTTAAAAAATTAAAGAAAAGTCATGTTTAGAGTAGCTAAAAACCGAATACAATGGATTTCTTGTAAATACGATAAACTTTACAATTATAAAGCATTTACACTAAGACATATTTTGACTCTTTAATTAATAATCAAATGTTTTTATCATATTAGATATTAATAAATAATATTAACTACTAACAAAATTATTTTGGGTTACTCAAGAATGTATTTAAAAATTAAAGAATAAAATTGAAAAAATACAATGATGAAAACATTTTAACGACCATTACAGAAAAAAGTGTAAGTATTTTAATTCATATATGTATAAATTTTTTAAATTTATAAAAAAAATCCTTTTTCTAGATAATTTCTATGCTAAACACTACTTTTATAAATAAATCAATACACTTAGGGTCATTAAAAGTTATTATTACACTGAACCTTATATTTGTAATCTTCGCAAAATATGTAAAAAAAGTAAAGCATGCGCAGGTAGTAAAAGTCGAAGAAGCGCATGTGCGAAAATGCAACCATGATCAAAACTGCATGGGGGCGCGTGGCTAAAGACTAATTAACAATACGACACAGCCACGTTCAGTATCTCCTGTACGAAAGAAACAATTTAAAACAGTGAATGTAGTGCTTATCAAATAATCTAAATCGTTGATTATATAATTTACCATATTGTGAAAATTTTAATACATCATTTGAATACATTATGTCATTTTTCGCTTGTTGCTTTCGAAGGGTGAGCGAGCTAATATCATTTCAATCTATCTTTTTAGTCTCCAGCAAAACCCATATTTTGATTCACAATTTTTTAATAAGCATGATAGATAATTATAAAAACTTGTAAAAAAAATTAATTAGTTTCTAATGATTTGGCAATAATTGATTAAGTTCATTTTTAAAATACAACAATAAAAACAATTTATTCCTAAAAAAAACAAATCATTATAATTTTAAATAATTTATCTTAATCTTATGATGTACAATCTACGCCTTAAATTTGTTTAAATATAAATACAAATATTGAAAAATAAATATTATTTTAATGTGATTTATCAGTAGATTTCTATTAATTTATTTAAGCTCAAAAAAATGTAATTGTCCAAATTAAAAATGTTACATCCATAGGGTTCAAAAAACATAAATTCATTTAAATAGCATAAATAACAAAATTTGTTTGTTGTATTATATTTTATTGTTTAATATGCGTATATTCCGAGGAATGTACATTCAAAAATATTAGACAATAGCAACTTTCGTAAAAATTATTTTTAATATAAATTAACATAAACTTTGTCAAAACTTGACTGACATATATGAATGAAAAATATTTAAAAAAATAAAAACTATTTCATAATTTTTCGAGCCTTATCTAATATTAAATTTTTAAATAAAGCACACTTGATTACGAATCCTCGTTTTATTATATTTTTTTGTAAAGAATATAAATTCTGTCAACAATTTATTGTATTTTCTCATAAATACATTCTTTTGACTAAAAAAATACAACAATAATCTTCTTTTTTGTTATTTTTTGCATATATTGCCAAGAGTTAAATTGAAATATAAAGAAAGAAAATGCTTTCATTTGTATGTATTTATGAGTTTTTTTTTGGCCAATAATTTTAAATTAAACATATTTGAAAAATCATATATATATATATTATTTTACTGTACACATTTTTATTTTTTTTTTACAATATATTTTAAATTTTCTATTTTTAATTTTTTACTGTAGCTTTTATTTCTCTGATTAAATTTATTATTTTATTAAGAATAAATCAATAATTGAAAATGTTTTCATTATTTTCTTTATAAAATGAAAAATAATCAATTGTCACCTTATAAAAACATTTAAATCAATTAAAAACACAAAATCACTAAACACATGTTTCCGTAACTTATTTAAAAAAATTTATTAAAATGAAAAGCTTAAGCTTGTAAACTAAATGTTCATTCTCCAAACTCGAAAATATTATAATAGATGGATTTACAATGCCAAAATTGTCTTACATACACCACGGCATTAGGCATCTATCTGCAAAATAGTAAAATTACTTAAAAGTTTAATTCCTGCACTTTTTTTGCATGTATGCCCGCGCACGCATATTTATATACAAGCAGATACATCCAATAAAATACTTTGTACGTGTTTGTGTTGTTGCGGGGCTGGCCAAGAGACGAACTGTGGCAATTTTTCTCTCTCGTTAGGGTGAATGGATAAATTTTCCGCTACTTAGCGGATTTCACGTAGCAGCATCAAAGGAAACGTCGGCCTTGCTATGATGGTAGCTTGTGTTATTAATAGAGTAAGAGAAAGATAGAAGGATATGAGATAACCATATGTGCAAGTTTATGTACGTAGAAAAGCAGAATGTATCATTATGAAAAAGTTTTTACCAAAGAATATTTTATAAAAAATTTTATTTTTTAAATATTTTCATAGAAAAATAATTGTCTACTTTAAAACATTGATTTCCACTGGTAGTTTGAACTCCAAATATGATATAATATCGTTATATAAAAAGCGTCGATCCGTTTGTTTCAAACCAATGAATATGCTTTTAAAAGACTACAGAGCTCCATAGGTATTATTTTTCTTTTGTCTTGAAGCTTGTTGTGATGAACTGAAGAGCTTATCAAAATTTAAAGTCTTTTAAAAATTGATTTTTTGAAAACAACGCTAGCCTTTAATTAATGGGTTGATCAAAGGAGCACAACTATTCAACGGTAAAATAAAATTAATCGGAATTGACTTTAATCTTTAACAAGACTTTCAAAATGCAAAATTTGAAACTTTCATTTTTTATGCATAGCTTTTTGTATGGACAATAGTTTTGAACGAGTCCTATTGTTGTTCCTCGTATGCTTATTAATGTCCAATTTCTAAAGACACTTTTTTTGATCGTACACGCAACTCGACACCTCCTCCCCCTTGCCAAACAGGCAGACTCACGTACATTTGATCGAAAGGAAGTGCTTTGACTCCTGGTTCCATGCGAGGGCACTGGTGCCTAGACACGCACAAGTGCATTGTTGCCTCCTTAGATATTACTAGGCGGCTGTCTACGGTCTTGCGGGAGCATTATAAAAAGAAAGACGAGATCATAAACTGCAATGCAGAGCTGGCTGTAACTTGAATTTCAGTGCAACAGACGCTCGGACGAGAGTGAGCACGTGGCCCACGAGCCCCCGGAGATATCGTGGGAGAACACCCTGGGGGCGCCCAACGGGGTACCCTTCGATGAGGCGACGACGGAGATGCTGCACGAATGTCTCGACGCGAAGATTCCTTCGCCCACGACCCTTACCGAAATCATCAAGCGAAGCGAAGGCTTCCCCGTCCACTTTCCAGTCAGTACCGTGCGCTGCTACGCCTTCAGGGATCGGGGCATCAATATGGACGCCCTTGAGGTACGCTTTACCTATTAACGAACGAGTCACGGGATGAGCGGACACTTTGCTCGAACGGAGGCTCGTACTCTCGTTATTTTTTCTCAAACCGGGCGAGCAAGCTCCAAGAGATTTCAATTCAAGATACTTCAATCGTAAAGATATATCGAGCTTGGGCTCATTTTCAGTAGTTCGGTCATTTTAGCTCAAAAAAGTACATTGCCAAGAGCAGCTTTACTATTGGCTTATCTAATTCTTAATCGCAAAGTCGAAAGTAAAAATTTTTTAGTTTTTATTTGGCAATATTATAATTTTAATCAGTTTCAAAGCTATACATTGTAATTTCTTCGTTTTAAAGCGTTAAATTTATAGTAGATACAAGATGTGCCAAGAACTTTTATATATTAAATGCTGATAATTTATCTAGTAAAATAGCGATCGTTATTGCTCTTTTACGTACACATGTTGTAAATCACATGTCCGCCGTCGAGTCACCCCAGTCGCAAGGTATGAAAGCAATGAAATTCCACAACGGGCCTTTTATGCAATATTAGCCTGCAGAATAGATGCAATCCAATTGATCAATGACACAATAGCTTTTCCCCGACATTCCGCCGCAAATTTGAGCCTGTTGAATTCGTGTGCGAATCACAGTTCAACGCCAACTCCGTCTACCCACTGATTCACGAAGCGACGCTGCCCTTAATCGCCAACTGGCTAAAGTACAAGCGCAATTATGGGAGCAGCGTGGAAAAATCAATCTATCGTGACATGGGGTTGGTGAACTTTATCCAGCGGCTTCTGGAAAAGCGGGCTCTGCAATTTTACGGCTCGGACGACCGGTACTGTCTGGTCGACGGGAAATCGGGCACCGGGGGCTGGGAGAACGTCGGCACCGAAAACGAAAAGGAACCTCTGGTAAGCGAGAGCTCATCCATTTTACGCTTGCGATACTTTTCTTATCGACTTCTATTCGCGTCGTGAGTCAATTGTTAAGATAGCGCTGTTATTTTACGGACCCTATAAACCCCCATCTTCAATTTCTCAAGGGTCTTTGGCTAACTTCATTGACACTGAAAAATGATACACTTATGAAGATACTTCACTTGCCACGGAAAAACTCAATTTATCATGCGTACGTAACTCAAGTCAATTTTGTCTAATGCATTGGGCTTAACGAAAGCTTTTGACGTAAGCTGATTTATTATTTTGGCATTATTCAGCCCATTTTGACTTATTCTCTTCCTGTACATATCGCGTTTATAATTCAAAAAGTCTTGTCTTTTATAAAATCTCTCCAATTTAGATATTGCACGAGAATAATAATTCTCGATTCACAATAATGCTCTAAGGAGGATTTTTAAATCTTCGATGTAGTTTTTTTTTTTTTTTTACAATGGACATTATGAAAACTAGAAGTACAAAAGCGTATAATTGAGCGAGTAATTAGGATACCTAACACTTGACTGCCTAAAGGTCCCGGGAAAGAAGAGCTCGATTAATTTTCATGACGCCATATATCTTAAATAATTTCACTGCCGTTTCTCCATAGAAAAGCATACGCTTGTGAAACAAGCATTACTTTATTTATTTCGTGTAATTCAGGTTTTGGCGTCGTGCCTCTCGTACGATGAAATGAAGTTATCAGCTACAATTATAATTTCCTCGCACACTGAATTCATCAATGACGGTTCCCGAGAGAACAGAGGCGTCGTCTCTAACGATCCTGACACTATACAACCTCGTGGTGTTATAATGAGCGTCGTGGGAACGAGGTCAGTAAACTTTTTTGTATACGCAGGTCTTCGTGTCTTGTATATGTTCAGCGATAAATTAGAGAAAAAGAAAGACAAATTTTGATGTATCGCACGATTCGAATAATGAAGCATTCAGCGAATAACTTGACTATTTAATCTATTTTCGTAGATTAGAGAAGTCTCGAGTTATGGAGTATCAAGACATAATTATTACAAATTTACAGAATAATATGGATAACGGGTGAGATTTTTTATGTTAACATGTATGTTTTATTCGTTGTTAAAAATTACTACAGTGTTAACTACTATTTTACGTCTTCTTGCATTTTCTCGAGAAAACTATCCTTTATTATTATTGCGTATACTGCATACAATGTATGATTTTTTTTTTATAAACAATTATATTCGAGTTTAATATGCAATTGTATGTTTTTAATTTGTAATTGATACATATAAATAATGAAAATTTAATTCACAAACATTCCAATTTATATGTAAAATATTATTTATTTTAAATTAATGCCAACTATTTCAATGAATAATCATTTTTATGTTGAAAATTTCATAATAGACTTTTTATTTTTTTTAAATTAAATCTACTTTGCAGTATATCTTTCCATTATTCAATCATAAAACATGACTGCATTGTGTACCTAACAGTTCTAGTTAAATATTACATATTTCTAAAACTAAGGCTATTTTTATCTGCGTTCCGATAATGCTTTTATATCCTTAATAATAAGGCATTCCTTATTGAATTTTTTATAAAAATAAATGCTCTCTTTAGTTATGGCCCCCCTGTCGAAGGTACGACAGAAGAAAAACGTGGCTTACGCTGCGTATGGGCGAAATTCTATGGAGCCGAGTATTTTCCCATATATGACGAGACCGTACGGCAAGTAAAATTGAAGGAAAAACGATATATTCCGTTGACCGGTCAAATAATATTTGATGCTGAAAATTACATGAAGAGAATTTTAATGTCTGTTGAAATGATTCTACTCGAAGCTAATACTCGAGCCGAAAAGCATAACACAACTGCATTTTTACACGTTGTAGGGTTTGGACTAGGTCAGTTTTTCAGTTAAGTTTTATTTTGCTTTTTAATTAATAAAAATATTTAGAAACTCAACTATATAAATTTCTACAATTTAGTTATTCAAAAATTGTATGCCATATTACTATTTTAATTAAAATTAAGAAGTTAAGCAAAACAATATTGAGCAATACATGTGTTTCAAAAAGAAAAAGTTATACTTTTATATCTCTTTATATTTTTGTATTGATCCTGACTCAAAAGTAGATTAGGTTTTCAATTTACAATAATAATGATATATTTTGCAGGGGTATGGAAAATTATTCAGGACCAAGAAATATATTTTTTGAAAACTTTCGAAATCGCTTTGCGTAAGATGAACAAAAAATTGAAATACGTGTCGGATATCATGTTTTCATATTTCCGACAACAAAAGTGCGGTGGAGCCGGCAATGGTGATTATCTCGGAGGTTCGTTCAATAAAACATCAACGACTTTCAATTAACAAAGACGAAGAATGTATGATTTAATTTTATTCTAGATATCAGAATCCATTTCGCTTTGCGAGAGCCGCAAACTAAATTGTTTCGCTCCAGTGATGTTAACAAATTGCTAATTGTTACCTATGCTGCTGACAGCAATACTTATCCAGGTACGTTACTTTTAAAAATTTCTTCAGAAAATTCAAGGCAATGATAAATAAAATTATTAGCTGTTAAATGTACCAATAACACATAATTCTTATTAATTTTTTTCGACTTCATTTAAAAATTATTTTCAATTTATTAATTGATACGGTCAAAATTATTGAAAAGTAATTAAAATAAAATAAAAGGTTAGGAATATTTGCTATCAAATGAAGACATTTTTTCGATATTAGTCAATAGTATATTTTTTTTAAATCTTCAGATTAAAGTAAAATATCCAATAGATATTTATACAATATATACTTGTACACTAATAAATAAAAAAAAAAAATAAAAATATGTTTTGAAATATTTGATTTTCCAATTAGTTTATCCAATATAATACAAGTAAGATTTATATTGATTAGTTATTTTTCTCAAAAATTATTATTTTAACTTTGAAGGTAAGCAAATAGTACGCTGTAAGATTAAATAAAATTTCGAAAATCCGCAATAAAAGAATTGCAACACTTTTGCAGCTATGAGATAATGGGTCCTTGTGGTAACAATTTTAATCCTCAGGAAACGAATTCTGGGGCAATTATTTGACGGCGAGCGCCGAACCCGCGGCAGCCTGTAGCAGCCAAATATCAGAGCTGCACAATCCGCGAATCAATCCTCGTGCATGTGGTGCTAATTTGCACATAGCTTCACCCGAACACGGAGTCCTTCACATAGGCGACTATGCGAAACTTCATCTTACGTAGGTACGCTAATGAGCAAACTTTGAGACCTTTTTTTTATTACGGACTTTTCCCGGGCTCCTTTCGCACAGACGACAGCCTCACTGCAAAAGTTCTGTAGTTCACCTTGCATTTAAAAGGGCGCGTATCTCACTAGAGATATACGAATGTTAAATCGAGCATTAATGGGCAATGCATTTGTCGCTTGGTAACATTAGCGAATATTGGTACATCTGCATAAGTAAGAGGTTGCTCTAAAAGAACTTTTGAATACGAAGGTAATGGGGAATTATATAGAAAGTGGAGAGCATATGAAATATTTCCCGTTTGTAGGGTAGCATAATTTTATTTCAAAAATTGATTTGTAATTCTACTAAAGAGACCAAACTAAGCTTATTGTAAAATAATGATGAAAAAGAGTATACAAATTATTTCAAACTGTGATTTAATTTTGCAATTTCTGTAGCTTATGTTGGTGTAAATTTAAATCTTTAATTTAACCGATCGCCTTTATCATTATTAGATAAATTGAACCCACATTGAGAGCTTAGAATGACAGAAAATTTAACGATAGATATTATATTTGAAACTGAAAATTAATTTTGCAACGGAACTATTTTAATTTAAATTGAATTAAAAAAAAATTACATGAAAATAAGTAGAATAAAAAAAGTCGCTAAATCGGACTAGCCAACGTGAAAAGTATCGGGAGCCATGACTCGATAAGCTCCTCTTGCCCGATACCAGGATCAGATCGGCCCGCCGGGAGCGGATCAACAGCCAAGGAGGCCGTCAAGGTCACCGCGTAATCAGCGGAGCCGCAGCGCCGACGTTGACTGCCTCAAGAAGTACATTGAACGCAGAGTCGAGGTGCGCCGTCACACCGAGGCGGGCGAGGCCACCCACTGGATACCACTCACCAAACATCCCTTACGCCCCTACGTACCGGCCAAGGATAACTCGGGGACGTGCCCCGGCGGCGCGGCGAGCAGCGCCCGGAGCGCCACCCACAGGGAAGGTGACCGACCAACCGAATTTTCCTTTTCTCTACATCGGCCAGCCGCCATCAATGCGCTTCCCCGACTACATCGCGGCTTTGCTTTCATCGCGGCTTCCTCTCGGGGCACCTAAAATCAAAGCTCCCCTCGCGTCGCTCATATCGCGTCGCGTCCTTCGCAAAGATATCCATTCGTTTTCCATAGCGAACTCGGGGCTCTTGACCCATTGACCGTAATGCTTGTTACCGTTTGAAGCAAGGCCATATCTTTGTTTCGTGAACTATACAAATGCATTTTATAGCGGAAAAACATGAGTTCATGATTGATTTTACGAAGACGAAAAGAAATTCGGAATTCTATTTTTTGATGCCCCGGTAGACGCTTAAAATGTTTTCAAACTCTTACCTAACATACAACCTTACCTGAACGCAAGATCGTGTGTACCGTGATACACACGATTATTTATAATTTTAATTGCTCAAAAATGGAGAAATTACGTTTCGTTTTAAAAGCTCGCCTTAGCCTTGACGTTCGTGTATATGTAATATACATAATTTGTATTCAATTGTATCGATACACTAAAAAAGCTAGCGTGCTAACATATAAAAGCCCATTCCCACATCAATCACCTTATTTCATTTTAAAAGTTTGGGTATGACTTGGAAAAGAGAATTTATCGGGAAGTATTTTACACAAATATAACTATAAAGTAAGCTCGAGGATCGAAAATTTGTCAGATGATTGAGGAAGAAGGACTTGCATCAAGAAGGCGCTCGGTGAAAGCGAATAACTTGAGGTTTCGCAAACGCGAAAATGTGTTGGGCAGGGAAAGATCGTCAATGCAGTTCCCCCCGGATGGAGGGATCGACGGCTCGACGAAGAGCTTCGGATGAGCCGGAGGGCGCCCGAACCCGGTGGCCGCCGATCCTCAAGCGGGAGAGCCTACCGAGGCAGTCGAACGACGAAGACGATGTCGAGAGGGAGCAAACGGCCATCCGGCAGTCGGCGGGTCGCAGCCACAGCGCGGACGTGACTTACCTGCGCCGGGACTCGGCCAGCCGTTGGAACGAGCGATACGTGAACTTTGCCGACCGGGGGAGGCTGGTGACGATAGCCCCGACTGCTCGCTACATACCCTCGCCCATTCCGAGGCGCACCAGCGACGCCGAGGCACTGGCGACTGGGACCTCGGGGATGGTTTCAGGCTTCAACCGCTATCCCGGGCCCTCCATTTATCCCAGGAAACTGTCCGACAGGTCTCTGATCGAGGCGAAGCGATCCTCGATCGTCGAGGCCATCGACGAGGACGCCGACGGACGGGACGAGGAGGAGCCGAGGAAGGAGATGGATCCTACTTCACGGCGGCCATCGGCGAGGTCCTCCTCGATACTAAAATCCGATGAGGCGCAAAAGCAGCACCAATTCGGCCCTCAAGGTTTCATTCGTTTGAAATGAATCTTTAAAATTGCCGTCGTTCTATGTCTGCTTATACCCTGATGATTAATTTTTCTCTAAGAGAAACTTAGAATCAGAGACGAGCTCGATACCGGACGTCGATTTGTTATTATTCGTAATCATCTATGATTTTAAAAATGTTATTGCAGGGTTAAAGTTTTATGATAACTAAAAATCTTATTATTCTAATCAGTAATGCTCATGATGAGCTATGAAAGCTTACCTTTATTTACAAAACACGAAGCTTCTGTTTATGTTTTATCCTATATCTTATATAAAAGACTTAAATACAACAGGTGCATTAATCGATTTTATGTAACTTATACTACTTTATTATATTGGGAATAGGTAATCAAAATGATCCTTTTGAATCTTAAAATCCATGATAATTGTATTATGATTTTCAATAAAGTCTACGTTCGTTTGCAAAATTCAAACTCTGATTTTAAGTTATCTATTACAACAAAAAAAGCAATTTTTTCATTTTAATACATTTAAATTGCACATTTATTTATATATTTAAGTCTTAATTTTCAATTTGACATATATAAGTAAATACCACACATTTGTTTGTGAAATATTTTCATAAGAAGTTAATGGATGTATTTTATCCTTAGTTAAACTTTCCACTTATTCCGTCATCATTTTGCATGAAACATTTATAAACTTAATAAATATATCTACTGCATTCAGAAATAAAGGAAAATCAATATTGGTATTATTTTTCAAATTTTGTTACTGAATTTTTTAATTATATCACGAAAAAATGATGCAGTTTTTATTATTTATTTATTTATCAAAAAGTGCACTTATTTTACATATAATTAAATATACGTTTAAGTGTAGTTATATAATACATTTTTTTTCGTTTTTTTAGCAGACAGGTTCAATCTATTAAAGTCCACTCAACTTTAACTTCAACTTACAACTTTGAAGATACACACATAAATATATATATTTAAAGTAAATGTAAAACATTTTACATTAGTAAGTTATCAATGTCCATTATATTTTATTTGTGTAAAAAAATTCTCTAATTAATAAACAAAATAATTTTTAAATAAATTTTTATATAAACTTTATATTTCAGTTTTCAGAAGTAGTAGTCTTACAAACATAAAATCAAAAATAATATTAATTAAATAGATTAATTTAACAATTCATCAGAATTATATAAATGTTTTTAAATATATTGTGAAATCCAAGATAAATTTTATTTACTCGTTAAAATTCTATCTAAATTATATTTTTGTATACTTTTTGAAATATTAATTTTGAAAATTCGAAAAATTTATTAAATTTTTTAAAATTTATTTTATTGTATTAAATTAAGCAGAGTCTTTAAATTAATTTTAATTGAATTTTCAAACTATAATTAATCCCAGTCATTATGAAAAAATCATAATTATATAATATTTAGTATTTATATAACAGTGAAATGGATACTTTATTTAAAGTGGAAAATAAGTCTTTAAAGATGTTTGTTGGTAGCGTTTTACATTAATAAGCTATAATTTAGGTTCTGTATGTTTGTAGTTATAGATTAAAAAAATAATTTTTTTAAATACTAATAAAAATTTGACCATTTAGCACATTTTGTAATATACATAATTCACTTAGTTGTCTATATGTTATTGAATAAAATTTTGTAAATACAATCATAAATTTTGTTAAGTTATTAGCACCTAAAATTTTTCCCTAATTCTTGTTACTCTATATTGCATGTTTTTAAAATATAATGCAGCAAGCTATATTTCAAATTTATAAATATACACTAAAATTAGGTTGAAAATTTTCAAAATGGTAACTCATCTTATCCCACTCTTCTGTATTGTATGTCTCACTTTATTAACGATGCATGATATTTTTTATTGATTTAAGATTTATTGTAAAAATTTCAAAAGGACGTGTAATTGCTATACACCCTAGCATTATCGTTGATTGCTTTTGCAATTCATAAATTACATTATTAAGTATCAAATACCATATACTTTTGTATATAATTACATAAATTAAGAATATGAATGGAAAAACTTTTTTTTTATAATTATCTTTCAAATATATTTGTAAAATTAAATCGAATATATATGTAAAAATTCCTGCATATCTTTCATAACATATAACAGTATTATAATTAATATTTAAACTTCCCATAATTAGGATGTATAGTTAGCACCAAAGTAAAATAAAACAAGAACTAATGGCACAATATTTCTTTTGTTTAACAAAAAGATGGTATCGAATCAGTTTTGTAGACTACTAGACAGATGTTTCTATTATAAAGCAGTAAGAGAAGAATTTCAAAATTTGATAGGAAAGCTTTTCATCTGTCGAAAACACATATTTAAAATATTCTTTCTGAAACAACAATCATAAATTTCCATCTTATCCACCGAAAATATTCCTGTTCATAATTCAAAAGTAGTAATATTAATTTAATACAAGAATCATGAAACACTGAGCAAAAACCTGAAGTTACTAAGATTTAAGAACTCATTTAATATCCCTATTCAGGGGACCTCGATCAAACTGCTTCAGACGTAAACGACGTGAAGCAACGTCTGCGTGAGTTATACGACTTCAAAATCGAGACCGAATGGCCCTTGCGCCTGCGCAAAACCTCGTGTGAGAGTATCTGGATAAACAAAAGTAGTATCGAGGAGGAAAATAGCTATCAACAACCTGAACCATTACCAAATCTTATGCGCCGCAATAGCCAGGACCTCGAGTTCGATGATCACGGTAATACGAGGGAAAAAACAACTATCGAACAGGTGCAAAAGCCAAAGGCTCGGCTTCTACCGGAATTACCAACGAATCGACGAAATTCCGTCAGCAATCAGATCTACCAGCAGCCAACGTCGATTAAGATACCTCGGGTCGCCCATCGACGAACCTATTCGGACGATTATGAAAACCCGAGTCGAAGAAGGTGTTCAATCGCCCTGAAGGATATCAAATGGAACTCGGACGCTGCTGCCGAACCGGACAATCCAGACACTCACTCGCCGTACCAGATTATGAGGAACGTTGCTCTACCCAATTACGGGAAAAAAGGCTTCGCTTGTTTTAGAGATGTCAATGAAATAAGCTTCGAGCCTCGCAGCTGTTTGAGCAGGATCGAAGCGTCCCACAAGAGGAGCATCAGCCATTACAATCCCAAGTTGAGAACAACCGGATCGCCAGCCGAAACCGAGAACTTGCGTAAGGATTCCCGAATTTCCAAGTACATTGACGGCCCACCCGATAGAATACTGTCGGCGAATTTAAGAAGAAGTAGCGTTTGGTGCAATACTCGCTACAATTAATATTGCTTCTGATCCTTAGCCAAATGTACAAATGAGCTGCTTATATGTAATAGGTTGACAGTACAATTATCTCCCAGTGTTTTTAATTTACATCGCGATAATATTAAATTGAAAACTTTTAGTAATTACAAATATTTGCGAATGGAAATATTTTATTTTCTTATTTGGTTTTCTTCGGAGATTTTAAATGAAATATCATTTTACATTATTTTAATGGGCTTACTTTAATATAATAAACGAGTTACGTTTATTATATTAAAAATCTTTGACTTTGTTAAAATTTCAATTTTTTTAAGACATTTAAAAATAATACTTCTTGACGTACAAAGGATTCTATTTGTGTTCAAACTCAAAAGCAATCACAATTTCACGATTCCTCATCTATTAGCTAATGTACTTAATTTTGTCTCATATTGAAAATTAAACATTCAACAATGTACATAATTTTTATTTTAAACAAAAAAAAATTTTACAAATTAATTAATAACAGTTTATAATAATTTTTATATAGATATCTTTTCCTTATTTATAAAAAAATACCTGTTTAAATAAAAAAGAAACGAATGTACAAAAATTTAATATTAATGAGCATTTAATTTAAAAATAACAAAATAAGAATTATTACTATAGATTAATTCAATATTGTTAAAAATTAATGTGCTTACATATAATATAGTTGTATTAAATACTTACCGAAATTTAAAGAAAAGATACAATATTTTTTCTGGATAATTTTTAAGCATTAATTTTTTTTTGATAATAAGTAAAACTCTTAGTCATATTAGTTATAATATGATAAAAATTCAAAATAAATCAGTGAAATGTTTAATATTCTATTTGTTTTTATTCTATTTGGCATACTCTAAAATTTCATTGTATGTAAAAAACAAACATACATTTTAACAAAATATAGAAAGAAATTATAAGAATAATTCTTATCACTGCATTTCATTAGAGTACAATATGTGTATTCTCCTAGGCTGAATTTTATGAAAATAAAAAGCAATATGTTCAACAATAAATGCATTGTATGAAATTGATAATTAACGAAAAACGAATTGTATACTCAATGCTGTGTTATATTAATCATTATAAATTGTTAATTCCCATAAAAATACATACTAAATGTGTATGATGAATATTTAAATTAAAAATAATCTATCCGATATTCCAATATCGATAAATTTTAATTATTCGTATTTAACGCTCGACAGTAATTTGTGATTTTAAAATAAAAAAAAAGTTTGCTTTTAAAAAATGTTTAAATCCGTTGTCCTGCTATTAAAACAAGATTTTTAAGTAGTAAAATCAAATATTTCAATACATTACCAAATTTTTCGATTAATTGATGTATTTTTGTATACTAAGCTTTTAATTATATAACTGGGAACTAATTTATTTATTATAAACTATTATGTACTTGAACACCTTCTTCAAAGTCGTTCAAGTTATTACCTATTTATTGAAATAGATTTACACTTTCTTATATTTTAAAACGATTCCACTGTCATATCACTAATAACAATTAATTCTCTTTATAAGACTTCACTTATAAATATCTATGTTTATTTTTTAATGTCCGAATAAATGGTTTAACGTAAGAATAGTGCTTATTAAAACCTTCAGGTTGATTATATTTGAGATTGGAATGTATTTGATTGGCAAATACGAATTCACAGATATAATCAATGTTTTGATATTCGTTTGATATTATTATATTAATTAAGAACTGATGAATAATGCAGTCCAGATCCATCTTCGGATAAAAAATTTAATATTGTCAATATAAATAAAATTTTTAAATTATGTTTAATTTCGTCCCGAATCTTTATGTACGAACTGCATTTTCAGCCTTTTTCTCGTATTAATTAAGTGCGAACCAGTCGATCCTCGATTGACGCAGTCTCTACTCGGTAAAATAATTTCATCCTCGTCTCTTGTCTCGGTTTTCATTCTTTTTGGTCCCGTGCAGCCATTATTAGATATATTAGAAGACAATGTCGAGGGGGAGCAGCTAGAAGATACGTGATGATGACTTGTCTGATTCACAGCGACTGCGCCATTCTTCGAGGAACCAGATTTACCGTTAATCAGTCGTGTGGTGCTGAGATCGCTTCTCAACTGATGCGGAAGCACATGATGTTGACTGTGCCCCACGAGAAAATGCGAAGGCGATGAAGAGCCATTAATAGTAGGGACCGTCTGTACCTTGGAAGCGACAGAATTCGGCGGCGAAACCATGAGCAAATTGCCGCGATTTTTATCGTAGCTGTTAGAATTGGAGCTGGATTGAAAGTTGGAGTGACGCATTGTCGTTATGCCT
Source organism: Kradibia gibbosae (assembly GCA_018907135.1). Lineage (NCBI taxonomy): Eukaryota > Metazoa > Arthropoda > Insecta > Hymenoptera > Agaonidae > Kradibia > Kradibia gibbosae. Next base: position 18,113,807 of record JACCHX010000001.1, read on the forward strand.
TTTCGCAAGCAGTTATTTTCTTGTTTAAGGCAAGTGAAGGTGGCCTTTGTTTGGTAAGCCGTTGGATTATGCTGATTGGTAAAGGCAAACGTCTGTTGCTGTTGTTGTGGCTCGCATTTGATTTCTACATCTTGTGACGCCGCCATGCCGTTTTGATCCTGAGTCTTTTGCCAGTCTAAGACACTACTCAGCAGACGAATGTATCTGTCAAAATTTTAGTACATAGTTTCATAATTAAATTATTGTTTCTGAAGTGATAAAATAAGTACTTGTGTTGTTAAAATTTGAAAAAGTCTGTACAAGTATTTAATTATTGCTTATATTGAAATTCTGTTCAGAGACAATCACAAACATGCATTCATCACCAAATTTTAAATTGTATATATATATATTATGATGTTTATTGTATGATTTTGCAGATTAATTCTTAGTTTTTAAGTGTTTGAACTAAAATCTTGTTCACGTTTCAAAAATGATTAAAGATATTTAATTTAGTCGTATCGGAACCTGATATATGGAATATTTACTTTAGTATAACGTTTTACTCGTATTGTAATGCACATACCGTATTGCCATTCGAAGAATTTCATTTTTTGACAGCTTTTTATCTGGAGGATGGGTTGGAACTAGTTTTCTCAATTCAGCAAAAGCACCACTTACGTTCTGTTGTCTCCATCGCTCGCGACTGTTGGTGAACAACTTTCTAACCCCGACTCCACCCACCCGGGAAGCTGACGATTCCAACACACCATTTGTAGATGAAGATACTCCATCTGTCTGTAGTCATTTTATTAGGGTTTTAATTGTTGTATAATTATTATTTGTGCATTAATTATTAATAAGCTTTTATTTTATTTTTTCTTGTATGCTATAACAATTGTATGCTTCTGAATACTGTAACCTGTTTCTTACTCTATTTGAAAATTAATGCAATTTGGTATATTTTTATACGTATCAAAACTTAAATTAAGATTACTAATAATTTGCATTATATGAAAAAATATATTTTCAACTTTTTAATTAAAAATTAATAAATAATCATAAGGCCTACACTAACGTATTATTATCATAATGCTACGAATACATTAAGAATAAAAATTATTATTATATCAATTAGCGCAACTACATTAAAAAAGGATTTTGGAAAGAGTTACTAAGAAACTGAAAATTTATTTGATCAAAAAAGGACAATTTTTTTAATGACTATGCGACGAAGATTTATTGCTTATGTTAATAGCTGTCAACTTACGGAATTCGCGCGATCTCGTTTTCTTCTAGTGTGTTCATCATCTTCATCAGTATCGTGTGAATAAAATTCATCCGATAGTGTTGCTTCTTCCTCAGTATCTCTAGGTGTTTCTGGAGAATCGCCAGGTTCTTCTATCATCTCACCTTCACCAGATATAAGAGAATCCGCCGGCGAACTATTTTCATTTTCCGATGTTCCGCAACTCATATTATTCGATATTAACATAGGCTGCATTAATAAAAAGAAAAAAATTTTAAACATTGTTTTTTCTTATTTAATTATATTACATTTCTTTAGCCTTTTAAAGAAATAGTTAATAAATATTACATATTTAAATCATCAATATTTCGTTGTACTCCTTAAAGTTTCTGTTAAATTAAAGTTTCTGATAAATGCAGCTTTTACAATTATTTAGCATTTGTAAAATTTATTAATAATATTGTTACGCAGTGTTTAATTTAGTCGCTTATTCATACAAAAAGGATTACGCCGATTTTATACCGAGTATAGTTAAAAGTCCATGAAGAATATTTCAATTTATTAATTAAATTAATTGAGTTGAATTATTAAATAAATAAGAAAATCTATTACAACAGTTATCTCCGTATAGTTAGCACGAAGCAAGAAAAGGAACCGTCCTTATCATTGTTATCTTGTCCTTCTCGTAACTTCCTTTCAAAGAAAATTTTGCACTCTCTGGTGAAATATTATTATGGATCTATTGTCTATTATCTTACGAAACAATAAATAACCTCATCGGTATATATTACAGTATAATTCTTTAATTATGTTTTTGTAAGTATAAAGTATCTACAAGAAATTAAAAATGGATTATCTGAAAACACCTTCCATTACTGTACATGGAAATTTATCATTAAAAATCAATGGGGTCCGTTTATGAGTACTGCATCCGTGAAATATTGTATTGTATGATGTTTGTGTAATGTAGAAATAAAATTCTGAAAGTATGAAGTTTTTTTTATGAAAAATAATGTACGCGTGAATCAAAGAAAATAAGAAACAGGAAATAGATAAAACTCATCAACGACACTGCCCCTGACATTCATCAGATATGAGAAGCTTACTCACATTTTACAATCTCAAGTGATTGAATAAAAATCATATTCTTTAATTAAAAAAATACATGCTTGATATAGTAATTGGTATTTTAACTCGTTTAAAACATTGTTTTTATTGTATTGCCAAATTTTCAAGCATTAATTTTAATATTGAATGTTGCTTTGTATTTACTTAATAATTGTAATTAAATTAAATGCACCGATTTGAAAGCAATTTTTCTATAAGTTTCGACTATATTTTGACCAAATAAATACGTATCCGATGGCATAAAGCAGGTTAAAAATTACACTATTTAATAAAATGATATGATCATGTGTATAATATATTTATCAATCACACGTTTACTACTGTGTACATATATTATAAAAGTTAAGGATATAAAATGCCACCCGATACGAAGTATTGTTTTAAAATTACAAAAAGGAAACATCGCATATCAACCGATCGGAAAAACTAAATGTATAGAGAAAGGCAGAGACCATTAACGTCTAATAAAGCGATACCACAAAAAAAAGAAGGTTCAATAACTTCGCGAGCATCAACGCCGTGAAAGCTAGCGATAAATAGAATAAATACCATTTCCGGGATTATCCGTAAGCGTATGTTCTCGAGAGAGCCGACGATGTTGAGCACTTGACTGTGCGCGATCGGAAGAACCACTGGAGGCTGTAGTTAAATGAAGAAAGAGCCTCGATCCGCGGGAAGTCCGCTGCGTTTCGAGTGTGCTCGGCTTCGGTATGTGTCCCCGGGTACATCGTGCCATGCACATTCGGCCGAGGGCGGAGCGAGTGGGTGGAGCCCTGCGCCATTGGCGAGGCGTACATTGAGACGCCGTACGAGGATTGATCGTGGCGTACCCGGGACACGGGGATGACGGCCGAGCTCGAAATCGAGGAGCGCAGGCCAAGCGCTGACGTGCTTTGTCCGGTAAATCGATTCACCGGCCTGCCGCGGATACGCGAGCGACACTCTCTTGAGTGCGCGGTGACTTGAAGGACCTTCCGATTGGTCCAGCTGAATCCCCGACGGAGTAAAGAAAGCATCCCGGGGATTGTATCATACCGCTTATCGCCGCTATTACCGAATGAAAGCTCCTTATAGCTGAGCAACGTGTTAATTCTCATACAGTGGTTAGGTAAAAGGGCTCTCCTTTGCTGGATCTAAACATCTTACTAAGTAAATTATTTCATTCTGCATTATTTTATTTATTTAAAAAATTTTTCCCTTGATTAATATGTCATGCTTACTATGAACTAAGATATTATTGAAATAAAATAGATGCATCTTCCAAACTGAATTATGTATGTATATATTCATAAATTAGGCAAAGTATTTTCTCATTTACTTTAAAATATTCTCAACGAGAAGAGAAATATGTTGGCAAGCGATTCGCTTCAAATGTTATCTCTCTAATAATAATAGCGCTAATCTGTAGTTAAAATTTTGAGCAATGATTACGTTGCGTATATGTTTAATTTATCTTAGTCGTGAAGCTTTATAAGTATGTACTTATAAACTTCTATTATAATATTTTTACACGTTAAATTGAAAATTTAACATCTTTAATATGTATTTGCTTATATTATAGATATATTTTTCCAATGTACATTCATATACTTAAAAAAGCAGCTTTTATTTTATTTATTTATTTATTTTTTTTTTTTATCGAAAGAAATGAAAGTCAGGGTGTAAGCCTAAATCCAATAATCTTAAAAGTAAATCTTGAAAAGGCAAATCTCTTATTACAATTTAATTGCTTCCTAGACATTCACAGATAGTAAAAATTTATATCGATTTTATATCCTTGATTCATTTATGATAATCACTTGTTACCATTATCAAAAACAAGTCAAGGATCGAGTAAAACATTTTGATAGAGAACGTCGCTGCAAGCCAAATAGAATGTATATATATATATATATATATATTATAACAGCTGTACCGTTATTGAAAATACTCTTTCCCAACCAATTACATTCAAATTATAAAACCATACAAAAGACAACTGCTCGCGTGAGTAGCGCCCAAAATAAAGTCAAACGCCGTAGTGAAAAAAACCCTGCCTGCTCGCCAGTCGAATATTCATTAGGGTGGCATTTATATCTATCCGTTAGTCAAGAAGTGACCGCATTTAGTCACGTGTTACTTTATTGTGACACTCGAATTAAGAGCGTCAATAGGAGAATGATATCCGAAGGGTGTCATCATGAATGCACATCGAAACGTATCTTGATCCACCAAGAGCTACTTATTAAACAATCTGCGTGGGAGAGGCTTCGAGATCCGATTTCTTTCGTTTTTTTTAAAGTTGCCATATAGATAACGATAATTTTGGCCCGATGATTTATTTTAAAAGTTGTATTGATATTAGATTGTATTGTAATATAAGATACTTGTTGATACTTAATCTCCTTATTAGTTTGAACCAAAGTTATAATTTTTTATTCAATTGCGTTATTTTTTTCTAAGAAGTTTCATTGAGTATAACAATAAATTGACTGATTACCTTACCCCAAACTACTTGAAACTGTAGTCATTCATTTCATAAAATCAAGTTATTTACAAGAAACTACTCATTAATTTAAGTTTTATATTGAAACTTACATATTATTTTTCATTACATTAGCGTTAGTGATTACTAATTGAACGGTATTATTAACGATAATATTAATCAAAATTACGTATTTTATGTCCACTTGAATACATTGAAACGTTTACTTTTCGAAACAAATAAAAAGAAAGCAACATTCCAATGACTGAAAAAAAATGCAAAGCTTTTCACATCGAGTGTCATCATATCATAACGTGAACTTAATTGTGCTATAAGCCGACGACTATTTTATTCCTTCCCCACTACCACATTGTTATCCTCGACTACACAAAAGTTGATACGAAGGGTAACCGAAAAAACAGCCCCCCTCAGCTTATTATTCTCCTGCTCTGTCTATTACTCTCTCTCTCTCTCTCTCTCTATATATATATATATATATATATATATATATCTTTTTTACTTTTATGCGCGCCTTCTGTATATATAATCCCCTTTTTCACTTATCGCACTACAGAATATGAAATATTAATTTACACTCTTAGGTCTTTCTGAGACGAAACTGACCCAAAAATCGATTTACGTAGGTGAACCGATAAAGATCCTCGTTGCTCCCTAAAATTAGTGAACAGATTTCCCACAGAGTAGCCACATATTGGCCGTGAGGATGAATACATTTTCGAAGTTAAGGTTCACTACTAGCCACGAAATATATGTGCTGGTCACGTGTTGAAAATTCAAAAAATCACTTCGCCCTCGCATAATTGTGCGACAGCGATAAGTACTGGAAAAAAGACTCACAAGGGCAAACTATTACTTAATATTTTTTAACTTTTCTTCTAGTCCATAAAGTGGATTTTCAAGACTTTATTCATTCAATTATTCGCATCTTCAATTAATTCATTGATTTTTAATTTATAATTTAATATATTAACCGTCTATGGGCTTCCGTATTGATTATAATTTCATAAAAATTTGACGAAAAATTTTTTTTTTTTACATCTACCACAACCTCTAAATTATTAACATTTCGATTCTTTTTCATCTATTCATATATGATCAATTTTCTGAATACGGATTATTTTCCTTGTATATAAAATATACAGAAACTGATACCCATTCGCAATGGAAAAACTTAAGCAAACAACTAAAGTTAAAAATATTTATGTTGAAAAGACTTTTTAAAAAGAGCGACATCGAACTATAAAATTCCCATGGCTTGTTTTGAAAATAACAATTGGGAATTATAATATCGCAGTTCTCAAATTCTCAGTGAGAATATAAATAGCCCATTGGAAAAACGGTGGGCGCAAAGCCAGTTATCGGCCCAAAGACTTACCAACACGCCCTCGCTGAGCATTTTACTGCCGCATGGTTGGGCCGCGATGAAAACGGACATCGCCAAATTATAAATTGAGACGCGTGTGTGTAATGTCGGTCAGGAATCAATGACATTTCATAGCCGCCGATGTGGAAGAATCGTAATATGTCATCGGCCGTCACCTCGTGCGAACTGAAGGGTCGACCAATACGAAAGAAGGCGTGTCGAGCAAACAGTTAACTCGTTGCCCAGCGTCCCATGAACATCAAAACGCGTCCACCATCTGAATGAAACTCGCGATATACGTGGGAGCCTCTTTTATACTACCAGTCTCGTATTGTAAATAAATAAAAAAAAGTAGATTGGTTATAATTGAAAGTGTCAATTGTAGATTCTCTACGTATATGTATAATGATACCGAGAGAGAGAGAGAGAGAGAGAGAGAGAAGAACACCATATTTGATGGAATGATTCCTATCCGAATAAATAAAACGTAGGAATTTCGAGAATAAAATAGAATAAAATGACAATATCAAAGTTTTACACATGGACAAGAGTAGGAGCTAGAGGATTGATAGAGAACGAGATGTTAGTCCCTCAGTTAGTGAACTGAGGGAGAAATCAATTTTCCTTATCACTAAAGAACAGACGTGCCATATTAATTCCTTTATTACCGTTTGCTCTCCACGTTACCCCATACGTCCCAAGAAATAAATGCCATTTTAGTACATAATTGCTATATTAGTATATTATACATGTGAGTTTCTCAAACAACTGCAATTATTTATAAATTATTATACATTTTTACTTTTTAGCCACAAATTTTCCTTGATTTTCTTTAAATAATTACTATACATAAATATGTCTTACAAAAAATGTTCAGAACTTGCCTTAATTAGTCTAACTTAATCAAATGCACTCTACTGCCTTATTCTCACATAATCCGAAAACTTAATGATAAATTAACGAATGCTGATTCTCCTTCTTATTATCTGAAGAATTCTCGTTTTATACATAAAGAAAGACTCTTGGATCGATAACTTAAACGTAAGTTCTCTTTGCCCAAGACAGAGAATAACGCATTCCTATTTCCGTTGTACACTCGTGAGTCTTTGCAGGTGTGCAAATTCGAAGGACACCGGCAACGATCCTATACAACTACAGAAGCCAAGAGCTCCGAGTGTTTTTAGCTGATAAGAGGCTGTGCTCCGCCCTCATGGGTGGGGGTGACGCACAAGTGATCGCGGCATGAAAAAAATTAATCCCCAGGACGAACTGCCTACAAATCGTCCGATAGATTACTTTTTCAGATTTCCCGGCAAAGTCGGAAGGGATTATAAAAGCGTTTCTTAAAATAATACTTTCTTAGCACTTTTAAGCACTTGGTCGGTCTTTTCTCAGTTACTGTCCGTGCACTTTACACTTATCCACTAATTCTTCAGGAAATGTATAATTTTGTTTTATTCTGAAACAGCAAATGATCCAATGTTGGAATTTCATTAAAGAACACCAGTGAATTCTTGAGTTATTGTGCTTTTAACAATTTGATATTAAAACAGTTAATTTCATTCTTAACTTGTAAGTATATCTTTTAAAAATACGTATATACTTTCATACAATATGATTTTTTTTATTTCATTTACTTTGACATTATTACTTTAATTCCAGCTTACTTATAGTTTTTTAATTACTTACCTTGTTCCAAATCTTTAATTTTTATAAATACTTTAATCGATTAAAAAAATATGTATATAACTTCAAGATGATAGCTTATACATAATTTTTTTATTTATGATGAATGCTATTAAGCTAAAATTTTGATAATTTAAAAAATAATATAATAAAACTTGGAAAGTGTTATGGTCGTTACAAAGGCTTTTACTAATCTTTATCATATTTTCCAAACAAACGAGCTTCTCAAAGAATTTTTTCAGTACGGCTCGTCTCTATGGACACCCACGGGAATACTTTATTAATTTTTATCATATTCTTCAAATAAACGAATAACCTCTTCTCAAATCATTTTTCTGGTATGATTGAGACAAACTTACCGCTCATCTCTATGCACTTCCGTGGCAGGCCTTCTTATCTAAACCAGCACGCGCTGAAACATTTTTTCGACACACTACCTTAAGCGGTGATAAACTGAATGATTTTTGGAACCCTATGACCCACGCTTATCAACAAATATAAAACAGAAAATCTCTTTCTAAAATTACGTACTAAGTACAGGGTTTTATAAACTTGCCACTACTTGTCACTATTTTCCTCTGCACAATTCATATGCAAATAAAATTTTGGATAGCAACTAGGCTCATTACGTGTTTCCTTCAAAATTTTTACGAATCACTGGATAAGACATGCCAATTCACATTTTCATATTTTCTCTAAGATAAATAAACTATCAAATTTTAAACTTTATAATGAGAATTAAAATAGTGGGGAGTAGCAAATTTCTGCGGAATATTGTATATAATAAGTGGAAGATTCATCCGAGAAACCACTTCGGTATCCATCCACCAAATCATTCAATCCGTTACCTTTTCCCAAGTGCCTAGGATCCTACAACTATGAATATTTAATTCGTAAACAGATAACTGAAGGAGCATTATTATATTGTATTTGAAAAAAATAATTTTGAAAATCGAAGGAGCATAAATACACACTCAAATTTCAAACGTTGGAAAATAACAAAAGGGAAAGGTCGATTCATAACTGTAATTCAGGTAAAAATGTAAGCACCACAAACATGGATATATTGAATGTTACATTTATCAATTAATGCAAAACTGTAATTATATAAATTAAGTTATTTACTTATTGCTTTTCCTTGTGGTACTTCGTTAATTTATATTAAATTAACTACCATGCTGATGTGCCGAATAAATAATAAGTAAATCTTAAGATAGAATTTTATGAACAGTTATAAATTAAAATTAACTGACATGACTTGATATAAATTAAGTCATTCACATTTGTCATCTCGAAGATAATAAAATTTTGTTTTTTACTGTAAAAACGAAGCTGTACCTTTACTTGTGTTAGCGTCTATAAATGATTTAAGTTTTATTAATATTTGTATTTTCGACTATTTTTGAATACTTATATTTTATTCACAATAACTTGTTCTATACAAGGAAATAAGCATTATACAATAAGTTCAAATTATAGGAATTACAGGATTACAGGATAGGAAAAATATCGTGCCTTTTAAAGCAACGTTCTCCATTCCGTGCTATTGCGCTTAAGTGCTATTAAGTTAGGCACAAAACGGAAACACCTTAGTGTTGATCAATAACAAAATTCCAATACAGGTTGTGAACATTAAGAAACGTAATGTAAGAGAAGGTAAGTAAAAATTGGCGTTTTATGCAATTAATAATTATTCCATTCCAGTACATAGCAAAATGTTAGTTTAAAAATAAATAAAATCATAATAAACTTTTACATAAAAATTATATTTATCTAAGTACGTATATATAAGCGAAATAACGTAAATTCTTCTATTAACGTATAACAGTTTTATAAATATTCTAATAAATATTTATTGTAACATCTATTTAAATATTAAGTACTGGCTTTTTTATTTTCTATGAAATATCCTTCCATAAAATTGAAAATATACTTAATTACTTTTGCATTCTGACAATTATTTTAATTAAATTTACAACTTTTTTTAAACCATTGTTAAAATTCTACAATTTTTTTTACTATATTTTTTAATAGTTATAGAATACTCTTAAAGTATTCATTTTTCGAATTAGCAGTATTATGTATCAAATCATCATATAGAAAATAATTATAGGCCAGTTGAATGACTGACAAAATTTGATGGTATATTTTTAACTATTTTTACAAAATTGTTGCACACTTAATCTATAATAAACCTATAATATTGGGAATAACGGGTAGAAAAAATTCCTAACATTTGAATAAAAATATTTGTCTCGGCTACAGTGAAATTAAAATTTACAAATATCGGAGATATTATATTTAAACATAATTAAAGGCTTGCTGAACTATGTATGTAAATCCTTAGGACATTGTAACGTTGCTTTCGGACGATCATTCTGACCTTTCATAATATTTACAATGTTTATAATCAATAGGATATGTAGCAATATTTATTAATGTTTTTTTGTTCTACTTTACTTTAATACTAAAAAATAATTACTAAAATTAAATATAATAATAAATTAAAGTCAATATTTTTAACACGAACGCAAACAATTACCAAACAGTCTTTTAAAAAATTTAAATAATACTTATTTTACAATATTGTGACTTTCATTTTGACTTATACTAAAAGGCACTTATAAATATTTGTATATAGGTAGACAAATATAAAATGTATATATATTTGTTAAACTTTAGATAACCTCTATTTTTACATCAATATTGATATATAATAAAAAAATGTCTAAGAAAAAATTGATTATATGGTTTTTAATTAAAAAAATTGTACCCTGGTTTTTTAAAATATATATACTAAATAAATTAAAAAGAAAAGTAACTAACAGCCTCAATTATCACGTATTAAGATTTAAAAAAAAACGTATTTCAAATGAAACAAAAACCCACACCTAAGTCTCTCGTCTGTATCGCGTTGCTTTTGCATTTATTGCGTAAGAGGTATTTATTCTTCTTTTAGATCAAACGTATTCACCAGTCTTCAACGAAGAAGTACTAAATGTATTTAATTTGTTCCTAAGACTATATGATTATGGTAAGCCAATTTTAAAAGTGTATCCAACAGATGACAATAATAATGTTTTCGAATGTCATTAAAGTTACCAGCTGCCCTCGATCTTATCTTCGATAACCATAATCAATACACTTGTTAGTAATCAGTAAAAAGCAAACATTAGAATGAGGAGGGGCACCGCCATTGTGCAAATGAGGTAAACGGCAGTTCGCGGCTCGCAAATCGAAGTCGCGATATACTCCTCGTTCCACTGGGATTCGTTGGCGCCCACTGGCAACTCAAGCACCGTACGCTCATTGCTAAAGAAGCGAATGGGGAGTGAACACTCACTAGTGCTGTTCTTGCACTCGAACACGGAATCCGACGTGTTGTACGCTGTTTTTAACAGCTCGAACTTGATGCGCAAGTAATTCGGCTGGATCTCGTTTTCCGAGCTGAACACGAAAAAGTAGTAGCTATCCATCGGAACTCTGTAATTTTGATAAAAATGACTCTCTCAATTGATACTCTAATTTAAAATTTAAATGGTTATACTTATGAAACTGAATCTTTGAACGAAGGAAGGTTGTTTAAAAAAATATTTATTTTACCTATTTTTTGCATGCACGATTGCGCGTAAAGAAAAAAGTCAATACTTTTACTACGACACTTAATTGTAATCACGTATTTTACCTGTAAGTTATTGTATTGGCGAATGCAGCGGTCGAATGGTGCCCTTCGAGCTTTGATTCGCAAAACCGATGGGGAGTTAGAGGGAGATTCAAAATTAAGCCCTTGCATTCCAATAATCTTTCTTCCGAACTACTAAATGAGCTCCAGAACTCCGAGTTACTTCGATCGTTTAATGTATTTTGAGTAACTGTGCCGCGATCCTCTGCAATTCCATCTGGATGAAGCAATCCCTATTGAAACAAATACTCTTTATGCTTTTTAATATTAGATACGTGTATTTTTATTCGAAAAAAGAATAAGCCAAAAGCAACCCGCTATTTAACTATGTTACATGCAAGAGCTTTGCCATGTAAATTTAGCTGAAAAGCATTTTTAAAACTCGTTACCTTTAATCGTGAAGAAGCGTCAAATATAAAAAAGTATCGCACATAGCGTTCTAACCTCTTCGATCGCAACGTCTCCACCGGAGTCATCCTTTGACAATCCAACTCCCATTGGCGATGATAAAAAAAGATCCCTCTTACGTCTACGTTGTTCCTCGAGAGAAACTTCATTTAAGCTCTTTTCCAATCCTTCTTTACTTTCGATTTTTTTACGATTCACTTTTTCAACTAGTTTATTCAAAATACTGCTCGCTCGATTACCCATGCCCTTTAATTTCTGTAAAAGTTCCTCGTACACTTCTCCGGACGATGATCTGACTGAAGTGCTTTTTTCCAAAATCGGGGATTCTGTAGTTGCTCGCCTTACAGATGGTGTTTTTTTATTTATATTCGTAGTACCGGGCACAGGATCTAGCACTGTTAGAAAATATATATAGATCGTTTGATGTATTTCAATGACTATAACTTTTTTAGAACTTGATAACGATTAAATATTATTATTTTTTATGTACCAATCCGTGCACAAGTGACGAAGTATTCTGTGCTTCACTATTTTTATGCCTGAAAATCATTATTCATACCATCTTAAAAGTAATTACTCTAGAGCTCATTAATTTGAAACAACTACAAGAATACAATGTTTAACATATAAGTCAAGGAATAATTAATGCGAATAATTGTCCAAGGCGTAATACAATTTTACTATTACCCTTAATAACTTTCATTACTAATCCGAATTATATTTCACAGCGTAATATAATCTATAGGCTGATTTGAATTAAAATTTGAGCGTAGAAGCAAATTTAATGCAGTGCCGAACAAACAAACGAACCTGCATCCACGCTTTGATAGCTTAACAATTTATCCATGAGCTTATTGTAATATGCGTCCTGCTCATCATTTTCGTGCTGGGTCATTTTCGCCTTACTAGCAGGCGATAACTGTTCCCTAACGGAGTCTTCGTTGTGAAAACCCGGGGGTTTATCAATGTTGGCGCTCTCTCTAAAAACACCCTCGTAGTGATGTCGCAGATTGGCCTGTGCATTATTTTGACGCTTCTTCGTATCGAGAGTTTTCACGAATAGCTGCGTAAGGATGTCTCGCATGTCCTTGGCATCGAGCTCGTGGCTCGTGAATTGCTGCTGTTGTTGATGATGCCTCTGCTGGTACCCGAAGGACGAAGAGTCCACAGTATCGTTGTGGCCTTGATGAAACTGCACGCCCTGGTTGACGCGCTTCATCCGCGAGGGTTCGTTACTTGGACTGCTATTATTCTGGAACAGATGCCAGGCGGTGTTTGATCGATCAGCGGGTTCAATGGGTCTCGTACCTCACGATCTAATGGAGACGCGAGCTTCGGTCTAAGCTTTTGTTGTACCTGATCAATTTCATCGGAAAAGAACTTGATTTGATTCGCTTTCCAATCCTTAACATAGATATAACCCACTCTTTATAGCGAAAGGCAAGCCGAGTACGTACAAATACATTTTTTTATGATATTTAACTACCTTATATAGTGGAGCTAATGATCATAAAAAGGGCTTCATAAGTATTCAAAATTATTTAAATTCAAATTTATCGAATTTAATATCATTAAACTGATATATATATATATATATATATATATATATATACATATATACTTGTTTTAGAACGTAATGCATTTTAACTTAACATAAACTTACAATAATAATGTTCGTAATTGTCGTAAACGATTTTTTAAACTCAAAATATTTATATTGTACCCCAAAGATAAAAAAAGGTAAGCTGATTTTAACGTATGACTATAATTTTATAATTGCTGGAAATATTGCTATTGATAAAAATTAAACAGCCATAAAACTGTAGGTTTCATCAATTGTGTTCTCAAATTTAAGTAAAACACGTATTTATGAACTTTATTCTATTTAACATAATCTTATTTAAAATTTTACATATAGATATTGATATATATATTTGTGGTGTCCTCGTGTTTTATAAGAAAGAAAGGTAAAAAAAAAAGACTTTCTGTTTACGCTTAAAGATCTAGAACACACGACGACCATATAATACAGGTAATAAATGATATCATTTTCAGTAAATAAGTAATATCTGCGTATTAATCTTATTTATTTTACAAATATATTAATTTAAAAATTTTATTATAATATGAACCTACTCAAATATAGAACTAATCTTTTTTATACAAATATTAATTTAAAATATAAAATAATCATTTCGTATTTACTCACACAAATACATACAAATGTATAAGAACTTATTAAATTGCGATAAATTAAATGCCATGCGATATTAGGAGTTTAACAAATGACATTTTTAATAAGCCTTAATAGTGATAATTCTAAGGGTAAAATTCATCTTTTAAAAAATTCTGCATTGTAAACATTATGTTTCTCTATAAATAAATTATTTTAAATAATGTTTGAATAAATATTAATAGCAAACTATTTATACAATGTTTAACAATATAAATCCTTTATAAATGATTCATATGAGTAACATTTAAAATTATTGAAAATTTGTAAACATAACCGATAAATAAATTTAAGATTACCTAAAAAGGTGTACGTACTTAAACACAAAGAGCGCTAAATAGTCCAATAAATTTATTATCTTTTGAATATGATTAACAGCCGAGATTTGTTTGAATAAATAGATTTAGAATAATATTAACGTTGACTAGCAACCGATTGTTTATAATGATAAAAACTCAATAAAAGTAAGTTTTTAATGACATATTTATTAAATTTCAGTGAAATATTAGATATTTTTATCATAAATCGATATCGTGATTCTTAGTAGCGAATAGATAACCAATCAGATTTTTATTCAAATGTGTAGTGTCCTGATAAACAAGTGAACATATAATTTCAATTACAGATTATATATTGTCCGCAGAAAAAAATAATATTAAAAAAAAATAAAAAATTTCCATTACATTTATGTGAGGGGCAGCTTTGTTTATACTTTTTACTTTAAATACTTTTGTTTAAACAAAAGGGGCATTGAATTATGTAAATACTTTTATCCGAAATAAATTTTAAATAGTTACAAAGCATAAGAAATGTATCGTCGGTAAATCTTTTAATTTAATAATAGATGGCATCGATGTTCAACATTTGTCAAAATAATAACAATAGTAAAAATATCATAAAAACCTTAAAGTTAACGAAATTAAAATTTAACGTATATGTACACTTTTAAATAAAATAGACAGCGCACATTATCAATTGTCTCGCTCACCAAATTTCTATTGCTAAGCATTTCCAATAAACCTCGTTCCTCGGCAACCTCAACGAGCTCCTCCAGTTCCTCACTGCTGTCGTCTCCAATGAAAGCGCACTCGTGCAGGTGCTTATGTCCGCGAATCATTGTAAGAGAAGCGCCTGGCCACCTAAGGGAATAAAATACCTATAAATATGCAATACTATTTCAAAATGGTAAGACATTCTATTGCGGGACTTCGTTTCAAATTTTTTTCGAACAACGACTGCTGAATCTTCAACGGTAAAATACATAATTTTTCAATGGCTTTGATTATATTTAGATAAATATATATATATATATATATATATAATGCAATTGTATTTTAAATAATTTACATTAGATTCATTGTGTTTTTAATACAGCAAAAAATATACAAAAAATAATTATATAACATTTAAAGTATATATATTTATAGATTTTAATTAATAGTATTATATTAATTTCTTAAATAAATTTCAAAACATTATAATTCAATTATCTTTTGATTCTTAAATCAAAGTATTAATACAAATATAACAATTTTTTCGAGAGATAAAAATATAGATGCAATATTTTTTATGCATTTACTTTATCATTTAAAGGCTTCAGATCAATTATTATCGAGCCGCACTTATATATATATAATCATCGATTCTGTTGTTAAAAAAAATTTAGACCGCCATTGCTGCTATAATAAGATTTCAAATTAAAAGATAATAATGTATTCGTAATTTTTTAAAAGTACAATTATACGTATTAAATAGTAAAAAAATTTATGCTATGTTTCAGCATATGATAACTAGTTAAAACATCAATTAATAGAGGGCGTTTAATATGTTCAATATCTAAATAATCTTGATGTTCAATATCAAAAATATCTTTTGATAATTAATCTCATTAAGAGCAGAGCGAATATTGCGTTTGACGCTGGATTCTGAAATTTTGTTCTTTATCTGTTGACAACATGATACCAATTATATAATTATTTACTCTTCGGGAACAAAATAATTCTTAAAAGATGCTTAAGATTTACAAATATTCTTTGAGAGTCTTGGCTATTTTCAGTGACTTACAACACTTTTCAAAGTAATCTTTATCGAAGAAAAACGTATACCTTACACAAGTAGAAACGGTGACGCTGCTACCTCGAAGTAAATAAAATCCCCAATATTCCTTCATGTCGTCTTCGAGAATTAAATGTCTTGTCATTTTTATGGGAACTATTTCTCTATTTATTTTCGGTATTCCATTCATCAAGTATGCATTGAACGTCGCATTGGTTTTTACAATTTGTCGCTGCAGTTTAAAAATTTAACAGTCTTGAAGATTAGTTTTATAACTGATTTCTTTTTTTTCAGAATTTTTCTTCCTAAAGAAAATTCGTTTCTATACACCATTAGTTTCTGAGGTTTTTGAAATGTATAAAAGTCTAAACAGCGATATCAAAATTTCGAAACTATTCTTAAAATTTCGTGGTTGATCTTAATTCAAGAAAAGTTAAAATTTTTATTAAATAACTATTGGAAACAAAATCTTCTGTATTCTTTAAAAATTAAACGTACAATAATATCTACTTTTGAGACTTTTTATAAAAAACAAATTTTTTAAACTTTCAAATAATTACTTAGATATAAATACATTTATACAAATTTTATAAAAATGTTTAAAACATAAGGGTAAAACAATATATATTTTCCAGTACAACTTACATTTACTTTTTTTAGATTTAGATTTTAATTTTTTAATTTTATTAGTACAAAATAGTTCTAAATGCCAGTTATTTTGTGCATTATTTACTAGATTTATATGAAATATACAGATGAGTAAGGTATTTACTAAAGATAAAGAGGATCTACTATCTCATGTTCAATCACTGTTATCAAGCCCAATCATCGTTTATATATGGATGATTCCTATGAAGTACGTTATTGTTCTCATAAACAAATTTTTGTAATGCTTGTGAATAAATTTTACATGAAATAACTTTTTAATAAATTAATTAAAAAAGTAAAAAGATTTTTTTATTAACTTTAATAACTTTTAAAAGAAAATAATAACCTTAGTATAGCAATATTTAAAAAATCATTATCTATCAAACAAATTCTATTTATTTTAATGACAATTTTTATAAGACTGCGTTACATTTCTGTATATCCATTTCAATATATATATATATATATACTAGAATTCGTACTAAATACTAATCAGTATTCAGATAATAAAAAAAAATTAAAATAATTTGCAACAAGAAAATTTTGAACCTATAAAATGCAAATGTAAAATGCCCACTATACAGAATTTAGAAGAACTTTGTAGAGAAAAAGTGAGTTTGATTGCTTGGACATTTTTATTAATTATCAAGGTAAATATGTATTTAACTGCATTCTCACTTCGTTTACAAATTATTGTACATGAAAAATGTACTATTATAGCTAATATTATAGCTGTCAATTTGTAATATCTCTACTATTATCTATGCTACTAACTATGTACTTAATGTTTGTTACTATAGGATAATTTATAATGAACATTACATAAAACAGAAGATTCTATCCTAAAAAGTTTAAAAAATAAATGATATAGTTAATGGCAGCTTAAAAAATGTAATTATAGTTATTAATTAAAGTAACTCCGTTAAATTAATAGCAAGAAAAATCCCTAGATAAATCCCTCTTTACTCTTTATATGTAAGCTTGTCGAGAAATCGATAACTGAAAAATCTTACTGTACCTGACACCACGTGGTCGACATCTTCCTATCTATAAGTCGCTGATCTGAAATCGCCAGCGGATACAGCTGTTCGGAGAAAACGCGATATCTCAGGTACACCGGACCAGCGACAAACATTGCAGGTAGAAAAACGCCGAGGAAACAGAGGCGCAGCATCCGGAACGGTACTTTACAGCCCGTTCGTCTCGCTTGCCAATCTCTCGGACGAATGCCATCGTCTGTCGTTACCAGACCAGATCAGATAGTACATTACCATAGAATATTTCAAAAGAAAATTTTTGAATTTAAGCTTCCTTAAATGCAATGTATAAATAATGCTTACATCAACTCATAAGCGATGTATAGTGGAATAATAACAAAAAGGGAAAGACTTGCATTTTTTATGCATGTTTTAAAAGCTTATATTTTAAACTAAGACAATTTAAAACTGATATCTAGAGCAATACGTCGAAAAAAGACCGCTACTAGTAAGAAAATTAAAAATTCAGTATCTAGTAATTAATGCAGCTGAACATACTGATACAATCATGAAACACTATACTTTATAAAACAATGATTTTCATAAGTTTGAAAACTAAAAATACTGTATTAATACATTTCTGATTCCGATTATACCAAGAATGTATATGCTTTACATTCGTTGTTGGGAATAAAATAAATAACGCACGTGCGTGTGTGTGGATTTAAGTTTACTTCATTTAATAGTTAATAATTTAATATTTTTATCTGAAAAATCTATATATTATCTGTATAATTTAAATAGTGAAAAAATTTAATAACAAATGTAAATGATTTATCTTAAATAATAATAACATTGATATAAACATGTTTTCGAATTGAATAATATTTTTTCATTTTACAATAATGCATCATTGAGGCGTAACTTTACTTAATTTGACTCATTTAGTAGTTTCATTTTTATAAATCAAATTTCGCTTTTAACAGTGCAAAACAAATTTTACATACATGGTATACCCAATATAATATAAATCGATCTTTGATATTTTCGTATCAAATTTAAATATAATTATAGCCGTACAAATTCATTATAAATTTAACTTCATGCTACAGTAATAAACATTGTAATTCTTATTAGAATTAAAATAATTGTAAAATTATATCACTATCATAAAGCGTATAAAATGAAAAATCTAATGATAAAAATGATCTTGCAATTCAAATATAGAAATAAAAATAGTTCATGGACTTTCTTCTGACAGATTTTATGAATAAATTAAACTTTTCTAATAAATTTGACTTGATAATTTTATATAATATTTTTAACATAATATATAGTTTAAGAAAACAAATATTCGGTTACATTTTTTATAGATAGTATAAATAAATAGTTCATTAAACTTTTTGATAAATTATTTAATTTGCTATTTTTTTGCCTATAGCTCAATTCTACTATTACTTTGATATTGTGAATTAATTTTTTTTAATAAATTGATTCACAAATAAATAATATTTCTTTTATATGATGGCTTCATTTTACATGAATTTTTCATATTATTCATTTGTATTATTGAAAATATGCATGCCTCTGTGTGTGTATGGGTAATTAAAAAACCGTTAGAAAAAATTTTAATTATTAGCTATAGTAAATT
This sequence comes from Kradibia gibbosae, assembly GCA_018907135.1. Classification (NCBI taxonomy): domain Eukaryota; kingdom Metazoa; phylum Arthropoda; class Insecta; order Hymenoptera; family Agaonidae; genus Kradibia; species Kradibia gibbosae. The sequence continues at coordinate 18,133,351 of JACCHX010000001.1, forward strand.
TACGTAATAATGTAATTTTTAATAAAGAGTAGATACATCAATTTAAAAAAATATTTTCTAAGCTACTTTATCATAGGTTTTTTTAGGCGAGTTATTTTGTTATAAAATAATTAGAAATTAGTTAATAGAATATAACTGGTCATTTAAAATTGCTGTAGCTCTTCTATAAATCCTTTATTAACGTATATTTGTGTGTGCATAATATATTTAATATATATGTTTCTTAATGTTTTATTTTATTTATCCCAACTTATTCATAACTAATGTATAGATAATAAAAAATATATACAAAATTATATATATAAGGATTCGTTAAATATTAAACCAGAATTGAAATAAAAAATGCAGATTGTGTTATCATTTCTCTCTTTGAGTATGTAAATTGATAATGCGTCCCGTATAATACTGCCAAGGAAAGATATAAAATTACTCTATTTAATTTTCTTTTATTTTTTAAAATATAAATGCAAATATAAATTTATATAGATAAATAACCGTCAATCAATGCATTTCTATGTGAAAGCTTATTACGCTAATGTTAAAAAAACTTCCGTGTAACTTAATAACACAATATTAAATCAAAGTTTTTCTTTTTACATAAGCTAATGAATGTTTTTTCTAAATACATTTAAGTTGAATAAGATTATCTTATAAGTTAAAAAATGTAATAGTTAATTTATGCATTCTTTTTAATTTTATTAAGAATATTAATTTTTGCGTAATTCCATGTAATTCAAGTTCAAAATAAATCGAATATTTTTTAACTTCTAAATTTAAACGATTAGATCCCGTAAGCTAGATTTAATCATTAACGTAAAACAACTTTTAGATACAAATAAAATATTTATTATGCAAACAAAATACATGTTTTGCCTCAATTAAGTTTTAAATATTATTAAAATGAATAATAGAGGAATTGTGATTACTTATTTTAAAAGATTTTGAAAAATTCTTTTGCAAGAGATAATGAAATTATATTAAATACTTTACATTAACGTTTTATACAACGATTGTTCGTGGGTTATATACATTATATTACATTACCATTAAATACTTTGTAAAAATCAATAATTAACGTAAACTACATCTCAATACTACTAATATATATTCGATTATCGTTACAAATTCTCTTCAAACTACAATTTATAAATATATATCACTGTTTTTCAACTACCTTTTTATCTTATTTATTTATTCTGAATGTAAAATATATGACAGTTTAAAAATTAATTTAATGTACCCTGCAAGATACAATACATAATATAATAAGTAATGAAAAGGACAGATATCTGATATTAAGATTTTCATGTGATTCATAAAATAAAAATAATAATATATTTTGTTATCATTATACTATAAATTTTATTTTTTTTTTTAATGCAAATTTTGTATTTGAGCTGCTCCTGTCTATACTAATTATTATATTTACATATAAAAGGTACCTATTTAAGAAAACGATTTTTTTTAATTTAGTTTTCAATATTTTAACAGTTTATACAGTCTAATACACGTGCAACATTATTTCCTTTTACATTATCTATCCTATAACAATAAGGCAGGAATTAAATTATAAAAAAACAAACTCACCAAAAGCATCTAGTCTCAAAGGCATCTTTGATAAAATTATGATACTTTCACGATCATCGTTTCGCATTGTATAAACAAAAAACTTCACAATAATACCAATAAAAAAAGTTTGTATTTTGAAATCATTTAACAATTTATTAATACTATCTGACTAAGTTATTTTAATCCTCTTGTACTTTTCTTGTAAGGATCAAAAACTTGTAAGACATTTTTAATATACAGTTTGACTATTTTTTGTTAAATTTGGCTCAATCTATTAAAAATATACGCGATATCTAAACACAAAAACCACGAAAAAATAGAAAATATAAACAAATAAAATAGTCCCCACGGATCAATGACCAGCGAATTTTCTTTAGTAAATATATTCATTGACCTCAAATTTCGTTCGCTAATTTATGACTAATACATCCGTATCTCGGTGATCGGCAACTACAGACTGACGAAGAATCACGAAACGCTCGTTCCATACAGTGGCTTATCTTTCCTCCTTCTTTGGTAGTAAAAATACTTCACCTCTTTCTGCTGTGTCAAGAATGACTAAGATTTTTACATAAATCTTTGATTCTCTTTTTTTTTTTGCTTAATTTTTTCTCTTAATTGAAACAATTATTAAAATAACAAAGCACAAAAATTGAAAATTTTAATAAGTATAATTAAGTATTATTAAAAACTAATTTTTTTTACTTAATATTGTATTTTCATTTTTAACAATTCACGAACAGACTCGCCTAATTGTTAAAAATGATTATTATAAAATAATGGCTGTACCAATTACATAAATTTTTTTTCTTTTAATTATAAAAATTACTTTTTATTTCATTAAATACCTACATTGCGTTTAAATTACATTATTTTTTGTCACTTTTCTACAAAAAACTTTTATACATAGAAAATTCATCTCCTATTTTTATCATGTCCTTCAGTTTTCGAATTATCTGAAGTAACACCTCGTCTTCGTTTATTTAATGGGTTTCTAGGATCATAAATTTCAAACCAATCATCCCCTTTTGTGCTAGCATCTTTAGCTAAAACAGGTGCTTTTTCCTCACAACGTAAAGCATGAGTCATCCAAGACTCATCACTTGGATCATCAATATCTTCTCCATCTTCATAGTTTTTATTGGTTAATATTGAACATTCTCCATTTCCTTGCTGCTCTCTAGCATTAGATACTTTATTTTTAAATTTATTAAGCAGCTGAAGTGTAAAATCTTCTCGCGATGAACCTAACCATGAATAAATTTATAGAATTTACACATACGCTTTAAAAGGTGTAAATTGTTATTTTAATTTATGTTTAATTTTTTTCTACGTTTATTACCTTTTTTAGGGATTTTCGAAGATTCTTTTTTATATTTTTCTTGTGTTTCGTGATATTCTTTAATAAGCTCAGATGTTAGTTCTTTTTTCTTTTCCTTTTCTAACTTTTGTTTTTCATCGTCTAATTTTTTATTTTGTTCTTTTCTAATTTCGCGTTTAAAATCACGAATTTCCTTCCTAATTTCTTCACTGTAAGACATCGTTTAAATCGAATTTAATTGAAAATATCGTCAATTTACAAAAACAAAAATCAGGTATCTAAATTTAAGTTTATACGTACGTTTGTCTTTTTCTTTCATCTTGCCTATCTTTTCCAAGGTAATACTCTTCTTCCGAATCGTTATCGCCTTTAGAAATAGTTTTATGATCTTCCTTTTTCTTTGAAGCATTATTTTTTGCATCTTTTAATTTATTTTTTATTCTTTCTGTTACATCTCTAAAATAAAATAGAAATATGTGCATTTAACTGAAATTTTTATACAAAAGTAAAATATTTTACCGCTTTTCTGCATCTTCAGTAGTTTCCTGAAGGTTTGAATCATTGTCACTGTCTGATTCACTGACGTCCTCTTTTTTAAGTTTCTTATTTGGTGGTCCATCAGATGTTATAACGGGTTCAGAACTTAATTTAGGATCTGATAAATTATCGTGAGCAGATTTACTTCTACCACCTAATTGTTTACTTAAGACTACAGACTCCTCCTCATCTTCCTCAGCTTCTTCCCCAAATGATAATAATTTAAAATCTCTAAAATAAATTCAAAAATAAAAATTTACATTTTTCTATATTATACGTAAGTTTTTCTATACATACTTTACTCCTTGTTTTTTTCTTTTCTTTGTTTTTTCTTCTATTATAATTTTTTTAACAACTCTTGGTACAATATCGTCAAATGGATTGTTTAGAATTTCTGTTTTTAGAATTTTTTGTGGATAAATTGGCCTATCGTTCTGAAATTTTACGTATAAGTGAATAAATTTCTAGATTACTAATCAATTTGTTTAATTTAAGCATTAAGTACTTCATCAACAAGAGCATCTTCAAGTTTGATCATATTAAATACAGTTTCTCCAGTGACTTTTCCAAATATGGTATGTTTGTTTTGTAGTTCTGGAGTAGCAGCAAGTGTAAAAAAAAATTGAGATCCGTTATCATCTTTTCCAGAATTAGCCATAGCCAATAAACCTCTTCGACAAAACCGTAATCTTGTGTGAAATTCATCCTAAAATTTAATAATGATTTTATTCTTAATTTTTATTTGAAAATATTAATCAATAACCAGTATACACACTTTAAATGGTTCTCCGTATACACTTTCACCACCTTCTCCTGTACCAGTTGGATCTCCACCTTGAACAATGAACCCTTTAACGACTCGATGAAATATTGTATTATCATAATATCCTTCCATGCACAATTGAATGAAATTTCTACATGCTTTTGAAGCTTCTTTCGTCCATAATTCTAAATCTATATCTCCAACGGTTGTTTTCATAACGACCTACATCAAACATTTAATAGGTTAGATCTAATTTCATCAAAATGAAGATATATTTTTTAAAAATATTTTATACACTTCATGCACAATTATTATTACCTTTCCAGAAGTAGGTGGTTCAAGAATGTAAATATTACTCATTTTGGATTATTTTTTTTTCAACAGAAGTAATAATTTTTTTTCTTTAATTTGTATTTGTTCACATGAATTCAAAATTTTTTTAACATTATTATCTCAGTGCTCCTTTGGTGGATCAAATTCAATTATTCGAATAGTTGCTATAACTCGACTTCCAAATCTGTAAAAAAAACATACTTTTTTTATGATACGTCTAAGTCACTGTATATATCTATACTTAATACCCTATGTAAGAGTATACATTCTATTCTAAATAAGAAGCATACTTGTCTCCTTGGAAACTAAGAAAACTTAATAAACTATATTCCACATCTATTAAATTTCTACATCTTTCATCATCTTGTATTTAGTATAAACAAACAAAATTTAAGTATTTACAAAAATGGCAGAAAAACAAGAATTTTATAAGCTGATTAATGATAAAACCAAAGTACCTTATTTAACTCCAGTACCTCAAATAGAGTATTTAAAAAATACACATTTAGAAAAAAATCCTCTTCAAAAATTTCGTGCTCAGGCAATAAAATTTGTAAGAGCTAAACCACCTCAACCAAAATTATCAGACAAATGGAGAAGCAGTGTTCATCGTATTTCAAAAACATTCTATACAGAAGAACTTATCAAATTGGCAAGGACAATTCCAATTCAAGGTCTTCCACCAGAATGGGAAGAAAATATTTTAAAATTAATTCCTAAAACTTCTAAAAGGAAATATATTGTATTTCTTATGTCTATAATGAAAGAAGTGAAACAAAATTATTTAAAAGAAATGGAAAGTTTTAATGTAAAAAGTATTGTAAAAGCAACAGGAACAAATGTTTGTCTGAGTTACCCAGAAAGTGATTTTAAATGTCAATCACCAAATGAAGATTGTAATTCACCATTTAACACTAATCGTGAACTTGTACAAAAAAAGTATTTTTTAGCTCATCGCTTAATCAGAACTGTGTCTAATATTATGTTTGATAATCTTCCTAAAATTTTCACTAATTTTGAACAATATGCATTTGAAGAACTACATTTATCAAAATTAAATGAAATGGTAAATAATGACTTACAGCGATGCTCTTTGATAGTACAAAATAAATGTTATAATGAAATTATTAGAAGTATGCTTCAAATGAATTATTTAAAAAGTAATAAAAGACTGCCAAAGTTATTGCACTGTGCTGAAAGTTTTATGGTCCAACAAATTTTAAATAGTATGATGAACAGTATTAATAATTTTATTGAGTCTTTAAAGTGTTCAGAAATGTGTATTAAATTAAAATTACAGTTGGTTTGTAAAAATGATGGTTTAGAGACAGAACCTAGTATTAATGAGATTTCAACTCAATGTCATCAAATCATTACCAATATAACTAACATAAGTCAAGATCTTGTGCCTTTAGGAGATTGGCTAAAAATAAATATAGAAACCAAATACATTAAAGTAAGTTTACCAGAATGGTTTTTAAATAATGCACACAATGACTTACAAAAAGTACTTACAAATAATTTTAAGCCACTATTAGACCACTGCAATTTAATTAGTGTACGTTATAGTACACTTTGTTCCAATGTAACTAAAAAACAAATAATTAGACTAATCAATAAAAAAATGGATTTCGAAATATATTATGCTGAAGTAAATAAATTTAATGCATTCTTAACAGAAATCAATGCTATGCCCTTAAAGGTTTATTATAATTTTGGAATATTGAATCAGATTCCTGCAATAAACGATTTAAAACAAAATACTTCTGAAATAATAAATGTGTTAGTAGAAGAGCTAATTAAGAATCACCAGGAATTGAATAGATCAATCTGTATTGATTTTGAAAATCTTGAAATTCGAGCTCTAACAATTCCAGATGATACAAAGTCTTTATTCGAACTCACTGATTACGTGGCCTATGCTTCAAAAGTTTTAGTTACAGAATTAGAAATGAAAATTCAAAAATCGATAAATATGCTATGCTCACTATTACAAGTGTGTTTACTGACAAGCGAGCATATTGAATTAAATAAAACCACAATTAATTGGTTAGAGCTAATAAAACCAGTATTTAGCCAACACAATATTTTTTGTGAAGCAAAGAAAGGAGAATTAGAAGATGAGCTACAAAGAAAAATTAACTTATTGAGTGCTAAAATAGATCAAATTTTTCCTGAGCTAGTTATCATCGATGATATGGACGAGGCTGAAAGAGTTACCGAATACAGGGAATTTCTCGTTATTATTTTAAATAAAATTAAACAAATAGACAATCAAATAGAATCGATAAATGTTGAAGAGAGACTTTTTAAGTTTTCAGAAACAACGTTTCTTAAAGTGGACGAAATTAAAGAAATACTAAGCACCTTCTGCTCTTTAATACATACAATTTACCAGTGGCAGAGGGACAATGAAGTATGGTTGGTCGGACCATTTGAATATTTAGATGCCCAAATAATAGAAAAGAAAACGATGGACTATTTTGAAAGAATTACTGAAATGTATAAAATGTACAAGGTGAAAATAAAGTCTGATCTCTCGTCCAATAAGCCCTTCAAATTTTCGGGGATGGTGGATGATCCAGATCCTATACAGCAGCCTGCACCAATAAAGCTATGTTGGCAAACTCTGCAAGACTTAAACGAGTTTAAAAATTATGTTCCATTGGCTATTTGTATGTGCAATCCTGCGCTAAAAAAACGACACTGGGACGAAATGTCTGCTATTGCCGGCATAAATTTACTACCTAATGCTGGAACGACTTTTAAGAAAATAATTGACCTTGATTTACTTAGAGATTACCAAAAATACAACAGTATTAGCATAGGGGCTACTAAGGAATCGGCCCTTGAGGAGCAATTAAATTCCATGAACGAGGAATGGAAATTGATACATTTTTCAATATCAATTGATGAAAGATCGGAACTACTAATTATAACTGAAACGGATCGAATAGACATTCTTCTCGAAGATCAAGTCACAAAGATTACAAAGATGCGAGCATCTTATTTCATTACACCCATTAAGTCTAAAGTGATTGATTTTTTACAAAAACTTTGTATGGTTCGTGATATTATGGAATATTGGAATAGTGTACAAAATCAATGTAAGTATCTGAATTCATTATTCTCTAACGAAGTTGTACAAGATCATCTTCAAACCGAGGTAGATTTATTTAAATCGTTAAAAACGATTTTACAATCGATACAAATATCTCTTTCATTAAATCCAACTTTTCATTATATAACCGAAACCTCGGATATTTTAGATAAGCTAAAACAAGGAAAATATATTTTAGAGATTATACACAAAAAGATAAACGATTATTTTGAAAAATTAAGACTTTCATTCACAAGATTATTTTTCCTGTCAGACAATGAAATTATAAAACTTTTATTTGAATGTGAATATCTTACGATGAATGGCTCGTATATTAAAAAATGCTTTCCTAACATCAACTCTTTAAAAATGGATTCGCAATTTAACATTCTTTCAGTGGTCGGTGGATGTGCCGAGGAAATACAATTACAGAAAAAAATCTCAATTACAACAAAATCTGTTTCTGTAACAGATTGGTTAACACATTTTAGCAAAGAAATCAATAGTACAATTAGGCAAAAAATTAACGAAAACGTAAAAACATTTAATAATGAAATTCTTCTGCAGTGGGTTTCTAATACACCAAGTATGGTAATTTTTTGTATTCAGCAAATTATTTGGACATCGCAAATACACAGCGCATTTCTCTTTAACAACGTGGAAGCCTTGAAAACTTGTCGTGATTTACTTAAAAAGAATAAAGAAATGGCTCAGCTGTTCTTAAAATTAAATTTAAGCAATAAAGACAGAGAAACTATTATGTCTTTAATTATTCTTTTTATTCATCAAGAAGAAGTAACAAATTTATTGATTGAGAGAAAAATTCACGAGGATATTGATTTTGATTGGAAATCTCAAATTCGCTACTATTATCAAGACGACCAAGTAGAAGTTATCATTATTAATATGTGCATTAATTATGCTTATGAATATTACAGCAGTTGTCAGAAGATAATAGTTAACACGCCACTTACGGAAAGATGTTATAGAAGTTTAATGGAGGCATACTATCAAAACTATTTCGGAGCAATTGTTGGCTTTTCAGGTGTAGGAAAAACAGAAACAATAAAAAGCTTATCAAGAACATTAGCAATGCCTTTCTTTATATTTGAAAGCAAAGACAGGCAAGACTATAATAGCATAGGAAATATATTTAAAGGCTTAGTAACAATGGAAGCGTGGGTTCACTTAAAAAATTTCAAACAAATTAAAAGTGATATTCTTTCTGTTATTGCTCAATATATCTTTAGAATTTCTCAATCCAGAAGTATCAAATCTAATATTATTAATATACATGGAAGTCAACTTATTTTCAATCAAAATTGCTATATTAGTTTTAGTTTGAATCCTTCGTTACCAAATTTGTCTGATATACCTGATAATTTGAGACTGCATTTCAGAACAGTATGTTTTATGAATCCGGATTTAGAAAAAATTTGTCAAGTTGAATTATTTGCGGCCGGATTCGCGGAGGCGAATAATTTAGCGATTTCCTTAAGAGATGTTTACAATCTGTGCAACGATCAAATGTCTTCCGAGAAAAAGTACAACTTTAAATTAAGAAATTTAAAATCTGTAATTAAAGCAGCAACAAAATTGAAGTTAATCTATCCAGAAGAACAAGAACAAATTTTACTTCTTCGTTCACTCATTGATTTAAATTTATCTCAATATATCAATATCGATATTGTTTTTTTTCACAGCATTTTAAATAAATGTTTTCCAACCGTTTCGTATAGTAAATTGACCTCATCTGATCAAGATTTATTTTTGAAAGCCGTGGACGTAATTTGCGCAAACAAACAACTCAGTAACTATGATTATTTCGAATTAAAGATTTTACAATTATACGAAATAATACGTTTAAGGGAAGCCATAATTCTTGTAGGCGAATCTTTTAGCGGAAAATCTACAATATTAGATACTCTTAACGAAGCTTTATTATTGCTAGAAAAAAAAGACAATCAAGATAAATGTTTTGAGGTACAATACGAAATTATCAATCCCGAGGCTGTAAGTATCGATAGATTATACGGATCTGTTGATACAGAAACGGGAAAATGGAACGATGGAATATGTCCTCAAATAATTCGACATTTTACCGAACATAAAAGCGTAAGGCGAAAATGGTTGATATTTGATGGCAATATCCACTCTTTGTGGATTGAGCGATTAGAATCCACTCTTGAAGATAATAGAACGTTATTTTTAATGACAAATGAACGAATAATATTAACCCGAGAAATACAAATATTATTTGAAACATCAAATTTAGATGACGCTTCACCTTCTATGACAACTAGATGTGGAATCGTGCATTTTGACTCACAAAAAATAGATTGGAGACCATTACTATTAGCGAACATCAAAAATGCAAATCAGTTTAAAGGATATGAAAATTTCATTTACCAATTATTCGATTGGTCAATAGATCCATGTCTGAAATTTATTCATAAATGTTGTACAGTTAATATAAAATTAACAGATAAGCACCTCGTTATGTCAATATTTAATTTATTCAAAATGTACATGACACATGCAATTGAGAAAAGTCCAAATAATGAAATGGAAAAAAATGCAAAAAGTTATATTGAAATATGGTTACAGGCAGCTATTATTATGTCTACGAATGAAATATTAATGGGAACGTTAGATTTTGAATCTAATCAGAAATTCGAAGAATTTTATTTATCTTTATGGAACGATTCTAATAAAAGCTATCCCTGTCCAAATGAAATCAAAAAATTCGAAATGGCATTACCTACCGAAGGAAGCTTAAATGATAATATTTACATATTTAAAGGGATAGGCAATTGGAAACATTGTAGAGAGATTGTAAAAATGGAAAAAATCAAAGAAACTATCCTTTTTCAAGAGCCTTTCATACCGACTACAGATAGCGTTAAGTTATCGTTGCTTTTCAATTTACACATTAAATATAAAAAACCATTCATTTTATGCGGCAAAAGATCAAATGGCAAAACCTCTTTTATTCGAGAGTACCTTTCAAATCTATCAGAATCAGAATACGTTTCAAGCTCCTTCAATTTTAATTTTATAACAACATCGGACACTGCACAAAAATCATTCCTTTCAAAGTTAAAGAAAATAAAACGTTGCCATTATGAGCCTTTAAATAACAGATATTCTATCAATTTCATTGATGATTTTAGTGTGATGTCTAATAAGGAATCAAATTCTACATTAGATTTAATTAGGCAATATATGGATTATGGTTTCTTCTACGGATTGAATAATTCTGAAAAAATAAAAATCTCAAACACAATGTTTATTGCAGCATTGACTACGACAAGAGAAGATTCAAATATCATATGTCAACGACTTTTGAAGCACTTTAACGTTTTTACGATGTATCCACAAACTAAAGATAACATCTATCAAATATTTTCAAAATCTCTAATTATTGATTTGAAAAAAAAATCTATTTCAACGGACATTTTAAATAGTATAAGTAGCATTGCCAAAGCTACAGTTGAACTTTATCTCGCTATCGTTCAAAATTTTAGACCGACCCCATCAAAAATACTATATCATTTTTCATTGCATGATATACGTAAGATGATCAAAGGTTGCATTTTAATTAAAAAAGAATCAGTAGATAACAAGATTACTCTCATTCGTTTATGGGCGCATGAAACGATTCGAGTGTTTGGTGACAGAATTATTAACGACGATGATAATCAATGGCTATTTTTGAAGATTCGCGAGTGTCTCAAATCATATTTTAAAGATACATTTGAAACAGTTTTTGATTATCTTCCAAAATATACGAATGGCGAATTAACAAAGGATAGTTTTAAAAGTCTTTTTTTTTTTAACTTTATCGAAAAAGAAAATAATATAAGAAAATACGAGGAGATTCATTCCATTGAAAATTTAAAACGCCGTTTCTTACAATATATTCAAGAATATAATGAAATTAACAAAATTAAAATCGATATAGTTATGACCTGTCATACGATTCAACATTTAGTACGAATATGTCGTATTTTAGCCACACCAGGAGGAAACTTATTAATGATAAGTTCAAGCGGTGCCGGAAGAAAATCACTCACGCGTTTAGCTGCTTTTATTCAGCAACAATGTTTATTTGAACCGATGATAGGTACGCATTACAATGAATCTACCTGGGAAGAAAATATAAAATTAATAATGAGATACTGTGCGACGTTGAAGAAAGACTATACAATATTATTAACTGATCGACAAATGAAATCAAAATGTATACAAGTAATTTATAATTTTCTCAGCTTCGGGGAAATATCTGAAATATTCTCAAACGACGAAAAAATAGAAATTATCGAATTGATCAGACTTGATGCCCAAAAAGGCGATAGAAACATAGAATTGGATATGTTGAGCATATTTGAATATTTTCATCGCGAATGTGAAAATAGAATGCACTTTATTCTTAATATAAGTCCGATAGGAAAGACTTTACAACATTATGTAAGTAAATATCCAAAGTGGATAGATAAATGTACTATTAATTGGTTTGACTGTTGGCCAGAAAGTGCATTCGAGGAAATAGCTACTCATTATATGAAAGATATCGACATACAAGATGCTACAAAATCTCAAGTAATTATTGCTAAAGGATATATTTATAATAATACTAGTCAATTTATTATTCAATATTACAAAAAAACTGGGAGATTATTATACATATCACCTATGACTTTCATTAGAGAAATGAAAATTTACTTAAAAATTCTCATTGAGAAACAAAACGAAATCAAAATAAAGAAAAGGCAATACTTAACTGGAATAGATAAGTTGCTATTTGCGGGTCGTGAAATTCTACGATTGAAAAGTACGTGCACAAAGTTAAAGCCTCAACTTGAAGCTTCGACTAGACAAGCAGAAGCTACAACGAAAGAAATCGAAACTGAAAATATTAATACAGAAAAAGCTGCAATACTTGTGAAGCGCGATGAAGAAATAGCTAATAAAAAAACTGAAGTGGTAAATACCTTAAAAGCTGATTATGAAAAAGAGCTCGCAGTAGCGATTCCAATTTTGGAAGATGCTTTTCAAGCTTTGGATGTTTTGAAACCAACCGATATTGCACTTGTTAAATCTATGAAGAATCCAGCTAATAGCGTAAAACTTGTAACAGCTGCAGTGTGCATCATGTTAAATGTTCCTTCTGAAAGAATCGCAGATCCGGCAAGTGGTAAAAAAGTCATGGACTTCTGGGGTCCAAGTAAACGATTACTAGGCAATGGGAATTTTTTGCAGACTTTAAAGGATTACGATAAAGACAATATCTCTCCCAGTATCATAACGACTATAAAAAAGACTTACATATCGGATAAAAATTTTAATCCTCAGATCGTTGCAAAGGCTTCCATTGCTGCTGAGGGTCTTTGTAAGTGGGTTAAAGCAATGGTTTCTTACGATGAAGTAGCAAAACTCGTGGCACCTAAAAAGGAAAAATTAATTGTTGCTCAACGAGAGTGCGATGAGATCGAAGCATTATTAAATACGAGACGCAAGACTTTAGCAGACTCGAGTACAAAATTAACGAGTTTGAAAAACAAACTTGAAACGATACTCCTTAAAAAATCGGAATCGGAAAAAGAAATAGAAAATTGTACTAAGAGGTTAAAAAAAGCCGAAGGTCTTATAACAAGTTTAGGGAGCCAAAGGTCCCATTGGCAGAACTGTGTAAATAAACTTGCAAAGCTGTTTGACAATCTTGCTGGTGATGCATTATTATCCAGTGGCATGATAACATACTTATCTTCGATCGATTTTGCAAATCGACAAAAAAAAATAGCTGAATGGAAAGAATATTTAAAGAATCATGAAGTTCCTTACTCGCATGATTATGAATTCACCCATTACCTAGAAAAAGAAATCACGATCAATGCCTGGCACTTGTCTGGGTTATCTGATCATTATTTATTTTCGCAAAATGCTGTAATAATGAAAAACTCTCCGTTATGGTGCTTATTCATCGATCCAGAAATTCATGCGAACGCATGGATAAGAAATATGGAGAAAGAAAACAATTTGTGCATTGTGAGGTTGACGGATGAAAATTTCATGAATAAAATTCAAAGTTGTATGGAAATTGGTAATCCTGTCTTATTAGAAAATCTAGAAGATGAATTCGACGTCTCCCTTGATCTTCTTCTTTCACGAGATATTTATAAAATATCAGAAACCTGGTATATAAATATTGGACAAGACATTGTTTTGTACAGTTCATGTTTTAGATTTTATTTAACGACTAGAAATCGTAAGCCTCACTATTCACCCAACGTATTCAATAAACTTACAATTATAGAACACTGTTTACCCAATGATGCTCTCCAAATTAGTCTACTAGATATTGTTGTTTTTAAAGAAAAACCTGAACTGCAAGAAAAATTTGAAAAAATTTTGTTCGAAAGCTTAAATAACAAAAAAATTATTCAACAACAAGAAGATAATATGTTACACACACTTACATTATCCAACGCAAATATTCTTGAAGATGAAGAAGCTATTGAAGTATTAAGTACATCGAAAAATCTTACGCTTGATTTATTGAAGCGCCAGGAAATAATAAAAGCTATAAAAAATGAAACTTATGCATTCCGTGAAAGTTACATTCACTTTGCAAAATACTGTGCAGATCTTTATAGTTCCTTAATCATACTGCCAAACTTAAATTATATGTATCAATTTTCACTTTCTTGGTTTACGCAACTCTATAAAAAATCGATTGAAACATCCAATCGAAGTATCAATCATAAAAAAAGAATCGATTATTTGAAAACAACTTGTATTCAAAACCTTCATCAAAGTGTCATCACTGCTCTTTTCGAAAAGCATAGACTTGTTTATTCATTTATTTTGTGTACAAAAATTTTATTAAGTACTGAACAAGTTACGGAACAAGAATTTAATACTTTCATCAGCATCAATGAAAGTAGCTCGACTAAATTTGACGATGAAATTCTTTCTAATACAACTTGGCTATCTGATAAATCGTGGAGAGAAATCGTTAAAATAAGCAACTCGTTAACGGTATTTCAAAATTTCGCTAATAGTTTTATTATTAATAACACAAGATGGAAAAAGTATTGCAATTCATTGGACAAAGACGATCGCCTCATGCCATCGCCTTGGGATAATAAATTAACTCAATTTCAAAAATTAATCCTCATTAGGATTTTATGTCCAGATAAAATAATTTTAAAAATAATGGAATTCGTAGACTCGGTAATGGGCCAAAATAATAGTTCATTTATTCCATGTAATATAAGCCGACCCTACACAGAATCTACATGCCTCACGCCTATAACATTCATTTTACCCAGTTACTCTTCACCTTTTTCAATTGTTAATAAATTTGCTACACTTTTAGGGCATTCTGCAAAGTTGCATTCACTTTCTATGGGTCCATCGCAAGGGCAAAAAGCAGAAATACTTATTGAAATGGCTCGTAAAAATGGAGAATGGGTGTTTTTGCATAATTGTCATCTGGATTTACCATGGATGATGAAACTTGAAAAAATATGTGAAGATTTTCACGTATTAGATATGTCTTTGGACTTCCGACTTTGGATCAGCACTCAGTCGAATAACGAATTCCCATCGAGCATTTTACAAAACAGTATTAAAATTGCTTTCGATTCTCCGTATGAAATAAAGCAAACGTTAACTTGGGCTTATAAATCACAGCTTGTAAAAGATAAAGATTTTTTCGAAGGCTGTCCTGGAAAAGATAGAGCATTCTCTAAACTACTTTATGGATATTGTCTTTTTCATTCTGTTATTAGAGAACGAAAATATTTTGGTTGTCAAAGTTGGAATTTCGAATATGATTTTGATGAATCAGATTTACAAATATCAATTATTCAATTGAAGAATTGGATTAACCAGTATGATAAAGTTCCCTTCAAGGCATTAACTTACCTCTTAGGTGAATGTAACTACGGAGGTAAAATAATGGACGTTCAAGATAAAATTTATTTAGACAATTTAATTTCAGATTATTGTAATTCTAAAGTAATAAGTGATCCGAATTATGACTTTGATTTGACTCATGCTTATAAAGCACCAAAAAGAATCGAATATAAAGAACATTTGAAACATATTCGAAATAATGTTCCCAATCATACATTGTTAGAAGATTTCTGTCTAGATAAAAATATAGCTTTGATGAAAAACAGTAATAAAGTAAAAGATTTTGTGGATTCACTATCATGTTTAAATGAAACTATTATAACTCACAGTGAAGAGAGTAAAAATAATAGAATACAGGAAATAATTATGAAAATCCTGGAAATAATACCAGACGATTTCAACATTGAAGAAATAACAGAAAAATATAAAATCAATGACACAGAACTATTAAATTGTGTTTTAATCGAAGAGATAAAATTGTATAACAACTTTCTAAATATAATACGAGACTCTTTGTATAAACTTAATGAGGCATATAATGGATATTTAATGTGGACTGATAAAATGGAGGAAATGTCGGAAGAAATTTTTTTGGACTTAGTTCCAAAGTCATGGAAAATACACATTTGTCTATATACGAAAAAAGTACTGTCTAAATTTATAATAGATTTGTTAGATCGGATAAAATTTATGAAAAACTGGATCGAAAATGGTCATCCACATTTTTACTGGTTTGGAGGATTGTTATCGTGTAAGAAATTACTATCCGTAATTAAAACAATTTTTGCCAGAGACAAACAAGTTCCTATTGATCAAGTTTCATTCCAATTTCATGTATTAGAAATAAAATATCCTATTGATGATATACTTGTACCTGAAAATACTATTTATGTATATGGACTTTACTTAGTAGGAGCAAGATGGAATGATCAAAGTAAATCATTATGTGATTCTAAACCGAACATTTTTTATAACGATATGCCAGTTATTTCTTTTGAATTAATACTTAAAAAGTCAATTAATTCTACAAATACTTATAAATGTCCGCTATATATTTCACCAACTTTCCATAATAGTTATTATGATTCAGAAACTTTACTAGATAATTATGTATTATCTGTCAATTTAAACTCAAACATCAATCCAAAAATATGGATTAAACGTGGCACTGCATTGTATTGTCAAGCTGAATAAATAAATTTATAAATTAAGCAAATGCAATTATAATTTGTATTATAATTATGAAATAAATAAGAGTCAAGATAAAAATTTAATTTCTTATTTCATAAAAATTTCTATCATAAAAATATAATTTAAAATACAACATTTTACTAACCTGAATCAATTTAATTATACAGCTTTAATATATATATATAATAAATTTTCAAATGTTTAATTTCATTGTTCAGGTATTTGTGATTTAGTCAATTATAACCTATATGCGCTTAAGTTTGTACTTAACTTTGTACCATTAAATCAATATTCGTTTTTTAATTATTTTAGTAAGTAATATCTATTATACATGAATGATTGTTTCATTTAGATTTGAATATTATAGTGTTCATAATTACCAATTGATTTACAATATAAATTTAATTAGATTCCAATTTAACGCCAACATTTTTTTGATGTTTCTAGTAGTTTACTAAGGTTTTATAACCAACACACCGACGACCAACCGAGCTATGGAATTTGATTTACCTAAATGTGATTAAACTACATCGACTTTACATTAAATTCTATTTTAAGTATCAGAATTTAAAGAGCATGTATTTTGTAAATATATAGTACTTTTAGTTTATTCAGAAATATAGAATTACTTAATCAAACTAATGTAAAAACCATAAATCTGTAAAAATGACAAGTTTATTTTTTATGAAAACACTTAAACAAAATAAATACTGTTAATATTACACATAAAAAATCACACAGAAAATGCAAAAAGATACGTAGATTTCAAGATCATTTATTGAAAGTTGAGTTTTAAGGAAAAATTTTAATATTTTATAATTGGAGATATTTATTGTTTTCTAATTAATTACAGTTATTATTGATATTATAGTATTAATAAAGTATTAAATTTGCGAATCCAATTATGTTGTTTAAGTATACAAATGCTTAAATATAAAAAAAAGTATAAAGAAAAAACTTAAACCATTTAACAAACAGTAAAAATTTTGATTTATGAGTAATTAATCTATTAATCCACGAAAGTGTACGAGAATTGAAAACTCCGCAACTAAGGATTTTCTATTTAGTATTAAAATAATTTAAATAGTAATGACTACTCAGTCGACTTAACGTGTGGAATTATTAGTTACAGACGTATTATTATAAATTATAAGATATCTAGTTAATTATTGAAAATCGATTGAAGCAAGATAGATCCTTATTAGTCATTGATCAAATTTTTTAAAAAAATTGCGTGTCTGCAAAATTGCATCATTTGATTCGATCGCGATCGAATCTGGATTTTTACATTTTTTACACACTATATTTATAATGTTGATAATATAGTAAATTTAAGTGAGTTTAAAAAACTTTTATAAAGAACAATCAGAATTGAAATTTATATACTTTTAAATCCTTTAAAACACTTAAAGCATTTCTTTTTTAATAATTGCTGATTTTAGCAACATAAAAATTTAATCAAATACTATGATTCAAATAATCAATTTGAACACGGTCACGTTTGTTACAAACAACGTAATTTAACATATTCAACCTTAATAATATCGCATGTTCAAAATCAATAGTACCACCAATTTCATACAAAAATCTCACGTAACGACGAACCAGGATTACCAAAAACAGACCAATATATAGTTTCAATGACAAACGACAAATTGAAGGCTTGTGTAAAAATTATTTACAAAGAACAAGGTTTATTAAAGCGATTTTTAAGATTTAAGGCTTAGAAGTTACGAGTTAATTACAAAAAAAATGGATTACCAATGGCGTGAAGACATGGTTGCACATTTTGAAGATGTTACCGGAGTTGATACCGAAAGAGCTCAATTCTATCTAGAATCCTCTGCTTGGCAAATTGATGTAAGACAAGTGAATTTCATAAACAAATTTTTTTTTAATTATTATTTTGCAACGTTTTTCTTGAATTAACAGTTTTTATTGTTTATGAATCAATTAGCTATTTTATAACCCCTCTTTAATGGAAAATATTAAATAAGTAAGGTCATTCTAAAAAGTAAAAACTTATTCACGAACATCATATAAGCTCTAAATTTTCGTAATATCCTCCAGGTTGCACTTGGTAGATTTTTTGAATTTGATGCCGATAGAGAGCAAGGGGAAGATGTTTATAATGAATCGAGCAGATCGCAAGAGCCTACTCCTAAAGAGATGAAATCATCAAAGTCTAAGCCTAAAAAGAAGTCAAATTTTGGTACATTACAGGACCTTCAAAATAAAGAAAGTAGTTCAGATGAAGAAGAAGGGCAAGCTTTTTATGCTGGTGGATCTGAAACAAGTGGACAACAAATTTTAGGACCTGGCAAAAAAAAAGATATAATTACAGATATGTTCAAATCATGTCAAAAACAAGCTACTGCTGGTGAATCCAGTACATCTAGTAATAGTCAACATAGGCCAAATACTTTTGTTGGTACTGGATATAAATTAGGCATGACAAGCAATGATACTGAAGGTATTATTCTGGTAACAAACTATTTTTATGTCTCAAAAATTAGATAATTATTTTTAACATCAATCCTATTTTCATAATATTTCTACAAATTATTACATTCCTTTAATGTCAAATATAATAAAATTAAGACAAATAATTTTGTACCACTTTTTAAACATAAATTAATTTATTTAAAAATTATTTTTCAATAATATTGTTAAGTAAAAGTTCTTTTAAATTTTAGTATTAGTTTTAAATAAAATAAAATTAATCAAAATTAAAAATTTAAGTTATATTTACTTATCCATTTTATTTTATGCTTTTATGAATATATAAAAAAAAAAAAACAAAAATATCAAATGTATTTAAAGACATTAAATAGTACTGAATATTTGGTAACAAAAAATGTTTTTAAAATTAAATACATTTTATTTCATTAATATCTTATTCTCGAAAATCGGTGTTTATAATTACTTAAAAATTTATGAAATTGTATTTTACGCATAAAAGAAAATTATAAAAATTATGAAGCTGGTTAATAGGATTGATAGAAGAATATAATAAAATACAATTTTAAATAGTATTAGTAATGTAATCGATTTTATTTGCAATAGAATATATAGAATAAAATTTGTGAATTCTGTAATTAATCATTCTAGATTAAATAATTTTAATACACAAATTCGCTTTTCGTTTTTATATATATGCTTATTATAATAAGTTTTGATTGCTTCTCTTTGAATTGCATCAACAAATTGTAAAAAGATCCACTTACTAGTGATATAATAGAATAGAAGATGATATAAAAATTAATATCATTTTTAAAAATTATATTTTTACGAAAATGATTATAATTGTGTTTATATTTTCTATAAAAATTTATTGATTCATTCTGTATTTAAAGAGATTCATCTGAAGCCTAAAGCAAATAATTAATTATTATGTTTAATTAAGTTATTATTTACAAAATATAAGCATCGTATTATAAATTGGTGGATTGAACAATTAAAAACTTGAAAATAACTAAGCATTTAGTTTTTATGAATCAATCTTATTTTTGTAAAAAAAACAATATTTCATAAATATTTAACTACGTGAAACGCTCTATATTTATATTATTTTAAATTTCAGTCATAACACCTTCACCATCAGAAAGAAGACCTTCCACAGGTCTCATTACCTTAAAATTATGGCAAAATGGTTTTACTATAAACGATAAAGAAATCCGATCATACGATGATCCAGAGAATAAAGAATTCCTTGCAGCAATTAAGAGAGGTGAAATACCAATGGCGATTCGGCAGGAAGTACAAGGAGGAGAAGTACGTCTTGACATGGAAGACCATCGCCATGAAGAGTATGTACCTCCAAAACCCAAAATTAAGGCTTTTTCTGGAAAAGGCCAAATGCTGGGAAGGTATACAGTGCTCACACCTTGTTAAACTTGCATTAAAATTTATTGAACATTTTTCAAAGATTAATATAATTTTCATTTTAGTCCCTCTCCAGCTACTGTAGGAATGACAATATCCATAGATCCAACTGATCAAGCAGCCAATGAAGCATTGGCCAGAAATCAGTTAAATTTGAACAGTGAAGAACCCTCAACAACAATACAAATTAGATTAGCAGATGGAAGTAATGTAAGAGCTCAGTTTAACTTGTCTCATACTATTGGAGATGTCAGAAGATATGTTACAACGTATCCTTTTTAATAAATTTGTAAGTATAGCTTTTAAGCTTGTACATTAATATGAAGAATCGCATTAAAGCAAACTTGAGCTTTGAATTTTCATTAAATTGCATATTATCCATTATTTATTTTTAATTGTTCTTGAATATGTTTCATTTGAATAAAAACAAAGTAAGAATACCTTACTTATATTTTAATTTATTTTATCATTTGTACTTAATAAAATTATTACAGTCCTTCCTTATAAATTGAATAACAATAAATGATACAAAATTTCCTTAACTAAATTGTGATAGTGTAAGACCTCAATATGCTCTCAGGGACTTTAGCTTACAAACAACTTTCCCTACTAAAGAGCTCACAGAAGAAAGCAAAACTATTGAGGAATTGAATCTTCAGAATTCTGCTATTATGCAACGACTAAAATAATTATCAATAAAATAGTTGCAATGAAATCTACTTTTAACAAATTCTTTATTAAATATTCACTAAACAAGTCTTTAAAAATAAAGTTTATATGAAACTGATTTTAAATCTGTACTTATTTATAAATATGAGTATTTAAAATATTGAGTATAAATGTTATTTAATCATTTTTACAAAAAAAAAACCATATTAACTTTACTATAATTAAATTATTATTCAATTGCAACATTACTCTATTTGAATTTAATTAATAATAACTATAAAAAAAACCTATCTTTGTAATAAGTTTGAAGAAAATATTTAATTTATATATTACTTTTTGTTAAGATTATTATAAATTTTTTAACACTTATATTATGAATTACATTACTAATACAAATTTTATATTAAATTGCGTATAATTAATAACACATACTTATTTTATTTAATGTTATACATTTGTATCAAAAACTTATGCTGAATATTTAATGTACAGAATTAACAATGATAAATTTTTTATTATTAGAAACTTATATTAAAAAATAGCGCATCACAACTCATCACATTCAAAGAATTTTTTTTCATAATAGTTTTCAATCAGCTCAAAAATACCTTTACAAATAAATTTCAAACCATAGTTTCACACCATTAATTCAATAAATTTATTACTGAATTTCTTTGCTTAACTTTGTGCTTTTGATACAGCCTTTCTATATTCTGCTTTGTACCAGACTCTAAGCTATTTCTCAGCCCCTTCATTGTTATAACTGATAGTTGGAGAACTAAGCTTAGTTTTACTTCTTCTGTATATAAAGGTTTCTCAAATAATTCGAGTTTACCTCTTATGTTGAGTTCCTCTATATTCAAGAGTATATCGCATCTTTCCCTTTTGTCTGTGTGAGGGCATATTTTGTTGGTGTCATACCACTTCAACCCTTGTATTAACATGCCTTTATCGTCACATCTTGCTTTGGTGAGCAAGCGTCATTTTAATAAAGAAACGTTTATCACAATGTTCATGATGGTCCGTTTACTTTCTTTTTAGTTTCAAAATTCTGGAACATAATTATGTTTCCAAAACAATTTTAATTTTGTTTAAAATCAAACATTTTTCCCGAATCGTATTTTTGAAAAATTGTAGAATTCGTCACCTCTTTAAAGAACTTTAAAATTGAGTTTTCATATTTATTTGCTTCCACATTATTGGCATTGTAATCGTTACAAGATACGTAACGATTTACAATAATTAATGTTGGAGCTGCCTTTTGCGTCTGAATACTATTCATATTTACGAATTCATGAGGCTTATATATGTACACAAAATTCGCATTGAGGGCATTTGGCGAAGTATACAATTTACGGAAAATAAGTGGATTTGTATTCGTTGGAGTTTTTTCGTCTTTTTGCTGAGTACAAAACGTTTGAGTTTGAATGACGTAACGAGATCCGATATATCTATTTCTTTCAAAATCTACAAGCAAATCAGATACTATTTGATGAATTTTCAGAACAATATATTCTTCCCATGATAAAGTAATTGCATACATAACTTTATTATATGTGCGATATAAACAATCGGTCGTGATAATATTTCTTATAACATTTGGATGAATTTCTCTTATTGGAAAATTCCATTGTACTATTTCATATGTAAAATTCAAACTTGGATTTGAATCTTGTAAATTTTTTATTGCTTTATGAAATATATTGGGTATGCCATAATCATAAATTATAAAATGCTTCATACCAACAAAATCATGAAAATTCAGGAAACTTATCATTTCGTGATGGGACATTGGTATATTGAGAGGTGGAGCTACGCATAATGCACTGCCATTATAAATCAAAGATTTAGTTTGAATTTTGACTGGCAAAATCGAGCTATTTGGATTATAAAGTAATTGATGTTTTTGCTGATACGATACACCAACAGGTATCATATCCTCAGAATATTCACAAACCAATATATATCCTCTATATGCTGTTTTTCCTGGAATATCACTTGTATTTCCTATTATGCTAAATGAAAAAATTCCAGGAATAGGAGTCAATAAATTATCAAAAAATATATTGCAATCCAAATTTGGATTATTCAACTTTCCATAGCTGATGGTTTGAATTTTTTTATCGTATGTAACATATGATGAATAAACAGACAAATCATCATCTAGCCTTTGCCAAGCTGAAAGAGGCTCATTTAAGTTGAGAGAAAAGTTCTTTTGACAACTGACTTTGGGAACTTCAGGACATGCCTTACCAAAGTAATTAAATACTTCCAAAACATAGCGCAATTTATTGTATTCGTGACGATAAAAAAGGAGAGATATTAAACTAACAAGTGCTATTACAAATAGTACAGCTTGATAGTATTTTTTCATTCTTGTATCTGTAAGCCGATTGTTCGTTTTAATGACAGTATCAATAGCTCCTCTTTGTGGGTTATTTAATGGAGCATAAGTTTTTTCTTTTCTCATAATACCAAATGCTTTATTTAGCACTATTAAGAGTTTCTGGAACAAAAATCTAATTAAAATAATGCTTCAATGATAAATTTTTAATTACAAAATTAAATATAATAAAAAATGGTACACATTTCAATTACTTGGTATGTATTTAAAGGCAATTCATCTGCTTACTATTCCATTAAAGCCTATACTATAGAACATTTATGCGATATTTATATTCATGCTGAAAGCATTGATCTGATACTTTGAAATACTCTGATATCCAAAATTTCGGATATAATGTACTGGAAAGAAACAGATAATTAATATATTTAAGTCTACCATTAATGGTCATGCGCATTGTATTGAAAGTTCTTTTGAAAAAATGGCGGCCTTAAAAAGTAGGTTAAATTTATTCAGTTAATACACGGACGTATTTATTGTTAATATTTATTATTCACATTTTTATAATATTTTTTATTAGACAAATTTAATCCATATTCGTTTTCGATCTTATTAATGCAAAATTTATTTATCATTACTTACCATTATTATTGTACAACAGAACATAATACACATATATATATATATATATATCCATTGTGGAATTAAAAATAATCATTCGCAATTAAACAAATCTTACGTTTTGGTAAATCGAAAATAAACACGTATACTTAAAAAACTTGTTTTAAGATTGATACTTGATTTAGATAACACAAATAAAATAAAATTCATAATAATTGATTCACATGAAAAAAGTTGATCAAGGACTTACTAATTTCTACTTTTAAGAGACTATCAAGTACTGGCTACTATTTTTGAGATAATTTGTTCTTTTTTTTAATACATGTAACAATTATTTACTTTAACTTATGAATGTGTATTCGTTTAATAATTTGATATGTTTATAATTAAAATTAGTTAGAATCTTATGTTTTTTTTAAATAAAGTAGATACATTTTATAATTTACGAAACATGGATAATTTATTTTCTGTGCTAAACATTGTAATATAACACTGGCTGTAAAAAATATTGACATTCTTTTTTTTTTATAATAACTGTAATGACCTGAAAATAATGCAAGATTTTTACAAGTAAACTGTGCACAATTTTTTTTATAACAATAAGTATAAAGTAATCTTGGTAGCTATGTATAAACTGCTTTATTTGTTCGCTCGCCCTGCCCTGCAGGAAACGCATAGAGTATATACGAGTTTCACTCACCATGCTTAATCACATTTTGACCCATTCACTTACAGAAAAAAAGTAGTAAAAAACATATTCTGATATAGTTTCATTCATTTTATGGAATTACCTAGTCGTTGTTACATTGGTCACTTGTTTGCTATAAAATATTTAAATATATCATTTGGTTTCTTGCTACTTGTATTTGCAGGCCAGGAATGATTCACTTGTTTGTCAAGATCAACAGGTATAGTAGATTTAAAAGCCGTTGGTCCAGTTTGCAATAAATTTTTCGAGATAGGAGAAGACGATGGGGTATTAAGTCTTAAATCGGCCATTTCATTGCTCGGGGATTCCCTTCGCCCACTCAACCAAACTTCGAGTTTTGTTTTTTTTGGTGAAGGCTCTATTTCGCTAAGAATATCCTCATCATCTTCACCACAACGAATGTCGCTCGGACTAGGTGTAGCCCTATATAAGCCTCGTATACGTTGACAGGAATACGATTGAAACTGTACTTTGTTTCCAAAATCCTTATTTTCTCGGAATTCTTCATCGTTGTCTTCTTCACAATCACTCCTCTCTTGCTGATTAATGCTCATTGGTGAGCCTAGGCTAGTATCGGAGAAACCTTCCTCCGAACTAATATCCATAACAGATTGCACAGCAACTTGTTTTCGTAAAAATGATGCAATACTACATTTTCCTAAAGACTTTTCTTCTTGAAACTTTGTGAATGCCAAGCCCAGTAAAGTTAAATGAAATGGCTTCGAAACATTAACAACACGATGAAATAATTTCATAACAAGTGTTAAAATTTTGGAATGGTCATAAAGGTGACCCCTATTCGTTCCTTTATTCGATGGTATAAGATGCTGTGGAAGTGCACATTGTCTACTTTCACGCTTTCCTGTTGAAAAATTCGGTTTACTTAAACTATCTTGCTTTCTTACAGTTAATTTTATACAAATTGGAATTCGCCCATCTTCAGCTGCCAATTCAGTCAACCTCCTTAATAAAGCACTCAGACGTGATTCTACTTCATCAACCAATGATACTTTTTTAAAACCATCTTCTAAGCCAATTGATTGTGGTTTTCCTGATGGCTTAACTGGCGCATCGTCAATACCTTTTTAAAAAATTAAATTTTTTTTACAAACTATTAATATAAATATTTCATTTTTTAGCTTTATTAATTAATTAATTTATACACAAGATAACAGTTTAAATTATTAAATTAAATAAATCACATATCCTGTCAGTGATTTATTGATTTTAAATAATTGATGAGCAACTGATTATTTATCTTAAAAATTATTATTTAATTTGATAAACATATATAAATATAAATATTTAGAATCACCAAAATTAATTTAAAAAGTTTTGAGCAATCTAAAAAATGAAATGAATTTAATATGTATATAAAATATAAATTAATAATTTTCTATAATTATAAGTTTTTATTGTAAAATAAGAAAATAATAATTACCAAACAAAAAATTTTGACGTTTTTTAAATAGTTCAATTTTAGTACATAATTTTATTGCGTGAAACCATATTTTCTTTTTTAAAGAAAAATAGTTATTTTATAAATATTAAAAAAAAAGAAATGTAAGAAATAAATTTTTTTTTAAAAAACATTTTCAACAGGAATATAACATACCTTCTGCATAATCTTTTATTTTTCTAGCCAATTCTTTACCAATTTTTACTTGCAATCGTTCTAAAGGTGTTTTACGAACATCGACAACTGTTAAAATATTGTTAACCGTTAAGGATTCTGCTGTTCTACGGCCAACACCAGGTATTTTTGAAACTGATCCTAACGAAGAAAGCAATTCTGCAGCAGAGCACGGATAAACTATAGTCTGTTTATTTGGTTTATTCAAAGCTCCACCCAACTTTGCTAATAATTTATTGTGTGCAATTCCTGCACTACAAGTTAGTCCTAATTCATTTAATATCCTGTTTCTCATGTCCATAGCAATTTTACTTGCCACAGCTAAACGAGTGTGGCATCCACATGGGCACTCTTCCTCTGAATGACTAAAAATTTCACCAACTGGCTTAAACGATTCCCTACCTTCTGATAAATAGTTACTTTCTTGGTGAATAGTACTTTCATTATCTTGTGGATTTCTAGAACTATTATTAATGCACATTGTGTATTCATTAACAACCGAAGTAACATCGATAAAATTTTCATCGAGTCCCAACTTTTCAACTAGTGGCGTAAACTGATGTAAAAGTTCAGAAATTTTAGCTGACATTCGCCTGTAAGGTGTTAAATCCTCACCACGAATCAGAATTAAATTTGGGCATAGACATAAGGCATCTTCAACCGACATACACTTTTTAATACCGAAAGATCTAGCTTCGTAATTACTAGTGACAACTAAATTTTTTTGTTGTACACCCAATGGTTTCCCTCGAAGTTCTGGACTGCGTACAGTTTCAACTTGAGCATAGAAACAGTCAACATCTAAATGAACGATACTTTTCGGATGCTCTATCAAAGGTTGATCGTTCTGATAATCACTGATGATATCCATTTGTATGCTTTTTCCCATAGACTTTTATAAAAAGTTTTTTATTTATACTTATTTCTTTATTAATAGAAGAAAAAAAGAAAATAAAAAGAAGGCACACAGATTAGCAAATTAATCTTTTTTAACAAAAGATCAAAATGCTTTATGGAATGTTTGTGTCTTGATGTCACAGTCAGTTATTTTCGAGAATAATGACACTGACGTCCTTGAATTATAAGTTACAATAAAAAAATTTCATTACAGCCTTGCGAAGAATTATTATTCTCTTTGTGTACATACCTAAAACTTGAAGGTTAAATCAATGTTTATCACGCATTTAAGTAAATCGCTCAACATCCCCATACTTACGGTTTCAATTAATGAAAAATGTTACTAGTTTACAGAAGATTATGTAAATCAGCTGTTATATATATAGATATTAAAGTTGCAGGCTCGGATTTATCGTCGTCCTCGACTTTAACATTCAATAAAGTTGGCCCGCTGGCCTCCTTTAAAAACGTTCAGCACTCGTTACTCTGTCAACAAAATATAAGGAAAATAAATACAATTTTACGGCCATGCAGAATTGATAGTCAAAATCGAGTGACACGTACAACGATACATTGGCGTTAATCGTTGACGCAAACCATAACTAAATAAATTGCAAATAACCGCCTAATTTTATTTATCCTAGTTTTGATGAGTCTTGCGCGTTTCCTTCCCGTCATTCCGCGAATTTCAAAGAGACATTCTACATACACAACGATACCTGATTCCGTCATGCGTGTAAGTAGACTGCCGTTATATACGCCGCCGCCCTCCTCCGTTCCCGTCCAAGTCCACGTCGGCCCCTCTGCCTCTTGGCCAGGACCCCCCGCGCCCGTCTCGTGGTCCTCGCGCTCGCTCGCTCTCGCACACTCGCCACCGCCGCCGGCCGAGGAGCTCGTCCTCGCCTGTCACTGAATGGGCAGACCGTCCGCGACGAACAAGAATCGAGGAATCGGTCGCCGAGGCCGATTCTTCCTAATCCCCGACCGCCCGACGCGCGCACAAACCCACACAGGCGCAGCCGAGCGCGCGCGCGCGCGCGACGCACTTGGGCCGCGGGGAACCCAACTCTCCCCGCCCCCTCCCCCCCCAACAGGCTGGTACAATAATAATAAGTGTCTCCCCGGCCCGCGGTCGGCATCTTGAGCGCCTCCGCGTGGAAATTCGTCGCAATCGATGTGAAATTTGGCGCACGTCCGCCGCGGATGACCCGCTTCCCGAGGGCCGCCGAACCCTCGGCCCCGTCGGTAGGCTGCGGATCCCTCGAGGACGAGCGACGATGCCAAGCCTCCTCAAAGACTCGCTCTCTGCGACTTCCTTGAGCGTATGGCTGTCCCGCACCTCCCCTGCACCGCGCATTTGCTCACTGAACTCAGGCGCCGAAGCGCAGCTCGCGGCTACGGATTCGCCTCGACGATTTTCATGAAAATTATCAATTGCCGAGTCCCTGAATCTTATCCATTATTTACACCCCCGATGCCAAACTCGTCTAGATTTTTTGATAAATATTACATCCCCGACTCTTTATCTTGCAATAACATTTTATTCGGATACGGAGTCTCTTCTCTATTTTCCATCGAGTAGCTCCCCAAACTTGAAAGATAATCCAAAGCTGAACATTATTTAATTACGTATTTTCAATCATTATTGTAAAATCTTTCTCTTTGCGAACCTTGTTGTAATTATATATCATCAGAAGTTTCAATTATTTTCAACCCTAATTAATATCGCTGAACGGATGGTTTTGATAAAAATTTAATTTGCAAGAAAAATTCAAGTTCAACGTCATTTAAACACCAAATACTTTGTAAATGTCACTCGCTATTGCCTTCATCGGCAAAAGTAACAACGGCAAATTTTACAATTTGCTTTAAAATTACCCCACTCTTAGAACGACGAAATTTTCATTTGTAATTCAAGAGCGTAGCCTTACTGAATTAAAAATAATAAAATGTTTGCTTTCAGCCATTTGAAACTTACATCAACATTATCTTCTTTAACCGTTCAATGCTCTTTTTATTACTTGCGGTACGAGTGCTTTCTCTACATTTACAATACTGTGAAAGTTTAGCTGTACTATATAAGAGTGATCTTCATTTTAGAACTGCACAATGTAAGACCAATATCCGAACGATAAGAAAACATGTATTGTAATTCAATTTTTATTATACAATGATAAAAGGCATTAAATACCTGCTACTAAAAAAAATAAGCAAAGAGCTTGACTTTTGTTCAGTATAATACCGGATTGCCAGTATTGTAAATGATACATTTAATAATTACATTCAACACATCCGCAAGGACGTTACGCATCAGTGGCTTTTTGTGGAATTTTTTAATTTCTTACGGTGTCGTTCTTCTTTGAAATTTATTAAATCGATCTAATAAAGTAAATTCTTAATTTCTTCTTTTTCTCAATATAATCGTTATCTATTAACGCATTTTATTTTTTGAAAGCGCCTTACTTTAATTAAAACAAATTATTGTACACTTGGAGTAAATCTTTTCTTTTTTGATAATTCCTTGCACCGCCTATCTTAATACCTTAATTTTTTTTTAAATTTTGCAATTAATTGTATATTTTTATAAAGTATTCGTTAACAATATTCATGTGGAAATAAAATTCTATTGATTTTTCATCCAAATGCGTTAAAAAAATTTTTTGTATTTAATTTTTTAAATTATAAATCTCACAAGATTCTATCAACAGTTTACGCATAGAATACAAATTCTTACATGAAATGCTATTATAATAATCTTCAATGTATTATTAATAAAGAGAATAAGGAAAGACAGGAAAAAATAGTGTTTGAATAAAAATACGATTACGTTGTGAATTTCAGTAATCGATAAAGAGTATTGTATAACAAATGTCCATACTGACCTTTGTTAAGTATTTTAAGTTTATGGATTATTGCTAATCGTGTACGTTTCAGGTTCTATTATAGATATTGTTTTAATTAAATGTCTTTATCTGTTGATCAAATATAAGGGATTACATAGCATACCAGATTATATCGCCGATATCGGTTTAATATCTAACTAATGATACGCTAATTGCAATCATGTGGACAAATATGAAAAAATGAATTATCTTGGTGACAAGAGCAGTTCTATGAATATATAAGTGTTTCAAGTAATACACACACGCACGCACGCATGCACGCACACACACACGTGACTTAATAAATTAATTATTAATAAAATAATTATTTCAGATTTTAATTTTTACGAACGAGTAAAGTTTTTTATTTAGGCTTAAATTTGAAAAATACAAAATTGGCAGAGCTAAAATTTTAAAAGCACACATTGCATGAAAATTTTAATGAAAACAGGAAAAGACATTAATAATTATGTTGCAATATAAGTTGCAATTTTTTTTTTTATAAATTAATAATTCTAAAAAGTATAATCTGATGTTCTAAGTCTTTCCGCGTGCATTCGCATAATTTAAGATAATTTTAAAAACAAATTATTTTAGGTTGTTCGCCATTAATTTTGAACTCGGGACCAATAATTAATAACGAACTACGCGTAAACTATTATTTTGATAATTTCACTAAAAGTTAATAAAACTTCTAAAAAATGCCAATGAGTTAGGATACTCAATCGTGGTCAGTTAATAAAATTAATCGACCAATCGTAGCATCAATATTAGCGTGATAAATTTATAAATAATAGTGCGCGATGTTGCGAAATCCGACGCAATTAACTTTCTTGTCGATAATGTTGATATGCTAATTGCTCGTATTCATAATCGTAAAATTGTTTGGTGATCTCCTACTGTGTCCTTTTTCTCGCTGGCGACTTCCGCGCCATGCTCGAGTGCAACGGAAACTGTTGCTGCCATTATAAAATCACACAAGAACTGTGAAACAGGGCCACTGGCCAGGCAAAGCAATCAAACTAAGAGCCATGAGGTCGCATCATAATGAGTAATTTGCTTGTTAATAATTTCACTATTTACAAATGTTCGTACGATCATTTCACAACTAATTATCAATTTCTCGACTTTGCTTTTCTCGGCTGTTCTTTTTATTCTTAAACAAAGATACGTATTATATAGATAAACTCCATGGACGTTTTGTCACGATGTGCAAAGCATTACGGACATAAACAATGCCCTGATACGCTTTTTCGTTCGATTGCTGACTGTAAATTCTAAATAAACGTGCATTTTTCGTAACATCATGGGGAAAAAACGTAAGCAGCACGATACTAATGTGCAAGATAACGAAGAATCTACGGGAAATGGAGAAGAATATAGTAGTATGAGTACATTTATATTCACATTATTCATTATTTTTTCATTACAATATTGATCCGACATTTCTTCTCCGTGTGCGTTAAATAAAATCAGTTTATCTTGCAGAAGGATCTGAATGCAGGCACTTTCTGAAATCCATTAATTTGAATAAATTGAGAAAAATAGTTAAAGATAAAGACGTTACTACTTGCTCCGAGTGTGAAATAAATAGGAACATTGTAAAAGCTGATGATAATGTAATAAGAATTCACTTTTTACAAATTTATTTGTGAATTTTTAGCATGGAAATAATTTTCAATTATAAACTGACTTCCAGGTATCTAGTGAATCTTCTCCATTATATATTTGCTTGAAATGTGGAAACATTGCATGCAGTAAAAGTCAAATTAACCATGCATTGAAACATTACGAAACTCCTAGAACTGATGCTCATTGTGTGGCGATAAACACTTTTGATTGGAGTGTTTGGTGCTACAAATGTGATCAAAATGTGTCTAATCGGTACATATTCCTTTATTTCTTACATAAAATTCATTTTTTGATAACAATGAATTTCAAATTACATTTTTATTATTAACAGTAATGTGGGTCATAAGAAGAAAATCCTTGAGGTCACGGAAATTTTAAAGAATTCAAAAAAAGCAAATAAGCCAACTCAACAAATTCAGCCAAAGCTTTCCATACCATTGTGCCAAAATGACATATCAAGCACAAATAATGAGAAGAAAAAAATATTAAATGAGTTTCCTAAAGTTGGAGTACGTAGCGATATTTTTACTTTGAGTTTCAAATACTTTATGTTGTTTTAATTTGTAGGGATTAACAAATTTAGGAAATACTTGCTTCTTTAATGCTGTACTACAATGTCTTGCGCAGACACCTTATTTAGTTAAAGTTTTAGATGATTTGCAAGTGCCTGAACAAAAGATTGTAATACCTGGTGGAAAATTCAAAGGAGCAGATAATAAAGAAGTTGACTTGGTACATTTTTAAAATTAACAAATTCTTCAAATATATATATTTTTTATGATTTTTATAATTGTACGTGCATACATTTTTTTAGCCACCTATAGAAGGAATTTTAGAAAAAACTGGGATTTTTACTCCTGTACTACGTAAAACTCTTATAGAAATGCAAAATTCTGAAGGTCAAGTTTATAGGCCTACAGAATTATTAAACTCGCTAAGGAAACAAACGATGCAATGTACTGATGGGGGCCAACATGACTCACATGAACTTTTAAGGCATTTATTAGAACAAGTTCGCTCTGAGGATCTTAGGGTATGATATTAATGAAATATTTTATTGACATTCAATCATTTTCATTCATAAAATATTTTCTAGAGGTATCAAACAGTCATATTGGCAGAGTTGGGCTTAAGTGAGAAGTCGAAACGTCAATCTGCAGACGATAATTTAATTGCTCGTTTGAAATATTATGGTAATCAAGCTGGTGCTAAATTACTAGGTTCAGAACGAGTTTTTAGAGGTGAATTGTATTCAATTCTTCAGTGCTTGGAATGTCAACATTCTTCTTCTCGTACCGAACCGTTTTTAGACCTCAGTTTACCCGTGTTTGTCGAAAAGTCTCAATCACCTAATCTTAAGTAAGTTCAACGTATGCTTGATTAAAGTATTAAAATAACCTAAGTAATTTAGCCCTCTTAATATTTTATTATATTCTTTTGCATAAAAAAGAAGAAAAAACAGTAGTTTTGAAGGCTCAATAGAACAAATTGGTATTAATACTTCCAATAATTCAACTAAACATGATTTTAAAAAAAGTTATAAGGCTAATAATAAAAAAAATAGAACAAATAGAATAAAAAATCGTGAAAATGTTAACACTTCTGCATCAAATCCAAATCGTATATCCGAAGAAAAAAAAGGAAACTTAATAAAATCTGGTAAGAATAGATTATGACAAGGTGTTTTTTTTTAATATAGTATAATGACATTCTGAAGTTTAAAAACAATGTTCACCTGTTTATAATTTGCAGAGGAAAGCGATGCGGATGTAGAAGATAATATCGAAAGTGAAGATGTCTTTATTCCGGAATTCGGTGAGTCAGGATATAGTTCTGAAAAACCATCTGCAGTCACAAGTCCAGTATCTCTTTCAGAATTTCAATCTACTGATAAAAATGTCAATAATCTAGATTTAAATATTTTACCAATTGTAAGTGACGCATCATGTAGTTTTGATATCACTCAATCAGCTTACAAAAATAGTACATCTCCAAGCCCAACTGATGTTTCAATGATCGATTTAACCGAAAATAAGAGTACCGAGACAACGGAATTATCACTTATAACTTCATTAGCCCATTCGGACATTACAAGTCCTGAAGGTCCTACTATTAGTCCAGTGAGTACACCATTTACATCTAAAAATACTTCGACTACTTCGGTTTCTAGTGACGAGGAAAAAGTATTGGATAATACAAGTGAGCAGCTTTTAAACATTGATAGTATTATTAAAGATGAATCTAGTGAGAATTCAACCGATGATAAAAGCAGTACATCGAAAAAACTAACGAATGGTATTAGCGACATAATGTCGGGTATAACAAAATTGGATCTATCGAGTTCCCTTGATTTATCTACTCGATATCCTATTAAGGAAGGAGATTGCTCAATACAATTGTGTCTTAATCAATTCACTTCAAACGAATTAATGAGCGGAAATAACAAAGTCGGTTGTGCAGCATGTACAGACCAAGCGAATAAGGTAATTTTGATTATTTTTATTAACAGGCCCTGAGTATCTCAATTAAAACTGCTGTAATATTATTAAATTAAAATTAAACATATTATGATAAATTATAGGGAAAGAAGGAAGGAGTGAAAATGGTTTGTACAGATAGTACCAAAAAATATCTTATATCGCATGTGCCAGCTGTTTTAATTTTACACCTAAAAAGATTTCAAATGCAAAGGTTTAGTTTTCGTAAAGTTTGCAAGCACGTTGGTTTTCCAATACTTTTAGATTTGGCACATGTCAGTAAAGATTATACTAAACCTAAAATATATGCATTATACGGTGTTGTGGAGCATAGCGGAAATTTATATGGAGGTCACTATGTAGCTTACGTAAAGGTACGGCGATAAATGATAAATAAAAATTTCATCCAAACATAAAACAACAAATACAAAACTATTTTTATTGTTTATTTAGTCAAGAGCACCGCTAAAAGCAGATGATCCTCGATGGTCGTTTTTACCTACAAAGGACAATTTTTCAAGTAAGGATGCGTCGAGTGAATCAGGTTCTGACTTGGAAAGTGAAGAAATTGCTGCTTCAAAGGTTACTGAAGTCCAAGCACCACCAGGTCAATGGTATCACATCTCTGATTCAAGGTATTTATACATGTATGCATTAATATATATTCTATAATTTAATCAATGTTTGTTACAAAAGTTTACAAATTTTTTTTAGAGTTTCTGAAGTAGATGAAAAAACCGTTTTACAAAGAGAAGCTTATTTGTTATTCTATGAAAGAATATTGTAGACTTAGATTTAAGTTAATTAATGAAAATTCATCAGTTTATGCTAAGTATATTAAAAAACTAAATTAAATAAACTAAATTAATTTTCAGCAACATAATCATAAGCTACTTTAAAACAAATATTATCTTGAAAAATGTAAAAGAAAAAACTTGTTTGCACACATTATCAAAAGTATCAGAACTGTTTGATAAAATCAAACACTCGATCACTTATAAGCTATGATTGGTTACAGGTACCAATGCATTTTATCATGTTTTAATTTATACATTTATCACAATAAATATGTGCATGGGAATTTTTAAACCATTAAGTTGAAAAATTTTATTCATTCAAAATTACGAATTCATAAGGATAGAATAGTAAATCCTAAAAACATAATCTTAACTATGCTACTTTATTCAATCAGATATGTGATATTAATGGATCTACATTTTGATGCATTTAAAAAATCGAATATTAACCATTTGTAATATATCGATAAATAAAATCATGTTTAAAAAACATTTTTTTTAAATTCATTATAGATACATAAATTTTATCAATAGAATAAAGGAATCAATAATAAAATTAATAAAACTTAATACATTTAAACAAAATATATTTAAATTAATCAGTATTTAGAGTAATAAAACAAAATCAATTTATTAATTGTTTAATTCGCTCTAATTTATACAATAATTAATAAAAAGATAAATGAGATATTGATTGAAAATTACTAATTACATTTTAATCTTTGGAAATGAAATTATAATGATTATTTTATTTATGTATATAAATATAGATAATTTGCAAAACATGATATATTGCCAATAAAACAATGACGTTACTATATGTAAGACAAAATTTTACGATGCAAAAATACTAGTTTTATTCAGTATACAATTAAATGACTTAGCTTAGTAGTACTATTTACATACTCTAATGTTAAAATATTGCAAATAGAAAAATTAATTAATTAAAATACATGTCTTAATATGTTGGAAAATGTATTAATTAAAAAAAGAGAATATGAATAAAACACTTAAATATATAAATGCCGATAGTATTAAAAAAACATCATTGATTTCATTTTTATATCATTAATTAACTGTACTGAAAAAATTAAAATATTTTAATAGAAATATTCTTTACAAAATACTGTTTCATAGTAGTGATTTTCAATTTATTAACACTTTATATTGCATTACCTGCAATACAAATAACATGTAATTGCAGTAGCTGTACTAAGAAAATTTACAACACTTTTTATGGATAACGATATAATCTACCGTCTTACATGTTTATAATGCATTGTTGTTTATAATTACTTTAGATTTATAACAAAATTTGATCCTAAATAATTAAAAAATGTAAAAATATATATATATATATATATATATATATATTCTTATTTGATACATCGCAATTAATACCTAATTGCACGTAAATGTAATTCATTTTCAATCTAAATATATAAAATTTAACATACAAATATACTTTTTCGATTCACAATTACATATTCTTTTTTATTTTCTGTATTGTCTGTATCAAAGGTGTCCTAATTTTTAAAGTTGCTAATTATATAATATTCACAATTAATTCAACTTTGTATGTTTAAGCATAAATAAATTGAAAGTTGGTAAAGTAAAGAAAGAATTTTTTTTAATTATTTAATTTGTTGACTTATGCCATAATTAATAAAATCATCAAGAGAGTATCGACTGAAAAAAAAACATAAATATATTTTAATCTTTGGAAATAAAATGATGTGTTTGTGCGCGCGAACGCACGAAAGCGTCTTGGCGCGTATAAAAAAATGATAATGAAAATCAAACTGCGTAAAAATGCAAAAAAGGCTGTTTATGACTGAAAAATGCCATAATTCAATGCTGATTAAAATAGTTCTAACAGCATTAAAGGACTCAATGTGAGTCACTAGAAAAGCAAGTACCTATTATCTACTGTATGATCTTTTACATTGTAGAGATTATAAAGTAGATTATTTTGTTAGTTGTATAAGAAAATAAAAACATAATAATTAATCCCATCTATAATGCCCAGAGAGCTTAAATCGGCTCTTAAAACTGATGACCTTTGGCAAAATTTATAAAATAATATGGTATTACAATTTTTCCATCCTGTTTTGCCACAATCGAGAAATCCATTCGAATAAACTTATCTCAGACATTAAATTACAGGATGTTTGTAAATGTGTTTGGGAGTCCTTTATTTTGTTGCTTCAACATGAATGATTTTAGTCATCAACCAATAATTTTCACTATGCGTGAGAAATAAATCATACCTAAAAGAAACTGGCGTTCTCGAGAAAGACTTTTATCTTAAATATATACAATAAGGTGAGAAATAATTTCTGAAATGGGTCGATTCTCTGTCAACAGTTCTTGTCTTCATTTTCTAAAATTTAATTGAATTTTTTATGTATTATATATCGTATGTCACGCTAAAAAATTGTTATTTTGTCTTAGAGAATTACTGTGCAGTACAAAAAAATACATCTATGTAAACAAAATAACTTACTCGTTATTTTGTTGAACTATTTATTTCAAAATTTTATGCTGAATTAAATTCAACTGCGATACTGAAAATGCAAATGAATTACCTTCGAATTATTTATATATATACACAAATAATTTTTCCCTTATTGCTTAAATAAGAGCCAATTCGAATAAAATGTTTTCACTGACCAGTTCTTGTAACATGTTATCATTCAAACATCCAAATAATTAGATATTTCAATAAAAATTTTTACAATAATATAATAATAATAAAGTACAATAAATTTGAATTTGTTTTCCTTCATTGTATGAATATGTAAAGTTTCAAAGAATTTGAATGCCGTTGTGAGTTCTAATAAGCTAGAGTCGCTTCTAATTTTACCGATTGAAATGAGATCTATTGTCATGACACAATATTATGCAACGAATCGAGCAGTACTACATAGAAAATGTAACGCTTATTAGCCAATGAACTTTCATCATTTATTATTATTATTATTATTATTATTATTATTATTATTATTAAAGACCGCTACTCTCACGGAGAGTAGTACATCGGCTACCTTTTTTAAACTATTTTTATTAAATTTACAACGTGCACATTGTTTTTCTGGCTCTAAAAATCACATGACAAACGATAATAATATCTTCGTTTATTAAAGCTTTAGTAATGTGCACTATTAAAAAGTAATTTGGAAATTAATATTGCGCCGATACAGCCAAGACGAGGAGGCCCAGTTTTGCAGTACTTTAATTCTGATCCTTCTTGAGATGGCAACTTTTTAGTATATTATTATAAATATGTAAAACCCTGCGAAATATAATGTACTCTCAAAAGAATATACATGAAGATATATTGTGATTCCTGGGAGCTTTGAAGTATCGAAATTGACAACAGTAGTGCCTTGTGTATGTGTGCGTGTATAAACTTATGGGGTACGATGTTGATCAAAATGAGGATAAAGATCAGATTGGGTATTGCCAAATGTATTTCCCTAACATGCAACCCGTCGAGGGCGCCGACGACTTTTTAGACAATAAAAAAAGGAAGTGATGCACTTGGGCTCATAGTTTCGGGAACATGGTGAGTATGGCCGCGCAAATTTGTTGGGGATCGGTCTTGCGCGGGTGGAGGGCCATTGCTGCCTGCACCTGCTCCTCGGGGAAGATGTTCGCCAGGTGGTAGTGCAGGTGCCTGCGAGCATCTTGGTGCTGCTGGGCCGTATCCAAGTTCGGACTCCCCTGGACTCCGGCGACTCTAGCGTCGAGAAGATTCAATTGGGGCTCCGAAGCCCCAAGACGCTGGAGCATCGGCGGCAGAGTCGAGGCCCCGCTCGCGTTCCCGACCCGAGGTGGCCAGGGCCGATAGGACTCCGGCGCTGATGCTATGCGCGTCACGTGCTGGTGGCGATACTGACGATATCGCTGTTGGTGGTGGTGGTGGTGGTGGTGGTGGTACTGCTGCTGCTGCTGCTGCTGCTGCTGCTGCTGCCGATGAAGATCGTGTTGTTGTTGCTGTTGATCCCAGCTACAAGTATTAGTTAATTAGTTGGCTAGTTAGCGAGGATAAGAGGCCATTCAACGGTAAGATTCTTCGATCTCGGGGAAAAGGCCGAGAAATCGCTGCCTTGCCATGTGGAACAAGTCGAGATCGTAAGCATAGATTCAACCCGTAATTCTTATAACTTTCTCTGAGGAGGCTAGACTTGTTTTAGGTATTCTAACCCAAGTTGCTGACTTGGTAAATTGGAAAAAATAATCGACTATGTATTCGTTTGGCATTTATTTATAATAATTAGTTCCGCGTGCTTTAAAATTTTATTAAAAATGCTTACATTTTGTTTAAAACGATTGGATTTTAATAACTGGAGTCCTGTACCATACATTAGACTCTGAGCACGGTGAACATGGTTTAAGAGTAAATCAATTGATTAAAGAAACTGTAAGGCGATCGATCTATTTTATGCTAACGGAAAGTTTTCACCGTCGCCCTATCTTCACTAATCCCTATCCGATGATCTTGAATAAAATCGTCTAATAAAGCGTGCAGAAGTTTTATTTTACCTCGCTAATACCGGATAGGAGGAGTCATTGTTATTGGCGTAATTTTTTAAATGCCTGTTCTGCACCACAGAATGGGATGGGCCAGCGGCCGCTGGAGAGGAGCGAACCGTTTGCGCGTGTTGCTGCTGCTTCGACTTGCTTCCCGATTGCTGTTGATGATAAATGCGCAAATTATTAATGCGCGGATCGCTACTTGGATTCAGGGTCAACTGTCGCTGAAGCTTCCTGTGCATGTTTGCCGGCTCCGGCTCAGGATTCAATACTCTGGGGGCTACCCATCCAAGCGAAGATGGATAACCTTTAACAAAGCAATTACAAAAAGCGATTAAATACAATAAACTTAAGAACCAAGGGTAACAAGATCTTATGTTTTTTTTTTTTGTCTTAAAAGATAGGTGGGTGACCTCTGAAATATTATTATTAGCAATGCACTACTGCAGCGGTAACAGTAATAAATATCTTTAAATAAAAGCGTACCTCAATACATGTTGAAAAAAAATATCCGAGACGGAAAAAAGTGTTTATGATTTTACGGACAATGAATTTCCAGCGAAGGGAGCACCGCTTCGAGCCATTTCTTTTTTAAAACACGCAGTGCTCGCGAAGAATAGCGACAATGCGGGCGGGAGGCGGTGGGGTGGGGTGGGGTGGGGCGGGGGGACAGTCATTGTGCGCAACGGGCCTATCGATATCGAGTCCAATGAATCGACCGAATGAATCTTCATGGTAAACGAGGAGGGAAGACGATGCGGAGGCATAAAGAGCCGATTCAACGAGCGGCTTATCGTTGAATAATGGATGAAAGAGGGCAAGGAGCGGACTGCCGCTGCCGTCGCTGTCCCTTCTCACCTTGAGGAGTCTGAGCCGCGCGAATTGCGTAAGACGAGGAAGGCGCTACGAGGTGGCTCCGCGCCGGCTCCAAGTACTCGCCGGACTTGCCGACCGGGGCCGCAGAGTCGCCAGCCGTCCAGGAGCTCACCTTGGCCAGGCTCTGGTGCTGCTTCTGGCAGAGCAGCGGCAGGCTCAGGCTGGGCCCGCGAGCCTGAAGATGACGCTGGGCGTGTTCCACCAGTCTCTCCGTCACCGACTTGTGCGGATGAGGTCCCCGTTCCGGGTGCCGGAATTTGCACTTGTTGCCGTAAGTGCACTTCTGCAAAGGTTCGTACGATTGTACAATCGGTGACGAGAGAACAAGAGGGGGCAAGTGCGCGCGCGCGCGGCAGAGGGGGAGAGCGGAGTGGACGAGGCGAGGCTTTCGCGATTTCTAGAACCACGCTGGGTTGTGGTCCACGAGTTCCATTATGTAAAAGTCGATCCACTTCGAAACAGTAATGGCCATTCGTAAGGCCATTCCTGATCGGAGATACACGCGAAACGTACAAGTTTCGCAAAACTCTTCGAAATAAGCATTGGATTTTGTGAATTTATTACTTACTCTACCGCTTCCACTATTATATACGATCATTTTTATAATATAAATGCAGCTATAAATTTTTGTTTGTCTTTAATGGACGAATGCCTGGGAATATTGAACAACTGGTACTCCTTACAGTTCCTGACTACCTTACGGCTCAAGACGCACATCATTAGGAGAGGAGTCGCGCGTAGCATGGCGAAACATCGGTATAATAAAATGTAAGATCTAATGGGGAGCAAAGTACCTTCGCGTATGGACAGGGAGCCACAGGCTCGGCCCGTCGTGGACCGACTCTGAGAAAGTTGTCGAGCGTCGGTCCACTCCTGCCGAGAGGATCATCCGGTGGCATGAATCTGTCGTTGACAAAGCTGTACATGAGGATTCTTTCCTCGACGACTTTTCGGAACTCCGGGCTCTCCTGAGACAGATCCCGGTAGTTGTCGTTGCTCACGACGATGCCGTCGATCTCCGCGGCGAGCCTCAGTATGTAGCGGTCGTCGTAGCAAACCATCCGCTTGCCGCCGACGAGCCTTCGCATGCAGAGGCAGAAGCCATTTAATTCATCCGACGATCGACCTCCCATTATTGGCCGCTGCTCTGCCGCCAGGTGAATAAGCGCACACACTTACCTCGAGGGCGTAAAGACGAGCAGCCGCTCGCGCTCGAGCTCGGCTAATATCTCCTGGTCGACGATGGGGTTGTCGGGTCGCGAGGCCTCCTTCCGCCACTTGGGCACGAAGACGGTGATCTCGCGGTGGCCTCGGGCCTTGAGCCAATCGACGCATATCTTGATGCCCCGGCAGGAGAAGACCTCCTTGTTGCCGTGGCTCATGGCGACGTTACTCCCGTCGACGACGATCGGCCGTAGGGCCGCCGCTTGTTCCGCTCCCGAGTTGCCTGCCTCCTCGATGCCTCCCGTCGGCAGGAGGGCTTCCGCCGTAAACTCATCCGCGGTATCGGCTAGTCTCGGTGCGCTGCTCGCCCCAAGCTTTATCAGCTCGGCGAGGAGCTCGTTTTGCCCGGGCTCCGGGCCGAGCTTCTGTAGCGCTGCTTGCACCAATCGCTCGGTGTAGCCGAGCTTGAGGGCGAACTCAACCCGGGCTGCGTAGCCTAGGCATCCGCGTCGAAATAGTTAGTGATTTTAGGGGCCAAAAATCGATAAGTCTCGCGATTTTATCAAAGGTCTTTGACGCGCTCTCGCTCCGTATTTAATTAAAGCAGTAACATCGGGCTCCTCATGACTTTCTGCTATTATTATTGCCGTGAAAGGAGAGAATCCGCTTCGAGGATAAAGCGGCAGTAGCGAAGAGACAGAGTTACACTGAATGAAAACGAATGTCTTATACTTGCTTTTAAACCGTACAAGGAACAGAGCGCAAGGGTGAGGCTTTTACCAGCTGGAAATACGAGCTCTTACCATCTTAATACGGTTATTATGATTAAAGGTTTCTTCAAAGATTACTCATCTCAGTGACAAACGAAACTCTTAATAAAGTCCGTTTTCTCTCGATGGATCGAAAGCTGGTCGCTTGCGAAAAGAATTGACGGCCCGATATTCGATCCGGGCTTTCCACGCACTCGGTGAAACTTGGTCTTGCAATCGTGTGACTTGCATTAAAGTACAAGCAGCTAAACTAAGATGTTTACTTACGTACAGATACATTTGAATACTTTAGAGAAATTACGTCTGGCAAGATGAGATTTCAATTCAGCAGTATGGAAGTGTCGCGTCTTGTAGCGGGGATGAAAGCCGACGACGCTCATTAGAGGCTGTTAAATGTGTCGCGAAAGCCGCGATTTTTATAAAGCGTGGTTAAAACTTCAATTTTCTCGGGCTAACTGGTTAAATTCGAATCCGTCTCGGCACACTAGTAAGCGTTCGGTCGAAACAAAGAGAGCCGACAGGGCCGAGCGACGAAGCGAATAGCCGTGGGAGCGACTTCACCGGGAGAAACTAGAGGCGCGCAGGATGAAGCGGGGTGCGAGCGTACCTGGATTATCGTGCACCGACGACGGTGTGCCAGCGATATTCTGAAGGGCCCCATGGACGGTGACGTACTCGGCGAACTCCGCCGCCAGGGTATCCGAGGCGGTGCGCAAGACCTCCGGATGCGTCGTCGAGGCGAGCTTCTCCTCGTATCGCGCATTGGTGCTGTCCTCGGCTTCGTAATCGCTGTCGTAAGACGAGTCCTCGGCCTCGGCACCGCCGCCGCTTCCCAATATCGTGCACTCGTACTTCTGTAACGGTAGGGCGCATAATCCCGTTAGTGATCTGCTTGTCGTTGGCGAAATCTTTTCCATATCTCCCTTCTGCCTTTTCGCATCGTCGCGCTAACCAGTGGTAAAATTTTCTCTTGCGCAATTAGCGCAACTCAGTGTCGTAAAATATTTATTACATCGGCAAGCATTGTTTTTACCCACGTCAGACAGTTCCCACTTTAATGACCAGCCGTCATAAGAGCTCTTTATATAAATACGTGCGTGTGTGCGCGCGCGCGTGAGTGCGCCTGTTTATGTTATCATTTTTAGAATATTCGTGAAAATATACCGTTAGAATTATTACGGAGAAAATTGCAATGAAAATTTTTATTTTTTACATATATTTAATCCCAAGACTTAAAAACAAAGTCATCGCTATAAAAGCTATTATACTAGAATCATAAGCTAAATGTTGAATTATGCTTGTGGAATATATACACGAATGTTATTGCAAACAAAACTCTAATAAAACTTACTTTGAAATGTAACTATACCATTTGTATTTAATACTAAAAATTCAATCATCGTTATAAAACCTATTATAATTTATAATTATATAAATAATTTGAGGATGCAATAATTTTTAAGCATTCATTTTGCAGGTTATACACTTGTTTCGATAAATGCAGGAAAATTCAATAATATCTTTTAAATGTTTTTTTGAGTACTTTTTCACAAGTTCAAATACATATAAAAAGATTGAAATAATGTTTACAGTTAATTATTAATATTATTTATAATATTAAAAAAATAAAAATTATGATTTTATTTGAAAAAATAAAAAAAAACAGAATTTTCAAAATTAAATATAGATTAATAATAATATACATTTAAAGTATTTTAAATAATAAGTAGTAAATTATTAAATGATGTATTTCAACGTATTTTTTAAAAAAATCAAATGTATAATAAATCATAAATTTTCTTTTTAGACATGTTAATATAAT
The DNA here is from genome assembly GCA_018907135.1 of Kradibia gibbosae. Classification (NCBI taxonomy): domain Eukaryota; kingdom Metazoa; phylum Arthropoda; class Insecta; order Hymenoptera; family Agaonidae; genus Kradibia; species Kradibia gibbosae. The sequence continues at coordinate 18,177,805 of JACCHX010000001.1, forward strand.
GTAAGAAGTCCATTAAAAAAAAGTTTAACAAAATATTAACTTATTGCTAAACAAATTAATATCAACTTAAAAATGCTAAGTTAAACCATCGAAAGGCGACCGACTTTCTAACGTCCAACAATAGTCAAAACTACTTAAAAAAATTGAAGTAATAATCAAGATAAATGGAAGTATTATTTTCAGTCTACTTTTCTTGTTAAGTTCTTTTTTTAATATTATTTCATCATTCTCAATGGCAGTTTCGTAAAATTACAAGAAATTTAGTTTCTTTAATTCTATTTCTTCATTGCAGTGCTTAGTAAAGCATACTAAAATGTAAATTAAAAACTGATTAATTACTTTTTATTGAATATACAGCCAACAATTTTAAATAAAAAGTAACGAAAAATATATTTTTATATTTGAATGCGTAAGAAATTATATCTATGTAGTTACCAAAAGCACTTTTTCTTTTAGTATATATATATCTAATATAAAATATATATATATATATAAATTAGATAAAAGTATGTGTATATAATGTTTTTTAATATCTATGAAAAATTTAAGACTTAATAGTGATATTGTTTCCGTATGAAATTCGGAATAATTATAGAATACAAAGTCTATTAAAGTATAAGATGCAAACACAACCCATTATATCGTGTTCTAAAATACTATAAAATTTGATCATTCTTATTGAAGAAACATAGTAACAATTGTAAAATGCTCAACAAAAACTATCAAACCTTGATTAAGTAATGTATGGTAAAGAATTTTAAATAATTACGTTCTTAAAATAAAGAATAATATCTGCATATATTCACGCCTTCGTTTAAAATATTTTTAACAAAAATTTTTGTACAAATTATCCGAATTCACCTAATATTTAAAAATTAATATTCAATTATAATATTAGAACATTTTTATTTTTAAAAATTGTGAAGATTTAAAATTACATTTATAAGAAAGGAATAATTTAATCGTAGAATTAAAATTAGTTTTTTAGACGAACAACCATATGTACGTGTATTTATACATAATTATGTTCATTGTTTTTTAGATTGTTATCATTCATTTATTTAATAGACTATTATACTTGCTATAATCATATATTACAATACTAGAAAGCTAAATATACTTTCAAATAAGTTATGCTATTAACTGGTTTTGTACAATTAATTAAGATTAATGTTAGATTAACGTAAGAATAACAAAAATTTTGTTTCAATTTATATTCATCTCGTTATATACAAATTTATATGTTCATAATTTAGAACTGTACGGAATGGCATTTTAAGAGAAAGGCAATGATTTAAATTGATATTTTTCAAATATTTTGTTAATTTTTTAAATATAAAAAATAATTATAAACAAAAAAGTATATGTGTAAATTTAATTTTAAGCGAATGGGTGTACCGTATGATTAGACTTTAAATTATTGTTAAAATTGGGTATTTCAATTAAAATGTAAAAGTTAATATATATTAAATTTGTACAATAACGTTTCTTTTACAAATTTGAAATCTATCCCCATTGAATTTTCTTTATCAAGTATAAAGTAGGAATTCAGTTTCTGATGATATATTTTTAAAAAGTTGTCATAAATTCTTTTCACGATAAAGACATTTTTTAAAGCAAACGAAATAATTACAGAGGATGGAATTAACAAAAAAAAAATCTTATTGAAACTGATCAGATGAAAGCACCAATTACTAAAAAAGTTGGACTAATTAGAAGAAGTAACTTTATCCTATGATAAATTATTGAAAAAACTAATAAACGAATTTTAGGAGATGAGTGAACAATATTTTCAAATAATTAGGGGAACGTGGACAATTAGTACAAAAGAATTGGATATCGCCAACCCACTTACACTTACTCTGCGATGATGGATATTTTGAAGGGGAAAAAGAACATCATTTCGTGCTAGTTAATCACCAACGTAATTATGTAAATACATTTGTAAGTGCATATGCGAGCATACACAAGAGAGAGAAACAGAGAAAGAGAGAAAGTGTGTTTGTGCGTATGCGTAAGAGAGGGGTGGGGGCAAGGGAAGAGAGAGTAGAAGTTTAAAGAGGAACGAAAGGCTTTGATGATGGTAAGGCGAATCTACCGCGTGGAGGGGGAGGGGATAGAAGATCCGCGCGCGGTGAAAGTAGCGGGACCAGAGGGAAAACAGGTGCGTGGACATGAGTATTCTGCCTCCGCTGCTCTTTTCCTAGAAGTGTAACAACAACAACAACAACAACAACAACAACAGCAGCAACAACAACAACAGTAATCAACATCAACAACAGCAACAGCAATTCAGTGGCAGCAGGCCACGATAGTTGCCATGTCCGCTGTTGCTTTCACTGCACGAGAGCTCATTTAACCTTTTAAACACGGCCAGCGCACATTGGGGTCCACTCGAACCCGCAGCCCACAACGCCCGAATCGATTGCCGTATCCCCGATTCTTCCTCATCCTTCGCATATCCTCGACTCCCCTTCAATTATCTCTCTCTCTCTCTCTCTCTCCCTCTCTTTCTCTCTCTCTCTCTCTCTCTCCCTCTCTTTCTCTCTCTCTCTCTCTCTCTCTCACTCCCTCTCCCTCTCATTTACTCTTTGTCCTACCCTTCCTATACATCACTATCACCTATTCCTCCTCCTCCTCCTCCTTCTCAATAATCAGCCTTCTTCGGAAGCCGTGTCCGCGTTCAGGGAACTCAGGAAAACGTCAGCGCGAACGCACCGTGGGAAAGTCGCGCGTCACTCCGTCATCAACGTCACGAGTCCGTCGATGGGACACGTAGTCCTCGGAAACAGGATGACGCGGCTATGCGAGGAGGAAAGGATTAAGTTCTAGCGCGGCGTTAGCGAGGGGCGGAGGAGGGGCGGATCTTTAGTAGATAGCCATCTACGTTACGTATACAAATTTTGTAAACAATATCCGATCGCAATAACGCAGCGGAAAAAGCGCTTGCGTTGCCTCGTTCGGGTACAGGCACGCACGCACGCACGCACGCACGCACGCACGCACAGGAACAAAGATACGTGGGTGAAATTTCGCATTGATTTCGGTGCGAGACACTCAGGCAGCGACTTGCACTTTTATCGCCCGAAGGAGGTAGGATAACGCGACAGCAACCGAGTCGCAATATTGCGCCTCCAAGCGCTCACGAGGTCGATTAACGAACGCGAGTCGTAGGCCGGGGAACGTAGCACCGGCTCCTCGGTATCCGGGCAGCCATTGCGCCCGGCGGCGATTAATCATATCGTGTGTCAATTTCAATTCAAAGCCACGAAAAATAAAGTAAAGAGAAAAGGACGAGAGAGAGCTGGACAAGAGGAGGAGGAGGAGGAGGAGGAGGAGGAGGAGCAGAAGCGGCGAGAGAAAGTGCAGCGAGGTTTTGCGGGGGAGGGAAGGAAAGGAAAAAACTCGGAAGAGGAACGGAGAGCCGGAGGCCGAGTATAGAGCACGAGGTGGCCTCCGGGGCCCGTCGATCCGCCCGATGCGTGACTTACGAGCCTCTCCTCACCTTTCCCGTGATCGTCATCTCGCTCCTCGGGAATGTCGCGCGGAGCTCGGCCGGGGACAGCTCCGCCACGAGTACCTCCGGCACCTGGTCACCTGCGTGCTCCAGCTCGCATGCTCGGGCAGACTCGACTGTGCGCGCGCGCGTGCGCTTCTCGACTGGCTCCGGGGGCCGCGTAGGGGGGCCCGGCGCTTAGTGAATGGGCCGCGCGGCGACGCTCATCGCCGGGGAAACAGCCAGTCGTCGCTTCCGCGCACCCGCCCCACCACCCGCCTCTCCCGCGTGCGGGCTCGCGCCCGACGAGCCGCTCGACGTCACGACGCTCCTCCTCGGCGGCGGCGGCTGAGGCTGCGGCTGCGTTGGTCCGCTCACCTTCCCGAATCAGAGATATGCCCCTTTTCGCTCGCTGGCTCGGCGCTCGAGGGCCGCACCCGTGACCACCGGTCTGCCCTCGCCGAACGACGGACGGCACCGGATGCCGACTCCACGTTTCCAATCGGTCTCGCCTCCCTCCGGGCCTTCTCCGACGCGATACTCGCCCTTATCCGCGGCGAATGGGAGTCAGCTATCGGCGAGCGAGCCGCGTTATTATAATTATCGGTGACTGAGGTTAGCCGTCACTCCTCTCCGGAATAATTATTTCCCGGCGGGGCTACTCTCCGATGCTCCCAATTTCCACCACTAGTCGATCCCTCTCCCATATCTGCTTGCTCCCGATAATTTCGCAGCGAGAACCGTAAAATTCGCCGCACTCGTTGATAAAGATACGATCGCTCCTCCCAGAATCCGTGGCGTGTTTATATATCAGCGAAGCTCGCCACAGTCTGCAGCTCGTTGCCAATATCACGTGTTCATTCCTGATTCCTATAAGGATAATTTACGAGCTCTATCGCGAGTACGGCCCAAGGCATACAAGCCAACTTGGTTCGGTGCACTTGGGCTGATTAGGGCTGTAACTCTTATGGCGTCCGCGACTAAGTTTGCCGATAAACTACTGTTCGAGATGTTTGAATATCCCGCGATCGCGCTGCGATCCTTAGTGCATGTTCCCCCCGGTTGGTGGTCGCCATTAAACCGTATCACAAGGTAACGCGCTAAGGGAATAGTCTCGTGCTACGCAACCAAATGACCAGTTAGTATTACGATAGTCTCACCCAGCATAGAAATAGAATCTTACAATTCGACTCAAGGCTTCTTACTATTATAGAAATCAGTGTCGCTATTCTATTTTTCTTAGCCATACGTTATCGTATGCGGACTCTATATTAGCAATAGGATTCATAGTCGACACCTTTGATACAATAGTATATCTAGTCTTCTCTCCAACGCTTAAAACACAATGAAATATCATGTTCTTAAACCATCCAGCTATATTGCCCATACAGAGTTTGGCTCACAATTTTTAGTTGCATGCCTTCATCACCGGAAAAGCATTAATGGTGTAAACAATCCTTTTTTTCTCTCATTTATATCTTGTCGTCTACGTTCTGTTATAATAATAGCATTCAAAATTGACAAATACGATCTCCGTAATGAATCTTTAAAACTCATACGACAATGTTTTCATAATAACACATTTACCGATTTGAAAATCATCATTAGTATTCTTTTAGCACCAGTATCCATCTGCACTTTGGATTTAAATTCGAACCAAGCTGTTTGTGCATTTATACCCCAGAACAACAAATTTGATAGAAGTGGCTCATACGACCTACAACCAAAATTCTTTATTTAGGAAATCTTTTAAATGGCATAAAAAATGTTCTCCAAAAATCAAGAGATCAATAGCTTACGAAGCTGACACTTTAGATTGCGATTCTTTAAAAAATTGCTCCTTTGATTTGTAACTCAGAGAATAAAAGTGTACTCATTGAATATTTTATAGTATTATTGTCAATTACTATAGTTGCTCTACATAGGGTTTCAATAAGTACTAGTAGTCCGTAATAAAGTATCATAAATATAATGTACTCGATAAGTAAGGTTTTTTTGTTTATCAAAATGAAACGTTTTAGTAGTATAAAGCTTAATTCTTACATTTTTATTGAAATTAGTAGCTCTCCACTGAAAGTTGTAAAGTTTTAGGTCTGTAGTCGTAAATTTTTTAAATGCAAAATTTGTTCAAAAATACTCGAGAGGTCTAAGCTGTGTTTCATAATTTTTACTATTGAATGGACCCATAACCTCTGTTAACATATTTAAAATGATTGCACCAATACGTAGGTTTCTATTCCATTACAACTTTTCTTGTGTCCAATTTAGAGCTAAACCTTCATCCTTGAGTCATAATTGTATTCTCATCATTAGGACTTACTTGATTGAAACTCCTTAGAAAACTTGCTAACAAGTATGAGTGTATTCGTTATTTTTTTCCTTTGCTGGTCACTCTTAACTCGGATAACTGCAACTTCATTATACCTTTATAATATGATTCATCGTATTATTCGTCCAACACAAAAGTTTTCGTTCGATTTCTGTATCTATTACAGAGTACTTCCACGTGAGATTCAAACTTGTAGCATTAATCCAACTATTATAAGCAGCTGTAAATAGCTTATAAATAATATCAATAATTTCGGGGTGATGCAGCGATTTCTTGTGAACGACTGGATAACAAACCTCTTCACTCTCGTATATAATGGCTTTGCCCTCACAGCCTGTAATAATTACATTTACTGGTAATACGTATCAGCAATTGTTTGTTATTTGATGAATATCTGCTGCTTCTCCATTACACGACTTCTTAAATTAGTACTATTGAGGAACTCTATTCAGGTTAAGTATTACCTACTTGCTGCTCATATTATTTAAGGTAAATCGTAATGAAATAATGAACGAACCAATTTACAAATTCCATTAATATAATTCCCATATTTAATATAGAGTGCTAGGTAGATGCGCAAACACATTCGAAAATATCACAGTATTTCATAGACAATTTTACAGATTTATTTGTCATTGTCCTTCCTAAGCTTAATAATTAAATTTGTTTCAAAATTAAAATTCATTTTTTTAAATTTATCCTGTAGACATATACTGTCGCCTAGTTAGTATCCCGGACGAGCCCCTGATAATTATGTACGTCACGCCTGACATATAATTTAAACACCCTTTTTTAGCCTGTTCGTACTGGCCAGAGATTGGACTTCAGTCCTAGGGCAATTTCTCTAGCAGACTATAGACGCTTCGTACACTATTTCTAAATTTCCGATCCCAACACTATTTATTTCCCGGAGAATACATACAATATAAGAATTGTAATTAATATTGGCTAGTCCGCATTTACATCGAAGATGGCAAAGAAGACGTAAATAGCAAAATATAATTTTCTTGACTTTTACGTTGTAATAAGTGAACTTTGAGCGATTGCTTACGGCTTAATTCAATAGGCGCAAAAATATTCTAATTAAAATAGAGACTTGTGCCGATAAACGCATGTTCATAAAACGTCTACGGCAGGGTCATCCAGATGAGCCCGATGCAAGCGCGTGGCTGCATCCTAGCATTATCGCATTTCTAGCGAGTACGAGTACTATGGGTGCATGGGGATTTGGGGAGTGCAGGACTCTAGTCGTGTGGCCAAGCCGTAGAGACGCGCCAATAAGGCTAATTGATTCTGGTGATCAGTGGATAATGACTGCGCGTCGTATCGTTACAGCAAACACAACCGCTTAGAAGATGGCTCCCGAAAAGATACGCCGGCTTAAGGACGTAAGCGGATCCGTTAAAGCGACTAGCGAGCAGGCCAAGGCTAGGGCTATCACGAGCATTACAATCTCGGGAAAAGACAAAAATCTCTTTGAGCAAGCTGGTCGTTTGCAGTTTTAGGGCGATATTAAAAGGCCCGAAGTAATTTTATCATGCTGAGCGAGGATCTAGGTCTACGTTGGGAAAGCACAATACCGAATTTAACTATCTCCGGGGCCTATTGAGATACGCTTAATAAGAGGCATGGGACTCGATTGAAGTATTTTTGGCGAGCCGACTCATTCTCCTGCTCATGGTCAAAGGCTTCTGCATTCTGCAGACACGTTTAAAAGCGGTCGCTCTTCGAGATTGAGAAAGAATAGCACGAGGTACGGACTCGTGACGAATGCGCACGACACTCCTTGCGCGTACGTGTGCTCGAGCGGGCGCAAAAAGTGCCCCCGGCCAATAATAATTACGTCAACGAGGATACCCTGGCCGCGAGCTACTCGCGATACCCTTTGGACTTCCGGTAGAGCAGTGAAACCCGCGAAGCCTGGGCCACGGATGAGCCGTGGGAGCAGCGCACATCCGGGATCCGCTCGTCGGGGCTCTCCTGCTTTCCCCTCTCCCCCTTAGCGCCAAACGACTTCTTTCACTCTCTCTCGACAACGTCGAAGCGCACCAGGTGAAATCGAGGCCAGCTCTTGCGGGGGTCGACTCGACGAGCGCCGGCGCCAGATTCCCCCTATCGCCTTGATTTCGATTTACGTCCCGTTTTATTACCACCCACGGTGCCTAGTCCTTCTATAGCTCCATCACGACACGTCATACCCGTCGCCCTTAAGCATAATGGCGCGTCCTCCGGAGATTTATCGCCGGGCTCGGGTACTGCAGCCGGGAGCGCGACCTTTATGACTCTTCTCCGACCCGCCGCCGCCGCCCCCCCCCCTCCCCATCCCCCATGCTCCACGCACAGAAGTGAATTATTTTTTCGAGTCCCTTGCGGTCGGCAATTTTCCAAAGCCCTCCCTTTCCAGACCTCTGAGGCCTAAAATCGTGCACCGTCGAAGCCCTTGACAAGCAACTCAGAGTAGCTGCTGAACCGACGTCCTTCTTAAAAAAGCTGCACTCTACTGCAATCTAAAATACCACGAGCCAATACTACTTTGGACAGACTGCTTTGGAGAGTTATTGGATATTAATTGAATTTCTCGCGGACGAACGAAATATCTCCCGGGCGAAAATGCGGATGCTCGAACATAATTTACATTCATTAGAATATTAAAATTCACTGACTGCATAAACCCAAATCTGACTTTCTTTTAAAAGATGCCAGTTCGAGTCTTCGCTACTTTCCAGTTACTTGTAGATTTCCTGTTAACGAAATGAGTGCCAGGACTAATATTCGCTATTGGAACTGTCAGGCTGGACTTTATTAAAAATGTTAGATCGTACTATGAGTAATTCAGCTTCTCGAAAGTTAATTTCAGCCAGAGATTACTCAATACGAAGCAAAAAAAAAGATACGAAGTATCAAAAGATATTACAATACATTTCATAGTATACAGCGATATAAAATTAACGTTGGTTTATAAAATAACTAATTTTCATTCATGCGAAGAAGATCATGAAGAAATACCCGATTAATATTAGCAGATTTTTTTTGGTTACGCCTTTTTGCAGCTTAGTATTAAGTTTCGAAAGTCTATCAAATGGAACCTTTCATTTTTTCCGACTACTAAAAATAGCGAGCTGCAAAAATTATGAAAATATAATTGGTACGAAATGCAAGTGCACGAATTAAAAAGTTCGTACTTGGTCAACCGATAACTGCGGAAGCCTAATTATTTCGTCGCAATGGCCACGTATGTAAGCCTCGATTGGATATTCCCCGAGCATTTTCAGGACAAAAGTTTTAACTCCTAAAGGAGAGAAAAAATCGCCTTGTACAATAAAACAGCATTGGCAAAGAGGCACGGCATACAGCGCTGAAGAACTCACGCATTAACCAATCGTGTACCGGTAACGAGGATCCGGTTTACAGACTACCTTTTACACACACGTGATTCACGTATTCTTACACACGAGCCGAGGCTCGAACGTACAAGCGTATATGCATCCTTGTGCACGCGTAGGACTACGTAAAACAGACGCCGTGCGTTCGTGTATACGCACGAGGAGAGAAGCGAGTAAGAATACGAAAGAGAGTGGAATATAGAGAAAGGGGAGCAATGCATGCAAAGACGTATATGGGGAACGCATCGAGAAAGAGAATCATGAGGGAGAGGGGGGAAAAGAGAGAGATAGATAGATAGATAGAGAGAGAGAGAGAGAGAGAGAGAGAGAGAGAGAGAGATAAGAAGAGACACTTAAAAAAAGCATACCGAAGTAGTAAGACACCTGCCCGTATCTATTCGAAAATACCAGGCTTACATATAAGCGTAAAACTCTAAGCCATCCTCGACTTCGTTCCTCGAGTTCTCCGCGTAAACAAAAGCGCCCGTGCACCCACACTGACGATTTTCATTCATGAAAAGGTGCATTGCGGCCTGCGAGCCGCTTTAATAACGTAGACATGTACTCGGGCTTTTGTAGCGTCCGACCGAGCGCTCCGATGTCGGCCAGGACAAGGAGGAGAGGAGGTGGAGCAGGATTTACAAGCTTGTTGTGAATGTGTTCATACCATTCTTTAATAACCTCACGGTTGAGACGTTGCCGGAGCTTAAACTTTAGCGAGATAAAATTTTGTACGAAGCTGTATACGCAACGCCGAGAGTAGTGCTCGGAAATTAATTTTGCGTCATAATATTTGTCAGAACCGGGCCGGGAGGAGGTGGCCTTATATGATTACAGTTAAAATAAATAATAAATGTGCTTTGGAATACTTAAAATTGTAAAATTTTCGGCTTCACTGGAAAACGCGAACTCGTACTTTTTAATTGTTTCATTTAATTGAAATTCTAAGCTTCCCTTGCACAATCTATTAATTGAAACAAAAACACGAGACAAGTTACACTATTAGTGGACGGTTAATTACTCGCTTACGCGTACATAAATTATACGAAAATCTTGTTTTACACCCTGTATATTTATGTCTTTATATATATATATATATTAAACAAAATAATAATAATAATATATATGTGCACATACGACTAAATATAAATGATTCAATAATTATTCAACAAGTTCTTACATCAATATTTAATTTTTTTTTTTATTTGAATCAGTTATTTTTATTATCGATGAAAGTTTTCGCTACTTGTATAATATTTTCAACGGCATATTTCAGGATTATTTGAAAACAATGTTTAGACCGATTATAGAAACCAGATTAAAAATTTACGTAACTGATATAGCATGAAAATAACATTTTCTATTTAGTTTTGAATTGTATCTTACTACGTATACCGTACTTAGAGATACAAATTTTAGTACATAATTTTATGTTTCCTCTATTCCAAATATGTATTAACGTACTGAAAACAGAACCTCTCATATTTAATGAAACATGTAATGCTAGCAGATAATTAATTTAATTGATGTATTTAAAAAAAGTTCATGTAAAATAGATATTGAACAGAAATTTTTCATCAATATTGTTACGCACTGAATTTTATATCCCCGATGTAGTTTCAATGTAATAAAAAAATAACAAGAATTTTAATATTTATGTAACCAATGTGTATGTCAAAAAATTATTGTAAAATTAATCTAATCGCCTTAAACTAAAGCTGCTCCTCTGATATGCTAACGCAATTCAAATAACAAAGCCTTATCTCTATTATTTTTCTTAACTGTATCTTATTTTATTAAAAGTTCGTATTAAACCTGTTTTGCATTATTTTTTGTTACGTTAAATTTTGACGTATTTGCTACAGTAAAATTTATAATTAACTTATATTTAAATAATAATACACGTAAATATATAAAACTTAAATAAAAATACGTATACAATCTTTTAAGTATAAAAAGAGTTAAAATAATAATGTTTAATTTTAAGTAATTGCTATGCTGTTGCTCATTTATCTTTAGAATTATCACAATAGAAAAATATGAATTGCCATTTGGCATAAATAATAAAAACTTAAAGCTTAACCAAAATTTACTTTGCACTAAAATAAAAAATTGAATATAAAAACAATTTTTCAGTTTCAACTATCAGTTAGAAGTAAATTTTCTTTTATAGAACACGGAATAAACTTTTTAAATATTTATTTTGAAATTTATATTTAATTTATTAGGACTTTCTTTTTTATAAAAATTAATTTTACACTTTTTCGTTATTATTAAAGGTAACTTTATAATAAGAACATTTAAATTACATTAAAATTAATTAGTAATAAGAAGTTCAATACTACTGAGTTATAATCATATATAAAGCTGAAATAATAGTTTTAATAAAAGCGTATTACGCTTAGAGAATTAGTGAAGTTAGAAAATATCAGTTCGATAATATAGGTGATGTAACGTCAAATATGGCAAAGTAAATAATTATATATGTTGGTTTACAAAGACATTTTTTTCGATATATATAGGTGTGCATTATCTTAATTTTTTAATGTCATAATCCTGTTAGCTAAAAATTAAATAACAATCTATACGGCTCTTGGCTCAATGTTTTTAAGAGCTCATCGAACGTTAAATAAAATCACATGGACATGCAATTGAGATGTGGTATAAGTAAAAAAAAACTTTAAATTTTCTTAATGCAACAAAAAGGTGTTAATCTGCTTTGAGTACCAATGATACAGTTAATGCTTACGTTAGCTTATATTTGTTTAAAAAATGTTTTAAATGTAAGCACAGCAACTTACGCCTGGTATTACATCGGCAAAAATTAGAAAGCTGCACGAGAGTCATATTATCGTTAGATTAAATTATTTATTACAAAGGGAATTTTTTACTTTTTTCCATATACAGGGAAATTTCAGTGCTAATACTGGATAAATTACTCGTTATATTTGATAAAAAAACATATTAAGCTAAATTAATTATTTAAAATAAAATTGATGTTATCTTAATAAGCATTGATATATAAATATTCGATTTTAAAAGTTGTATTTGAGCTGCTTTTTAAAGAAATATATTAAGTTATGAAAGTATGTAACGTTACTTAAAAAACAATATTATAAATCTTTTTAAAAAATATGTTGTAAATTACAAATAATCTAAAAAAGATGGATTATTTGTCTAAAGTTCGCTCTATTAATAAAAAGAATCTTTTAAAATATTTTCCAAATTTTTATAGGTAAAAGAAAAAAAGCCGTTTCTTCGCAGAAGATTAGTGCATACTTCTGTTGAATTCACTAAGGTCGCGTATGTACAAACGAAAAACTCAATAAATATTCTAATTAAATAGAAGGTTAACTTTGCAATGAGTAGTAGAGTCATATCGATATAAAGAATTCAACTTCCTCTCGTTGTATGAGGTACACACCGGTTATCAATATAATTGAGGATTTTACCTTGAGAAATCCGTTCCTTTACTCAAAAAACTATTCACCAACATATAAACAAACCCCTCTAAAACATGTAGAGAGGCAGAAATAAGATAATGACTCCTAGGGTATTTCTTTTTTCATAAACTATCGACAGTTGGGTTCTTCTCGACGACCACTTACTCTCACCAGTGAACCATTGGTAAAAAAATTACGCGACTCTTGGTGGTCGTACAGCTTGCAAAAGTTATATGCAAAATTTTTATTGGTTTTTCAGTATCAACATGTTTACAAAACATTTTCCGATATTCGACACAGTAAGGAAATAAGAATGTAAATAGTTCTTGGTGGATTTCCTAAAAATTAGTTATCGATTAAGTAGGCAATTTCTAAACATCGCCGATCGTGAAATTTATTTTAAAATAATGTAAAAAAATGTCACAACGACCTTTTCAGAATAAACTTCGTATGAAAGCTCCGTATAAGTTTAGTGAAAAAATGTGTATCATTGCGTACATCAGGGTCTGCTTATTCCGTTGTGAGGCAGTTCTAAATCGACACACTTAAACTTATACAATGGCCAAGATTCTATCAACGACGTCAAATACCATTTAGGGTTTATTGAGAAGAGTCGTGAAAAAAATGGACAAAACGAGGAGTTAAAATTCAAAGTGGAATCAGGAGAGTTAAAAGATTGTTTGATCGTCGCTACCGACCAATGCAGCGATTTTGTGTAACTGTACATCGAGGTTTGCGCTCGAGCCGTCTACTAACTAGTGATTAATGATAAATGCTATGTGCGCTGTCATTATCGTAGCGAATTTTATAAATAAACACGAGAGCAATCGAGAATTTTCTAATAAATGGCGAGAGCCGAGTTCCTTTAACGGAAACATTGTTTCATCGAATAAAAATGCTGACTTGTCCTCGACGTTAGCAGTGCTTCAAAGAACAATTGCACGTGATTGGTGAAATAATTTCTTCGCCATTCTTCTTCGTCCGTCAAAGACACTTACATTGCCATTCGATTAAAATTGCGCGTTCAGTAATTAAGCATTGACTCAATGCATAAGTTCCAAATAGCTTTTCAAATTTCAAATACCTTTCCATCGTTATTCTCCACCGAAAAAAGGCCAGCGGCAGAGCCAAGGTTGTATCCATCCTTAATAAGCATCTCGCTTATCGTCAACTCTCATCACGTGTGCCAATAAGCCGCAGCTATAGGTGCGATAAGTACGGATCGGGTCAGTGTCTCTCTGCCTGGAAGCGTCCGCTGCGTTTAAACTAAAGCTAGGAAGCAAACGATCCCGGATGTAATCTAAGCGCAAGCGCCCCTGAGAATTTTTCCCGGACAAGTGCCGACCGTCGCTCTGCTGCTTCGTGCAGAGTCGCTCCCAACTCCGAGTATAATGCGAAGGAATACGGTTACGGTGCCAGGGCAACGACGCTGTTCCATTTTGAAAGAGGGAGCTCCTCGTTTTTTAATGCGATTAATTTGTCCGAAGGATGTTTTCTCATAAAGGTCGTTGGACATTCACAAGGAGGCTTACTATTTAAAGGAGAAGACCAGCAGAACTAAATGTGGGACAGATGTTGTTTTGGGTTAAATTCTCATAGTTACTTTACTTTAGTTCGAGAATACCATTTTTATATATATCGAATTCATAAATTACTCTTATAACATTAAAAGTTGTTTAACTATGATTTATTATTTTACATTCAAATCCAATGAATAAACTGTTCATCTTTTATTATCAAAATTTGCTTTAACTGCGTAAGTTACATGGGTAGATGAGATATTTGGTATTTATGTGCGTAAATTTCATAAGACTTTACATTCAATACAATCAACGAACATTCTACCATACAAATCTTCATCTGCTCTTATATATTTTTTATCAAAAAAGAAAAAAATTACTAAAATGAAAGTGCATTATATGCGCGTTATCGTCGTTTATTTTATTTTATTTTGATATGCTTGCCCCAATAGTGTTTAACATAAAAAAAAATCAATTAATATTAAAAATAATGTTCAAAACTAGTCGTCGTAACGATTAACATATCTACCTTTGAAGGTAATAAATCATATAATCTTTCGAACGAATTCAATAATGTAAAGTAAATTTGAATCATTTTAATGTAAAACAATTATTACTATAAATAAATAAAATAAATAAATAAATATATATATATATATATATATATACATATATATAGTAGTATATTATTTTCTTATGAATAACTTTGAAATCTTTTAAGTATATGGTTTCATACTTTTTAAACTTTTTGGTTCATTAAATAGACTAAAAGATAATTCAAGTAATAAATAAAAGTGCCTAAGCTTATGATGAAACGTATGAAACCATAGATACTTAAAAGATTTCAAAGTTACTAATAAAAAAATAATGTACTGAAAAGAAAAATGATGAAAGACAATTACCAAAATTAATTTAAATATAAAAAATAATAAATTAAACCATATGAGTATTTTCAATAAGCTCATATATATGAAAGAAACTGTGAAAAAATGTGATCACAGTACTTAATCAAACTACAGCATACATTGTTCATTTGTTTTTGTAATCGCCACTTCAGTTAATTATCATATCTAAAATAAACAAAAAATCACTACCATATTATTCATGTATTTAGCAAGCTAAATATATTTGAACTTTCGAACGGCAATTGTGAATTAATAAATACTGGTGCGATAACTCAATTACTAACATGTAAGAAAATTGTGTTTAATATAATAAAAACATCTTTATTTATTAAAAATATGTAAAATATATAATATCATCTACAAAAAATATTAAAGATACATGAAAATATTAATGATTTATGTATTATTTCAACTAGGTTATCATAAATAAATATTTTATTTGCGAATGTTTCGTCTTATTCTTAAATTTATTCATTCATTTCATAATTATTGTACTATTAGTTTTATTGCTACATATTGAAGTTTTAATATAACTAAATTTTCGTTAAATATACTGTTACGTGACTTTCGCGAAAATTAGCATAAATTTTACCATATTTGTATACCAATTCAAAAAAATCTACGTCTACACTTTTTCATTTGTATACATATCTCAGTTATGATGGAGACAGTGCTCATTATAATTACAAGATAATTTTTTTTAAAGTTATCAATATTGTATTAATCATAGGTTTCTTATAAACATAATTTTATAGTACATTTAATCCAAATATTGAAATTTTATAAAAATAGGTTGCGAAGAAAAACTTAGTTATTGTACAGTTTTTGAATCGTGTGAGTGCTTTAATTTTTTATGTAATATTTTAATTTTTGGAATGACAAAAATTATAATTTTATAATAATATTGTAAATTTTTAGTTACTTTAGATAATTGTGTAAATTTTTTAAATTTTATTAAAAAAAATTAATTAATGTATTATAAAAATATCGTTTATAAGAAAACTCGAGGTTTTAAGATTATTTTGAAATGAAACCTAAGTTACAACAGATTACCATTTTTTTCTAGTTCAACTGCTTGCCCCTCTCTTCTTCTGCTCTCTCTCTCTCTCTCTCTCTTTCTCTCATGTTTTCTCACTCTATGCACGCTATTGGCTTTTTTCTTATTTTCAGCGCCTCACTCACGAATTCGCGATAACACGCAAAGACACGGAACGGCTTCGCGGATGTCCTCGCATGCGTTAGAAACACAACTCAAAAAGAAACCTTATCTATGAGCAAGTGTATGTTCTTGTGCCATGTTTAGAACCGTGAGAAAGGTGAAATGCAGCAAGCGTGACTCTCTTGCCCTTCAATTTTCAATCTTGATATATGGCTTCGAAGTGTGATATTTTTAAGGATTTCAGCGATTATTGTGCGTTGACAGTATTAACGCTTGCAGCAACTTTGCGAAACAACGACTTTTTTTTGCCACAAAAAATTCAACACATGATTCTTACTATTACAAAGGGAAAGCAGTCCAATTGTATAATAGTTAAATACTTATTTTATATTTTGAAATTTTTCCCGCAATACATTAAAGATTAAAAGAATTTTATCCATGTAAGCTTTATTCTACAAAGATAAAAACAAAATGAACTATTTATTAATAATTAGATATTTAACATTAAAAAAAGAAATTGCTCAAACGAGTAAAAAAAATATGGAACGTTAAGAAATAGAAATCGTTAAATGTACGTTTCTTCTACCAAAAATACAAACTTAGAGAGCTTGTGCAACTTTTTTTATCTTATATCAACAAATAAATCGCGCCCTTGTTCTGAGAGAACAGCAGGTATCCGGTGAAAGACGCCTGTACTTTGTACATTGTACATTACGTGTAATAATCTGTTCTGCAATCGGTTATTTGGTCGTGTCTTGTATACACAGTAACATACTTCAAAAAAAAACCTTCAAAATCTGTAGCAGATAGGTATCTATTTAAATGTGACTAGTTAAATTGAACGTAATTGTGGATTTTAAAAAAGGAAAAATAGTTCATTTTTAAATGGTATATTGTGAAAATACCACTTATTTTAGATACGAGAAGCTCTTTATGTTCAACAGAATGTTTTACAATTCAAATATTAAATATAATTTTGTTAGATTACTCACAACTAATTTTGAATTACTATTTATACTCGAAGATAATAAATTATTAAATATATGTACATAGATCAACCAATGTAAAAAAAAATACTAATGATTTTCATTGTCTTATAAATAAAGAATTTAATTATTTAGGAAACATTATGTAAAATTGAAAATTTAATTATAAATAAAAAGAGTTTGCGATGATTGTAAAAAGTTAATGTTTAAAAAGTTTTATATTTATATGTACGAATGTATACGCATATGTAGAACTTTCTATGAATTGCGTAAATGTCAAGGAATCTCGTTTTATATATACGTATGTGTAAATATAACCTATATATCATCTGTGTATTCTATCTTTATATTTTATAACTTAAAATCAACTATGCAGTAACAAGTGTAAATTGACGTATATGCTTAATGATTTATGGATATTTTAAAAGCATAAAATATTACAACCATAAAGAAAATTGAATAAATTTACATTGAAAATAGACGATATGAAAAACAGGCATATAAGACTTATTCTAAAGATAAATGCATTGAAACAAACTTCTAATATGGTTAGATCGTGCAATTTAAAATAAATTTTTATAAAAAAACGTAAAAAAATGATATGACATAAAATTGATATTCTCAACGAATTAAAAACACTATGTACATTAAATTCGCATTTTCTATATTTCAGATTGAAATGATCTTTTTTTTAATTTGAAAATTATTTATGAAAAGTTGGCATACCAGGTATTATTTATACAGAGGTGGTTATAATTATCTATAATACATAAAATTGTGATAATACAACTGTGTTAAATAATTAAATCAATACTAAACCATTGGCATTAAATACCTTCCATTTTCCAGGCAATATTATTTCCTTAATCATAATTCGCATGATAATTTGAATTAAAAGAAATAAATCTCAAAATAGCCGAGTCTTTATCATTTATTAAACAAGCAGAGATATTTTCCGTAATATATAAAATCCCGTTACAACTGACGTCTACCATTCGTGTTTATATATGACGCTGAATATATGAAATGCACGTACAGATTAATCGTGTGATAAAACGAAATGAAATTCTTCCGTTACCTAGACACAAGTGATCTGCCGTGATCGCAACCGTGGATCAGTGCTCAATTCAATGAGCACCGTTTTGTTTACATCCGCATTTGCCCTATTATAGCGTATTATTGTCCGGGTTTAAAGCTAAAAACTCTTAGTCTCTGTACATACGCATAAAAGAGAAAAAAAGGATAAAATTATAATAAATTGACGTTGAGACCATTCTTGAAAATAGCAAAAACTAACGCAATATATTCCTATATTATATCAATATAATACATAGCGCTCGTTTAATTCGAAAATTAATTGAATTCTTAATTTATTCATTATGATTATTGTATTTAAAAAATTTACAATTTAACACATGTCGAAGTAATCTGAATTCTTTAAAAAATTGTATTTGTAAATATATAATGTAATAAATTTCGTCGAACGTTAAAGAGCAGCACTTAAAGATTATTTCATAAAATAATTTATTTGTGATATAGTAAAGAATATAATAATAGTGATAATAATTATTATATTATTAATAATAATAAAACTTTGCGGAGTATTGATGTATTTATTTTAGCACTAAATCGGTTTACGATTATTAACTCACAGTTAATTATGATAAGGATGTAGTTACGTGACATTTATTTGATTGTATTTTTATGACCAATGTGAAACCGTTACAAATAAGAGCGTAGTAATCTAATTTTAATTTTTGTAGTTGCCAGAGATTATAAATTATAAGCGATTGTACATACGAATACTAAATGTATATTTCTATTGGCAATCATTTTCAGCGATATATTATTCTCTAATGGATAAATACCCTTGCATCAAGGATTTCGATCTTCATTGTCTCATGCACTGAAATTCAAATTTTTCCAATTCGACTTTATGATTATTAGATGAAAGTATGACTAATAAATAATAATTATAAATAATATAACCAATTATGTAATAAGTGCTGATTTAAATCATTTTTAAAATACATTACAGTATCTATAATTTTAATATTTTAAAAAGTAGTATAAAACAAATACAAAGAGAATATTTTTATGATTCTTTAAAACATAGTTTTTGTAGGAAAAGGATGCCTATGTTTATCGATTCAAAGTATGCCAAATATACAAATACTCGAATGAAAAAAAGAAATCCTAAGATTTTCGAACAAAGCATAAAATGCATATAGAATTACAAGCATATTTTAAGATGCACGATAAGAGCATGTGTGTTTTTTTAATGGGATTTATTTATATCAACATCAATGGTAAGGAAATTTGTGAAATCATAAAGGAGCATCAAGTTTAAAAATGGATACAATTCTTATTAAAATTAACAAAAACTGTGTTTATTAATTACATTGTGTATTGTACAAGAATAAAATTGATTTTTTATAAATATCTTGAAATTTTACTTTTTATTAATACTCTACCCCAGATTCCGATTGATTTATCACTTTCAAATAAAGTATTAGTAATATATTAAAGATTAATAATAAGAGGCTAAATGAATTATAAAATTGGGAATCTCTCATAAATTAAAATGTATTTCCCAAGTAAAGTAGTTTAAATGTTATAAGGAATATGATCAAGGTCGGTTAAAATTTTATGTAAATTATAGTATTAAAATTAAAAAAAATAGTATTAAAAACTTAATTGTGCCTGAAGGAAAAAGTATTTCACAAAGTTATACAATCGTAGACATTTTACACAAGAACTTATTTAAAATTATTTCCACAACTAATATTTTCGAATAAAATACATTCAATTTCATTTTTAAATATAAAATTTTAAGCGAATTCATTTACCTCTCATTTTTAGATTCCACGTCCAGTATATATTATGGTAATAAAATTTTTTTTTAAACGAATACATTAAGTGGATGCTTGTTGTATTTCCATAAAAAGACATTTAAAAATTAGTACTTGTTTTTTTCAATCACTTAGAAAAACATATATAGATGGAACATTGGTTCCATCTTATATTTATTTGTATACGATTATATTCTAATATTTATTTGTATACGACTTAACAGTTTAAATGTTGATTCGTCTGTATATGTGATAAAAGATATTATTGTGTTCACATTAAAAACGTGTATGTTAAAAAATTGATTTTTCATGTGGTAGGAAACTTTTATTACTCTATCGTGAAATTGAAAAGACACTCACCAAAGAGGCTTGAGTAATTAAGAAAAAAATTTTTATTAATTTTACTGAAAATTCACGATTGAGTGCTAATCTTGTTGCTTTGTTCATTTGACTTATTTTTCATATTAATGCAAAGGGCGATGTCGTAATAATCATTTTAATACTACAGCTCGATTCTTTCCTTTGATGGTAAATGTTGCAGCAGTGGCGTAATATTGAGCATAATGATATATACGCACATGTATACGCGAGTGCCATTTTCTAGACTGGTTTTTCGTATTGAATTTCAATTTCCGTCTATTAAGTTATATAACCGTGTTAGAGCAGACGCCCATTTTTGGTGCACAACGAAGGAAAAGGAAAAAAACGAGCTCGGTGATCCAAGAGAAAACACTTGTATCCTCGCATTTAATGTTTACGCGCACTCTGCGAACATGTAGCCGAAAGGAAAAATAAAAAAGAAAGAAGAAGAAGAAGGAGGAGGAGGAGGAGAAGAAGAAAAAGAAATGACGAGTAAAATTAAAAAATCCAATGAAGGATAAAGAGATGTACAGTGCGACATTATTCCTGGCCAACAGAGAAGCAGCCACGAGAGCAAGACGATGACTCGTGCTCATAAGTTTATGCGTGCGGCATAGGAAGAGCAATAAAAGTGGCGAAGATGCGGTGATTCGTACGCGCGCGCCTTCGTCATGCCGCCGTGGCGTCGTGCATTTACAAGTCCGAAAAATCACGATGCCCGCAAAATCGAGGTACTCAGGAGGATGGATGGAAACGAGGCCGCGGAGCTCGGAGAATCTTGCCTGCCTACCCGCGAGCTCGGCCAATGTCAAGCCCCTCGTCCTCGTCGTCGTCGTCGTCGTCGACGTCTGCCTCCCCCCGCCCCGCCCCGCTCGCTCGCACCGCTTCTTTCCGCGTACGAGTTGGCTTTTGCGTGTGGCCGTGCCTGCGCGCGGGCGCACATCGGCGCACGCACACGTACGTAAAGACTGGCTCTCCCGCAAGGTGCGGCTCCTTCGGTTGCGCGATCTACGGAGCACAGCCCAATAACCCGAATGTAACCGGACACGCGCAAAACCGAGTGAGCGGTGCGCCGACTCTCGGCCGGAGAAATAAAGACGGATTGCCGTTGCTCGAGTTCCGGCGTCGAGGTGGGCGGGAGGGGGCGGGTCGGAACAGCAGGTGGGGATAAGTCAGCGGACAGAGTCGATGGCTCGCCGCTGGGAAAAGTGAAAGATATAACGCAACACGTGCTGCGATGCCGATTTCGCATCGTGCGACCTACGGTTTCGGATGAGTTACTTCGAGCTCGGCGCGGATGCATCGCCCATTGTCCGGCCCGATCACCGGCCCGATCACCGGCCCGATCACCGAGCCTCGACTCGCCGCGGATTCCCCAAGACCGAAGCGCGCCTTTTTCCAAAATCACGAGCTTGCGCATTGCCCAAGAGCTTGGGAACCAGCGCGACTGCCACTAACGACGAGTCTATACCTTTTCGGCAACGAGGAAAAACAAAAGTGAAAGTCTTTCCGAGCGATCATCACGAATAATATGACAGTTGGCCTTTATTCCCTTCGGTCCCTTCCGTTTCGAAATAACGATTACGGACCAATAACATCCGGGTTGAAGTGTTTGCTTCGGGTAGGATTTCAGGATTAAGCTAAGTCCACCTTGTGCGCGTCGATTTCTTTCCTCTCATCGATACAGGCAGCATAGAAACGGCGTAACGAAATTAAGGCAAGAAAAAGTACGGGAGCGCGGATGCTTACATAAGAATAAACGTGTCGGTCGTGCAGCGAAAGGGGATCGAAAGAGTCGGCGATTCGAATCGAGTTAACGAAAGGAAGAAAATAAGCGAAAGGAGAGGCACGAGAGAACGAGAGAAGGCTCCTCGTTCCCTCGAGTGGAAACACGTAAAAGCAAAGACAAAAAGATCTCCTCGGGAGGGAGGACAGAGAGGGAAGAGGGCGGAGGGGACGGAGCTCGCGGTGGATGGCGTGGCTTACGGCGGACAAGGCGATCGACCATCTCCAGCTCGGAGGCTCGAGGAAAGAGAGAGAGAGAGAGAGAGAGAGAGAGAGAGAGAGAGAGAGTGAGAGAGAGAGAGAGAGAGAGAGAGAGAGAGAGAGAGACTCCGTGTGCGTGCTTGTGGGCGAGTGTGTACCGTGGGCGACGGGCTGCGGGGAATGAGGGGCTAAGAGGAAGAGGCGGAGGCAGGCCTACAAGGGAGCTGTCGCTCTCGGCCTGTCGTGCCACATTCAAGTTTATTGACACGGATCTCCGGAGTCCGTTCCCGCTGCAGCGCGGCTTCGAAAGGCGGCGTGATTCTTACTCGCCGACGCCGCCGCCGCCGCCGATCTTCCTTCCACGTCCGTCTCGGCCGCATCTGTCTTTCCTCGCTCGGCCCCTCCTGCGGGTGTCGCCGTCACCCGCGCGCTACCCCCTCGACGAGATTTTCCCCACTGGGGATACGAGCGAATTCCGCGGCTCCGACGCCCCGGCCCTCGCCGAAGGCGCGTCACCTGCGATTCACCCTCTCGATTTTCGCATCGAGTTCCGCGGGCTCGCGGCCCCCGTACGTACGCCTCCGGCGCTATGCCTCATCTCTTGGGCTTCGATATCTTCTCAACCTCCTCGGCTGTGAACTGCAGGACCGTCGATATCGCGTTGAGCATGTGCCGCTTACCCGCAGCGTCGGTGCTCGTTAAATAATTTATAAAGACGTTCTTCAGATACTCGAGATTCGCACCTTCCCGAGACTTGGACGCCTCCAATCTGCGTGATATAATGAATTTCGAGTTACCCCATCTCCGTTTATCCGTATCTCCTTTTGCCTAGATTTTGATAGAGATGCTGCTTTGGCATACCTTTTTATTTGCGCTGTAAATTTTTTCATTTCTTCCTCGTGCTTCTCTGCCGTGCGAAACGAATTCCTCTCGAACTCCCGAAGTGCCATTTCCATTTGCACCGTTTGCTTCCTCAAGTTCGACACCTGCACCTCTTTTCGAGCTAATTCCTGAGTGTAATGAATCATCGGAGGATTATTGTCAACTGTCAAAAGGCCAGAAACTAAGTCAGTCGCTTCGGTTTTTATATGTCTCGTTGGCAAATTGAACCTTTGATTCGTCGAATCCAACGGATTCTTTTTAGGCAACAACGCATCGAAAGAGGACTTCAGTAATCGTATTTCCTTATCCTTTTCCTGTATTATATTAAGCGATCGCTCGCGTTGCTTGACAAGTTGCTGCTCCAAATTTGCTAGCTTATTTGAATACTCGATGTCTTTTTGAGCCAACAATCGCTCACTTTTTAAATACTGCTCTTGCGTCTGCTCCTGCTGATTTTCTAATTTTATTTTAAAATGCTTCTCTTTTTCCGACAATTCAGCAATTACCATACGCAACTTCTCCTCCAAATTTTTATTATAGGATTTTGCTTTGTGCAATTGTACCTCGTCGTTCGGAATAATATTTTCATTGCTGCTGTACTCGTTTTTAACCGACAGCTCTTTAAATTCTTCAAATTCTCTTAAAACAGCGTCGTACTTTTTTCTATGTATAAAATCTTCGCTAATATCACAGAGTTTCAAGCTATTTAGCAAGTCTACAAATGTAACGATGTTTTAGTAATTACTAAAGCTATTTTATTGTATATTGCACAACAATAATACTTTTTTTATTATTTCAAAGTTATTATTTTATGTTATCTTATAATTTTTCTATTATGTTTTTTAATGGTCGACAACTTTAAAACGATATAAAAATAATTTCTTATTAATCTTACATGGTAGATGTATTTTTTTAAACTAATATTCTCATACGTTTTAAATACAAAATTATAAATTTAAATTTTATTTTATATAATTTTTTCTAAATACTTAAAAATACATTTCATTCTTATACCGTTTATAATAATTTAACACCATACCTTTAACATTAGAATATGAATTGTTTTTATCTAACTCAAAGAGTTGATAATAAAGAGTCTTAATTTTATCTATCAACTGTTGAGGAGTTTGGTTATTATCTGGCTTATTATCATTGTGCAATGCAATCAATCGATCATTTAATTTATAAATAGCTTTCTGGTCTTGTTGACGAAGCCTATCATAACCACCAAGAATATCGGACAACTCTGCCAGTCTAGCTTCTAAGCTGGCAACTCTTAATTCATGATTTGTATTTAAATTTTTTATTTTCTCTTCTGCTGCTGCAACTTTTCTCTGTTCCTATTCGAAATTCATCACAATTTAATTATATTATATTTAAGCATTTATTACAGAAATTAACAATAAAATTAATTTACTTCTAGTAGAGCATTCTTATGTTTCTTTCTCATTGTTGACATTTCTGCTTGAAGTTTTAATAATTTTGCAGGTGATTCATCGGCTATTGCTTCTGCTTGATTTAATTTACTTTTTAAAACATCCACTTCTGCCTCCAAATTTCTATTGTGTGACTTAATTAGTATTGAATTTTTCAATTCCTTAACTTGCAACTCTAATTGGTCCTTTATTTTCTGTTCGTTGTGAATCTTTTTTTGCAATTCTCTGTAAATGCATTTATTTTATGAATATATTTAGTGGACATTTATCAAAATTTATTATTTATTCATATTTAAATTCGTACTTAATTAAAGTGGAATTTTCAAGCTGTTCCTTTTCTCTTTCATGACGTTCCATTATCAATTTATATTTCAAATGTTCAACTTCTGACATGGCATGGATTTGAATACGTTTTAACTTCTCTTTTAAATTTTTAATCACTCTTTCGTGCTATAAAAAAAAAAAAAATTTAATCGATGAAATGAATACATAAATTATAACTATTAGTAGTACTGATGCTAATGTACCTCTTCGCGTTCACTTCTGATTTGTTTCTTCTCAGTCTGATAATTTGCTTCCATTTTTGACTTTGCGGCTGATAATACTACTAAGGAGTTCATTAAAGTTTCGAGTTGATTTTTCAATCCCTGAACCGTATCCTCTGTATTTTCATTTGAACTTGTATTTGGCGATGGAATCTATGAGAAATGATCTCGTTTTAGTGGTTTAATCAAATTGTATTAGCAATAAAATACAGAAGAGTATATTTACCTTTAATATCTCGTGCGTACTTATCGATTGTCCCTCTAATTCTCCATCTATAACCGTAGTAACGACGTAATAATTTATAGAGGCGTTTTTAATTTCCCGCGGAAATAAGACATACATACCTTGAAAATGATTTTGCGAGTCGAATTGATTCACTGGCATTTCTTTGCGTACTTTTATATTTGTTTCCATTTTGAAAGTTTTACCTTGCTTTTAGTTTTTGTTTCCTCGTTTATTTTTACTATTATTATTTCTATAAAAATCGTATAGTCGAAACGTCAACGCATTTCGACAAGGTAAAGCGATATTCTAAGAACACGTAATTGAAATGAGGCATTGTAAACAGCAAGCGACATATTTGTTGATACTTTCTAACCAAAAACTCCGTTTAAATAATAGAGCAGACGAGATTCCTCTTGGCTATCGCTTCTGTCTCCCCAAGCCCCCCAAATTCACGACTTTCACCCACACTCATCCATGTAAAAGGGATAAAGCAACTAAGCTTAGAAGTATGAATATGCGCAGCCTAAATATAGCGACAGTGAGTTAGCTGTGTGTTCGCATATGTTCATCTTCCTCCACATGTGTGAATGCATAAGCACATGCAGCATATACACATAACTCATATGAGTAAAATGCATAAAACTGATATGTTTGCAATCCATCTATTTTACACTGCAGCGCTGTCGTGACGAACATTCATCTCTATTTTTTATTATTGAATGATTGAATCTCGCATAAATTGGCTAATAGTGGAGCTTTGATTTGGAATTTTTACCGATATATAAAAGCCTATGCAAAATTTATGCGAGTATGCTTATGTGAATATCAAGAATAAAAAAACTTTTTTGTTTTAGAAAATATTCCATCATACCTTTAATATAATCATAGCTGTTTTTCATATGATTTTATTTCAAGACGAAATACCAAGTATATTATATTATAATACAATAATTGCATAGTAATATCGCATTAATATATATATTTTAATAATAAAAGATTTGCTTGAATTATTAAGTATCATAAAACTTTCGTATTATTATACTTTTTTCGTGATTTCTTTAAAAAAACTTTTTACATAAACTGCCTAAAATTTAATTACCGTTCTGCGTAATCTTAAAATAATTACTCTCTTATATATATTACTTATCGATACAAAGAGGTAAATGAAAAAAGTGTTACGTTACTGTTGATAGTGTTGATACTCAAACAGTATAATAGGTAGTGTAGGTACTAGGTACTGGGTAGTCAAGTAGCAAATTTTTAAAAAGTTAAATATAAGAAAGGAGAACTGATGAATCACACAATGATCTAGAAGCAAACTTTTTCCTTAATAAGGAATTTTACCGCGTGTTCCTGCTATACGCAAAATAATTATTGGAACTATTATTTGGAAAACGAAAAATAATCGAGGAAGAGATAACTTCCCTAGACGCGAAAATTATGTACATAGTATTCTTATCATAACATTAAACAACAATCTGTTCAACCGCTCTTTTTCCTTTTATTAGTCAAATTTTTTATATTACCCTCATAACCTTATATGTTGTGATTAAATACCTATTATATATTAAATAGTATAGAAGTCCATTACTTTAGGTACAATAGGTACGGCAGCATAAAGGTGAATTTGTACATTACATTAAAAACAACATGATTTTATAAAATATAAAAATATCATCAGATTCCACAATTCTTATTCGATCCCTACTATAAAATTCATTAAAAAATTTTTTAACAATCCTTCTTATATAAATAACCCAATATTTATTATACATTGAATCATCTCTTTGGTTTATTAGTTAATATTATTAAATTAATAATGTGTACGTATAAATATGATTTAAATGAAAATTATTATAATATACTTATTAAAGTATTTAAATCATTTTGAAATTTCTTACACTTGATTTATTTTTAATTTAAAGCACTCTGAAAAACTTATTTTTTAGATACGCTTTTTTAGCATTTAATTTTTTAAGGTAAAGTTGAAATTGGTAAATTTATATATATTTTAAAAAGATTGTAATGCTAACATATATTGTTTTTTTATAAATTTTATAAATTTATAAAATATTATCATGTTATTAATATCTCTTTTTTAAACTATATATTTTAGGAGTTCTTATGACTTGTACAATAATTTTATATTTGTAATCCACTTAAATTAAACTATATAGTATAAGTAGAGCGTAAGTCAAAATCATATCACAATTTCCATTGACTAATGC
This sequence comes from Kradibia gibbosae, assembly GCA_018907135.1. Classification (NCBI taxonomy): domain Eukaryota; kingdom Metazoa; phylum Arthropoda; class Insecta; order Hymenoptera; family Agaonidae; genus Kradibia; species Kradibia gibbosae. Next base: position 18,205,541 of record JACCHX010000001.1, read on the forward strand.
ATATCGTTGCAAAACTATTTATATTTCATTAACATTAGGTACATGAAAATGATTCAAATAAAAATCCGAAAACTTGATACCCGCAATAAAATTCAAACCAATTTGTGTTCTATTTTCTATTGTATTTGTATTTTAATTTTAATAACACAATCTAAATTTGAAATCAAGCAACAAGTACCTGTTTTATATTAATTATCATTACAAAAAATTTAGTGAAAATTCTAAATGATTAAAAATATGGATTTTTAATATTATTTTATAAAATAAATGTAATATTGTAAGCTAATTTTTGTTACCTTTATCTTAAGTTTATTTATAAAAAATTTGACTTTTTTTTAACATAAAAATACTTCGAAAAACTGAACTTTTTAAAATTATCTTTTTATATAAAAAATATTCTTTATTTACAATAGAAACTTTATAATCATGTGTAGCTAATATTTCAGCAAAATTCTGTACAATTACTCTATTCTAAATCAAACTAGCCCTTCATTATTAGTTTCATTTGTATACATATATTAAGATTTTCGAAAAATAAAAAAAAACTTGAAAACCCAGTTTTTTATTAATATTAAATTAAATTTCACGATAAATTTTAAAATATAAAAATATAATTTTTTCAAAGAGAAGCAAGCTAAATAATAATTGAAATTTATTAAATTAAAATAGCTGTAAAAATAAGATTAAATAATTTAAAAACAATGTAATGCGAATTTGTGAATTTTTCAAATTCACTTTATTTGAGTATTTATAATAATAAAATATTATGTTTAAAAATTAATTTTTTAACTATCAAAATAATTTTTTATATAAATAATAAAGATAAAACTTATATAAAATGATAAACTTGACTTTTATATGTCAAAGTTCAGAGAGGGTATCAATGTATAAAACAATGATAAGACTACTAATTTAATATAAATTTATAAATGTATTTTTGGAAAAACCTAATTTAAACAATTAATAGCTACAATGTAATTTAATATTTTCTAATTAATTTGAGAAAAATAAATTGAATTTAGTATTTTTTCCTTTCTTTTTATCGTTATAAAAAATTTCATGAAACGATAGAAATGTTATGTTGTCAAATTTTTTTTTATTTTTTAATCATTATTTTAATAGTTTTTAATATATTTTATACATCACGTAGTAGGATATTAAAGATTAAGCTAGTCTCATAATTATATTTCACATTTCATTTATATATAAATTTATGTTACTTAAAAATAATTATTTAAATTTTTAGTTCATTTCAATTAAAATAATTAATAATGCTTTATAAATTTATATTTAAAATATAGAAAAGGCTTGAAATACATAAATGATATTCAATCTTGAATATTTTATTTATTAAAAATATTCTTAATTGATATTTTATTTTTCGTGATAATTGATAAACACGATAATATGTTAATTGTTCATATCACTTTTTTACTGATTTAGTTGATTTTATAGAAATAAAATTATATCCACATATTTCTGTTCAAACTTTAACGTAATATTATACTTATATCCCATAATCATTTGTCTCTATTTCAATTTTATTGGAAAAAACGAAAAAAAATACTTTTTCTAACTATAATAATAATCTATCAAATCTGAACTTTAACTACCTTATTCTCATATCAATATAACTTGTAAAATATGCTGACATTAATGAATGTCAGATGGAATGATTAGAAATACTTTTTATTTTTTTATAATAAAGCATTAATCTTTTGTTTATAGTTTTATTTACAATTTTTATAAAATTTTTATATAACTTTTATAATAAAAAATTTGTTACATCATGAAACAGACATAAAATTTATAAACAAGACAAAGTATCAAATGAAGTATTAATAGTATATGCTAAAATTAATAGCATATATTTAATTGTTAAACTATTCATGTGTAAAATTCTTTAACTTTTAAAAGAAAACATTTACTTAACCAATACTATAAATAATTATAGCTTACACCATATCTTATATTATGCAACACTTAACTTATAAAGTTTAATTTATAAAAAACCTACTTGTGTATAAAAGCTTTTTTGTTTTTTAATAGAATTAGAATAAACATATTTAAATAATAATTAAAGCTAATATTATGGCGCAATCCATCCAAAATTTTTTTCTAACTCTTTTGCAACTGCTATACAAAGGTGATCATTATTTGGAGCTGCTACAACCTTGAACCATTAAAAGAAATTTTCATTTTTCAGTTTATTCTTAAATTTATTACATTAAAAAATTAGTAAATGTAAACTAATATACGTCATACCTGTAATCCAACAGGTAAACCATTTTTGCTTAACCCCATAGGTACTTGACAAACCGGCAACTTCAATACGTTAAAAATAGCCCAGTATCCAAAACTAAATGGAGTAAAAAAAAATCCATAATGATATTTTGCAGGACCAAATGACGGATATAATAGTACGCCATTATTTTCAAGTTTTTCCTATATTAAACAAATACATTATTACATGATACCCTTTTCGTAATGTAAAGAATATATTTTTGAAAAATATTTACTTACTAATAAATACATTCTCATTTTATCAGTAACTTTTTTAGCCCATTCTGCATTTTCTTTTGGAAAAAAATCTTGGTCAAGTAATTTTATTAAGGCTGCACCCGTTACTTCACGATTTCCACTTAACATTTTATAAAATTCTGTTTTAAAACTAGTACTGCCCTGTTGATATACATAAATAATTGCTTTAATAAGAAGCTTTTATAAAAAAAAACTCGAGTAATTATTTACTACAACCTACAGTATTATTTGTTAAATCTGATTTAAAATCAGCATCCTCTTGCCTCATCCAAAAACGCCATAGGCTATAGCTATATTCTGAACCAGGTAAATGAATCTAAAATAATAATAAAAAAAAGAATAATCGAACTTTTATTAATAGTTTTATTTTACCTTTGTCGCAGGGCCACATATTTCTTCTAAATATTTTATTCCTTTTTCTAAGACATTCTTAGCATCAAAACTAAGCTTACTAGCTCGAACATCTCCAGAACTCTGTTGATAGAACAAGTGTATATTTTTCAAGTTAATCGATGTATTTAATGAAGATTTTAGACACGAGCCTGCAATAATTGTTGTCAATAATTCTAAGTCTTCAGCTCGTTTGCATATTGGACCAGCTTCTGCCATTGAATCTAAGTATTCCTGTGTCCTTAAGCCAATGCCTTTTAATGAAGTCATACCTGGAAAAATTTTTAATATAGATTTTAATTTTAAATAGCTAGTTAAATTAAAAAATTAACATAAAGTAATTACGCTAAATGCAAATTATGTTAACTGAAATTCCTTTAAATGATATTACATTGACTTGGCTTAAATCCAAAAACGCCATTGAATGCAGCTGGTATTCTAATCGAACCACCAATATCACTTCCAACAGCAAATGGTACACCACATGCAGCAACTATTGCACCGTCTCCACCACTACTTCCACCAACAGTTCTAGTTATATTGTATGGATTATTTGATTGTCCATAAATTAAATTTCTCGATTCAACCCACTGATTTAATTCTGGAATATTTGTTTTACCAATAATTATTCCTCCAGCTTTCTTGACATTTTTAATTACTGTGGCATCTTCATCTGCACGATGTCCTTTACGACTTAATGTACCCATTGTATGAAATAATCCTACGAATAGAGTCCTTTAATACATTTTACTTTACAAGAATGAATCTATTGATTGGTAGTTTATACAATTTACCTTCTACTGCATTACTCTCCTTAGTTGTAAAGGGTATCCCAAGCAGAGGCATCGTCTTTTCACATTCTTCTGCAGTCAGCTCTTCATTTTGTAATTTTTTATCAATTTCTTTAGCCTCTTCAATTGCACTATCATATCTTTCATCAACAATGGCATTTATTAATCCATTTACTTCTTTGCATCGCTCAATAAAAGCTATTACAACTTCTTCTGATGTAATTTTTCTTTCTCTAATAAAAATATATATTAAAAATTAATAAGAAAATGTAGACTTCAATACATTATATTTATATTTACCTAATTTTTTTAGCAAGCTGAACTGTACTTTGTAGTAATAAGTCATTTGTTATGGGTGGAACTTTTTGTATTTTTTTATCATAGTATAAACTAAATAGAAATTCTATACAGATATCTAATAACATGTGCAATCGAATGAAGACAAATTTCCATATTTGAAAGGTTAAATTCATTAATGTGGATATCATTTTTATTATATTTCTTTAAAAGGCTAAAAAGAAAATTAATAATGAAAAATAATATATAAATATGATGAATAAATTATTAATAGACACAAATAAATCAATCACATGTTGAAAAGCTAAAAAATCAGTAACATTATTTATTACATATCAAATTTTTTGCGTAAGAAAATTTATTAAACGGATACATCATTGATAAGACTTTAAGCACTATGACGTCTCTTTTTAATAAGAGGTAATAAAAAAAAAACAATAGTTGTTTAGAAATTCAATGTTATTTTTTAACATGTTAATCTACATTTCAGACCAGTATTTTGAAAAATAATTACGCTAATTAATAACCTTGAATATTATTAAAGTACTAAAGCTTAACAACATTAAAGCTATCTAAAAATAAATTAAGAATAAAAGAAATGATCGTCAAAGATATTTGTACGAATAGGTTACGTGAGTCGTGAATGGTGTTAATTTTTAAATCTATTGTGTAAACATCTAATAAAAAAATAATGTTTTAATATTAAAGAGCATATTAATTACTAAAAATAATATGTTGCATGAAATAGTCGTGTGAAAAGTACCGTTACGTTTTAGCTGTTCAGGTCCGGTTTAGTCCAGGACAGTGAACTTATTTGGAGGCAGGACCGTCACGTACTGGAGTAAAATTTCTAAACACTTTTATAAATATATATATATTGTTACAGCTTAGTGCTTACACAGCAATGGAAGAATTTAAAGAAATAATGGCATTCAATGAATGTAATTATTAACTGCAATTGCTTTGTACGCTTTACACTTAATCCCAATTAAAACATTTCTATTCCATGTGAATACGTAAAATTATTAATTTACAAGTTACAAATTTATATATGTACAGTTACAAAACTAATTACACAAATCGCAAGTCATGATGATTGATCATGTTACTGAAAATTTCAACGCTGAAATTCGAATTAGTTTTTGAAAAATTTAATAATAAAACAATTCTGAAACGAAATTAAGTAATTGTATTCGTTTAGTATAAGACTACTGAAATAATAACAAAATTCATCTATCTTTAAAAACTATCCCCAATACGCGGTTAACTTTTGTAATTAATTTTTTGCACATTTTGATTGTTAAACAATATTAAATTACATTTATGAAAACACAAATTTTCAGAAATATAATAATTATAGATTACTTAAACTATATTATGTGTGTTAAGATAGATAACAATTCTTTAACGTTTCTTATCTATGGGAAAAAATTATTATATAATCAGCTAGCATTTAAAAATTATTCCAAATTTACTAGAAACTTTATATTTAAAATGTAATTTCAATCATTGATATATAAACACAAAAATTCCGAATCTCTGAAAAGGAATTCTACTTTTAAAAGATTATTGAAATTGCATATGGGACATTATGTAGAATAGCTTGTAGAAAATTTATTAATAAATTTTACAAGATTTAACTATTTTCTTTTTAATTTTATTATTGATTCAATAGTTGTATATATAATAAACATGATAACAACTTTTTTAAATATTATTTTGCTATAATCTTCAGAAACACGTTTAATATAAAACTTTTATAGCACAAAATATCGAAATAATTTTTTCCCTCTAGCTAATTATATATTATCCAAAACTGGAGAGTTTTTATAGTTTATCATCAAATGATTGTTCTTTTTGTAACATTAATCCAATGCAATTCAAGCAAATGAAAAATGTAATTAGAAAATAACAGAAAATATTAATTTTGGAACTTCTGTAATTTGTGCAAATAATTTTTATTAGAATTTTAAAATAACAGAGAAAAATAACAATTTTATCAAAAAAAATTAATTTAAAAAACAACATAAAAAATATTGATTATTCATTAATATTTAATTTATCAAATATTTAGTTAGTAACTTGTGATTAATTAATTATAAGGGAATGTTTACAATATTAGTTGACTGATCCTAAAGTTAATGCGAGAGATATAGAAGAAATTTGCCGTATCATTCAATAATTAACTATTGACCAATTGTGATGGTGTAAAAAGTTAGATTTTGTTATTTAGGTTAGATTTTGATTATTTATTGGATAAAAAATATATTATGTCAAAGACAGTATTTTAATATTTGATCAGCTTGTACGGCTTTTCGTCAAATAAGCGAATATGTTAATTGTCGGAGACATCCATTGTATCCCCAGATAATTATCAGAATCAGAAGAACAATTTTGCCCTTTACATAAGCTAAATTTGTATCAGGTTTTTTTTTAACAAAAGGGTTTTTAATTCCAAAAAAATCATAAAGACATCTGCCGAAAAAGCACACAGAAAGAAGATGCACTGAGAATTATTTGTAAAAAAATATCGTACATAAACTCGCAAAAAAATTTCCATGTATATTATCAAAGAAACCGTATTGTTTATAAATAAAAGAATATAAAAAAAATCTATATAAATATATTTTAAAAAATTTTACTTTCAATCGAATAATTTAATATTTAAAAAAATACGTATTTATTATTGAGGAGACAAATAGCAACTAATTTCGAACTCTTGAATTGCAATAGAGAAGCTTCTCTATAGAAATTATGAAAATCATCATAATCATTTTCACTTCCCGTTATCACATAATACCAATCGTATTGTTAACAAACATTGAAAACATAGGTTTTTTAATAGTAAATGTCAAAAGTAATAAAAAAAGAATAGTTCACCAAAGCAGGATCTCCATAAATAAGAAGGAATTTCACTATGACTTTAGTTTTAACAAAACTGTTTAAAATATCAAATTTACAAAATCCTGTTAACCAAACGAAAAGAAAATTTTAAATCAATGAAAAATATTGAAATAATACAAAATTTAATCCTTGATTGTAAACAACTTGATGTTTATAAATCTAAACCGGAGATCATATATTCTTATTTTTAAAAAAATTTTATTGCATTCTGAGTGTTACTTGATGATTTTAGCAAGAGATATTGAATAAAAAAATAAAATACACTTGCATTGCAATAGACATATGTAAGACTTTATCTTATTTATTTTTGATATTTTACTTTATAGTTGTTTTGGTTATACTTTATATACTTTACTTTATTTCGTTGTTATCAATTAATATCAAGGAATAAAAACGTCGATTTCATTACTATTCTTGCGCACCGTATATTTTAATAACGCATTTGTAAGCAGTTGCCTAATTTGCATATCAACTGATTGTTTTTCATTCACAAATTTTAAGTATGGAATCACCATCAATTTTGTACTTCTGTTTTATTTACCCGAAAAGAAACTTACCTAAATTTTACACCTTTTTATTTTCGCAGTGATGATTTGACTAAGATTGTCGGTCTGATTCTGATTTTATTGCTCTCCCCCCTTTTTTGTTCCATAATTCACTCCCACCATTACCACGCCAGCATTAAAAGTTACAACATTTCTGGAGTTGAAGGTTTTCTGAATACCGCTTTGTCTCCAAAAAAGCGAGGGAGAAAAAAGATCTACTCCGGTTTAAAAAGAAGATTTTGACTCGTCCTTTTGCCATGGAAATGACCTTCAGTCGGGATCATTGACCCTGTTCTTGAATCTGATTACTTAGGTCGTTATGATACCAAATGCAATTTGGAAATTAATGTCTTATTCACAAACTCAGTTAATCCTATCCCCCCCCTTCCCCAATAATGAGAATTTTATTTTCTTAACTATAATATATTTATGAATGAGGTGGGATTATTGCATAAATATTGCGTCAATATAGCCATTTGTTTGAATCTTAATCACACATAATATAAACATTATGTGGTTTCAAATATTTTATTCATTAATTATTTGATGTAATTTAAATTAAATTTTTATAAAATTAAGTGATTTTTCTATTATTCTATATGACTTCTGATCACCTAGAGTATTGATATACATTCGTTGAATAAACTATCGGTTGGTGCTAGTTATCTTTGATAAGCCATACGATACAATTGATTCTAATTAATGTTACATCAACGATTCAGACATCTCATTAGGAGAAACAATATCGTAATTTTTTAAAAACACAGTCTTTAAATATTTCATCGTACTAAGATTAACGTTTAAGGCTTAAACTTAATTGTAATCAGAATACATGTGTTTATATACATATATATATATATATAACATTTATTACTACTTTATAATTCATATAATATATTCGGTATCTATTAATTAGTAATTAATTTGTATTAATATCAATGCGATCACATTAGTTAAAAATAAAATTTTATTATTATTACCAATTTGAAATTTCGCCATCTGATGGGATTCGTTTGTACTGATGAAAAATTCGCAGTTAACCATTTCGTAGAAAAGTGGCAGATGATTTCCAATGACTCATAGCGAATTAAAAATATCAATTGTAAAATCTTTGTAATAGTTTCATTCTTGAATTTCTCATAGTTGTTGTTTTATCTTTAGATTGTCAATTCTCCGTACTTTATGGAAATAAATTGCAATTTATTAGTTAGATACTTTGTTTTGTGAAAACCGAACCTTTAAACATCTTATCACAATTGTTTAAATATCCTTACAACAATATCTTAACAAATTTGTACGATAAAAATTGTTGATTTTTTATTGTACATCAATACAGTTGACAGCAAAAATTACGTCAAATAATTTTAGATAATTTTTGTTATAAGATTTTTAGAAAACTAGCACAACGGGTGCCGAACAATCACCAATGTCAGTCTCTCAGATGGAGAGTATCCTTTTAATGCTTTAGTAAAAATGTATGATTATAATAATCTATTCTTAGTGTTTATTTTATCTATTATTTTGTGAAAATATTTATATTTTCCTTAATGGTTTTATTATATAGAAAATCTTTTTAATTTGAAATTTGCTGTTAAAGAATTAGAGCGAAATTCAAAAAAATGTGAAAAAGAAGAAAAATTAGAAAAGGCAAAAGTAAAAAAAGCAATTCAAAAAGGTAATATGGAAGGGGCAAAAATTCATGCAGAAAATGCAATTAGGCAGAAAAATCAAGCTCTCAATTACTTAAGAATGAGTGCTAGAGTAGATGCTGTTGCAAGTAGGGTACAAACAGCATTAACCACTAGAAAAGTTACACAATCGATGGCTAGTGTTGTTAGAGCTATGGATGCAGCTATGAAGTCTATGAATTTAGAAAAAATTTCAGGCTTAATGGATAAATTTGAAAGTCAATTTGAAGATTTAGATGTACAAAGCTCTTACATGGAAAATGCAATGTCTCAAACTACAACAACAAATGTTCCTCAAAATGAAGTTGATCACCTAATGCAACAAGTAGCAGATGAAGCTGGGTTTGTGATAATTTTTTTAAATAATGACATTGACATTTGTTAATATAATTACATGTGTTGCTAAATTATTTTAGTTTGGAGTTGAATATGGAACTTCCATCAGGACAAGTAGGGAGCATAGGTACATCAACAGCTGTGAGTCAAGAACAAGATGAATTAACGCAACGATTGGCTCGACTTAGAGAATAAAACATTGAAAATAAAAGATTTGTTGGCATCTTATGTATTATAATTTATGTATATTTTTAATATTTGAAAATTTTATTACTATGATAAATGTACTCAAGAAAGTTTCATGAATGCATATTAGTATTTATAAATAATATTAGGTAAAAAAACGTTTTAATCTAATAGTAGGACTATCAAATTATAAATATTTTTAGTAATTTAATACTTATCATAATCAGGAATCTTGTTTATTATGATATTATGAAGAACTTATAAACTTACTATCTATAAAATACTACTTTTCAAAACACATTTTTATTAATAATCTTATTTTATACGAAATTGCCTTATAATATATTATACATTAATATAATTTTTAAATAAATAATCTAAGTAACTAAGTATAAATGAATTTGTTTTTTATAAATAATTGGATATTAATTTATATATGTAAACATATACATATAAATATTTATAATAAAATTAATGGTAATTACGTATTATATATATATATATATATATATATATATATATGTATGTATGTATGGAAATCGTTAAGTTTTTTTTTTTAATGTAAAACGTAACACGTGAAACAGTGAAATTGAACTGAGAAATATGGAATAGAAACTGTCATGTATATAAAAACCAACACTGATGGTAATAAACTTCATAGAATTTTTGCTAACAATTATTTAATTGTGTATTTTTACTTGTGATTCATTGTCAACTTGCACATTATCACATTATTTGACAGCAGTGATATCGCGTAGTTTATAGTCTACTTGTTTCCAAGAACATTTAAATTATCAAAAAGACCAAGTAAAAATTAATATCGAGAGTATATTTTACTTTGCAAAATGTTTTCAAGTGGACCAAATTATACAAAGTTAAAGACACATCTAAGGTTAGCGATAAACCGATTAAAGCTTTTAGAAAAAAAGAAAACTGAATTAGCCCAGAAAGCAAGAAAAGAAATAGCTGATTACATTGCTGCTGGTAAAGTGGAAAGAGCAAAAATCAGAGTGGAACACATTATAAGGGAAGATTATATGGTTGAAGCAATGGAACTTTTAGAAATGTACTGTGATCTTCTGCTTGCGCGCTTTGGTCTTATTCAACAAATGAAGTAAATTTTTTATAAATAAAAGCATTTATTGATTGTTGAATTTTAAGGTTTAATCAAAAATGATTGTTAGATACATTGCTTTCTAATGTCTTTTTCAATGCTTGGTATTTCAGAACACTCGACGAAGGATTGGTAGAAGCGATATCAACAATTATTTGGGCTGCTCCGCGCATACAGAATGATGTGCAAGAGATGAAAGTCATTTCAGATATTTTAGGTGCAAAATATGGAAAGCAATATGTTGATGCTTGTAGGGAAGAGTCAATGCAAACCGTATCAGAAAAACTGAAACACAAAATGAGCGTACAGTCTCCATCAAAATTATTAGTAGAAAAATATCTTATCGAAATCGCAAAAATATACAATGTCGAATATGAAGCTGATCCTCAAATCTTAGCTGAGGGTCAAAATACTTTATTAATTGACATAGGAAATGGTGGTCAAACAACAAATAATTTAGATCAGGCTAGTGGTGGTGGACCACAACCACCTGGTTTCATAGGATTTCCTCAGCTTCCAATTCCTCCCAATTATAATACTGGTGGATCTAATAAACCTATAGGCTTCACAGTGCCAAATTCATCTAGTTTATTAGACAAAGACGACAATAATCAATTTAATCCTATACAGTTTTCGTATAATATTCCTTTAGATAAGGCTAATACAAATAATTCTGTAAGTTATATACATTGCAATATGAATTAAAATGATGCTTGATTAGACTAATTAAACATTTAAATATTGCATTTATTTGTAGAAAGAAAATATACCATCCTCATTTGAATCGTGTCCACCAGATTTAAATAAACAAGTATATATTTGAAACTGATTCAAAACTGTTACTGACAAAAATGAAGTAACTGATCTCAATTATAATTGATTTTATTTATTAACATAAATGAATAAGCTTAAAATTCATTCAAAAATTAATTATCGAGAGATATTAAAATAACAAACAAGTCTTTTATTATAATAGTTGTTATCAATTTTAAATGAAATAAATTTTTAGACAAAAAAAATCATTTTTTTCGATTTAAAGGATTAATACTGAATTAAAAAAAATAATAATTACTCCATTTAAGACGAAATTGTTTAGAATCAGACATTAATATTAAAAATGTATAATTATTTATGTATTAGCAATAATTTTATTTTTATAGTCTGATGAGAAACCGAAGCCTCAACCTCGATCGAAAATGCATATGAACGATTTTAATTTGCCAGATTTACCTCCTGTTCCTTCAGATAATGACATATCAAATGCTACGGTAGAAAACGACGATATCGATTTCGATGATTTAATGAAACGATTTGAAAATCTGAAGAAACGCAAGTGATTTGTTTATGGTATATGGATGTGTCCTACAAAGTATTAAAATGATAACAATTTATTTTAAATTGCTACTTTGTGTTGTTAAGTGTAAGCACGTTGATACAGCAAGTAGTGCCTTTGTATAAAATTTGTAAAGTATTGCTCAAACATTTTTATTTTTAATTCTTACATAGAATTTATTAATTTGTACATAAATCTTAAAATGAAATAAATATAGATTATGGAGTATATTAAAAATTGATATATCAAATTCTAAAGCATGAGATGGCTTTTAAAAGAAATTTTCACCATTATTCGTCATTCCAATCCTCACATCTCTAAAAATAGAAAACTCTCTTCGTAAATTCGTAAAACCGTATTTTATACATTGACAACCATGTGATAATTATTATTTCAACTTACCTCGCTACCTTTTTCACCCAAGCATGATAATAAATTTTGGGAAAATTCGCATTTCTTTTGTCGATTTTCATTACTTAAATAATGATAACATTCAACTATAGATTCTTCAACAAAATCTCTTAGCTCATTATCTTGAATATTTTGAGTCATTATTCCGATCAAGGCTGACCTTTCCGGAAAGCCTCTTTGATCGACCTATTATTATTAAATTCTACATTATCATTCAAATTTATTTTTATTATATTTTAATTGTCATGATCTTACTCACTTACCAAATTAAGTTCATTAAAAAAACACTGGATGACGCACTAGAAATGACATAGTCTAATAATAATCTCGGATAAAATATTAAATAAATAATTGTAATAATACACATAATCGATTATTAAAAATATCAAAGATCATAAAAATACATTCATACAATTTCTTCGGATACATTAATCTATATTTTACTGTTAAAAGTATTTGCACCTTTAAAATTAATTAAAAATTAAAAATTAATAAAAAAACATTTAATTGAAAATACTTATCTAAAATATTTTGATAATCTTTACAGCATTTAAATAATACATTTTTAGGACAAAAATAGATCTTTGAGATTTTTTAATCATAGAAAAATAAATAACTTACGTTTTGCTCCTTTTCGTGTCCATCACCATTATCTTCGTTGTTATTGTTTCTATTGTTATAATTGCTATTATGATTCATGTTACTGTTATTATATCGATTATTACTATAATTATTATTGCCAAATCCACGGCCATTCATTCCGTTATTCCTTGTATTTCTCTTATAATTCATCTGAACATTATAGTCGTAAAACGATTTATTGTTACTCATATTATTAGACCAATAAGATCTGTTTCGATTGGAGGATTGGCGGTTTGCGTTTCTCGTTGAACCAAAATAATCATATCGAGTACCGCTCCCAATCCTGTCGTTTTTATTATATTGACTTCTACCGGAATTAAAAAATTTATTGTTGAATAGATCCTCTTCAGAGTCAGAATCGGATGACTCCTGGGAGTCGGTCTCTCTTCCATTGTAATCTTGATTATTGTCCTTGTCGTAACCAAGAGAACGTTTTCGACAAATTTGCATGATTTTCTGAAACTGGTCATCACTCTGTTGATTACCGGTGCGACACTTTAAGCTCTGCGAAATGACGGTTGTGTCTTGAATAGTGTTTTGGCATTTTCGATTGGTAAAACATCAATAGCATTTTATTATAATAATAGTATCTTTAATACTATATTAGAACGCAATTTTGGATATTCTAAAAATATAAAATTTTAGGGTACGACTCACAACAAATTTACAATAAAATCATGAACATGAAAAAACGAAGAAAATTTTTAACTGTCATTAAATAAACATAAAATATATTTTTTTTAATTTTGGCTTTTTGTATTCTATAGAATGGGTATTTTTTTAAAGTAAAATAATTGAAAACAAAAATTAATCTCAATGATCGTAACTTGGTAAACATTTGTGAGATTGCTTCTAAAATGCATTAAAAAAAATTCAAAAACCTTAAATTTCTATCTATTCTATTTTACGCTTTATTAGTTTATAAGATAAGCTTTTACTACAATGCGTTATATATAAATTTGTTTAATATGGGTAATTAAAAAAACTTTAATCCATGGTTGAAAATCCAAGATTGCTATTTTCTGAAAGATTTCTTCAAGATACAATAAATTTAATATTAGAATTAGTTTTTCGTTAAATATTTAAGCATATACATTCTTATAAAACAATATTTTAAATAATTTTTGGACTTTACCAGAGTTAAATGTAGCCATGAAAATAAAATGAAGTTATAAACTAGAATTAATCTAAACTCTCTCATAATTAAAAATTTGATCGATATATAAAGTAAGATCCCAGGATTTGTATTTTCGACTGCTGATTTAGAGCCGTATGCTATCATTATATAGGCATTGTTGAATAATAGTCAAGCTATCAATATGTCTTGTCAACGAGATGGACATTTCCGTAAAAAATGCTTTAACTCGAGTATGGCCAGGATGGACAGCTTTGACAAAAGTTATTGTGTCCTTCTTGACAAGCTCAATTCTAATCTAATCAGTGCTTACGAGAAAAGTTCTTTACATGCTATAATCAAATTAATTTAAAAATGTGACTTTTATTTCTTTTGAAAAACAAATTATGTGTTTTTTAGTAACAAAAATTAATGAGCATATATTTGAAAGATTATACAATTAGTATTTCAGGTCTTATTCGATGTATTCTTCAAAGTTACTCGATAATTTTATTAATATAAGCAATGAATTTATCTAGCAGGCTTACAAAGCAAAATTGCATATTAATTAAAATGAGAGTTTTAATAGCTAAATTAGAAAAAATTGCTCCTTTGATGCATTGATTAAACGTTAAAATGGAAGTATACACATTACTCTGTATTACGAAATATAGTCATAATGACATAGACATAATGATCAAGTTTTTGTTTATTTTATTTCGATATAACAATAAGAAATTTATGTGGAAATAAATCAATGATCCCATATCTTAAAAGTTGTAAAGGCTTGTAGAGGGGAGAGAATGAAGTTACAGAGTAATAGTTCAGTCTTGAATATCAACAGATAGTTTAGTTTTAATCGAGCCATTCAACCAAAAAGACGATGTATTCTCTTTTAATCGTAAGTAAGACCTTAAAAATTAACAAAAAGTAATCTTTCCTTCTCTCTCTCCCTCTCTCTCTCTCTTTCTCTCTCTCTCTCTCTCTCTCTCTCTCTCTCTCTCTCTCTCTTTGCCTCTACAATATTTGGCGCTTCATTCTTTGCACTTATAAAAATCACGCGAAGTCAACATACCGACAAGTTGTGTTTCCTTGCTTTTAAAATCGAATGATTCGAGCCGAGAGTAGCAACAAAATTTATTATTATCGTTAAAAATCCACGCGATGGGTGAGCGACGTACACAAATTTTCATCGAATCATCGAAAATTCCTAAAGAAACTAAAGTATCTCACGCCTGCATAAATACGATGCTTTCACTTGACATTGCAAAAAGCGTTAAAGTCCAACAGTTATGTAGGCTTTATTTGTTTCGCTTGACCAGCCATCGATTGATCGTCTATAGTCTTTGCGCAAGGCTCAGTGCGATCAGAGCGCGCAAACAAAAGCTTCTATTTCAGTCACTGGTTTTTTGTCGGTGTCTCTCCTGCCGGTGCCTTTGTAGTTATCGCGGGTAGGCCAGACGCGTAAAAAGCGTGTAGAGTATTTAGTCTTGGTCCGGCAAAAACCAATCGCATTCACCCCGAGGATCCATTCATACGCGTTGGCTTCTTTTTTCTCTTTGAGCTGCTGCTCGCTCAGAGCGTTCGCGGAAGCTTCCCGTTGGCGAGGCCGACTCAGGGCCAACCTTTTCAACGCTTCCCGGCAAGGTACGGGCTCCAGGGGCACGCGAAAGCCGAGGGGCTCGCGCGGTATCGCGCCCCGGAGGCCGATCACAAAAGCGACTACGTCGCCGAAGCCGTTCGCGAGCAGGAGGCCTCGCCCGTACAGGAGAGCAGGCTGCATCCGAGAAGGCTCGTGCTCGCCCGGCGATTCCCGGGGAAGCAGCTCCTGCTTGGATTCCCGTCGCCGTACATGAAACCCCCATCGCCCGAGTCCCTTTCTCATTATGCGAAATATCATAGCCGCCCGATGAACTTGGACGACGAGCGGCAGACCGATTATTTACCTCCGAATCATCGGCCTGACGTTACGGCGAAGGATAAAAAAAAAGGCAAGATTCAGCACAAGGAATCCCTTTATGTAAGAGATCATGCTCCAGTGCAAGAGACCGAGCCGCAATCCGAGGTATACCATTATTCGAGTGAACTCGGTATACTTTCTTCGTACACACGAACGTGATGTTATTTACTCGCGTTAAAAAGCATCGTTTCCTTTTTACCCTATCCGTGGTTCCTCGGGACTTTTAAACTATTTTTATATTATTGTTCGTGAACGGTAGATTTAAAGCTATCAAAAAAACATCTAACTTTATCCCTTGCTCATTTTGTTTTTGTCGAGAATACTTTCACGCGTAACATCATAATTAGAATTAGTTTATGAAATTGTAGTTTTTTTTATTATTGGCAATAGATTCTTTAACTTAAAGTAAACAAATTCTACGTAATTTAAACATTTCAGCATTATTTTTATAACATTGCATAATACTTTTCAATTTTTAATTAAAACATTTGAACAAATTTTAAAAATAAATTATCTTTGCTAAAACCGATTCTTATTCTAGTATAAAACCGTTAAATACAAAATAAAGCAATAATAAGAAATGCAACAATAAAATCTTATTGCGCAAATTAGAAAAAGTTAAGCGTCTGTTAGGAATTGTGAATCTACAAGAAATGGATTATAGACAAAATAACGGTCGACAAACACGGTTTATAAAAAAGTACTCATAGTCAATTTTATTGGGTATTTTTTGTACATTTTTTTGCATAATTTTACACGCTTATATATTACTATTAATGTTATACATTAATATTTATAACTAAACTCTATTGCAAATTTAAACTACTTGCATTCACACCATTTCATATATTTTTATATGAAATATGTATTATTTATTATATTTATATGTATATGTAATAACTAATAGTATGTCGAAATTATAATCATTTTTTATTTCTGTTTAAAACAAACTAACAATCTATTTTACAATGTAAAAAATACATGTAAATTAAGTAAATCGAATTGGATATCGCCAGACTCAACAATTTCACGTTTCTTTCAATGCTTATTAAAAAAATAATAAATTTCCCAAACGGTACTGACGGATATAGTTAACTATTTTAACAATATTAATTTTATATTAAATACATCCATAATAGTAAATAATAATAACTAGTTAATGCGCATACTCTTTTTTATGAGTTTAGAAATTGTAGAATTATTTTCTTGCTTATTATTCAAAATACTGAGCATACATATAAATGTTTACGAAAAATTTTAACAGTTTTAAAAAAAGTAATGGTCAAATGATTTTTTTTTTTAATTGATTATATATAATACTTTTTAGCAAATTTTGGAAAGCAAAAAGAGCATCAAAAAGTCGCCTTCAAATAAAGAATCACCTGACTCTTTAAAATTATCACCTGATGGTGACCGAGTAGATTTTCAAATTCAAGGACACGAGGGTCCAAAAACGTATATTTTTGGTTTCGATACAGGTGATGGGTAAGTTCTTAATTTTTAATTTTAAGTACGTTGAATACATTTCATAATAATTTCATTTTTCTACAAACAGAAAAAATCGTCAATTCAGATTAGAAGAAAAATTAAGAGACGGAACAGTGAAGGGACAGTACGGGTATTACGATGCTAGAGGGAAATTAAGGGCAATAAAATATTTAGCTCATCCTTTAGACGGATACAAAGAGAAGCATCATGAATCAAATAATCTTTCGTATAAAGAAGAATCAGATGAATTTGAGTAAAAAAACTAATAAAATTACCGACTGCAAATTACACAATTATTTACTGTAACAATAACAATTTTTATGTCAAATAAAGTAGAGATTCAAAAAATACAGTAAATCTTAGATTCGCAAAAATTGCACATTCAGAATCACTTCTAAGCTATACAAAAAAAATATTCGTATTTTCTGTTGGTTGTGCGTATTGTAAATAAGTTATAATAGCAGATGTTTTTTAAACGAGTATTATAACAATTTTCACTACCGCTTGTAGTAATAAAAAAAAACAATCATTTTTGCTGGTATAATTTATTTTACACTCTGCTAAAAATGAGTGGGTTTCTTTTACTTTGTTTTTCTTGTGTCAGCAGCACCATAAGAAGAGCTTTTGCTTATCTCGGACATTCCAATAGTTTTGTACATTAAAAAGAAAACTGTAAAAATATTTTTATTATAAGTCACAATCTATTTTTAAATAAATAACAAATAAATGATGGACTTACATAGAATAATAATTCCGACTCCTACAGAAAAATACATTGTTGATCCTGATAAGAACAACTTGATAAGATAATACAGCATTGGTACAAGAACGACGATTCCCCAAAACGTAGTATTGATGAGAGACCAAATTCGTCGTTCTAAAGTAAATGAATCCGTTCTAGGCACACCGCTAGTCTCAAAAAAATCTCCAGTTTCAATGAAACTTTCTGCCATTCGATCCTATGAAATGCATTTTCATTCCGATAAATACACGAATTATGATTACGAAAAATGAAATTACCTTTATTTGATAAATATTATGTAACCATTGTGCGGCAGCTTCTTCACCAACTGGTACTTCATCAAGAGGTATTCTATTTATGTACATGTGTGCTTCAACCTTTTTTCCAAGTAAAAGATTTGTCATGGTAGGTTTGATAGGATCAGACGGCTTAAATGCTAGTTGTATATTGTAAATGGCTCCAACTTTGTTTCTTAAATGTGGAATACTGGCTGTAAATCCTCTAGTTCGAGGAGTCAAGTGATGCTTCAATATGGGTAAGCCTCTTTCTTTTGCAAACTGTTGACTAGCTTCAGCTTTTTCAGGGGTGAAACGTGTACCTTCTGCATAAAGTAAGAGCTGAAAGAAATGAATTTTGTGTGTCAAATATGTCTCTTGAAGATTGTAAATTATTTTTGCTTATTTACTTACCCACATTGTGTCTGGGTAATCAGTCAATTCTCTAATTTGAGCACCAATGATTTCCTTATCTTTGTCCCAACTTCGCTCTAAAAAGATACTTTCGGCGAACCTCCATGCCCATCCAAGTGTAGGAATATATTTTATGGATTTTTTGGCATAAGCTTTACAGTTCTAACATCATAATGAAAGTTATATAAATGCATTGCATGTAATAAGATTTTTATTATAGTAAGCAACACTTACTCCAAGCATACGAATACGCTCACAAAACATCCAACCAATTAACCAATCAATTTCATAACTGTGATTCATTATGAGGTAACCATGTTCATTACCGTAATACTTATCGAAATCCTTCTTGTCTATGTATATAACAATATCGGTTCCTGACCACCATTCAGCCATGAAAACCAATTCTAGGAGAAAATAAAACTTATTACAATTCAAACTGCTTATTACTATGCAATACTGAAGCTGAATTAATTATAATTTTTAATTTACTTACGGCTATAGAATGAATAGCAAAGATAATAATTTAGTTTTCTGTAAAAATATTTTGAAAAAGGTCTCAATCCAAAATATAGTATACATTGGAATAGATTTATGATTAAACCAGATGTGAAGAAAGTAATGGCAAACATAAGATGAATTATACGCGAACATTTTAAGGATGCTAAAAAGTCCATTTTTGAGTTATTAACTTAATTCTGTGCGTAATAGAAAAGGAATTTCCTAGTTTATTTAATCTGAAACAATTACAATTTCACAATAAAGATGTTGAAAAAGTCAAGAAATTTCATACTTATATAATGAGCATGCTTTGTTGAATATGTAATTTAATGAGTTATTAGAAAACAAAATTATTGATTATAAAATATGGTAATTTAAGTCATTATAATAAAAAAGCACTTAATAAAATCCTATAATATGTAAATTTTTTCCAATCAACTACACAAATGTGAAAAAGCAAAAGTTAATTGGAAAAGCTAATGTATTAAGGTTATGAATAAAATATAAGTTTAAGTATATACGCACAAGTTAAAACAAATTATTCGTGTAAGTTTTCATCTTTGTATAGTTAATTCTTAACTGCTATACATTCAATGAGCAGATATCTCTTTTAGTTCAAAGTCCACATATAAAATTAATAGTAAAAAACGTTGTGGTATCATGCCAAGTGGGATATATTAATTTTTACACAATGAGTCTTATGTATTCATTCATTCATTGATAAAATTTGTATTATATCTTTCAATACAGTTCAATAAACTATTATTTTGTTTGTTTAAATTGTTTACATTTTATTTTACAATATAAAGCAACATTTTCTATAAGTAAAAGGATGTATCTATTTCAGCATAAAAAAAATTAATTAATGATAATACCTAAAATAGGTAATGTACACACGAGTTAACTAAAATAATGCTCAATCACCATGCTTTTTATTACTATTGAGTAATAAATATTTTCAGAGAAAATATCGATAAAAGCAGAAATAAATAAATTAAAAGTAACGGAGCGTGTAGACAAAATTTCTAATTGTGACACAATAATTTTTATAGCGAATAAAATTGAATGGAAATGCTTATGAAAATACATAAAATTTGTAGGATTATTACCTGTTAAATCATCTCGATCGAAAAAGTGTGTCGAAAAGTCGTATTTTCAACTTATATCAACGCATTGTAGACACGAAGAACGTGTCAGGAAGCCGATGTGCGACTTAACATGAAAAAATATGTAGGATGTCACCAACGTGACTCTGCAAATATAGCTTCAGGATTCACGCTAACGTTTGAAAATAAAATTAAAACGAATCCATGGATGTGAGTAATTTTGAGAATCCAGGGCTCGATTTTCGTCACATATCAAAATATACACAAATTCCTCCTTATTATTCTTCTTGCAATTATTGCGTATTACTTGGCACATGCGCACTTAAAACACCTTAGATTTGCTTTTTTTTTAAATTGGTCGAGAATTAATGTAAAATCTTACGCCAATGTATGTAGCATTCGGTGCCGTCCTAAGTCCGAGACATTGTTATATTAAAAATTTCACGGCGTACTAGCGAAAAAAAACAAAGAAACGAAGATAAAAAAATGCAGCGAATTTAACCTAAAGCAGTAAGTGTGCTTAATCGATGGATCGGCGAGTACAAATAAAAGACCTTATCTTTCATTGAGTGAAACGATAGGGGGGGGGGGTAAGAGATAGAACGCTTACGCGCTTACAAACTTTAATCATAGATGACGAAATTCCAGGCGGATATTTCTATCGAGTACTGCATATGTGGCGACGTGGGCGCGCCTGCACACACGCGCGCGCGCACGCACACGTGTTTACGCGGGCCCAAGTACGGTACAGCCACAGCCGCTGGAGTTCGTGGGTAGGCGTTCGCGGTCACGACGGAAGCAGAGAGCGAGAGCGAGAGCGAGAGCGAGAGCGAGAGCGCGAGAGAGAGAGAGAGAGAGGGAGAGAGAATACAGGTGCGCGCGCGAATGGGCAAACCGTGAATCCGGGACGCACGGATAAGACCGTCGAGTGCGCGGTATTGGGGCCAAGAGGAAGGGATAGAAATCGGAGAATAGAGAACCGAGCGAGCGAAGAGGCGGCGCATCCACTCCGGGCACCGAGCACTGGCTAGTCCGGCTACTGAAAATTGGGACTGCTCGATCCTCGGTAGTTTTCGGCAGCCCCCGGGGTCAGTGTCCCTCGGCCGCTCGACTCGCTCAACTCGCTTTTAATAGCCGATTGCGCTTTGCTCCGACACACCCTTTAAATGCTCATTACTTTCCTCGAATTCGCGAATGGATCGAGTACACGAGCTCATCGTCCAGCCACATAAAGTGATCGTGAAACTGTGTTGAATTCTAACAGTGCGTCCTCCTCTTCCGTTTGATTTTCATTTTCGAATCCGTGGAATCGTCGCTCGACGACGGTGAACAGTGTCATGGTAAGCCAATCGCACTTCTTAGATAAACTGCACTTTTGTTCCGATTGCCCAAACAAGGATGCTGGATTTTTTAAACTCTTTGCCTATAGATACTCGACTGTGTACGTGCATCGTACGCGTACGCTAATACATTTGTGTTTACACTTACACATACTGGTTGCTTCTATTTTTAAAAGCCTTTTACATCTAGCTCTCGTAAAATAACAAAAATGTACTTAACCTATTTTTGTCGATCTGTCAAAATGGCGCTTATACGAGATAACAAATCTCTCGCTGCTGTGACATTTAAATAAATTTAACGCTTAATGTTTCCTTTGATGCTCTTCGTGTTTAGACTGAACAACAATTGGACTGTGCTTTAGACTTGATGCGTAGACTACCACCTCAACAGATCGAGAAGAACCTCAGTGATCTCATCGATTTAGTTCCATTACTTTGCGAAGACCTACTCTCTTCTGTTGATCAACCCTTAAAAATAGCAAAAGATAAAGAGTCTGGACAGGATTATCTTCTCTGCGATTACAATCGAGATGGTGATTCTTACAGGTAAATTGTTAAAGAGTTTGTTACTTTAATTATTGGTTAGCTCTGCAAGAAATCTGAAAATGCATCCTCTGCTCTTAGATCGCCATGGAGTAATACTTATGATCCTCCCCTGGAAGAGGGTTCCATGCCATCCGAAAGGTTAAGAAAATTGGAAATCGATGCCAACCAAGCATTTGATCAGTATCGAGAATTATATTTTGAAGGTGGTGTTTCTTCGGTTTATTTATGGGATTTAGATCCAGGATTCGCAGGTGTTATATTAATCAAGAAAGCTGGAGATGGGTCAAAAAAAATTAAGGGATGTTGGGATTCTATACATGTTGTTGAAGTACAGTATAAATCACACAGCAGATTTGCACATTATAAGCTTACTTCTACAGCAATGCTTTGGTTACAAACGAATAAGTCTGGTTCGGGTACAATGAATCTTGGAGGAAGCCTCACAAGGCAGGTTGGTATTTGCATTGGGGCAATTCTCTCTCTATTTAAATTTTATACAATTAAGATTATGATTGTACACCTAGGTTGAGACTGATGCTTTAGTAAGCGAAACATCTCCTCACATTGCAAACATCGGCCGTATGGTGGAAGATATGGAAAATAAAATTCGAAATACATTAAATGAAATATACTTTGGTAAAACTAAAGACATTGTCAATGGCTTAAGGTCTGTTCAACCACTGGCTGATCAAAGGCAGCAAGCTGCCTTAAGACAAGATTTGGCTGCTGCATTGCAAAGGCGAAACGCAAATAATTGATCTCAAGAAGAACAAGAGAACTTTGATTATGATTGTGATTAGAAAAAAAAAAGAAAAAAAATATATACACATTAAGTACGACTTGCGTCTTACACATTAAACTGCTAAACTTTGTTATTATGTCTAGAGATAAATAAGACAAGGTGTCTATTATTGAGTTACTGAAGGTACTCAAACATCGGTCATTTCTTGAGAAAAAAAAAAAAACAAAAAAAAAAAAACAAGTACAAGTACTAGGTTCGACTTCGCGGTCGAAAAGTAGTTAGCCGATGTATATCTATTAATAAAGCGCATTTTGTTACAAAATTTTTAGAGGAGGTTTGGTCTGTTCTTGTAAATGATAAACATGTTGAATCATATTTTTTAATCAAGTAAAAAATAACGCTCTCTTCCATAAAATCCCTTACTTTATTTTAAATTTTTCTTTTCTTTTATTAATATTAAATTACAAAAAATTTCAAAGTACGATCTTTGCATAAGATCGGTTAAATTACTTTGAAAGTTTTACACATTTACAAACTTAAAAGTATATTTTTATTTTTATTTATGAAAAAATTAAGAAGTATGTATGTAAAAAAAAATCATCGATATATATATGCGAAAATAATATTTGTTGATTTTGAAACTGATAATGTTTTAAATAGTATTTCATAAATATCTAACATAAATATATTTATACCCGATCTACAAAAAAGACGGCATATAATTATGTTTTAACATATATAATTATATTCCAAATGATATAAATTGATAATGTTTAACTATAAATAAACGTAAAATTTTTCTCAATGAATCTTTTAGAGTGAGTTTTCAATACTATGAAAAGAAGCAATTATAAAGACGTGATTGATAGAAAATTATCTCAGTGGTAAAATTTAAGAATGGTATAAAGCAAACTTTTTTCTTAAAACTTAACGATTCTCTCACTTTTTTATTATTAATTTCTGTGCCTTCGGAGAGAATCTATCCCGTTCTAACAAAAATGTCATTTGTTGCAGCATCCATTGTAATGGAATTATAAATAAAGTTCAATTAATTGTATTTGGATTATAGCTTATTTTTATGTATAAATTTTGCTTCTAATAGACGATTTTCTTAATTACTCAAGGAAAAATGAAAATTAATGTATTGGTTTTCTAATATATAAACATATATTTATGTATATATATATATATATATATGGCACTTGTTACGTTAATTATTATTGATTGATTTTTGATAAATATCATCGTCGTCATTGCAGAGATAAAAAAAGTTCATTCGAAAGTAGATGATTTCAATTTTTTAATTTGCTCGTCGTACTATAATAGGTTTGTGTCCCTCAACAATTCAATTAAGGCTTACATGCGCGTTATTTCAATTCAATTTCAATTGTCATTTATTAAATATTATTTGAACATTCAAATATATCCTACGTTATACTTAATGTAGGTAGGATCGCTGGTGCCACCTACTTCTCAATGATTAATTAAATCGTTGATTTTTTCTCTTTTACTAACAAAAATATTATTCATTGCAAATAGGAAAGAAACGAATTAAGCTGTGGCAAACTAAAGTAATGACCATAACTTATTTTATCCGTAATTAACTTATAATTGACATTGATTCATTGTTCTTCGTTGTTCATTGACAATTTACCTTTACTTTGCTAATTGATCTTAAATTTAATATTTTATTTTTTGATAATAAATTATAACAAATTCTTACCGACACATGCATAATTCATTACTAAGTTAATGTAAGTAAATAAATCGAAATATGAATTGCAGAAGAATGATGACTTTTTATATCAATGAAAAAGTATCATTATTAATTACTCAATGATTTGTTTACTATATTTTAAATGTACAAACATACGCACACATATATGTATGTATGAATATAAATGCTTTCAATTAGTACATTATGTTATATATATAAGTTGACCATTCACGACCATTTCACCCACTTAATATATCTTCATATGTTGATGGTAGATACAAAGCCTTTTAATCAGTCACATCAATATAATAATAATAATAAAGGGTATTACAACTGTACATTTGACAAGCGAGGTAGCACCACAATCTCTCCATTCGTAAAATCATAGTCTCGTATTTTTTAATCATTACAAAAAGGAAAAAACAGCAAGGGTTGCTATATTTTAGTAACATTACTTAAAATGTTTGAGCATTGCAATTACCAATGTACTCTCTTGACTTTTTGAGGCTTATGCTCCCGCAACAAAGCGTTCGTACGACAATATTGTGCAACACCATTGGCATCTCGCACAATCAAATTTTCTCTAGATAGTCATAAGCCAAGTAATCGTGCACGTAAAAGACGTACACGATTCAGGTTCGATTATTAGCACACGTGTTGTATAAACGCTGTTATTTTCACTCATATACGGTAATTTTTTTTCCGTTTCTTCTTTTACGTTACATACTTAATTGATGCTTGAGACACCAGTAATATTGTTATATAGGAATAGAAATTTTAAACAAAGCAGTCGAGTGAACTTTTCGTCTTCTTTGTTTTTCTTTCATTTTTTTTTTTTTTTTTTTTAACAAAAACCAAATTTGAAAATTTAACTAAAAAACGAATAATCTATATACATTTTCGTCTATTTAATAGAAAATAAAAAGCAGTTTTATACACTGTCATTTGATATAAACTTGAATTACGCATACTATTGTAAAAATAAGGTTGTCTTCTTCCCGTCATTCCTGAGCTCTATTTTCGTGTTTTTTTGGTGAAAATCTATACTTGATGAGATATTAAAGACTATACCTTTTCAAAACAATTTTTTCTTATAACTTTTAATATAATGACAAAATTATAAACGGAATATTTATGCGGCAATTTCAAAATGCACATCTATCATTAAAGCATACACTTTCATTTATACTTTAATTAATTGTGGGAGGCACCTTAATTTTTAAAAGTATTTTTTTAAAAATAAATTATATACATTGTAAAAAATGTATTATTATGCTTAGTAAAGTTACGAGTACTTAAACAAATTTTAGTGTTCCTTTGCCTTTCCTTATTATTTTTTTATGCATTTTCTAAATGCAGATAATATTAGGCAATTGCAAATACTAATCGTAAAATTATGTTTTATTTTTACATTATGCCACGTTATATGTACTTAAATAAAAAAAATATTTGCTACCCAGAGAAATTGAAGAAAAAAAGGTCAGAAGTATTTTTCGTCACAAGGAAGCATTTACAATGTCTTTTAGAGTTTTTTGGTCTATTTTTCCTTTTCTTTTATTACAAATGTACCGTATGCATACATACATTCTCAATATATCCATAATTATGAAAATTAACTTCCATTTAACTTTATAATTATTTATTGGATAACTTATAAAGCGCAGGCCAAAGGATCAGATTTAAGGGCACATTCAGATATTATTTTTTATTAATCTGAAAGTTTAAAAAAACTTACTCAAAACTATTTTCTTATAATTATGTTTTAATTAAGTCCTCTGGCATTTTTGTCTTATGATTTACAACACTGGTGCACAATGAACCACTTTCAGTGTTGATGGATAATTTTAATGCAAAATATTGTTCATTGTCTGAAAGTAAAAATACCAAGACAATTCTTTCAATATTTATAGCATTAAGTCATTTTATTAGAAAGTTGATTAAAAAAACTTGTTTTTTTATTACAGGTGCTAATGATCCGAGGTTAAGACTGTTCTATGAATACAAACTTAAGTTGATCATAGCAAAAGTAATTTGCGGAACAAAATAATTTATCTTATTTAATGAAAAACGTGTTTTTTAGATTTTCAAAAAAATTGCTCCGCTTGGCAGTCGACAGAATTAATTTTTGGTCTTAGTCATAAGCATCTGTCTTATTAATGTGTGTAATAATAAATTATAAATTTGTCACTGTAAAGCCAACAATGTTTTGTTTTAAAT
Organism: Kradibia gibbosae; assembly: GCA_018907135.1. Lineage (NCBI taxonomy): Eukaryota > Metazoa > Arthropoda > Insecta > Hymenoptera > Agaonidae > Kradibia > Kradibia gibbosae. The sequence goes on from JACCHX010000001.1 coordinate 18,232,881, forward strand.
TTATTAACAGTATGAAATTAACAAAAAGAAAAAAGATGAATGTGTAAAGGCTTTCTCCAATTTTATTTTCATTCAACTCTTCAATGAAAAGTTGTCGCCATATCTTTTGTATAACAAACAACGTGTGTTTTTTTTGTGTGTAGTTTCTAAAACTGGGATGCACACTTGTTTTTTTTTTCGTAAACCCAGCCCCCACTTACAATGCTTAGAAACTTTAACGTTATGGGTTTTTGTTTTTTTTTTTCTTTCAGATAATAGTAAGAAAGTAAGTAGGTATTACTTTGATAAAAAGATGCTTTTACTCCACTGTCGAGTTACTGCTGGTTGAAATTGTTGACTCTTTTTTCCTTTTTTTACCAATGATAAGGTGTCGATTGGCTAAACAGGTATTGAGATTGGTGTACTGTTCAATTTGAACACAATTATTTGTCGAGGGCAGTGTTGGTTTTTATAGCAATTACTACTTCCTCATTACAGGCTTTTAGCACTGTGCACTGTAAGAACAGGTGAGAAAAAAAAATAAGCATATGGAGCTACATTGGGCAAGGAATATATTCCAATAAGATGTTTATTATACTCACGAGCAATTCTTTTCCAGCATCGTAATCAGCACGAAGTTGAATACCTAATTCACCATCGGGTATTTTGAGATCTTCACGTAAGTCCCCATTATCGGCCATTAAACACAGATATCCATCATCAGATATATCTGTTAACTAGGGACGGAAATAAAATTAGGCTAAGATTGGGCCCTTGGAAAACAAATACTGTTTAATCAGAAAAAGAAAAATGTATCTAGCTACCTGATAATCCTCTCGCTTGACAAACGGTACATCCATATTGTGTGTGGAAGGGCAAATATCTTCGTACTTCTTGGAAGAAAATATATCAATACCAACGAGGTGAACCTTGGCATGACCGTGTTTTCCAGTCTTGGAGGTGGACATCTCCACGATCTTGCAAGGTCTGGATTTTAGCATGACAAAGCCGTTCTTACGTAGTGCCGAACATTGCATTGGATATGTAACCGAAGCACCAGAGTCTCCGGTTTCAAAATGAGTATCCTCGATATCTGCCATGTTGATTTAGGTAACTCTGTTGAGCAGAAAGGCAAAAAATATATTACTGCTCGTCACATGAGAGTGCGGGGGTTAGGACACGCGAGCGAAAGTTGGCCTTTTAAAAAATCGACGGCCCACGAGGTTGCGGTATACGTATCGTGTGGGCGGCGTAGAGGTAGAAGGGGGGTTGGGGGGGGGGCGGGAGATGGTTCGAGTAAGGGTGAAGGGGAGAGGTCGAAGGGAAGAAAGAAAAAAGAATTTTTTTGAAGAAAGAAGGAAGAAAGGTAAAGTACAAAAAAGTACGAAAAAGTTAAAAAAAAAAGTTAAAAAAGGCAATCGCGACACGCGGACGAGAAGAGTGTTCGCGTGCAGGGGTGCAAATCGGATGAGATCGGGGTTAAAATTCGTTAACGAGGGCGATACACAGTTGACCATGTGGCACACGTAAGAAACACGCCAACGTAAAATTGTAGGTTCGGCGAGTCGGGGGGACGGCAGGTGAAAAACGGGGAAAGGGAGCGTGAGCCGAAGGCTCGTTAAAAAGGGAACGAGAGGAGGAGGAGGGAAAAAAGAAAAAGAAAAAGAGAAAAAGAAGAAGAAAAAAAAGGAGGAAAGGCGAGGGCGAGGCGAGCAATACCGAGCCGTGAGAGCCGAGAGCGAGCGGCGGAGGGCGATCGTGGTCCAAGTGGATGCGGGACCGGCGTCGCGGGGTGCGGTCGACTTCGACCAGCGGCACGACTGAGAACTGGAATCGAGCTCGAGGGAGCTGGGAGAATCACTCGCGCGCGCGAGCTAACCAAAGAATTTCAGCGGGGACACACGGCGGCGTGTTCTCGCTTCTCGCTGGGGGGAGCCTTCCTAGTGTGCGTGTCGTATCTGCGTGCGCGGGACTCGTCGACTCGCTCTCGTACGCCTTTTACGCGTGTATGAGTGCCGTGGAGAGCCGTAGATGGTGAGCCGCGGCGGCGGCCGCCGCCGCTGCTGCTGCTGCTGCTGCTCTACTACGCGCACCGAGCGTGCCGGTGCTCCCGGGCGAAGGGCCCACCGAGGGCGGCAGGGGCCGGAGGATCTCGGGACTGGCGCCTCGAGTGCCCGATGCGCAGCGGCCCTCCTCGGCTTCCTGTCTCACGGCATGTGTCCTCTCCTCTCTCGCTCTCGCTCTCTCTCTCTCTCTCACTCTATCGCACGAGCGCACGCACGCACGCACACACACACACACCCGAATAACCTTCCAACCTCTTTCCGTCCCCGGGGGCAAAGGCGACGGCGGTGCTTCGCTTCAAGGGGACACTCCGAGAGAACAGCGAAGAGAGCGGAGAGGAGAGCTCGAGCGGGATAAAAAGAGAGAGAGAGAGAGGAGGAGGAGAATGTAGCAGGCCCGGGGCCTGAGGAACCTCCTGCGCCGAAGCACCTCGTCCCGGTTTCCCGGCGCGTTGCTCCCGAGAGCCTAGGGCCCGCGAACCCCGGTGATACAAACCAGGGCGCCCGTACTTCGGCTATCCGCTCCAGGGCACTGGGGCGGGCTCGTCTCGCGGGCTGCGTCGTTCTTAACGTCGAAATCGGAGAACAGCTCGCGATACTCACATGTGATCAAAATGGATACTCTAACCAGAAGAGCTCGAGAGCAGTGCGCGCATGCGCGACCCGCGATCCACTCACTACTCTCTTCAATCCTCTTGAACTACGTCCGAGAGAGAGAGAAAGACGAACTCGAGGAGATGCCGAGAAGTACGCGAGCGCGAGGCAGATAGGGTGATAGAGAGAGAGAGAGAGAGAGAAATCGGATCGTGGTCGTAGTCTCTGTTGTAGTCGTGGTAAGTGGAAGATTGTGAAAATGCTGGCGGCGCGCGAGCGAGCGAACGAGCGACGGGTTCACCGGCACTTGAAACACGGAACTTTTACGAATTACGTAGAGCGCCAGCGAGGACGCAAAGCTCGAGAATTACGAGAACAACGAGACCTATACCCGGTACAATGCGCACGAGGTCTCCGGCTTCTCTGGGTTCGCCGCGAACTTCGACGCGCGATACTCGGCGTTTCCCGCCCACGAGGCCTCGCGACCTTTTCACCTCTTCGACGTCGACTGCACTATTAACGCCCCGCGCGACTTTTGCACACTGAATTAAATGGCACATTGAAGGACTGGCGATCTTTAAAATTTATCCCTATTTTCCTTCCTCCCTTTCCCTTCTTCCTACATTTACAATTTCGATACTTCCTGCAACATCCGAGGATTCGCCTCGGCCTTATGCTTATTGTACAGTGCATTTGCAGTTTTGCATACTTTAACGCCGTCTCTCTTCGCCTACCATATAAAGTATTTCAACTTTCTCCACGATTCCCGTCGGAGGCTCCAAGCGCCTGCTGCGATTTCGCACTGCGCTCAACGACTATTTATAATCTTTTAACGCATTTGTTATTATTATTATTATTATTATTATTATTATTATTATTATTATTATTAAATAGTTAATTCATTAATTCAAATTTTCTTTTCGTCATTTTATTTCCCTTTCTATCCACTTTCAAATAGAGCTCAGACTCCTTTCGACCATTCTCACGAATAAAGTAATTCGCGCTTTTTCTGCGTTCGCCGAAAACGTGGGTTGGCCACGTCATGCGTTAAATCGAGTGGAATGCAAATCGTATTCATTTCGTGCATATGGTCATCTATTGGTCGGATCACATTTCCTCGTTCGCAATGCTCAGTCGATAAAGTGATTCGCTGTTTCAGCAACTGACCAACTATTTACACGGCGCTTCTTATTAACGAGTGAGTACGAATTTTCGCCCCTATCATATTTTTTAAATTATCCTCTTTCACGATATCTTCTCATTTTATGGCCTTTTAAAGCTCGCCCAATCTCTGCCCTACAAAGTCAGTAATGGAAGTAGATAAAGATTTCGCGATTCAGCCATGCAGTTTCCAATTTCATGAGTTTAAAGTTCAAGTCGGTGAGGTTAGAATACACTGTGAACTTATAATAATGGATAAAAGTATTTATATTTGGGTCGGAAATTATGATGAACGAACGATGACTGACTTGTCGTTGGCATTCATCATGAAAAAAAATAAAGCGAACCCCGTTGTGTCGACGAAAATAATGGGACCCATTGCCGAAGATGTGTCGACTAATATTGCAATCAAGTTATCCAAATATTTTGGCAAAGTTGTGTATCTTAGCTTTAATTTAAATGTCGACTACCTTATGTTACCCTCTATAGAAAGAAGAATTCACGAAGAACTTAAAAATCATCCTGAGCTTTTACCTTTATAAAGTGTAATCATTGTCCATTGATTAATTTATAAAATAACTTAAAATATCCAAGGTAAAAATACAAAATAATATATTCATTATTATTCCAGGTTGAATAAATTTTTATATTTTGTTCTTTTTACACAATTGATAAATTACAGTATAAAAATTTTTTTAAATTGTTGTGTTTTTGTATGTAAATCTTATAACTTTCACACATGAAATTTTAGTAATTTATCCTTAATATTTTATAACATCACACATACATTATAAGTACAACTCATGCATCATTTTCATAACAAAAATATTTTTTAATTTTCACAATATGTAGAACCTTTTCATAAAAATGTATTCTTCATATTATTTTCTATTAAAACAGTATGACTCTATTTCATTAAACATTTGTAACTCAAGTTTATGAGTCCACTCCTTGTCTTGTGTAATTTCAAGACTTTCGAAACAACCATTAATTAGGAAATAATAGTATTTCATTCGATTCTTAGAATCAAGAGGCTCATTTTATTTATTATTAACGATAAAGTGATTACTCTCTTTCAACACTATAGTTGTCATTTAGAAGACCAGTGCCTTTGGCATCGCTCAACCAAGGATATTTGTTTGGACATTCTCTGCACGTTTCCATATACCTGATAAAACATTAATATAAATTATACAATTACAAGTCGAATTAAAAGTTAATTTAAATATTTTTTTAATATATTAAATTGATCTCGATTTTATTGACCGAATGAATTTGATTTGATTCGCAAAATAAATTTAAAAGCATAATTTAAAGGATCGTCCAAATATTGTATTTAAAAGAAATGTTATAATCGTGTTTAAAAATAATATCTATATCTTGAAAAAAAATTTTTGAAAAAATCTTTTTCTGCAAATGTAATAACAGTAATATTATTGGTCGGATCCATAACTTGTTTAAAATTAAAAATTGTACCTCGTAGACGAAAAATTAGAATCAGCGGGTCTAAATTCAAGAGCGCATTTATTAGCATTGTTGCATGGTGGCCCAGGGAGGTTTTCCTTCTTCTTGCATGACCAACTATCAAAATTGTGCAATGCACTGATGGGTTTCGGATCAGTTATCCACGTCAAAGCTTGCGTTGCAGTGACAAAGTAAACGTCAGGACTACATAGAAATTCATTATGAAGTGTTTTATTCGGTTTTTAACGACATCAGCTCAGTCGGTTGAAATTTTTAAATATAAACTTACAGTGTAGTCGCCCAATCCAAAAATTTAGCGAGGCCTCGTTCGAGCTCTTTGATTTGGAACCAATTCGTGTGGAAGGGCATCATGTAAGGAGCTCGATTTTGATCGTAGTATCGACTAAAGTCTTCCTGCAGCCATTCGAAAACTTCCTCGGCGTCGTGGCTGTGGAGGACGCATTGGTCCAAATAAGGACAGTGGCCACCTTCGTACGTCTCCACGTAGTGAGCGTTAAGAGGAATCTCCCAGACGCCTGTGAACGCAATAAATAGTGAATTCAGCCGTTAATAAGTTGGCCGAGATTTGCGTCTTAAGTTTTGTTGTGCACCTGGGAAGGATTTTGTGGGGCAAGTGCCGGCTTTGCATTCGTGAGGTATCTTGTAGTCGAGCGTATAAGGCCAAATGGGAGTTTTACTAGGTGAAACGCCGATGCTGCTGTCGTATATGTAGCCGAAGTCTTCCATAACTTTGTACTGGGTATTGCGACCTGGTTTTAAATACGGGGCGCGCATACCAACTACCTCGCTTCTCGATATGTTGCTGAAGTGCTTTAAGATTTCTCGCATACCAATCATTTCGCTTACCCACTCGTCATAGCTCTTGTCCTCCAAGCCCTTTTGAAGACTGCAACATTTTTGTTATTTTGCGTTGTATTGTGCGTGTGTACGTGTGCCTGCGCGCGGGTATTTCAATACAGTACATAATACGCAATACTTTGTTGCGGACGAATCTATAATGAGTAATAAAGTTGCAAGGAAAAGCGCGTGATGTTTTCATTGCTTTTGCAGATGTTCGCGGTGCTTAAGGATATTAAATACAATCTATTACGACCTCTATAAAATGTCGCGTTGAAGATTTAAACAAAAAAAAATTCGATAGTCGCGACTGAAGGGAAAGTTTAATGGAAGATCGACAAAAGCTCATAGCGGCCCTCTATAATGTACATGGAAGTAGATACGGAACGAGTTTAGTAGGACACTTGCTTAAGATGAACTTTCATTTATTTATTATTTCATTGATTGATTATTAATAAATTTTCGTGTTGAAAGTTCCGTTTTTCGAGAAAATAAACAGTGTGCATTGTTCATTTATTAATTTAAATTCTAAATTTAAAATGAGAAAGTTATTGTCTAAACGTATCATTATATTTTTTAATTTGCTGTTTTTAAATAAATAAAATTAAAATTGCTCATACGATTACAATACATATGATAATTTATAGTAATATAAACTCTTTTTCTAAAAAAAATTGCATATATTTTGAAATTCAGAATTCAACTTACGAAATAGTTTCAGTAGAAATTTCATGGCCATCATGAGCGAGACTCTGTACCATGTTGTAATTACAATATTCATGAGAAATGAAGAATGTTCCCTTCAACGGACACTCATTAGGATTCAATCGATCTGAGTTGAAGATTTTTTGATAGTGGTCAAAATTGTTGTGATTGACTGCTCCATCGAATGTTAATAATATCATTTGCGGTGTCTGAATGAAGGAGTTAATTTAATTGATGTCTCGAATGAAACGAAAGGAAATATATTAATATTCGTGGATATAAACTTACCTCTTGAGGTTTTAGACCCCCCGGAATTAATGTGCCATCCCGAGAACAGAAACAGTATGGCAATGCGCATTTTGATGTATCGCAGCGCTCCGCTAAATCAGTGGGTGGCTCTGTTACTGGTGCAGGTGCTTTAAATAATTATAAATAATGAGAAAATTATCTTACAAATTTTATACAATTATTATATAAGCTTTGCATGTATGAATTTTTTAAAAAATACACACTTGTCGGAATAGGACCACATCGAGCTTCATTCTTGAACGTGCAAAATTTACTAATGTCGTCAAAGTGTAGACCGGATGGACACCGATTCAAGTATGGATAACCATCGACGCACTAAGCAGTATTAAATTAAAATTTTTATAAGCGTTTTATCTTTACTAATTGGACTCTTGAAGGAATATTTCGTAATAAGGAAAATTTTTTAATAATCGACTGAAATATTGTAAATGTTGATAAGTTACATTACGCAATTTTATACCTGATAAAATCTTCGACATGTTGCAGGATCTGCAAAGTTTCCATTCCCTAGACCTTCCGGGCATTTGAACTCTTCATCCTTTTTATGATCTGATTGATTTCGATTGGTCTGTCCATTAACTGCATTTTCAAAAGAAGACACAACATTTAATTTATAGTGAATTTTTTTCAAATACATCAATTGGTTAAATGATAAATATGATTATTATCTACGAAAAGAAATTTCAAGTCATGCGAATAAGTAGATAGAGATGGTATTTCGTACCTGTACTTGTGCGAATAAAAAGTATTTTAAATAATAGTTAGTAGGTCAAGCTAATATAAAAAACAATCTTAAACAGCTTCTGTAATTAGATTTGCTTTTTCATGAATGTATTTTTAAGTGTTTAAAACCATTGCTTATTTCTTATTTAATTTAAAAAATTATCTTATTTGTGTTTAAAGAAAAGTATCTTTATTAGTCCTGGAAGATTTATAAATAAACAAAGCTTATATTTATTATTAAAAATATAATTAGAAAAAATTAAAATGATTAGTTTAAAAACAAGTTTAGAGGATATTGTTTATAGCAACAACTCTTCCATCGAACTAAAAATGTAAACATGGCTGATCTTTGTAATGTGTAAAAAACTCATGAAAAAGTATAAAAATAATTTCCACGTTGTTGAAATCAAATAAGAAAATTAATTTTTTTTATTTGGTGTAATTTATTTAATTATTTTGAGTAGAAGAGTGAAATATTTTTAGAATAAAATTACACTTTATTCATAAACTTGTCATTGCTGAAAATCGTATTCGATCATTTCTCATGTTTTTATTTTTAATTTATTCAATATTTTTACAATTTCGATGTTTTTAAAATGATAAGCATACATTGAGTGTATTAATTAATGTTTCAAAGAATTTCAAGACTTTGAATTTTTTTCGATCTTGTAATATATTTAGGTTCAAGGTCAGATACGAGTTTTTGCACCTACATATAATCTTAGACATCTGTATATAGTCTTAAGAAAGCAAGCTGATTATTTTTTACGTAACTTTTATCGATAATGGAATCAGACCATGATTATTATGCAAATATATAAAAGCATAATATTTCGTATAGGGAAAATTATTTTAAAGTTGAGTTTATATAAAACATGTAGATAAAATAATGTAGGCATTATTTTCTTATACACACGATTATGTATTAATTAATTTTTTAATACAATCCGTTAAGAAATATTGGCCGAAAAATCTCGACAAAACTTAATTCTTCATTCAAACTTAAAACGTTTCCGATAGAATTAATTTCGGTAGAAAGTTGTATGTTTCTTACACAATATTTTTTTTAAAAGAAAGAAACCAAAACTATATAAGATCATTAATACTGACAAGAGTGCTCAACGATAAACAAGTGAAAGGAGAAAATTTCTTTTTAAAATATAATTAAAGAAATCTAAAAATGTCTATATTTGATTATTTAATTGCTCAGTAATTGCAATCAACATATTGAATTGGAATAGTAAAAAGTTACATGTGCACTTTTTAATTAAAGTAATGACAATAAAAGAAAGTGTATACATTCACGTAAGCACGACTTTCAAGATGCATTTACTTTAACAAAAATTATAATTTTGGCTTCGTTTGGAAGGCATGTATTGTCCATGGGACCGAATTTTTCTACGCGAGAAAATAAGAGAAAAATACGGATTCGTCAAAAATATCGAAGAATGTCAAATGTTTTTATTTCCTCGTGTGCGTCACACCGAAAAAATCCCACCTTGATTCAAAAAAAAAAAAAAAAAAAAAAAAAAAAAAAAAAAAAAAAAAAAAAAAAAAAAAAAAAAAATGAAAAATGGAAAACCAACAACAAAATAAGATTGAAGAGATGGACTTGGACAATTCGAATCAGACGCATTGTGTCAATTTGCCAAAGGTATCACTTTCCGTGGCGGTTAATTAAATTATAACAGTAAAGTGGAAAGTGAAGGTGCAACAAGACCATGACTCCTGAATAGACGCGCACGCACGCACGCACGCACGCAAAAGTAGTCCGTGCGTGTCGCACTCAGGCGAATCTCCTGTGGACTTGGTACACAGGTGGATTCCAGTGGGCGCAAGAAAAAAGTATAAAGGAATCTGTAACTGCGGTGCAGTTGGAACGGGCCCGTAAACTATACGATCATTGGAAACATTTACATATAGATGGAGAAGGAGATAGAGAAACGACAATGGAGGGAGAGAGAGAACCTTTTTTTAACGACGAACAAAAGGGTACGTAAGACGTACTTTCACACTGGGCCTCGAGCCGTCCTGCATTCCGACTAAAATGGCTCTCAGCCTCGGGCCTCGTTTTGTCTCTCTCTCCCCCCCTCCCCCCGCCCTCACCCTTCCTCGGTCTCTCTCTCTCTCTCTCTCTCTCTCTCTCCCTCTCGCAACGACGGTGCCTTTAAAACGGCAAAGAAAAAAAGAAAAATACTCACCGAATAGGAGGGCCAGCACGGCGATGAGGAAGCCGCCGAGGTATCGGACGGACGTCATCCCTGAGGCTCGCGCTTGTCGATCGTAAGCCTAGGCCGTCGATCGGAGGCGCTTATTATAGGGCGGGTGGGAGTAGGGGCAGGGTGGGGTTGGTAAGTCGAGCGAAGGAGGACCTCGAGTTGACGCGCACACACGCAGGTAGGCAGGCGAGCATGTACGGCGCGCACTTAAGGTCGACGGGCGCTCGGGTGGCTAAGGACGCAGCCGCGGGTGCGTTGGCGCGTCGAAGGAGGAAGAAGGAGTGAGAGCGGCGGCGGCGAGCAGCTCCCAGATCCCCGGCACCGGGGGGAAAGGAGCGAGGCGCCTCTCTCGTTTTCTTCGCTTCCTCTCTTCCGCACGATGCCGGCGCTACAGCGGCCCATTGGCCGAGCTGACTTTCTATGGGACAGCCCAAGGCCCGATAACGACCCGGACCGCCGAGCAAGGCCCCGCCGGCGTCGGTAGCGCTCCCGATCCTGCCGACTCTTCGAGACTCCCGAACCGCGGGCCTCGACCCTCTCGCGGCAGGCCCTCCTGTCCACCTCCTCCTGGCTCCGATCCGATCCCAATCGGAATCGCGGACTTGATACTTTTGGCCTCTGAAATGTTCTCCTCGACAATCCTTCCTTTCGAATCCTCGGATTTTCCATTGTCCTCGGAGAATATACTCGATAAATATAGTGCTAATAGTTTCTTATGCACTGTCCCCTGACCAATGATATGCTTTTGCTCATCGACGATTCAATGACTAACCGCTCTCTTCAAAACTACTCTCTTCTTCTCATTTTCTTTTCATATCGCTTATTCGTTATGTGCGCAGCGACAAATTTCGAAAGAATTTTGAAGATCTTTCGAAACTATAATATCACTTTTGCAAGTTCGATATTTTACAACATCCGAATTTCATTTCATTTAGAGTGATAAATCTTGAATTAAATCTCAATCAGAAATTGACAAATTTGCAATATATATATATATATATATATATATATATTACGATTTACTAACTTCTTTAGAAATTTTCAACTTTCAATTTTGCGTTGGTACATAAATAATTACAACTTTATCGAGTTTTTACATTCCTATTGATTTATTGAAAGACACTTCGAATACTTATAAATCTTTCAGTTTTTTATTATAATACTATTTAGCAATTAATTTCATTAGTTCAATTTGTACAAAAAGAAAAAACATTTTGACGTGCTTTGGTATTCTTTATTAAAAATTTCTAAATTTAAATATATTATAATTTTATAATGTACTTGATTGACATGCATTTCTTTAATGCACAGCTGATAACCTAAAGGCTTCTTACACTAACTATACAATGTCAGAGAATTACAGTAATGTTTTTTTGTTACATTGTAAAATTATAATTCGATTTTGGTCATCTTCGGTCCCCTTTTTGGCCTTTCTTTCTTCATCTTAGTTTTGTCTACTTTCGATTCTACAATTCTGTTTGAATTCAAATAATTTGCTTCCTTTGGTATAATATCGAGTTCTTGTAATGCTAAGTTTACCATAGCCAGCGTCGAATCGTCGATCCAGATTTTGGTTTGGTTTAAAAAATTAAAAGACCACCGGATCGTCGAATTCCATTGTGGTTTAGTTTTCAAAATTCTGTGAGTTATATCTGGTAAGTTCAAAACGATGTCGCCAAAAAATGCAATATTCTCCAAAATACTGGACATAGCTGTTGGAAAAAAATAAAAAATAAGCTACCTCATGAGTAATGATAAAGTAATACTAAGGTATTAAGATCATTAATTTTTATACCATCTTTAACGTCGTTATTTTTATTGGTACTGGTCGAAAAAGTAAGATTATCCAATTCGGATTCTGTAAAATTTTCTAAAAGATACTTCTTAGATTCTATAACGTCAAACATTTTTTGCGATAACACTTTTATCATTTTATACTGTCGTTCATAATTGCTTATACTTTTTAAATTCTTTATTGCTTGCAAGTGCTCCTTTCTTCGCTCTATAAAAAGTCTCTGGACTGTGTATACATTATAAGGAATTTACAATTAGACATTTTACATTTTAAATAAAATAATATAACGGGGAACTTTTATTTCATTTGAAAAATGTTGAAATATTGAAGAAACTGGCATTTATAATTACCGAGTAAATTTAAAGTATTGCATTTATCATAAAAAAAAACCTAACTTGCAGGCCAATTATTAGGGCAATTTATTTTGGGCGATCGATTATTCAAATTTATTTAGAATAAATGCTTTGAACATCCTTATATAAAATTAGGAAAATTGAAAGAAAGATATGTGGCACTTTGTTGTTTGTGTTTTGGTAGAATGGAGTTGAGAAGTTGAGAAAAATGGTGCGTTCAATAACACTTTGCTTGGGTCTCGGGAATTAAAATCCGAGTTTGCCTCATCAAGTTGTCATTGCAAATGGTAATAAGCGATAAGCTCGCAGACACGCTTACATGGTAAGGGGATGGATGAAAGGCCAAATCTGAAAAAAGGATACACAAATTCTTATCGTCGCGATTCAAATCCACGTCAGCTTCCCTCGTTCCAGAGGTGCCAACTTGGAGCTGCGGCGGCGGCGGCGGCGGCGGCGGCTGCTCTTCTCCAGCGGAGTCATCCGACAGCGGGCTCGAGTCGGGGGAGTCGAGGCTCGGCTCCTCGGCAGCGACCAGGGCCAGGTCTAAGACTGCCACCGCTATGACTAGCCAGACGAGGCGAGGCATCTTTACCAGCCCAGGGAGCTCTCGGTCTTTTCGGTCGGCCCTCGCCGCGCCTCGTGTCAAGGCCTGAACCGCGGCTCTCCCTCGATCGATAAAACTACTGCCTGTGCGAGCACGTTGTTTCCAAATGTTCCCCGGGCTCCTCCAGCGCGGGCACGTGCGTGTTGCTGGCGGCCATTTTTTCTATGGCCCCGACATCTGCAATCGGTTGGAAGCTAACCCATCGAAGCACCGAACGGCTGCCGAAGTCCGCTGGAGGCGCGCTGCCGGAGCTACGCGCACCTCGGCCGTCACTTCTTTGCACACGTGTACACTTGTACAGGGTACTCTTGGCGCACGCACACCCGCGCACACATTCTAACCCGAGTAATATTCGTCCGTCGATCCGATTGCCGCTCGACACTTGCATCTCGGCTCCGGAGCCCCGGCTTGGTGGCTCGCACTCGTGCGTGTGAGCGGCGCGCAATTGTGTGCGTACCTCGGGCGCGGACATGCTAACATTCGCGGACGTCATTATTAATTGAATACGGGATGGTATAAATTACGCACGACTTTTTGGAGTTGGTCCTTCAGCAGACTTGACTAGTTGTCCTTAGGCTTAACGAGAGAAATATCCAACTGTTTTTTTTTTTTTTGCTTTTCTTTCAGAGGTATGAAATAACGAAAAGCCAGGAAGGAACGTGAAAAGCAGTGGTATGATGTGGGTTCGAGCGAAGAAAAAGTTTATTTGACGATGACGATTCTTTGATACGCTTATTACGCTTTGTACAGCTGCTCGCTGCGTTAAAGATTAAGGACACGATTCAATTCAAGATTCTAATCAATTATCAACTTTTCTTTTTAATCGATAGGTTGAGTTATAGAAATAGCGATAATATATATATATATATATATATATATACACACATACATATATTTATAAATAATAATTGAATAAATAATCATGGCCATGAACGAGGCGAAGCTCGATGTAAGCTTATAAATTTACATCATTTTTATTTATTCTCAAGGTTTGTTTACTTACATATTTTTTTTATTTCAGATGTATGATGATGGATCGTCGATGGTAGATCCCCAGCATGTGCAGGGAGATATGACCGTTGGTGCAAATCTTAGAAACAGAGCATCTCTTGGAGAGCCAGATTTTAATACCTTAGATGAACCCATAAGGGATACTATTGTATATTCGTTATATCTATTCTATGCGTACGAGTACTTTTAAAAAATTGTTTTATTAAAAAATGCTTTTTTTTTAGCTAAGAGATGTAAGAGCGGTTGGGAGAAAATTTTATCATGTTTTGTATCCCGTGGAGAAAAAAAGTTTACTTAAAGAATGTATGTAATGTTTGCTGTATATTTTTTATTGAAAGATTTACATAATATATTTTCCAGGGGACTTATGGGGTCCATTGGTACTTTGCACATTTATGGCTATGTAAGTATCATACATGTAAATCCAGTGTAAAAAGTTTTTTTTTTATTTAAAAGGTTTAATCATTTAGGGTATTGCAAGGATCTTCCGATATTGCAGATAGTTCGAATGATGGTGGTCCAGAATTCGCAGAAGTTTTTGTAATTGTATGGATTGGTTCTATGGTAGTAACGTTGAATAGTAAATTGCTCGGTGGTAACATGTTAGCATTATCTTTATGATACAATTGAAAAATATTGTCTATAACAATTAATTAATTATTACCTTGTATAATATATAGATCTTTCTTTCAAAGTATTTGTGTTCTTGGATATTGCTTACTACCAACAGCTATTGCATTAATTATTTGTAGAATCATATTACTCTCCAATCAAACTGTTTTCCTGTTTGCACTCCGATTTATAATTACAGTAATTGGATTTGTATGGGCTACCTATGGTAAATATGTTTATTAAAACTTGTGTTAATAATGAAGTGTAAGGAAAATAATTTGTGATTTTAGCATCAATGTCTTTTCTCGGGGACAGTCAAGCACCAGAGAGAAAAGCTCTAGCTGTTTACCCGATATTTTTGTTCTATTTTATAATTTCATGGCTAGTAATATCTCATACTTCGTAAAGTCCAATGGAGTAAAATCAATGATAAACTGTACAAGTTAGGATAAAGTTGTAAAAATATCATCCAAATTTACATCAAGTTTGTAATTAAAAATTGATGTGTTGTGATAACAGGACATTATTAACATTTTTGTAAATCAGTCTGTTCACAGTGGTAAAAAAGTGATATATTTGTCTCATTGTGAAATGTTACTGTGTTTCTACGACTGGTTTATATTAGATGTGAGATCCTACCAGTGTATAATGTCAAAAATTTCATGATATTTTTACCATAATAATGTCAACAAAATCACCAAAATAATGTCACAGTATTTATTTTTCTTTACAAATCAGAAAATAGGTAATTATGTAGTTATTTCGCAATAATAATAAATTCATATGTACTACAGTTATGTATAAAGATCCACCTGCTTTTAATGGTCTGTAAATTGTACATATTAATTAATTAGAATGGTGATAAAGAATAACGAGAATAAATGATTGTAGAAAATTTTATTGACCCAACATGCATTTCCTTACATGTATGTAAAATACTTTTTTAATTTTTGAAAAAGTTCTTCGCTCTGATGATGGGCAGGATATGCAGTTAGAGCCTTTTGTATCGATATATAACTTGTCTGCAAGTCTCCATTCTAAAATAAATAATACTAAAATCAAGGAATTTTGAAACACATTTATAAACGTAATTTAAGGGAAAGAAGAAGATGAAGAAGAAGACAAATAATATATAAATGTATATTCGTACATACATTGTATGCTAAATAAGAACTATTGAAATGTGGCTCATAAAGATAATTTGTAATACTGGCTGCAGCATGGAAGTAAATACGAGCATTCGCAACATTTCCATTTTTCATTTCTAAAACACCAAGATTATTATACGATGGAGCATGCCTATTGTCTGCGCTTATAGCCAATTTTAAGCATTCCGATGCCATAATCAAATCTCCTAGACACTAAATGATTTAATATATTATTTTTCAAATGTATTTATAAGTATAAGATGTTTGAAATCGACTTACTATGGCTACGTGTGAAATGTTGTACCAAATGTCTGCAATATTTTCATTAGTGGCTAAAGTTAAAGCTCTTTCAAAGCACGTAATTGTAAAATCGTATTGTTGAGCATAAAAACAACATAGGCCTAAATTATTAAAAAGTTCAGCATTGTAAACGCCCATTTGTTGTAATCTCCTGTTTTAATGTTATAATATGGTTAATATTTGTTTATAATAATAAATTTTTTCATTAATTAAAATTGGAAATTATAAAATTATTTTATAAAGGTACAACAATGTAGTAACATTTTAAAAATTACTTCTATCATTCTTATTTTTTGCATCCTTTTTGTAATGTAATACATAAATGCAAAGGATGCTTGATTAAAAAATATGAATAATACAAATTAAAAATTTATTTCTATTGTTTTGTTTTGTGAATTCAATAAATTTGAACCAAAATTTTCCAAGCACCTCGATAATTTAATTAGTTACTTCGTAACATTCAAGCACTTTTTTAATTACAATGTAATCTCTGATTAAAAAGTCAATTGATTCGATGGGGTACAATATTTACAATTGATAGTTATAGTATATGAGATAGCCCACGTTAACATAGTAACTATGTAGATAAATATAGTTAAAATAAAAATATAATATATTAGTTAATGAAAGTCTGTAAGAATTTTAAATGATTTCAATTAAGCAAAATAATAGATTAGCTATTCACAGTTCTTGAAAATTTAATTTAAAATAATAGCCAAATGGAATATTTGTCTCTGTAAATATTAGTTTATTTTGCATTTATATTATTTAACAATGAATTCACTCATGCATATATATATATATATATGTATATATAAAGCCAACGTTCTTTAAAATAAATTTTAATAATTTGTGTATGGTCTTTGAAAAATTTGATTGTACTATCTTAAATGAAATAGATTTAAAAGAGGCAGGCAAAAATAAAAATAGGTATTACTCTATAAATTTACGATCTAATTGTAATATATCATGGCTTGGGACTTCTATTTCACACGGAATGTAAATTATCGCTTAAACATCGACGTACTACCTGTAATATTTCAGGGCAATCTCCTGCTGATCGTTATAAAAATGGTGCAATCCTATGCTTGCGATGGCCTCCGTGTGAGAAGCATCTTGATGGACTATCATTTTGTAATACTTCATAGACATTGGCATGTTGTTCATGCCATCGAAAATCCTGGCCATTTCAGTCAATATCGATACCTGTAGGGGACGATAAGGGCACATAAGTAAAGAGCCGATGACAATAGGGGGAGGCGAACAGGGCAGGCATGGATCGTTGGCCCGAGGGATAATCACGTCATTGGCGAAGTGCTCCAATCCCTTTCTGCACAAGTCGAGGGCCGCCAGAGGCTGGTCGAGTTTCGCGTAGACCCTGATCAGCCTAAGGATGGTCTCGATCGACTTGCAATCCCTCAAAGCCGACCTGAACTGCTGCTCGGCGTCCCTCACCAAGCCGAGGGCATAGTAGCACTTGCCCAGCTGGAGCTTCCACCACCAGTCCTTGTACTGGCAGGCTTGAATGGCATGGACCGCCAAATCTAGGGCCTGAAACGCGTCGATAAGTCGTCTGAATTTCCAAAGCCTACCTCGAAGAGCCGAGGCTCCTCCCGCCGCGGCTCTTGGGCACGAGCTCCGTCAAAGCCGTTCTCTGGAGCCGTTACCGACTCGCGGCAGCTTCACACCCGGGCTTACGTATCGTGGATCGTGGTCGTGGTAGTAGATGTACTCGAAGAGGGGCTTGGCCACCACTGGCTGGGACGCGTACTTGGCGACGTTGAGCCTCGAGAGCTGGATGAAGGGACCGCCGGGCTCCGAAAGCATCGAGGCTGTGCCGATCCTGCGAACGATCGAGCTGCGAGTGGAGGCTCCGGTCTAGTAGGCTAAAGCGTCGGTCGGCCTTACCTCGCCTGCCTCCCGCTGCTCGAGGTTATCGGCCGGGCGGTCGAGGCCGTCCTGGGGGTGCGCAAGGACTCCTCCACGCTGCTCGAGGAGTCCAGGAGCGTGGACTGGGTCGCCGGTCGGACCATACCAGTAACCGGTCTGCCTGTTTTCGTTGCGTCCTTTCATTATTCAGCCGGATCTCGGGCCGGAGCAGCGCTTCGCTCGCGAGCCACTTATTCGAAAGCCGATAAGAGCGGATAGAAGTGGGGTGGTAACCTGATTGAGTCTTGGGCTGAAAAGCTTGGCCGACGGCTGCGGTCCCGGGGTTCCGGAGGGAAGTCCCCGGCCTCGGCATCGCGGCTATCGTATCGTTGTCCAGGTGTAGCTCAGCGATGCCCTCCTCTTCGCCCTCTATGTCGTCCACGTAGACCTCCAGAGTGAGCGCCCGCATCTTTAGGACCCAGACCGCCTGAGGAAGGGGGAAAAAAGCCCCGGATTGAGCGAGCCGGCTTGGGCAGCGACCCCGGGAGCCCCGGGCCATTGCCTTACCTGATCCAGCGGGCTCTTGCGGAGGAGCTCCGTGCACGCGGCGACGCACTCCTCGTAGCGCCTTCGCCGGAAGAGGCTCAGGGCGCGGAAGAGCTCCATCTCGCTCCGCGGCCGCTTCTACGCTGAGCCCCGAGCCTCCTCCTCGGGCTCCCTACCCCCCTCGAATCATCGATCGGCGGCCGGAGTTGCCGCCATTGGGCTCTTCCCCCTGGCTATAACTGGGCATCCCTCGATTGTCATCGATCCTCATCGCCGCGGGACTCGAGCTCTCTCCTCCTTACACTTTGCTCTCGCTCTCTCTCTCTCCCTCCCTCGCGCCGACAAATTGCCTACACTCGCGATGCTTCGACCGCATTCGAACGCCCACTGCTCATCGGCTTCTGTTCTTTCTCTCCTCCTCCCTCCCGGCACTTTTGTATACGAATAGGTTTCCAAAGTAACAACCTGTTCGCACGTTCAAGCTCCTGCGTATTCTTATCGTCGTATTTATTGAACTCCGAGACAGCTGTTTCCCACGTATAGTACGCTGTGATGAAGCGACAGAATCAAACTGTTTCACGATTAAGTAAAAAATACACCGGCCAACATTTTTATCCTGTAAATGATGTTTTAAACATTGGTTTGAATAATATTTTATAATTTGATACCTAATTTCGATACAACACCCAAATGATCGAAATAATAAAAACTTCGAACGTGCCTATTTCAATTTAATAAATTTATTTTTTTTTTTAATTTAATCCCAAAATTTAATGAGCAGGCTTAATGATTTTCAATATTTATTAAAAACATTACAATATCGACGGTGTAGTATGACAATGTTATTGTTCTTTAGTTTCTTGTTTAATAAGATAATGCTGCATTATTAAAAACATATCAATGACAATTGAAGTATGAAAAATACTGAACACTTAAAACTTTTCTTATGAGTTTATTTTACTATTAATCCATGCTGTAACGACCACATGCTTATAGGAATAGAACATTGTGCAAAAAATAATTCAAGAAATGAAAAATATAAATTTTCATTATATCAGATTCTTAAAAATAAATAATCTTAATTATACGTCGATTAAAGTGCATTTCAACGAAAGATTATATCAAACGTGTACACACACGCGCGCGCGCGCACACGCACGCGCACACACACACACACACACACACACACATATATATATATCACTATTAGTTTTCAAATTTACATACGAAATGAATAGTGTACCTAGAGTTTTTGTTGATTTCATTTTTTAAATTAAACAAGGGATTGGCTTTTATTACTGTTGTCATTCAGATGTAATTTAGAAGACAATTGCAACAAGCAAGCTAATATGAAACTGTAGGTATTTACGAAAAGAAAGTGTAAGAACTACTATATATCCGGCATAAACTTATAATATAATGGCATTTGCCTACTCTAAATACACGATAACAGAGAAACCAAACTTTCACAGGCGTTAAAATATGGCTATTTTATCTTATATCTTACAGGTTAAAATTCAATGTTTACGTTTCTGTCAAAATAAATAATTTCAAAAATGAAAAGGCCTTTTTCACAAATATGTAAGGAGGTAATGCCCAGTGTCTACATAAATTCTAAGATCATAGAAATGCCAATGCAGCGGAATCAAGCAGTTCCAGGGCCACAACTGATTTGCATTCTTTGCTCCCTTGGTTCCCGGCAACCCCGACGATCTTTTACGGATGATTCGCAGCCATTTGACCCAAGGGTAAACGTGCGCAATTGCCTCGCTCCCCCTTCGGCACTCCGTCCCGTGTTATTCAGTCGCAATAGCAGGGCTATTTCATGCTCGTCGACTCGGACGAGGGCCAACCGGCCAGCAGTCGTGGGCCGTCCTTTTCGCGGACAGCCTGTGGGGATTCCGTGCCACGAGGAGGCGAGAGAGCATCCGAGTCGAGCGCTTGGAGCTTCCTGGCGAGAACGAGGCGCTTACCCTCGGGCCAGATCGACGCCGATGCACGGGATCGCGTTACCTCTGTTGAAATTTAAGAACAGCGGTACATCTGTTGATCGGTATTGAGGAAGAGAGGATTTAACGATGGCTCGATCCTGCTCCGCAGCATGGGAAAATTCGGCATTTTAGATTAGTTGGGAAAGTTTACTACCGATTGTTTAAGGTACGATTCCCTACAGTTTTACCTAGCAGTTTCGTTAAAAAATTGCTTCTATATACAATTTATATCCTTTTCTTTTTCTTGCTCTTTACTTAACACATTATTGTTTACAATCTCTTTCTGTTCACGGGCCTTTAACGGTAAGAATTACATTCTCGAATTATCATCAATACTTGCAGTATTAAAAAGCACGTTTATTAAAAAGAGTTTACAATTAAATAAAAGACTTTTCACGATGACATTTTTTGCTTATAGAATTTGAAAATATCGTTGATTTTACCATTGTCATTAACGAGATAAACGTATGTGAAATAAACTAAATTTGGCAAACTATTAGAATCATAAAGAATACACGTATAATGGCTTCCATATAATTGGCAATAAAAGAAAAATTATTATATATGTGATAAGAAAACCTTTTAAAAAAAATTTAAACTTGTTAAATTTCTCATATAAGAAAGGATTTTATCATAATATATGTCACGCTAATAAATTATCCTTAATTATTTTGTTACATATATTTATATAAGAAAAGAAGCATTCAAATGTTTATAGTAGTTAATGAATTCTATAATAATACACTTAATTTTATTGTGGGATTAGAACTATAATACACTTTTGGGGGCAGGAAACGTACAGATGACGGTCAGTAGAATATACGAATCAGTTATATTGAGTTGACTGATACTCTTAATATAACCTTCTTTATTGAAGGCTAAATATAGATAGATATAAAAATTGAATACATAAACGTCACTTAATCGCGATTAACTGTTCAGAAGCAAAACAAGAAAATTAATACATCCATTCAACTAACTTTCTTATTTTGGAGTATCTCACTATAAATTACATCAGTAAGCTAATATATATTCATTGAAATGCTTTTATCTTAATTTAATAATATTTATCAATATATTAATCATTAAACTAATTTCTCTTTGTTAATTTTTGTTTTTAACAGAAATCTCTTACGGTAAACACTGATTGTGCAAAAACGAATAATAAAAAGCAATTGCCATAATTTCTATTTAATACTAATTAAAAGAATAATCGTTATTAAAGTTAAATAGGTTGTATAAAAATAATAATAATTAGTATAAATCAAAGTTAGTATTAAATTTGTTAAATATTTATTATTAATTTATTAGTCGTTTATACAATTTGAAACACAAGACACTCCAATTAAACCTGAATATGTCGTTATAAAATGAATAAATGCTTATTTAATATCATGAACTAACACTTTAATAAAGTCAACCGATTATGATCACTTTAGCTTTCATTCAGACTGTTCTATTTTTCATTATATTCAATAAAAATAACGCTTTTTAAAGCTGATTTAGATGTAATTCATCCAAATTAAAATGCGAAAACGATATAATTTAATCAGCTTTTTATGATAAATATATAATAGACTTAAATAAAGTTTTGTTTAACGTGACTGATATTTATGGGTAAGGCTGAAGATATCGCTTATTTTTTGCCATTTGCAAAACAATTGTGGAATGTATCGTTTAAGTATATTTAATTATTACAATATTTAACCAATAAAAACTAAGATGTCGATGTATACATTATGTCAAGTAAATTAAGCGCATTAGAAATAATATTACATGTATAATGCACTTCCTTGATTATTTCTCTTTAAAGTTCCGTTGAATCAAGAAATAAAAAAAAAAAAACACCTATTGTAACGCTATTTTCAATAAAAAAAAAAAAACATTATTGTTGGTCGTCGTAGTCGTCGTCGTCGTCGTCGTTGTTGCTTTTGTTACAAAGGGAGTATTGTGTTCAAACAGCCATGAGCTCGATAGCATTGAGGGGAGAAGCGCAAAGCCAGTCGAGATGGGCGACGGTGGAGTACGTATTTCACGAGGGCACGAGCACCAAGGGTAAGAACGAAGAGCTGCCGTTGCACGCGGAGCCGGGGACCGAGGAACCGGAACGTGGCGCCTGGGCCAGCAAAACCGAGTTCCTGCTATCGTGTGCCGGCTACGCGATCGGCATCGGCAACGTCTGGAGATTCCCCTACCTCTGCTACAGGAACGGCGGAGGTACGTCGGCCCATTTCCCCGTTTTCGCTTGTCTATCGCCTCATGCTCCCTCCTACTCCTCCTCCTTCTCTTCCTTCATCTTCTTTCACATCACCGCGTGACCATTTAGTGAGAAACGTGAGGCGAAGCTGATCTACGCTACCGCTGCGCCGTTGAGTCACAGTTTTCTCTTTTCTGCTTCGTCCTCATTGAGACCTAAGACTGTTCATTCATACCGGCCAATGCATAATAATAATGTGGCAGAGTGTTATTTTGATCAAACGGGCGGGGGGGGGGGAATTTTTTTTAACGACCGAAAACAATCTCTACCCAGTCGCAACAGTACTGCAGAATTTGCATTTCTTCCATTATTGTTTAACCTCGGATAAAAAACCATAGGAAAATCAAGCAATATTATTGTATTTATAAGATTAATTCCTTGATCGAAGTACACACACGTACATACATGTATATATATATATATATATAATAATAATAATTATAAAAAATTAGTTTTAAGGGGCTTTAATATCTGCATTTATACTCTAAAAAATAACAATGCATAATTATAAATAATCATACACATTTAAGCTGTTGGTTTTGCATTCGTGTTGTACTTGATTTATATCAAATAATTTTTAAGTGTTAAGCAACAAAACAGTTTAAAGCATATATTAAAAAAATAATATTATTTTTTCGTTTAATCATTCTTCCAACTGTCTTGTACTTTACTAACGCAAGACGATTTAGGTGAATTACTTCAATTAATGCATATTTAGATTAGAAATATTAATAAGTATAGTGATGAAAATGCCAAAAAACAAGGAAATTATCGGTAAACAAAATGAATTCAATAGGATCACGTTAGCTTAGTTTTTAGCTCAAGATCGTTCCTCTATTTCTCCCTACTCGATATCTCAATTACACGATTATGAAAATGGCAAATGTTCAATAATAGATATAGCTCGAAAATTGTATATCCGCAATCGCGTCAGGCCTTCATTGAGCCCTCGATTCTTGTAATTCCAAGTTGACGTAAATTATCGGTATCCACAGCTGGGATTATCTTGTTCAGACAAAACGCCAGGCGAATTGGTGACACGGAAGCCGCTCCTTAAGCATCACAAGTGTACGCTAAGTAATCCGTAGTAAAGCACCGGCCCGATACATTTCCATACGAGTACATTTTCACTTTTATTCGAGTGAAATGAACGCGAGGCGTCGTAGGCCACGTACGGAGCGTAACTTTCCTCGAAGTTCAAAAGTACCGGATATTAAGCTTGTCGCGGTAAATTTTCCTCGGCTCTTTCCATTTCCAAATAACCGAGTGGACGCGCGTTGGTATGCGCGACTAAACGAATGCTTTCAAATCGCTACGAAGGACTAATGGTCCCAACTACTAGCGTGACGACTTCATAAATATCGCCTGATGTTTATCTCAATTGTTTTATCTTGTCGTAAGATTTAGAGCAAATTATGCATCTGCATTCATTGACTATTGTCCTTTGGTTTAAAGGTACGCGCCTTCTTTTTCTTTCCATCGCTATTGTACGCGTCTGTTCAACAAACGCGGCTACTTACATTTTATAATGCGGAATATAAATTGCGGAATATAATATATATTTGTTTTTGTCAGTATGTGCAATTTTTTCATTCTGATTTGTCACTTCAACTTCCTCACTTAATTGTACATTATCTTTAATTAAACTGTTGGATATATTAATATCTTGAAAAGCCCTAATTATTTATCCGATGACTACTTCTTAGAAAAATGATTTTTAAAGAGTTAATATAGCAAAAAAAATTCTTACTCTAATGGAAAATACAGTTAACGCCCCTAACGAATGTCACTTAAAATAGTATTGCGCCATTATTCGTACAAGATTAATCACTTTTGTCCTTAAATTAAATGCTTGCTTAAAACGCGCTTTAAATTGAAAAATTAAAATTTTAATTATACATAATATAAAATCAGAATTGAAATAAGCTGGTAATAACAACGCATTTTACATTTTTAATTTTGTAAAAAACTTGGATCGAAATTTTAAGGAGCCTTCCTCGTGCCATACCTGTTGATGTTGTTTTTATGTGGCGTTCCTCTCTTTTTCATGGAATCTTCCATGGGCCAATTCGGCGGTACCGGCTGCATAACAATGTTTCGAATGAGTCCCTTATTCAAAGGTAATATCATTGAGACAGTTGAATTTAAAAGTTGATACTGCGGTTTGCTTATATGGCCACAGGCGCGGTAACTAACGCATACGCTTTTTTTGCGTTACAGGTGCCGGTTTCGCAATCGTTATAGTAAACGTCATCTGCACAATGTACTACAATGTCATAATAGCTTATCCACTTATGTTTTTGGTGATGTCGGTAAGAAGTACTTTGCCGTGGGAAGATTGCGACCATCCCTGGAACACTTATGGATGCTTAAAGGTTTATCGCATAAATTTAATAACTCGTTTAATTAATTTATCAGGCACTGGGTAATAATTAAACACATTTAGAAGTATATAAAATAACCATAATTGATTGACGCATAAAAGTTTTTTAAACATTTTTAAACACTCATAACTATTATGTACGTGTAATCTTTTTTTTCTTTATTAGCTGGGCGGCGAAGTGTTCACTAAAAAAAATTCAACAGATCAAATTCAACTAATTGAAAAGACGAAAACACCAGCTGATGAGTTTTTTCAGTAAGTTCTTATTAGCTATATTATTTCCTTATAGATATTATCTGTCTTATAAATTATTTCATTTCACGATGAACACCAGATTATGTAATCGAATAGAAAAGTATACTTACAAACATAATAAGCCTTAATAAAAAATTATAATTATAGCAACTACATTCTAAAGATATCCGATAGTATAGACGATATTGGCGGAATAGTTTGGCCATTATTCGTTTGTAACTTAATTTCATGGATTATAGTATTTTTATGCATTTGTAATGGAGTTAAGACTGTTGGCAAGGTATATATATACATTATGAAAAAATTTTTGTTTGTGATATCTTATCCAGTCAATAATTCACCTTTCTGTTGTAGGTTGTTTACTTTACGGCAACATTCCCATTTATAATACTATTTGTTCTTTTCGTAAGAGGTGTTACACTTCCTGGCGCTATGGACGGCATTCTTTTCTATATTATGCCGAAATGGGACGAACTACTAAATTTGAAAGTACGGTTTATTTTTAATAATCTTTATCCATATTATTCATTCTGATGTCAGCAATTCATTTATATAAATATTCTATAATATTTTAATAAAGCCGTTTTAGATCTAAGACCGTACACGCGCAAACATACATATATATTTACGTGCAAAAGTGTGTGTGTGTGTGTGTGTGTGTGTGTGTGTGTATCTATTTCAATCAAAAATATATTAAAAAAAAAGTTATCGTTTTTAAATTCACGCATTAATGATAAATATAAATAAAATTATTAACAAGTACTAAAATAAACGAAGCAATGAATAAGAAGGATATTGTTTTGCAGGTTTGGGCAGATGCCGCAATTCAAATATTTTTTTCCCTCGGTCCTGGTTGGGGCGGAATCGTTAACATGGCGAGTTATAATCCATTTCAAAATAACAATCGATTGTAAGCATTTGACTTGACACATCGTATGAATAAAAAAAATATATAATTTATGATCCAATCAAGTGAGTAATAATAATCTCTTGGCGCTCAACTCCAATAAAGGGCTTATTTTCAAAAAACGATGACATATTCTCTGCTTAACACGTGCATGATAAACGAAAAAGCGAGAGATTGTTATGCGACGCTATGATTAAATATCGATCAGCCGACATTATTTACAAGAGCTTACATTTCATTCAGGGATTCGATATTGGTGCCTATTTTGAACTGCGGAACAAGTATTTTTGCTGGCTTCGTTGTTTTCTCGGTGCTCGGCTTTATGGCCTACAAAACTGGGCTTCCCGTATCAACGGTGGCGACTGGAGGTGCGTCGCTCATTTATGCGCAAAAGCGCATAGGTAGTGCTATAATTTCTAATAGAGATTGTATTCTTGCAGGGCCTGGCTTAGCTTTTGTTACGTATCCGGAGGCAATAACAATGCTTCCGTTTCCTCAATTTTGGGCTGTCCTTTTCTTTTTTATGCTTTATCTCTTAGGAATGGACAGCTGTGTAAGTAACACGAGTTTCCCTATTATAATAACACGCTTAACTTTCAAATTTTCAACAGTTTGTACAAATTGAAGCTATAATATCGAGCGTCATGGATGCCTATCCAGATTTAAGAAAACGAAAGCACACGGTCACCCTAGTATCGTTGATACTTTTGTTTTTGGGATCCATTGTCTTTGTTACAAACGTAGGTTGCGATTCTCGTACTTCATGGTCCAGAATTATTTAACCAAATGCTCCCAATTAATTTTCTATAGGGCGGAATGTATATTCTACAAATGTTTGATTGGTACGCTGCATCGATCTCCGTTATTTCTATTTGCCTCGTTGAAGTTATTGTTGTTGGATGGACTTACGGTGATGATCAAGCCTATGAAATATAACTTAATTAAAAATACTAAGACTTGTTTTAAAAAAAAAATTTCCCATTCAGGTTGCCAGAATTTCGTTCGTGACGTCGAATTCATGATTGGCGAAAAATTACACTGGTGGTGGCCACTTTGCTGGAAATACATCACACCAATTATATTATCCGTAAGATTGATTAAATTATTTAAAAGACAATACATTTTTTTGCCAATCGGAGAAATAAGATTCTCTGCATTAAGATTCTCAGTTCTTGATATTGTAAAAAGGAAGTGTAAAATAAAATACATTCAATTCGCTTTTTTTCTCCTTAAGTTTATTTTCGTGACGACGATCCTTTTCAATACACGATTGACATACAACGGAACTGCTTACCCGGAGTGGGCCGTCGCCCTTGGCTGGTGCTTGTGCCTTATCAGTATGCTGTGTATCCCTGGATACGCGATATACTACTTGTTCTTTTCCAAGGTACTTTATTGAAATTGAACTATTTACTATTATATATATATATATAATAATAATAATAAAGTAAAGAATATGCATTTTGCGTATTTTAATCAACCATTTTGAATATCAATTACATATAAAAAAAAGATAGAAATAATTGTACATTGAAAGACTTGTTAAGATAATTGCACGAAAAAAGCATTCGAAGTGGTATTCCACAATCAATTGCTTGTTCATTAAAAAAAAACATTCATTTTATTAATTAGCCCAGAAACGCACCTTCTAATTATTGAACATGTATTCGTGTATTAAGGGCACGCTTAGGGAAAAAATTGAGTACGGCATAAATCCAACGAGAGAATGGGGACCACAAAGGAAGGAGGACCGTGAAGCCTGGGAAAAATTTGTAAAAAATTCACGAAGCCCTTCCGACCATTCCTTCATAAATAGTATTAAAGTAACAAAATTTTAATATAAATACAGTTTTACATCAAGATTGTGCGTAAACAGCTCTGATAAACAGTACAATAATACAGAATTCTATTGAATGCTGCCCAAGAATTAATTGTGCAATACGCTTTATTTTATAATCGCATATATTAATGTAAAAAATATATTGTATAAAATGTTTGAATTTTTATAAACAAAAAAAAAACAGACACCCACAATACATGCTCACGTATGTATATAAATAAACGCACGTATCGAAGTATATAGCCATGGAACGTATTTTATAATCCACACACCAAACGTAGTCATGAGAAATCGACGTTATCTCAATTGTTTATTCGAGCATTAAAGAGTAAAATGAATCTCGTACGTTCCTTAAAATTCAAGTTAATATTCGGTTGTTGTCGATATTTAGTAAATAACCGTTAAGGCAAATATTGGATTGGAAAATAAAAACTCCAGCCTTGTAATAAAAAGAGAAAAATGGGGGAGAAGGAAGCCCAAGGAAATCCGAAAACGTGTTGCGAGAGCGAGAACTTAACCTCCCAGGGTCCGAACGATCCCGCGAAGAGAAAGTCATCCTGTGAGGTTGGGAGGGCGGATAAAAAGACGAGGGAGAAAAAATGCAGGAGCCAGGGGAAGAATCGGAAGGGGAAGGAGTCCCCGGAGGAGACGAGGCTGGAGGTCGAGGATAGCATCGGCCAGCCGGAAACGAACGACGAGGAGGCAAACGAAAGGCGGATGCGCAGGCTCGCGGCGAGCCGGAAACGCGCGGAGGAGCAGCTGAAGATGATGTTCGAGGCCTCGGTCGACCCCTTCGAGAGGCCGATCAGATGGTGGGAGGGCCCCCACGTTAAATACGCGTAAGTAATGCCTGCATCGGCGATCATGCGCGGCTCCCGCGAAGTATGGATCGGGCACCTGCAGCTCGGCACCCCTGCCTACGGCCTTATTATTGCCACCGGCACTCGCTTCGTTCGCGCCTCGGCATCGCCGCGGTCGCCGCTCGCATCGCGGGAATCCTCCGAGTTTCGGCGCGACGCGATCCGCTGCCGGCCGACGTTCCACGCGGTGCCTTTAACGCTGCTCCTTCTCTCCATGTCTTTTGCTTCTCGACATCGACCTCGCGGTCGCTCCACTCTTGCTGCTGCTGCTGCTGCTGCTACTGCTGCTGCTGATCTACGCGCGTGTACTCGTTTTGCTATGATCGGACTCAAATCGAGCCGAACCATCGTAGCTTCGTTAGAGTTTTTTTTATAAAAACACCGACTCCTAATTAGTGCTGGCCTTCCCTATTGTCCGCACCTTTAAGGAAACTTGTCATTGTGCAATCGCTTGTAGTTTTTTTAATTTATGGCTCGGACGTACCTGGCGCGGGAATTCCTTTTCATTTTCATGTGATTTACACAGTATTTATCGTCATTAGTACAGCTTTCAAGAAGTACATGAGTTTTTTTACAGCCTTACTCGCGTGCGTCTACATTTAAATACAAGCACATACACAGATTTATGTGTGTATATATATATATATACGTATATGACAAGCGATGCTCGATTTCAATACCCTTGAGCTAATGGTGAAAATTGCTTCGCGGTATTCTCCGTTGGATAAAGTCTTATTGAATCGAATAAAATCTTTACGGATTGGTGTCGAAAGCCAACAAAATAATTGTACGTATTATCTCGAGTTACTTAGAAGAGTGACTTTGGCACTTGAGTTTAGAAATTTCATGTTTACCGGACGCATTTATCCGTGCTAAACAAAATGAATTGTGCCGCGGGTTTCTGGGCGACCTTCGAACTCCTAGTGGCTTTAGATGCTTCGCATTCACGTACGCACGAGGAGGCCATCGAGGATCGGTTTGAGAACGTCTCTAACAAAGCTAAGATGCATCTGAGGCGGAACGATGAACTACGTAAAATCAAGGTTGATAAAAATCCTCGCAAGAATAATATGGATTATGGAAATCTGATCGACTGCAGGTAGATAGAAAAAAAGATGAAAAATGGAGAGCGGAAAATCTTTCCTTTGCTTTTACAAGGAAATTATATCTCGTATTAAATATCTTTATAAATGCTTGATGTAGTTTTGGTTATAGTAAAAATCTCATAAAAAAAAACTGTTTTTAATATTAAAGAATCATGGAGTTTGGTTTTATAATACTAGTAAAAAGATTCGGTTAAATTGTAAACTTATGCGTAATGAGTGATAAACATTTTTTTCAATTATGTATGCTCAATGAAGTGGTATACCAATAATACGAATACTCTTTCAATACAATAATTTCGACAGTGTTCCATTTCAGATTAAATAAATATAATTATCTTTGAATTACTGTAGTTTATAATAAAAACGTAAGTTTTGAAAAGTAGAATCGATATAGAAATGTTTTACTAATTTTTTCAATTGAAAAACTAGACACTATAAAGTCGCAATTAAATTGATGTAATTATGTGATTAATAAAACCATAAAAGGAAAGGTAATTTAAAAATTAGGAAATCACACTATATACTTAGAATATACATTAACATTCGATAAACCGTCAAATTTTCATTTTTCTTTAATAGTTACGCATAAATGTATAATAATTTTTTAGCTGTTCAAACTAATAAATCTTTTAATAAGAAAATAATTCTTAAAAAAATTGTTCTACTTAATTGCTTTTGTAAACTGTATGTCAAAGAAGTAAAAGTACGACAAATTGTTGTAAAAGACAAAGTAATAAAATATTAGAAAAAGTGAAACTTTATTGTACGTTACGAAAATGGTTTCTCTCTCACGTATTAAGAAGTTTTATAATACATGACTAAAATCAAAGATTTGTTTAGTCTCAAATTCCTATTTTTCTACTTGGGAAATGTAAGATCAGTACAATAGATGCATACTGATTTAAATTCTTAGATTTTTATTGTTACGCGTAGACAGTCTATATTTTGAATTAATTAACTGACTTAATTTAATTTTTCTTTGGAATATTATTTTAATATTTTTAAAACATTGAATTTTAGTATTTTCAATACAGCATTTAACGAGAAAATTATATTATTAATCCTTTCTGAATTTATTTATAAACTTTTTTAATTTGGAACAATAATGATAATATTATATGGACATGAGTTCTAAAAGTAATTATTGTATATATGTATACAATTCTATAGTTCTTATGAAAAAAATTTTCTTTAATAAAGTCGATTGTAATTGACTACTAAAACTCTTAAATTAATCACCAGATTTTATGTATAAATATATAAAAAGGTCATAACTGTGAACATTTCTTTGTTTTTTAAAATTAAAAAAAAAATTGTATACAATACTTATATTAATGAAAAATTTGCATGTTTAGGTGAAATAATAAATTAAAAGACATAAAAATGAATTCATAGAAGAAACATAAAAAGTTTTTTTTAATAAAATTTTATATACGAATTATTGTTTAAGAATTAGTATTTTTTATTTAATTAATATTATGCAAAATAAAAAATAAAGTTGAAAAATATTCTATCAAATTTAGGATTAAAAATAAATTCCTTAATTTTTTTAGTTTTAAAAAAATTAATTTTTCAAAATAATAATTGTAAACATGATGATTTAAAAATTGAAATTAAAGTTTGTTCAAACTGTGGTCAATAAACTTATTGTCTTTTTTTTAATTGATTTTCAATAATACAATCTTAAAGGGCACATTGTAATCACAACATACTCTTAATATTAAATATACATATGGTATTTTTTTTAAACTAAATTTTTCATGAAAAAATAGGCAATGGGAGTTTATTTTTAACAAATGTAATAAATATAGAATTAAAATGTAAATTAAACACATATCTTAATGTATTAATAAGACTCGCATTTAATAATGTTTATAATTTATATATATTTAATAATGTTCAACGTAAACTCAAGTATTTGTCAATTTACTTAAATTTGCATAATTCATTTTACACGGCATTTAATTACAAGCAGAGACACAGTAAGTAAAAAGTTTTAGACTATCATATAAGTACTTTCAAAAGTACAGTAAGAATAACCTATATATAATTCCCCTACATCCTTACGTTTCGTATTCTGGAAACGCCTTTTTTGCACTTATAAATTCTAATGGGCTGTAATCAAAACAATTAGAATATAAAGTCCAAGAATAAGTAGGGAAACAAGAGAAAAGTTGCTTTTATAATAGCATTCACTAAGAAAGACTTTACTAAGTATAATCAAATGTTTTATATCCTTAATATACTTATTGATTGAAGAATCCATAAGTTCAACACTGGCAGTTATTAAATACACTTTCAATAATTATTATCTTTTATCGATTTGTCTACTTTAGCCTTCACTGGTATGGTGTCATGCTCATAAATTATATACGAAATTACATTTTAGTAATATTAATATTGATATTTGTTTTTAATATGGCATTAATGTGGTAATATTAATTTAAAGCTTATAAGAAATTACTATTCTAAAACTTCAATATTGTTTCTAATAACATACGGATTCATGTTCAATAGTTATCTATTATCTCTCTATATTTCCTGTAACTTTAGTAATTCTTCTTTTTTCTATCCATATTTATCTTTCGTCATACTTTAAACTATCAAATAAGATAAGTAGTCAAGAATAGAAAATTTGATAAGATTTGTTTAATAAACTAAATTCTCGTAGTAATAATTTCATGAAAATTAAATAATTACATATAGTAACTGTGTTGAAAGTTTATCAATATAATAATTAATGGTACAAAGAGATTTTATCTTAGAATATATTAAAATTATAATTAAATACGAAATTTGAACATTTTATTTTCATCAGATTAAAGAATTTAGTTTAGTTCAATGATTAAAAATTAATCCTTTTTTGATGAGCTTAAATATTATATTTACGCACATTTTGCAATCGCATTGCGATTTTATTCCATAATAAAAAAGCATAATTCGTAGTGTAGAAAATCGATGTAAGTATATATACATAATTACATAAGAATTTACGTTTGTAAGTAATATTGCGTGTAAAATTACGTAATATAAGAAATAATTTAAGACTATGATTCTATTAGAAATTATATTTTTCAATGGAAATAGAAATTTAGATATTAATTATATCATAAATTATAACCATGTTTAAACGCATCTTTATTATAAATTTTTTTTAAATTCTATGCGAAACCTTTAGATATAAGATTATTTAGGAACGACGAGTAATAGGGTAGTAAGTGACCAATATCCATTTGTAAATACAATATAATAAGTCAATAAAATATAAATAATATAATAACAAAATAGTTCATTTTATACGAATTTGATATATATTGAGAATGTATTACAAATTTATTTTCGTGAAAAAAATACTCGTTTAATGAATTCGGTATAAATTTGTCGAAATGGTTTGTTAGTTATTCCGACAATTATAAACAATTATAAAAGGAAGAATTGTTTGAACCTTAGTTTAAAAGTTAAAAGACTTTAATTTTAAATGATTTTTATACAATTTTTGAGAGCATTAGAAGGACTTTAGATGTATAATTAGAATATTAGACGTGACTTTCAATATTAATCAGTCCCTGAATTAAATGATTTAGTAATAAATACGTGTGCAATATTTGCTTGAGAATTAAAATCTTTAATTGCGATGAAAGTCTTAAATAGTAAAAGTATAACTTATGATGTGTAGCAAAAAAAAATATTGAATCATAAGAATCATTATTAATAATGAAAATTTCATTGGTTTGTAAACAATATTTGTTTCAATAAGAAACCAAATTTTATGAGCGAAGTTAGTAATAATACTCGCAAGCAGTTAAAATTATTTTAGATACACTTGTATATATTGCACAGCAACATTTAGTAGCACACAGTGCGTCCAGTTCATTTATAATTTTCAAACATCGTCACAAACAAGGGAATCTGTTGTTAAATCATCTTTCTCTCAACCTCCAGTATAGTATCGGTTAATAGCAATCGACAAGTGTAATCGTCCTCGTGAACAGTTTCGATCGATCAATCAATCTCGCCTCTGAGGAATCTCGCGTTGCGAGGTGCTGGACGAATTTCCATCGGTAAACGATGCCCGACCAAAATCCTCAAACAATTAAACAAGCCGCAATTTTGTCGGTTGTAAGCCCCTCGCTCTCCTATTCATTGGCAATTGGCAAGCCGGAAAAGGCGGACACGTAAGCGTCACGTGCCTCGTCGGGGTAGCTCCTGTCAACGGTCCGGTGCACCCGGTGCGCACATCAGGGTTGATTCCAGGGGGAGAAGCCTCCTGAGGCCTCCTCCTTGTTCCACCTCTTATTCAGCTATGACGTCAGTGTCAACGCTATCTTTAGGGAATCGGGGAAGGAGAGGACGTATCTCGTTGATCACGAATCGCTGGGTGCCGAATGAATAATGGCCTAAGTTATTTCTGTCACGATTCACTCGATCCTTTGAAATTGCTTTCGCACAGTCAATTATCAAATCCACACTTATATTGTCTCGTACTCGTATGCTTTATTCGAGGTATCGGTCGCAAAGATTTTTACCCAAGTAATATTTATAATAATATAATGAGCGAAGTCGATGCTTTGTTTTGACCTTTGTGTCAATTTAATAAATCTGGTCTATCAAAGATATTTTTTACCAGATACGATAATTCTATATCCGTATTTCGTATTTAATTACAGCATTTTTATTACATATATATGCTTACTCGCCCACCCGCATATGCACATAATAATTCTTAAAATATTCTTAGAATGATTCTTAAAAACGTTAGAAATATCTTATAATCAGCATATATAATTAAAACAATATTTATTGTTAACTATTTTATGCCCAAAGTGGATTTGGAAAAATATTTACGAGATCGATTTGTAACTTTGAAAAATGTTTTTAAATTAATACATATTACTTGAAAAATTATATCTTAAAGTTGTTTGTTTTCTTTTAGACATTTTTGTTCATTTTTGAAAAAGGCAGGCGGAAATTTTTCTAAAGATTTTCATTAAAATCATAATGTAAATGATAATCAAATAAAAAATTGTTTGATATCTTATATAAATGACTTAACACAACTATAAAAAAACTTTTTTTATGAATAAATTGTAAACAATTTTTTAAATAAATTAGAATTTTTGAATATTGAGAATGACTAACTACATTAATTTACCAATAAAAATGTAATATTTTAAATTTTATTTACTGCCGATGTTTACAAAATAAGAACGAATATTGATAATTTACAAACAAAGTTAATATTCTAATATATATTATTATTTTTTTATATTATTATTATTATTATTATTATTATTATTATTATGAAATTTAAAAAATACTTTTTGGAGGTTTTTTTCCAATCGATACCACATTGATTTTTATTTAAACTGCACTACACGAAAGCAGCTTCATTTTATTTTTACTAAATAGGTACATTAAAAAACACAAGATGCAGAAAATTTTATTGTATGTCGTTAGCAATTGTACTTAAATTCTAAGCCTGTCCTTGTACCACGTTTTTAAATCACGACATCGTACAAAAAACTCCTCAGTCGATCGTATTTTAACTCGCAGGTAACATCATGGTAGAGATTTACGATTTTCTAAGACTCACATTTTGGTAAGTTTTATGAAGTAAAAATCATTTTTAATAGATTTTAATAATGCAGTTGCTTTAAAGCATGTATAATCTTCAGTTTCATTGCCATTTTAAAATTATTATATATGTATCATATATTAAATTATGCTTCAAATGTAAAATATATTTATAATTATGTGAACC
Source organism: Kradibia gibbosae (assembly GCA_018907135.1). Classification (NCBI taxonomy): domain Eukaryota; kingdom Metazoa; phylum Arthropoda; class Insecta; order Hymenoptera; family Agaonidae; genus Kradibia; species Kradibia gibbosae. The sequence continues at coordinate 18,268,554 of JACCHX010000001.1, forward strand.
ATTACCAATGTATCAAACACTTTCTTATCTTGCAAATTTTCTAACAGTTTCATACAGAGTTAATGTTAACAGCTTATCTTCTTTTTTTTAATTTAAAAAAAAATATTTATTTTTTTATTAACTTAAAAAATGCGCTTGCATACGATAATAGACATATTATAACATATAAGTAAATTTGGCATTTGTTTGAATTTTTAGCAGATTTTTTTGTAGCGATGTATATAATGGTAATTAAATGAACTACTACAGATTTACTTATAATTTTATGTACAATCTACAATATGATATTTTTAGTATAAAGGTGAATTTAACTATTAAAAATTCACATTCGAACCATGTATCATAGCAAACAAATTTTATTGAATAATTGATCACACTATATTGAGATTAAAACTATAGTATAAGATTAAGTGCCGTAAAAAATTGTAGTCAGTGAAAGTAGAATAGGTGCATTGAGGTACGTAAGCCAAAAAATTAAGTCAACATACAACAATTAACTTTAATGCTTTTATTGTAACTCTTCTCCATATACATTTATATATACGAAATGCAAAACTATAATGATTGTGTTGTACAAGATTTCTAATAAATAAGAAAACTGTTTTAAAAGATATAATTTTTGCACTTCACGAAGAGTTGTTATCGAATCCTGGACTGTGTAATAAGAATTTTAATTAAATTTTAAACAATTTGTCCAATTGAAATAACAATTTGTGCTTTGTGAAATATAATGAGAGTTTGAATGCAGTAATAAAATTAAGAAATAGATTAATAGCCATATTAAGGAGGTTACGAAATGATCAAATACGAAGGGTTAGCTGAATTGATAGATTAACTTATTCGGACTAAAGAGACGTGAGGAAGTACACTGACAATTCAAAGAGGCCGATATAAGAAATAGGCTTTTTCAGAATAACTGTAAAGAGCGAATGAGGCTTCTTATAGATAGAGACACGAGACAGACTCTGTGCAAACGAATGTGAAATAACGAGCGAACAAGGAAAGCCTTACATTGAGAATATTCTAAAGAGTAGCATAAGGCTGACAAGTAAAGTTGGTAGATTGAATTCTAAATAGGACGTAAAATCCGAGCTAAGCAACCAGCTTTTACTTCTACCCTAGGTGAAGCAATCCTGATGAGAATGGACTGCCGCCAATCTGGTGGTAGAAATAAACGCAAGTGACCGGAGGAGAAGTGCAAGGTACAAATGAATCTCGAAGAGTTAACGTTGTGAGCACTTAGTTTTAAAATCAATATGTGTAAAACAGGTATTGTCAGTGTCTCTATGACTATTTATTAACCTCGCGTACTAACAAAAGTAGCTTTTAAAAACTATTTAAACGTCGAAAATAACGTTTCACTGAATATTGATAAAGAAATAATGGTTAACAAATATTAAAAATGTTTCTCTGAGTACCCATAAAGGAGACTTAAGTACGTAGTATTAAAATTGCTGCATGTATTTAAAGAATCAATTGCAAACAGATGAATCGATCAATCTAATAATTGTAGAGAATCAAGTAAATAGATTCTTATTTTATTTTCTATAATACACATTCAATAAATTATAATTTGCATGTATTATAAATAGATATGCAAATAAATGTTTGTTCAACTTGTGGAAATCTTGTCGAATAAAGGTATTATTATCCTTTACAATCTTATGTTTATACTTAAAAAATATAAAATATTTATAAAATATTTTAGAAACGCTAGAATAAAAATGTTGAAATCAATTTTAAAAAATGAATAAAAATGCTGAAAAATATTTTTGAGAATTTTGTCTTTATAAATAATAAAAATTTTAGTGTGAAGCTTACAAATTTATTATATTTTATGAAATGATTATAAAATGAAATAATACTCAATGATACGATAAGAAGTTTGAGAGTCTCATTGAATAGAATCTATATAAGCAAAAGACATTTTATTTAAAAAAGTGCTTTCAATTTTAGTAAAAAAAATTAATTAAGGCAATCGTTTAGTTTCAAAAAATGTTTAACCATACTTGAGATCACAGCATGTTCACAATGTGAATTATAATACATTGCATAAATTGGAAATATTTCTAGTTTCAATGGATTTTTATAGTTTATTATAATAATATATACTTTAATGCAATAGATTGAATGGATCTTCAAAGTTTATTGTGAGTAGCGAACGGAATTAAAATTAGTATCATATACAAAACTACTTATATTTTAAGATTAATATAGAAAGAGTCGATAAATATAAAGTTTAATAAAATATGCCTGATCATTTATGGTCACTTTCCACATGCAAATTAAAAATGGTGTGCGAATTAATAAAAGCAAATTTATAATTAAATTGAATTAATAATGTTATGCTTAGATTGATTTTTCCATTTTTATGAATTTTAATGCTTATTTTAAATATAAATAGTAGTTTCTTATATTTTATAGATATGCTGAAACATCAAGATATCTGAAAAAATAGATAAAAATAGAAATAGGTTTATCTCGTTAGTTTGTATCGTTGAATTTTAGGTTTTAAATTAAAATAGTAATTCAAGCATCTTATATCTTGTATAATCTAGATTATAAATATATTAGAAATCATAAAATTAAACGTAACTGCGACATTATTTTGTCATTTCGAAGTAAAGCTAATGATAGACAATAATATGATTTCGTTCTTAGCTGTATCTTGATCATCCATAAACAAATCAATAACGTATTTTCTTCTATCTCGAATTATAGTCGCAGCCATTTTAAAATTAAGTACGAATATTAAAATTATATGTTTACCGTAAGCTTAATCAGTACGACGCAACGGAGGGACACAAAATAGAACTGCACCAGGAAATGTTAATTGAGCCCTTCTTATCCTAAAAGCCGCGACCTCGTTCGTTGATACCCGATTGTTTCGCCATGCTTAAGGTCACGAAGCGACGTAATTCTAACCGAACCTTGCGCCTAATTTCATCCGGTCTCGTCAAGCGCAATTACCACCTGCAGCTCAGCGCCTCACGTGTTCACTGGTTCGGTTCCGGCGTGGTGGCTGCCTAACTGCGATGCTAAGCCTGGCTGGCGGACTTTGGGGGAATGGCTGCAGGACAGGGCGGGAGGGGACGGACGTGTGCAAAAGTCGCAGAGCTCCGGTGCAAGGGCATCGGCTGTACCGAACTCGGTGACGCGTCGCGGTGTCTCGGGTACCAGCCGCGACCTCCCGGCATTAATCATCGGCCTTGTCCTCCTCTTCCGACCCTTCCGGAATCGATGAGAATGAAAAATCCACGGGATCGCCGACGACGTGTCCGATAGTTGTAAGATAATACGCGCGACTAATAAAAAGGTCGCTACGGGGACGCTCGCTATTTGAGGGGGTCGAGAATAGACACGCTTGCAAAAGACGATTAATTGAACTTCACTGGCTATTTTAATTTTGTTTTTTCTCTACCCCTCCCCCCTTCTCTCTCTCTCTCTCTCTCTCTCTCTCTCTCTCTCTCTCACACACACACATTCTCTCTCTTTACTCTGTACTACCGGTACATTATTTATTCTCGCTTTGCCTTTAAATATCTTTGTTATTAGTTTCATTCGAGCAATGAATGTAGCATCGTGCTCAAATGCTCATCCATCTCTTTAGTCTTTGAAATCACGTGAAAGAGTTCATGAAAATGTTTTTTTTTTTTTAATTCTCAATGATTTTGTATATTTCCATTCGTTAGCAATTATAATAAATTTGATTAAAATTATGATTATGTAATGTGCGTTTACAATTTAGCCTCAGTTTAAAGTTTTGTTTTACATCCTATTGAATAAATATCAATAAGTTGATGTCCAAGGAGTATAAAATTAGGATCAATATTTTATTAATTTCAAGTTTTTTTATACATCATTTATAATATACTAATCCTTATATTTGGATACCCTTCGAATGTACTTACAATATTGCCTTGAGATTTATTACGAGCATACCTTTACTACACGAAGGACATTTTTTTGAATAGGTAAATATGACATTTGAGATTTTAAATATTATCAAAGAAGATCGAATCACCAGAACTAAGGTATAAAACTTTGACAACAATTCCATTGTCTCACAGATCACAAAGTAATAGTTACATTAAAAAATGAATCATCTGATCATAGAACACGTTGGAGCATTTACTACCCGTCGTTCGATTGTTGATCTATGCAATTACTTAAACGTGACATACGAAACCATAATACCGTGGCCGTTTACGGGCAACGCAGTCTTCGTAAAAGAAGTGGTCTGGTCGGAACGATGACGCAGTATCCTTGAGGTTCCGGGTGCGGCACTGGCATACACATTCTCACCTGCGTCCCGGTCCTAGCATATGTTTTATCAATCGATTTCTTCTGATAATCGGGCTCTCGTTTTGTTAGATGATTATTAACTCAAACTGCTTTAGGATAGGGAAGCATAGAGGCCTAAAAGTTTCGTCATAACTAAAAGTTTGCCTCGCCGAGTGTCATTTCCTGGGATCGACTATGATTGAAAAACAATTTAAAATATAATCGTAAGGAGAAGTCTTTGAGGTGCCGCGCTATGGGCTGCCGAGAGATTCCCCCCAAGTTCCAGCGCAGTGTGGAGCGAGTACATTAAAATTTCAGCATGAAAGCTCTTTGAATATTTCAACCGCATATCTCATGCGACGTCTTACTTTCTCAAAACACGATTATACTAGGCGGTCGTAAACTCACGTCACGTACCGATAAAACTTGTCCTTCTTTTACAGCTTCTCACACTCGGCGGTGAAATCAAGGCTGGAGGCACTGATGGGAAGTAATATTGTGCGGCTTACCGACAAGAAGTACATGCTGGCACTCATAGCGAAAATACGCGAGCAACACGAGAATCAACAGGCAGCGCGGATAGAAGAGAGGAAAGTAAGCAACTTACTTTTAAAAAAGAGAGGACGAGAGGGAGGGAAAGAGGAGAGACGACTGAGACGAAGTATAAGGTTTGCTAGATAAGGAATCGGCATCGAGAAGTAGATTGAATAAATCTTAAAGCAGTATCTGTTGTCGGTTGCGGCTTTTTAAATCTGCTTCGCAAAATACCTGAACATACCATTAATATATATATATATATAAATATATATATATTGTATTATCGATCAGCGGTTGAGATATAGCCTTTCTATTAAAAAGATTAATGCAATGAATCCCACATTGAATGAATTTTCTTCGATTTCTTTTCTTCGTCGCGTCTCCTGTACTTTTTTCCCTCAAATTTCATCATCAAGTATAATAACAATCAAGTATATAATATAATCGTAACTAAGTATAATAATAAATTTCTTATGACAATTCGTAATAACCTCGCGTACATCATTAAACATGCATACTTGGATATTACTATTTTTTTTAACTGTAGTTAATCAAACCACTCGTTTACGTGTACTGCAACATGCCTAAATATATAAATTCCTTTGTAACATTATTTTCGAAAGAATTAAATTAAATTCGCTACTACAGTATAGTCATTGATTTTACTGACAATATATATAGATTGGCAATAATCCATTGAGAACTGATGCTCTAATGCATGCATCGATTATATTTCCAATAAAATTTATTTAAAATTTATTTTTACACCTAAAAGCTGTAAAGGTAAAAAATTGGTTGATGGAAGGTAAACAATCTATAAGTAAATATTTGACCTCGATATTGAATCATATTACTGCGCAAACTTTAGCTTTCTTTTTTTATTATCAAAATAGTGCCGAGCAAGGCTCTTATTCTCCTTACGTTTGCAGACACGTGAATTAATGCGGATGAAGACGATGATATTAGATCGATATATGACTATCGAAGAGGCTCAGGATGAAATACTTCAATATCCCCTTTTCCAGTTGTACTTATATTGCGACTCCATATACCATTCTCCGCGTAAAAAGGTAAACCATATGCGCGTCGCAGGTGTTGCGAAATTTACAAATCGCTAGTAGTCTTGGGCCCGATTTCTAGTGATTCGCGATTTCATGATTGACTTTGTAGCCGCTGCGTCAAAAGAAAGCAAAAATTTCTCCATCTTTGTACCAATTGCTTTATCCTGATAAACTTATCGAAGATTCACAGCTAATCGATGGTTTGTCGATGGACATGGAGGAGGAAGAAGAAGATTCGGTAAGAAAAAACAAAAGCCATGATAAATAGTATTGATTCGATTTTTCGAAAATATTCAAGGCTCTCTGCCGCGTTTAAAATTCAATTGTTCGATTATTTAATCATTAATAATTTATTATTAATGTTATATTTGCAAAAAAATATTCATAAACTTCATGAGATTTTAAAGCAAACTAAGATCTTTTTTGAACAAACAAAGCTTATGTAAATGAACTAAAAGGCAGTGCTTACTTTCGAACAAATTTTTTATGCAAACTTTTGAGTTATCCAGATAATTTTTTGTTAAAAATATAAAAGTAAAAAAATTTTTCACTTAACTTTTCGATTTCAGTTACACTAAACTCATTATGTGTATTATAAGAAGCGAAAAAAGTTGCTTACATTTTTATAAAAAAAAATTAATACAAATTTATTGGTCTATTAAATTGCGATAACAAGTATTTTGTATTACATTTTTTTATGTTATTTTAATTCAAAGTTTAATAATAAGAAAATATTTTATATAAATAGAAAAATAAATTTTGATTTTGTTTATATAAACGCTAAAAAATAACATTGTAAATATTATCTTTTGATAAAAAATCACTAGGCTTCCCAAAGTGAAGAAGAAAGGGAAGGAAAATCAAAAAGAAAAAAAGGTGTTGAAAAACCCAAATATGAATACATGTTAAGTCGAGAAGAATACGCGAATCTTCACTATGAAGCTGATTCCATAAAAAAATTGAGAGAAATTAGAGTAAGAAGTTTTTACATATTAATTGTCATCTATAAAAATGTTTACTTTTAAAATATTAATTTTATTCTAAACTGAAAATTTTACTCTTAAAACACCATTTCAAAAGTAAAAAAATATTTGAATTTTGAATGTAAATTGAAAAATTGAAATTTCAAGCTGATTTCGATTGTCTCGAATAAATCCTAAAAAAATCTTAAAATTATACTAATTCCTGTTGGATACTATTTTAAAGTGCACTTTAATCTTACGCGAAACAATAATACAAATGAAACACTGTATGTGTTAAGCAGAAGATAAAAATTGCAGCAGTAGGCTCAATGATTACCGTGATATATCTGCGATATATAAGTTGAGCCCCGATCTGACACTGTAAAAGACGAGACATCCACGCGAGCCGCAACGAGCTCGGTGCATTTTTGATTGACGTTAATTATATTTAGCCACGCGATTGGCTTGAAATGCAAAAGTAAAAAGTTTTTACTTTGAAAGACCGCTTCTGAACTTATTCTGACCTCTGGAAGTTGAAATTTTGATTGAGCGCGGGAATTTAACCGAGTAAATAAGTATGAAAGCTGTTTTCGGTTTATCAAAAGTTAAAATAATCGATTACGAATATTTTTAAAATAATGATGAGTGTGTCGTTAAAAAAAGTATGTTTTTAATAATGAACTTGTCGGTACGGAAAAACAAAGCAATGAAGTAATATATACTTTTACAAGCAAAATCCCCAACACTCACACATTCAGTCATTATTCGTTCAAATTAATATTCGTTTATCGTTTAACCAAAGTCTATATCGATAACATTTACTCTGTTGAATTTTGAATTATGTTTATAAAATACGTAATTATAAAATAAGTAATTATAAAATAATGCAATATAATATTATTATTTGTTCTTATTATTATTATCATTGTTAATATTAATGTAACGTTATAATTTTATGTGCAGACAGTCAATGCAATGTATGCCAAGGCGCACGAGATCGTAGGAATCGTAGCAAATTTACCTGATAGGAAAATTAAAAGTTGTGGTAAGGATGCAGAGCAGACAGCGTAATCATTGAAAAATAATATTTAATACTCCTTCGAAAAAAAAACAATTTCACCATTTTAAATAGATTTTTGCAAATTTTCATATGTATTATTTTAACTGTACGTGAGTTTTTTGCATGCAATTCAATTGTCCGGATAATTGATAAAACCCTTTGTAAAGTATTGTATAAAAATAAAGCTACTAAATATCTTTATAAATGTAAAAAACTGTTAAGAGTGTGCATAAGCAATATCGTCTAATACACTTTATTTAGGTAAATTGAAAATAATATGTATTATGACATCATTGTAAATAATTGTCATTAGTTTATAAAAAGAGATACCGAGGAATATTTGATATTGCCATAATATTGAATCGATCAATAAATTAATGAATAAACTTAAATAATAGTATTTTAAATACAATATAATATAATTATTTAGGGGACAAAATATTTTTAAAAATCTGTTATAAAAAGGGCTTGACATAGAAGATAAGAATATTGGTAAACGTATGATAAATATCTGTAACAATATGAAAATAGATCGAATAGTTTAAAACGTTACAAAATAATACGAAAAATAAGAATATACTTAGGTAACAATTGTGAAATAATTAATTAATTCCGTTTTCGTATTATTTGTAGCTAATTAGAATAACTGTAGATACTATACTTTTTTTTGAAGCAAAAGTCTCTTTTATCTTATGATTATAATCAGAATAATTAGTTAATAATCACTCATAAATGTAATTGTTTTTAATTATAAACATTATGAAATTATGGAAACGCCAATAATCTATACATATATATATATTTAATAATATAACAAGATTTTTTCTTCTCTATAATAAAGTTTCTATAAAATTTTCCATTTTCTAAATATTCACATTTACTTTATTTACTGAAATTCAAAGTTTTATACGTAATCAACTCAAAATCACTAATGATAATGCTATTCTATATATATATTTCCTAAGCTTTCTGTAAAAATTTTATTTAAACAGATCCAAGACAAAACTAAGTCAATAAGTTTATATTTTGATTTGATTCTAATGAAACAACAGTTATAATCAATGTAACAATTTTTTTTACGTGGCAACAATATTTATCGAAAGCTTAGACTTTTTACTTCCGACGCTTTATATACGTTTCTTGACAGTCTTATCTGTTGCTGTATTTTCTTATGTATTTCAGGATTAACAACGTTATACTTTTTCACTTTCCGTATTCTTTTCTTATATATATATATACACATATAGAGAGAGAAACCGAGAGATTTATATATATATAGCGTAGACTAAGGAATCGCTCACGTTATAAGTTGCAAGCAAAGAGAATATAAGAAAAAGAGGACGATTGCGAGAGCGGAGCGAAGGAAAGAAACCGAATGAAATATCAAAGGCAAACAGCAGTTATAGAAATCATTCTTATCTTATTTATCTCGTTCTCTATACTTTTAAAAGTTTTATATATACAAATGTATAACGCGCGTAATCATTTTCAAAGGACGTCTGCATAAAACGTGTTCTTCCATTATACGTACGCATTCGCTTGTAAAGTAATCTTTCGGTAATGCATATTTATTTATAATTACATTTGCGTCAACGTAGACCTCGCGAAATATAATTGACAATCATGAATGTGATTAAAAAAAATGTTCGAACAGCGATTATTATTACTTTAATAGAATTTAAGATAAGAAGCAAGAATTAAAGATAAGGGATCTTTATTTAATCAAGAGTTCGCTTTTCATTCAAATAATAATGCTCTAAGCCGTAATGGTCATAATAATTATGTATCCGCAGACACGGATCTTCTACATACTTTGAAGCTTTATTATAATTGTGCATTCGTTTATGAAATTGCTGGAGAATAAGAAAATTAATAGACATGTATGAGTGGAGTGGTCAGGAAATAATAGATACGATGCACACGTGAGCACCAGGAAATTGGGTAGATGTTAACAATGTCATGAATTGTGGGTAAAATAATATAAATGTTCAAAGAAAAACTATATTTATAATGTAATATTGATTCTTATAACAGTATTCTTAATTTTATGTTCATACTGTATAAACATCCTATGACGTTTTATTTACTTACCAGTTGTCTTGATATTCAATTTTTTTATGGCATGAAAAATACGCAAATTATTAATTTCACGCTTACTTCTAAGGAATTATGAATCATTATTTATGAATTAACCACATAAGTATAATATAATTAAATCAAAATCTTCATTTATGCTGAATAACATTTTTTAATATGGATTTCTGAGGACAGTTTAATGCATTTGTAACTATAGTGTGTATACACAGTTTAGTTACAAAATGAGTTATTATAATATACCTATTGAATTACTCTACTCGATTCTGTTACGTTAAACGGAAAATTGTTGCAAAACAAAAAAAATGTAACCTTTTAGCTTATATATCTTATCTATATATTAATTATCGTATGTATTAAATTTTGAAATTAGTATACGAATAATTAATGTCACGAATAACCATTCTTTATCGGGATATTTTTTCAACGTATTCAAATTATTCGGATATGTAAATAAAGATAATCGGTAAACTAATAACATTTTAAACATATATCATGAAATATATATTTATATATATTGATAGAATGGTAATTAATTTTTAATTTTTTTAAATGTTCAATAACTTATTAAATTCGAAAATGTTTTTCGATAAAGATTAATCAATATTTTATCTATTTCTAAATATTAATCACTCACGTCTTCAAGATTCGCTGACGTATAATAGGGGAAAAAAACGAGGATCGAAACGAAGCTCCCACGAAAGCATAGGCGATAACAAAATTGAAACAATGACGTCAAAAAGAGGTATAATAAGAGAGCAAATGGTAACTATGAGATTTTCTACAACGAGATAACATATAACCACCGGGATGAGCCGTAGGAACAAACTGACGACTATTGGAAGCTCAACTATTCATCTTTGTCACAAAAATTCTTAAAAATCTTAGTAGACTTCATTTTACTATGAATACACAAATTATTATCCATCAGTTTTTTTTTAAATTGATGAAGTAAATTTTACGAATATATCTTTAAACCGCTAATTTTTTATGAATAAATATTTTTATCTTTATATTGGCTAGATGAGCAATAATTGTTTTTTAACTGTATGTCTAGAAAGAAGAGAAGAAAATATTGATCGAAAAAATACATTAGCACATATCAAGACTTTGAGTTAATTTACAGCCATTACCATAAAACTTAAAAATTTCAGGTAACATGAGAGTATATCATTTTTAATACATTCTGATAATATATTCTGCAATATATATTAAATGATATATATATACATATATATAACGTTAAGTGAAATAATATCAGATCAGTATATACTTACGGACACAAGATAAGCATCAATTGAGTAAACTTAATAAGTAGATTTGGTCAAGGGAAAATAAAACTTATGCATCTAATCGCTCATTATAATCCAATACTATAAATTCAAATAGATTTTTTCAATTAATGCTGTATTTTTCATAAATATTTATTGATGCATTTACTTTATTATCATTTAATTTTACATAATTTAATAATATTAACAATTTTTGTATACAATGAAATACTTTAATCATTCAATCAGTAAGTTATATCACTTTCAAAAATAAGAAAATTCAAAATTGAAATATGGTACGTAAATATAAATCTCAGTGTTACTAATCTTAAAACTTTTTGCATTTTATTGTTACTCCAATAATGCATCCGCAAATACTTTATCTATTTATCAGTATAACATTTATTAAAAATGATAATTTAATACAAAATTTTCTTCTGCTCATAAATCTTTTATGTACTATTATATACTATTGAATAATTACTGTTTAATTAACGTTGTTAATTAATTAATACTGTTTATTTATTTATTAATACTAAGCAACGATTACCCTGGTGTTCATTTAAAAAATTAATTATTAGGTATCTTAAATTGTACTTCAAGAGGATTATAAATATTATTCAAGTATTTAAAGATGAAAAAACAATAACTAATTATTTTTATTATTTGGTATAAATTTCAAACCACAAGACGACATTTCAAGTTTTTATGGTATATGATATAAATATTCCACGATATTTTCCCGCACTCAAAAGCAAGTATTTATTGCCAATAATTTATAACGCGCACATTATCACCGATTTCATGAAATACGTAATTAGATAGCATATAGTTATTCTCAAGAGGGCTCCGCAGTACCTGTCAGCTTGAAATATCAAGATTGATCATTATTTTTCTTATTAACTGTCTTTTAAATCAGATTTTACCTTACCATCGTAAACAACGCATTATTCTTCATGCACATGAGTACGATATTGTAATTAATTTTGTTATTCTTTGTGAGAAAATTGACTTTTTGAACTAAATGTTAAACATCATTCATTCTGTTCACACATTAAATTCATGTTATGAATTTTATATTGTAAATTTTACAAATAAGCTTGCAGCCGAAGTTTTATATTTCTAATATTAGTTTACTATTATTTATAAACTTGAATAATTCAATCATTTTATACTGTAGACTGACAGCATTTGAAGTCTGTTATAAATATATAATCAAGAATACTTTATCGAATATTACTTAAGTGTGTTTCAATTTTAAAATACCTTATTGTTTCACGAGCTACACTTATGCATTGTAAAATATAACAACTAATAATACAAAATTACGATACATATTTAAAAATCTATAGTATTTCGGCTTTAAAACAGAAATATATCAATTCTAAACGCAAAGATAGTCGTTTAATAAAACTTAATACAGGACTAAGAAAATTCAAATGTAAGTATTGCTAGAATCAGCTTATATTCCTTACATTACCTAACTGTATTTAACCCCAATATATTATTTCAGTTTAATTAAATTTGTGTAATTTCATATTTTATTATTAAATATTAGCATGCTATCATAACTTCCATAACAAACATGTTGTTATAAATATGTGAAAAATTATGAATATTGATTACTGTAAAATCAAAAGAATATCTTTCAATGAAACAAGCCTATTTTTAATTTCAAAATAAACACTAAAATTATTTTTTATCTTTATTTAATACAATTTTAAACACAAACAACCTTCTTCAAATAATTAATCAAAATAATTGTTAATTGCTTACTCTATCCATTAAAATTTCTATGAAAGCATACAAATAATATGTAGAATAATTTTATAAAGTTATTATACAAGTGCTTAACCTTATGATTTTTTAATAAAACTTAAAATTTTTTATGAAATTTAAATATTATATATTTGACATCAATTTAACTATTTACCGTTTGTCAAACTAATTCATACAATTGCTCATACAGTTTTAAATCGATCTGTCAAATTTTTAATAATGTATATTATAAAAAAATTATTGTATATTTTATAATAATCATGTTTTTATATAAATAATAATTTTGCTTTCTTATGTTAATTACTTTTTGTACATCAATGATATAAAATGATATATTTTTTTCAATAAATTGACAACATTTTTTTTGTTGTTACTACCAATTTTCCTTCTAGTAATATTTTGCAAATGTTTATTAATATTTCTTTAGATTTAAAACAATTTTAGAATAATAATTAAAAGAAAAACAAAAAATATAAAAGAAATATTAATTATTTTGTAAGGTTTAAAAATAAGTTCATTAATATAAAAAAGAATTCTTACATAGTTTAATTCTATAATTACTCAATTTAGATGATAAAAACATGCATTACGAAAAATTTGGTAAAAAAGAAGCTTCATTTAGAATTCATTTATGCAGATTTACTTTTCTAATTTAAAAATGTAATTTCTATTCTACAATACTTTCATAAGTGAATTATAAAAGAAAAAAGTAAAAAATGTTGAAAGTTAGCCTAAGTATACCAGAGCGGTCAGTGATAGCATCTATTTATTGATATTTTTGGATTGAATAATAATCAATTATAAACAACTATAGGAGATATGCTTAAATTGTATTTAAGTAGAAATTGTTATTCAAATATTTTCTCATAACCTGAAGTCCTTAAGAGTTTGAATAGCTGTTAGAAAAAAATAATTTATTGTATTCATATACATTATATTCTATATTCGTTAAATTCTTTTAATTAAATATAATGTTTTAGAATTATGTTATTGAGATATGAAAAGTAATAAATAAAAAACGAAACAATTATTTATATTAATAAATTTTAACATTAACGTTTACAAAATTTTAACGACACATTATAATTACTTTAAATTGTGACATTTTTTCATATATATATATTACATATTATAATAAAAAAAAATTTTGATATTATTATATATTTATACTTTTTTAAATTAAATTTTAATTATATCCTTTCCATTAAAGATACGTGAAATATTTCATTATATAATTATAAATATCAAGTTTTTTCAAAGTGTTGCAAAGAATTATTTATTTTAAAGAAAGAAGTACTTTTAAATTGCCTATTATTGTTTTGATTAAACTAAGTATAATGAATTATGGTAATAAAATATATCCCAGAAACCGATTCACATTATATTATCAAATTTAAAATAAAAAATTTACAAATGAAATTTAAAAATGAAGCTGGTTTCTCAAAAGCATCCTATTGACGATAATTTATCATCATTACATTAGTAATGTTTTTAAACAAAAACAGATAAACGACATATGAACGAAAGGAATCATCACAGCAAGAAAAAGTCTTATATAATTTCTTTCTCCAGCGAAAGCAGCCTACTCGCGATTACAAAATTGAGCTCACACTGCATCGCCTCTATTTTCATTAACGTTGGTCAGGAAAATGTTGCCTAGGAACGATTGCAGTCGAGTCGACTTGGAACATCAGCTTTTTAAGACCTGAAGCGATCATCTCCAAATCTGACGTCGTCGAAAATTAATCCACAATTCGTCTCGCCAAGATTTACCCTCGTGCCGGCGCCTTGTTTTCCCTAACTCCCAAGCTTGCGCGTCGTCGTCTACGCGTCGATCCGGGCCTCTAACGTCCCTATATAAAGCGTCGCAGCGCTTATATATTACCAGAGGACCGTGGCTTGTTCGCCGTCGCCTAGCAGATTGTCGAAAATTACACAGGGTGGAGGTCCTTGGACTAATTACGTCTTTGTCACGATCTGGCGATGACGCGCGCTTGAGGCAAAAAGCCCACAACATAACGCGACGCTTCGTCTCTCCCGATTGAGCTTTTCGTAATCGAGTAATCGCTTTACTCCTTTTACTTTACGGAAGTGATTGACATTGATTTAATGCTTTCGGAAAGAGCCGAAGAGTCGCCGATCTGAAAGCTTGTTTTTTATATTTTGGAGAAGCAAATTTTTATCGGCAGGATCTGTATACGTGAAAAGAGTTATTAAGCGAGTATCGACTAGTGGCCTGCTTACGGTAGTTCAAAAATTCACCCAACAAGTCCAGCACCGATAAAACTTACTACGGTAAGCCACAGCATTAATTACTTTCTTCTTTAGATACTTTTTTAAAAAACTGTGGTCGACGGCTAAAGGAATTATTATTTAAGTTCAATAATCTGTACTTAAAGAGCGCTCCTAGGTCCATTTCGAATCCATTCCTAGCCTAATTTATGTAAGAACGGTAATTTATGCAATAACTTATAAATAGAACATACAATGCTAAATTTTCATTAAAGTTAATGCTTCGAAGTAAAGAAGCTTTATATAAATTTAATTAAGTAGTCCCCATCGATCATTGGTCAGGCGTGCAATGGGAGAGGCAAGTACTCGGCGAAAGCAACAAGTTTCTCAAGAAGCGAATTATCGAATGCCAAAGTAATATTATAATATTATATACTCTTTAAATGTCTTTATTATGCTGTGCATTATTCTTTGCCTTAAACATAATATATACAATGGCATTAAGATTTTGCCGGTAATAATTGTAAGGATTATAATTATATAATATATACATTATATAATAGAAAATAATTATATTTAGAGAATTATTTGTAAAAATTTAAGAAGTATCAAACTTGATTGTTAAACATTTTTCGATATCATTTGGAAAATTGAAAGCTAAGCTTATATATTCTTCTTAATTGCAACAATAATTTCGTTGATAAAATGAATTATATTTTTTTTATGAATCAAATCTGAAATTATATTATATATATATATATATTATTATTATTATTATTTAATTTTTAAGTAGATTTAATGTTTTGTATGATCATCTAATTTTGTATGCATTTCATTACATCTTGTTAAAATATAACAGCAAATATTGTATCATTATAAATCAAACCTGATCACTTCTGAGGCTAATAAATTTTGTTGTGTGATTGCTTTTATTATTTTATGGAAATCAATGAAAGGAAGAAAATAATATTGTATCTAATATAAATTTAATAATACGTAATCATCTCCAGAATTGCACATTTACAAATACATATATTATCAAATAGAAAATGTTCGTCTGCAATCAAGATATTGCGAAATAAAGAAAAAAAGATTCAATGCAATATTATGTTCTATTTATTATGTACTCCCTTATTATTGTAGGTACAAAATGTAAAGTAAGAGTTCCATATTATGCTAGAAAGATGATATGAAAATAGAAACGATTTTTCGCTAAAATTTTCCAACGGATATTCAGTACTCAAATACAAATAGTACAAAAAGTCACGTATTAAAGAAAAATTTTTTTCTTTTCATAAAAATGAATTTCACTACTGTCATTTAATAGTTGCTTTCAGTATACGCCTCTACAAAATATAAACTTTTAATTAGTATAGAATATAAATTACAACCTGAATCGCATAAATAAGATCTAAGCTTGATAAATTCATGCTTTTACCATTATAAATTAAAATTTATAGATAGTAAAGCATGTAATTACATTATTATTATTATTATAGTATTAAATTAACGCATGCATTTCTCAATTTAAATCATACTGTTTTCAATATTCGTATAATATTTTATAGACGCATGTTAGTATTGCAATAATATCTTTTATAAGTATCTCTACCAATCGTCTATATTAAATTTTATTACATGTACTATATACGGATTATGTTTCTTTAATTTCAAATAGAATGAAATGCAGCCAATGTGTTACAAATAATGTATTTTCTATCTTACAGCACTTCTAATTAAAATAACTAAATTCAAAGCTTTTAAAATAAAAATTTTATATAATTTGTGATCAATTACATATTTCATTCATAACCTATAAAAACTTATTTACAAGAATTAAAAATCAAATGTTAATAGTAAATTAATCGTTCTATGCAATTGTAATATGATTGTAACTAGTCAAACTTTTAAGTAAGAATAATAATTAATTTTCGATCAAATTCTTGCAATCGTAAAATTTCTTTTTTTTGTGCTTAGATTTAAAAATCTATAATCGCATAATAATATGTTCATAGATTAAAGTTGTTGAACTTTGCATTGATTATGAACTGTAACATTGAAAATTGAAATGATATATTATCTAAATTCAGTAACTACTCCTACATTTATACACTTCGTCAGAATATTTCTTCGAAAAATAAGATTCTTTAACATTGTATTAAATTTATCTTTGAAAAATAACCAAGGATAATCTTGTAACAATTAATTTATCTAGCAGGCTGCATATTTAAATTAAGTTTTTCGTATGAAATGGTGTGCATCGGGTCGCTCCTTTATCTCTTCTTCATATCATGAGTCTGAGGATTAAAATATTGTAATAGGCACAGGCTAAGAAATTCTCTCCGAGAATAACTGAGAAATATAATCGATTGATTATATTCCGGACGTAAACAACTTAAATTTGTTTTTTTTTCACATCATTGAACCTCGCTCATAGCGTACTTCGCCATAATCTTGCAGTACATCGTGCAACTGAATTACGAAATGGATAAGAAAGTACCTCACCTTAAAACAAACTCGCAAGTAGCATTCAATTGACTTACCGATAAAAATATACTTATCTCCATAAGCATCTCTATACTAGGACACCTGGGATACATTAAATAATTTGTTTTCTTATACTTTTCTAATATTATAATTTACTTAAAATCACTATAGTCCATGTATACATATGTATATACATGATGTATGTTGGGAAAAAAGTCTGTCCTTTTTTTAAAAAAATGAAATGAATTTAATTTTTTTTTAAATACTTAGTTCTAAATAAATTATTGTAACTTTTTTGTGCAAGATTATTATTTATATTTAAATAATAAATAAACTAAAATTTTGCATAATAAATTAAAAAATTTTTTGTACAGATCTGTAATAACTTATAATCGTATACTCCTAATATTTTTCATTAAAATTTTTACTCTAATCATTGATTTAGAAATCTTCAAAATATTTCTACATAATAATAAATTATTTTATCCTGTACGTAAAACGTGTACACATTATAAGCAATAATAATTATTATAATAATTACTTTTACATATTCTTGCAAGAAAGTATAGAATAATGATAGAAAGGTAAATTGTAAAAATTATTAATTTATTTTTAAAAAAATATTAAAGTATACGAGAATGTATAATCAATTTATTTTTGGAATAAAAAAATTTAAAATACGGATATTGAATATGGGCTCTTACGTCTTACACTGTGCATAACTAGAACTTTTAATTGGGGGTTGCTATATAATAAGTCTATCTTATAGTCTGGAATTTATAAAGTATGATTTCTTTTACACTACCATATTTCCTTGAGCTTATTAAAAATATTCATTGTAAATCCCGTGGAGGTAAAAATAAACACAAATTATTCATGTACGATTTCTTTATCATGTTGTATATATTACCATTTTCTAGTCACTTGTAAAAATAAAAAAACTATCATTTGATTTTAGCAACCAAAGATGGCTTACTATATAACTGTTAAAAGTGTAATTTTGAATGTAAAGAAGATTTATTTTTATAATATTATTTATGTTAAAAATTTTCAACATTAGAAATATTAGAATAGATTTTGAGCTTGTTTCTTAAATTGCAACACATACTTAAAAACATATGTCTTGGTAAATGCCAATATAATATTTAAGTAATGTTTATACAAAATTATATTAAAAGCGGTTTACTAAAAAGTTAGTTTTTTAAATAATCGAACCTGGATACCTGCAACATTCGGGTGCGAACATATATTTATTTTATCTTCTTATCTATAAATAAAATGAAAATAAAACTCAGTGCTTAAAAACAGGAAAAAATAGTCAAATTATTTTATTTCATAAGGGATCTCAATTTTTTTTAGTATTATAATTCATAAATAATTCAAAAAAAATTTCCGTTGTTTCAGATGGGCTATATTTTATTTTTAATAATAGCTGTATTGAATATTGGAAACATACGATCAGAATATGTAGACTACACACGAAAAAATAGCCGGATGGATATATTTCCCATTCATGAAGAAAATGGAAAAGATATTTCAATGTTCTCTCCTCGATCAGAAGTCAGTAGTGACCACGAATGGAATGAGATAGAATCTAAATATCAACCGGAGAGTTATAAAAAAATGATCGACCTGAGTGATAATAATGAATATAAGAATGAAGAAATTGGTAGGTAACTTAAAAAAAGTAGTTTCTTTATTTATTACTCTTATTTAATTTTATATGTTTTCCAAAAAAATGTTTGCTATTATATAAGCATTAATAGTAAAAATCATAATACGTAATTTAAATTTTAATATCTATCGTTATTTTCATTTTTAAATTTAAATCTCGTTCGATAAAAAAATCGGATAAATATCTTGAATCTTTTCATAATATTCATATTAAAAAAATTTTTAATGTATCGAGAATACAAATGTGTTAATTAAAATTTAAATTAAAACTGGGTTTTTTTTAATGTACCTGAATAATATGAATTTAGTACTTTTCGGGATAATTTAATTGTAGCATATTTTGCGTGTGTCTTTATATACATACTTTGTAGCATGGGGCTACATGTTGAAATTAAAGAAAAATGCATTAAACATGTTTTCGTAAGTAAAAAAATCAATAATTTTATTTCAATTAAAATTCTATGATCAATGATATGTAAATTACAAATGTCGAGTAGACGATGTGATGTAAACTCAGTAGAATCTCAGTGAGTTTGTACAAAAAATATTTAGCTCCTTGAAAAAATTCATTAATTACCGATACCCGTCGCTTTACTTTGTACGTGAAATACTTCCACAAATACGAAGCTTACATCCATCTTTACTTAAAACCATATATTATTTAGATTTGAAAAAATTTGAGTAAAAATTCTTTTTAAAAACTAGAAGCAACTATTTATTTATAACATTTTTTTTTAATCCTCGACAATATATATAATATATAATAGATACAATTGTATAAATATATATATGTACAATTTTCGGGCATAAAAATCTATAATTAATGGCATGTAATGGCATGTAGTATAAATTTATAATACTCCATAACCGTTACTGAATTGGTCAAATTTTTTTTTTAAATTTGATCTTTCACTTTGCACATTACTCTAGTATTATATCATGGAATGTTCAAATAATATATTTCTTTTTTTGCAATTTATAGATTCTTCAGAAGATCAGTTTAAATCGATCGATCAATTAGACGACGAGCAATTGATACAATTTTCCAAATATTTAATTACACTTCTACAACGTCCTGATTTTTTCGCGGGTCCACTAATATTAATAAAAGATAATGGAGAAGACAGAACATTATCCCTGGAATTTGATGGAGTTCAAGGTATCTCAAAGCGATCTCGCTATTACAGGCGATATCCATGGAAAAGGCAAAATCCTAGGTATTGTTATTATCAATTTTCTCTTTGTGCAAGTTACTCTCATGATCGAAATTAATAAATAATTAATCATTTAAAAAATGAAATAAAACATATGGAACACACAAAAAATGTTTATGTGTCATATTTATCGTTTAGTATTTGTATTCATTGTAAGTTTTCAACGATCATTAAGCATTTGCAATCAGGTGCATATTTAATTTGAATAATAAAATAACTGTTGTATAAGTTAAATTAATTAATAACTTCTTTGATTAATCGTAGAAAAAATGTTTTATCGGATTGTCAATCGATTAATAGCGATTGAAAAAATGCCTCAAATTATTATCAAGCGTTAGTTCATTATTTCCTGATAGTGGTAGAATCATATCAAAACTAATCAATTCCCTTGATTTCTCGTAGGTCTTACAATAATATGGAATACGATCCCTACAGCGCTTGTAATCCTACAAGAAACGATGTATTTCAACTGCTAGTAGCATTACACGACGCCCGTCAAGGTAACAAATCTCGTTTCGTGAACTTCTGCAATCGTCGACGCCCTGCAAGCGCCGTATATACGAACATCCGCTTTCTTGGTCGTAGAAAAAAATAAATGTGCATGATTAAAGTAACTATTCTTCAAGAATTACCAAGGATTCTTGCTCAATTTGTCTGTCAAGTCATTTACGATAAGTGTAACACCAATTCACAATTATTTATTTATAATCTTTTACTACTTTCATTATATACATTTTTAATTTAGACTTTTATACTACAATGTTGAATAAACAATAAATGCAAATTTCATTTAGCTTAAAACATTCAAAGAAAATAATTTTGTTGTC
Source organism: Kradibia gibbosae (assembly GCA_018907135.1). Taxonomy (NCBI): domain Eukaryota; kingdom Metazoa; phylum Arthropoda; class Insecta; order Hymenoptera; family Agaonidae; genus Kradibia; species Kradibia gibbosae. The sequence goes on from JACCHX010000001.1 coordinate 18,290,036, forward strand.
GTTGTTAAAGCTTCTATTTTTATTTCAGGCTTGTTGCCTGCTTGGTTTAATATAGTTATATGGTTTTAACGAAAAGACTAAATAAACATGACAATCCTTATTCTATTTAAATTATAAATAAGTTTATTGTATATGATAAAATCTTCAAAAATTGTATCTTTAAATTATAATAAACAAAAATCATACAAACATCTTATGAAAAATAATATATTTAGCGTACAATTCTATGTCTGATTATTATAAGAAAAAGGCCCTGAACACGTCGAATAAATTGAAACCGTATTTTAGTTTTATAGAATCAATACAATTTATTGTTTGCAAATTCTTTTTTTCAGCTAAATTCATCAGCTAAATTCACTCTAACTATATAATCTATGTATATTTTTAACTTGCCTCAATAATAATAAAAAGTACTTAATTGCTTCAATAAGGTTTCCATTTAAAACTACACAATTGTTTAAAAATACTTTTAATTCAAATTTACTGTACACTTATATATATATATATAAAGTTATAAAAATATTAAATGCTATTTTGTATGAATTATGAATCTCCATAAATAGCTAAACTGAAGATTTTTTTAGAAACTTGAACACGCTCAACATGGAAGTTGCGAAAAGCTGATGTTGAAACCCTTTCCTGTACCATGAGAATCCGAGACAAAGTAAATATCCATAGAATTTACTTTTGTTAAGTCCAATACCGCTGCAAATATTACGAAAATAGAAGCAATTGTATAAATTAAATTGAAAAATAAATGTGACCAATGCTATATACTATTAAATCATATACATACTCTTAAAGTTCTTTAAGGAGTTTCCACAGTATTTTGTATCTTCTTTGCTAATTGAGACATAATCTTTTGTGCACCCATTGCTTTGTTCTATGTCAAAATCTTGTACATTTATTTCTACACTGCAGTAATTCGGAACTTTTTTAAATCTGTAAATAAATAATACAAATACAAGTCCGTGTCACTGTTATTATTGGCCTATATCATATTTTTAGATATTTAACAATTGTTACATTGCATAGCTATAATTTTTTTCTTATCATTATAAAATTATGTTTGAAAATGACAAATTTAGTTTACTAATTACACTTTAAATTGCTTTACCTGTAGCATAATTTAATATTTTCTGGATAATTGCTTGGGTAGAGCGGCGTCGTTATTTCCCCATGATTGACATTAATTTCTTCACATTCCGATGAAGTAGAGGGCACAGATCTACCATTTCTCGATATCGGATAACTTATTTGTGTATTTGGATTATATACTCCGAATCCGCCACATCTGACGTGCTTGAAAAAAGCTTCTTTAGAGACAATTACCCAATCTAAGAATACTCGATTTTGACATCTGCCTTCTAGAAATCTCTCCTGAGTTCCGATTACATTTGAAACAGTTTGAATGCCATTGCTTTGGAAAGGAACATTTGGTCTGGCATAAGAATATCCCAAATTACGTTTATTTCTTATATGAGGATTTGGATCGGGTACCGAAGGATTAATAATATCATTGCGTGGAGGATTTAACGAACTCCGTTTGTCCGTTGTTGAATGCAACTCATCTTTGCGTCTTTGAAAGTTGCCGGGATATCTCGAATCGTATTGATACGCAGGGCTATATGGATACGATGGATAGGATGGATATGACGAATACGAAGGATAAGATCCAGAGCCTCCGCATGATTCTTGGACGATATCGATAAGGAATCCTGAAAATTTGCTTCTAGGATATCCTGAATTCATGATAAACATTGACTTGGCTATGTAATCTATAAATGAGACTTGCAAGCTTAGTCCAGTTTTGCAGCCACAATAACGTCTGCCGTCAATTTCTATGTAGCCGAAGCTGCAGTATTGATCATCGCCGCCGAAATTGAAAAAGCGGAAGTTCAAACGGAGCCGACAAACGTCCGGAGACGATTTCGTAATCGTATATCTACAGGAGAATGTATTTCCGGACGAAAGAGCTCCGGGAAATCCCGGGCTGACTATTGAAAATCTTCTGCTCGACTGCACATGGCAACACTCCCTGCTTTGCCAATAATATCCATTGCCCCAATTATTGACTGAATTTTGATAATAATATCCACCCAGCGAGGGTGTAAAGCCAGTCGTGTATTCAGGATTATAAACAGAATTGTAATTAGAAGGAATGGAATTATAAGCAGAATTGTAAAAGGGTCTGACAGGATTGTAGGCTGAATTGAAGCCGTAATTATTAGCAAGATTTGCATAGGTAGGGGGGTAGTTTACCGAGATCGGATATTTATTGTACGGATTGAATCCAATGGGTGGATAGTTTGATGCACCTGTATTTATATTGTAATTATTTCCAAGATAGCCTGTGGGGTTATTTATTCTTATTGGGCTACTATTCCCTAATACATTGCTGGCGCCAAATGGATATCTGGCGTTGAAGATTCTATTGGAATAATCACCCTGATAATATCTCTTCGAGTAATTTGGCAGTGGGTTATTAATATCGTTGCTGTTAAAATTATCGACGAATCCCTTCTGTGAATTATAAATAATATTGGAAGGCGATCCCAGTGCAGTGACAGGTGTGGCCGCTCTTTGATCTTCGAATGAATTGTAATTATTTCTTATCGCCGAACCGGAATAAACATTTTTGTCGCAATCGTTAGCGACTTGCAAATCGTAGTCGACGATTCCTAAACCTGGCTCGCCGTAATTTCTACTCGGTACTGCAACCGTTTTGCGAATATTTTCCGAGGAAGACGAACTTTTATCTAACGATTCTAGAGCACTTTTGTCGCTGGAAAAACGAACGTTCAAAAACGAGGATGCGGTTTGACTCGGTAATGAAAAATCGTTCAATGCTGATGTAGCAGCAATGAAGCCTTTATCATTGGTCTTTAGTGTTAAATTATTGCTAATGCTCGTATTGTTCTCTGACGGCGGAACGAAGAGATATGAGCTTATTCGTGTGGATTTTTTATTTGAAAGTGTATCCTTGAAGGACCATGGTTTTGAAGACTTGGCGTTAAGACTACTTTTAGACGGATCATTAATCTGTGGATATTTGCTTGCTGAATTTTGATCAAAGAATAAGGGAGAGGACGAGGATAAGTTATAACTATTGTTATTCGCTGCGGGACTAAACCGAATTCTTGAATTATTGCCATCGCTTTTTATGTCTTTGTTAATTTCACGATAGTTGGCAATCTTGGGCAAATCGTTCGCGGCAAAATCATCTCTACCTTCTTCTGTGAATCCTCTATAGAAGCTGAAAAATTATATTTAATGTGACGTTATGTTTTTACGGCTTTTTGCGTTACAAAAAGTTATCAGACATGATCGGAAATTTAAGTAATTTTAGCTTCTGTATGAGAGTTTAATAAATCGATGAGAAAAAATTGCACATAACTCTTTGAATTTTATAATGTAAAAGTTTTAAATTAAAAAAATTACATTTGGTATAATCAAATAATCTTATAATATAATCATATTGTTTAATTTTACATAATACGTGTGTGTGTGTATATATATATATATATATGAGTTTGATGGTTTTAAAATATTTTAAAATAATTTATAAAAATATGAAATTTTCTCAAAATATCATTATTATGTAAAGTAGAGTTGAAACTTTAAAAATCAAATAAAAATATGAAGAAATTTGTGGATTAATGAAAGTATACGCACGCATATGATAGATGTAGTAAATGCACGTTAAGTAAAAGAAACTAATAAGCATAAAAAATAAACGAATTTTGAACTTAAGCGTATTACAAAGATAGTGAATAAAAATCAAAGTAAATTTCAGAACAAAAATATTTTTAAGCTATGTAATCGCTCACTTTAGAATGTGCTCAAAGCACAAGTGAAATTATACAATTTTGGCAAGCTATTTAATTTTCAACGGTCAACAAAATATAACTTACTGCTTCAGCCATTTTAATTTCTCACGACAAAAAGACTTTTATTCATGAGTTTCAGGGGAAAGGATGCGATCGCCGAACACATAAATACTTACTGATTGTGATTGAATTTCAAAGTACATGGCACTGCTGTGACAATTATCTTAAATCCCTTTTCGGAGTCTCGTTCATCGGAGTGAAAAACAACGCTCAAACTATTATTGGCTCCTTTAAATTTTCGCAAGCCAGTGACGTTACCGCACAAAATGTGCCGATCCCCGACTTGCAAATAATCACCTCTGCAATTATCCAAGCCGTTAACATTGAAGTCCAAAAATTGCAGCTGAAACTCCTGCTCGCATTTGTCCCATATGTCGCCTTGGAAGCGATAAACGCAATTAAGACCATCGGAATAGTTTTGCGGATAATTGGGACTGGTGATGGTGTATTGGAATCCCCGATAAGTACCACCGCACGTTTTTTCAACACAGATAACCACTGGCGCGAGGCAGAGGACGAAAAGGAGGAGCTTCATGGTCAATTAGGAGTCGGCGCTTTCTTTTCCCTATTAGCGAATGCGCGATGGCTGGGCTCGCGATTCGATCGCTGATACGGCTTTAATGTAAGGACGGCGAGCGAGGAGCATCGCTCGGGTGCCTCGGTGCCGAATCCCCAACTCGTCCGCGCGCTACCGCGAACTTCCGAACCGGCCAAACTCGACTGACCGTCCCAACGCCGCGGACGTATCTCTTATGACATTCGTGTGTTTGGCCAAGTCAAATATTTCCAGTTTTCACTTGCGCGCCGGATTTGTTTGTCAAGTGACGAGGAAGCTTTGGAGAAGGAAATAGGGCGCGCCGTAGAATATGTGTATAGAAATCGATCGTTAACGAAGAAGTGGCGGCGACAGGGACCAGCGGCGCGTGGGAATCCAAGACACCGGGAGTAGGGTATTCCCTAATCTCCGTGACTCGAATACCCGCGCAGGCACGCAGGCTCGCACGCACGCACGCACGCACCCACCCACTCTCGGCACATGTGCGTGAACTTAAATATACGCCCGGCGTGTGTGTGTGCGTGCGTGCGAGGCGCTCCGATGCTCCTCGGTGAAGGTAATTCTAACCATTATCTCATTTTCACTTTTTCTTTTGTTCTTTATTCTTTGTCGAGTAGATTGGCGGAACACTTTTTGGTGACTGTACAAAGGTCTGTCTTGTAATGAAACACATGCTTACTTTGATTTTGCTCAGGGTAACAGTTGACGTTACACATAAATAATAATAGAATGTAATATGATGATTAAATTAATTAAGCGCAGCGGTAACTTTAAGACACTCTGATTATAATAAAATACTGTATTTCTAAAGCTTAATAAAATGTGCTTAATAAAAAAAATGTATGTATATATATAATGTAATTATGAAATTAAAGCTTCGACGTAATTCGTTTTCTATTCAATTGGGCATAAATAATTCCTGATGGCTTGTCCACCGGTAAATATACTTCTTTGTTTTCTCCTGTTACTAAATTTGGGAATTTGCTTAAATCGACATCGAAGTAGTGTTTATTAGGCATTTTTATTTCAATGCTGTGAATCTATAATGAAAATTGAATCAATCATTTTATAGAAGGTATCGATTATTATTTACCTTTAAAGTATATTAATTTATTGCAATAGTTGAAACATATTTATTAACCAATTCACTTGTAATAGTTACCTGTTCGATTTTCCTGAGGATGCATTCTTCGGTGAGGTAAACGGTATTTTGTACGCTGGGTGAGTCAATGCCGATTTCCGGGGGTCCGGCGAACTTCTCTATAATACAATCTTTCACGGTGTGCCAGACTTTGTCGAAATTCACACCCGCTATGGTGGAAAACTGCCACGAAGCTGTGACAATGGTACTGAAGATTCGATCATGGGCGTCGGGTAAAGTTCGGTAATCGTCTCGAATGAAATTGGTAAACGAGCTTTTCGTTGTTTTGAGTACTCGCAGGTTTTTTAGACCTCCACGAATCATTGGCGATTCTAGGAGAACAATAAAGAAACGATTCCTTTTAATATCCAAGCGATAACAAATATCTATTATTATTATCAATTAATTAACCCTTGATTGATCTTTTTTTTTTGGCAAAAGTCTTACTCAGAATTTAAGATGGCAAATATAAGAATCACTTGAAAAAAAAAAACAAAACAAAACAAAACAAAACAAAATTAAGTGCATAAAGCACCGGTTGCCGAATACAAGTCTCTTTTCGATTCGGGGCACTCACTTTTGGAAATTACGGAATTTCATAGTGTCAACAAAGTAATTAGAATTACGTAAAAAAAATGGCCTAATACAAGGCACAATTTTAAGGATCGCTTGTAAAGCCAAACAGAGGACGAATTGAGAAGATTCGGCAGGATGGTGCTAAATGGATAAGCCGACCGAAGGTAAAGATAAAGTATCTCGAAAACGCGAGTGACACGCAAGTTCTCACCATTTCTGAGTTGCGTCACTTGGCAATGTCTCGTCGCAATAGGCGTGAAAATGAACGCGTGGCCATGTGGGGTCGGGCCGTCTCTGTGCCTCGACCAGGGATACTCCTCTACGTTCACGTTGACCTCCTCGACGTGTCCATACTGATTGAGGAAGTGCGAGCAGAGGACGATGCCGAACTCCTCCGGTGATTTGATTCCGTGCCTCTTTGCCAAGATGTAGACGGTGTTCTTTTGGCTGTCGGTGGCGATTATGCTCCGATTGTCACCCGCCACGTAGTCACTTTGCACACCGAGACGCAGGTGGACGTCGACCTCGAACTCGGTGATCTCGTGCTGCAGGTCATTTTCGCGACGCACGTAAAGGAGCTTCACGTTGTTCTTGCCGTAGCCATAGGCCCCGAGCTCGAATTCCTCCCTATCGACGCGGAGTAATCCTCGTTAGCATTCCTCTCTGATGTTATTAATTTACAGAGCTAAATGAGCGCAGGACTTTTAGCTCGCTCGATGAATATTTTATGAGCTCGAGCGAGAAATCCCCAATGCCGACGGGCTCGCGGTAATTGTCTTGTCGGCTCTGTTCTTTTAAATTTACAGTTTTACAATTGCGCGTCCATGGGCCTTTACTATGAATCCTGATATTCTCGTGAGGATCGGAACTATTACACTGCGTACTTGCGCAATACTTGGTCAAACATTTAATTAAATGCAAAACGTGTGGCGCACAATCCGTGTCCGTCATTACGACCACGTGTTTACTTTTTTAAACAACCATCTAGAGAAATTTTTGAATTATTTCATAAGTCAAGGCAAATACGTAAGACTTTTTGTTATTTTTAAAGAAGCCTAATGATAAACGCAGCACTTTGCTGGTACGAATAAAGAAACCTTTTTAATATAATTAATATTGAACGTGTATTGAGATTTACATTTATTGTAGCATCTTCATGCGTAATAAATTAATTGTATTGTATTGTAAAGCAACTTTGCAATATGAGATAAAGCACTGCTTGGCAATTAATTCAAAATCTTTCTTTTAACTTAATTTACATCGTTAAAATAAAATGAAACAATTGTAGGACGTAATCTAATGATATTTACTTACGTCTAGATCTTTAATCGTAATACGTTTATGATATGCGCAAAATGTTTGATCGCTACTCCAACGTAACTCGCATGCAAGGATCTTAGTATTATGAAGTGAAAAAAATGAGACATTCCAGACGCACCTTTTGTGCCGTGACAAAGTGCTTTGCATAAGAGTTGAGAAATGTATACGTTTACCTGTTAGAATCTCGAGCTGCGATAAGATTGGGACGCGCGTCTCGTCCGAAAGAGGACGAAGCATTCACGAGTCCCACTTCACTCTTCGTTTGCATAATTGGTAGCTTTCCCGAAGAAAACCTCCTTGCTTTTTCAATCGATCTTCCTTGGCCTATAATCGATAACGATCCATCAGCGAGCGATCCAAACTTGCTCATGTTCTGCAAACGATGCGTTATCACATGGATATTGCTTACAAGTGATAAGGAACGATTATTTTCAAATCAAGACGTTTTCAGTATTGAATTTGTTCTGATAATATTTTTATCGGTAAACTAGTACACTTAAATATTTTCCTTCTTTACTATACTGTATTTACTAAATTATAGATTAGTCAGTTCAAAGGTTTATAAACTATTCTTGATGGGTGTCAGTGAATATTACAGACTACTTGGTGATATCAAAACAACAAAAATATATTTTCTGATCAATTTTATATTGAAAAAATAATAATTAAATAGTAATTTAATTACAGCATTAGATGCATATACTTAACTTGTTACTACTTTGATACCAATTTTTTTCATTTTTTTTTTTTTTTTTTGTTAAGCTATGGCTAAATGTATCTTAATTAGAGTATAAACATTTTGAAGGAATGGCTATGACAATTATTTAATCGAAAATATGCAATACAACTACTTTACATACAAATTTCTTAATATGATGTAAGTTTTATTGCTTTAGAATCAAAAACAAAACAAGGAAATTAAGATATGCTTTGTTTATTATGCGAATACACTTATTAACCAATGCATGTACAAGAATCAGCAATTAAAAAATATAATAGCTTAATATTAAAAAAAATGTTGATAACAAATTAAATATTTTTTATTGAATATTTTGTAAAATAAAATTCTTTTATTTCTAACAATATAAAGTACATTTTCCCAACTAAGCCTATTTTAAGGATTCAAATATTAAAATTTTAATTTTTTATCAGTTTGTACGAAAATTAATTTAATCACAACAATTCACCGGTTTAATCTTAATGTTTTTAGGGATTCTAAAATAAATGTAAATTGTAAAAAAAAAGTATTTTAATAAAAAAATTACATATTATATTTTACATTTAAATTGTATAATTTAAGATCTTAACATAATTAATAAATTAATACAACTTTTACATGAAAATAGATAGAAGAATTCCAGGAAATAAAACAAATTTAAATATGCTACGTATTGCAATTGAATGGGAAGGCACTATTATGTATAAATAACTCAATTTCAAAATATTATGCATTTAAATTAAAATCATTGCTGACCCTATTATATTGTCATAAAAATTTTGACACTGCGATGGATTCACTCTACATACTTACTATTACTTAATATAGTACGGATACGAAAAGCGTCGGTCTTAAATAGCCGAGCCTTCAAATAATCTATCAAAGTTCAAATGAATTTATTTAAAAATTGCACAAAACGCGAAAGATAAATTTACTAATGTACATTATTCGTTCGTACAAAAATTATACGTCTTTAGTAAAAAGTATTAAAATCATCTTGAGTCACTTACGGTATTTGTCCTTACTTTTGCTCTTAAACGGATCAATATAACCGATATTCGTCCAAATGAAAATCTATACACACGCAGGCCCTGAAGTTGGATGTACCACAGTAGTGAGCAACTTACTGGTTAATTTTAAGGGTGTAGGCCTTTATAAGTAAAGCGTAAAAACAACCACGTGGTATCGAGAAGCGCGGGGCCTCCAATAGTATGACTGTATTACGCGTTTACTTCAATATAGAAATCTATCCCCGGCTTCATATCTGTGAGCCCCCGGTGCCTATTTATCAAGCCATGGAGGCTGGAAATGATACGCTTTCTTCGCTTCTTTCTTTCAATTTTGCCTTATTTAGTTAGCGTTCGCCTCCGCGAATCGTACATCGGCTCCTTTAACTTTATTGTGTACACAGATTGCAATTCTGCACATGCATATGACGATAAACAACTAGTCCACGCAACGATTCCTCATTAATCACGGATAGATGATAAGATTTATCTATTATTTATGTTTTTTCTAATACTGTTTTCTGAACCTGTGACACTTTATCTTGTAAATTCGGAGATAGTAAAAATCTTATTCATAAATATATATACATATATATATATATATATATATATATATCAGATACAGATTCACAAGTAAGATTTTTGTTTAAATTGTAAGTACTATATTTCGCGGGCATGCTAAATAATTGCACAATGAGCCGAAAATTATAATTAGTTCGGAAAAATACCATATACATCATTGTTCTTGAAAAAAAAAATAATAAAAAGCCATTTATTATTTCACTACAGCTTTATCAAAAAGCATTGTCTTGCCCTTTGAATAAAATGATTGAAATTATTTTCAAGCACTTATTTACAGTTAAAAAAAAATGATTTTATAGCCGTAACTTTCAGAAGGATAAGATTTATTAATAAAGTAAAAAAAAATTTACCCTACATAAGTAATATATAAAATTAAATGTATGAATAAATACTCTGATCAATTATGCAATACGTCCAATAAATTGATATACAAGAAACCCTAATATCTATAATAATAATTTGTAAGTAAAAAAATTATGTAAATGATAACTGCGGAATATGGGCAAGAGCACTTTTATTTGAAAATAATTTAATTTATATACATTTTACTAAACTAATGCATCATTTTTAAAAGTTTCAACTGTATTTTTCTATTTACTGTCTAGTTTATCGTATAACATTTTTCAGAGATTCGATTTGATAAGATAAAAATGAAAGCTTATAAAATCAAAATTAAAATATCATATTACCTTTGAAAAATTTAACCGTTCGATGAAACAGTTATATACACCTATAGTTGTTAAAATACAATTATGAAATATTTTAATGTCGATTTATGATATTTATAATATCGACATATATATATATATATAAATATAACGCACCAATAATATTTTTGATATTTATAATAATGACCATTAGATATATAAGTCTGTTAATGTAAATTTTTATAAGTTTTACTTACTGATTTAGTCAATGTAAAAAAAAGATACAAATATACTTAATCCCTAATTGATTCTCAATGTCTGTATTTACAATTAAGTGAACGATGACGTTTTTTGTATTATATATTCTTTATCTTAAAGCAACTGTTAAAGTTTGTATTTTAAAGAAAAAAATTTTAAACTTCGGTAAAGGTTTTGAAAATGATAATCAGTATTTTTAAGACTAGCATATAATAAATTTAAAACTTAAAAAAAAGAAAATGAATTTTTCATAAATTAATTATCGGTTAAATTTATTATACAATCAATGAAACCAATATTCATATATACAGCGATTTATGTATTTAAATAAAGTAAGCATTTTGTTATATTGTCCTAAAAATCTGCATTATAATTAAATAAAGGGTTGTCTTATATACAATTTGTAGTCATTCATTCGATAATTTGTATTAAAAGAGATTATGTAGTCTATGACTTCTTAATATAAAATACTAATGTCAATTTATAACAATAACTACAAAAAATTAATATCTATAAATATTCATGTATTACAAAAAAAAAAAAAACAAAATAATTAAATTTTATCAATAAAAGTAAATGAAATGTAAATGAAAGCAAACGAATGTAATTATGTTTCTGGATTTACATTTTCAAATTTGTATCCTTACCTTTAATACATTAACAATAATACTATTCACCTCAATTATTATATTAATAGTATAAAATTTAATATATTTGGATTGTATTGAATGAATCATACTAAAGTCATAATATATATCTTTAATATTGTAACATAATTTGAAAAGCGCGTATTCAGCTGAATGTTTTTCACATATTTAAGGGATTAAATATACAAACTAAATTACGATCATTTATGCGATAATATATGTCAGGTAATTGTTTTCAGTTGTGTAAAGTAGTTGTGGGAAGAACTACATAAGACAAAGGAAAATGTACCGGTACCTAGAATTCATTAAGGATTAAACAAGAACAAACTGGAATTAAAGCCATAAACTTGTGAAAACAAGTATTGCCAAATACATATTGTAGATAAAATATTCATACAAATAGGTGTATTTTCGTGTATATTCATCCGTACTATTGTATAAAAATTTATAAGTTTAAATTTATGCATAATCTGTCATTTTAAACCGTATAATGTCTAATAATAATGTTTAACTACTAACTTTATTACTATTAATAATAAATATTATTCCTTCTTAGACATTTTTCCATTAAATATGATTTATTTTTAATATTTTTAATATTAATAAAAAAATTGTATCATTAGAAAACATATACTTACTTTCATTTTTATTATTATATTTAATATAATATTTGCATTTGTTTCTTCTACACCGATGGAAGATTTATAATTACAGTATATTTTGCCGATTAATTTTTACTTTTTTTATGTATGTGAAGAAAATTTTGTAACATGATATAGCATATTAAATTGAAAAAAAACGAAACATGCAAAGATAATATTTATTAAGCTGTTAATAATAATAAAATTTATAATACATCTAAATTATACGATACATGTATTATAAATGTGTTAGAAAACAAGATTCCTATCATTATTATATTTCAAATCATATACAGTTTATGTAAATTTTTTAATGCTTTATAATCGCACACTATAAGAAATATGATAAACGTGTAATTATCAAAGTAAGCAACTAAAAATTAAACGTTGATTAATCTTGATAAATATTTATGTATAATTTATTGTTTGCTATATTATTTGACCCGAAATTAACGAATTGTATTTACATGGAAATTCAAATTTCATAGCCTACAGAAATATTATATTTTTTATCGTTTTCCTTTAAGGATATTTTGTAAGGGTAATGTTATTTATATATAAGTAGTAAAAGGGTATACATCTTAATAAATAACAACATTTTTATGTGATCAATTTTTACGACATGGTTCAATAAGTTATTTTATTTATGATAATAATGAAATTACAAACTTGACCAGATGTTTGGGCCATTTAAAAAATAATTTTTGAGTCAATAACTATTTGAGTCAGTGAACTAAAATTGATATATAATATAATTGAACATTCATTTATTATATTTGAATGGAGACGTATAACTTCTCATTAAAATCTCCGATCTGTCAGAAGGGCCTATTACTTTATCAAGTTACAAGTTTTTTAAGAAAGTTTTTGCGTTCAACGCAGATTACAGATAGTTACGCATTGATGAATATTTCACTCAAAATTAAAAAATATGCTCAGTTCGTACATTGCACAAAATATATTGAATAATTATATCGTATTCTATGAAAATTGATAAGCAGTTATATTAAAGTTAAATTAATGCAAATGAATTTTTATCGATGTTGACTGTAATGTATACATATTAATTAATGTTTAAAATAGATAGTAAAGCGCGTAGATGTATTCGTATTTAACATTTGCCAAAAACAACTAGCATGCATCAATTTGCCACTGTATCACGCGAAAACAGAAGTTTTCAATGTAAGTTACATTTGCCTAATGGATGGTACGATTTGACATTGCATATTAAGTCTCCTACAACGAATGAGAATGATTGTGCTTTACGTACTTGTAGCGAAAATTTTCTCCCGAGTACGTATCTGTCAAAAAAAAAAAAAAAAAAAAAAAACTGAAACAATATTTACCATTTTTTTTCAGTAAGCATATTTTCTTATCTTCTGAAATAAAATTATTAAAATCTTAATAGCTACCGAATGTTTTTATGCTAGTTATCAGTAATTTTTTTAATCTATAAAAATTTAGCACACGATTCGCAGAGTTTTTAATACAAACACGCGCGCGCGCGAGCGCACGCAAGCACACACATATATGTATATGCATGTACGTATCGATGTAAAAAAATCTTTATATATTTTTCAGGATACAGGTACGCTTGAGCCGTTGAGAATTATCATCCTCGTAATTAGGCTTCCGTAGTTAAAAGCGACCGGCTTAATGAGCATCCTCGAATAAGCAAACTCTCTTTTCGCACTGCTATGACGGGTGTTGTTATTAGAATTTTTATTAGGCTACGGAAGGCACAATTAAGATTATTGGTAAAACGAATAGGAGCAATTCGTTTGTCGACCAAATAAGTATCGAAATAGGTATGGAAGAGAAGTGGCTCTTGCTTTACGGCCGTAAACGAAAGGCTCACATTAGGTTGGATAGTTGTTTCACGGTTGACGAGATGCAATGGAGGAGCGATCGAAACGATCAACGGTGCCAAGTGAACGGGGAGAAGGCCGTGGGTACCGGCCGTAGTGTCGCCATTTCGCGGTATTTATTTAAACGAAAGCGCGCGGCTCGATTAGTCGAAAGGAGGAGCGAATAGTCGGATAAGTAAGCGCAAAATCAGCATCGTGTAATAATCGTGTATCCGTGGCTAAAAGTAACGGCAATTAACTGTAGAGCCGATGTGGTAATGCTCTAATAACGGTACAAGCCGATGGAGTATAGAGCGTGGAGAGTGACACATAATAATGATCGTCCTGTAGCCGCGTGTAATGCAAGCGAGACTGCCAGGGCCTCGCGACACTTGTCGTTCGTGTCGTACGCAGTGCGACGCAGAGCCGACGGTCACAGATTACCATTGCGTACATAGAAGCGTCGACCGAAAATGTTAAGTTGGCTACGTTAGATCGACGGGGAGGACTCGATACGTGCCTCTAAGACGTCCGAGCCCAGTCTAAGTCTAAGGAGGTCCCGATGTTGCACGGCGGGCACACGACGACGATATCGATCATCGGCGCGTTACGCTAGACTCCCCTGCTGCATTAGGCTGATTTCTATTTCTACGCGGATCGTCGGAGACTTCGGAGCCCCTGCCCGATGCTACAATATCTAGATATCAGCTAAAGGTTATTTATACGCGCTGAAGTTATAGAGAGTAGTGGAGTTATAGTGGCACCAGTCCGATATTGACAATAGATAAAATATGGCTACTCATTCAAGGTGATGCGTTTTTTCGTTTGTTTTCATTTATGATACACTGCGTTCGACGCGAGGAGTGGGCCTTTTTAATCCGGAGCCGCCGCCCCCTCCCCTCGAGGCCCCGCGACGTCGTGGACGCGTAAACAAAAGTGATGGTGTTTTGCTCGGTACTTGGCGAGGCGATACGAACGAGTAGCGTCTCCCTAGTTGAGCTCCTAACTATATATCCCTTCGTCGGATCATCTGTTTTTCTTCTTCGCCTTTTATGTTTTATTGTTGTTATTATTCTTATCCACGTATTTTAATTTTTCGACGCGGTCAAAAGTGATTTTCCTCGCTGTTTCATTGACCTTCTTTTTTTCATTAAAATAAAAACTCTTGCATCGATAATGTATTTAATTATTTTTCGTTTTCGATCCATCATTTTTACTACCTTATTGTTGTTTAATGCAAAGTTATTTCACTGCATTTTCATTTTTATATAACCTTCCATTTTTTTTTCATCGGCAGTTTCATGTTTTGTACACGTCTTAACAAAAATCGTTTTCGCACTTCGTTTAAGAAATATGCACAAAAACAGAAATTGTAACCGATAATTAAAACAGAAATAAAATTGACAATATTGCTTTTACTTTAGATTTTTTATAGCGTACTATAGTTTAAGTCAACAATGGAAGCAACAAATGTCTTTAATACACGCTATAATCTTCTTGCTTACAAAGTTGACAATTCTATTATTCGATGAAATTATTAAAGCTTGTTACCATTGTACATAACAATATTATACATAATTTATATATTAATTACAGACCTGACACAAATAAAGTTTGTTGTTATGCTCATCCAGATGCTCCACTTATTGAAGATTATAGAGCAGGTGACCAAATTTGTTCAGAATGCGGTTTGGTCGTAGGAGACAGGTAAATCATTTTTATAATAAATTAATAATTAAAAATTAAAATATTTGTCATATTGTTTTTTTTTCTTTATAATTTAAGAGTAATCGATGTAGGCTCCGAATGGAGGACGTTCAGCAATGAAAAAGCTGGTGTAGATCCATCTCGTGTAGGTGGGCCAGAAAATCCTCTCCTAAATGGTTCAGATTTATCGACGATTATTGGACCTGGGACTGGTGCAGCATCGTTCGATGCATTCGGAGTGTCAAAATACCAGAACCGTCGAACTGTAATATGATATTTTATAAAAAATCTAAGATTGCACCTGGACAAATGTTTTGTAACGAATCGATTAATAATTTTAGATGAGTAGTTCGGATAGAACTTTAGTGAATGCATTTCGTGAAATTAATGCTATGGCGGATAGGATTAATCTTCCAAAAACGATAGTGGATAGAGCGAATAATCTCTTCAAACAAGTACACGACGGCAAAAATTTGAAGGGTCGTGCGAATGATGCCATTGCCTCGGCATGTTTATATATTGCTTGTCGTCAAGAAGGTGTGCCTCGTACATTTAAAGAAATTTGTGCAGTTAGCAAAATCAGTAAAAAGGAAATAGGTCGATGTTTCAAGCTTATTCTGAAAGCGCTGGAAACGAGCGTCGATCTTATAACTACGGGAGATTTCATGTCCAGATTTTGCTCAAATTTGGGGTTACCGAATATGGTACAAAGAGCAGCTACACATATCGCCAGAAAAGCCGTGGAATTGGATATTGTGCCTGGCAGGTCGCCTATTTCAGTAACTGCTGCTGCTATTTATATGGCCTCGCAAGTAAGTTACCTTACATATATCTATATTATAAACTAAATGCTACTTGAATCAATGTAATAGGGCCGTGATCAATCAAATTGTTGTTTGCAAATTACAGGCATCGGAAGATAAGAGATCGCAGAAGGAAATTGGTGATATCGCTGGAGTGGCAGATGTAACAATAAGACAATCGTATAAGTTGATGTTTCCCCATGCAGTTCATCTATTTCCAGAAGACTTTAAATTTGCGACTCCCATTGATCAATTACCACAAATGTAGAAATGGTATTGTGTTGCGGTGTACTATTTTTCCTACCTTTTAAAATAGTTTTTGCCAATTACTAGAATATAGAAATGAGTACTTGTATTCGTTAACAAATAAGTTATTATTTTTAAACGTTAAGAAAACCCCCTGCGGGACAAGAAACTCTGTATTTTCTTCTTAGATTACTTTTAAAGTGCTCATTTTTAATAAGCAATAGTAGACCATTAAAGTTTTTCCAAAATCAGACGACATTCCTTAAATTATGTGAAACCTACCTGTTATAACCCCTGATTCGAGCAGATAGTCTTATTTTGCTTGGTTGATACAATTTAATATACTTCCATTTTTTTACGTTAAATTATTACATTTGTACACCTACATCTACATCGTACACGAGTACTCTGGCAGCTTGAGTATTCTCCCCTATGATTGTTATTGTAAAAAGCATCAATATTGTACAAAAAAGAAAAAAAAATTATCATACGAATTATGTATCATTAGGAAAAAGGAAGAAAGAAATAAAGGAAAATGTAATAAATAATAATGAATGTGATAAGAAGCTAAAATCATATGCCTGCCAAGAGAAGCAGTATTTACACGAGAAAAAAAAGAAATACAATTATTTTACATATAACACAACATTTAATAAACTTTGCGTGTGCTATAGTAATGTATTATATAAATGAAAAATGCAATAAAAAATTATATGACCGTTTTGAATAATTGACTTTGATATTTTAAAAATCGTGTCCTCCAAAAAAACAACGTAGCAGTACGATGCATTGGGAATCAGCGTCCCGTAGTTCATAACGATGGCAGCTTGCGCATAATAATAATAATAATAACGTCAACGTAGAGCGAGACGCGTGTGAAAGCTTATTTTTCCACGTCAAATTTAAATAAATTTTGAAAGATCTCGAAATATTTTGATATTAATGGGTGAACGGGTTTGGGTCGTGGAGTTGGAGCCTCTAAAAAAAAAAGTCCGCGGCAAAACAGAAAGAAAAGAATTCTAAATCGGGTTTTGAAAGTACATTGCAAAGGGAAAGGATGAAAGGAAGAAGGAGGGTTCGAAGGCATCTAGGGAGGAGAAGGCTGATGGAAGGGAAGAAGAGTCAGCAATACAGAGGAGGGCTCGGGGGGGGGCCGATTAATAACCGGCGAGGATACTCGTCCCTGCTGCCGAGTGCTGGGAGCCCGCCGAACAAAAGCCCCGACGGCCCGCGCCGAAAGACGCGAGCGGGGCGGCGGGGGGTGTGCGCTCTGAAAATGGATCGCGCAGCTGCAGAGGAGGGAAGGTGCGCGCGAATAATGCGCTCGGGGCCAGACCATCATTTTTCCTCGACGTCGCCGCCGCCGCCGCCGCCGCCGCCGCTGATTTCACGTCGTTGTCATTGCGGACACGTCGCTCTCACCTAGTAGCAGAAGCAGCGGCAGAGCCTCGTCCTCGTCCTGCAGCTTTTTTCCCTCAGAAGCCAGATTCCTCGGAGAAGTCTCGAGGGCGCTCGGGCCAGGCTCGAGAGTCGGGTCGACGCAGCATCGTCGTCGAGCTGATCGAGGGGCCCCTATAAGCAGGGGCCGACGCGCATAGGCCGCGCATAGGCCGCGCATAAGGAGGGCCAGGCGCTTCCTTCGCGGAATCGCCTCTCGTTAAAAGGAGCGAGGGCGATCGAGCGGCGGGAGAGCTCGGGACGAGGAGGAGCAGGTGGAGGGGACTCCGGCGGAAGGAGCGAGAGGGAAGAGAGAGAGAGAGGGCGACGCTGGTGCTCTGGTGGTAGGCGGACAACAGCTGCGTCGTCTCTTCTCGTGCGTCAGTCGTCAGCAGCAGCGGCGGCCTCGCGTCGCCGATTCCCTGCACTCCTTCCTCGAGCGGCCAGCCGACTCGGGCTCCCCGCACGCAGCCAAGGGTGGCGCAGAGAGCGGAGCATCGGCGCTCTCGCGTCGGTGAGAGTGCGGCTATTAGCGAGGGGCGACAGCCCGAGACGCCCAGAGGCGGCAAGGAGGAGGAGGAGAGCCGTCGCCGCCGCCGCTGACCGAGCACTCTCGAGTATTCAATCCTCGGAATCGAGTCCTCGCTCCCGGAAATCCCCTCGCTTCGGCGCCGTGCGCTCAGCCTTCAGCTGCCTTCCCCAGTGGCGCTGCGGGCATCCGCGGACTGTCGGACAGACGCGCAGGCAGTGCAAGCACGCAGAGCGCAGGGGTCGCATCTGCTCCTCGGGCTCCGGTTGCGCTGCTCTCGCGAGCCGCGATTCTCGCCGTCCTCCGAAGGCTACGGATATCTGGACCTCCCCCAACCCCAACCCCGAACCCCAATCGCAACCCCGACTCGGCTGACCGATAGCTCAGTTCAGTCGAGCGCTCGTCCGAGAGAGGAAGAAAGAAAGAGAGAGTGAGCGAGTGAGGAGGGGAATTGATCGAGCTTGAGCACGAGGGGAGGGGAGAAGAAAGAGCCGTAGGTCGCGTGCGTGCCGAGGCTGCCGAGAGGGCGCACACACAAAGAAGGACTCGTGGGGCTGAGCATCCGGAGTAGTGCTCGCCTGGGAGAAGCCCCCCCGTGGCGCGACAACCCCCTTGTCCTCCAGAGACACGCCACTGCGCCAAACAGGAAGAACAGCGTCTCGCGGCCATATTGTTTGCTCGAGGGAACACCAGCAGCACCAGCAGCACCAGCACCAGCAGCAGCAGCAGCAGCAGCAGCAGTAGTAGCAATAGAAGCAAGAGCAGCGGAAAGAGCGAGTGTTTGTTTTGGTGGCTGGAGAGAGAGAGAGAGAGAGCGAGCAAAAGAGAGTGCGGTAAAGACCGATCGAAGGAAGAGAGGAGAAAGAGTCGAAGAAGAAGAAGAGGAACCGGGAGCGCACTACCAGGAGGCGCACCTCCGCTCGCATCGTCCCACCCAAGAGCCGCCCACCGAATCGCTCCCACCCTCCCTCGCGCCGTCGTCGTCGTCGTCGTCTCCTCGCTCTCCCTACCTCCCTCCCAGTGCCCCTCACCGCGGCCCGCGGCTCGCACCTCGAACCCTCTCCACACGTCCTCGACGCTGCTGCGAACGAGGAAGGCTCGTCGTCGACAGCCCGTTTTTAGAGGAGAGCCCAGCTTTGTTACGTTAACAGCTAGCCCCAAAGATGGCCTGCGCCACCCTCAAGAGATCCCTGGAGTTTGACCCGGTGCACAGCCACGGACGGCCGAACAAGAGGCGAAGGTGTGCCCCGATGTGCGTCTCACCCTCTGCCACCGTCCAGAGCTCGAGCAAGAGCCAGAACCCCTCGCCTTTCGGCGAGATCGCCAACAAATTGACGCCTGGTAAGCCCGATCAGCCTAGCTTATGCTTCTTATTCCCCGATCTGTGCCTTCGAACGCACTGATATGTCTCTTTCCATCTCGTGACGACCTCCTCCTCCTCCTCCTCCTAGTCCTCGTCATCCTCGCCTCGTTCTCGGACTTCACGGAATCTACGTTAACATAGCGCACGGCCATCTTTTTTCTACTTCGCATCGCTTTTTTGATCCCTTGTTTTCGATTGTCTCGCCACCAACCCTCCTCCTTTCGCCGTATCTCCTCGCACGTCCGCCCACCCTACCCTGGCCTCCTCCCCTCCCGCCCTCCAAAGCCTTCTCCGCGACCCTCCCCGCCGTCTAGTGCACACCCCCTCCCCGATTAGGCGAGGATCCGCAGCCGCCCCATCCGTCCTCGATTCGGTATCACCTCCGTTCGTGTGTGCACTTCCTGCCGCTGTCGTCTTGGTCGCTATCGTTGCGCGCCTGCGATTCCCTCCCAATGCTGCCAGCCAGGCCTACACGCATACGCACTGTGCGACCACATGCACACGAGGGCGATTTGCGATTTCCTGGAACTGGACGCGTACCGCACGCACACCCTCGCGCCCCGAGCAAAGGCCAGATGTGTCTGCTGCTGCTGCTCGTGTGCCTCCTCCTTACCCCCATCTCTCTATCTGTCTCTATCTGTCTCACGTACTCATTTACTCGCGTACATGTGCCTGGTGTGCGTTAGCGAGAACGAGACTCGGCGTACCACCTCGGTCTGGTCGCAGGGGAGGCGGCAGTAGCCGAGAGTGGTTTAAAACTCGTATTAGTCGAGGCGAGTGTCCACCGCGAGGCTCGGAGGTGGAGGGATGCTTAGGCTGCTGCGGGGAGAGAGAGAGAGAGGAGAGAGAGAGAAAGGGGAGAAAAACAACAAAAGTATTGGGGGGCGGGGGGGCGAGGAGTCCCCGAGAAGGGTAAATGCGCGGTCGGGGACAGACTCTCGGTTAGCTTGCTGTTACGCGGGAGGGCTGTGACGCACGGTAAATCATATGGTAATGCCATAACGGACATTTCCCTGTTAACCTCTCTTTCTCTCCCTCCCTCGCGGCACGCGTGTGTGTGCGCGCAGGCGCTGCGACGTGTATTGCGGCGCTGTGGGAACGCGAGGAGGAGGAGGAGGGACACCGAGGCGGAGAGAAGCATGCGAAAGAAATAAACATGACGAAACATGGCCAGCAGCAGCAGCGCGTTATGTTATATGGGCGCGTATCAGAGTCTCGCCTTATCTCTCTCTATCTCCGTCTTCGGGTCTCCTCTGTGCGCTCCTTCTCTCATCGCGTTCGAATAGAGAAATTGCCTCTTTTGCGCCGAGCCGAGACGCAGATGACGAGAGGAGACCGCGAGCGAGGTTTTCCTTCGATATCTCTCGCCACGGCCAGTCCACGTCTACTGACTGCGCACGCGATCATGGCTTTTCTCCGTTTTCCCCGCTGGCGTTGCCTGCCGCTTTTATAATAGAAAACTGCCTTTGTCGTGGTTTGCCTATGCCCTCCTCCGGTCCCTGACGACGCCCGTGCGTGTATGCGTGTTATTGTTAGTAGCCAAGGGACCGTGGCTGAACTCTCGGCTCCTCTCGGCTCCTACTCGCAGGCGCGTAACGGATTCGCACCGACTGTATCTGTTTATTCTCGCCCCGGGTTGAAAAAAAAGGAAAAAAAAAGGAAAAAAAAGAAAAGAAAAAAAAAGGAAAAAGGGAAGTCTCTTTCCTTTTCGTCGCCTCAGGCCGCGCGGACGTCCATCCGTCTCTCTGTTCTCGTTCTCTCCCCGTCGCGGTCCCCTACTTTTCCCTCGCTCCCACCTTCGGAGCCTCCAAGCTACTTAACGAGCCATCATCTCGCCAAAAGGGTTTTTCCTTTTGCCACATCCGACGGTACTGTTTGCATTACCCAATACCCTAAGCAGTTCCGTTATTTCAAAATCCGACCTTTATAATTTTATCGTATGCATACCCTTGGCCGAGGATGGGACACCGCTGGCAATAATGAGCCTGATCACCCGAGAATGGTCGTAACCCCTCCGTAGTGAACGCGCAGTTTCGAATAACTGTACAAGGGTTCCTATGCGTTAATAAATAAAGGAAATAAAGGGAATGTACGCTTCCCACCTAGGCAGATGTCTATAATTATCTACAGCATTTCCATTACATTATTTTCTCTTTTGAAACTTCGAACACCATTAATGAATGCACGCGCATCCAACAAAAGTAATTCGACGTTCATTTTCATCACTTTCTACATTTCCTTTATCTCACAATTGCGTACATTCATTTTTCCGTACTTTCATGACTGCGCACATTTTTAAACCATAGAACGTAAGAAGTCGGTGAGCAGCTTCTAATCTGCTACTCACGCTTTAATACACTACTGATTTGGCACTTATTTTTTTTTTAAGCCTTGCGTTTTCAATAAAATTATAATTTTTCATTATTTATTCTATTTAGCCTTGTAATGCATAGCATTAATGTAGGTTGTAAATTATACTCAATAACTTTGACTCATTGCGTTGAAAATGGCAAGATCTTTTTTTACGCGCTACTCAAAGACTCCTACTCTACAAATATTTCTTAAGAGCTTAAAACTCTTACTTAATATTCTCGATAAATTCTCGGATAATATGAATATATGCAATTTTTTAGAATATATACGTGTACGACGTGACGTATAAGACGTGACTTATGAGCAGCTTATGTGTGACTAAAATTCAAACATTGAATTTTCTTACGATTGCGCATGGCAAATATTAGTGTTAAAAAATCTTGGTCTTCTTGCCCGTGCAAAAACGGTAACCGTTGTTAACTTCCGAAGGGATTTCATAATCCTAAAGCCGAATGAATTATAAAACTCATAGAAAAGTGAAGCTTGTCTTTTTTTCGAATTATCTATGATTAAAATTTACTAAATGTGTTTCAACTTAATCATCCTTTTTCACAAATACGAAATTGCATTTTTGTAAATTTGTATTTCTACAGGATTGTATCATTTTTAATTGTATGTAACTTCTATAAATACAAGATTATATTGGTTTATTAATCAATATATAGAAATACAAAGGAATAGCTAAGTTTGGAATTTTTCAAAACGTATTCTTATGATTATGTTGTTAATATTTATTTATGAGATTTATTATGGATGTTTCATTTATATAAATAATGAATTCAAACTATGAGAAAATTTCTGATAAAAAAAATTATCCAAACACTTATCCATATCGCATTGCTTTGAAGTTTTTGTTAGATAATCCAATTATTAAGTAAAAATTAATTGCACTGAATGATGAAACGGCATTCCTTTCGTGTTAATTCACGAGTGCTATAATCTTAAAAACGATTGAAGTTGAAGGAACGCGTTCGATTGGAGATGATCCTCTTAATCGCATTCAACGCGATGGTCAATACAGTAAGGATGACCATTGATATTATTAATGCGAATTTCGTACGTAAGTGCTATAGTTAGCATATTGGGATCCTCGGATAGATCTATTATTTTTAAAGATCAAGATTTTCCATATCTTAGGCTTCTAGTCATTAGTTAAAATTAATCATTCAATGCGGTATGCTATACGTTTAGAATATATTACGTAGCCACTACTTCGTTTCAATAAGTTCAAACAATAATTGCTGAATATATAAACTGAATAGCCATTAAATAAAGTTTTATCGGTTATCTCAAGCTAATCGATAGCGAGAACAGTTTGGCGGTACAACCGGATATTGTTCATAAGAAGCTCATGCCACCCTTTAGAATAAAATCAACATCCGTAATTCTCAAAGTTGTACAATTACTTGGATAATTTACAAATATGTACGCGTACCTCCAGTCGGTCGGTTGGGATCCCTGCTCTCATTGTCTGCTCTACCAAAGTATTTACTTATACAACGGCAATGTTATTAATAATAGCCTTCCATAAATGATTAATGCTGGAAATCAACCCTCGCGTAGTATTCGGAAATAATCATGGCCGTGTCCGTGCAAGTTCCACCAGTATAAATCATCCGGAAAAGGGGTTTTATGGCGGTCGTGGCGAGCTCCTGAAGCGACCTGACTTTGTTCCGTAACTTTTCGGGAATAATTACCCAGGATTAAGCCAGCGGCCGTACATTTCCAGCAACCAAAAAATAGTCAACGCTGTATTTAGTAGTCGACTCGAATGTCTTTGATCCATTTTATCCGGATATCATCTCCCTGTCTCCTACGGTTGCCACGGCGCTTCGTCACCCCACGACACCCACCCACCCATCGAAAATGTCTATGTGCGTCATCATTGTGCATTCGTATTCGCATCCCTCGCGTCGAGTAAATTCGGATATGTATCGCCTTCTACGTCTCTTTGCGTTTACTACAATTAATGCCCGCCTATCAGGGCTTCTTAGCATCGGCACGTCGAATAAATGTGTCATGGTCATCTCGTATCTAAAGACTTTGGCTACATCCCTGAGCATGCAGACGCACGCTTACACAAGAGCTTGCGGGTACCCATAAACAATTTAGTTTCACCACTATAAAAGTGCCCAACGTAGGCTATCGCTCAAGCGAATTGGCCGTTCTTGTCTGATCTTTAACGAGATATTTTCTTAGTCGACATTGTAACTCGATACATGCGCAATTGGTTCGCGCGAACGATTTTTCCCGTTACGAGCTTTCAAGTGGTAACACCACGAGCATAATTTACATGCTTATATTAATATATATATATATTGATGAATCCGTGGCGTCACATGCCCTCTTATTACTCGACAAGAGGTTATGTTGGAACAAAGAAGAGAAAAACGTTTGCGGACTTTTCTTCTTCGCGATTCCTCGATTATTTATTATGGCAATGATATTAGCATTATGATAATTAAGTTATTAATATTGATAAATTAAGACGATCGATCACTTAGATGCTACCTGAATAAGTTGAACTTTTCTTTACTAAACTAGAATTCTTCGCTTTAGAGTTTATTGAAACTTATTTATAAAGAGAAAAATGCACGTGGCATAATTTTTTTTTATAATTTCGAAAAAGAGTGTCATAATCAAATTTAATTTTCCATGGAAAAATGTATTAAATAAAATCAAAATTCATAATTACATATGTCGATGTACGATAAACCTAAAGATAAAAAATCAATTCCTTTAGAAGTACTTAAAAAAATAAATACGATGAAAAAAAACGCATTACACATGTGTATAATTATTTTGTGCAATTAAAAATACTTTCATGTGTTTATTTAGATCAATTTGTGAAACGAGATAGTGAGCGTATGGATTCAGAAAATAATTAAACAATGCTTTTATTTACCATGCATGGTAATAATTCTGCGAGTATCGAAGGAACTAATAGAATACAAAAATTAATGAAGGCTATTATTTTTGTTTAATATATACATTGATGAACCTTTTGTATGGAATGAAATCGATGCAACGAATATTCATGCAGTAGTTATGACAAAGACATAAATTATTTAAAAAAGGTGTTTTGAATTTAAAATATATGTAAATTGACAAATTAATAACATTATTCTCATTGGTAAGATTTTATAAAATATTTAGAAATTATTAATTCAGGAATGTTGAACAACACGTGCAATTAATTTAAAAATGCTGTTCGATACAAAATGTTAAAATTGCATTGTTAAGTATATTGTCAGTTTTCAACTCCGCAATCCATTATGCTAAGTAAGCACAAAATTTTTCTTCAACAGCGAAGACATCATATCAATAATATTAATGGAATTTCTTAGAAATCTTTTATACAGCACTGTTCATAAGTACTATTTAACAACGATTTGATAACTTTTTTACGCAAAAGTAAATAGGTTTATAAATTTTCCAGTGTGTCAAATAAATCAATATCGGGGGAAGACAAAAAAAACAAGTTTTATTCACATATTTGAGTATATATTACTCATACGTACAAAATCGGTTTTTTTGTATAATTTTCAATTCTAAAATTATACTTTTTCAGTATTCGAGGGAAATTTAATCTTTTGCCATGTGTATTATTTTTATCCAATGACATAGATACTTTTTGGTTGTAATGTGTCTTTAGAATTGATAAGAATACACAATTATTTATAACTTTAATTATATTATAAAACTTTTATTAACACTATATATAAATATATATACGTAATATAACGACATGGAATTAACTATTTCCTATGTTACCAAGAAAATTTATTTTTTCTAAATATAACATCAGTCAAGTAAGGATCAAGATTTTATTTACTCTCCCTTATCATAACTCTTTTAATAACGGCTAACACAACACAATTACTCGATTAAAAATAATAATTATTGTTAATTAAAAAAAAAATGCTTGAAATGCATTATGCCTTTTAATGATCATAAAAAGTTCTTATTCAAAATTTCAATTGTACAATTTCAAAAAGTGCTTAAATTTTATAATATATGTAATTTATAGATTCGGACAATGCACTGTATGGAAGTCATTTTTAAAGACAATTCAGTCATGGAATAAATATACAATGTGTCTGAAACCCATTCCCAAATATAACTGATTAAATAAAAAAATCGTGAAAAATATTTGTACTCTATAAGTCATTATTGCAACTAAGAAGAAGAATTTTTTAAAGATTATAAGAATGTAATAATTTATTAGGTTTTTTTTTTAATTAAAATATTTAACATATTTTTATATTTATTTAATTCCACAAAATATTTCTGAAATCCTTTTCTTTAATCGGCATGTAGACATGTATGCACAGTACTTTTAATTAAAGAGAGGGGATAAGAATGTTTTTATCAATTTAAGTAATTTGATATGATGTTTTATAAATTCTAATACCTTTGATAAATTAATTTAATTTTTGTATTATTTTAGAAACAATATAATAAACTATATAATTAATGGTTGGTTTTATTAAGTATAATTTTAGTCATGTCAGTATTGACAATGTCATAATTTTTGTTATAGAAAAAATGGCTGCCAATATCAGAGAAGAAATCCGCAGATTACATCGACGCAAGCAATTACATTTCAACCCACAAAGTGACTCTTCGGATATGGAAGGTCCAGCCAGTCCCTCGAGTCCATCTTGTTCCAATAGTTACAGTTGTAGTTCAACTAACAAAGAGAAACCGCTTTTCACATTTAGACAGGTAATTAAAAATACATTGGCTTATCATTCTATAAAATAATTTGAAATAAATATTCACAATTTGCTTCTACATACATTTAGGTTGGTTTAATCTGTGAGAGAATGCTCAAAGAACAAGAAACACAAATACGAGAAGAATACGATCAGATTTTGAACATGAAGCTTTCAGAGCAATACGATGCTTTTGTAAAATTCACCTATGATCAAATACAAAAGAGATTCGAATCAGCAGCTGTTCCAAGCTGTAAGAATATTACATTTGCTTAACATTAAATATTGTCATTTATTCCTTGCACATTAATTCATAATTAAATTTTCTTTTGCAGATTTATCCTAAAGATGGATTTGTAATTATAAGGAGCTTATGTAAAGAACGTTAGGTTAGTATCATAAACATTCAAAATTAAATTGAAGGCTGCTATTACAGTATTAATATATTCTTTTTATATTTAACAGATTTATACATTATAAGTTGGTTAAATTGCTTAATTATTTGAGCAGAGATAAGCAGCAGTATCTTGTGCTGAATGTATAAGTAAGCGAATCGAAGCAATGTTGCATACATCAACAGAAAAGAAAAGGTCCAGTAGTAGAAATGTCAAGAAAAGATTTAGAAATGTAAGTTTAGTAAGTTTGCAATGAACAGCGATCACACTATGAATAAACAAAATCACAATGTTTGCTAGTTAAACTAACAATGTTTGTACTGTCTAGTATTAGAAGCGCGCTGGTATCAGGGAACTACATGTAGAATCCATGGCCAATGCAAAAAAATTTTGTAGATACTGGTTTAATTATCGATGCAAAGATAGCGCCAGAAATTTCTCTGAGAGATGAGTAAAATTAGATGATTTTCTGTTTTCAAATCTCTCGTAATATAAAAGGATTAGGTCAATTTTTCTATAAACGCGCGTTTTTTATAGCATGTTGCAATGTTATGGTGACTATCCTGATTAAATTACCAAGGCTCCGCACAGACTGTATGTCGTTAACTTTTTGTCAAAGTCTAAAGTTGACATCGTAAATTTATATAACAAATTAGAATCATGCTGGATTCGAGCTATCAAGAAATTGATACGCATTATTGACATTTTTGACACACGGAATATTACTAGTTTGTTACCAGTCCTATTGCTCATATTAAAATAATTATCTTTATATTTTTTGAGCACCAAATATACTTTTGCGAATTATGCTAGCTAGGTATTTTAATTTAAAATTCCCCGTGACGTGAGGTACTTGAGTGTAATAAGCTATTGTTCTATGTGGTTAAATCCCAAGTCGTCGCCTAAACATATATTAAGGATACTTGTAAATTAGGTAAATTTTCAGAATGAAGACTTTTTAATTTCGTATAACTAAACAGTTACTATTAAAATTGAAAATTCGTAAACTCATATTGAGAATGGAGACAAAGATTTATATGAATTTATACTTTACTGTAATAAGGTGATATATTTTTGGAAAGAAAAATAAATAAATTCTCAAATTCCTCGTTATAATTAACGTGTCATTATAAATTCGAAATTCACTGCCTGTTACATAACTTAATTTTCACATCCAAATCTGAAATAATAATACTAAATAAGTATCATTTTTATTTGAATTTGTTTGACACATTTTAACACCAATATTATCAGGGTACTCGAAACAGGCAGGCTGAAGATTGTTTTTATACAAAAGACTGTCATGATTGAAATTATTGTCCCTGGCTCAAAAACTGTATTTCATGCTATACTTGCCTCGATTAATGTATTTCACATTATTTAGTTATCGTAACTATTTTCAACTCATTATATTATTTTAGTTATAAAATTTTGTTAATTTGTACCATAAAAATCAAAGAAAAATTAAAGCTTGGAATTGTAAGGATGGATTGTAAGTAATAAACTTTTGGGAAAAAAGTTTAAAAGTTTGTTTCTAAATTATTCTGTTCCCTGGTAGCAACGGCTTGACACAATGTCTACGTTTATTGTGCCTATTATTAGTAATATTTACTACGTTTAAACGTTACATTATCATTTTATAATTATTATTATCATTATTAATATTATTATTACTATTACTACACTACTACACTACTACTACTACTATTATTGTTGTTGCTATCGCTCCAAAAGTTGTGTTTTTGAGGGTTGTAACGTTTCATTTGCATTAATCGTAATTTTTGCATATATATATATATATCTCTTTTTATAAATTTTTCATTACTATGGGAGTAGATACAGATACGGCGCATTAATAAGTTTTAAAAGAAAAACTGCAAATATTGTTGATTCAATTTATTGACTACTATACATTTCTATTCTACGTTTGTTTTGTTTTTTTTTTAAGTTTCATTTTAAAAAAATTTAATTATATTTTTTGAGGATTGTTGTCAAACGTAAAGAAAAGTTTTTTTTACAAAATCTTTCAAAAAATACACATATTTTTCAAATGCATTGTTAATATTAATAGTTAATATTTAATAATAATGTAAAAACGTTAAGAAACTCGAAAACAAATTTCAATATTTTCTTGTATACATTGTTATTACGTTTGGGGTTACCTATTTCGAGTTGCAATTATAATTAAAAATTCAATTAGTACCATATTTATAGTAGTTAATGAAATGTCGAGTTGTATTCCGTAAGTCGGTATAACGTTTATAAACAAGTACATCGATAAGCTTACAATAAAAAAATTATTTGATGTACTGAAATAGTGATTCTTGAGAGATCAGATAAATGAAATATATTTTAAACAGCACAAGAATTAAATTGGAAGGTACATCGCATAATTCTTGATGATACTACATGTAAAATATTGAGTGTCTAGAAATATATTTTAAGCTATAAAATTAACAAATACTTATTAATCTAAATTAATTATAATTATTTATCTATCATATATGATATTTAATTTGCACCTGTAAAAATTTTAAAATATGCATTCACAATGAAGTTTATACTAAAAATACTTTGTTTAACTTCATTTAATTTTATTGTACGTCTTTAATACATACATCATAGAATGGTATGTAATCAGTTGAATTAAAAATCATTTAAAAACAAATTTCATTTTTGACGATTAAAAATCTCATTCAAATGAATAAAGACATTAAAAACAATTTAAGCCTGAAATAGATTAGTATAGTACTAGTGTTATATTTTACAGGTCAAGAAACTCCCTTAAGACACCTTCAGTTATTTTACCCATTTAACGAAAGTTAATCATAAAGCGCGCCAACGTCGGTATTGTTTGTGTGAATTGTTCTTTTAATTTAAGAATTTAATTATTATTTGTATTGTACAATTTAAGTATTCATTACGCATTAAACAATGTTTTAATTTATTTATACACTATTCTGATCTCATAAATTATTGTTCAGTTTATAGGTGTCTTATTGATTTTCTTTCTTTATAGATTTTTTTTTGCAAATAAAATCCAGTGACGTACTTTCTTTCATTATTCATTTTTTATTTTATCAATTTATATAAGATGATAAGAGAATAAATTAACAAGTCACAAGCGAATGTGGTTTTGATACATACAATGTACATAAACGAAGTCAATAGTCCAAATGTATAGAATTTACCATTTTTCCGATGCGTTAAATCGGATGATGTAAAATAAAGAAGGCAAGAAGCGGAGAAGCGTAACGATGCAAGTTAATTTAGACTTAAGTTTTATGTAAATTATATATATATATATATATATATATGTATATGTATATATTATATATATATATATATATATATATATAATGGGCGCTTTCAAAGAACAATCAATGACTATGGGTGTGTCGTTGGACAACGGGATTTATCAGCTTCAAATGACTTCGCAATGTCAAAAAGATTTGAAATTCATCGATTGAAATACCTCTATACTCTGTAAGCATATTATTATTAAAAACAAAATAAACCTTAAGACTGAATAAACTTGAACTTCATTTGCATATCCACTCCTTTGTGGTTATATTTTTATACATTATTCTAGTTAATTAACTCACTGAACAGATTAAAGTAAAAAGAGGAAAAACATTAATTTTATATTAATTTTGTCTTATAATTGCTACACATGGATGTAAATATAAGTTGTTTTGGAATTAATAACGTAAGTTATTATCATTCCTGATATTTTTAGAAATGAACATTTAATTACGAAACTTAACTAATCGATCAAGTGTCTAAAATGAAATACAATAATCGAAGAAAAATTTCAACAAATGACATTTTTATTTAATTATGCCTCTAGACAAAAATCGTATATTGGTACCGCGAGGTAATTAATTGGTTAATTGATTAATTTTCTGGATTATGTAAGCTTTTATAAATACTAAATACATTCCTTTCATTAGCAAATAATTTTAGAAATATGATAAATTAGTAATAACTATTAGTAAACTAACTATACAGTAAGGTCAATAGTTCTTCACATGAACCACGCAACTTATATATAAATAAAAAAATCATGTATAGTTTGTTCAAATTTGAATTATTTTAATTTGAAGTTAGATTTGGGTTTTAAGTTATTTGAGGGTAACTTGTCGAATATATGGGCCTGAGTTTGAGGGTGTTATGCTTTATAACAAACAGATAACAAAATAAATGCAAGATACAGTGACATACTTTATAAATAAATGCTAATGTTGAAATTTTGTTTAAATTAACCATAAATATCTATCTTTGATAACATAATTAAGCATTGTCAGGTACATGTCAACCTTGTTACTTATTATTAAATAATCAAATTTTTGTTTGAAGGCTTTTATTTGGACGTTAATGTGCTATTTATTGTGATTTAAATAAAATTTAAAAAGCCTTTATTTTAACTTCATTAATAATTCCTTCTAATGATTATTATCTAATACGAATAATTAATTATCTATAAATTCGTGAAGTATAATGGCTACCACAAAAAACCTAAAAAAAATATTACCTAGTAGCAGACAATTGGTTACTCTTGATAAATTTTATTTTTGAATGAAATTTATCAATGCAACATTCATACGAAGACAAACATAAAGTATTTAGAAAACTAAATTCGTTCTTTTTAATCGAAAGCAAAGTTGCATAAAAAGCTGTAAGTATCAATACAATTTAAAAGCCCATTAAAATTAATTGAAAGTAATTCCAGCAACGTATTGGAAGTAAATCACGATTAAAGTATAAAAGTTTATCATTAATAAAAATGCCAATTTAGTTGAAAATTATCATCAGCTATTTTACGATAATATGGTATTAATCTGGTATATAAATCGAATATTGGGATTTAGTACAAAGAGTTATTAAGTGTAATAAGCAAACGTAATTGCCGCTCAGAATAATACCGAGGAATGCCTATTGCAATATAAAGCCACTGTTAATTTACTTACAATGGGTATTAACAGATTCGCGAGTAATATTTTCTGTAGGTATTGATTTTGATTGCATTTTAAAAATCATTTGATTCTTCTCGCACAGAATAACCGCTTAAAATTAACGTTCTACGAATAACATTGAAAGAGTATAACATTGCTTGCGATAGAACATTAAATATACGACCTATCAGCCAGATGAGATCTAAAGCAAGTGAACAATAAAAACAACATTCAATTGGAATTGAAGATAACAAGAAATAGTCGAGTGGTGCCCGAGACGATACGCATTTAAGTTAAGACTTCAAGACGAAAAAGCATCTCTCTTTCGGGGTGCGCAGCAAAATGCAAGGGTATTTGATTTGGCACCGACTGGGAGGCTTCACTCGGTGGATGGTCATAAGGCCGTCGATTGAACTGGAGTGACGAGTTACGGGAGTGCAGGACTCGACTTTCCCAGAAGGGAAAGGACCGACTTTCAGTCGGTCGCCGAGTCAGAGTCAGACTCAGATCGGTAGTACCGGGCGCACCTCTAAATGCATAGAACCATTGGCGCTCGTTAAACAGCATGCGCTGAAATAATGGGCAAGGAGCCGAAATAAGATTTGCCTAAAGCAGATAATGGAATGATCCGGTTAAGAACGCGCGGGGCTTCGGTCCGCAACGAAGCCCCTTCGAGTCTATATGAGGTTGCGCGCTCGCGATAGATTCCCGTCACTTCTGGGCGGGGGAAAAAAGATCAAACTCCCGGTGAGCGATTCATCGGGCTGCAGTGTAACGCTAATTTAAGGCCCAGCTTAGCTCGCAAATGATTTCCTTCCTCTTTTTGGTGTGCGTCGTTGCCCTCAAGGTTTTTAAGAAAATCACCCCGAATGGTGAGTAAAGCTCGACAATAGAGTGAGCGAGAGCCCTTGAGCCGGGGAGGGCCCGATTTGTAATAACTTGTGTCTCCCAGGCAAGCTGACGGTGTACCTTGGCAAGCGCGACTTCATCGACCATCTCGATTACGTTGATCCCATCGATGGAATCATCGTCATCGAGAACGACTACCTCCAGGGCAGGAGAGTTTTCGGCCAGGTACGTCGGTGCTTTTACCCTTTGACTCGCAGCTCTGACCAGGGCGGCTGAATAACCCGAGGGTTGAATTGGCTCAACTAGGTAAGCACCACCTACCGCTATGGCCGAGAGGAGGACGAAGTCATGGGGGTGAAGTTTAGCAAAGAAATGGTCCTCTGCCGGGAGCAAATCATCCCGCTGAAGAAGGAGAAGCCGGAAAATACACCGATCCAGGACCGGTTGCTGAGAAAGCTGGGCGCCAATGCTTTCCCCTTCACTTTTCAGTTTCCGGCCAATTCGCCGAGCTCCGTAACCCTACAACCAGGCGACGACGACCAGGGCAAACCTCTCGGTGTGGAATACACGGTTAAGATCTACGTCGCGGAAAGCGAGGACGATAAGGTATCGCGGCCTCTCTGGCCTTTTCCTCGGGATTTCAGAGTGCGCCTCGATTCACTGGCCACTCCGACGAGTGACGATACAGCCTCTTTATTTAATACTGTAACTCGATTTACGACCTATTACGTAATCCATGTGCAAGGTTTACCGAGCTCTGGTTACGCGACCATTTTCAAACGGCTTACTTTTAACTACGTATATTACGCATATCCATACGCATATTTCTAACGAAGCACTTGATCAATTTTTAACACAACGCGACATTGTGTCTTTGAGCCTTTTATAAAATTGCGTAAACAACAATATGCCATTCCTTGCAATTTCATCAGCGGGTAAAAAGTAACATAATTAGTCAGAGGCACAATTAGCTTCTGGAATGAATTAGAGTTACGGATGATGATTCTTAATTACTTTTGCATGCCACAGGGACACAAGCGATCTTCGGTCTCCTTAGCAATTAAAAAATTGCAATATGCTCCACCGACGCGTGGCCGCAGACTTCCAAGCTCATTAGTGTCAAAAGGATTTACGTTCTCCCAGGGTAAACTCAATTTGGAAGTGACGCTAGATAAAGAAATATATTATCACGGGGAAAAAGTTTCGGCTAATGTGATCGTTACGAATAATTCCCGCAAAGCAGTTAAGAATATTAAGGTAAGCATTGCGTAGTTGCGGACCATTATCTGTACAAAAAAAAAAAAAAAAAACTGCCCGATCTATGCGGGTCGATGAGTCGTTTAATAATGCCTTTACTCTTTGAGCACTCGAATATCTTTCATGGGTGCGTCATAATTTTTTTTAAAGGTTTTTCTGCGAAGGTCGATTCCAATACAACTTTCTTTACTTCGTTAAAGCGAATTTGCCTATTGTTTAGTGAAATTACATTTCAAAGCGAATCCAATTATCCATTATTGACTGTAAAGCAATAAATTAAATTTGCATTAACATAAAGACATCGAAGTATTTCCACGATAAATGTTTTGATTCGTGCTCTTTAAGGCGAAAGGTAATAAGACAGCCTTACGTCTAGTTCATATCACTGATTGATAATTCGATATAATTTGATTTCGTTCAAAACAAATAATTCTCCTTGTTCTGCATCGTACCAAATTGCTATTTCAATACTAATACAAGGCAAAAGTTATAATCGTGGCGAGGTAAGCCATTATTTTGAATAAAATTGAACGGCGCGACAATACTTCGAAACGACAAACAAATGCATTCGATGAAAAAAAAAAGTATCCTCGAAAAATTCAACTAACTCATAGAGACGCTCATTCAACTAATTCAATGTACATATTTATCGATCGTGCTTAAAACTCTGTACAACTCGTGTTGTGCCCCCTCTGACTCCCCTCGGCCACTCCGCGTAAATCGATAGGCTTGCCGAAGAGAATTTCATAATTCTGCAGTAAGACGCTTAGGTAGAAAAGGCAAATTCTATTAGAGACTTAATTGCATCGCTGTCAAAGTAACGGAGTATTGCCCGGCGGGGTTAATTGCGAGGAGGGCTAAAATGAAGTGGCACGAAAAGAAACCCCTGCAGTATTAGCGATCAGCCAAGAGCAAATGTCATTGTCGGAACGAACGAAATAATGAAAAAGAAAAGGGCCAAGCAATGGCAATCGTAACAAGGAGGGTCGGAGCGATGGGAAAAAAGACAATAATCATGACGCGCTTGGTCCGTAGCTGTTCGTGGTGCAGCATTGCGAGGTGACGATGGTGAACGCTCAGTTCTCCCGACACGTGGCCAGCCTCGAAACGCGGGAGGGTTGCCCCATAACACCGGGAGCCTCCTTCAGCAAGCAGTTTTACCTCGTGCCCTTGGCCAGCAGCAACAAGGATCGTCGCGGCATCGCCCTCGACGGCCACCTCAAGGTCAACCTCCCGGACCCGGCTCCCCTTTCGTCGACTACCCCCCCAGCCACCCCCAGCCATCCCATCCGCGCTCGTTAACGGCCCTTAACTTTTCAGGACGACGACGTGAACCTCGCCTCCTCGACGATGGTGGCCGAGGGCAAAGCCCCCAACGAGAACATGGGTATCGTCATATCTTACTCCGTACGCGTTAAGCTCAACTGCGGTACACTTGGTGGCGAACTCATCACCGACGTGCCCTTCAAACTCATGCATCCGGCCCAAGGTAAGATATCGTCGTTAAGCTTGCGTTATTTCCTTCGCTGAGTTTATCGTCGCACTTATTCCTTGTAATATGTTACCCCTCCTTCAAGCTGTAAATTTTTAAATCTCTTGACAGGAGCCGGCGGTGGAGATGGAAAGGACACGAAATCCGGTATGAAGAGGACTAAGAGCGTCGAGAGAAGTCGATACGATAATTACGCCAACGACGATGACGACAACATCGTTTTTGAAGATTTCGCACGCCTGCGACTGAACGAACCCGAATAAACGACCGTTCGGGTATGACGAAAAATACAGGGCACTTATTCTGAAAGAATACGAATACTCGAGGAAAACACATTCAATTTTATTAAATTTCGTTGCGACAACGACCGACGAGAGTTTAATCTCAATGAATGATCAAATTTATTAAAAAGGTTCTAGAAAACTTTTAATTTCGGAGTTTTTTCTTTCAGGATGAGTATTGAAAGAATAACTAAATGCCTAGACAGACACGCGCTTTAAAAAGAAAAAAATGTCGAAGAATATCACACACGTTCACCTACAAGTGTACACAATTTAAACTGTGTATACACAAAATATAAAAAAAAAAGAGAAAAACATTTTGAAAATTGATTAACATCGCTTTAAGAATTTTCTTTCGATTGTGGTGGTCGAAAAAAAATTCAAAATGAAGCGAACAAAAAAAGTTAATTTCAAGTAAACGTATTCATTAATATTAGTACTATAAAGTAACACATTTCCCGTTTTCCAGAAGTGACATCTAATTAGATAATATACCTATTTCTTATAATTACGGATTATAATGGGCATTTATTAATAATAAAGTGTATTTATTCCAGATAATGTTGAATTTTTGCTGTACATTAGAGAAAATATAAACTAATAATAATAATAATAATAAATGGTAAGTTAATTTCTTGAATTGTAACTATCGTGTTATTAAGCCGTCATTTTATTATTATATTTGTTGTAATTGCATTATAACAATGTTTGAATAAAATAATGTTACAATAAAATATTAACAAATTATTTTATAAAGCACACATCATTTTATTTATACAAAATATTACACATTCTCTTATTCACATTAATTCAGTTTTTTTCTTAAATACATAAAAATAGATCGATAATTATCTCAGTCATACATTGAAGAATAATAATCTTGATAAATTTGAATATACGCTTCTTTTTCTGCTGCAGTCATTTCAGCAATAAGTGTATCATTTACATCAATTATTGCTACACTTTTGCCATTCACATTAACAGTTGGCATTTGATCTTCGTCATCAGAATCCATCACTTCAATTTCACCTATAACAAATTCAGTATATAACAAATACACGAAGCATATAAAAACGACATTTTTTCACGTAATATAAGAATAAAATTAATACAATACATATTTTAACTAAATACTTTTTTATTTCAATACATTTGTCAACGTCAAAATGATGCTTACTATATATTGATACTATACTAAAGCAGAGTATGTAACATTATTGAAATTTAAATATATCTTATACTCTATTTCTGAGATTAATTCCCTAATATGCTTAAGTTTACGTTTACGTGAACTTGTTTCCTGAGTTTCGAATTATTTTTATGAAAAACGTAAAGTTTTTAATATTTACAATAAATATAGCACCGTTAGTTACATATTATATTAATAGTTATTGTTTTACAAATTCAAATTATTTATTAGACATATTTATAGAAAATTTTTGAAGAATAAAATACTCAATGCATTGTAATTTGAATGAAATATTTATAATATTCAAATTATTTACACACTTTTCACACACACATGCACACACACACACATATTATTTGTGTTATAAACTAACCTGTATCAACTGTTTGCATGTCCCCTCCATCTTCATTGTCACTGCTATCACTTGATTCATGAGGTAATACAGTCTTTATAGCACTCGCATTAATTCCACCTTTCTTCTCGTGTGCTAGGAGTACAGACATTATGTCTTCACCTTGTTTATTATTTGATACATTAGCATTTGTAGCCGTTGCTGCAGCTTTTTCCAAAATACTGTCTTGTGTATTTCCTAATTCATTCTAAACGAAAGTTTATTTTAATATTAAATGAAAAAAAGTGTGGAATTAAATTTATAAAGTAGAATAATAATATACTTGTGAAGTATCAGAAGTGATAATTGTGCTTTCCATCAACCAAATAGGTCTTTCCTTTCTTATATTATTAACATTATCATCTTGTATATCATCTCCTATTAAGACATCTACTCTAGTATCTTCAACAACAAATCCAGATGATCTCGTCGCTTCGCCAGACCATTGCTCGTTAGGTCCACGTATATTATTCGACTTCCTCGTATCAATACTATAGAAAAATAGGTTCTTATGCTTTGTGTAAAATCAAAGATAAACGTGTATGTAAATAAATTGTACCCTCGTATTGTATTAATGTCTACGGGTTCTGGTTCCAAAATTTCTGGTGCTAATTTGATTCCTTCGACTTCTCGTAACAGAATATAAAGAGGCTCTAGTTGTTCATTGAATTTTGCTAAAAGCAGTCTTGAATCTTTTTTCGGAAGAGCAGACTGATCTTCTTCAACTATTTCACGACAATATGTACATCTGAATTCTCCTGTCATCATATCAAATAATTGATCTGCCTGAGGATAAATATTTGAAAAACAATAGTTAAAAAATAATTTCCAAAATTAATTACAAGAATTTCAAGTAATTTTTTAATTAACTTACTTCCAGGTCTGTAAAAGTTTTTAAACAACTTGTGCACTTGAAACTAGCTCTACTTGTTGCATCTCGTTCTTCGGTTTCCATTCTTTTTCTCATTAAATCCAATTTATATTTTACAACGTTAACAAAAGTCTGAAAAAATCAGAAAACCATTATAGTAAATGACATTCATAATAAACAATCCGTATTATGATAAAAAATATTACTTTATAATTAATAAAATAATAATTGACTTTTTGTGCCTTTCCATCTGATCCAGTCTCCATTTTTAAACGAACTTGAATAAATTTATCATTTCGTAACGTTGTTATGCGTGCTCTTAACATTTTTTTATCAAATTTAAGCAAATCACAGATATCATCTTCTTTCATACCTGTAAATAATTTTTAAAAAATTATATATATAAATATATATGTATACATATTTAAAAATGACAATTTATTCACACTTACATGGATTTCGGACTAACATATCAATAATAAGTGCATCTTCAATAGTATAAAAACCACGCACTACAAGTCGAGCTAATTGCTTTAAACTACTAGGAACTTCTGTTATCAATCTTTCTTCAGAACTCATTTCAAATCCTTAAAATAATAAATATAAGCTTACAAAAAATTATTTGCGTTAATATTTCTACCTGCTTACTAATGTTTTCATACTATAGTAAATAAACTTTAGAAGTTAAATTAATAATGATCCATCTTTTTAAATTTTTAAAAATAAATTTTGAAATTATTTAAATGAAAAATTGTTGTAAATTTAATTTAAAAAGCATTTTTAACCAATTTATAATTTAAATATTTATATGTATATTATAAATGAAAATGCTAGTTGAACAAATGTACAAGACATGATAGAAAACATTAAATAAATCTGCATTTTTGTCCATAATGTTTATTAATTCAGAAAAATATAATAAATTAGATTATTACATGTATAATTAATAATTAATCACACTAAATACTTCTTTCATTAGTAAATTAATAAAAACTCGTATCAAATTCGTTAGCGCACACATCTGAAGCGTATTTCTGTCGTACGGCGTAATTTAAGGTTATGAACGCCGTTAGTTAAAAACGAAGCACCTGTCAAGGAGAAATTTGTACACAAACAAGT
Source organism: Kradibia gibbosae (assembly GCA_018907135.1). Lineage (NCBI taxonomy): Eukaryota > Metazoa > Arthropoda > Insecta > Hymenoptera > Agaonidae > Kradibia > Kradibia gibbosae. The sequence goes on from JACCHX010000001.1 coordinate 18,329,841, forward strand.
TCGAATTTATGTATTTTTTTTAATAATAATCAATGGCAGCGGTTGATAAAGTAAAAATTATTGTCGTTGGAGATTCAGGTAAATGTTTAAAAAAACATGTTCTTAATTTTAACATTTTTGTTGGAAACGTTGACGTGTCACCATCAAAATGTATATAAAATCAATTATAGTTATATTATTTACTACGTTAAATGGTGATATAAACAAAATTATTTTATGATTAACGAGACATTATTTAATTGAACACTTAAAAAATTTAAATATTAGTTTACATTAAATACATTTATAGGTTATATATAAATAAAAAGTCATTAATATTTTTTAATATATTTTTAATCTCACATCACCAGGAGTTGGTAAATCATCTTTAACTCATTTGATTTGTCAGCAACAACCAATTAGCAATCCATCCTGGACCATTGGATGTTCAGTAGAAGTGAAATTACATGAATACAAAGAAGGAACACCCAATCAACGAAGATATTTTATAGAATTATGGGATGTTGGAGGCAGTCAAAATCATAAAAATACTAGATCTGTATTTTATTGTCCAACAAATGGTAAAACATATTTTAATTAATATCTTTCTTCAAATTTAAATGAATTTAAACAAAATATGATTTTCATTTAAATACATGTTATTAATACTGTTTATGATACACAAACTAATTTCTTATTTATAGGTATTATACTTGTCCATGATTTAACAAATAGAAAATCGCAACAGAATTTACAAAAATGGCTTGAAGAAGTTTTAAATACAGACAAGAATTCATCTAAATCTAAGTCATTTGATGATTTTGATCCAGAGAAATTTGTAGGGTCAACGCAGGTTTGCTGCAACTTTAAAAAATACGTATTTGAGATTGATTTAATCTAGATTTTTTATGAATTTCTTTCAGATTCCAATATTGGTAGTTGGTACAAAATCAGATTTGATCGCTGAAGTAAGATCAAGTATTTATAGGCGTTCTTCTACAATTGCTGAGGAATGTGGTGCTGATGAAATATTTTTAGTAAATATTTTTATATAAAGCATATTTAATTGTATAAATCATAAATGTTATTGGTAACTAAATCTTTTTATCTTTAGGATTGTCGACAAGTTAGATCATTAGCAGCAGGTACTAGTTCTTCTGTAAAATTAAGTAGGTTCTTTGACAAAGTAATTGAAAGGCGGTACTATACAGCTAAGGAAGGAGTAAATTATGATCAACGAAGAATTCCTATTTACACTTCCCAATATAGTCCAAAACTTTATCATAATGACTAAAATATTTTTAAATATTTATTCTTATATTATATTTGATACTGCTCAAAAATTTTATTTGGAACTGTTTAAATTATATTTTTTTGTATATATTCTATAGAGCAAAAATATTTTAACTCTGTTAAATATAAAGATGTAATGTATATATATATGTACAATTATTGCAGTTTTAATATTAATATATTGTGATGTTAATCAAATCAATGTTATGTATTTACTTTTTATACCTAATTTTATTCATAAGCACAATTTGAAAAATATTTTAATATCATCTTAAATAAATAATATTAATAATATTATTAAATTAATATTATTAATAAATAATAAGAAGAATTCAATTTTTTATGCTAAGAAAGATGGTTATTTTGATACGCTAATCATTATTTTATTTCAGTGATTTTGAAATTATATTTTGACTAATTTAAGAAAATTGATGAAAAACAATCAGTACTAATTAACACAATGCAATAAATATTTTTAACATTTTGATTTTTTGTTGATACTATCTATAGACTTATTGCCAAAACATATGTCTCATTAATTTACCTATCATTAAAAAATTGCTTTAGTTAAAATACAGTTGTGTTTCGTTAAATAAAAATTTCTTTTGATTACCAAATACTTTTATGATAAAATATAGTCATAAGCAAACAAGAACTTCAAAAAGGATGTTAAATTTAAATAATTATGTGCTTTATTTCTTAATTTTGTATATATTAAGGCAAACGTATGGTGTTATAATAATGCATCAATCATTGTTTTCATACAAATGGAATTAATCTCTCATTGTATTTTGTAACTTAAGCTTATGAATTTCAGTTAATCTTTGCTAATTTGATACTTGATAAATATTAATATTGATAAATATTAATTATCTATAAATTACAATTTTGCCTTTATTAATAAATCGAACTTCTTCTGGTCAATGCCTTATAACCGTGTTTAAAAATTGATTTATTATTTTGAAATTATAATCGGTAATTAAGAATACGTTTTTTTTTAATGAGCCTGATACTTTTATACATTTCAAATTATTTTCAAATAAATCTGCACAGTTTTCACTGTCAATATTATTTCTGTCATGTGCTATGATTCCTTCAATCATTTGCACAATGACTCAGCTTATTAACAAATTTCTATTTAAAATTTGTTAAAGAGGGTAAGGTATCTTTTGCAACTTTGTGTGCCGTTAAATAATAATTATGACTTATTAAAAGTTGACTTCAATTTTGTAAAATTTTCAATATTTTGAAATTTTCCTATTTGTCTAAAACGTAACCATCACTCATAATTTATTATAAAATCATAATTACAGAATTTAAACAACTACGACTGAGTTTTTTGGTCAATTTTTAAAGAAAATTCTTTACTCCATTTGATTTGATTGGTGATATTAAAGCAATATCAGGAATTTATTAATTATGTAAAATAAGAAAATTTTAATTTACGTAAATATATGACTTTTTCGCGACATAAATTTTTTAATATGTTTCATTTGTTAAGTCTTATTGTTTATTACTTATAAATTTTTATTGTCTAAATTATAAATATATTATATTTCGTTACATGGAAAAACACTATAATTTATTGATTAATAATTAATAAGGAGAAATGTTTTTAAAGGAAATAACAGATCTAAATAGTTCTATAAATACTTAAACAACGTAATTAAATTTTCAATCAAGTGAGGAATTCTTTAATTATTCTTTCACAATGTAATATACAATTGAAATTTTAAATATTTAGTTTTACAGAAACATGTATTTTAATATTCATTTATACAGTTGATACCACTGATTTTTGCAGCTAACGTCCGCGACAATGGGACATAATGTATGTATTAGATTACAATCTTAATAGTATTGAAACATATATATTGGAGTCTTTATCACAAAATAAAAATTTTGTAGAATGTTGATATGGGATAAAAATTGAAGTTTATTGCACTTTCTTGTGTACAGTTGTTTTAGCTTGTGGCAAGATCGTTTCTATATTGATTAATTAAACTTGATTAATGTTACTTGATAATGGAAAAAAATTTAGATTCGAATACGAAATATTTGTTGGAACAATTATTTACAGCAAGGAAAGAAATTAATAACTTAAGGTACAGCATTTATTCTTAAATACACTGCCACACACACACACACATCAATATCATTATTATTTTATTGCATAAAATTAACCTACAAAAATTAATTTAAATTTCTTATTACATATATACGAAATTTCTTTACCAGGCAACAGTTAAAGAGTCTACGATATGTGCACGAGAGAGATGTTAGCAGTATCAAAAGGCTGTTGGGATTATGCACAAATAATGCTACTATTCCTGAAGCATTATCACCATCTGACACATTACCTCCTTTGTTACATGACAATGAACCATCAACTAGTAAAAGTAGTAATGAATGTACATTAACTTGTCGACCTATTGGTACTATTTCAAGTTGGTTTCCAAATAAAAAAGGTACTCCCAGACAGTCTGTAATTTGTGATAATGCTCCAGGTAAAATAACACTTTTTAAAAGTATTTTTACCAATCCTGAACATGCTCTTCAAGGGTTAGAAGAATTTTCTCATATGTGGTAAATACACAAGCAACTTTATTCAGTATTGTCAAATTTATTTGTACATATTTTATCGTAAACTGATACTTTCAGGATACTATTCCATTTTCATAAAAATGAAATAGGACATATTCGAGCAAAAGTTGCACCACCTAGATTAAATGGTATTAGAACTGGAGTATTTTCTACAAGATCCCCGCATCGTCCTTGTCCTATTGGATTGAGTTTAGTTAAAATAATTAAAATTGAAGACTGTACTATTTATTTTGAAGGTGTTGATATGATTGATCAAACACCGGTGTTAGATATAAAACCATATATTCCACACTATGATAATCCAGTCCATTTTGAAAAAATACCTCATTCGATTCGTATAAAACAAGAGAGAGAAGGAAGTAGTGTAACAGCATCTTCATCTTCAATGCATAATATAGATGGTTGGATTGCTCATGATGCAGATGAAACATTATCTAGTAGTTGCAATGATAATACGTGCACCCTGAGCCAGAAAAATATTATTTATTCTAAGAGTACGGCAGAAAATCAGTCTCTTATGCAAGTGTCTTCATCTTCCTCATCTTCCACTTCTTCATTAATAGATGTATCGAGAGATGAAGAACTTGCATTAAGACTCCAAGCAGAAGAATTTCAAGAAAATTTAAATTTTGAAAATGTTTATGCGAGTAATGAGAATTCTAATGTATTGGAAGGCAGTGAATTTACAGCGGTCAATGCAAATGTAAATGCTGTTAGCCATGATATAGTTAATTCGGTATCTCGTGAAAACGATGAACAAGGTCTTAGAAATTCAAGATTATTGGATGGAGCAGATGGTCCAAATGCAGTATGTGGTACCGATGTAGATTTAATTAGTAGGCGCGCATTAAATTTAAGGCTTGATGATTCATCCTCATCGCCGTCCCCCATAAGAATGGGAGTCCGAGAGGCACCCGATGGAGAAGAAGGCTTTGATTTGCCGCAGTTTTATAATGCACAGACATCTGTTAGTTCAGTTGATAGTAGTCACGCAAATTCTCAAGCAGCTCAACAGACAAGTGATAACAATTCAGAAGACGCTATCAGAGTTCCAGATTGGATATCAAGGCCAAAGTCATCAACTTTATCGGTGGTATTTAACGAGCGTTCTATATTACAATTACATGAAATTTCAAAGGATAAAGCAGAAGAGAAAAGATGTGCCGTAGAAAAGGTTTTAAAAGAAGATCCGCGATCGGTGTATTTAAGACGACGTTACGGGAACCAATTTTATACATTCTTAATTCACGATCTTCATATCTTTTGCAGATTCGATAACGATAGAAAAGTAGTTACAGTCTTTCAAATTCGACATGCAGATCGTTTGTGTGAATGCGGACAGCCTGAATGGCAGTGTTTAGGACATTCACCAAATCCTGTTTTTAATCACAATCAATAGGCTTTATTAATGTACTTTTATAATGAATGTGATTTTTAATTAAATAGGTTTATTAGATAATTTTTTGCACAGATAAATCAACTTCTTTACAAGTTCCTATGTTGATTAGTTGATCTTTTATGACAAATTTCTTATAAAGATAATTTGTATACGAATTGATGAAGGTAGAATGTTAAGAAAAATACATTAAAATGGTATTTTATGACTTGTAAAAATTATTTATTTTTCATTTCTTAATAAAACTATTTATCATTACCATTAAATGTCTTCAAGTATACATTCTTATCGTTGAATCTGCTCCGGCAGAAAAGATCCACGGCTGAATCGGATGAAATAGTACATCCAAAACTCCAAAATCATTAAAGGCCTCATGATTACATAATCTCTTAAGTGGTACAATTAAAGGATTTTGTAGCAAATCACTGAAAATTACAATAGTTTTTAATAATAAAAATTTAAGCTTTTACATTGATCAAGCAATTGATTATTTCGATGGATATACCTATAAACCATTCCGTGGCATATGATAACACCTCGATCATCGGCCCCTGATGCGAATAAAGGATAACGCTTATGATACGCTACACCACGTATACCTGTGCCGTGTAATCTAAGAGTCTGGTATGGTTTTGTACTTAAGTCTAAATCAAACCACAATAATTTCTTATCATATGTACCAACAAGAAGATTATCACCGCCTGAAATAAAATAAAAATGAGAATAAATAATCGTTTACACTTTTTTGAGCTTGTTACAAAAATTAACATCATTACCAGGGTGTATTGACATGGTAGATATCCATTGTGAATTACTAAGCAATTTCTTTACCATTTCTTGTTTGGTTAAGTCGTATATTCTTATATTTCTTTGTGTCTAAAACAATAAGTAAATAAGAGGCTTAATCGCAAATTCACTAGTTTAAAAATCAAGTACGTGACTTACTGCTACGAATAAAAAGGGTTTAATAGGATGAAACAAGGCACATTGCACTTGTCCCTTGGTTCTACGAATAGGTATATGAGATCTTCTTTTTGATAACTGATGAATTAGAATAGACCGATTTTGACCATCTGGCATTACAGACGTAAAGTAGTCACCTTTACCGTGCCACGTTACTTGTTTTACAATTTTGAAGTGATTTAATATAACCCTTATTCCCATCTTCCAGCTTTCTGGATTGCCAGTTTCCGATTGATTTTCCCATTGCACTGCTGCTTTAACCTTTTCCGATACTGATATAAATTTATTACAATAATTAAACTGAGAATTTTATGTATTATTTTAAGAGATTAAAAAAAAAAATGAATAAATTACCAATTATATCGCTTTGTGGAATTATTTCTAATAATTTATCTGCTTTTTTTAAAACTAATTGATCTCCTACGCCAGGATTAATCAATAAAATTTTTTGATCAGCAGCTACAGCTATTAACGGTAAATTCTGATTTGGACACCATGCCACACTTCTGACTACACCGCCACAATTTACAACTTTGACGCATCTGCCAGTGGAAATTTCCCATACTAAACGTAAAACAATTAGTTCATATTAAGTTGATATAATTTAAATACACACACACACACATATATATGTATAAATTTGTTTTAACTTACTTCTTAAGGTAGAATCATCTCCACCACTAGCAAAGAATTGTCCTAACGGCTCTACAGTCATGCATCTGATCATGTCTGTATGTCCTTTATAAATCATTGACTGCACTGTTGGGAATGGCTGCAAGTCCTTAGGACTTGGTAATTGAGGAACTAATGATTCTGGTTCTATCATTAGTTTCATCTTTATTGCTCTTGGACACAAGTAGAGATCCAAACATCTTTGGAATCTTTCTTTGATATATTTGGAATAAGAAGGAACTTGCCTGAGAGAATCATATTTTTTAGGAATGAAATGTAGTTTTCTTTTCCAAGGAGTGGACTTTAATTTGTTAAATTCTTTTATTTCTCTTTTATCAAACAAGTATTCTGGAGGTGGATTATAACTTTCAGCGTGACCAGGTAAAAATCTTTTTGGTGCAGGAATATGCTTGTGAATCCTTCTCATTTCTTCAGCTTGATCATCAGTTTGCCAGAGCATGTAAAATTGTGGTTCATTTGTATTTTCCTCTCTTTCTTTTTTTAATTCTGCTGTTGATTTCATCCAACCCATTTTTAAGGCATGAACAAGTTTTGAAACTTTTCTAGCTTCTGGTTTTGATGGAGTAAATGAACGCTTATGATCTGGGAATTTACGAACGGGTGTTTTCATAACTTCAGAAGTAAACCATTCCACCCAGGGCTGTTAAATTAAAAAAATTAACAAATCATTTAAATTTTCAATAAAAGAAATAACAATTGAGATAATTTTCTTACAGCATATTCATCAAACTGAGCATCTGGTATCCTTTGCTTTTGAATTCTTGTTATAAGTTCAATATCTGCCTCACTTAAAACAACGTCTTGACCAGTTTGATAATCTTTTACCGTTCTCCAAAAATCTGGATCTTCCATCCTCTTCAAAAAATTTTCTAATTGATTTCCCTGTTCAGGTTTCAATATCTTTTTTCCATCCCAATTGTAACCCAAATGTTGAAATTCATTATACCATTTCATAGGTATATTACCAACAGTATTTCTAATATCTTCTTCATCGGATGTATCATTCTCATATTCGTTAAGCTTAGAATCGCTTACATTTAATTTTATTTTATAACTACTTTCATTATTCTCTGTTTTGTTTTTCTGTACAGTCTTAATTTGTTTGTGTTTTGTTTTCTCTTTAATTTTTTTTCTATCTTCGTAACTTTCATCTTTGAAATTTGTTTCTGATTCCAATAAGCTATCTTCTTCGGATGAAATGTCATCATCGGATATCTCATCGTTACTCGCCTCTTCATCAGTGGAGGCAAATATAGGTTTGTCTTTTTCTTCATCCGAATCATCGTAAGTATCTGTATTAGCTTCCTCATCAGTTGTATCTCCATCACCATCGACTTCCCCGATTAGTAAATCTTCAGTACCCGAATCCTAGAATTTATTTGTATGGCTTCATTATACAAATAATTGAATTTCAAAATATTGATAATATTACAAAATTTATTTAAATGAGTAAGTTTAATAAATTGCAAATAGAATTATCCGATATCATTAAATTATAAACTCTTAAAAATCATAAAGTAACAATGAAAATGTATGCATATGACAAGCAGTAAGAAGATTAAAAAAACCTACCTCCCCTTCTTCGGATTCGTTACAATCGTTTTCATTGTCATTTTTAGGCACAGGGACGGATTTTTTAGGATCTTGTTTTCTTTTTAAATTTTTATTACGAGTTCTCATATTTTACGAGAAATACTTTTAATCGGCGCACATGTACTTTCAAAATAAAGGTTAGGATAAAAAACGTAACAGGGGGGGGGCTGAAAGACCTAAGAGCGTTACAAGGTACAATGTACAATGTATAAATGGTACAATATAAACTAGACACTACGCAAATTCAGCAGGCATTGCCGATCATAACTTTAAGAGGGACGTGAAGGTTAGGTTAAGGTTTAGAATCTAATATCTAATCTATTATTACAGAATGCGATGCAGAGATGAAATCATAAGTCGTTCAAAGATGCGCATGTGTGTGGTAAAAAGACAGTTTAGTTTTGGTCGATGAGATTTTAGGAAAACTATCCTGCGGAATTTGTAGACCTTTATTTGCACGCAGCTTGATAACGTTCAGGTATAATGGTAATTAATTTAAAGCTTTACTTCATTAAGATTATTAATTTTGGAAAATTCATCATTTGATCGTAATTCAGTTATATGTAAACAAAATACGTTCAACAACGTGTTACAGACAAAAAATTATTCAAATTTACGCGCATTCTCGGAGAAAGTGTCAAGTTGAACATATTTATTAGCTAGTTGGGGTTGTTTGGAAGAGGGCGAAGTTGTTCCTCCAGCCAAGTATAGATAGAGTACAGAATTACAGATAATATAGATAATATATCCAAGGAAATCGCTTTTGTGAATTTCCGAAAGAGGCAGTAGCGTATTATTGGGTCCAAACTCCAAGCCAAACACATTGGGAATAAGGATTAAAATTAAAAAGGAACAGGTTGATATGTCATATTATTCTTATCGACTATAACCGAACATTGAGTATTTTTCCAACGGTAGTACGTTTTAATTGAAAAAATTATTCTTGTTATATACTTTTTTTAATTTTTAATTTTTCAACCTTAACTTATAATATACTGTACGAAAAGACGAAACGATCTATTTCTGATATTGAATTCCCTATTCCTTGTTCTGTTATAAATCATAGGAATTCTTTTTATATCCTTAAATTTAACTTATATATCATCGGAGATTAGAAGGTTGTAGATATAGTGTGTTTTTTAATTCTTTATCAGTATTTTTTTTATCGCAGCCAAACTTCATTCATTCTTATTGAACGTGATCAATAGTTTTTAAAAATTATCATGTATAATCCTAAAGACTGTAATTAGTAATAATTAGTCACTTAATGTATGAATAAGTATAGTTTCAATGATATCAAATAAATAATTTGCTTTATTTGCTTTTCCTTTTTTTTTTGAACAATCAGAGTAAATACAGAAAAACAAAAATATTGACACAATTGAAATATGGTTAACGAACACAAAGAACTTCAATATTATTGTTAATAATTAATATTTACAAACAGAAAAACAACTTCAATGAAATTCGCCTACAGTGTTAAGTTTTTTCAAGTTAAATGAGTTTCAAATAAAAAAACGTCGCTATGTATTCTCAATCAAGTGTGCAGATTAATTATTGCGCGATATGATAATGAAATTGATCTGGAGGTAAACCTTCACATAGTCAGTTTACGGTAATTTGTCGAAAAATAACAAGATGCATTAGTGATGTGTTTGTTTGTACCTGCATGTAACAAGTAAGTAAATATAAACGACGATAAACTAAAAACTTTTTATAAGTATTTTTGATATTTTTAATAATTAAAATTACAATTTTTATTGTAGAATTAAGTGGAGAATGGGTTGTGTTCATAGTCGAACTGATATCAATGATTTGCATCCAAATGTCTTTCAAGTAATGAATGTTGATGATTTAGGAAATTTGATCACACCTGGAAGATTGGAAATTACAGAATCAGATATTATTCTGTATCAACGTAGCAAACCACCAGTCAAATGGCCTTTACGATGCTTACGTCGTTATGGTTACGATGCTGAAATTTTTAGTTTTGAATCTGGAAGGCGCTGCTCTACTGGACCAGGAATATATGCTTTCAAATGTTGTAGAGCAGCTCAACTCTTTAATCTTGTACAAACAAATATTCAGGTTTGTAAAATATTTAAAATTATTACTTAGATTTACGTATTAGGATTGTCTAATTTTTGTAAACAATTTTTTCTTCCGCGTATATAAGACATAAAAAATTTATAAAAAATATTTCACAAATCAAACATAATATCTTATAAATAATTTTTCTTTTATTATAGCATGTTTGTAGTAATGGAGATGATACAATATCAAGAGAATTGGCGATTACCACACATTCAGGACCTACAGTAACAAGAGTGACAATACCCATGGAACCAAATTATCTCGATCCAACACCATCTCGAAGTAATGGTCGTATTGCATCTTCAGTTTCTAATCATCAACAAAATGGAAGACTAAGTAATATAGGCAGTAACAGTGGTTCAATGTCACCTCAGGGGACAATCCTCGGATCTCCTTCGCCACCTCCAACACTTCCAGTGTCATTGCCACCACCTCCACCTATTCCACATTTTCAACCATCCTTGTATGTTAATGAAGAAGTTCTTCAAACAGCTGTTGCTACTGATTTGGAACATAATAATAATAAAAGCCTAGCAAGGAAATCAATGCAGAGGTTTGTATTTAATTGAAGCACAAACGTACCTAATTATTTTCGTTTTACTTGATAATATTTTATATATATATATATAATACATTCATGAAGGCAGCTGCTCAATATCTATTTATTGTCTTTGCATTCTTTTTAAGTTTGTTAAAAATTCCAGATCTCACACAGTAGGCGATTCAACGTCAACCGGTTTTTTATCACTTGAACAAGATTCTGGACAAGTAGTCATTAATGAACTTTGGCCTTCTGGTCAAAATTGTATAACAATGACTCAATCATCTGCACCTTCGTATATAAACGTCGACCTAGGGAGCGATAACAGTCCATTATCACCATTGCACAGCATGTGTGAGTCATCGACGTCGTTTAAGGATGAAACGGTAGTAGAGCCAATAGATGGTAATTCCAATCGTGCTTATATGAATATAAGCCCCGCAATGGAAAAGCTCGAGTCCGTGGTTCCACTCGTCAAAGTTCGTCCACCTGCTCTCTCAATTTTGCTGCAGCAGCAGTCGGACTCGGAAGATGGCTCGAGGCACTGTTATGCAAATCTCGAGGCTAGCGAAATAGAGGGTTTAAAGAAACGTTTCTCTGCAACATTCAACGTAGAGAAGTCGCCAATACAAGCGCAGACTCCTCCGCCCCTTCTCAATTCTACGGCCGTTCGAGAAATGAGTTACGCTATTCTAGATTTAGATAAAAAGAGTATGTTGTCGAACGCAGAAACGATATCCACGACTGTGGTACCAATGACGACGCCTGCAACGGCAACAGTGACTACGACAATGTCAACGACAGAATTATCACTAACACCACAACTACCTCCACTTTCATCGCCGCCAGACTCGCCAGTTAAATCTCAGCAAATCGGATACGTGACGATCGACTTCAATAAAACAGCCGCTTTATCGCACTCGGTTAATTCCAGTTTAATTGGTGATATCGACGAAGGCTCGAGAAAAACCCGTCATAATTCGACTATTAGTGAATTGATAACTCCATCGATTAGGCATAACTCTTCCTTAAGCGAGTGATTTACAAGGTTTAATTTTATTTTTAAACAGTTCTTCCTATTATTTCCTTCTTTAAATAATTTTACTTCAAGTCTTAATTATTTTGAGAGGTTTTTCTCTGCACATTCTTATCTAGGGACACGTATCTATAATAAATAAGCCAAATATTCACAGTTAGGACATTTAATTATTGTAATATAATCAGCAAATCATCGGTTTTTGATAGATTTTGACTGAAAAGTTTTTAAAAGCTTTTATTGTCATCAACTAGATTGAATAAGTTGTATAAGTTTCAATCTACAGATGATAATGAGCATTCGTAAAATAAGATTTTTTACAATTAATAACAAGCGTTATCGTAAGAGCAAACGCCAAATGCTTTATTTTTTAACTGATAATTTAAAACTTTTCCTTAATTAAATTAAAATGAGATCACAATAATTTACTACAATTGAACGTAAATAATAATGGAATTCAGATTACTTATATTAATAATACTTAGACTAAAAAGAAGTATACTCTGATGCTTCTAATCAGTACTTCAAATTCCACATAATAGAGCCTAGTGTAGTTTATAGAAAATCTTTATGATTGCATCTATGTATATTTTTGGATCTTGCTTCTTTATGCCAAAAATATAGTATAATACTTAAATACATTAACATTCTTTCAATTGACATTATATATATATATATATATATATATATATATATATAAATATAAAATAATTTCAGACAGATCATTTCCTGATTTTCGAAAAATAATATAAGCGCAAATGATACAAATTATTTTGGTCGAAAATTAAAATTCGCTCAGATATCCTGATACAATTTTGGTCATATTTGATTAAATTCGTGAACTTTGATATGCAATTTTTTTATTCAAACACTAGATTTATATTACTGCTATATCCTCTGTCTGTGTGTGTGTGTGTGTGTGTGTGTGTACATATACGTACTTCTCACATAACACTTTAATAAGAAATTAATTTTCTGTATTGAAAATTAAATAAATAGAGAAATACTCTTGTGGGTAGGCAGTCGATAATATCTATTCAAACTTTGGGGATAATAAAGTTATTTCTTGTACAGCTAAATTTTTTTTAGAAAACAATGCGTACACTTTAAAGTTGTTTCCATAATTATTACTACTTTTGCAATTATAGCAATTCCTTTTTAACAAAGCTAACTTTATTATTCCATAAAATGAAGTTTTAATGACTTAAGCTGTAATTTAAACGAGGTTTGAAATTGAAATTGTAATAACTAATGTAATTGAATACATTAATTCAATCCACCTACAATCACCACTAGGTAGGAACAATGCGTTCTTTTCGAAATTCATTATTTTTAAATACACCTGTTCGCGACCAAGAAAACGTCATATTGGTGGTGTTTTAAATGTCTTGGCTAATTTTGATTAGTCATGAGGTCTAAAGTCAAGCTTATACATTTTAGTCACAATGTGAAAAGAATCCACATAATACACGTTGAGTGATTTCTTATTATTCTCAAAATTTGATGAGACAATAGGAATTTTATTAGTTATATATAAATATATTTGTTGTTGTTGTTGTAATACTTTATAACAGTGAGTTCTTCCATTTCAAACTTCAAATAGAAAATTATAAGAATAACGTAAGTTTTAAAGAGTTCTTGGCATCACGAGAGTAAACTACTACGAAACGCACAAATGTATGTATGCTGTGGTAGGCTATTCAAAAAATCACTTCACAGGAATATAATTATAAATAATTCAATAATACAGAATTACCAATCTTGTTTAATGACTTAGACGATAAAACCCATTGTAGTGTAAATTTACGTAATACATTCGTAGTGAGTGCCGTTTCCACTTCGGGATCTTAAATTTATACACTTTCTTCTCGCTTACCTGATCAGGTAATCTAGCGGTAGTAATGGAGTATTCATAACCGACTTTATAAGACTATATTCATACAATATTGCTGAAGTCTCCCTGGATTTCTATAATATTATTGCCTACATTATGTTACTAGTCAAGTTAGTTTTATATTTTTACATTTTTATACTCATTTTCAGAATATTTTCACGCGTCTATAGTTTTACTCAATACCAAATCGTTAAAAACAAATGACAAATGAATTTGTAATAAATATATATTTAGCAGAAGATATAACAGATACAAGCACAAATATTTATAATAAAATTATAAATTGCCCCAGAAGTTATACGAAAAAAATAATAGAAGATAGAATAATAGTCCTATCTATAGTTAAAAACGAATAAATTTTAATTTGAAAATACATTCAAACATTATTAAATGATAGTGAAAGGCGAGTTGCAAGAATATTTTATGTTTATTATGAGAAATAAAAGCTAAATATTTGTTAAATATTTATTTTATCTTGGCACATTGCGTTTTTAGTACTTTTATTATAATCATGCGAATGCGCTGATTTTTTAGGCTTAACAGACGAAAAATCTCAAATTGTTTACAATTTACATTGCGTTTGATTGAAATCAATCATGTTATTTGCCCGAGTCCGAAAGTGCAGGTGAAGTCACAGCTTTTGTGGCCTGTTTATCAAATTATCTTTTCACGCGTACATAATAATTTTCGGCGTTCCGACTCGACTCAAAAGTCACTGAGCCTCGATTTATCCTTTTTCCATAGTTGCCGAATAATATTAAATGCATGTATTTATATCATTCAAATACATAAAAATTCAAAACTATATCGGCACAATCGATGACTTGAAGTTTGAACTGTCTACGAGTATTGAACCGAATTTAAGAATTTATTATATCTGATGTATTCGGAGCGCCTTATTGATGTTATATTATTTTACTTGTTTCGTTGGAAACTACACGTGCCAATTCGTCGACAAAAACATTTTTGTAAATACTGCATAATATCGATTGAAATCTGAACTTTTTGTATTAGGTTTATGAGAAGTTGGAAATTTTAAACGATAAAAAGTTAATAATGCTTTTTTTATACAATATATGTGATAAATTAAGGCAAATTTCTAGTATTATGAAAAGAATACTTATAGAAATGAAAAAATTTTATTTTGTAGTAAATGCCTATAAATTGCGTACATTAAGGGAAGCATTTTTTTACATATTCTGTGACGTAACCAAAGAAACTAGATTAGTGTGGTTGTGCAGGATTTACATTTTTTGTTAATTCAATTACTTCTGATTGTTTAATGTTTTTGTAATTAAAAGTATAATATTTGCATTATAAAAGTACGTACAACAGGTGTAAAAGGCGTCAGATTTTTATTCTACTAAAAATAAAAAATGAGATTAAATACGCGCTGCAAAACTATCAATTAATAATTGTATACGAAATGATGAAAATATTAAGCAGCTATTTGTTAAATTGTCTGTCTACATACATTTATAAACATAAGTGCCAAAGCCAATTAACTTGCCCTACAATGAAAATTTTGATTAAATGCGTACCATTGAAGAAAATTTGTATTTTAGATACTAAATCCGCGTTGAATAATTGTCGACGCATACATTCTTAAATTTACGTAAATTATGATTTTTATACATCAACGAAATTAAACTGTCAAGCGTAGGCTGTAGGTTTAAAGTAAACCAAAGAAAAAAAATAAATATGAAAAAATGTTTTTGGTAACAATAGTGTGCAGACGTCGTGTGAAATACAAATTTGATACTAATTTAATTTGTACACTAAAAAATTAGTTTAAAATTTTAGAATTTTGTCGAGTAGGATTCATTCCAGTTGGTTAGTTGTTGAGAAAAAAAATTCATAAATAAATAAAAAAATTTAACAAAATACACGTAGAAATTTAATACACAATAGGATAAAGTTAAAAATAATAGTGTTTGTACTTTAGTAAAAATAGTGTATTGATGATATCCGTTTACAGTTGTGATAAAAAACGGTTTATCTGCTACTCGATTTATTCGTGCAAGAGTTAAAGACCGACAAACGTCGTTTAATAAGAGTTTATTGTATTTTATTTTTCTATAAATTGAAGAATAGGTAAGCTGTTTTGAATGTGTAAAAAAGAATTATAAATTTTAGAATTTTTAATTCGCAAAATATTTTTATCTAAAGGGGCAAGTATTAATTTAAAAAATTATTGTCCTAAACATAACGACCTAAGGTATAAGTGCGTGCAATGTACGTAAAGTTGTATATTTTAATATATGTAAGTAGTTAAATCATTTTATAAAGATGATTGTATATTTATATACAAGTAACCAAAGAAAATGTAATTTCGTATGCTTGTGCCTCATTTTGAATGACACAACTTGTAAGACTATTTGTAAACAATGTTGAAACGATAACATTTTTATTGTAGAATAGGGTTTACTATGTACGCAAGTAAATATACACACAAAAACATTGATATTTATTAGAAAAGTAGAAAATAAATATAAGTTTAAATGAAATAAAAAAAAAATTGATTGTGTATATCATTTCTGTAGATTTTGTCGACAAGTATGTTTGACAACAATACAATATAATAGAGGATAATGGGATGTATTTGAATAACGCTTTATAATGAAAAGAATATGAATTTTGATTGTATGAAAAGTAGTTTATTGAATATTTATTACACTAAACACAAATCGGTAATTCCATTAATTTCCTACCACATCTTTCACAGGTTAACATTGGTATGAACTTTCCTTTGATAATTAGTCTCACTATTGTGGTAGGTAATGTTCATAATTCATTCCAGTTTGTTTTTTATATTAACAACAAATTACATAGTTCTGAATTTTTAAATAATACTATAGTTTAAAATTTAATTAAAATTTCGTCTATAGGGGTAAATAGACTAAAATTATTACGCGTTTAATATTTGCATGATCTGTACGTTAATTAAAGTTGTCGATTATAGGTACACTTGGTCATCAGAAGAATGTATTGATCTTTGAACATCAAACCTGAAAAGAAACCGTAAAGTTTGTCAATGATTAATTAGAATAGTACAGGCTTAATTTATGTAATATAAAAAACAAATATAAGTGGCAATAAAATGTATGACCTTTATATTATTATGTCAATTAAGCAAGGAGACTGTTTCAAGATACTTGATTGTATCATTTTATAAAACAGTGTTTACTTGGAAAAAAATTCACATCACAGATATTTTTAGCATTCATTGTTTTATTAATTAGTTTTCTTGTATAAAATGTAAACATTTACTTAGAATTATTTTGAAAATCTATTAAATCTAAACGTCAAATATAAATTTCATTAAACCTAAGATTATATTAAATCTTATAATAGTTTAAAATAAAAATGTATTTTAATATTAATGTCTCAAAAAAGTATGATTAGGCGTAAACTGTTTTTAAAAAATACTTAAAAATTTTTTTTGCTTATATGAACCTGTGTTTATATTATATGAAATGCGTTTAAAAGTATAATTTAACTTATTGTAATATCATAATACTACATTATTTACAAGGAAAATAGTATATTAAAAATTTTAGTAGAAATTTTTTAAATTAAAAATGTCAACACATTTTTCAGTTTAAATAATTAAATTTCATTTTTACTGAAACTCAGAGATAATTTTCAGTGTCCATTGTATTCGTAAGATGTATTCTTTTGGTTACAAATTTATTAATTGAATGACTAAATGAAAAAAATTGCAAATACACAAAGAACTGATTAAAGACTTATAATATTTAATGTGACATAAATAAAAAAATATTTATATTGAAAGAAATTCTTTGAATTTAAAGAAACTATTGTGTGCGTAACATTTTATTACAGTATGCAGCAAGCTATTCTTTTATTAATCTTTCTAAGCTAACAATAGCTAAGAAATGTTGTATCACTATAACAGAAGAGGATAAAAGCCCAAGTACCTGAATTATACTGTTTATTAACAAAGCAGATCGATTGAAGATAATCAAACAAATTTAAACGATTAACATATACCATGAAGTTGTTCGAAAAGCTTTTATCGCTGAGCCAACTCAATGTGTAACATAATAAATTGCTTAATTTCAGCAAACTTACCTATTATCTTATGCTATTAATGTTCTCGATTACGGAGTTCTAGATTTTGATCTACGCGGAGTTCGGCTCTTGGACGGGGACCTCGACTTACTCAAGGACTTAGGCCCTCCGTTTCCACTTCTGCTGCGAGATCGGCTGCGAGATGACGAGCGTGAGTAGCTGCGCTTATTGCGTTGCCTTGAGCGGGACCGTGATTTTGAGCGTGATCTGGAGAAAGTCCTAATGAATAAATTTCTTAATATTACATCAGCTAACTATGAGCGTGTGCCTGTTTTTTTTATCATTGCTATTGCTATTGTTATTTAAAAAAACTCCTTTACGTTACAATTTTAAATTCGTTTGTAATATCAAAAATATGAATTTCTTTATGTTTAATTACGGTCATTTTGTATTCAACGTGAAGATTTATAATGTAACACGGTAAAGTTAAAGCAGAGCTCTAGGAGAGGTGTAAGCATTTCTCGCGTCATAACCAATTTTATGACAGCTTAACGTTTCTCCCTATCTATACCTGAATATAACAGTTAATTTCACACACATATACATATACATATACGATTAGCATTCTTATATTTCTCGGGCAAAATGACCAATTGTCTAATTTATAAGTATGATTATTTTTATTGTCATTATCATGATCATCGTCATCATTATTATTTGCAATAACTAGTTTTTGACAATATCACATTGAATAAATTTGTAAAAAAAAGTGATGTAAAAAAGATGGAAAAAAAAAAACAAAAACAAAAACTATAAAAACAAAATTTCTGTAAATAAACCATTACTCACACGTTGGTTATTATGAAATAAGAAGCAACAAAAATGAATAATGACGCAGATGGCTCTACTGACTAATTAAACTAATATAATCAGATATTACGATCGAATCATCTTATTCGAAATCATTTTATGTTACATACATGTACCCCAGACTAGCCAGAATGATGAACTCGGTGTTCTTTTATTTTGTATACCTATTAGAGGCTGCGTGAGTACGCGCGGAAGAAAGGGTAGCAGAGCAGATTGTCAAAATCGCGTGATATTCAGACATGTGGACGACGAAGAGAGTGTGTAGGCAATAAGAGCAGATGATCGCTATGCATTTATACGATGCTCAGGCACAAACATCGAGCTGAACGAAGACACGAAGAAGCGGACAGAGCCGTAGCGTAGCGGAGTGCCGTCGTTAGAAGAACCGAAGTGACCCTCTCTCGCATATTCTCGCTGAATGACTCTCTCTCTCTTTCGCTCTCTTTCATTTTCTTATTCTTTGTTCAGTGTCTCGTAGTGCAGAAGTAAACCCAAAGAAGGTAGGTGCTCTACACGCTGTAACTACGCAGAGTGCATCACAAAGTGAACCCAAGTCGATTAGGCGAATCTCGCGCGAGTATCTCTGTGTGCGACATCGCATAGTCAAATGCGAATGCCAGCTCAGCCACACCTCCTACAAATAATGGGCAGGATTACATAGACGACGTTCTCTAGTATTTTAAACAGTACGTCAGTTTTATTTTATCTCTTACGGAATTTATTTGCCTTAAGACTCATAGAGCCGTTTTTTTTTCAGCTATTTGTCATACACTTACATCGCAGTAGCATAAAGGTATCTTGCTGTACTCGAGCCTCTTTCCACTTTTATTATTAAATGCGGCATAGAAGCCTTACAGCGCTATTGATAACCCGAAGATAAGTTACATGGATTCCGTACGTGGCTAATGTCATTAAAGGTATTTTGGAAATCGAGAGAGACTTGCTCATCGTTCTTAATATGAATGGCGGCGTGCAATCGTTAAAAAGAAAAACCTCAGCTCATGGAGAGTAAACGGCAATGAGAGTACAAGAACCTTTATGCTACCACCTTGAATTTCTATATTACACCGATCGCTTTGTATTTGCGAATTTTCAAGGTTTTTCAAGACATTTCCTAAAAAACAAAAATCAGTTTAACGTACATATTTAACAGGTAAAATGCAACACGATTATGCATATATCATAATAGAGTCGTTGTTGTATATGCTTGTCTAATTGAATGGAACAATATTGAATTGTAAATAAAGTTTATATAAGAGTTCATGTGAGGTAGTACAATAATGGTATGACAAACCTGCGCCTCCGTGAACTCCTTTGCCTTGAGCAGTCGCGAGCGTAGTGGCCGCGTTCGCCACAGTCGTAACACCTGTCTTCTGGGTGAAAGGGTCTGCCACCTGCAGCCCCTCTCCTAGGCGGTCCTCGATCCCTCGAGCGCTTCCCGTTCGACAACTCGACCCGGGCCCTGCGCCCGCAAACCGTGCGCCCGTCCAGGCCCTTGACCGCGTCCTCGGCGTCCCTCGCGTCTTCGAACTCGACGAAGGCGAATCCTGGGGGGTTTCGCGCGACCCAGACATTCTTCAGCGGGCCATAATGTGAAAATGCATCCTCTAGTTTTTCCTTGGTCGCGCTACTGCCCAAGTCACCGACGTAGACCTTGCAGTCCGACGGGTAACGGGACATCTGCAAAAATTGACTGGTGTCGACGCTTCAATGCAACAATGGCAGCGTCGCCGAGGCGAACCAACGCCGCGACGCGCGCGGCAGGAGCTCCTGGTGCAGCGGCAGTCACGCCCATTGACGAGTCGAGGCATTATGGCCAGGGGGCGAGGGCGGGGAGGGAGTTAGTACAAGGGAAGCCGCGGAAAACGAGCATCTTCCGCGACGGGAGACTGGGGGGTGGGGCGGATGAATCGAGGGGACGCCGAGCTCGGCGAGGCCGGGGAACGAAGCTAATGCGCCTCGACGAGCAGGACCCGGAGCTGATGAGGAGCCTGACGTAGGGGAGGGCCGGGGCGGGGAGGGGAGGCTGTTTCGCGGCCAGCGGATCGGGACGGCGGGAGGAGAGACGACGCGAGAGTAGGAAGAACGAGGAGCGAAGAATATAGTCTTTCTTTCTCACCTTATTCATAACAGCTAGGATTACTGTTGCAGCGGGAGTTCGCGATCGCAGCGCGTGAGAGACTTCCTCGGGATCTCAGTGGGCAAATGGGTTGTTGCGATGTGCCGTGCCAGCGCGTCTATCCGGATTCCAGTTCCAGGTTTCCTCTTTCCGACTTTCCTTCCAATGGCGCAAGCACTATATCGACGTTTGCTGCTGCCAGTTGCGACTCGCAGCCGAGCGAATTTAGCCGCTCGACGTTGCGCGTCGGGGAGTCGAAGGCCGAAGGTGGATGCCGACGAGGAGCTCGGCCGCCGGAGGGTTGGAGGGAGGGTAGCTCGGCTCGGGGATTCCGTTTCCACGGTTCCCGAGTCGTCCGAGTTCCCTCGATCCCCCCGTACAATCGATAAAATGGCGGTGCCTCGACAGCCGACGAGCGCCATTGGCTTGCCTTCGGCCTGTTGTTGAGCCTACGAGGGCTACGCACCGGGGGAATACCAGCGATTAATAACGAGGGGCTCCATGGCACCATCGTTGCCGCGAATTCCCGTGGTAGTGGGGACGAGACGAGGAGATACGCATCGAGTCGCAACAGCGGCATCCTGGGCCCTCGGCCGCACCCACTGCGAATCTCCAATTATTTTCAAGTCTGCGCCATCTACCATGCAATTGAAATTTCACCTTTCTTCACCCTTCTGACCCACTCCAGCTCTCTGTCCCCGAAAACTTCTCTCTTGGTCATATTTCATCGCCATTAATTAATTTCGCTCGCTGGCCGAGTCTGCAACCGCGTGTAGCGGTGGCAGTGCGCGCGGGGGGGGGCGCAAGACAAAGTACACGCAGAGACGACGCGCGTGTAGGAGCGTGCAATGGCCTCATCCGCAGGATCGTTGGTGCGCAAAAACCGGAGATGAAGAACGGGAGGATCGTACACGTGGTAGGGATGGGGGGGGGCGGTGAGGAGGGTAAAGAGGAATAATCGCGGGTCACACGGACAGCCGGGCTCCTGCCAACGCGCGTTTCATGGTTGAATGGGTGGTGGTGAAGGTGGGAGAAAGGGCCGGAGGGGAGAAGATACAATAGCTACTGGACCACGGAGCGCGAATGTTATCGCCGAGTTGAATCGCGAATATCCTTGAGTGACTCGTCGCGGCTGCAACAGGGACCTCCGATCCTGTCCGTCAGGGGCAGTTGCCATCCCCTGGACCCTTATCCGGCCTTCCCCCCTAGAAATCGATGCCCACGTGAATGACGACTCGATGGGGTTGCCAGGACCAGCCGCCGACACCGGAGAGTCTCGCCGCTGATACCAATGAACGAAGGGTGTTCTCAGCTTTGAGCGTAAAAAACAAAGGAGAAAAATAGAGTACGGCTGGGAAGGGGGGAAGGCGTGCAGAGAGGGAGGGCCCTGGCTTCTCTGCTGTGTAGGATGACGGTAATGGCCCGTCGTCTGCATTCTCGACATTCTTGCCTCGGTTACGGTCCCTCGTCGCGACTCCCGATGAGTTACGGTAGCCTCGCATTTAGATTTAGATCCGCGTACAAATTGTGAGTTTGCGCGCGTCCCCCAGCAGAAGTACAGGAACAAGTTGTACACGGCAGAAGATTAAACGGACAGCTAGAGGGAGAGGGAGAGAGAGAGAGAGAGAGAGAGCGAGAGAGGACGCGAGGGTGACCGGGAGGAAGGAAGAGAGGGCAAGGCGTTCATTAGGTCGACGATGAGGACGGGGAGAGACTTTTAAAGAATCGCGCACGCGCCCGCGAGTGTGCGTACGTATTTTGTGTGTGGCATGTGGAAGTGGGACGTCGTCATTCGTACAGTAAGAGGAGCGGGCCGCGGCACGTAGGGAATAGTTTTTCATAGTGGTCGCGGTAGCTTTTCCCGGTTTCACGTAGCTTATTAAGGGCTCCGGGAGGATAAACAACACCGCCCCCGCCACTCGGTGGGACACGCATCGCGCGCGCGTGTCCGTGGGACTGTGACCGTGTGCGCCTATGCTCATTCACACTCACGCATGGGCCACGCGTTTTCCGCCCTCGCCCCACCGGTGGGCTCGTGGTAGCACAGGCGGCGTAACGTAAGCGCGTGAGACTGCGTCCGTTTCTCCCTCTCCCTCTGGCTCGACTCCTCGGCCTCGGCCGATACGTAATCCCCGCGAGGCTCTCACTCGCGCTCAGTCCCCGCCGAATACACGCCGCGCGTTGCACGCGGCCACGACCCCATCGTCCTCGCCTCGCCGCGCCTCGTCGCGCTGCTCCGCTCCACAGGCCGCGGCGGCGGCGGCGGCGACGGCGGCCCCTCCCCCCTGGACGCGGCGCCGCGCCTCGCCAATCGCGTACTCGCTCTACGCCACAGACGGCAGAGAGACTGCACGGAGTCACGTCA
Source organism: Kradibia gibbosae (assembly GCA_018907135.1). Lineage (NCBI taxonomy): Eukaryota > Metazoa > Arthropoda > Insecta > Hymenoptera > Agaonidae > Kradibia > Kradibia gibbosae. The sequence continues at coordinate 18,353,316 of JACCHX010000001.1, forward strand.
CTGGTTACCGCGCGACTGAGCCGTGGGCCCAGCTTTCGTTCGGGTGGCGAAGGTCGCGAGCCCCGAGCTTCCCACCTCCGACCGACCCCCGTCGCCCGCCCCCGCCCCCCCGCCGGCTACCGCCGCTGTCGCTCCTCCCCCACCCCACTCAAATCCTGTCCCCCGGGTCCTCCTCAAGGTCCTGCGCTTCGGAGGCTTAGCGCGACTCCGGTCGGACTCCGGTTCCGCTACGCATCGTCGGCCTGCTTCCCGAGTCTGTCGCCATCCGCGCTGAATTTCGGTGAATGAGCGGCTGCGGTCGGGGGGCGCGCGCGCGCACGCATATGACGTCAAAACAGAAACCGGAGTGTCGCCGCCGCCGCCGCTGCTGCTGCTGTTGCTGCTGCTGTTGCCGCCGCCGCCGCTGTCTCAACGTGAGGAGCCGTGGTGAGAGCGCGATATAAGTGCCATGAGTGCCCCCGCGTTATTTTGACAGTGCCACCCGGGACAGGAGAGAGAGGAGCGGAGAGAGCACGTATGCGACCGACTCTGTGGATGCCGTTTGTGTGTGAGCGAGAGAGAGAGTGAGCCCGGGAGGGAGAGAGAGAGAGAGAGAGAGGAGAAGGATCATCGTGCGTGCGTGCGTGCGTGCGTGCGTGCGTGCGTTCGTGCGTGCGTTCGTTCGTTCGTTCGTTTCTTCGTTCGCGCGACAGGGAAATACTCCGAGGGCACGGGAGTACTTTATCACCAGCGGCAGCAGCCTCCAGCAGTACACCACGGAGACCGACATCATCGCCGACATCATCACCGACATCATCACCGAACGCAACATTAACCCCAGCAGTGCGAACGCTATTTTCTCTCGCTGACGTTGACTCGCGGCCTCCCTTCGCTCTCCCCCCCCCCCACTCCCACCCGACACCCCTCCCCACGTCGCGCACCCCAGCATCCCGTTCATCGTTTCCACCCCACTCGCCGACCGGCCGTCTTTGGGTGGAACCCCACCCACCCTTGTGCAGGATGAGCGCGAGGGCCGAGGAAGCCGAGCCCTGCCGGAGCGAGCCCAAGAACGCGTTGCCCTTGCTCCAGGAGCTCGCCGACCTGCCCTGCACTTCCGTGCAACAAAAGCTCAACCGATACGTGAGTTGATCTACTCGCTCGCACGCACGTAGTTCGTTTTTTCCCTCGTCCTCTCCTTGCCGCCGTTGCTCTTTTATTTTCCTTCCACCACCATCACCCATACACCATCTCCTCTGCCTTATCCTCCACCTTCACCTTACTTTTCCTCTTTCCTCGTCACTCCGTGGGGCTCCAGCGCCTCGCCGTGGTTCCAGGCGGCTGCTCCGTAACCAGCTGGACCGAGCTTCCGCTTTTCCACTAATCTTCGCAACGCGAATTGCGCTCTCTCGAATGCTCACGCGCGCTCTCTCTCTCTCTCTCTCACTCTCTCCCTGTCCTGTTCCTCCTACTCCTCTCTTATGCCTCTTAAAAATGCGTTGATGAACAAACGCACAGCACCGCTCGTGAGCATACACGTACACGCACGACTGCACTCTTTCCTTTTTCCGCCTTTCGCCTTATCACTGCTACTAGTTTTGACTTTTTTTCGTTCTTTTATGTCTTCTTTTTTAAAATCCAGAAGGTTTTGCTTTCCGCTGTTCTTGCGTCGGTGAAAACACATACACGTGCACACGCGTGGAAGCCTCGAGCCGTAAAACACGGACTTTCAATAACCCAGTTGTGCAAATATGGGTTTTGCTTACAAGGAGTTATGTAATCTGCCACCGATGAAAAAAGAGTAGAGAAAAATGAGTGAGAGGGAAGAAAGAGAGAGGGTAAGGAAGGGTGATAGAATGAGAAAGAGAGAGAGAGAGAGAGAGAGAAAGTGGGCGAAAGGGGAGAGACTGAAAATTTTCAAGAGCTGTGGAATTTTTTCGCGATGCGAATAGCTTGACAAGTTTGTATTTATTACTTTTCATTTTTCCCCGCTTACTCGTGAAGCACACACGCACACGCACGGACGCGCTTCAGCTTCGTGGGTGCTCTGCTATTTTCCTGCTACGCCCTTCCAGACCACTTTTTTAATCTGGCCAACTCTTATATATTTACTTCTTGAATGTGCTGCTGGTGGGGGGGGGGCTAATTTCGTTCCCCCCCCCCTGCCAAACCTTGGACACAATTAACAAAACATTGATTTGCTACTTTTTTTCGCTCTCATTAGCATCTTCTATTTTTCCACTTGTTTTTATTTTACTGTTTCAGTTTCAAGATGCAACTGGTGCGAAAATATCTTTCCTGTCGCCCCTACGCAAGGAGGCAGAGGAAATGGTCATTCACGTAATTGGCGAGAAAATACTCGGGCAAGAATTGAGGTTCCCAGTAAGGCACTTGAATAATAATATAAAGCTTTTAACTTATTCGCTTAAATTATGAAATTCAAGCCGGTCAAGCACGTTTCAATACTTGGCGAAGCGGCAATTGCCCCGGGCAATAATTCTCTACTTGACAGCATTAATTAAAAAATCTCTACAATTACTACATTATTTTAAAATGCAACATCTTCTTTTCTTAACATCAGAGCCTTTTGTTTTTTTCTCCGAAAATTAAGCCTAACTATATCTTTTTAAACGCTTTTGTGTGTGTGTGTGTGTGTGTGTATGAGCGCGCGCGCGCGTTTTCTTAAAGAGCATTTAAAAATCTTCTAATCAAATTTACATGAATTAAGATCTTATTCATTCAAGTAATATTTAATGAGATACGCGCAGTAATCTTTAGTTCAATCAATTTTCTGATATACTCATCTTATTGAGAGATTAGTAAAGTGTACGTTAAGGAATGCTTCCAATTCTCTTCGAATAACACGACTGTAAGACCTATAATAACATAACATGGATAATTTTCTCTCTCTTTCTTTCTCCGTACCTATACATGTGTACGTATATGCACAGCTCGGTATAGTATTTGTGGATAGAAAAAGAAAAACTAATCTTTTATCTCTTTAGAAATTATGAGTATATGAATAGTAATTTTCTATATCTAAGAGTTTTATAATGTCTTTAAGCTTTGTTGGTAAATTCATATTACATTAAGAAAGAGTAGATCATTTTTTTATAACTGAAAACTTTAATATTGTGGTAAAGTATTTTGAAAAATGAAAGCTTTTGGGTTTTGTAATATTCTTTTTTTTTTTAATATTTTGAAGCAATAATGTTTTCTGATGTACTGAAACAGTAATGTCATCTAATTTAATAAAAATTGACAGCTTTTGAAATATGACAATAATTATTGTATTTAAAGAAGAAAATACAAGATAATTTCGTCTGTTAATGTTGTGTAAATGCACTTTGTTAAAATTTCCTATATTTAATATTTTTACCTTTTTTTTGTATTAAGCTTTGCCATTACTCAAAAATTTTTTGTAGTATTATTATCTCATTCATTTGTTTTGGCAACTCGCTTTCACACAGATGCTAATGCGCTCGCGCATCTCTTTACACACACACGTAATTCGAATTTAATACTGATATAATTTGATAATTCAGTGCGGTTATCAAACGTCATCGTTACTCGACGATGAATTGCGACTTACTGTATTTACAAAAGCGACGGCGACTCACTATGAAATTTTGAAATTCGAGCATGATTTTGATCTTTCCGAAATCAATCGGCCCACACCATCTTTGCAAAACTTTTTTCGTCATTCATGATGAATGTGCATTATGCTTTCAAAGATATAAGCTTTCTCTTTCTAAACGAGTCTTTCTCATATAGATAACCGTTTGATTTTTTGCATGCGGAGTTTACTCAATGAGTTCGATTTTATTACCTTTGCGTGCGTCTTATCTGTTTTGAGTTTAAAAAATAAACAATTATCTTGAAACAAGAAGTTGAGATTGGTGGTAGTCAATCGTAGTATCACGTTGGAAACAGAAATTTGAAGATTTTTACGAAAATACTATTACTAATATATTAGATTAAATTAGATATATTTGACAAAAAATTGTACAAAAAGATTTTTTAATTAAATCAGAATTTGTTCATTTTATATTTGAACTTTTCTTTTAAAATAGTTTTTTTAAAAGATTCATTATTCTTTAATTTAAAAAAAAAAAATAATAAAGATTAGATTTTTAAGATAAATTATAAAAATTACAATAAATAGCAATGTAAAATAAAAATATAATTTATCTGAAAAGTATTGATAAATATAATTTATTTAAATAAAAAAAAATTAATATTTAGGGTTATAGTATTTTTAAATGTTACATGATAATACATATAAATCGAAGATAGTAAGTTTTTACATCCAATTTGAATAACAAATTCGTTTGATACGTTTTAGTTATCTTAGAGCTTATTAATAATAAAAATAATAATAAACAACTATCGTTGGGTTTTAAAATTTTAATTTTTTAAAATTAAAGATAAAAGGCTTTTTAAAGATTAACTGAAAAATAAAATTTTTAACAATTGAAATTGTTGTATTGTAAACATTTAAATTATATTTCTACACATTCCATAATGACGTATAATTACTGATTTACATACGTTTTGCAAAATCCGTTCAACATGTTTTGAAAGACTCTTGCTTAAAATGAAAACAATCTTATTTATCGTGTGTGTCTGGATTTACTTAAAGCATATATCAGAGGTGAAATAATTACGACCTATTATATTTAAGTATTATAATAGATTTTATAAAATAATACATCGTTTACAAAAAATCATCTTAATTATTTAATGCTCTGTTTTAATATTGATATTTCTACTTGTGTATTTAAAATTTAAATAATTTGTTTCTTTTATCAAAATGATGGTAATTTAATATGACATTTTCAACTCTACAAAATCATCTGAAGGAAACTTTTATTTAAGACTGTATTAGATTTAACGCACTCTATACACTTTTATCGTAGACATTTGTGTTTATATAGTTGTAACTTTTATTTAAGCTGGAAAATTTCAATAATTCATGAATAGAGAACAATAGAATACAATAAAACATACCATCAATTGAGTATAATTGGTTTTAATCAATTTTTTCGTGCGCCAATCAATGGAAAATAAACAATAATGAATTCTTAAATCATTTTATTATATTACGAGGGCAATATAAGTTATTTAACATGGGAGTTTGCAGTAGAGAACTTTGAAACGATATAATTGAAAGAATCGTTTCGTTACAAAATGCTTGCATTTGTAGAAGTTGATTTACAAACGACAACATACCGACGGTCAACGATCTTCGTAAATCTCGATTAGAGTACGTCTTTATAAATGGTCTTCAAATACTTGAACATATTATTCGACGTAGTTACAAAAGATTATTTCAACGACTTCATTTCATTCCTATATCTAAAGTAGAAAGTTATGTCGTATACAGGGTGAGTTAAAGTCGTAAAGGACCTATCGATGTAGCTGGAAGTGTAGTTCTGTATTGCGTCAAAGTTTTTTATTTGTACCTTAATTTATATAAAGATAATAAAAATGACGTAACATTACACGTAGCTACGGTAAGATTTGATACATCAATGATAATCCTTGTGACGTCGTACTTCAAATATAATGAGTATTGTAATATTTAATTCTATTGAAATATTAAATCAACTTTTAGCAAACGTAATTTTACTAAATGAAGATGCGATGATTTATAATTTTCAGGCCCAAATAGTGAATTAAACACTGAGTAGATATTTTGTAATTAAGACTTTTTATCATCAAATGAGTTTAAATTGTAAATACTGTATTGAACAATTTCTAGTAAATACTGTTAGAGCTTATGTAAGAAATAAAACATTTGTTTTTAAATCACAATTATGTAAATATTAATTCGTAAATCCTTTATTAAATTTTTTCTTATGTAACGATTTGAAGGATCTAAGTTAAATTAAAGCTATTTTAAAAAAAACTTTCAGGCTAATATTTCTACAGTTTAATATTAAAAAATCTAAATTGTATCTTATGACTTGTCTTCATGAGGGCAAGTGTAGTGTCAATTTAGCAAGTTCAGGGTTATAAAGAAAATGTGTATTTCATAAGCGATGTTTTATTGCACAATAAAAAGAAGATGAGAAAGAGAGAGAGAGAGAGAGAGAGAGAGAGAGAGGAGAGAGAGAGAACGAAGGGGACCGTGCAAAAGTCATCGTAAATTATATTTTTCGTGTTTTTTGTAGAGGGCGTTAATGAAAGAATAGAAGTAACGGGTGACGGGCGGTGATTGCTCGAATAATCTAAAATATGATTAACTTGTACGTCGAGAAAATGTAATTGCAAGTTTCTCCGGTGAAACATGACTCACGCAGTACCCGGCGTTAAATGGGATCGCGCGTACGCACCGAGTTAGAGCAAACGATATGTGCGCGCGCGCGCGCGCGTGTGCTTGTAGAGAGAGAGAGAGAGAGAGAGAGAGAGAGAGAGAGGGAGAAAAAATTGTCTCGTGTGTTTACTTTTCAGCAATCAATATTTAACAAGCGGAGTCGTTGCTCGAATCAGTGAAAAAAATTTAATCGCGCGATAGATTGGTCATTGCCGGAGCGTCGCGGCCGGCGGAGGCAGAGGGGAGAGTGTGCCGAAGGTGGGTGTGTGGGTGTGTGTGTGTGTGTGTGTGTGTGGCGAGCGGGCGGGGCCGGGGGAAGGAGCCGGAGGCGGCGCGGAGATCCGCGGGGTCGACGGGGCACGGCGGGCGCGGAGATGGCGGTAGTGGTGGTGAAGGAGAAGAGGAGGAAAGGCGAGGCCTTTTATTACTGCGAACAATCCGTCGTCCGAGTCCGTGGAAGCGGTGCCGATCTGAATCAGCTGTGTGTCGTCGTCGACAGCGGATCGGTTTGCGCAAGTCACATTCAACCGCGCAAATATTCTTCGGATTGTGGAAAAGCCCGGATGTGCAATAATTTACGTACTTTCAAAGCCTTGTCCAAAATTAAACCGCGAACTGTGTAAATCGACGCCGCGCCGTCGAAATTGGGAGTCGCATCGCCCAGACGGAGTTTTATATTTTTATTTCTACATTTAGCTTTACGCACTTACACACGTATGAAATATCACGACGAAACTTACATTACACTTTGTAGGAAACTTTAAGTGAAAAGTAGTCGTACAACATTGTCGTTACTCGAAATGAATACGCTCAGCATAAAGATCAATTACGCCGAATGTGTGTAGTAAGGCTTTCCAGAACAAACAGTATTTTTATATTGATTTTATATTTGAACCGTATGCAAGTTTGATCGTTATATTGCATATTTTATTCCATCGCTCTATAATATGTTACAGAACAGGATTTAAATTTATGACAGAGGTATGAAGCTTTTATTTTACACAAACATAAGCATATATATATATATATATAGATTATATATAATCAAGTTACATAGAATAGTTTTTTACAGACTTAAAGGTGAAAGTAATATTGATAAATCGTGATAAGAATTTATTTTTTAATTTAGCTAAGTTCAATTCATATTATAATATTTTTCTTAGGAAATTACATTTAAAAATAAATACAAAACCAACAAAATAATGAGACCAAAATTATAGTAGATTCGTGTTTTTATACTTATATCTAAATTAATACACTATTGAATCCAATAATATGAATAAAAAAATAAATACAATTGACAGCTTAAAATCTGTAATTGAAGAACTTGATATTTTAATTATTTTAAAAGTTACTATTAATTAAAATAATAAAAATGTTGATATGCAAATAAATTGTAGTAGAATTTTATTATATAATATTATTATTATTGGGCACTTAATAATCACAACGTTAAATGCAAAGATAAATTATATGGGATGCTAATACGAATAAAATAGTTTTTTCATTTTTATTTTAAGCATCAGATTTTTGAACTTAAAGATTATAAAATCGTGTAAAGGATGTTTCAATTAAATGAAGGATTAATTCAACGTATTCTTGTTTTTATTATTATACGAATAGTTGAGTAGATGGATTTGTTTTATAAATGCATGTACATATAAAAAAATCCTCGTACTTTCGAAGCCCTTAAAACGTGTGTACAATTTTTACAAAAAGTAAGAGCTCAAGATCACTGTAGGTAATTAAAGTATTGGAGTAGTCTTCGGCATGTGCTTCACGATTTTACGTAGAGTTTGCAAGTTATGTGAAGCTAACGGGAAAATAAAGACTAGCCGAGTTGCACAAACTTTGCTCACATTTTTTTATCGTATTCAGTTATGTATTTTTCACAGATGGTGGATAGATTTGCCGTATTTCAATCGATACGCAATTTAATAGAAATTTATCAGCAGTAGACTAGTTTCATAGTTCGCTAAGAGAGCTTTCGGACCTTGAGCTCTTTCTAAAAAGTTTCCGAACGTTCTTGTAAAATTGCCGATGCTCGCGGCATAATAACCATAAGACTGAAATTAAAGGGACGCTATTTCGAGACGACGGGCTAATCGGATAAGAGGTCCCGAATGGTCCGGGAGATGTTGCTCGAGGGTCGAGATCCACTGTTTCAAATTTCTCGATGAAAAATTTTCCAATGCTTCCCCTCTGATTCTCTAATCTGGCCCTGTTAAAAGGCGAGCGAGCGATATAGACGCACGCACGTACACAAATACGCGCGCGAACCGCGTTGTGCGCGCTCGGCACACATAAGCCATTCATTCATTCATGCGTTTTTTGTTTTGTTTCGTTTTCGTTTCCTTGTGTGCCTGCTCTGCGTCCGTTTGGCAATGCAGATAACGAGCCCCGGCCTGGAGCAAGCCGTAACGAGCGGAGAGTCCCGCAGGCAACGCACCGCCGAGCTCGATCTGGACCTCTTGGCGACCCTCGAAGAGCTCGTCTCGCCCCTGCCCGAGGCCTACCTCTGCGTCCCGGTCCAGCACCCGATAAAGCGCCAAGTGGCTCTCGTTGTTTATCTCGTGGGCTTTGCCGACGAGGCGGCAAGCGCCGAGCTCGTCTGCACGAAAATAGTCCAGGAATGCTTCAGGCAAGTATGCGCTACTCTATCTCTCTCTCTCTCTCTTCGTCTCTAAATCTCTCTACATCTCCCTGCATCTCTCCAAGTCTCTCTACGTCTCTGTACATTTACGCACGTACGTACACGAATGTGTATGCCCATATATTTATCTCTCACTCTCTCTCTCTCTCTCTCTCTCTCTCTCTCTCTCTCTCTCTCTCTCTCTCTCTCTCTCACTTTCTCTCTATCTTTGTTCGTGTGCACTCTTGGAAGTGTCGCGGCTCTTATGTATCGGGGGAATCGCGTTCGGCAATGACGCATGTGCCCCATACGGTATGCGTGCGTGCGTGCGCGTGCCTTTGCGCGACCTGCGACCAAGACGACGAGAGGCGGCGCTGTCGATGGCAAATTTCTTTTTTGTGCTCGATTTTTCTCTTCGGCTTTCCGAAGTGGGAGCCTTTTCCTTCGGCTCTCGGCTGAGAAATCTCGCCATCTCCGCGTACAATTTTTACATCCTCTCGCGCTACTGCGAAAGTAACGGCAATGGGAGGGAGGAAGGGCGAGGAACGCATTCGCGAAATAAATTGCGACGGAGAGCAGCTTTGCGAAATAATGCTTTTTTATGAAATTATCCACCGTCTCGAAAAGAGCCTAATTGGTTATTCTGACGTTTCGTTGTTCTTTTTTGACGTGCCAGACAAGATGAATGGCGACGAGGGGAAGAGAGAGAGAGAGAGAGAGAGAGAGAGAGAGAGAGAGAGAGAGAGAAAGAGAAAGAGAAGCGAATAGTCAGACGGACATACAAAGTAGAGAGAATTTTCATAGGTCAAAAAGTAAGTATGCACTTGTGTGTGCCCAGGTATTATCGTATACATATAGACATATTGTTACGGACATAATTCGATGCTCGCATAGAGTATGACAGCATCATTAGCGTTAGGTATACTTGTAATATTTCATGCGAGTGTAAAATAACACTAAAGTGATTAACTACGCCCTCTCTAGACATCGACAAATTTACAAAGTGTTACGATCCTCGCATTCTTCACCCCAATATTGGCTTTCATTCGTTTATTTATTTTATTACTTAAGGTTAAGTCAAAAATAAAACGGTTAAAAATAAAGTTTTTCTAGATGGCATCTTAATTTTTAATATAGTTTCCAATTTTAAAGCATTTTATCAATACCAATTTTCTTTATTTGTCGAATTAGATTCTTATTTTATAACAGTAGCTATAATTTTAAGTGCAAAATAAACTAAACACGTTTGCAAAGCTACATGTCAAAAGCTGTAGCAAAGGTAGAATCATCATTCATTTTTTATGTTGAACTAAAAATGATTCACATTTTATTTATATTATATAGATCGGTAATTTTTAAAATTTTCATAAAATAAACTAAGCTGAAAGAATTTAAAACACAAATTTTTCAATGCCATCTAAAAACGGTTTTTTCAATATATTTTTTCCGTAATTTAAAAGTACCTTTAATAATAATCAGTGTTGGAAATTTACCAAAGTATTCATTAAATGTACGTAGATGAAAATCTAACTTTTAATCGAGTGTGTGATATAAGATCTTTTAAGAATTTTACACGCATAACGGGTTATTTACTTTAACTTTTCACAGTGTGCTTTGAAGCCTTGCATGAGTACGTCCATGAAAGGGAGGGAGTAAATGGAAGAGAAAAAGAGGAACGGAGATATAGGGACAGGGGTAAGAGAGAGGGTTGGTGGGGGGGGGAGAAATACGTTACGCAACACGATTCGAACTCAACAAAATTTTATATAAGTCTATCACTGTTCGGCGTCCGCCTTGGAATGAGGAGTAGAAAGAGAAGGAGGAGGAATTAGAGGTGGGAGGGAGAGAGAGACAGCGATGAGGTGGACGGCGAGGGTGGGGGGAGTTAATGTTTACTTTCAAGATGGGATGACGTTGCATATGTCATATGGTACAAACTTATGAAGTTTTTTACCACTCGTATATGCATATACATGCATATCCAATTACGATCGGCAGTCCCCTTATCTGTGCAGACACAATCGCTTTTGAGTCGGCTTCATTAGTGTGCGACGAGACACAAGACACGAGTTTTGAAAGCTTGCAAATGCGCGCCGACTCTGCATATGTCGTCTGCCGCAAATCCCAAGTAAATGCATACCGTGATCTTGACGCGTTTGTATGTGAAATGCAGAGGGAGAGAGAGAGAGAGAGAGAGAGAGAGAGAAAATATATTTTTCGCTTTTTCAGATACTGCCTCAGTCTACTGCTGAGTACGTTGAGGTGTCAAGAGGAAACGCGTCTCAAGCTGCAGTGTCAAGATTTATTGGTCGTCTCGAAGAAACTCTTTACACGCCTTGGTAAAAAAAGCTCTGCTTTCAAATTACGCGCGCGCGTGTGTATATTTATATCTATATGTGTATGTATTCGTGTACAGAAAATCGACTGGATACACGTTTTTGTGAACAACTCGTTTTCTCGTTTTTAGTTTTCTACACTTTACTCTCTATACCACTTCCATCGACTCGTTAAAATTTTTCATTGTATATTGCATTTTGTGTTTATTGATTAGGCTTTACTAGAATACGTAATAACGGCAATTATCATAATGATACTTGATGATAACGAGGTAGAAAAACTCAAGAAAATGAAAACGATAAACGGCTACTTGCAAGGCACGACTATTTACTTCTTTACATTGTTTTTCATTAAAACGCGCAAGAAAAACACCGACTTAAAATTAGCCGATTATTTTTCTTGATGAAAAAAATAAAGTAAAATAACAAGCTAATAGTAATAGTAGTAATAATAATAAAATAGTAACAATAACAACAATGATAATAATAATAATTATGGTCATAAATAATAATAACAATAATAACAACAGGAGACCTTACGGACCTACTTCGTGAAATAATGACAGAAGCCAGGAAACTGACGAAAGCCGAGCGTTGCTCGTTGTTCCTTCTGGAAGCTGAACAACAAGAGCTTGTGGCTAAAGTTTTCGATGGACTTCCGACGGAGGAAGTACGTTATCTTATCAATACTCTCTCTCTCTCTCTCTTTCTCTCTCCTCTCTCTCTCTCTCTCTCTCTCTCTCTCTTTCTGCGGTTGTAAAATTTACCAGATAAATTCCAGGTTTTGGTTTTATTTATATTTTATTAATTTGTTATTATTTTCGTAGTCCGCTCAAGAAATGCGAATCGCTCTTGGTCAAGGTATAGCAGGCCACGTTGCAACGACAGGAAAACTGCTTAATATTAGAAATGCTTATGAGCACCCGCTGTTTTATCGAGGAATAGACGAAGTCACTGGCTTTAAAACGAGAAATATCTTGTGCTTCCCTATTCGAGACGAAAACGGAATTATTGGTAAAGCCTCATTTATAATTGAAAAAATGCATGCTTCTAAAATTTTCGTTTGGGAATTTTTTTTATTATTAAAATTCATTTTTAATGTTTTCTTTTTTAAATTACTTAAAACAAAATTACATGGAAGTTATTTTAATCGCAGGTGTAGCTCAATTATGTAATAAAATTAATGGACTTTATTTCGACGTGTTTGACGAGGAAGTAGCGATGGCTTTCAGTATTTACTGTGGTATCTCTATAATGCATAGTATTGTTTATAAAAAAATCCAAGATGCTCAGGCCAGGAGTAAACTCAGCAATGAGCTTATGATGTATCATATGCAGGTAATCTATAGGATTAATATTTAAGTTTTAATTTGTTCACAATTTTTTTATTTTTTTTTTATTTCACTTGTTAAAAATAAACTAGGGACACCACTTTGAAATGCTTAAACAATATATGTATATATATTTGCCCAAGTTGTATAAAATAACCAGATTCAAACATTGATAAAAACAATTCACACATAATTACTTTTGTTCATATTGTTTAAAATTAAAGATGTATTATTTATTATTATTATTTTAATGATAAACAAAGAGTAATCTCGAAAACAAATTATAGAGATATTCAAGTAAAATGAAGAAGTATAAAGACGATTTATAATTTCTCTACCGAAACTATGGCATGTACAATAACACACTGATTACATTGTATGTTCTTACATTGTTTAGGCTTATATTTACCACTAACTCGAGAATTTCTAAAAGTTTTGAATTATTTTATTTTTATTTTAATAATACTTAAATAATATAAAAACGAAAGGACTCCAGGAATAAATGAGATCCAATATTTTATACGTATAAAATTCATTAATTTGTATAATGATCAAATTGGTGTTCCTTTCTAGATTTTAGAAGGAATTGTTGATTGAAATTACATAAGTATTAATTTACGATTTTGTAGAGTATCGTATTTAATGTAAAATATTACTCTGTACAACAAATTTTAATATGACATATATATGTTTTATGCTAAACGGAAATTTAATGAATGTAGCAGGTACAAAATAAATTTTCTAAGTTCTATATAAATTATGAAATAATAAACATTAAACCGGCTTTTACTTATGATGCGAGTTTTTTTAGGTGGAAGAAGAAGACGTCCAAGCCTTACTGAACTGTAGGGATGATCATAATATAAAAGATTTTGATACATTTCATTTTTGCCCACGTACTGTACCTTACAGACATATGCCTTGTTATGTATTAAAAATGTTTGCCGATTTGGATTTTATACGACGATGGAAAATCAGAAAGAACGTATTAGCGAGGTATAATAATAAACTAGCTTATAGATTTTGTGATAATATTCAATAATTGATAAGCAAAATATTTTTTTAGATTCATATTGTATGTGAAAAAAGGATATCGCGATGCCCCTTATCATAACTGGATGCATGCATTTTCAGTGGCTCATTTTGCGTATTTGCTTATGAAAAACTTAAATTTAGTAAGAGATGGTTACATGAGTTCATTGCAAGCATTAGTCTTTCTCGTATCTTGTTTATGTCATGATATTGATCACAGGGGGACCAATAATTCTTTCCAAACCAAATGTGGAACTATATTAGCCAGTTTATACAGCTCTGAAGGGTCTGTTATGGAGGTAAGTTGCCTTTCATTTGCAATAATTAATATTTTGTTTGATAGTTTGAAAATATGAGAATGCTTGTGATTAACAGAGACATCATTTAGCCCAATCTATGTGTATTTTGAATACGGAGGGTTGTAATATTTTTGAGAATCTCAGCAGTGAAGAATATAGTGAGGCACTTGACTTATTAAGGAATAACATTCTTGCTACGGATCTTGCGTCACATTTTAGGAGTGTAGATGAACAGCGTGAGGTAACGAAAGAAGGATATAGAAAAAATAATCCTAAGCATCAAAAAATTTTGCATGCAATGTTTATGACGTGTTGTGACCTTAATGATCAGACGAAAAATTGGAGAGTTTCGAAACAAACGGCGGTAATTAGAAAAATATTAGTACGAATTATTTTTATTATTGTAGAAATGTAATTAAAAAACGGAAATTTTTCAGGAACAAATATACGACGAATTTTTTTCTCAAGGTGATTTGGAAAAAAGTATGGGAACAGCACCAATTGAAATGATGGATAGGGAACGAGCCTCGATACCAGATCTTCAAGTACAATTTATTACGAATTTGGTTTTACCATTGTTTACGTTAGTATAGGAATTTTAATTTACATAAATTAATAATTTTAATAGAAAAAGGTTAAAAATATTTTTTTCATTAAAGGAATTTGGCAACGCTATTTCCATCAATGCAGCCTATAGTTCATATAATTGAAAGGAATCGTGAAGTATGGAGAATAGCCACAGCAGTGTTTCAGAAATATAGTGAAAAAGGAATGACTGGAATGGATATTTTATTGAATGCTCATTTGGAAGAGGAAGTAATTTTACATTTAAATAATTCTGATGAAATATCCATGAGTCGGTCCTCTAGTAGTAAGATAAATTTTGATTTAGAAAGTGCAACTTTTGGCGTTTGAAAAGGCATTTGAATCGAAAGCAATTAAAATTTACACTTTTTAATATAATCGATAAAAAGTTTTTATTACAAACTTTTATTCAAAAGGCATGAATGAACAACTGCGAACGAGCTTTGCCACAGAGTTCTATGTATTTTTAACTACGACTTTGTGAACATTATTTTAGGATTGAGTAATTATTGTAATGAGTAAAGCCCATTTACTTTATCGTGTGCATCGAGAACAAATTTTAAATGTATCAAATTGAATGGCAATATCAGATGATTACACAGCGGGTAAAGTGAAATGACTTTATTTAAACGCTCGAATCACCTTCTTTCACCTTCTGGAAATTTAAAACAGAAGTTCGATGCAACTTCATTTTGTTAGTTAATGTTAGAGAATGCTGGCGTTCTCAGTGAAAGTTAAATTTTATGATAATTAATGTGGAAGTAAATCGCAAAAAAAATAAATAATAAATCAAGTGACGCGAATGATTTTCATATGGATTATGACTATTTTTAAAAAAAATACTTTTACCGTTAAGGGATTAGTTGGGATTCTTGCGGCGATGGATATTACACATGTCAGTATTCCAAAGCCAAATTAAGTAAATTTTAATGTTCCTTTTTAAACTTTAAAGCCACTTAGCCATAAAAATATGTCGATTCAATTTCATAATGTTACGTAATGTAAAATCATGAAAAAAAACTTACACCCCTTTTTATTTGTACCTGATGAAAAAAGTAAGACAGTGATCATATAGACTGGAAAAATATAAAGATGCACTGTGCCTCAGAAGAACGTATATCCATATGATTCACACATTGTTTATGCCCATTTCAAATCTGCCCAACTTTCATCGTAAGTGCTTCACTTAGAGTTTGTGCCTAGGAACATTCCACTAATATAAACATACATCTGTTATTGACATGTTAAAATTTTTTGTGGAAAAAATGCAATTGTCAAATTCAAAACTGTGAATTGTAAAAAAATTATAATTTTGCAACATGAAAGTACTCTTACCTGTCAGGTTTTAAATATTCCTTTTAATAATGATTAACTGTACATACACTCGTATAACTAGAGTATAGATTAGTGAAAATATTAATGACCAACAAAGAAGAAAGAATATTAATTATAATTGTCAAACAAGTTTTAGAATTTTTAGCCAAAAAATGAGGCAATTAGTTGTTAATCTGTATCATCGATGCAGTCATTGTTGCGCTAACCATTATGACATAATGGTTAAAACTTTAAATTCAGAATTATCACAATCTCTTGACTGAAAGACTAAGAAGAAAAAGCTTTAGGTATGTAGTGGCATCGAATTATTGTTAAAGTAAAAAATTGTAGATGTTGAAAATTTTATTAGTATACAATTGAAGGAATGCTTTTGACGTGTTTTCAAAACATTGTACTACTGTCAATAAAACAATATTTTTATTATTATGGAAGAGCAAACTACAAGAAACGATCAAGCGGTACATCTAGTCAAAGTATCGAAAGAGTGTACATCCATTATTGGAAAAGTTACACTTGTAATGCGTTGGCAATAAAATCTGTTTTTAAATTTTAATTTTTGTAATTAAATTTATCCACTTCTACAAATACACAGACTAAAGTTGATTCTTCATTATAGCAATAAGATTTGTAAATTATTGTATATTCAAATATTTAATTTTATACTCAATTAATTTGCTTTTCATAGTGTATTTGTTTTAGAGTATACGTATATACACATATAAATATATTTATTTATTTAAGAGTGAATTAATTGTTTTCTAGTAAACCAAGCATTTAAACATAATTTGTAAGCAAATAATATAATCATTGATAAGAAGAAAGTTAAGAACACTTAATTTGTTTTATGCTGAGTACTACTGTTAAATAAACAATAATTTATAACAGTTTTTTAAAATAAAATAAAATTATGTATCACTGAATTGGCTGTTATCACAAGGACCAAAAATATGTATTTCAATTATAATGAAACAATGTAGCATAAGTGAGAAGAGATTCCTTTATTTTATAGAATAATCTAGTTTTTGAATGACAGTGTTTTTACTTAAAAAATAAAATTTTGAACACTATATATATGTGTATATATATTCAAAAACACATATATTATTCATAAAATTCTAGATTTCTGGACGATCGGAAGAAGTCCTTTGTCATATACAAAGAACAGCTGTGCCGTTCGGGTTCAAACAAGTTTGTTTGTAAGGATCCGACAGTTTGATATTTTAACCAATGAGAATGTGGCATTACAAGGCACACAAGTTGTCGGAGACGTGAATTTAAAAAATACGGGTAGAAATAATTGAGCTTTTCACAAATATAAAAGAATGGTTTGTAAATAATTCTACATGCAATGAAGAACCAAGTACATAATTCACAATAAAATTGAATTATTATCAACGGCTGCATCATGGTGATAATGTTGATGATGATAATAATAAAAAATGAAATAAATAAATAAACGAACGAATGAACGAACTAATGAACGAAGTAATGAACGAACGAATGAAAGAATGAGCGAATTTACAGAGTGAACGAATATTGTTAGTAAAATTAGAGGGAGAAAATTAGCAGCCCTTCTTTAATACTACCAATGGTCATAAATGTATCGGAATGACTAATGACACGTCGGTAGACGAATAGAGAAATGGGCTGATCGCAATTATCTAATACCCGGGGAGCAAAACCTTGAAATACATATTTAATCGGTTGGAGTGCAGGTCTTACTTACCATTGTACGAATGGAGGATCAGGGCCTATCGTGCGGGGAAAGGGTCCGCTTCGAGTTTCGAAGCGAAACGAATAGTTACGAACATTGGAGCCGCTACAGGCCGCGCGAGCATAGGTAATCGGGCGACGTTGCGGTGGGCATAATATCGCGAAAATTCCGGAGAACATTCAGGTGGAAGATATTGCGAGATCGACGCCTGCGACAGTTAATCCGCGCCTCAGTGTTCGATCGGGCCTTGGCTCGGGGAGGATCCTGAGCATTCCCGAGCTCCGAGCCCAACTTCCGAGGGCTGCGAGGCCGACCGGGCCGACGACGTACCGTCACTCGGACATTTTGCTCTCCTTCTCCCCCTTCGCCGGCCGTACTACAGTCCCCGGTACAGTCAGTCCCGTACAATCCGTACCTCGGCAGGCCACGGCGCGGCGGTGGAGTAGCGCCGGTGAGCCGAGGTACGGGAATCGGGCGCGGCGCGGCGCCAACGTAGACGCGGATTTGAAAAAGACGTTAGACCCCCGGGCAAACATTAAGACAGCCGTCGTCGAGTAGAGCCAGTAAGGGCCAGTCGAGTGAGCTCGGGTTTTCACGGGCTCGAGATTGCCCCCCAACGACGCGCGAACATTAGGCTGATCGAAGACGAGGCTCGGCCCTACCCTTGGATCATCACCCAAGGCTCGGACATATTTTCGCACGCGCGCGAGTAATTATGTGCGGCCGGTGCGCGATTTTGCCCTGACTACTGCTGCTGCTCCTCCGCTCTCTCAGCCTCTTCTCAGTAGTTACGACGCGCGCGCGCGATCCGGTTCATCCGTTATTGCGTTAATCTTAAGGGGAGTCTTTTAGCCAAGTGCTCCTTACTCGCCCTTCCCCGCCCTGGGAACTGCGCCACCAGTTGTATTCATCCGAGAATAAGCAATGTAAGTAAGCTTATAAGATTCGTGCACTCGCATACGTTTATTTGGGTGCCCCCTTCTGCGTGTCTCCGTGGAGATGTTGCTCTCTGCTTCCATAACGCATGTCGTCCCCTTATACATCCTTCCTAAATCTACTTCTGACAGCTCCTTCTCACTCGCATACCAATTCTTTGTTCGCGTATCTCTTATTCCACTGTCTTTTATTTATTTGTTTAGTATTTAACACGATGGATAATAGGACTGTTCTTCAAATGCTTCATGCCGATTTTATTCGGTTTCATCAAGAGTCACTAAACGTTACTAAGGCTGCTCAGGATCTTAAGAAAGATGCTTCCAATTACATCCGCGCGTTATTGATGCAAATCAAAGCCGGCTCAGTACCACTGCTTGCCAAAACTCCAAAAATGTCAAAAACGAAGGGTACGAGAATTAAAACCATTCCAGAAGATGTACAAATGGAAAATAATAGTACCATATCCATCAGAGGTAGTGGGAAATCTTTCCAAACGGATATCCTTTTAGAAACATCGGAAATCCATACTGGAAGAGGAAAACGAGGGGCTTCTATTAAAGCGGCTGATATCATTAAAAAACAACAGTCTATTAATTTGTCTGTAAAAGTCAAAAGGCCTTCGAAAGAAGATGATCAGGAACCATCCTCCCAGAAAAAGGTTCCCTCTGCTTTTAATATAAACTTTAAGGCTTAAATTTTTTGGCAACTTTTTTTTTAAATATTCCAATGATATACGAGAAAGAAAAATCTATGCTAAATACAGTTCATTTTTTTGTTATAATTAATGTGACTTTTTTTTTCGTAATAATAAATTCATTTTATATTAAATATTTTCAAGCTTCTTCGTAATTAATTAAATTAATTAATATTACCATCTTTAAATTTTATGAAATACCAGATTAATTACCGTAAATTTTAAATTTACTATTGATAATCCTACTTATTTATATTGTTAATTTGTTTTATTCTTATGTGTCCCTTAACAGATTGTAAAAGATTATCGTTCAAAACGACCTAAAGCAATAATAATTAGTTCAGATGAAGAAGATACAAGACCATTGAAGCAAAGTAAAATTGAAAATAAAAAAGCTGTAACTACTTCAAAAATTAATAGTAAGCCTGAAGAAACTGATGAATCAATATTTTCTGAAGAAAATGATGATGCTGATTCCAAGAAACTAACCCGGAAGTCGGTTAAGCGTAAGCATGACGAACAAAATAAAGAAGAATATCAAGCTTTAACATCAGAAAAATTCAATGAACAAAAATCCTTATCTAACGATGAACCTGTTGTAAAAAAAGCTAATCATTCAAAGTCACCTCCACCGATAAATGAGAAAGATCCAAAGTATTTTACTAAGCTGGAAAGAATATCGGAAAAGTCCGCAGATTCTAAAAAAAAATCAAATGAACGTATTACAAGGTCATTTTCATTGATTAACAGTCAGTCTTCAAAGAAGACGAAAGTGAATAATATTGTCAATGAATCTTTGGAAATGAGCAATAATGATGAAACAGTGGTTTCAATGTACGAAGATGCAATTGGCAAACCCATTCCCATAATGAATTCAACAATGAATCCAAATAGTACAGGAGTATTCGAAAAAATGATGAACGTGACCGTTTTAATCGAGCCATTATCTTCAAAAAAAATTCTCAATGAAACTGTGACTATTAAAAAAAGTTCTCTCAAAGAGCCACTGTCAACAAATAACAGCACTATTAAAGAAATAGTAGAGGATGATTGTCCTGTTAAACAAGCAGTTGCAATTCAAAATGCAAGGAATACGTTAAGAAATGAAAATGATTTAAAAGCCCAAGTTAATAAGCAATTAAACAAATTTAACGAATTAATAACAGATGATGAGTCCTCACCCGAAAGGAAACGATACATAATTAAAAAAGAGCAATTAAATTCAGAAAAGCGTTTTACCAGATCTACTAATTCATCAACTGATGAAGATGAAATTCTTCGAACGCCAATGTTATCAGCTGTACCGACTAAAGAATTTAAAATATCTTCCATAAAGTCTTATAAAAAGGCAGCATTATTTAGTCCTTATGCTAAAGATTCTGTTAAGAAAAGAGTTGAAGCTTTTGAGCAAGTCGCTATAAGCCCGAAACAAAATGAACATGAAACAGGAGGACGTGTTACAAGGACAAAAACTCGGGCACTGGCTGCAACAAGTTTCTCTGAGGATCCTGGTTCAACTGTAAAACAAAAACTAGCTAGAAAATCTTTAGCTAAAGCGAAAAAAATTTCTCTTGCCAAACAGGCAAGAGAATACGAAGATACAAAAGAGGTAATTATGCATTTTCTATCACATTCATTTTTAGAATGAATTACTTTTTATTATAAATACTATATCACATTTAGAATGACTATATCAATGATAAGTATACAAAGCCAAAAAGTTCTTTGGAAAAATCAGTGCAGAAATTACAATCAAAACATACACCATTGGGAAAAAATCGTATGCTACCAACGCCGAGTTCTGTAACAAAATTACAACATACACCTTTGAACGCCCAAAACTTCAACATAGTAAGATTTTATTTTTCAATCTTCGTTCCTAATATTAAATATATATTTTAGTCATATCGAATTAAATTAATCTTGTTATTTTAGTATACCAAAAATTTAACAACATCACGTGGAAATATTGTGAGTCATGTAGAATCATTTATACAGCCAATGAAATCCGCTTCTAAGTTATATGATCGGTCAGCTGAAGAAAAAAGGAGAAAAATACACGATGAAGATGCACGTCGAAAACGCGAAGAATTATTAAAATCTCAAGCTGAAGAAAAAAGACGGTAAGTGATTTGTATTTAATTTAATTACATTTATTTACAATACAAAATATTTTTATCAATTTCTTTAGAAAACGCGAAGAAAAAGAGTTAAAGAACAAATTGGCACGAGAAGCTAAAGAGAGACTAGATTATGAGAAAAGAATGAAAGCTGAAAAGGATAGGGAAGAAAAAGCCAAATTGGCTCAACAGTTACAAGAAAAACAAAAGGAAGAAATGGAGAGAAAACGCATAGCACAGTTGCAAAGAGCCCAGGTATAGGATTGTAAATTACAATGTTTATCGGATTAATTTCAATAATTAATATTTATTTTAGGAAAAAGAAGAAAAGAGAAAACAAGAGGAATTGTTAAGATTACAACGCATACAAGAACAAGAAGAACAAGAGAGGCTGCTGGCCGAACAGAAGCGTCGTGAGCAAGAATTGGAAAAGCGCAAACAGGCTGAAATAAGACACCAAATGGCTGAATTGAAAATGAAAAACCAATTGGAGAATAAAATTTTACAACAAAATAAGGTTAATTGATCTTTTGCATTTCGATTATTAAATACAGTTTGTTGATTTGCTTATTTAATAGCATTAATGAGTAAAATTCAATTTTTCATTCCTAAATAGAGCAAGGCATTGGCTCAAAAACAGGCGACGTATAATTACAAAATGGATAGCGATCCTGATGAAGAAGAGTCAGATGATGAAAATAAGCCAAAGCATCAAATTCCAACGTGGGCTACAAGTATGAAATGTTTTAAATTATTTACATCGACTTGTGGTCAATTTTTATTAAATAAAAATTTTATTTTTTATTAACAGAATCCGTGCGACAAGCGCAGTTAGCAATGCAACAACATATACCAATGAGGTTTGTCTTGAAATTTTTTGACGCCAAGAAATGCACTCCAGATCTAAGAGATTTGTTCCAAGGCATAGATCCTAGGAAGCTTAAGCGGTCGTCCAGTGCTATTTGGAAAACCCCACCACGATTTTCAATGATGAATTGTTCCATTTTAAAGGATTGAGATCAATCACATCATTCAATAATGCCATAAGCATAATTTAAGAAATTTTTGTCAAGTATATTGTAAGATATTTAGGCTCTGGACTAATATACTTAATGACAAAAATAATCGTAAATTAAATTCTACGATTAAATTTTCTCGGTAAATCATCAAAGATAAACTCGTGCTAATTTCGAATACAAAGTTTATTAACAGACACACTTTAGTATTAAAATGTCAAGCACGGAAGTGCAGCCGACGAAAGCATAAAGAGAGAAAAATTTGACGACGAATAAAATCGAGCGTTACGTGGGCGATAATTTGATATTAACGTAGGACGGGGTGATTGAGATGGCGGGATGAAGGGTGGCTCGAATGAAGAGCATGGATTGATTCATGGGACAAGTCGCGTCGCTTCTATTTTTCGCGCCACTAAATCCGAATTCAAACGCGCCGATGATTTTTGAACGTCAATTCTGTTTGCGGTGCGAGCGATCATGCGATTGCAGCCGTCTAGCCGCGATCCAATTTACCATTTGTATGGTAAATGCAGCTCATTTCTTCCTCCTACCAAAGCCTAGAGCGCACACAGTACGTCCGTCTCTTATTTCCCCGACGTTGATCGCCCGTAAAATGCGAATAAACGGTTAGTAATCCCACCCCCTCCCCCCAAATGTCCGGCCAGCCAATTATGGCTCGCAATGCAAAAAAGCGAATTAATAATTTTGTAATCAATATATGTCATGTTCAAACGGTAATTTTTAAGCTCTATCGTTAAAGATAATGGCGATTTAAAAATTTGTTTTGATTTTTAATCTTGTCATGTCAGTACCTATTGTGATGTAAGTCATATTCTTTATGGTTAGTGTATTTTATTCGTTGTATATTCAAAATTTTGTTAACATTTATAAAGAAAATTTTTAAATTTTCTTTGCGGATCAATTTTGTATGAGAAACGATTGTAGGAGGTTATGATTTTATTTAAAATTATTCTCGGATATTGTATTTTCATACAACGTTATTGCACCATATGGTAGATTTTTGCCGAGAAATCAAGAACATTAAGAAACCGATACAATGAAATTATGAATGATAAAAAAATTAAAGTAAACGTATAATTAATAGGATTTTTAATCAATTTAATTATAAACAATGACTATGTAATATTTTAATTTAGAACAGCTTATACCTGGTTTATATATTTATAGTTTGAATAATAAATGGAATATTATGATTAACAATGCTTTCTGATTATAAATATAATAATAGGCTATAATAGTTTGTATAAAAATAATTTTTAATTCGCAATTAGTGTAAGGAATTTGGTTAAATACAGGTAGAAGAAAATAGTTATTAAAATTTGAAGTAACTTCTAATAAAATTTTACATAATAAATGTTTATAACGACAATGTGTTATTAAATTTTGTTGTTAATATATTAATAATTCGTAATATTATATATCAGAATATACTTTTATGGGACTATTTTTCGTATATTTAAAATATTACTGGAATGAATAGCTGGTTTTGCAGTTGATGCGCATCCAACAAGTTGGATGCTTTGATTTAATGGTATAATACTTATGAATATTCTTTTATTATTATAATTTTTCCCTTTAGGTTTTAATTATTTTCTTATTTTGTATAGCATTCGTAAGAATTTGATTAAAACGTTTAGTAAATTCAATTATTATTTGAACATCATTTTCGACATATATATATCTTAGAATATATATCTGATGTGTATACTCAGAAACTGTTAAAACTAAATTCGCTTTTAAATAATAGTTAAAAAAAAAAATATCCATTGCATAGATAATACAAAATTCGTTTAAAGTTATATTTTTGTATTTACTTTATTTTATACTTGCATTGCTCGATATAATAATAAATAAGAAGGAACAATAAACTAAATATTTCAGCTTATAGATATTTTTATGTATCAAGTATTTTATTATTAATGAAATCAATTATTAAACGTTATTTACAGTTATGTAATACTGTATTATGGTACATGTATACTTTTAATTTCTATTTACTTATTGGAATACCTTGCTAGTGAACAACATTTTATTTTGTCGCATTACATGAAATTTATGATTGTAACAAAACTTTGACTATATTTTTAATTTAGTATTGCTTTTGTTTGTATATCTATTAAAGATGTGTTTGTACTTCCGTTAAGAAGGAAATTTTCCTTGCGAAAGAAAACGCATCAATACATTTTAGTTACGAATCAGTAGCAATTAATGATCGATGTAAATTAGGATCAACCGAAAAGTTTATACTAGCAAAAACGTATTAACTAATTATATATATATATATGCAGTTAATTAATAAAATTAGATTATCAATATTTTTGGATTTTAATTTATATTGATTCAAATTAATATTCAATTAATGTTTAAATTACGATTTAATATATGTCAAATAAAAGACATATTATAAATCTATGCGCATTTTTAAGTACTATTTATATTTATGCTCAATGTTTGCGTGTTTTGTTTGTATGCAATTAAACTAAAATTATTAAGCATATTAGTTAAATAAATAAGAAAGTAAAATTTTGTAGAAGTAGTGGATACGTTGAAGGAAATAAAATTATGCGTTTAAAAACAACTATTCACTATCCCAATACGTTTTCAAAGTAGAAAATGACAACTTAAAAAAAATAAAATAATGGTAAAGTTGATGAAAATAAGAATATTTAAAAAATCACAAAAAGTTTCCAATTAAAATTTTATATATAAATTTTATACATAAATTTTGAGTAAGATTATTAAAATATTATTGATCCTATGGAAATAAGCATGTTAATTAGACAATTAAGAATAATTTTTGTTAATAAATTTAGAATTTGAGACAAAACACGATTAGAATATGTTAGAACCTTTTTCAATCTTTCAATCTTTTCTATTCCAATACGAAATATTTCTATATACATTAATAATACTAGTTATCCCTATTACTAGTTATTTTTATAAAAAAATTCCCGTATTGAATAAGCACAGTTTGACGTTAATTATATATATATTGATTCTTCTCATGTCGGTTATTAGAATCAAAATAAATACTATTAAAACTCTTCTCTGATATTCTGGCTAACGTTTTGCACTTCGCATTTGGTTGGTTGCTCATTGCATTATTATTCTGCTGTTATTTGCTTGGAATTAGGTAATAAAACAAAATACCAATGCAGCTCTGGAATTACATAGCGGCTAATTGCATAAATATTATAGGTTCACTTAAAGAATAAAAGGGTATTATGTTTTTTTTTTCAGGTAAATTAGTTAAAAGCATCAAAATATTGAATAGAGAATTTAATTTTTTTTTATATATAAAGGATTTTGATATCAGAATACATAAAAGTAATAATAAATTTAAAGACAAATAATATTTTCTCATTAAGTATATCGTTAGTATCAATATAAATAATATTATACTAATTATTACACTAAACTATTATATAATTATTATTTTATATCCATTTTATGTAATTCGTTGTATAAAAATTTATTATTTTATTGATTAATAATATTATAAGTATTGTTCGCGCGATTTTTGGCCTCGTCAGGTCGCGAGTTCGCGAATGTGTGATGCGAGTGGGATTCGGGTTTGAAATGAATTAGTCAGATAATTTGGGCTCGGTAACAATTGTTTATTCGCCCACGCTTTTACAGAGGCATAAAAAAACCCCCTCGGTGAGGGGGAAAAAGCCGGATGATTCGTCGCTCGTTACAATCATAAGTACACACATTCATACATCACACCCCGGCTCCCGTACCCCGGTATCCCCATCCCCCTACCTGTTGGTGGTTGTACAACCCGCTACTCTAGTGGAGGAGATAGAAGCTCGCCGTGACCCGACCTCTGGGGATCGTCACGCACCCAGCCCTTGCTGGCCGTGACCCGATCGCTGGGGATCGGCACGCACCCAGACCGTTGCCCAGGGTCTGAACTCACTTTCAACCTCGCCTGGGGTCCGTTGGATCGCTTTGACCCAGCGACCTTTATTTGATCCTCGTCAACTTGATCTGCTTACCTCCCGTCTACACTCCACCCCCAATTGCACTCGTTCTCGTCGTTATATCGGCCCGCGCGTGCAAACCCGTTGAAGTTCTCACTTACACACTCTTTTACATACTACCCTTCGATTGACCTCTCATTCTCCCTTCCCATTTCCTTGCGGCCCGCGATTCCGCCCCTTCCCGCGCCGCCGTCGCCCGCTTTTCAGGCCCTTTGATGGACCGAGAAGCCGCCCGCCGTTCATGTATATTTCGGGCCATTTTGGCCCGAACAAGTATATAGCGATCGATATATTTTTGGATACATTTTTTAATTTATAAAAAAAAATCCAAAAATTTTTAGCCTCATACATTTTGTAATTACTGCTTTTTTATTCAAACGATAAATTAAAAAATCTGATTTCAAATTAAAATGATATTTGTTAATTGGTACAACGTAATATGTTATTAGATATTTTTTAATTTATTATTCAAGATTTAATGAAATTAATTAATTTGCATTTTTATTATTAAAAATAAGTATAACTCAAAAATAAATAGTTGCAAAATTTTCTTTTTAAAATACTTTTATGTAATTAAATACTGTTTTAAATTTAATAATAATTTAAAAAATTTATTAAACTATTTAAAGAATATATTATCAATATATTATGTATGTATATTTATAATTGATTCATTTAAATTTTTGAAATCGTACTTGTTATAAATTTTAATTAAATTATGTATTTTTATTAAAAATCGTATTACATACAATTTATTGAATTTCAGCTAATGATTATTGGAATCGTATTGAATTTACATTAAATGAAAATAATTTTACATTTAATCAATAATAAATAGTATTCAGGCATTGTTGGAATATTTTTGTATTTTAAAACTACGCTATACAAAATAAACTAAATAAGTAGAATTCGAAATAGCCAATTGGTTATATAAATTAGTATTGTTGAAAAATTATTCCCAAATAATATAAAAAAGTATATGAACATATGGCTATTAAATTTTTTTTTTATAAATATTTACCCAAGACATTTATATAGTGACCGATACTTAAAGATAAAAATATGACAACCTTTTGAAATATAACAGCCTTTTGTGATCATTATGAATTTTTATGTATTGATTCTAGATATGAAAATGTAGTGGTGTAGTCGGCATCGGCCATTTCACAACGATGTAATCTTTTAATTTCCTGAATGCAAAGGGGCCATTTTTTCAAATAAAAATTAAATATTCAATGATTCTCGGCGAAGATTGTGCGAGACTCGCTGACGATGGGACAAAGGATGGGGAAAGCACTACTGCTTTCGTCATTTCCGTGACTTTTACGAGGGTCTCGCGGGCTTTTTTCTCTAGCGCGCCGAACGTCCGCGTGCGCGTCACATCCGCGAAGAAGTGCAGCTTCCGTGAGGAGCAGCGACCGCCGTTACGAGGACGACGTGGGGCGGGGAAAGGTTGCCGATGTTGCTATGCGAGCGGCGAGCTTTCGACGGCCGTTATTATATCGAGAGATGTATCCCCTTGGGCAGCAGACTCCGGTAACACGATAGTAATTACTGGCTGGGCATAATTAGTGGAAGCATAATTAAAGCGGAACAAAAGATGAACAATATCGTCTGTCGCTCGTTAGCGGACAGTTTTGCCGTCTATGCGCGCCTCCTTTTGCCCATGTCGTTGCTTCGCTTTATGCTACCGACCGACCGACCAAACGACCGACCCTCTCCCTTGCCCCCCTCCCGCCCTCCCCGCCTCCCCCAATTATGTTGCGCGTCTACGTCAACAGCGTCCCACGAGTTTCCGCGAGCATCTCCCGTCCGTCAATGCCGTCGTCGTTGTTGTCGCCAAGTATTTGCGGTCGCGATCGAGGCTCCTTTTTTCGCTGCTCCGGGCTTTCAAAAACTCGACATTTTTTGCTGCGTTCCCGCGTGGATATCCGACTCGTAATTGCCGTCCCCCCCCCGTTATATCCAATGGATACGTAATCTTTGAAAGAAAGCACTACAATTATACTTGAGATTTAACCTAGATGGTCGGCTTAAGGGCGAATTTTTAAATTTAGGGAAACAATAATCATTCGGGAATCTGAATATTTCGGCAAAAAATGCTTTGGAAATTTAATAAAGGCACATGCTGTTAGGCAAAACTTATAAATCGACCTACTATTGGTTAGATTCCATTAATTGAATATACAAGCTTACTCGTTTTTGTTATTAATATATAACGGAAATTATAGTTTCATTGCATATCTTGTATAGAAAAAGCGACTTGGATATATGAAAGTAGCTTTTTCTTTTTAAATGATTTTTTCAGTTTTTTTTTTGAGGTAATTATTTGAAGTAATTTTCGTTTTATGTATGGGTTTGCTCTTTGTGACATAAATTTTCAACAATTAGTCAAAAGGCCGCTAAATAGCTGTTTAAGTATAATATTATCTCATAATGTTACTAAAATTTTAAGATTCATAATAATTTCTATACAAATACATGGCAGTATTTTAGAAGCATATTTACCGTTTACTCTTAAAATTTTTTTCATCTATTAGACTAAAACAATTTTTTTATCAAAATCGATTCCTAAGCGAATTATAAATTATATAATATTATTCAATGCAATTCAATTAAAGTATTAAACTTAATTATTTTTTAAAGGTAATTTTTTTTATTTAAACAAATAGTAGATTGTAAAATATTTGGCATTTGAATTAGCGTGGAGACGAAAAAGTTCACAAAATAAAGGCAAAAACTTATTCAATTAAATTGAGTACTTTTGGATAATTCATCACGGTTCATTATTTTATCTGTCTAAGTATATTCAAAGTATATCACAGACTATAAATAGTTTAGAACGCAATTAAACAGAGTACTCCACTTAATTGTGAAGTTTAAGTGACTTAATTGTATTATAATTTAAGATTAGTATTTAAAAAAGTTAAACAATATAAATGAGCAATTTGAATAAAGAAGCAGCTTTAGTACGTATTTTTTTGAAATATTGTCCGTTTTATATGAATAATTTCACATTAAATATTATATATATTGAAAACATTGTGAAGAGAATACTTCGAATATTGATGGAATAATTTCTACATTGATTTCTCATCTTCGACTGACTGTTGATATAATTATTCTTATTAATAGAATACTCAAAGCGCCAGGTGCAGCGGCACAAATTTCCGTTACCTATTATTGGTAAAACAAAATAAGTGTTAAGCTAGAAGAATTCTCAGGCACCCTTTGATTAATCTATAAATAAGCTAAATATTTCCTTCATAAAAGTATTTACCTAATGATTTAAAAGACATCCACACGACGAGAAATCATCTCCATTAATGGACGGCTACGTCTGTTGCAATATTGCACCAGTGTTCAGCTGTTCACCGTCGTTTTCGGACTACGGGGGAGTGATTCCGAAAAGAGTACGAGGTGCGGAGGAAGGTCCGGCCGAGGAAATCCCATGGATTAATGTCTTTGGCGAAGTTATCAGCGCAGCGCTTTGACAATCGATTCGTCGTCTCATGAATCCTCGACAATGGTGGAGATATATATATATATATAGAGAGAGAGAGAGAGAGAGTCTGACAGCTGGTAAATGCGAGCGTGCACTCGGTAGGGAGGGCAACGATCCTGTACAGTCAATTTTTGTACGCACGTGCGTGTTTGTGCGAAAGGAGGAAGGGGCCGACGGGGGGTCTTGAGGTGGGTCTGTAGGTGTAAGTCTACGGCGAGTCGGTGCGGCGGAAGATCCTGGGCAAAAGATCCTCAATGGATAGCCGGAGGCCGTGTCAGAAGGTGGACTCGCAGTATTCTTTGGCTGTTCAGGAGTGGGAGAGGGTGAGAGAAGGATGGTTGGGTGGATTTTGCGGGTCCTCACTTCGGTGGATCGGATCGCGACAGTCGTTCCAAAGTAGCTTCGGCGACGTCGACAATCCATCCGCTGGTATGGCGAACACGGGACAGGCGTGGCGCGAGGCAAATCCCGCGAGTGGTTTGATAGGTAATGGATGGGAGGAGGAGGAGACGGGAAAAAACTGTCGCTTCGGCGCCGTCCTCGTCGGCGAAAAAAGGAGGCAGGATAGGAATTTCCTGAATCCGGGGAGGAAACGACGGTAGAGGCGACGAGTAGAGTCTCCTCTTACGCCCCCACACGCGCGCGCACACGCACGCACGCGCACACACACAAATTTATATTCATGATAATTGACGAGCGTTTCGACAATCTTTAGCCTCTCCCCTTGTGCCAACCACCGACTGGATTAAATCGAGGGAGCATACAGTCGGGCTTTTTTCGGCGATTGACGATTTCGAAGACGGTTTTTTCGTTCTCTCCTCCTTTTTCGTCCGCCTCCGGGCCTGCTGGGCTTGGAGGAGATAAATGAAGCGTTTAGCGTTTTATCTGTTTCTGTTGGCTTTCTATTTTATTTATATCGGGAATGTTGCCGGGATTGCGCTTGATTGACTCGTCGTGGAATAAGTCCTTTCGCGATTGAGCGAGAATAGGAGGGACTAGCACGATCGAAAAGTAAACGTTGTAATTAGAAGCGATCGAGAGCATGGAAGGAGGGGGAGGCTTTTCATAAATCAAGCCGCGTTGAAGTAGAGCGAAGCTCTATCCCTTTTGCTTCCGAGGACTCGGAGGCATTTTTTTTTCGATCGTATGTCTGGCATCAAAGCGAAAGGATGATCTCAGAAGCCGAGCCTTACCCATTCGCTGTTCCTTACCTCGAGCTCGACGTTAAGAAAGAAAACCGTAAAGTCAGCAGCGTAAACATAGGTTGGGCGGTTGAAAAACAAAAAGGTAAAAACAATAAAAGCCATCCTGCCTCGGCTATATCGCGTGGCGCGGGTACCGCTTTTACCGCGAGCTGCTGACTACGCGGCCATTATTCGCCCTGGACCGATGATAATCCGGCTGTCGAGTTTCTTTGGATTCCGACGATCCGCGCAGCGCGAATACGTTAAGATGTCGAGATGACAGTGGGAGAAGCTGGCCAGCACTGCCACCCTCTCAAATGGCTCCCTAAGTCCGAGTGACCCAAGCTTTACTCGATCGCCACCCTTCATCCCTCCTCGCACCAATGCTCCCACAAACTTGAACAAACGAGTGCTCGCCGTCAAGCCGACGTATATAGAGAACGATAGAAGCTTAAGAGCGGATCGAACGAAAAGTCACACTGATCGCTCTTGGCTTTTATCTCCTTTTATACTCCGAGCTTTTTCTTGCCCTGCTTTCGCGCGATGTCACTCGTCCCTGGGAGCTCGATGATTTTTATCGACCCTTACCTGGACCGCCGCATCTCTCGGCTCTTCCTTTTAATGGTGGGACGACTAAATCGCATACGCTTTCGAAACCGGACATTTATACATGTCTCTGGATTTAAACGAGTCTTACTTCTCTAATGGCATTATTTTCTTAACTATTTTTGTAAAATAAAAGGGTCGCTATCGAAACAGAATAAAGAGTTTCATTTAACTGGTCAACCCTTTCAACGGTAGGCCTTTAATACGAGCGCCAATTATTTTAATTATAACTCAATTTATTTTGTAATCATTGCTTTAAGCAGAAATTTTCATTTATTTTCTTGATTTTATTCTAAATAAAATTTTCACTTTAAGACACACAACCAAGTTAAAATTTATAATACTAATTTATTTATTTATTTATTTTATAGGGCTTTTTTATTCAATTTTCATATAATAAGTTATTTCAACTGTAAATACAGTGCGTCATCGTTTATTTTTCTTAAAATAAAATATTACTTTAATAAATGCTTTTAAGCGATCAAGTAGAGCATTTGATAACGTGTAGTTAGCTTTTATTAAAATTAAAGTGTTAACGGATTTCCATAATGTACGTATTGATTTAAAAAGAAGCTTGTTTAATCTACAATCAAAGTGAAATACAAATACAGTGAAATATAAATACAAAATTAGCGATGCAATGAATCAATAAGAACTGTATAATTTTTTAAATGATTCATTAGTTTGTCTTAAGCCTAACTCGATTCTCATTATGAAAATTTATGATCTTAGAGTACTTTATATAAAAGCCAGTAGTATATAGCAGCCAGTAAAAAAACAGACCGAAAGTATAAAAGTCGTTAACGTTTCTGATCATTAAAGAAAATTATATATTGCCAGAGAATAAGCAAACGACACTCACAATTTAACTTCCAAGATTTTCTAGATACTTTGATTTATACAAGGAGTAATTTAATAGTCAATTGCAAATCTAGGGCTAATTTACGATGAGAGAAACGAAATCGGTGAGCTTAGTACTGATATCTCGCGGACCATTTTAAGAAGGGTCGAAAGAGAGTGAGAGCTAGGTGGGGGGGGAGGGTGAGAGCAAAGGGATGAAAGAGGGTTATAACGAGAATGAGAGAGAGAGAGAGAGAGAAGAGAGAGAGAGAGAGAGAGAGAGGGAGAGGGAGTAGAAACTAGGTGGTGATAGAGGAAGAGCATAGCACTTGAACGAGTAGCAGAGATTCGGAAAACTCGACTAATTTATTACTGGGTGTACATTTCCTACTAAATAAGGGTGGCTCCTATCAAGCTCTCCCACTCTCTCTCTCTCTCTCTCTCTCTCTTTATCTCTCTCTATCTATTTATCTCTCTTTCTTTCCGGCTTCTGTATACTCCAACAATTGTTTGCGGTCCTCCGAGTGCCAACAGCGTTATTGAACGCAGGCGCGAGTGAGACGGATAATGACGATGACATTCAAGCGCTCGCTTTCGCATTCTAATATTATTCAGAACTCGGATTAAATCGTGTTCTTCTCTTGCACAATCGCAATCACATTCTCTCTATGGCCTAACATTGCGTGTGCGCTTTTTTATCTGCATAATTTTCTATCTTTCCTCTCCTCTCACTACTCAATCCTTTCTTATTTTCTCTCTCTTACTCTCTCTCTCTCTCTCTCTCTCTCTCTCTCTCTGTAGCGACATCAGGGTTAAAATGTAGAGCTATGCATTTATTTGAATCAATGTTTTTTATTACTTTTCTACGTTCATTCGTTTTATTGTTTTTCGATTACGATTTGGGTGGTAGGAGATGGAGACTATGGTTTTTTACAGAGCCTTGTACTTTCTGCAGCTTTTCACGTTAATATACAATAAAATATTCTACGGCCTCATTAAAATTTATATTCGGCATTTTTGTTTTTATAATTATCGTGCCCAACTAAAGCCGCAAGCCTGGAATCTTGATTCGTCCAGCTTGAATGTCGAATTTCCTATCGAAATTATTCAAGGCGCACATAGTAAGGTAAAGGGATGAAACGCGAGGCAGGGAGTCTCTAGCCATTTCAATGGCGAAAATTGTGGGATGGCCTACGCAAGTTAAATTACCGTGGATAGGCGCGAGCAAAGGCGCATAATCATCGCCATAAATCGCGGCCTTGTTAATCCGTGGTATTTTACCTGTCTTTATTAATGAAAATCCAGCTACCTCAAAAATATGCCCGCTTATTGACGTCAGGCCGCGGAGTTTTGAGCAATGAGGGGAAAAAAGATGGTCGGTAGACTGTGTGGCGGCGGCAACTCAGGGGGGAAGGGGAGGGTGTAACGCGTGGAGGTATCCGTCGAGGTACTCGTCGAGGTACCCGTATACGCGTATTTACAGACTTAATTTTCTCGGGTCGTTTGTCAATTGACGCACGAATCTATAGGCGCCCCCGAGGATCGTGCGCCCGCTTTTCGAGCACTTTTTAATCTGGAGTTACGCTGCTTGAATCACGGCTCTCTTGCCCTCGCCGCGTTATAACGATTTTAATTTACGCGAAAGTAGAAGGACATTTCATTGATTTATAGACCAAATTTTTTTACCCCGATTAAAAGCCTATATACGTACGTCTAGATATATATAGTATAGTATAGTATAGAAGCATGAATATATGTGTACATTTGCGGTGTTCATTGGAATATACGACCTAGACATTAAGTAATTGAATCTAATGAAATGGGAAACAAAAATTCTTATAATTTTCAGACTAAAAATAATTAAGAAATATTTTTATTCTTATTAAAATAGGCATATTACTATAATACAATCTTGATTGATTTTGTTTACCGATTAAAAAGAACACTATTAATGTAATCACATTTTGTAAACACGATTCACATACATATGTTATTCACACAGTGCTCAAGAAACATTAATTAATTGTAGCTCGCCTATTATGGTTTTTGTCAAAGCCGTTGTATTACATTCTCAATTTATCGGAAAATCTTATCATAATAACTTTTTTACAATTTCGTCTATGATTGACCTAATGTAAATATACAGATAATATATTTTCCACACAAAACTACATAAAAATTGTTCGCTACGATTCATTTACACTACATTTTAATGACAATATTTAATAAAATAGAGTTTTTGCTATTAAATTAAAAACCACTTTGCTTAAACGAAAGTATAAAAGAGTCGTTTATAATTATTCGACAATACAAATTTAGATGGCTTAACGCTTATTTTAAAGGAAAAATTTAGTCTGCACATATAATTTCTCTAAATATTTCGGTATATCAAATTTTGAAAATAGCCTTAAATTAATATTATTAGTGATACTTTTGAGATAATTAAAAGCAGCAGATATATTACATATTCAGAATTCTTATTAAAGTAGTTGTCATGCATGTTTTAATAAAAGCTTTATTTAATTTGTATATTTTATCAATGGTCTTTGAATTCAGTAATATTTTTCAATTAATTTTAACATTTTTACTCATACTTGTGTTTATATTATTTTATATAATATTGTTTTGATTTATTGATGTATTTTTACGTAAATTCTATACAGTAAATATTTAATCTTGATAATATCAGAAATGTTTTATTGAATTACTAAAAAAATAACTATATTATATATTAATTAAATGTTCGTTATAAATACATTTGTTAAAAATTCACATTCCGTACGAGTTATATTTTGTAATAAGTGTTATTGTGAATAGAAAATTTGTGTATTGAATTTTGTAACATAGTACCTATTATAGAAGTATAGCAGCAATTATACTATTGTATTTTTTTAATTTATTAATAAAAAATAAAACGCCAAAATATAAATTTTATACTTAAAAAAGTATTAATTAATATTGTTAAAACATGTTCATTTTTTTTAAATGTACACATTATTTTATTGTTCATTTATTACATAATAAATAAATCAAAAAATAAATTTAATCATTATGTACAACAATCAAGCCAATATATAATTGCTATAAATTCAGAAAATATTACGTATTTGGTATTGTATAACTTTTAAAATATCTATATTATTAAAAAAATATTTTCATGATTGATTAAAAATCTTCATATATTCTATCATGAAACAATTTTTATAGTTATTGCTGCTTTAAATGGGAGTATTTTATTTACAAGTGTTAAAATAATAGAGTGAATTAACTTATTTGAAGAATATTTAAAAAAACTTCTTGTTTTGAATAAGAACAGTTTGATCTTATTGAGAAAGAAATTCCCGCGTAAAAACATTTTTGAGCTAAGTGGCTTTTAAATTAATAGCAAAAACTCTTTTTTTATAAATATTGTAATTTTATAAATATATTATTCAAACGTTTCAAATATTATTCAATCATTTTACCTTTTTTTATACCCATTTTTATTTTTTATTGACAAAAATGTATTTTTTTTATTATGAAAATAACAATATTTATAGCTATGAGTAAATATATCCGTTACGTTTTTAGATATTGTAGATAATTTGATTTTACTTATAATAAACTTACGAATATATTTGAATAATGTATTATTTTACAAAACCTTCACCTAACTTCTTATTAATTTAAATCAAAGACAATACCTTTTTCTTAAGATTCACATATTATGTAGTTAATTATATTTATTTTTTATAAATACATACAAAGAAATTTACATAACAAAAAAGTTTATTTTCTATAATTTTATTATAAAATAGTAGTGTGATTGAAAAGTGACTTTTTTGTAAGAATGAAAAAGAGTTCGCGTTCTTGTTTTAATTATTATAAATATTAAATTAATTTTTTCTCATTAGTGTAAAATAGATTTTTTCGATAATTTAGGAAAATTTCTTCTGCCCATTCCTCTTCTGTAAATTCTTTATTAAATCTTAGTACTAGTGGTAATGAAAATAATATTAAGTTGATAAAAAAATATTCTTATAAAATATTTCATGCTAAACAGTAGATTTTATTAAAAAAAAATTAAAGTTTTCAGTGTAAGGGAAATTAATAATTAACGTTTTAAAGTATATTTTGAGAATTAATGTGTGTAAAATACATATAAAAACGTAGCTACTTTAAAAGCAGTCCTAATGGTATAATTAATAATGCTATTATAGCAATTATGTATTCTCTCTTAGAAACGATTATACGTGTATACACATTATTAGTAAAAGTTTGGAAAATAATATTGAAAATATTCTGTTAATAGGTTTTTATTATAGCAGTCAAATTAATAAAAAAACAATCCAAGATGTTTGCACGTACCTATATCGCAAATAAAAATTGAATAAAATACACGCTCAATGCATCCCGTATTATTAGGGATTCTGTATGGGAGGGAAAAAATCGACTCGCTCTCTCGGTTTTACCGAGTCTCGTATGCCGCGTTGATAATCCGCAAAAACAATGGGCGAAAAATTTCAAAGCCTCATTGCCAATTTTTCTTTTTTCCTCTCAATGCACTTGTCTCCTTTTCGCGTTTACTCTCGCCCCATTCGGGACCAGGGCTTAAAAAAATAGCCCCGGCGGCACTAGCCGCCACGTGAATACGACACATGTACGCGTAATGCCCTCTCCTCTACCCTAAGTCCATTGCAACTGTGTGCCTCGGCGAGTGGAAGTGAGTGGGCGTTGATAGCGTCGACAAAATGGCGGTAATAAGGGGTGTCAGGAAAATGGCTGCCCTGATGAACCCTGAATCGTGGCATTACGAGAACTGATTGCGAGATTCAGGCTCGCTACGAGCGGAGGCGTGCATCGGTGGAAAATCGCAACTCGGCGTGGCGAGGGTAGAGAAGAGAAAGTCGAGAAACTGCCAGCCATGGGGTGCGCGTGGTCACGTAAAGCGAGAAGAGAAAGTTAAAGAGTCGTAGAGATGAAATGAGGAAGGGGTGGAATCTACTCCCTCCCACCGACTCTTTCACACACACACGACAGATAAATTTATTTAGCAAGATGTGCAATATCGTAACACATTAGCGAGAAAGATATATATATATATATATATATGTAGAGAGAGAGAGAGAGAGAGAGAGATCATGAGATAGCAGTCAGAAATACGTAGAAAAAAGTTGTAAAGAGATGAATGGGTAGGAGAGGAAGATAAACTCATGGTTAAAAATGTGAAGTTGTTCCTTGGAACATAGTATTATGACAGGATTGACACAGCCTTTGCGGTTTCCTTCATTAACGATCAAATTCAAAATTATTCAGTACCCATGATTTTATCGAACTTTTACGAGTTTTACGTGATCCACTGAGCTTTTATAGAAATATTTCGATATTGAGTTAAATATCAGATGTTTGACAGAATTGACGGTACGGCGTCGGATTTGCACGGAAGTCGAGTCGTTTTTAATCATACTCCTATAAATTTAGATAAAAAATTTGCTAACGATGTTCGCTTTTAGAGTTATAGAAGAAAAGTTATATCTACTATTATTATCAACGTTGTTACTTGTGCAGATGGATTATAAAAAAGTTTAGTTTGATATTTGTATAAATAGCAATTACAAATAAAGAAGCTTTTCTATTAAATACATTAATTTGAGAATATTATTTAAAAAAAGGTTGTATTTATTGACTTAGGATGAATAAATATTTCACTGATAGATTTGAATTTTCTTGATTTAAAGATAATAATTTCTCTTGTATTTTTAAAACTCTAATTGTAATGACCTTTTATGGAAATACGTTAATAATTTAACATTTATATTATAAGGAGAAAAATATTATTTTAAGATTTGTTTTTTTTTTATTTTTATTGAAATAATTGTTCTTACAAACTAAAAATTAGCATTTTGTTATTATTGCCATTGATATTATTATTATTAATAATATTATTAATATTTTTATTAATATCATTATTATTATTATTGAAATATATATATATATATTATTCTTATTACAAAGTTTTTAATTATTTATACAGTGATTACTTTTAAATTCCGACTTTTTTAATATTAATTTTAAATTAACTGTAACTGCTTTATTATCTTTTGGGTAATAAAAGGGAATTAAAAGTAGAATAAAATTTTTTTATAAAATGTAACTTTGCAATTATTGATAATTGTATAAAAACTCTTGTGTTATCGATGTAAAAATTATTGAATTACGATTAGATACTTGAAGTAGGCATTTGGATTTCTGACAATGAAGCAAGTAGTATTTGCATGCGACGAGTAGGCGTATACTTTTGAATTATTTACTCATCTCGATACACCAATACAGTATCCGCTACGATTTAGTAAATCACAATGTAATTTTTATTCTCAACGTATACGAGAAAGTGAAATATTCGTCTACGACACATGCAGATCTTAATATTGAATTTTCGCATGACACATGCGCAATAACGATTGGGCGAACAGAAGTCGACTAAGCCGAGCCAAATTAATATTTGATTGTCGTGGTAAAGTGAATGTATTTATGTTGAAGCGTGCGTGTGTAAGCGTGGCTTCCTACGAATTTCTTTTCTCGTGTATTTCTTGCCATACGAAATGCCACACGTAGCTGTCAGCCGTATTTCTGTGACTCACTATTGCGAAATCTACTCTATATTGATAAAGAACACTATGTAATTTGATTTGTGGTTAAATTCGTTTTGCAGCACTTTCGTGTAATTTTTTTGATTCACTTGCATTGATATTCGGTTAAAGTGCTTTCATGGAGATAACTCGTAGTAACGAAAAGAGACAGTATTGATAAATATAATTTTAGTTTATGTCAGGTCAAGAATACAGAATTGCCATTTTCTGAACTTTCCTTTCTCTCTCTCTCTCTCTCTCTCTCTCTCTCTCTCTTTCTTCATCTCTCTCGTTAAATGCATTTGTTTTCGTGAGAGCAGTACTTTTTAAAAGTATGTGAAACATAATGAAACGTCTTTGATTCGTCAAGATTACGTAAAGTATTTCTCGCAGCTACAGCTCAAATGAGAATAGCATTCCGTTACCCACCATTAATTTCTTCCCCAATCCCATCGATAGGCGTCACTAATGCAGTATTAAGTTTGCAATTCAATTATTAGCGAATGCACATGACCGTTATATTCAATGCAAAGCAGGGGGGGGGGTTTGTAAGCAAA
Source organism: Kradibia gibbosae (assembly GCA_018907135.1). NCBI lineage: Eukaryota > Metazoa > Arthropoda > Insecta > Hymenoptera > Agaonidae > Kradibia > Kradibia gibbosae. The sequence continues at coordinate 18,392,948 of JACCHX010000001.1, forward strand.
AAGCTTTCCATTACAACAAATATTTCCAATCAATTAATTCGCATAGTTCGTCATTCGTGAGTCCCTAGTCGATGGCGGAAGAATTCGGGCATCATTCAGCTCTTAATATCAATAAAATAAACAAGAAGGAATCTGCCGAGGGAGACTGACGCGGGGCAAGGTCGAGACCTTAGTTTGCAACGAGGGGCCAGCGGCAGCCCGCCACGGTCGGTCGTATCTTACCGTCTTGGAATACTCCAAGCGAATAAAATATCCGGCCACTTGATCGCCCGAGCTTGCGGAAGATCACAGCCCGGAGTGGAGAGTAGTGGCACTCAGTGGCACTCATCTCCCGACGGCTACGATCTTCCGCAAGCTCGGACGATCAAGTGGCCGGATGTTTTATTCGCTCGGAGAAACCCTACGTTGATGCACGGGCGTCATGAAAACTGCGAGGAATGCGCGATCTTTAATGAGGCTCTCCCTCAGTCCGTAGCGAAAAATTAAGCTATTAGATTTAATTATGAAGGTCAGCATCTATATTATTCTAACTCCTAGACATTGTGTCCTTATTAGCGCTAAATATGCATCACATGTTTGATATAATATAAAATAAAATTGCCCATTGTATATTTTGAATACAGGAAGGATATTGCGTTTATTAAACATGACTATAATAATGCTTGAGTAACGTTACTTAGGCGACCTGTATCTACTTCATTATTTTCACCTTAGACTTGTAGATAAATTATATATTGTTTTCTAATCCTGATGGGGTCAGCTCGAAACTATATATCATGCGCTTGCTAAAGGATTATGTATCTGGGCCTCGCAAGTCACGAATAATTTCGAAACATATGTGCGTGAGGAGCCTAGACTTTCATATATATATATATACAAGTTTTGTTTACAATAAGTGACCAGTGACTATCACATCATATGCGCCTTCACACAATTAAAGCATAATGTATTCCCTACCGGATACTGACATTCCCTGTTCTTACATGTAAGTTCGAATCGTTTCTAGCTGACGTGCGTTATTGCTTTGTCAGTTGACAATTGCGCAATTACTATTAAGTAGTGGAAAGGAGGAAGCTTATTTCGAAATTCAGCGTTGATTTTATGTAACATAAATTTAAAAGTGGCTGAAATACATTTATACCCTGGTAAGGATAACATAAGAATTGAAAAACGTAAGAAGAAAAAATTTAATTTTAAATTTGTCTGTAAAGCATTAGATTAAAAAAGCTTGATTTTAATTTAGGTTACGTAATACTATTAATTTTATACGAAATATTATTCGAAAATTAAAACTATCAATAATCTTATTGCGGTTAACGTAGTAATAGTTTTTTTTATAGATACCATTTTAAAAAACGATGTCATCTTTTGATAAAATATCCTTATTAATATTTCATGCAATATAAGATGAATTGATGATAAATATGTTATTTATCATGTGAGGTCTTTACTTTTAAATTTTAAATTAATGTATGCACGTATAAAATTTTGATTACTTATTTGAATAATTAAAAATGAAAATCATTTTCTATTGAATGAAGTTACAAGTACAAGTATATAAATAATCCGTAATGTTGAAAATGGTACGTTTTGTTTATCCTTATGTAGATAAATTGATTTACAGCCGTTGAACATATATTTTCAGGCATCCGAATGGATTTCTCTAATATAAATATCATTATATATATATAAATCTTCTTATAACCTCGTGATTTTTAATAGTGTATATATATATATATATATTTTTTTTTTCTTGTTGACACAAAATGCATTAATAAGTGTATCCATTAACTATGCGTCACATAATGCATCAATTTTCTTTATCCCCTCCTCCTATGGTCCCTCCCCTTATTCCAATGAATTTTGAATTAATTAGTAGAGCTCGATAAAGCACTTTTGGTATAAATCCTTGAGCGATACACTCGTGCGCGCGGCAGTATTTTATTGTAGCAGAAGGGGACGGGGTAAGCGGGAAGAAGAAAAAATAATGATAAAGTAGAAAAGTGCTTTTACAGAAGGTCGCGCGGCAAGACTCGAGTAACGGTGCGCCGACGTTAACGCAGAGCATTCGCATCGGCCTGGTTTATATAAAACGTAAGTACCTCTTTTTCCTTCGTTCAGTTTCCCTTATTTAATGTTATTTCATTAATTAGGCACAAAGCAAAGTTGTTGAGCTTTGTCTCACCTCAATGCTTACTCATTAGTAAACCGAGTGCGGCGGCGGCGGCGGCGGCGGTGGCGTCGACCGCGGGAGCCATTCACCGCGTGATGCCGAAAGGACGCGAGGGAATAGGAAGGAAGGAAGAATAAAGCGAACGAACCAGAGTACAAATGATCGAAGTTGGACATCCAGTTACTCCCTCTGCTCTTTTTCTTTTTCTAATCTCTCTTTTGAACTCTTATTCAATCAGATTTTCTCGTTCAATTAATGCGACTCGCCGGAAATTCACTTTTCTCCTCTAAAATCATGTGCATTAGGAAGTGCGTTCGAAAATTCGCCGGAACGAATGGAATGAATCACTCATTATTTAAAAAGCCAAGATTTAAAGTACCATTTAAAGGTCTGTCCTGATTTTTCTACTTAACAATATACATTATAATTTAACCTGTAACTCTCAAGTATTCGAACGAGTAGGTGATAAATTTTTAAGATCTATGTTTTCCTATAAGCGGATGTATTGATATTAAAATAATTTGATAGATTAGAAAATTATTCATATTGATTTTAAAATTGTATTTAATATTCACATATTATTCAGGACTTTTTCGAACAGCTGATAAGAGCTTCAGTTTCGAAAATTCACAAGATCATAGTTAAAATTAAAAAAAAAAACGTAAATTTAGATATTTTATGTTTAATAATATCAGAAATAATTTATTTTTAGTTATTTTCAATTACATAATGTTAAATTAAATGATTCGAATAATACATTTGGGCAGCATTTAAATGATTGAGAAAGAGGTGATTGGTAAATTTTATTTAAGAATTTTAAAAACTAATTGAAAAAAAGTAAAAATATGATTTTAATAAACAAAAATATCTATTGATTACTTAATTTTTATTATCTTATTTAGTTACAGAGATTTTAATTTTTGCAATATGTAGTACTTGATACAAATCATTAATATATGAAATGGTAATTGACAAATAAATTTTCAATTTTTTTTTTAAGCAGCAGATTGTAATCAAATTATGGAAGAAAAAAAAATTTAAATTAATATATTTTTAATTGGTTATAGATAAAGATGAATCTTTTGTACGTTATTTATTTTAAAGAGACTTATTACATTCGTATAATGTACATCTCAATTGCAGTATAAGTGTTTTTTATTGTGGTGAAGCTAGAAGACGTCTGATAAGTTCTGATAAGGATCAAAGGATCAAATTAAAATATTGTTTATTCTAGTTCTCTATTTTACGATATTTACCAAGGGATGGAGAATATTAAGAAATAAATTATTCTTTACAAAATTTAAGCATAAGTAATTTATGAAAGTGTACTAGAATAATTTTCTAGGTTATTCATTAAGACTGGTTTAAATTTTTTTTGTGAAAAATAAATTCCAGAGCTCTTTCAGCAATCAATTTCCTATAATTTTTCCCTTTTAATTTTTTTAATTTACTATAACGATTTCTCTAAATTATAAAAGTAAAATCGCTTAAAATAATCAAACTCTCTTGGTGCAATTTAATTTTATTCGGTGCTAATTACACTGAAGGTGAGAACATAATATAGACGAATTGATGGCGTTTACCTTAAAATACAGATAAATTATATACTTTTTCCTGGACTATAGATGGTGATTCAAAATATGTATTCTGATGTTGTTTTGAGAATTTTGTGAAAATTCGCCTAAAGGCGCTTACGAATGTTGACTGTTCAATCGTGGCTCGCCGATGGAATTTTTTTTACGATCTGTCTATCGTTCCCGTAAAGCTCGTTGGCGAGTTCTCGATTTTTTGTTCCCTTCGTACAATAGTAGTGTCAAGCGGGACTAAGTCTCATATTGACTTTTTGCTGGTATGAAAAAGAGAAGCAGCGAGTGTGCGAGAGTAAGAGGGGAAGCGAAAAAATACAGATATATAGCAAAAAGATTAGAGAAATCGCAGTCACTCCTACATAAACGATTCGAAAATATAACGAATTGACGGTAAACTACATCGTCGACACATCTATTTGATTTTGGCCTATAAACTTTGATTATTAAAGTAGCCTGATAATGCAGCATTGATAAGTGTGAAAAACGTAAAAATTTAATTAACGAATGATACAAGAGAAAGGACACTGGTTAAAATTCTTTACTCTGACTAAAATGAGAAACATAAAAAATGCGAAGCAGTTATTGGACTTTCGATTAGTGCTTGACAAATTTTCTTTACACGCTATGAGAACATTTTAGCAGAAGGCAATCGACAAAAAAAAACAAAAAGGAAGAAAAAAATGAGAAAAATATAATACAGCGAAACAAAGTAAGGAAAAAGAAGCGGAATCCGATTAATTAAGTACGGACACTCTGTAATTAAAACATCCCGCGGCCGCTGGACTCCTCTCTCTTTTCCTCCTCGCGTCCCCGCCCCTGATCCCTTCCTCCTCTTTTTCATGTCCCAGCCCCCCGCCGACGTCGACTCGCCACACGTCGCGCTTATATATCGACGTTCTTTGTCCAGGAAGGCCTGTAACGTTAGGACCTACTTCGAGCGCTTCTGCAAATGCCTATGCTCTGAGACTTTTTTAATTAAACTCTTCGTTTTCAACTATATCGTGGATAGAAGCCTTGCTTTCTCGACAAGGCTGTTACTGGCCGATGGGACGGTTCCGGACCGGAGCAAGAAGAAAACTTTGTGGCATATCGGCAGAATGTTTTTATACATTTTTACACATTACCCGTGTAATTATGGTATCTGCTAGGCTATAAAAAATATATTGGATAATGTTAGCGTCCTCGTGTTTTTTTCGAGGAGAAGGGAGCTTCTCATGTCATTTATATATATATATATATGTATATACATTGATTTTTTTGTGAACATAGAATGGAAGCTAAGGCGATGCTATTCTCAGTTGGATCATAGAGAAGCAGGTACCCGGGGAGGTTCGAAAAGAATAATGAGATTTTCAAAGCTTGGCTTCGACTAATTGCTTTTGAATATACAGAATGTCTTTAAGAAAGGCGGCTTTCCTCTCAACATTGAGCGATAATTTCGTATTCACATCTTGTAAGACGAGTATCGCTCACTTCTCGTTTTTTTTTCTTTTGATTTTAGAGGTCCACGGGGAAAGGGAGTGCGATTTTACAAAACGAGGAGGCCAACTTGAGACCGAGACTGCTCACGACAGAAGTTTCGAAAGCGCGTTTCGGATTTAGAAGCCGAGTCCGAAAGTGCCTTTTTCTCGATCTTTTACATCAGCCGGGTTCGCATTAGAGTCTTTTCGAGCTGCTTTGTAAATTCGCATACGCTACAACGTGGAGAGTCGAATCACTTCGAGAATCTTCAGTCACCTTATTAACTCTTATCGTTACCTATGGTAAATTTGATCGAATTAGTTGGGACTTTGTGCTTACTTGGTATATTACACGGCCTCCTGCGGTGGATCCTCGGGGATCATAAAGCATTATGATCTGTGCTTATCTTCGGTGCGCGTACACTCGAATCAGCGGAATTGCCGTTAGATTAATGCCGTTCTTTTTCTAAGTATGCACCCTTTGTTTTCGATGTATCTTATTGTCGAACAGGACCTCCGAGTCACGTATCAGAGGCACCAATTTTGTAACGTCATTTCTCATAAATTTTTATTCAATCTTGAAGCCAATTACGTACTTTCACTCCTTATAGATATAGTTTTAGTAGTTAACCAAAATAAATTCCTCTGCAATTTTCCTGTGTTTAAAAAAAAAAAATTCCATATTTTAATATGTCACACGGTAACAAATGATTTTCGCGCGACTATTAAAATCTACCGTATACCATGAAAATATTCGTTTAATTTAGTTTTATAAATAAAATCGTTGGCAATATTAAAATTGACTTGCCAATACAGAAACTATGCTGTATCACAATATCTATTATTACTGCAAAGATATTTTACAATTATTAAAAACTAGTATGGGGAAAAATAAATAAAGGAATTTTTTGTCAGTGTATACGTACGTATTTTATTATTATTTTATTCAAATAGTATAAATTTGTTCTCGGAAAAACTAATACTAAGGAAGTATATTAAACATTTTAAATATATGAAATTTTATTACACTGAAATATTTTGTAAATATTTTTGAAATATTTTTGAAATTTTTAAATACAGTTGTAAATACTGTAAGCCAAAGACATTGCATTCATGAAATTAACTATACTTTCATACATAATCTTAGGCTCGAATTTTTATCCTTGACGATGTTTAATATTTACTCTTGACTTGTAAATTGTATTACCTGATCTGTAAGAAATTTGTAGAATTTCTAAACGAACGAGCCCTTTAAAATATTTTACATATTGTATGAAGGTAGTTTGAAATTAATGCTTAGCCATTACTGTATCAAAAGCATTTGTCAAGCATAAGTTGACGCCAAAATTATAATGAAATATCATTCATCAAAAAAATAATAATGAAAATGACATTTAATCGTAGGGGAGGGTTTTTTAAAATTGTAAAGAGCTCTCGTTATATAAAATGTACAATTTTTCACAGATGAAAATCTATATTTACACTCCGGCTGGACAATTCGGACTTAAGCGCGTAATTCATGCTCGGTTGCTCAGTCGCTTCTCTCGGCTTGTCCTCTTTTCACGCATGTATTTGCGCCCATACTGTGGCGCTCGCGCACAAATAGCGAGATGCACCGTTGCATAAAACATTCGAAAGCTCACGTAGCTGTGCCTAATGCAATTGTCCTGCCGCAAGTCGCTTGGCTGCTAAACCGTCATCCAAGTGAGGTTCTGCCTCCCTGTGACATCGAACGTGCAGTCGACAAAGTATCTCGTTATAATGAGCGGAACGAAAGGTAGCCGAGAACTCGGACAGCCACGAGTGCGAGTAAAAATACGCGTATAGCTCATCGATAGCCGCTTTTAGGGTAAACCCGATCGACGAAAAAGGAGCGCTAAGCCTCTCGCTTGAATACCGAGGTGATATTTTCGTGGATCTCCCGTAAATTGTCGCGGCCGGGTTCTCTCTCCGCCATGATGGCCAACTCCTCTGCGACGGACGATCGTGAATAGATGAAAAGAACGACACGAAGCTCTGCGGGGGGGAGGGGGCGCGCCCGCCAAAATTGAGGATATCGTCCTTCTGCTCCGCACGGCCCCCTCCCCCTGAGCCCACTTATACATGTTGCCAGGGAATTAGTGCATTAATGCTCTTGCAACCTATTTCGGACTTTTTCATCCTTCGTCCCCCGCGCCGGTCATAACTCGCTAATTCCCTGCGATGCCATTAGGCGCACTTTTGGCATTTTAACAGAGTTTATCAGCCGCCTCGCGTAAATCCGAGGCAATAAGGGCCACGGGATGATCGCCGATGCTGCCGCCCCAAGGTTTTTCGAGCCGAACCTGGGAAGCGATGGGAACGACTTGACGCTGCCCGACGAGAGACCCTCGGCCACCCTTGAGTTCCGCCACTCCGGCGAAGTATTTTTCGTCCGCTCTTGAATCAAAGCAGCGCTGCTAATCGCCCACGAGGTCGTTTGCTTTAGTGTTCGGTTCCACCACCAGCTGTTCCTTCGAGGTTCAAGGGCCTCTGAGCGTCGACTGACGCGCACGAATGCGCGCGAGTAAAGAAACAATTCCGGATATAAAGCCGATCGATTCGTCCGGCGCACGTTATCCATTGTACTTTGAATAATACTTCATTAGCTAAAATAACGTAAATTTTGCAAAGGCGTCGTCGTAGAGCATGTGACCGAATCGATTGGGTTGCGGTGATGTCGGCTCGGTGGGACGGGGCGCGAGGGCTGGGCGGGGAAGGGGAAGGGAAGAAGAGGCACCAAAAAAAGAAATAAGAGGAATTTCCATAAATCTTCTACCATTTTAAATTTATACCTCATGCAAACGCTGTTAGTGGAAGTGGCGCTAGTGGAATAGGGAAAAGGACGAAATTAAAAGAAATTAGTGAATATCCAGACTGTCTGAAAAGAAACTCGAAATTATATTTGCAAATTCTCGACGTCAGTCATTGCCGTTTCCGTTTCGCGCTACAACTGCACAGCTTTTCTCGTGTAGGTGGCTCTCTTACACTTCTTGCAGCTCGTTGAATGTCAAAAATATTCCCTAAGTCACCGAACACTGCTAGATATTAATTAATGCATAGGAGGTAGAATAGGGGGGGGGCGGGGGGGCGGAGGCTTAAGAGCCACTAAGTAAACATCAAAGAAAAAGGTTGACGAAATGCTTAAATAATCTCAATGCACTGTGTGCAATTCATATAATAAAAAAACGAGGAAAAAACAAGAGAACAAAATATAAAGCAAAGAAAGAATCATAAGGAGCCTTGGGTAATTAAATTACACACCAAGAATTCAGCTTATTTATCTTATTTTATTTTTTAACAGAGGTTTCCCAAGTTCTTATATCCTTATGAGCTTTCATGCGGGAGAATAACTCTTATGGTTGTAAATAAATAAAATAAACAGTATTTAATACAAGCATGTGAATAAGAAATTTAGATATAAGAGTTACGTGTAAATTTTACAAATGAATGCTTCAGAACAAGTTCTTAAAGAAATATTGAGTCACACAATTTTCAATATTGTAAAATTTTTCGTTATCTCGAGCTACTAAATTAATCATTGTTAGAATAATTAAAAACTTTATTCATTTTCGTTTGCTTAATTCAGAGTGCATTAAATTCCAAATTTATTTAATTTAGACGCACTGATTTTTAGTGTGTAATTTAAATTGAATGATTAAATCTTAAAGTATCCATCTGTAAATCAACGTCGAATCAAGACGAAGAACTGTTGATTTCTAAAGTACAAATTTGAAAAAAGAGTAATAAAGCGAAAAACATTTGATTGAATCAACGTCAAATAAGACTGGTATAAAGTTTTGAAAAAAACTCTAGTAGTAAGAGGAGTTTTTTGTCAGGTCACAAAGAGGTTTTCGTCCTCCCTGATATCGATAACCTTGATGATTTTTTAACGCGATAAGAGAGATGACACACAAAATAATAGACGCATGTTCACCTATATTCAAGTAAACGATATTCTTCTTACTTTTGCTTTCAATGTTTTGCATCCTCTCTCTATATGTCTCTATCTCTCTCTCTCTCTCTCTCTCTCTCTCTCTCTCTCTCTCTCTCTCTGTCTCTCTCTGTCTCTCTCTGTCTCTCTTTATCATTAACCGTGCTTTTTCTTTTCCCGTCCCTTTCATTCAATTACATTCCCTCATTCCACTTCTTTTCCTCTCCTATTTTCTAGAAGTGGTAAAATGAAGAGAAGGAAGAGAGAAATGATAAAATGAAAGACTTTTGTAGTGGTTTGGGGATAGAATACAATAATTAAAGGACGTAATTAGTGCCAATTAACGGAGTAGTGAGGCAGCTTCCATCCAGTATCTTCTTTCCTCTTTTTGCATCCCTACTTTCCACCTCCTTTAGCAGCCTCTGTCTCTTTTCTCATAGAGCTCGCTTGTCGTATAGTCCTTTTGAGCCGAGCGACCCCACGCATCATTATACGAGAGAGCTCCCTCCCACCTCCCACCCTCCCGCCCCGCGGCTCGCAACCCTCGCGCATATGGCGGCAAGCGAAACAGGAACTGCTTCACGAGATCAAGGCTCCAGGAGAATTCTGTAACAGCGTAGATGCAGTAATGTACATGTGAACGATGTCTTGCTCCTTTATAAAGCTCACTGATTGTAGGAATAGAGTAATTTCCTATTCCAAATGAGATCTCGGAGGGGCGTCAATTGGGCGTTGCGGGCGAAAAAACTGCGTTGATATGCGGCTGCTGCTGAATTCTACTGTTCTGCTAATGGATAAGCGAGCTTACTCGTATATTGTTTGCATGCATCTGAAATAGCGTTTCCACGGCCCTCGATACTCACCGTTTGAGTTGCTCACGAATTTGTACTTTAGTTTGGTCGGCCTACTTTTCTTAGCCCCGTCCATCTCTCCTCTCCTCTCCCTCGTCCAACCAGCTTTTTATAAAATGAACACTGCGCTTGAGTATTCATGCGGTTTTCATGCCAAAGAATCATTTCAGATATATTGTAATAAATGATTTGTTTATTACATACATAGGTATATGCACGAGTGTAAATTGGTATTTTTTAAAAATAAATTAAAGATAAAAACAATATTTTTTTTTCAGCGTAAATTAAAACTCAAAGTATTATTGATTTATACTTAAGAACCACATTAAAAAGCAGTAGTTTGAACAACTGAATTCTTACATTTAAAAGATGGTAATAAAGGATTATAATACTTCTTTTATAAATGCACCTGTTTTGCATAAAAAATAATTTTGCTCGAAAGAACTATAATATATTAGTAGAGTTTTATTCAAAAGTGGTGAAATTATTAATATTAAGGCCTTTGTTTTTTTAAATAAATGATATTGGATATTTTTCAAATGATAAGTTAAATTGAAACGAGTATGAGAGACCCACGATCCGCTTGCAAGTGTTTCATCTCGAATATCGATTATTTAAAAAATTACTTGTACCGTTTAATTTATTGAATAGAAAAACTTATTAATTCCATAATACAGTATTTTGGATAATATCTAGAATTGCGTCCAAATTATAAAGCGAGTTGTAAAAAACAATTTATCGCTGGAGTTCTTATTAAATCAAAACGTATTCATTAAAGCGAACTTTTAATTAAAATTGCGAAGATATTAATTGAACCATCATGGAGGAGGATATCACGTGGGCGATAGTACATGTGACGGCTATCAAAACCGGGAGTCATGGCTGAGTATAATCGTTAAATATCCTGTGAAAATTGGCGAGCGTAGCATCGGCCACAAAATACCGATTGACAAAGTACGGACCTGTGCATAATATATTAACGATGCTTTTGTCGTCTTCTTGTGTATTTATTGGAGCTAGGGAGATACGCCGGCAGTGTAGGTGGTTTCATGTCATAAGGAACGTCCGCTAGTTAAGGGTAGAATTTTTCCACTCCGTCCATTGTGCACCGGCCTGCTGAGCACAACAGACAAAATCTTGTTGAATGCCCGGTACGCGGGGCTTCCCGTAGAATAATTCACGCCTCTCGGTCGGCAACTTACACCGAAGCGTCGCTGGCCTCGGGCCCCCCTCTGGCCTCGCCCCAGAGCCAAACCTACGAATTCCTCTGGTGATCGGCCCCTGCTTAACCTGGCTGGGATCCACTGTGGTGGACCTCGCCCTCGCCGAACTATTCGCGGCCACTGGAAAAATAAATATTCCGGGCCAAAAGGGAGTTGCGAGACCTAAAGCTCCCGCGGTATTCTGCCAACTATTCGTATCGGTAGACTTCCGCCCTCCACACTACTCTCTCCACTGGCTCCCGACCGCTGTAAAGATTCTATCTGTTGCCTTATATAATTTATCGAGGTACGCTGAATATCCTGCGCGCGCTCCAAGCTTTATAGCTTAATAACCGAAGGACTGTGCTAGATAAGAGCCCTAATTCTAACTGGCCGGACTACGTCTCCTCCCTCCGCGCACCTCCGCAGCCGCGATCTCCTGGCCGCTCTCCTCCCCCCAAACCCGCCTAGGCCGCCGCGTAGCTTCTTTTCTACCCGCATTCCGCTGTGCTTCCCTTTAAGCATTGCACAATTAGATCGCTATTTACGATGTCGATGCCTTGTTTGTGTCAAATATTGTAATCGTTTATTTGCTTTTCATGATAGGATTTTCACGATCGAGTTATCCATTGCACTTGTTGCTTGTTAAATTAAAAATATCACGTTCCCGATGATTTATTCAAGTCGGCTAGCAATGGCTGACAGTAGTTTTTAATTGCGATTACGCGAGGAAATGATTTGATTGGAAATGCAATTATTTATGATGAATGTTTTAGAATCGGCTTAGCTTTGCTTAAAGTATCTTTTAAAGGTAATTATGCATCCAAGGAATATGAAATCAATTACGTTTCGAAGAAAGCCGCTATATTCTTTGTGAAATTTTGTCGAAAGTTATACAGCTGTGAAAGATGAAATTCTGCTGAATTTTTATTAGCTTAGTATTATCGTCCTTGATTATTCATTATTTAATTTAAACAAATATAAAATTTTTATTCCTACTTTATCAGCCACTTATGTAGTTTCGAATCAACTATTTCTTAAGCTTAAGCCTTACATCGGGACATAATTACGCTCGAAACAAGCTGATTTATAATCGAGATATAATTACTTGTAATAATGCTGACATTTTTCGACCATAAATTTATTTCAACGTAATACATAGAGGCTCTTTTGCTGTGACTCGTGCCGTAACGATCTGCCAAATATTCATGGTCAACAAGATTTTACAGCGCGAATCCTCGGTAACGAAGGGTGATGTGCGAGGCAAACGAGGAGGGTGACGACCAAGTCGTCGAACGTACTATCTTTCCAGATACGCATGCTTTAGCGGGGCGGGGGGGGCGAGAGGGACATTAACGACGTAATTAAAGTTACCGCAGCAGCCGCTTAATCTCCATTCGGTGAAACGAGCGACCGAATTCCCGGCGTCGAACTTGACCGTCGGGATCGGAAATGCCGGGACTCGCACCGGCTGCTAGTCGGCCGTTCTCTTTATCCTCGCAGCCGACTATTAGGATTAAACGTGATCACCGGACTGCATCCCTCGGTGTCTTTGCGCGGACGATTCCCTTCTCCTTCCACCGCCATCCGAAACCATCCGAGCACACGGGGCGCGACGTAAACGAGAGGAGATCGTACCTCGGGGCGATGTGCCTGACTGATATTTTTCAGCCCCGGCCCTCGCGTGGAAATGTTTTCCCGCCGATGAGCTGCCCGAAGGAAGCCGAAGTCCTCCGGTGCTTGCGCCTTAATTGTCGGACGCATCGATTATTTATTTGCAACGAGACTGTCCCGTTTTCGGATTATGAAATGAAAGGATTATGCGGGTCTGCAAATTATTGACCTAACGGACTCAAATTGTGAGCTCAAATTGGCTGAAGGGAACTTGTACGAACTACATTCCGATAGTTTCATAGTTCAGGTTCAATTATTATTCTCCTTTAGATCACTTATTATAGTCATTGTGTCTTACTCGAGAAGATATTGATCAATGGATTTTAGGTTTAAAATTTCTCCTTGGCAACTGGGAATTTATTTTACATTACATTATGTAAATTAATTTCTGCACTATATGTGCAATAGACACTAATTTTATAAACTATTTTAATTACATTTGCAAATCAATTTAAAATACAGAATTGCCAAATAAGTTTGTTAGCTTTTTGTTATGTAATAAATTTATTGTACATTTTTTTACCCATCCAACCAGGTCATAATTAATTTAAAGACCATTTTTTGAATTTTATAATATAAATATGTTTATCTTATTGAAGAGAAATGTTTAAAACTACAATTTTAATTAGTTCATATTATTATAATTAAATTTTTCTGTAAATCACTTTGCACATATGAGTATATTTCCAGTTGAATCTGTCATATAAAGTGTATTAAGTATTTGATTTTAAGCATCGGTTTGCATTAGTAATAATTGTAATATAATAATTTGCGTTATTTTTTATCTATTTTTTTTTATTCTATTATTATTTTATTAGCTTATGCATTTGAATATTAATATGATTCATACGTGATTACTATTAAGAGAATTAAATATTTTATTTGTTACAATGAAAATTAATTAGAGCACCGGATGAGCTCTGAAAATATTAATTTTTTTTTTCAAATTTAAAGTTGCACAAATAATGCAATGTTACAACGATGATTTATTTTCTGTGTGGAATTAATAACAATTAATATTAATTTGTAACACAAGATAAACTTTCTGACATTCGCTATATATTTACTAGAGCAATGATTTAATTTTTGAAATATTTTCTCATTCCCGAGTATTCTGTCGTGTCCTTTTTAATAAAGAAATATTTATGAAAAGAATTATTTAGTGCAATACGGCATTTTTTGTTCTTGTATGGCAAAGGTTTCATTAAAAATTGTTATACACGTCCAGATTCGTCAATTATTTTCGAATTAGCTGATAATATATAAATCTAATAATAAAAACAAGATGATTATTGTAAATAATTCTTCATGTTAAGATTTTTTTACTTGTAAAAAGAATTAATGATGTTATAGTCGCTGTTTACGAAATACTTATTAATATAATTTACATACCAAAGATCGTGAATTATTCTACATATTTCTGATTTTAAGACAACTTAATTAATGATTAATTATTATTAATTACATATATGTCTAGAGTAGGTTTACGTATAAATACGTTTCTCAGTAATTGTAAATTAATTCTACATAAATGCACTAATGTAATTAATTTTTACACTGAATAATAATATTGTCATACTTTAATATGTACAATTTATTCGATCCGTTTAATTTGATGCTATGTTTAACAAATTCAGTTTTTTCATATAGCTTACATAGAATATCCAAGAGATTTTATGACATAATTAATGTGATCGAACTATTTATAAAACTTCACTCCACGATTAACATACCTGTTTTAAATCTTATATTCATATTGTTGCAGAATATATTTTATCCGAATTACCATGATATTTGACATGTAATATTTTTTACCACTTATAAAAAATGTGATTATTAACGCGATTGTAATACTTAATATGATTGCAACTGTTTTTTGTTTCGTATTTAAGCCATGGACAAGAATTTTGAATTTATAATTTATTGATTGTTTTCGATTTAATCGATTATCGATAAATATTGTTGCGATACATAAACTTGAAGATATCGAAAATAATTTAAATCCAATTTTATTTTGGAGGGAATTAATATCAGAAAAACAGTAAATTCAATATAATCAAATAAGCATTACTTTTTTTAATTTATATAGAAACTTATTTTCATATTTTTATTAACGTATATATACATATACTTTAGTCATGCTTACGTTCGAAATTTTAAAAAAACTTTATAAATATTTTATTATAAGTAATACTGTTAGCGTGTCCTTAAATTTTTGTTAGTATGAAGAATCGGATATAAAAAAAATAAGAATAGAATAAACCCTTAGGATAACTATAATTTTTAAATGTAATTGATGATGTCATTTTATATATTACATGTATAACTATAATTTAATTAACGATATTACATTTTAAGTAAAAAATATATTTTTATTTAAATTTAAAGATATTAAATAACTTTTATTTATTAGGATTTCACATTCATATGTTTACAACAAGAAATTGTTAGAATACAGTTTTTAATTAAATTTTAAAAGCGCATTATTTATATTAATAGAATTTTTTTGTTATTCTACTTTTTACGCGTGTTCCTGTGCATAAGTTTGTGTATATATGATAGTTTTTTATAGAGTTCCGTGAATATCCATTTAAAAAATATATCCTAGAGTCAAATGAAATTTGATTGAAAATGAGCTTAAACAACTTGGGGTTTTGTAAATAAGTAAAAGGGATATTAAAATCATCACCAAATTACATCTTCTATTTTTAACGTTACTTTAAGAAAAAAAGAAACTTTAGAATGAAAATTAAAAAAAGAAAGCGTTGTACAGACACGAGCAGGAGGTGAACTAAAGGTAAAACATAGCGGGGCCTGAAATGAAGCTCGGGTGGAACAAGGAATAGTAAAACTTCCGACGCCTCTCGCGCTTTCTTCACCAACAGTTTCACGCTTTTAATTTACAGTCCCTTTCGCGCATGACAATTTAGACATCATTAAATAGAAACAGTGGGAGTAATGAGGGCCGCGCTGGAAAAATGGCCGAGCACTCCCCGACCTCTTTTTATTCTTTTTCTTTCTTCATTTCTTCTTTTCCGCGCGCCCGTCCACGAATTCTAAGGGGAGTTCTTGCGGCGAATCTGCGAGTCTCTCTCGTTCTCTCTCTCTCTCTCGCTCTCTTCTCCACCTGTTCACCCGCTCTCGCTTTTAATGCGGGGCATCATTAATTTTGAGTTTTTTCAGGCCTGGAAATAAGGGAAAAGGAAATTATAATCGCGAAAAAATGCGGGCGGTTAAAGCGCTTAGGCGCGAGACATTCTGTTGTTTGAGCGCGAAAAACAACAGATTTACTATTTACGATTATGTCGATGCTACGATATGTAATAGTTTTCTTATAGAGCGAGTTGGGCTTACACTATTATGTATAGATTTATGTACCAGAATGTTTGTCAATGGCACGATAGTCTTCGACGCTTTTCGGAGTTCAGAATATAGGACTCTGAACTATATACAGGTGATTAAAAATTTCTAATGCGATATTTCGCAGCATTAGCGTAGAAGATTCTAACGGATTATGTAAAATCCATTTCCATAAAAATGTACTATAACTTTATTTTTCACAAAAATTAAATTAGAATTACAAGATTTACACGGTAGTGTACTCGACAATGAATCAGCATTTAAAAAATGTAGAATGCAGCAAGGCTCGTTTCTAGAGTTCTTCATAATGGTATAACGGAATAATTCGTTAAGAAAAAAAAAAAAAAAAAAGAAAAAAACTGCAGCGCAGATGCACTGTGAGAAATATTTGTCAGTTTGACTAATCCGGATCGTAAATTTTATTTAGCGCTATCCGCAAGCACTCGGATCCCCCGGTTTTTCCGAGGGAGAGTAAAAATTACTCAAGCCTTGATTCAAATGACGCTCCGATGTTTCGCAGAAATAGGGCAAAAACGCATTAGCGAGTCATCGATTTTAATCGGATCCTCGATCGTGTACCGCACATAGGCGTCAGGTAAAATAAAAGGTCGTAAGTGATGCACGCCTTTTAGCGCGTACGCGGTTCTTCGTTTCATCCCTCGCAGACGGATGCGAGTCCAGTATGTCGAACACGCGCTAATAAGGGCGCTATTGCATTCTCTCTTGAAAGTCCAGGGAATTTTCCGTAACGGATGCGGCCCAGCGCGCAGATTAACCCACAAGCCCGGCGATGTTTCAATACCTTGGTCGGACTAATTAGCCCCCGCTAGCTGATGAAGAATGCATCCCGTGCATTAATTATTTTTTTGTAAATTGACTTTACAGCCGAGCCCAGCAACCGCGTTCCTTACCTAACTATTATTTTCCCACGGGACTAAAAAATTCCTACCCGAGTATCTTGTCGAACGCATTTTATCTCATATCTATGAATACGTGGATGTATTGAGGAATCTTCGTATATTTGACGTTTTCGTTTTTCATTCTTCACCTTCATATCTTCCCTCCACTTCGGATCATGCGTTACAAAATTTTTTATTCATCCCGAAAGTATCTTTAATATGAGAGAATAATTAAATTCTTTTGTTCCGACGGTTCTTTTGCATGATTACCCAAATACGTTTATTTATTAATGTTCTTCATTACTTTTGAGTAGTTGAACAAATTAATGCTACTTTAATGTGCCCTTTTTCAAAGATGGGAATCGTAAGATTTTCATAAAAATGTATTATATTAAGTTTATTTTTAATATAATTATAATTTAATAATTTAAGCCGCTTTTAAAAGGATACTGAAGATGCGCAATAATCTGCATCTTTTTATTGTGATAAAAAAACCTAAATTCATGAGCCATTTTATGCCATTATATGTTATAAACAAATTTTCAACACCATTTTTATAAATTTCTTGCATTAGTAACCCACTTTTTACATTTATATACATAAAACAACAAATAGACAATTCAATCAAATTATACAATTTATATTCGGAAAATCAATTCTAATCTTAGATCCAAATATAGGACGTTTTAAATAACATATATTTTATTTTTAGCTTTATGTGTTAGGAAATATATCGTTTAATTCGATCACAATTTTTTTATTTTTAGTGTAAAGTAAATTAAAAATGAATGTATTATACATTTTATATATTATCAAGTGCTTTGTATAATGTATACTATACAAGCATTATAACTGAATACGCAACGTAGTCAATTATTAAAGCTAATCTCAAACATAAGTATGCATTTTTATTTTAAGATAGCCATGTGTGTTTCAATATTTTCAATATTTACATCTCAATCAATATAAGATAAATCGAATGAAAACAAATATTAATATATTTTATTCAGTCATTTTTCAAATTGTATAAATTCTGCTATTTTAAATGTTATAATAATTAAGCTCAAAAGGTCATATATTTACGAAACCAAATAAAGAAGTTAAGGAAAAATAGAAATGAATAACCGGATTTACTTGTATTTATAAAATACTTAATCCTGTTTGCAAACTGAAATTGCTATAATTTTCACACACGCATGATCATTTACTTTCTAAGAGGCTACTTTCATTGCCTTATATGCATTGATTTTATGTAGACAATTTCTGTAATGTCCAAAAGTAATTTTAAATACCAACTGGTCGGATTACAGGACTGAATATTTAAAATATTATTTTTCTTTATTGTTTTGGCATCGGAGCGAACATTGTTAAATGTAAATATGTATAATTTAATATTAAAAAAAGCATTAAAAATTAACGACATATGCATAAATTACAAGCATCTTATGTATTTATATGAATAATTTATTAACTAAGCGAATATATTACTTAATAATATTTACGCTATATATTACACGTGACATCTTCAGTGTTTTTAAATATAATTACATATATATATATATAAAAAAAAAAACAATTTTTTACACAAAATTTTTTTTTATCCGTTCAATGTTTTTACTTTAAGACCTTTTAAACAAAAAATTAAAATATTATTTTGTATACAAAGCAAACTTTCAATAATTTAGAGACAAATCTATAATTTAATTGTAGATATTGTACGTATATACAAGAAGCAATTTTTAATATCAATTCTATTGAATCTATGCTTGTAAAATTTTGTAATTTTACATCAAAATGATAAAATTTAATAATCTTTACAATTACATATTTGATAATTAAAAGAAATTTAGTAAATATATTGAAAATTATGTATAAAATATAATGGATATTTAAAAAAAAATAATATCGCAAAATCGTGTTACACACATATATATAACCGGATGAATATATTCACTTATAAAGCATAAATTTAAAAAATGAATCTAATGATAACAATGGGAAAAATAAATTATGTATAAGATAGATTAATAAATATTTTCAAAAAAAAAAATCGTAAACAAATAGACAACGTAATAGTTAGATAAATTATTTAATCTCTACCAGTACGATACTGAAAAAAATAAAGCAAAATGTACAATTTTTTAATTTATATTTTAAGATTTATAACAAAACTAGTTTTGAAAAAATATTGACGATACTAACGTAAATCATTAAGTAAAACTGCTGGAACTAACATTGAAATATAATTTGTGATTACAGTAACATCAATATTTTTATCTAATAAAATACAAATAAATAAAACCATTTTAATATCGATATTGAGCAATTTAAATTGGTATAGAATTAGTCAAAAATAGAAAAATTGGTGCTAAAAAATAAAGATAAAAGTATTTAAAAATTATTAGATAATTCTTGGCAATTTTATGATTATAATTTGCATTTAATAGCAAAACGAAAAAACTAATAATAAATGGAAATATTTTTTTAATAAGAATTCTTAAAAACACAATTATAAAGTTATTTAAAATACTTGTTCAATATTATTTTTTAACATCTTAGGTTTTGTTACAAAATTTATACTGGAAATATATAATGTTAATAATATAAAAATGTGATGATGCAGTTTTTATGAAAATTTATAATGAACAGAGAAACAATTAAAATGTTTAAAAAAGTACCCCTTATAAGTATAATCATAATAGTATATAGCGTTTTAAATATAATAAAAAAGAATAATTAAATTACTAAAAATACCCTGGCTTCTTTCGATTTTGTTCACTATACAAAAGTGCGGAGTATAATATTTAATTATAAAAATTGGATATTGTTGGATTCAAGAAGTTAGTATTAAAAAGTAATGTCAATTTATTTTTAATATGTATATTGTATTTAAAAATGTTCTAGATATTTGCATTAAAATTAGCAAGCAATAGCTAAAATTTTTGTTTCATCGAAATACGAAATTTTTTAAGTTGATCAAATATAAAATTTAAAGAACCACTATTCATTGTAGCTCTTATATGTTCAGCGAAGAAGCCATTTTCTTTCAAATCTTGAATAAATTTGTAAAAAAAAAGTATAAAAATTATATATTTTCTTTTTCTATTGTTAGAGAGATAAGCCTTGCTTGTTACTTTTATTCTTATGATTATTGTTGCTTCTGCTTTTGTTGCTATTACCTAATCATCTTTATCATTAGCAAGATAATCTGCAAACGAAGACAATCTCTATAAAATCTTCTTTCGCGTTCGAATCGTCAGGAGCGAATATTAGTAGAAAAGTGAAAGCGCTCGAGACGTGTACTCAATATTGATTGCGAACACTTAATTCGCCATCTACTCCGTAATTGTAGTAAATAAACCAAGGGCAAAGAGTTGGGGTGGTGTTTTTCCGAAAATTCTTGAAACAGCTCGGAAGCTTTAATTTTGAACTATCGGGGAGTCCGCCTACCGTTGGGCTAAAGGAAGCGATACCTCGTAGGGTCCCGATGGACTCGGTGCTGCATAATTTAGATCGTTCGTTCCCTTTAATCCTCTATACTTCGTGTGTTTGCGTTTTCTCCATTACGAGGTGCATGCGACCTTTGAGGGCAGTCGGACCGGGGGGTGGGTCTCAGTGTGTCTTTCTTCCCGTGTGCTGACGGGGGAAGAGGGGGGGGGAGCGGAGGATAGCCGGGTAAACCGATCGGGCCATCGATGTCAACACAATTGGGGTCGGACCGCGCGAAGCTCCCGTTTCTTCCCGGCCGCCGATCGCGACCTCCTCCACGAGAGTTACCGAGAGCCCGGGCTGAGACGGGGTTGGCGTGTACGCGGCCCGAATGTTCTGCTCCCATACACGCGGAGCGCCGCTCGCTTTCATTAGCCTGTGCGCGACAGGCTTTAATCAGGAATTGGAAAAATATTATCGTGCTTACAAGGCTCGGGGGCTCTCGAGTTTTAGCCCCGTTTCCCTCGGACACGACAAGCTACAAAGAAATGAGCCTTTTCTGCTCGTTCGGCTTTTAATTCTTGCATTTTTTACTCAAAGGGGCATTTTATACTTTAACTCGCTCATGACGCTTGTTTAGATGAAAATTTGTTTTTGACCCCCCTTGACTACTTTGTCGTCACTGAGTCTTATTTTCTTTTCACCCATTGCTATTGGATTTTTCGTTACCAACCAGAAATCAACTTACACTATGCACATTCAAATAATGTTTTTTTTTCTGGTTGTATGCGATAAAAGCTATTTTTCGTACTCATTTGTAAAACATTTACATTATACCAATAAAATATTGGTGAAATTCTAATAAAAGGTATACAATTTTAAATAGTCTATCTAGTATTTATGCGACATACAAGTACTAATGTTTATTTTTATTAATATTGTATGATTTTTAGATACCTATTCCTAAGTAGATCAGAAATTAAATTAATAATATATAATCTCTTATGAATATCTGATCTCATAGGAATTCTTAATCAAGTAACCAGTTTATTATAGATTACAAGGGAAAGTAATTTCCATGCTGTAGTATAACTTTATCTAATAAATAATAAAATTTATTTTTAGCCATGAACTTACTTCTTGTCATTTTATTAATTTTCACCTTGACATATATTACATTTTTATTAAAAAATAAATATTATATCATTAATGTTTATAATAATTTTACTTTTTGTATGATTTTTACTTGTATACGAATTTCTA
The DNA here is from genome assembly GCA_018907135.1 of Kradibia gibbosae. NCBI lineage: Eukaryota > Metazoa > Arthropoda > Insecta > Hymenoptera > Agaonidae > Kradibia > Kradibia gibbosae. The sequence goes on from JACCHX010000001.1 coordinate 18,414,800, forward strand.
ATGAATTTCAGGAATCACCCTCGAGATCTGCAATCAGTAGTTTTCAATGCTTTTGCGTAAATATTTTGTTTACATTAAGTATTTAGGTATTTACTAAATATGTAAGACTATGCGTTTCACGAGGCGCTTGTGTTTAATGGAGTATATTGACTCTACTCGATTTACATTCAATTATATCACATTTTCTATCGATTTGTTACAATATCTCGGCGTTGCTAATTTTTCATTAGTACGTATATATGCTTAAGAATATTGGTAAATATAAAATAAATTAATATTAGTATTTAGAAAGCGTGCTTGAAATATTAAATACCGAAGCCATACCTTGTTAATTTGCATCATTATAATCAATTTTAATACCATCAAGAGGATAGAATGACGAAGTGTTAACGGTACATCGTGAAAAATTTATTTTGCTTTAATATCAAGATTGTACGATTTCTATAATTTTTTTAAAAAATTATCCAATTAAGGATAATATTGTTTTTGTTTTAAATGAATGATTATCAAGCTAAATAGTGTTATGAAGTTACTTTTGAGTTTCATGCTCAAAAGCAATCCAATGGAAAATTGTATTTTATTTTCTCCGTCGTGATGATAAATTATATATATATATATATATATATATATATATATATATATATTTATATGCACGCGTATAGTACATAGTGTAATACATAGAGAAAGCAAAGTGATTTACACAGTACGCGAGAGAGAAAGCCAAAAAAACTGTTCCAATGACAATTCCGATAGAGTTGCAGAAAGCCCCATAACTGTCTCAGCAGGTTTAATAATAAAAATATATACCGCATCAAGGCCATAAGTCTGCCATGCACGATGAGCAAAATTAGGATACACTGGAGCGGTGACATACTGTGAGCCTTATGTGTACATACGTATGCACGTAAATAGGTAATAGTGTATGCGTGGCCACGCATAAAGGCCAGGAGAGGCTCGCGAATATAAAGTCCCAGGGAGTTTTAATGATATTAATTAAAACGCGTATCAATAATTGAATCTAAATTGAATTACATTCTAATCTGGTCGAGTCATCTTTTTATCCGCGGCAGTCCATTATATCGCCGGCAGTGACGTGCTTTCCGCCCCGTCCCTGAGCGGCCGAGACCGCGCATAGTCGGCCAATAGTCGGCCCAAGCGCGGCCTGACCCGCGCGGCCTGACCCACGCGGCCCTCGTTCGGGCGCTCCCCCGCCGAGCCCGGCCACTCTCCCCTGGATCCCTTATTTTCGCAGCCTTCGTTAACAGCACTCCGCGCTTCGAGCGAATATTACGTTTGAGCGAGGCAGCTTCGGAGGAAGACGAACGGTGGCCGGCGGGAGGAGGGTGGGAGCGAGAGTGTCGGGAAGGGCCAGGGTGGGGCCAGGGTAGGGCGCCTTTGTCGCGACTGGATCGTACGCGTTTGCGCGGGCGGTTGGCGGAGAGAGCCGAGGAGGCGGAGGTGGCGGCACAAGCTCCGCGGTAATTAGCGGTCGGGTCGACGGGCCGAGTATTGCCTCGGTACGGGCCGGTGTACGCGTGCGACGTCGCAGCGCGAATAAAGCCTACGCTGCAGTTCAGCTCTGCCTATCCGTTCTCCACCACCGCCCTCTCGACTCTCCCGATTCTACCCACCCAGCGGCCCCCCTCCCCCCTTTACCCCGAGCTCCCGGTACGCCTACGTCGCCATCGCCGACGCCGCCGACGCCGCCGCCGCCGCTCGGCTGGAACTAATGAAATATGGGAAAGCTTTTAGCTTTTAGCCGAGCGTCTGATATCCGCTGTAGGGATATACGGGGAGAGTGGAGGCGTAGCTCCTGCCTCGCCCGGACTTTGAGCCCCCGGCTACAGCCGACGCTCGGCCTTAATTGATGCATCGCTCGTCGCTAATCATGATAAACAATAAATAGATTTATGGCGCGAAAGAGTTTCGGGGTCCCGGCGCGTGAGTACCTCGGGCTTCAGCCGGTCAGACGGGCTTTCCTTCTTCCCTTCTGTCGTTTTGTTTTATTTTTACCCTCGTTCACTTTTTGCGGAGACGGGTGCGGCGGCAAAGGGAGGGGCGGGGGGGGGCCGGTAGGAGACGGCAGAGTTAAGAGTAACGAATGCCCCTGTAACGTAATTGACGAACTGATTTTTCGCTGACCGGCGACTAAGACGCTCCAGACGCGACTCCACTTTTGAGGAGTCGTAATTTTGCGGATTCGATACCGAACATTTTCCGCTCGCTAATGGCCGGATTCGAATCCGCATATTCCCCGAACGAACTATACAACTTCTTCGATCGATATGTGAACTCGCGTCATTACGGCATGATTCTTTGTCCTAGGATTAATTTTCTCCCACAGATTGTTTCATTGCAACAGTATAATTTTCTGCCTTTGCCATTACAAATCGATGCTAATATTTTCACTATTTATTTTAACTTGCTCTCTATTACTTTGCAGAATTATTATAAATTGTGATTATAATGATTGCGTGAGATCGCACGGCCACTAAATGTACTTTAATGGACCGTAGTTTTGTAAATCTGTATAACAGCTCTGTTTTCACAATAATTGAATATTATTTTCCATCGTTACGATTATAATGAGTTACTGTACTATGTAAACTAATTTTTCATTTAATATATAATAAATGATTTATGTTAAATTGGAATAAGACAAGATTATTTCAACTAATATTTGTAATACGTAAGTAGATGTTTCGGCAGATAAATCACGTTCACGCGGCTTCGGTAAACGTAAGCTTGCAAGTTTACATTTAAGGTTCTTATCTTTTAACTGAAATGATGAGCTTATTTTAGACTTTGATCGCAGTTTATTATATTAAATTATTTTAAAGCTCTTTAATAATTAAATATGGTTTTTCGTTTTAAACATTGTAAACTTAATACAGTTAAATACAATTTTGATAATAATATTTTGGTACAAAGATGTAATTAAAATTTCGAAACACTTTTTTATAATAACACAAGATGAATAAAGCGTAAGAAACTGCTTCGCTCTAAAATAACAATTCATAAAATGTAGAAAACGGGAATTGAATTCAAATACGATAACGTCGAGTATTGATATGAATACTAATTCGAAATTTCAAGTAAGATCGTATTTGCGAAGCTTGGAATTCAAAGTGTGGGATGATTTAAAAATCAATCTCAAAGATTTTGCTAAAAAATGATGTACACTGTAATATTTATTGTAGATGCTGCGTGATTTAGGATGAGTAAGGTAGCACATATCTCATACGGATTACACTTTAGGAACACTGACCCAAATCGATATTAAAGTTGGTGGGGAAGGTCAGGCGTTTATAAATAAGTGCATTATTCAAACGTCACTGAGAATGCAACATCTCCATTCCTCCATACAAAGATGTTAGCAGGTTCTGGGATTCTCTTTCACATAGAATATCATCCTTCGCGTAAGTTTTCGAAAAGCCATGAAGTGCAAGTCGGTTGCAGCGCCCTCGCGGTCTTCAAAAGCGGCGGCAGGAGGACTAGATAAGAAGTAAACGAAATAGGAAGACTGAAGCCCGAGGAAAAGGGAAGGATGATCGAAGGAGCTGCGAGGCGGACTGCGATGAGAAGGAAATCTACATGCGGGCGGTGGCGGCCAGAGCAGGAATAGATGGTGGCGAGTGGCGCGGAGGGAACAGAGGGAAACGGTGAGTACGCTTAAATATTCCTAAGTAAAACCCCTTCGACTCCTCTCGGCGTAGCTTCGTGTCTCCCTTTCGCGTGTCACTCTCCCACCACCGAGCCTTTAGACTCCGCAAAACCTCATTCCTCTTGCTCTGACAACGTCGAGTGCATTACCGTGTTCGGAACTTGATGTTTCACCTTAACCTACCAGATTCCCGTTTTCCCTCTCCCCCAACTCCTCTTCCTACCCACTCGTCCACCTCCGGACCGCCGCTCCTCCCCGGGCATCCCTTTTCTGTCCACCCCCCCCCCTAACCACCCGCCCCATTTCCGGCTCCCTCGTGCCGTTTCTCTCCATTCTCTTGGTCTACTTCCAGAGCGCAAGATTCTCCCATTACCTTCATCCCTTGTGCTTACTTCAATGAAATTGCGAATTTTCCATTTGGCGCACTTATGCCGGTGCTTGACCACTAAAACGTTTCGTATTATGACGCCCTTGAATTTTGAATCCAATTTTTCCCTCCGGCTTATTTAATGATTACGTAAATTGAAGTTTTAAGTAAGTACCTTTGTTACCGTGGGAATTATGGACCTTGCGGTAACGGTCGGCATCGTCCCATTGAACACCTAAAGTATATTCCTCGTAATATCAGGTGGTTTAGTGCTGGTATAAAAAAGGATTGGGCAATCGATCATGAGCGAAACGAATCCCCTATGATGAATGTATTATTTGGCACTATTATCACGTTGAACAATATAAAATGGATGAATTCTAAATGGGCTAAAAGCGATAAGAAATAAAACGGACAAATGGCTTACGAAGATGCATTTAAAAATCTTACCCACCCGAGGGTTTTGTTTTTTCGTTAAATGGAATGTGGATTGGGATTGCAAGGGGTGCAGGATAGAGATCTCTTGGAGTAATTAAAATTATTCCAATGCTGCATTCACGAATTTCATATTGTTTACAGCGAGCGCGATACATTCCCTTGGGAATCATATTATTTAAAAACTTTTTAACGGATTCGGATTGTAAAAGGGTAGACGTAGTAAGCAGGACGTCGAGATCCTGGGTACGCTCGGCATCGTTCATTGGCATCGTTAAAGTTTTCACGATCATAAAAGGCGAAATGAAGGCAGTTTATGCCATTATAGTTATTGCTTCTCCGTACACCGTCGATGAGTGCGACTGAACATTGGCGGGCCGAAGGGCGGGGGTTAAAAATATGGAGACTGTGTGTATGAAGGTTGGGGCTGGTGGGCTTGGGAGGGGTCGGGGCGGGGTTGGGGGGGGGGAAGCAGAGAAACGTCCCTCGCACGTTTGGGCCGCAATTTTATTTGTCGTCGCCCGTAAGATCCGTTCGAGGAAAACAAATGCTCGGGGGGCTCGAACGGAGAGTGACAGATACACGTAGACAAGTGGCGAGACTCGGGGCGATCGCGTGACCGTAATTGCGGCTAGATAAGTGCCCGGCTACACTATACACTCGTGCTTACGCTCGCTAAATTATTTATCGGTGCTTTTGGATGCCGGCTGAGAATTTTTCAGACCCTTTCTTACCCACTCAACCCCTCTCTACATCCCACCCACGCATCGCCGTACACTCCGCCCATCATCGCCCCCGACCGCTCCTCCTAATTCATCTATCAGAGAGCCGACCTCGGCACGATGGGCTCCACCCCCCCCCCGCTGGCTCTCATGACTCGAGGCAACGTTTATGCACGAATTATGCATGAGACGCGTCCGTTCGTCCGGCCTTAACATATGTTTGTATATGGGCTAAGGGAGGGGGTTTGTCGGGGCCCAAATATCGGCCCTGGTAATTATTATAGAGAGCGCTCTAAACTTCTATCATTCTCCCCCTATCTTCTCTCTCTCTCTCTCTCTCTCTCTCTCTCTCTCTCTATGTCTCCTGCCTACTTTCTTTCTTTCTTCGAACAGCGATTCGTGTGGAAGGAAGAGTGGGAGAGAGTACGAGGCAATCCGAAGTCGTAGTACTGGCAATTGATTATCTCGTTTTGCATAAATCAACAGAACTGGAAATACAAAATTTGCCGTTCAATCAGTCGTCGGGTATGTAAAATATATGGAGCGCATTATAAGCCCTGACATTCACACTCGATTTAAACATTTAACGTCTCAATTTTTATGAACACGCCGTTGGATGAATCAACGACGATACTTGAATGCTAAACAGTGACTCCTCGTGAATCGTCTCGTCGACTGTCAGACTCGAGTGATCAAAGGAAATCGCCTGAAAAAGGAATTATTTTCAAGAATTTTGTATCGACGTGCCGTACTCGAATTCTTATGACGTGGAGACACTTTCCTTACCTTACCGCAAATAGTATACTTATATTTTACGTCATCATCTCGATCAATCATCGTCTCTGAGAGTTGCAGGGGCCACGAAACTGTAGGTTTTGGTATTTGATATTTCCTTTTTAGGCGCAGCTCGAAAATTTGCTCGAGTAATCTCTTGATGATACGTCGAAGAATGTTAAATAGATAATAATTACACGTAATGCATGCGAGACTCATCGACCAGTTCGGGGGCTAAGCGCAATATCGAGGGAGGAAAAAAATCTCGAATCGCCTCGACTGCTTATTAAAATTATACTTTTAACGCGCTGCATAAATTTTGCATGACCGTGCATAGACTACGATTATCACGTTTTCGTCATTAAAAGTAAAAAGGACAGTCCCGCGTTGCGCTTAATAAACCTGTTAAAAAAAAGCAAAATTCGTGCGAGCAATTTTCTTTAAAATCGCTCAAGGTGTCCTTAATTCTTATTTTGGACGTGGTTAATTATCACTTTCGCGTACAATGCCGAGGCTCCGGTAGACACAATAATGTATTGGACCGCAGAAACCTCTGTACTTTTAATTTCGCGTACCTTTCAAGCCCAAACCATTTCGGGACGTTAGCAGGCGCAGATGTGAGAGTAAAGGAAGCGCGTGTTATTAGATTTATATCAGCGCGGCCTCTCCTAGAACCTCCGAGACTCTTTTACCCGCTTGGCTCTTCCTGTGAGTGCGACCTCAAAAGAATTTAATGAAAATACCGTCGCCCAGGACGGAGGTGGGGGAAGGTCAGCTGAAAAGTAGTTTCATTCTCGGCCAATGGGAATACGGAGTACGGCACTATTAACTCGGCATTGGCATTCCTTCTTATTTTGCACCAAAAGTGCGAAGAACTTTTTTCCACGATGTACTACTGCATTTAGTAACAAAGGTGCTCTGATTTTTATTATTTTTCAAGGTTTGTTATAACGGTCGAATGCTGCAGTGGGCGAATCTAAGCTTTGCTTAGATATTTCCAAATTCTACTCTCTCCCGTAATTAATTGCGAAACTTTCCCATTTGTATTGGTTTCCATTGTTACTGTAGCAATTGAATAGGTGTATGTGTGAATAATTTCACACCAGCCTTTGGATGAACTATTTCGCATAATATTACATTCAATTTGGAATTACTCTAGCATAAATAAATTGATCAGTAATTCGATCAAGCTGAAGGTATTATCTTAATTATATAATAATAAATGCATATTTTTTATTATATTACAACGTAATTTAACAGATATACGAAGGTAAATGAGAAAAATCATTTATGTTTCGTATGAGTTTTGATTAATTTTCTAATATTAAAACATAATATGTCTATTCATCGATTGATTCGGTTTGTCTTTTTTAGTTTTTAATATTTTATCATAATAATTTAAAAGTTTATATTCTCATTTGATCCTTCAATAAATTTCATGCATTATTGAACGAAAAAATTAATCAATCTTATTATATTTACATTTAAGAAATGCAAAAATATTAGATATAATTTCAATCTCGTAAATGGTTAATTTATGTTGTTAATGTTAGGAAAATTTTAAGTATAAGGTAATATTTTTATATAAATATTTAATTTTTTATAAAATTTTCATATAAATGTAAATATGTTTTCTATTTCCATTTATAAAGTTAAGGGACGCATAATTTATTAAGAAAATATTTAATACCTCTTATTAGATGACTCTTAAAAAACAGGAGTAATAAATAAATATGCATACATTAATGTCTATCGAAGAAAGATTAATGATGTACTTTGCAGTATCGAAATATCACAAATGCATTCTTATGTAATATGGAAAATAAAACTATAAATAAAATAGATGCAAGGTACGGATTTATGTAGATATACGAGATCTACTAAAAGAGCATATTTTTCTCATTCAGCTACTACTTCTCAAAAAATCGTTTTTTATTATTAATATTTAAATAGTTAATAAGAAATACTAAAAATTATAAAATTTTTATCGTTAAAAGCTGAACAATTATAATTGCGCATCAAACTTTTATTTTTTTTTCTACTTTTAGTTATCTCAAGAAATTGTATTAAAAATAATTTATTAAAATATATAATCGTATATAATTTACAATAATGTACATTTAACGCGTGCCAGTAACTAAATTATTTTCATTTAATTTTAAATATCAAACTTCGCTTATTATTAGTTTTGGATGTAACTACCTAGAAAAATGGAGTTATGAGAATTATTATCTTGATCGCCTATTTATGTCATCCTATTTGTACTGTAATTGGCTAAAAGTACTTTTACGTGATATACGATATTCATTTTGTAATATGTTGATACTATCATGAGTGCGTTCTTTCCTTCTCCTTGTAGAAGAGATCAATACAAATAAAAAGGACTAACATTTTGATTAATGATTATTGTTGTTTTTTTATTACGTAAAACTAAAATTTTAAATACATAAATTTTAATATTTAGGTTTTAAATACATAATATAATTATAGTATAAATTATAGTTATAAATTATGTATAAGATATTTTGCATACACTTGTTATATTATTAAACAATTTTGAGAATGAAAATATGATAGTCGATTTATTACAAAAAATGTTGTCACAAATAAACAAATTATACCATCTAACTGTTTTCAAAATTTACAATAAATATTAATATATAATAGTATTATTTATATTGTTAAATTTAAATGAAAATAAGCATAAAAATTAGCAATTCTGAGATATAAGACTATTAAAGATTATTTTATATTGTAATCTAATATGTATTACACTAATTTAAAAAAATTCTGTAATGATAAGTGTTAAAGCTAATATAGTCAAATTCGTTTCTTTTATAAAATATCGCTAATTTGCCAGCACATGTGTAATAATTATCCTTACATACAATATTATCACATTATCACAAATTAGCCGAACAACGGGAATTAGTTGGAGACTATTGTATTACCTAGTACAGAAATCAATAGTACCCTTTTTCCAACCCTCGCTAGGATAATTTTATCAAGATGCTCGATATGTTAGCTTCTCGTTTCTTTAAACGGCATGGAAAAGGGAAGCACTGCAAAATATGAAGGTATAATTTTTCTAATTTTCTTCTCCAGCGAATGCTTTTCCTCTCTCTCTCTTTCTCTCTTTCTATCTCTCTATCTCACATTCTCTTTCTATCTCTCATTTTCTTTCTTTCTCTCATTCTCTTTCTTTCTCTTATTCTCTTTCTTTCTCTTATTCTCTTTCAGACGTTTGTGCAACGAATTGCGTACATGCGGAGGCTCCGCTTGAGGGTTGAGAGCGTCGGGCTTGTCAGTGTTCTTGGGTGAATACGGGGATGGTGGTGGAGGTGAGGGTGGATGACGTGATTGTCGTGGAACGGAGCTACGATGACGAAGCAGGACGAGGACAAAGAGAGAGATATAGAGAGAGAGTGAACAGAGGCGGTAGAAGATACATAGAGAGAGAGAGAGAGAGAGAGAGAGACAAGTCGGTGTGTTCGGGAGGAAGGGCTAGGTAAGAAGAACGAGAGCTCATAGTGGCTTCGGAGGCCAATTAGGATCCGCTAACCCCTCAACATCCCTCGAAGCGACCCTCAATCATCCCGCGGACCCGCAGTGTAGATTGGATTGGTTTAGTCTCGCGTGCAGTGACGTCAAAACGCGGGGATCCTTTTATATAGGGGTATAACGAGAAGCTATGCAATCTCATCGACTTTTTTATCGGGAGAGCATTGACGAGACGCGGACAATGACAAAGGCCCAATTGTTTATTTTTGTCCGATTCTCGGAGTTACTTGAATGAGTGCGATACACCTTTCGGGGGCGTATCACAATCGCATTATGCTCGGCGCGGATATGTTACGTTTCGATAAACTGCTCGAGTCATTCGCGAGGCCATTTGTTATTTCGTCCTTCCATCGTGTACGATAATGAGATGTTCCAATGAGATTGTTTGATTTCTTAAGAAAATTACATAAACACGCATAAGCGCACATGCATGCGTACGTAAATACGTAAGGAGAGCACTTTACGCCACTGCCACCCCCATCAGTCGAGTGGCTCGTTAGTGACGGATTAGCAATGTACGTGAGCTTCCCACGCCCTCGATTCGTGTATGTACTCAGACCCCGATTCTTCACTGGGCACATCACCATCGAAAGTCTCGAGACAAAAAGCAAGGAAAAAGAGAGGGAATCGTAGAGAGGGAATTCTCGGCGATTCGGAAATTCTACAACACTCCTCCTTATATCAAGTCAATCGACTTTGTATACTCGTCGCATGCTTTTTGCGTTTGAGCAAACTTTAATATCTTAAAATACATTTTATTTGAGCCAATTATAATTTGTTTTACTATAAATTAGTAGTTCGAATATCATCGCATTGCTCAATTTAACTTACTGATAAAAAGTTTCTCGTCAGTTCTAATAACTCTTAAATTATTTAGAAAATTGTAGTTATATACCTTTTTGATATTTTTTTTTGTGCTTCAAATTATTTACAGAAAAATTCTTATTACAAATGTAAATCGAAAAGCTAAAAGTATGGTTTTAAAATAATATTACTTAATAATTTAATCATTAAAATAAATATCGAATGAAATTTTTGGAAGAAATTTTTGATTGATTATCCAGACCTTTCAAATATCTTATACTAAAATTGAGTACTGTGAGCTTAGTGAACGGTAATATTAATACTTAATTGTGTTTAAAAACTTTTTTTGTAAATATTACATTTTTTATGATGTAATCAAATGATAAATATAATAATTTTAAATATTTAGTATAATATAATTAAGCCTAGAAAGAGTTGTATCGCTAACGAAATAATTGACAACATTGCATTAACTTGATGTATTGACTTCAAGTACAAGAAGTCAAGAAAGTACTAGTCTTATCACAAAATTCCAACATTGTAGATTATACGTTGCTAATTTAATATGTAATATTTAACCTTTTAAATTAACTGTTAAGCGTTAGGGTAATTTTTTTTATTTTGCCTTAGAATAATAATGGGTAATCCCTTGGTCGGCCAAACTTAGGCCATAGCTTATTCAAATAAATCTTTCAATTTAAACTTTGGATGTAATAAAATTCAATATACTATGTAATTAATTATCATCTGTTTTCTTAAGTTTAAAGAAACAGATATATTTAATATTCAGCTTACATGAGAATATTATTAAAATACATTACTTTGTTTTTCACGAGCACATTTTATGGTGCAAGATTATTTTTTAAATTTAAAAAATTTTTTAATTTTTTAAAAACTATTATATAAACATATAAAATATAAAAAAACCTTTCAATATTGGTTCACAAAGTTTGATTAGCATTATTATTTTATATTAATTTTATTATGATTATCATAATTTTCAAATATTTGTATGTCTGTAGCAAATTGATTACCAAATTACTGATAAAAAGCTTACATAAAAATTATAATTAATTAAAAATGTGAAGTATTTATTGATTATTGTAGACAGCATTTTCAACCGAATATTAATGCTAATTTATTGTATCAGTTTATAATAAAAATTCTCCAATTGATTAATATTAATCGAATTATTATTAATTAATATTATTTATGGTTTATTTATTTTTTAAATATATTATTGTAAATTAAAATATCAATTTTTTATTCATAACAGTTTGAGTTAGGTATAAAAAGTTTTTACCTGTCAATTAAGGAATTAGAATTCATTGATGGAAGAAATTTATGTTTCTCTTTTAATAATATATTTTTCACAACAATTTTCAATTTTGTAATTTATATCAAATTAATAAGTAATTGATTTTACTCTAACGTGTGTCTTTAATTGTCTTTTATCTAAACTAATTAATTTTAGTCATATAAAAAATAGAATTTACAAAATATATATTTATATTTTCTTTTTAAACTTTTTTTAAGATCAAAAAAAGTATAAAATTCATAAATTATTAAATGCACAATAATATGTTAGGCCCCAGTGAATTATATAAAATATGAATGTTTATATATATATATGTCTTATAATAATTTTTATCAAATCCAAATTCTTAAATCAATATTATTTTAGGTCTCGATAAATACATATATTATAAATTTATTTGTATACAATGTTGCTTATAATAGTTTTAGTTAGTGACAATTGTAATTTTTTTTTAAATGTAGAAGTTTTTACCATATAAATATGTTGAATGATAATATTTGATATGAAAAAAAAGAATTAAAAACATTTCCTTAGAAAAGATAAATCATGTTAATCTTTGTTATGTAATTTTCGAATTTAAAATAATGCTTTGAACATAGTCTGTGAGTCTCTAAGGTGAAATTTAAATAGCAATTTCAAAAGTTAAATGAATTTAGTTTATTTATTGGAACGAAAATCAATAAAGCCTTCAGTTCATTGGTACTAAAAAGCTACTTTTATATCCATAGAGTTATCATTGATGATTTGGAAAACAAAAAGAGTAAAAAACGATGAACTGGTGCACAAACTCTTTTCCATACATATGCCTATGAGTACAAAGAAAAATTATTGAAATTTCGCACGTGAAAGGAAAAAAATGTTTTTGTAAAAGAAAACAATAGTGCATCTGTTGGAAGTGATCATTATTTCATTGCGAATCCTGACCACGTCGGGAAATGAATGTAGGATGGATAAGGAAGGGAAAGAAAAATGCCCCGACAGCTGAAAACGTGAATTTTGTTGGATGATTTCGACACGAATGAGTGTGTGTGTGTGTGTGCATGTGTGTGTGTGAGACTGAGAGAGAGAGAGAGAGAGAGAGAAAGTCACAAATACACGTATGGTGAAAGAGATGACAGGAGGGATGAAAGAAGATAAAAGGTAGGAGAGAGAAAGCAGGAAGGGATTTCGTTTTCGCGACCCTCGGCGGCTCGGGCATAGATCCACAATTCTATCAAACCTATTCTTCCAATCGGGAACAGTTAGGCAAGTAATAATTGGTGAGAATCGATATCGAAAGGGATGAGTTTCGGTCTGACTGATCGACCCCCGAGAGTCAACTCCCGTGAGCGTCGGGGACGGCCGCGCGATCGCTCTCAGGGCCAGGATGGCGCGGGCTCAACGTCGTCGTCTCGGCCGGTGCCAGATTATCGCCTGGTCGGCGTGTCGTTTGATAAAAGGTATCGCCGTCGAAATTGCCCCTTGCTTCCTCGGCCCCTTTCGTCATCAACCACTTGCCCGACAATCGGTCCACGTTCGCTTCTCCGTGCAACTGCCCCAATATGTACGCGTATAAATATAATTACGCGCGCATACACAAAACACACACAATACACATGTCCCCTTGTATTTATACAAATAGAAAAAGTTTCAATCGATCGCACCCCCTATTGGCCATCTAATAACTGGGTGCGCGATGGAATTAGAATGACATCGATTAGATTTCGTGGCGCGGCTGAAGTGCGGACTTCGGAGCTGATGGACGCCGAAGGACTAAACGAGGATGCCCAACATTGTTTACCTTTGAATAATAAATCGGGGACCGGCTTTTTAAAAGTCGCCTTGGTGTATGCAGGGACGTTTTGATGGATGAGAATTAATATAATAACGGCCTCTAGATACCTTTGTGATTAACGTACTTTTCGTTTTTTTTTGTAAACCATGCGATAGCCACCAAATTTCTACCTCCACTCGATATACTTTTTTTTTTACTACGTAAAAGTTGCTTATGATCTTGAAATTGAATAAACAAGGATAATGCTGTTATAAGAATATTCGTAACTTGACAATTTACGGGATACATTATATTACTGATATTAATTTTGTATTTGGTTAACTTTTTGAAAAGCGCAGATGCATGGATAAAAGTACTTTGTACTGCATTCCCCTGTTATCACTGGAACTTTGGAAAGCCTTTTATCGATGAATTTTTATATCGTTATTGTTGTACACGCACGTATATGCACAAACAAATTTAAAATTTAGCGAGAATGATTTCCGAAGTTTATTTACTAATTTTTTTTACGGGAGCTATAATTTGTAGCATTTCAAAAATAATGTTCGGTATACTTTGATGGATAAGATTTAGAACTTACTTTGATGTACTGACGTATCTATTTTGCATTTTAATTGTATTTTTTTAATTAATGCATTCATAGAAGGATATTACACGAAGTTCTCTTTAAACAAGAGATACAATGGCTTGAGTAAAGAAAGAGTATTTGTAGATAACAATAAAAAGTTATTTGCTTAAAGGACACTGCAGGGAGTGTAAATAAAGGAGCTGATTTATTAAAATGCACGCGAAGTAAAATATTTCCTTTACACTCACCAGTGCGCACAGCGATCGTAAATAAGATGGACTGACAAATTGAGAAGAGGCGATGGCTACAGGCTAAGAGTTGGTGATTCGTGGCCAAAGAACGATCGAGGGAGGGAGGAAGAGAGATAGTAAAGAGAGATAAACAGATGGAGAATGAAAGGGGTTTGAAACTTTGCTCACATAGACTTTAATGAGAAGGACTCATTCTTCTCTGGGGAGAGGGGGGGGGCTACCGATAACGAACCCCTGCCTTTAGCCACGTCTCTCTTTCTCTCCCACGTGCGCTAACCTCCTTGCCACCTCGTTCACCAATCACACGCAAATTATTACTATCGACCATCCATCCTCGACTCTAGCTAAATAAGTATGTGTTTGTATGCTCTACATATGTGTATTCATACATACACAATGTCGCTGGTATTGTGAGAGCATAGGAAAAGCCGATATGTACATTATGTATATAATGACGCAGTCATTATATTTCCCAAGGATCGACCTTCTCATATATAAATGTATCTTGCGTGGTACCTTCGATGTCGTAAGCTCGTTCCGTAACAAATTTTTTTTTTGCAAATTTATTACGAATTTAACAAGTCGAATAATAATAGTTACTAAATGCATTGTAAATTTGGGACTTCTTTCTTTAGAGCTACAATTTTCTTAATTGTGACATCGAGGTCAAAATCAGGGGGGAATTTTAAATAATTAAATCGTCTTCAATCTTATATCAATGAATTAAATTTTATGCCACTATTAGTTGACGTATGCTCGATAGTAAATTAATGTCACAAATTGAAAATATTTTGCGAAATTTTTATACATCAATCCGTAATTACGATGAAAGACAAAACAAATAAAACAAGTATTATTTAATATCATTGTATTGATCAAACAAATAACGCGAATAACATTTTGAAAAGCACGAATTTATAATTAAACAAATTCAGTAGAACGCTTAAAACTGCTGCAGATTTCATTTTAAAAATAATTTATATATATATTGTTAATAAGTAGATTTACAAGCCGTTAAACTTATATTTCTTTCAAATCGTCAACTTTTAAGAATATATGTACAAATTACCAATTATTAAGCAATGTTTTTTGGATTGGTCTTTTTAGTTGTTATGTATCGTAACATGTATAATGTGTTCGAATATAAACTTATATGTGCTTTTCGTTTTTAAAGTTTTTTACAATAATCAAAAATAATGTTTTAGAAATGATCATTCTACTAAAAGCAGAATACAATATTATGACGAAAAAAAGTGTTAGTGACATTAATAAATCAAAAAGCCATTCTATCATCCGTACAATGTTAAATTTTATAATCGTTTTATATATTCTAATCTGTTTCTTTAATATTAAATGAATATTTATGTTCTTTAAAAGAATAATGATCATTAAAAAGAGTTAATATTTTAAGTTATTATATATTAATAATTGGTTGTATTTTATAAAATCCGTAAATATATATCTCCTAAACGGAAGCTCCTTAAACAGATCTGAGGATAATTTTTAATTATAAGGACATACCATTAGTATATTGGAAATATGATTAATGAAACTGACTGTAATTTGCCGAATATTCTAATTAAAATGTCTTCGGCGCACTTTCAATGCATATCGGTAAATTTTAATATATTTTGTTTAAGTTTCGTCTGCGAATCGTAAACTGTAGTTCATTTGGAACGATTGCTAAGCTGAAAAAATAATTTAGAACAGTGTCGAAGCAACAAGCAAGAGCCATACATATTCGCGTGGTACACACGTACGCACTCGAGTGTTGTTCGCGTTTGTCCTCAAGAAATTAGCATGCGGATAACAAGGAGTTCTCCCCTCAGGCTCAAAAAAAATGAAAAAAAAAGAGGAACAAATAAGGACGGATTGAGAGAGAGGCAAGGGGATAGTGGGTGGTGACGGTGATGGAGAGAGAGAGAGAGAGGGTGATTCTTCGACTGCAGCAGAAGATTTACGTGGAAAGAGAAAAGACACGCAGTCAGAGGGCCGTGTAATCACCCCCTTGCAAGTCTTCCCTTACGCTCACCGCCCGACTCGTCCGATCATCCCGTCCCTTTTCTACTGATGGCGCCTAGTGAGCCTTTCAATCCCTAGCCCATGTATTTGCTCAAATACGCACCGAGCCAACGCACACACGCCGGCCACCGATAAATGTACACAGAGAGATAACGCGAGCAGAGAATAGGGAGGAGAGATAGAGAGAGAGAGAGAGAGAGAGAGATAGGGATAGATAGCGAATGGCGGAGTACACCGCTTCGCGTCCAATTAGAAGTTCTGCGACATATGCTTGGTCGTCTGTTTGTCTGCAGTTACTGTCACCGGTGCTTCGCCTACAACTCGCTTGTCTTCTCATTTGACTCAAGAACCTGAAGACGCGGATAATCAAAATGATTGACGCGTTGCGGGCGCTCTTACCAATCCTATCCACCCTCACTGCCGACTAACGATTTTTTATTTTTCTCATTTGATGCTCCTTCGGTCCTATTATTTTTGAAAACTTTCTAATTGTCTCGGAGGACAGCTTCTCGTTATGCATGTAGGTGTGAGAAATCACAATAAGAATTGGAGAGAGTAAAAGAGAGAGAGAGAGAGAAAGGAGGAGTGAAAGTGTGAGTGCAATAGTGTGAGAAACGCTAATGGATGGCGTGCGACTAATGGCTACACTATCGCACGGATAATTACAGGAACGAATTTTTTTAATAGCTCTTTCATAGTGTGATATCCTATTAATTTTTTTATAGGGTAGTGTTTGAAACGTAATTTGTGATCTTAAAATTGACGCGAGTATTTTAATCAATTTGAAAAAAGATTTTAAATTCTTAATTAACTGTGCAATATTTCTTTAAACTAAAACTTTAAGGGAGGTTAATACCGTGTTGTGTTTTCAACTTTGATCATTCAATTTAAATATTCTTGAGAAGTATATTAATTACTTAAAACAAGTTTAATAATTAAGCATTATTTTTTTATTGGTAAAACATCAATTCTACTCAAGTACGAATTAATCATACTGTTGATAATATTCGTAAAGCTCGATCTGAAACACATTCAGTTCGGTAACCGTTGGCGCGTTTCAAACGCAATATTCGTAATCTTGTCATTCTCCCCAAGTTGCCCATAATGCATTCAACAAACGTTAATTATAAAGAGGCGACGGCAGTCTATGGGAGGGTCCCAATATACGTAGGCCCGAGGACGTATAATTCGAATATCCGAAATAGCGTTGTAAAATAAAGAAGACGAGCTTAGGAGGGTAAGGACGATCGCAAAGTCCCAAGGAGGCTGCTACAGCTAAGGCCCGAATCGCACACCGAAGTCGCTTCGTTAACGCGGCCGATCATTACGCGTTAATCTCTTGGCAGAGCATCTCCTCGTCCTCGTCCCGGATAGTGCCGTCGCGCATAAGGAGGGGCGAGCGACGGGCCGTGAGTTGGGGTGTGCAGAAAAGGAGTCACTACGAGCCCCGAAAAGAGCGAGAAAGGGCGGCGAAGCGCCCCTAATCCGGACTAACGGAGCTCAAATTAAAAGCGTTCTCGGCCACAAAGGTGCTTATTCATGGACGCGGCCGCTCGGCCGGTAATGCAGTCGGCTAACAAGTGTAATGTTCATTAAATGGTTGGGACGAGCCGCGGTCGCCGAGAGAGATACATACAGAGAGAGATAGATACAGAGAGAGATAGAGAGAGAAACAATACTTATACTCGGATGCGACCCAATGGCTCAAGGGCTCGGGCTGAGGAACTGGGGGTGGCGACTCTCCTGGCGGACGAGCTAATGCCCGAGGAGGAGAGCCGCGAGGACCGGGGAAGACTGCCAAGTAGCAGTTGCTCGTCCTGGGATACCCGTAAAGGGACATATTATTATGTTATGCCAGTTCGTTAACCAGGCAGTAATTATCCCGTCGTGCACGGACCAACTCTCTCTCTCTCTCTATTTCGTTATCTCGTACTTGCCTTGTAAAAGCATAATCCTATCTTTCTCCACATTTCCCTCCGATCCTTGATATGTAACCCCTGACAGAGAACAATCTCATCTCAGAATCGTGTCCAGATGAGCGAAGGTAGAGCTCCTTCTATCGTCATCTCTCTCTCTCTCTTTCTCTTGTCCCTTTTCTTCCTTCTTCCGGAGCTATAGCTCACGACATTTCCGCCTCGAGTCTCTTTTTCTTATCTGCTTTATATACTTAGTTAGCGGATTCACTCTTGTCTGCTGACGTATAAACAATTTTGCAACCATTATAATCGTTAATGAACAGTTGAAAAAAATTAGTTTTATATTCGTTAAATAATTCTTCTTTGGGACATTGTAAACTGATATTTGTTGTAGCACAATCTAGTCGTACGTATGCACTGGGTATACATTGTTGGGTTTTACAAAAGACAAAATCGATATTTTATAGCGTAAAATTTTTTGTCCCCCGGTATAAAAATTTTCTTTATTTGTTATGAAAAATGCGCTCTACAGTTTTTTCCCTTTAAAATTGTCCACCTGCATAAACATGTAGTTGAGAAATGTGCAACTAATATATATATGTATATATATATATATATACGTATGTACTTATTGAAATAAGTGATGGAATAGCTAAGAGCATTTTTTGTTTCCGATACAGTTTATAAACGTAATAAATATCGAGTTTATGATAACGAAGGTGAAACGAGGCGAGGGAAAAATTTTCGAGTTCAAACGCAGCTTTCAAGAATGCCGTTACGCGAATTAACCGATGGCAATGTTTGCCAAGTCTGCCGAACGCTTCGAAACTTAGTATAAATATTGGAAGGCAATGAATTCAAAAATTGCGTTTTGCGAATTGAAAAAGGTGTCGACTGACTAAGTCCACTCGAACGGATGCTCATTAGATTATTAGTAAGATTAGAAGGGGTTCCTTTTAATGTTATAGTCGCAATGTTAATGCAGAGGCAATGTAGAGCTCGGGAGAAAAAATATTGGAAGTACAGGGTATAATAATGAGGCGAAGCAGCGATGCATAAGGGAAGTCCACGGGTGATGCGACCCGGTGCGCGATCACTGGTCAGCCGTGCACATTTATAATTTCGACGCTCATAGCGGAAAACACGGTTTTAATGAGCTGGCGGAAGTGCACGAAGACGAAAGGAGACGCGAAGCGCGTAGCCCCGCTGGAACAAAGAAAGCAAAGGAACGGCCTACGGTGCTCAAGGGGAGGTTGGCGTGTGTTTCCGTAGCCGAGGGAATCGGCCCCACCCACGCTAAACTTTTCCGCCGGCATGGCATCGGTGCAGCGACGCAGAGACGAGGATAACGACGTCCAGTCCCTCCGTATCCAGCGGAGCCCTTGTTATTTCCGCGGCGGAGCCAAGGGCAAGGGGCGGTATTTTTCAAACAATGTCCACCGTTATAATTTGCTTGGTTGGCTGCGCTGCGTAACCGATATATGCGCCTCTCGGCGTACTCTCAGCGGCTCTCCGTAAGAAAATACCCCGGGAATATGTAAAGAGCTGCGACGATGGCCGGGAATGCGCAGCTCTCCCTGACCTCTGGTCCCACCCCCTGCCCTCCTCGGCCGCCGCCGACGTCCCGAACTCGGTCCTCCTAGAATATCAAGAAGTATTTTTGTTAAATGCAGTCCCTCTCGAGAGCGGACCCCTTCTTCCTGCTCGCACTTTTTCCTCTTCGCTTTTCTTTTTTACTCACGGAATACGTCGAGCGGTCATAACGAAATACCAAATTGGAGCCCCATTCTCTTATCGTGACTCCCAAGAAAACATTCCGCAACGCGCCTTATCTTCTTTATGCAAATATATCTTGAATCATTATTTCTCCATCTCGCTCTCATTTTTTAATAATCTCGCGGGGGCGGGTCTCCTTTACTTTAAAAGGAATCCGACATATTGTTAATAATAATATTAAACATGACTATTCGACCTATTCCTGCGACTCGTGATTTTTTAATGAATATTTTTCCACACTTATTTCGTCCGGCCCTTCCTCTCGGAATTCCCATTGGCTCGGCTCTATACTTGATGCCGACCCTCAGGACTCTTAAAGCACCCGTGGTTATGTTCCAACCCGTATGAATTTTCCCTTTGTTAACTCTCCCCGTCTTTACAACGAAATAATTGCTGGAATAAAGAGCTCAATCGTTTTTTCGACGCAGGTTCGTTCTCGAGGAATTCGCAAATGCCGCTGTTGTTGCAATGCAAAACTAATAATCTGGCATCGGTCGGATTTTGATGGGCCAGGTATTAAGGGAGCCAATGTTGTTATGCAATTACATTTAATAATAAGAGGCAGTTCGAATGTTAATAAGCAGTCGTGGGCTACGAGTTCTGGACGAGGGTCGCCAAATGGGAAGTGAGAACGGAGAACGCATGCGTCATTAGGTGCACGCCACGTAGTCAATACGTTTATTTTTTATTTTGCCAATTGATGCTTGCCAAGCGCTACGTGGATAGATAATAGACACCCCGGCGGGAATGAATTTATTCTTTCCTCAATTCCAATTCTTCGTCGCTTCCACACGTCCGCGTAATTATCCTTGCGATGCGATGTAATTGTAGTCTTGAATTATTGATAAGCGCCTGGTGATCGATTTGAGGGGAGGACTCACTTTGCCGTTTGCAGGGTGACGATTTGCTGGCGGGTCGTCGATAGGCAATTTGCGATAATATTTATTTCGCGGTTATGGTGCGCCAGAGGAATTAAATTTTTATCGCACTCCCAGGGAGTTTAGTGCTTTTTGTATGTGTAATGCGCTGTAAAACGAAATATTGACGAGATCGATGAATTATTTTCGCTGAGCTCACCGTAAAATGCGTTACAACTCGAAATCAATTATTTTCAGGTTAGAAATTTTCCGGGCCGCACGTGAATACGCGTAAAAGTACATTTTTATCGATATCTTTATTAACGAATTACGACGCTGATGGTCTCTTTATGGCGGTATACATTACATTGGATCATTATTATGCAAATTTCTAATGAAATTGTATCCAAGGCACAAACTACGGCCTGATTTATTCACGACCGCTGAAATTGAACTCTCAAAATGTCGTCGGATACGCTTATTTCTCTTGCCGACTCCAGGATAAAGTAGTCGTAACTTGGATTTCGTTACAATTGAAAGACATGAGAAAAAACATTGGTCAAGATTTGTCCACACACGTGAATATTGGGAAATTCGTGGGACGTGTTACATAAACGTCTTAGCGTGGGAAATGTTGTTTTTCCCATTATTTGGAACTTCACTAACAACAAGGGTCTCCGATGTCGATTACTTCATTCGGAATTGTCTTTGAATTTAGACACTCAGTTATTCGTATCCTCCTCTACAATTATTGTGATGCTTGAGCAACTCGTTCTATCTTCTTCTAACATTGGAATAAGTTGAATTTTCATAGTATTCAGTCGAATCGATTTTCTGAATCGCTTTCGTGACTTTGTCCAAATTTACAATTAATCGTAAATTGGATTCTCTGGAATATTAGACGAAATTATAATAGTTTTGGGATATTTACATCATTGCGTCAGAAAAAAACTTAACTTACAAAATATCATTTATAATAACTATATTTTAATATTTTCACAATAATGGAAAGTAAATGTATTGATAGTGAAAAAATATTAAAAAGATTCCATGAGATTTCAGAATTAAAATAGCTACAATATACGATATGAGTCGTATTAAATCGATTATTCCACTTTAATTTCAATGCACACTTAAGCATTTATTAAAATGAATTATTAATAATTTAAATATTTTTAAAAGCTAATTTTTATATTTTTGTACATTTAGTTTTTACGAAACTTTTTTTATCGAGTGTTTTTTTTACAATAATGAACTTTATACGATTGTTAGTGAAAGAATATTGTAATATTTTATCTACAATGTTTTAATAACTAATCATGAACATAATTAAATGCAATAAGATACATAGTACCCTAAAAAATGATTAGTTTTCAGCTCTTATATCGATGAGATGTGATTAATACGAATAATAATGGTGTGGTATAATCGAATATCAATTCATGAAATTAATCGTATAAATTGAGTGTATAAAATAATTTCAAATAAATTATACCTTTTGGAATCTCACATAATATTTACAATATTAATACTACTATTTAAAAATTAATGCTTCATATATAATCAGTACTCTCTCAATACACTCATTAAATGATGAAATTAATGGTTAATATTTAAAAAAAAATTTTTTGTACACATATAACAGTGAATATCCCATATTCGATTAACCCGATGTAGACATAATATTAAAAATACACACTTAGCACTCATCAATTATTTTCTTTTATCATTTTTTTTATCATTTATCAATTATGTTCTTACTATGTGTCCATAGTAAAGATAGTTTACACTAGTGCTTTTAGACAATATAATTACACACATAACAAGATATATGTGTACGTTTTCATATGTAAGTACATCTATTATAATGGGCACTAAAAAAATAAGCTTTTCATAAAAAAATTTTATTTCTCAAAACACAATATTGAATATATACAAGCGCCAATTAACTAAGCAAATAAAAAGTAAATGCAATATAAAATCTTAACAAAAGTTCTCTATTTATTCTTTAGCTAACGTATAATTTATGTAAGAATTATATATGTATAATTATGAAAATTAAATGTATTAATATACGCAAAGTATATAGAAATCCAACATAATAAAATAAAATCTTAATTCGTAAATTAGAACACAACATCTTATTTGCTTGATAACAATTTTTCCAAGTATTATACCAATTATATATTTAACAGGTTATTTATTTAAGTATTGAATGAAGAAGAACTGTTTAGCTAATTAGTTATTAATCGTATGTTCTCAAATATATGCTCGTACAGCCCTTAAGTATTCTGTAGTAAAGTTTTCGCAAAAGTAACTAAAACAAAATTTTAAACTACGGCGTAAATTGTTGTAACTAAATATTTTATATATATTAGAAAACGTCTAGAGTATATTTTAACATGAATTCTTTTTCACATGTCCAAAAGAGAATTACACCAACGAATATTTTATTTCAAAAAAACCAAATTTTTCACGTAAACTACTTGTAAAACTTTCTGTGAAATGCTTTAAAATTCCTTAAAGTACCATTCATCCAAGTGCTATCATGTAACGCAATGCAAAGTCAAATAATTAAAGTGAATTTCAAAATAAGCTAAGCCAAACAGATGGAAAAGATACAGATGTAAAAAAGCACAGAGAGGATTCATTTGAAATAACTGCTAGCCGGAAATCAGTCGATGGCTCGGGCGCAATCGCGTCAAACGTGCAGGTCATCGAATTACAGCAGCAAATATAAAGCCCGGAAAATAAGTTTGGAATTCGGGGAAGGTCCAAGGACCGTTGGATAAAAGTTCCGCGCATGTGAGGAGGAGTTGGACGTTGGAATTCGGACAGCGATCAAACAATCGTTACCGGCAGTACAAGCCGGCAGCTACGTAACTCTTTCGCTATCTGTCCCCCCCCCCTCCCAGTCTCTCTCCGCAGTATCTCTAACTCACCCTATCTCTATTCATCTGTCTCGGGGTCGGGCCGGCTCCCAAGGGGTCAATGGCTGTGGGGTTGTTAGCTGACTGTGTAACAGGTCTCAATGGGACCGACATCCGACGCAGCCCCTCCGAATCCCATACCGGCGTGTATTTTACGAGCATTAGCTGTGCCTCGTCGAGCCCCCGCTCCTTCTCTCCGGGACATTTTCACGCGCAACCCCCAAAACGACGTGCAAATATCGGAGAACTCCACTCCCCAGCTACGGCCTGGTCTCGTTCTTCGAGCGAGCATTAGCTTCAAGGGGCTTTCCTCCAAAAGAAAGCAGCCCGGAGCGGACGGCTTCGTTAGCTTCGACCGAGAGGTGATGCGAGCCCCGATCCCTCGAACCGATTACGTTTGCGTAGCCGTAATAGCTGGCCAAGTCGGAGGAGTGCAGAAGGGGAGCAGAGTGTATGGAATACACTCGATAGAGGTGCGCTGAACCAAAATTAGTTCAATAAAGGAACACCCACGACTTCGGCAGTCTAATGACATACGAGTCGCGGATCCGGATCGCGGGGAGGAGTCGCACATCCTCACTCTCGAGGATTTCCCGCGTGTCCTCTCCTCCCTTACAGCCACCGCAGCCTGCAGTTTACAGCGCGCCATGTGCATTAACGACTAGAGTTCGACATTACAAAGGTTCCTGCATGGTGAAATAATGCAGCGGATTATGCGCGATTATTGATGGCGCGTCGGTAGGCTGTACCGATAACTGTTCTTCAGCTTGGTGCGTCTCATTGCTCGAGAATATTTCAAACGACTCGTTATAGACTCGTTCTTGGCGCTTACCACGTGTGATACGGCCGACACCGATTTCACAATATTTATTAATAGAGATAATTCTGTTATTATTTACTAATTATGAGTACACTAAAAAACTTTTCATATTTATAAACTATCCATTAATCTATCAAAGGCATTTCTTTTAAGAGCCACAGGGAACGAAAGGTAGTAAAGTATTCACGAAACATTGGCGTATCGTTGTAATCCAGAGCTGACCCTTACACCACCCATGGTTCGCTTCTATTTAATACTGTAAAGGTATAATTTGTGTTAAAAAGTTTGAAAAAGTATTGTCAAATATTAATCAGTTTTCTTTTAATCCAAGGTACGTCCGTTTTGAGGTTTTGTTAGAATATTGATGTTGCATTACTAAATTCGGATCTGATAGTTGGGGCAATTGATTATATAAAATGATTACTGGTGTTTCTTTTAAACGAAATATGTAAAATAGATAATCTAACATATGTAAAATTAAAAATTGTGTGTTTAATTTTGGCACGGTCAATATTTCAATGTATGCAAGTCTTTTATTGCGCGTTACGGTGACGCACTCGTTGACATTATTCATTTAAAATGGTATATAACGATAAAAAGTTTAATGCTAGTAAGCTATTTAGCACATGGCTTAATAATTGTCTCTAAATTCTTAAAAAAAAATTAATTTAATTACTTTTCCGTATATCATGCTTAATAAAATAGATAAATGTGGAGAGTAAAAAAGGAAAAATCGTAGTTTCAATCACCTTCTCGACCAGTATATCATGCACATGATGGAAATTTTCAAAGGAATTACTGTAGGTCGGTTATCATTTTTCCTTATTGGATTCTTGAAAGTGCCGTAAAAAGACATCAACCGTGGCATATTTACAAATCAGGCATGTCTTGTACAAAGAGAGTAGGAGCTTGTAATTGAAATAAGCGTCGGGAATGAGAAATCCAGCGAGCCACCACCGATCCAAGCCGTAAAATCCATTCGAAGGTGACTTAGTGAGTTAGATATCTCATGAATGATAATCATTATCTTGTGTATCGGCAATCACGGTCATGAATAAAACACGTTTTCCCGTACAGATAGTGTGCCCGGTAATTAGTAGCACGGGCTGACGAAGAATTAAAGTATTTCATGCGCCAGTAAATTTCAATACGCATTTTTGCCTTAGCCCTCGCGCCCAGACTCGAGACTTGTTAAGACAGGACATTTCATATGCATGCAGCGCTCGCTCTCACCTTGAGTGTCCGTCTAACGAGAGCGTCTTAATGAGAATGCGACAAGGAGATATACGCGCCGCCGTTGTCCTTGATTTCGCGCACTTCCGGCGCAGATTTTACTAATAAACCGAGGGTCGACACCTCTAACGACGCGTCGCGACTCCCTCGGATGGTGGGGCTCGTGGCGGCGTCAGCGACCGGAGAGGCGTTGGGGGCCGCGAGCAGAGCCCGAAAATCGCCCGGGCGCCTTTATTATGCGACGAAGCGCAATTTTATTTCGAACGCGTAGCGGCGCCTCCAGGCCTTCCCTTTCCTCCGCTGCCCGTGCCACGGATATCAAAAGCATGCGTTTCGCCTCCCGAGTCTTTTCTACGCCGAAGGAGGACGAGACCCTTCCTCGCCCCTACGGACGCTCATAGATACTCGCCACTCGACTCCTTAAGCTCCGGTCTGCGATCGCTCGTAAATTCATCTAATATTGCATAAACTTGTTGACTCGCTTCTGTCGCGTCGACGCAGCTCAGCGACAGTGAGGGATTCGAGCGCCGGGTATTCACTCGTTTCCTTCCTCCTCCCACGGCGCTGCCCCCGCCACATCATTTTTACAAATTAAATGAGCGTCACGAGCCGATCGCGGGCTATTAATCATTGGCCCATTTATTATGGAATTCAATTAAAGTATTTAAATGAATGGGCAGCGCGCGCATCATTCCCCCGTACGCAATGATTTATCACATCGTCGCGAGGGTATAAATATTTTCCAGCCTGACCCTTTTCACCTCCCCCGTGCCACCCCGCACTCTTCCCCTTTCTCGTATCTTACTCTCTCTCTCTCTCTCTCTCTCTATCCCTCCCTCCTCCTGCCTCCTCCGGGCTCGCAGCCGTCGCGACCGCGGCCACCAACACCCAACGTCGCTGCAGCCGACAAAACAAACTGACGTAATTACACGGCGCCGTTAGCGGTCACAATGCCGATGCCGTCGCTCTCACGTGCCCTTAAAATTCACGAGTCGAGTCGAGTTCACGCGGCCCGACGTATTGTATTAAGCCGTCGCGATTCATTAATATGTGCGGGTGCAGCGACGAGGACCGTGACGAATGTCGAAAGAAGCGACGGCCCGCGTCGAGCCGTTATACAACTATTACGGCTCCTATCCCAAATCTCTGATCTCTCTCTCTCTCTCTTTCTCTCTCTCTGTCTCTTCCACCCTCCGACTCCCTCAACCGCCTCGTGGATTATCGGATGAGTCAAGGGCCCGAGGAGACGGAGGCGGCCTGGCACAGCGGCAACGGAGGAGGGCCGGGCGCAGAGAGGGAATCGATCGCGCGCGTAGGTAAATTCAGCGGCGGAGCTCAAAGACCGACGGCGGCCGTCGCCTTTAAATTTCCCGCTTTGGAAGATCACCTGCTGCCCGGGCCCCACCACCTCATCCTTATGCAGATTGCGCATCGTTAAGGGCCGTTCGAAAGTCGCTCGGCCGACCGATTAGCCATTAAAATCCCCGGCGAGTCCCCGGGGCAGCTTCGCTGCTCACTTTCCCTCGGCCCGGAAGCGCCTTTGTCTCGGCCCTTTTTAGAAGTAGAAGGGACGCCTTGCTCGACCTACATTTTTGACCGGGCCGTCTTGTGTGCTGCGGCCCGCGCAGGACTTGCGCCCGATTTTCTCACGAGCCGAGAAAAAAAGGAGGACCTTCTCGCGTCGGATCGCGCTTTATGGGCCCCGCGGACGGAGTCATCCGAAGGATGCGCTTTCGAGACATTTTAAGTATGTGGAAAATAATGTCCCGACGGATGCTGGGATTGCATCCTTTCACACAGGATTCCTTTGGTAATTATTGTATAATCCTGAAGCATCCCGAAGGTACTGACTAGCCTGAATTACTAGCAATTCCTGTTTTCGAGCAGGCAGCTGGCTCCTGACGGGGAGATGATTTTGATTGCTAACAAGAATTTATTGCCTCATCGAGCGATATTTTTCATCCGTCGGGATGTAAAAAGGAACACGCTCCTACTTATATTACTTGTATATCGAGAAAAAATAATTTATTCATTATCTCTTTAATTACGTTATTAATATCGCGGTTGGATCGCCTATTGAATCAAAATGATTAAGTCACATTGCTGTTTTATTAGCTCCCTCGATTGATTCATTTATTACCTTACATGCGCTTTATTCGGTATTTTAAATAGCTGTAGCTTTACCTAGCGTGCAAGGGAAATTTTACCTAGCAGCTCTACATTATTCGGTTATGCGCCAAGACACTGCTCGTGAAATATACCATTTTTTCAACAAGCAGGTGTACTCGTTCTCAAACCTCCATGGATATTTATTTAATTTATACGTTCAAACTTTCTGCTGCGAATGGGATACTTATTACCGCAGATTATTAGTAACATTCTAGCCTACTAAATAAAATTTTGCTTAGTTCGCATAGAAATATATACTTGCTCAATTCAAAGTAGCTTCAAACTGTAATATTAACTCGAAAAAATTAGGTATGTTTCACTCTCCTATTTTATCATTCCATACATTTGGACAATATTATAATTACCTCCGCTTATTATGTCTGTATACATATGATTTATGACATTGTATTTAATGTCTTGATAAGTGTAATTAGTCTTTTTAAAAATTCTATTGAAATCACGAAAATAACAGCTACAGCGGTCAAAAAGACAACGTTATGGAACAAATGTTTATTTGTTTGTGGTAGTAATTAGAAATGAATGTAGAAATAGTACGATATGAATTTTCCTTTTATAAATAAGTGTCATACGACGGACACCAGCATAATTTAATTATACAAATTTTGTATTCTTGTGTTTTATTATTTTTTTGGCACATAGCATTTAAATTAAAGGTTTGAAATATAATTAACTTGAAATAAAATGATAAATGAATGTATCATACGTATATTAAAAAAAAACTATCAAGTTCGTTTATAGTTTGAGTTTTTTTATTAAATTAATCTATAAAGAAATATTGTACATCTTTGTAATTGATATTTTCTATACAATATGATTTAAAAATATTAAAAAAATTTTACACTTTCATGTATTGTTATTGTTTTCAAATAAAAAATATTATTGTACAGTTTATGATTTTCGAGTTTTTTTACTACACATATTGATTGCGGTAAAATTGTTTGATAAAAAATGCTGAAATATTATGAATTTAAATGGGAAAAAACTGTTTTTACATACGATATTTCTCTAAAGACTTCAGCCTCTTTTAAGTCAGAATTTTCTAACACATAATAATAGAATTTTTACATTTTTTCAATTATTGCAAATTAATCGATTTTATTACTATTTTATTTTGAATAAATTTAAAAATTATTGTATCTACTTGAATTAATGCATTTTTCGAGCAAGCAAGATATGATATGCTATGATTGAAAGTACTAGAAAAAAGACAATCAACATTTAATCATCTCTTGTATCATTAGTAATTAATAGAAATTGTATAGGCAATACATAAAAGTTTAAAAATAATATCTTAATCATTGATTTATATAAAGGGTGTAAAATTGCGATAAAATCATTCTGATATTAAATTACTTGTATTAAATTTCATATAAACATATCTATTATGCCGATGGAAGCTCCATTACTTTTAAAATAATATAACAAACTGCATATTAAACAGCGTAAATTACTTGTCATAAATATTTCTAACACACATTTATCGATGTATACATTAATAGCCGCTACTCGGCTTTGGCCATACATTTTGATCGAAAATTTTAATAACCACCTACGTGGAATAACCCGATATTGAATAATGCTCACAATTAAATCTTATCGTGCGTTCCATGAAGACTTAATAGCGAGTTGCCGCGTGTGCGCGCTTTAGAGAGAGAGAGAGAGAGATAGGGTGAAAGAGAGATATATATATAGAGAGAGAGAGAGAGAGAGAGAAATGGAGCGAGATAGAGAGAAGAAAAGAATGGAGAGGGGGACATCGCTTTCGTTTCGATCTTGTTTAATTCAGTATCCGCGCGTTCCCGGTAATTGCGCAATGCATCTTCGGCCACAAGGTGGATAGAATAAAAGGGGAGGCTAATCAGGGCAGAGGCCGAAAATCGCATGCCCCGGAGTTAATGATGGGCCACTTTCGCAGAAACTGGGGACACTGCAACGATAGCGTGTATAAGCCGCAGGTGCTTTGTCCTACGTAGGCAGAGTTTTTTATTCTCTTCTTCTCTATCTCTCTCTCTCTCTCTCTCTCTCTCTAGCTCTATCTCTTTATGGAAGCGCTCTGCTTTTGTAGGCCCGCCATCTGATTCCGAGATAACAAACTTCCATTCCCCGGGCCTCACCTCGTGCCACTGCAGCAGCCCGAGATGGACCTTTTCAAGACGAGGCAAATGCCAACGTCGAGAGAGGGAGAGAGAGAGAGAAAGAGAGAGAGAGTGAAAAAAAGCGAATACTCGTTAAGGAGGGGGATTGGACACTGCGCGCGAGCATTTCTATGGCCATTAGACGCGAATCGAGAAGGGAATTGCCAATATTCAACAAAATTCTAGAGATCATTGCAAATGAGTCACTGGCTCGTGCATTTCACCCAAAATTTTTAATTTCTTTTCCTCTTCTTATTCTGATCTTCTAATGAATAACCACAGTTTTAAGCCATTTTTTTTAATTGTTAACGAAACGGTGACTTTGTTTTTACCTTAACGATGGAGTTATCGTATTGCAATCTTGATCTTCGATGTATTAATTTATCTACACACTATATTTCAAGTAAGGCTTGATTTTAAAAACTGTTCATTTTTTTTTAATTTAAGTATTTTGTACACATATATTGTAGGAACAGAAGATTAATTTATGTAAGAATTAAAGTAACAGCTGCCATAAACTTGTTATATTATTCAATGAAAATATAAGAAAAAGTTAATATTCATTTAATTCAAATAAAATACAAGAAACTGAATTATTAATAATGTATAAAAAATATATTTAAGCATATTACATTATCTAATGAGATATGTATATAAAAAAAAGTTTTTTTTTTAAAATGTAATTCTGTAAATAAATTGAGGATACATAAAAGTTTTAATAGACGTCTACAATATATTAATTATAAATGAAAAGTATCCTTGTATGTAAAAGCGGGCAAATTAAATTAAAATTCATTATTCTTCGAGAAAAATTAGCCTAAACACATGTGAATTCGATCAAAGCGATACAATAAAATAAAAAGTAGGGATAAAATATTAGCATTCGAAAAAAACAAGGCAACTTCATTTTTTAATTATCGATTACCGATTAATATAAAATGGATAACAATTTATCATTAAACCCAGTCCCTTAATCGGCATTCCTTCCACGGAATTTCAATGTAAAATCATAATCCCATTTAAAGTTCTTGTACGTATCATCGAGCAATACAATTCTTTGAGGACCTTAAAAAAACACATAATGAGGGATACAATGTATCGAAGACCATCAAGTTGCTCATTACGAATTATCTATAAAACATTTTTGTCCAGGGTATATATATGTACGTACATTCGATAAATTAGACATATTTAAAAAAGGTGTTTTCACGTCGAGCGAGGTGGAAAAAAAGAGCAAAAATACGAAATAAGGAGAAAAAAGGAAGAAAAAGAAGAGGAAACGAATGGAGTTAGAGTAGCGACAATATAACTGGTTTGTCCAGCTTTATTCGCATGCGTCTTCGCGCAGCACAGAAAGAATGAGGTGGAACAAGAGAGCGCGTAGAGATGAAGGAGGAAGCAGCGGCGGCGGCGGCGGCGGCGGCTACGTCGGTTCATCGAGCGAGAAGGACGAGCAAAATGGAGATGAAGTAAGAGATGAAGAGAGACGGAGAGAGAGTGAGAGAGGAGGGGGTTAGGGGTGGGGGGAGATGCGGGGCGAGAGAGATAAGGAGTTAGGTAGAGAGCGAAAGAGATACGAGGGCCGAATGGCAATGGCGCTGACTCTTGTGTGCTCGCCGGCACTTTTAACGACGTGCCTCCCCCTCACGCCCGACGGCCATCCTAGTCGCCTCCCCCGTGAGGCACCGCCACCGCCACCCTGGACCTCGGTAACGTTCTCGCCCGTAACCCGATAACGGCCCTTTGGAAAGCGCTCGGCTTAGTAGCCGTGCGGCGCGTCTTCAGGCCGCGGCCGGGCGAATGAAGCGAGGCGAAAGTTGATTAGCGCCCAAGCCGAATGATTAATAAGGAGGGCGCGAGATCGGGGGCCATCGATTCGCTCCGGAAATTGCGCGCTATTCTTTCCCGAAAGCGTCGAAGGACTCGCTAAATAGGGGGAAAACTTCGTTGTCCCTCCCCGATAGAGCCTCTCTCGACGCCAAGTCGGCTGCCTTGTTCGGGACCTTTAATTGGATAATTATCGTTGTGTCTTGATGCCTCGGGCTTCCCGATGCGCCGAGAATTTCGCACCGCGTCGAGGGACGCTCGCTACCTTCGCTAATGCTTCATTTAATTACAGGAATGCTGGATAGCCGTAAAAATTCGTTGACTCCTTCTGCCCGTGCCTCTCGATAGAATTCCCCGGGTCTTGCCGGCGCGGGAGGAGCGCCGCTGCGCGAATCGACCCTTATTTACTCATCCGACCTTCATTATTATTTATTCAGCGCGATCTTATTGGAGGAACTAATAATCCGGCTGTACAATGAATTTGAATAAATTAACACTTACCGTTAAACTAAATCTCGAGAGATAGGCCATTAAAAAAGTAAAAATAAAATGACTTTACTCCAAGCCTAACGAAACAAAACGGGATACGCGCCACGGCTTTTCCTCGCGAAAACTACATACAAAGTCGTTATCAGATTAAAAATATAATAATGTCGCTTGTACGTTTTTGCTTCCGTGTGCATTCAATTAAACGAGTTTGAAAATCAATTTAACAGAACGAGATATTCGTACGTGCCCCTTTAATTGTACAAGCAGTTGTTATAATGCAAGTAAGAACAGGTGTGCACCATTACAATAAAAAAAGTAAGAACTTAGTTTTGTTTCCTTTTGTCAAATCAAACTCCACCCAGAGTAAGAATGGCACTGCAATTTAGCGCTATAACCAATAATATTATATGCTGTTGGATTAGATCCAGTTCATTTTAATCAAGATAAATAATAAGTAGACAACATTTGTTTCAGAACGACTACAAAATGTATCCATTCAAATGTGTGCTCAATTACGTACGCGTATATATAAAGATTTTATTATAATAAAATTTAATTTTGTATTGTAATTCTAAATAGTGAAATCTGTTTTTTTGAACTAGCATATTATTATACTTACATTATAATCTCATTTCTCAACCCTTTATCGGGCTATGTATACATCATTGATCTTGGTATATAAAAAGTATTCATTATTTTGTCATTAAAATATAATATGTTATATGGTTCAAAATTTTGTGTTATATTTATTTGCGCATTCATTTATACACTAGCAATTTTAAGAACACAATGAAATTAGCCTGCAAGTCAAAGTTTTAATGTATAGAAACAATATACAAAAATAAAATTCAAGCGTCGTGTTTTTCAGAGTCATTCTACTGAATATAATAAGAGGGTAAAGAAAAAAGCTAGTTTCGTCAATTTTTTTTCTCTCTTAACTATAAAAGCTAATTCCAGTACAATTATTATTCCATTCCCCGATGCAGTGTTGCGTGTACGAGCGTAAGCACGACTCTTTGAAGTACCTGAATTTGATATTTCGTTATCCCTGCTAATGACGAGCGTCTTCGGCATTTCTTTTTGTTCATTTTATTTATCGCAGTGACGGGCTACAAAAGAGGCGCGGGCCGAAGTGAATTCGTGACGGGGTGAGCATCGAAGTTTGGGAAAGGGGCGCGCAGTATTCGCGATGAGAATACTTAAGTGCGCCGATGTACAACCCGGTCGGATTATGTTAATCATCGGCCGATTGCGTATGCGCCGAATTCCCAACGTACCGCCGCCGACTTATCGCACGATCGTTATCGGCCCGAAGCCGCTTTATTAATGCGAGCGCAATCATACTGAAAAAACTGAGTCTGTAGGTGACGGTGGCGGAGGGCGGAGGCCGGATCGTCGGCCGGTAAAAGAAGAAAAAGGAAGGAGGGAGCGAGGTAGAGCCAGGGAGAGACCGGGGAAGCGCCCGGTACTTTTCTGCGGCTGATTCAATCAACGCGGGCACAGACTTTTGCTTTAAGTAGCGTTAACGAGTGTTTATTTTAAAATCCCTCTCCCTCCCTACCCTACCCTACCCCCCCTTCCTCCTCCAGCTCTAGCTCCCTCTCCCGGCCCCGTCCCCCTGACAGCCGACGGCGTCCTTCCTCTGCGCCCCGCCACGCGCGGTCCGGTGCCGTGCTCGGCTAAAACTCATCTGAATCCCTCCCTCCGCGCTCGTCGTCCGCGTTCCCCGAACGACCCAAGGCGCTAATTGACCGCAAGTTCCTTCCGGACGGCTGCAAAAATAAATGAACACGGGGGCGGCCGCTTATTTAATAATGGACCCCGCGCAGTGCCGAGCACGTGTGAACTCGCACGTACGTACCCGCAAGGGTCTGCCACGGCCGACCTTAATCCTATTGTGCTTCCCACCTCCACACCCCACTCCCTCCCCGCAAACGCCCGCAGCCCCCCGCCAGACCCATCCTTCTAACATGTGCGGCCCGTCGGCGTTTCGAAATTTCTTCTCTCGCTCCGGCTCCGACTTCTTTTGCTTCATTTTCCCTTGTACCTCGCCCTCCTCCTACCCATACTTTTTCTTTTCATTCGGCCAACGGGCCTTCGTTATCGCACTCGAGCTTCACAATGATTGAGCGAGCCTTTTTCAAACTTGCAGTTGGGAACGGCAATACGAGGAATTCCTCGGGCTCCATGGGGGTAAAATGGAGTGGTCCCATCCCTAATAATATCAATGTTGATTCCTACGATTAAATGCTGCGAGCGCTAGGAAAATAAGTCAGACGCTGGATTCTTAAACTCAAACAATGCCTATTTACAAGTATTATTACGGGGACTGCGAGTCACTGCTGCTAACGTGATTCAATATCGAGAGGAGAGGGAAGGGGGATTCAATGTTGCCACTCAATTGTCAAGAAAAGATTTTCCTTTAATATAAAAGCAATTTTACTTTGCATGCATACACGACCATCTAATTCTACAATATGCCGACATTTTTTATGAATAATTATAATAAATGGATTTTTAGGCAGAGTGAAATATGCAACCGCACGCAAAATCTTAAACGTTTTCATACTAAGTCATGATTAATAGTAACTTTCACATTTCAAACAGATCTTGCTTAGTAATTATTGATGTTTTCAAATATATTATATTAAATGATTAACATAAGAACAAAATTATTATTGCAGAATTGACCCGTTAAGTATAAAGCCTAATGGAATACAGTGCTTTCAATTAAATATCGAATGTTACTTGTACAATATTTTTTAAGATAGGACCTGGATACTGAGAAAAAAACAAAATTTTTACGGTGAATAAAATGTTTATTAAAAGCAATTTTCAAATATTATCATGAATGACAATAAAAAAATTGCTGTTGGAATTATAGGAATTATAGTTCTTTAGAAAGTCTTCTTTAGAATAGTCATTATATTTACAATTTTAGGACTGTTTTTCATTATGTTTACAGGTCTACAACTAAAAGACCGTAAAGGTTAAACTATTTTTTATTCCATTGCTGTCAACTTTCACTAGAATTTTAATAAATATAGATGTCAAGAGCACGCACACATGCTACAATAAAGTAAGTCAAATGTACAATTCATTGTGTAACTACACGACTATAATACATTTTATCACAAATGATTTTTTAATTTCAATCAACATTTAAATAATTAATTTATTTATTTAAATAAATTAAATATAAATTATAGTTAATTCTGTTTATATTCATAGATTATTTAAACGTAATATCTATAGTTCATATCTAAATATGAAGTATTTTTGGTAACGAATATAGTTTAAAAAACCTCACTAAACATCATGTTTCTTCTAATTACTATTCATTCATTTGTATTACTTTTAATGGCACTGTCAGTTTCTTTGATTTCAATGATTTAAGGTCAGACATATTATACTTATGATCATCAGTAATTTATAGTGATATGTTTTCTCTTTTCAAAATGATGCGTGAAAAACAAAGAGTTCTGACGATTAGTTGAATGAGAAAGTTCCTGTTAAATAAAATCGTTGAACTTCACTATGCCACTAAAATATTTTTATACAACGTTTCAAAATCTTTAATTGTAAAAATAATTAATGTGTACTTCTAATAACAGATTTTGAATAAATAGAGATAATTAATGTTTATACACGTATATATTATAATATTTAACATGAGAATTGAGAACAGACGAATTTTTACTTAGATGTAAATACTTTATAATGACTGCTTCCATTTTTTTTAATGAACTGATTAATGAGAGGTTATTTGGTATTCATTTCTCATTTTTTAAATCCATTAATTAAAAGGTCACAGTTTCAAGATTAAAAAGTTTAATTTAATTTCTTTCCCATTACTTTCACCAAAGAAAGATGAGAACAAATTTGGTTCACAATTCATTAAAGTAATATTTAAATAATTTTGCATTCTGTGTTTGTAGGCATTAATACTAATATGACAATTTGAATTTTAACCTTATAACCACAGACATTTAAATTAACATTTGTCTTTATTGACTTACCTACGTATACGCACGTAAATACACCTTTCATTCATACAAAAACATGCTATGCAGAAAACACACACTCACACACACACACATACACACATATACAAACATTTATATTTAGTCCTAATGAAAGTATATTTATTTATTTATTTTCATTGTACGAACAAAAATCTAATCCACTAATGTCACTGTGCGTTACTGAAATTTCTATGATATCAGATTTGAATGGTATTTAGGACTTTTTATAATATCCTATATATGTTTATTAATTTAATTTGACCAATAATATATTAACTTAAGCACGCAGTCGATATCTGTCATAGGAAATGGAATGACATTTCCATAAAATAATGGAAAATACTTTGAGTGTATTTATTTGAACTACTTTCCCGATTCCAATAGATTTAAAGATATACACGTTCCATGAAACATTTGTATTTTAAGCGAGCGAAACAAAAGTTAAAACTAATAACACAAAATAAAACTATTGCCTCTAACGGAAGCCCCCGAGCTTTGCATTTGTTAACATACGCTTTGAGTGCCTTTTATAAAATTGACAATATGAATTATCCGAACGTTCTTTATACGTTCAGCTGAGTCCAGAATTTTTTAAGAGCACCGATAAAAAAATAAGCATACGTCAGATAATTTATCAGCGTAATAGAATCAATAATTGGAGTAGGTAACTAAAAATATTTACAAAATCAGCGTCATTTAAAAAAAAGCATTTACGTAGACTTAGTTCTCGGTGAGAACGCGACCGGCCTCAGTTCGAGATACAGATTCAGAGTACGAGAGAGAGAGAGAGAGAGAGAGAGAGTAGTAGTAGCAGTAGTAGACAAATGAGTGAAGGGGACGATGAAAAAGCGCCGATTTTCCCGTTGAACTCGTCTAGATACGTAAGATAAGTGAGCGCAAGGCAACTCTCCGAGCGACGGGTCGAGCGTGTGGCAATGCCCGGGACAGGAGGCACAGGTTCAACGGGAAGTGTTCATCGCAGGGGGTTCGGGAGGTGGGCGTGGGGGAAGCCGGCCGCCAGAGAGGAAGAGGGCAACGCGAGAGAGGGCCATCGGTTATAAAGCGATCCTGTTACCTCGTGGCGCTCAGTTTGTTATGCATTTGCACGTGGAGGCAGCGAGCCCAGAGAAAACTGGGACAGCCTCGTCCCCCCCGCCTCCGCCGCCGCCGCCGCCGCCGCCGCCGCCGCCGCCGCCGTCGTCGTCGTCGTCGTCGTCGTCGTCGTCGTCGTCGTCGACGTCGTCGTCATCGTCGTCATTGTCGTCATTGGCTTCCTAGGCTGCCGAAATCGTCAACATGAGGCCATGCCCACCGACAAGTGTAATAAATCGGACGTTCACCTCCAACCCACGCTCCGGTTCAATTTAAATGCACGCGCGCACGAGCAAACACGCCCACGCACACACAGACCCTATCACGCACACCCATACGTACACAGGCGCGCGCGCGAATAATAGATCGCGCGTATACAGATGCATGGGCGTACTCGCTCATACGTATTTCCGACGTATTTGCACGGATCAATGTGTGCAGGCATGCATTTGTATACGCACATGCATAGGGATACGGTGCCGTGTGACTTTAACGGCGTCCCAGTGAATCTGAAAATGACAGTACCAGATTTTTTCATTTCTTTTGCAGCTTCTCTCTTTCCTGATGCTACTAGTATTTAGTGCCAGTACTGAAGGCATATTTTTTTTATCGTAAGTACTCGTTTATTAATTTACTGGGGTAAGGTCGTGGGCTCATTGAGTTTTTATTTCAACCCCTATTATTATGCGACTACAATTAAAACTTCGTTTGCTACTATACTGCTTATGAGGTTGAGAATTAAGCAAACATTTTTCGCACGCGATTATTTTTATTTTATAATTTCTTCCACTAAATTATAAGAAACACTCGGTAATTTACAAAAATGAAAATAAAAAGCTATACATACGTTCTTTAAGTATAACGGTTACTACTAGGCAAACGGTTAAGGATACTCTTGTTAAAAACTTGGAAAACTGAATGCCTCGTATTTAACAAGGTTCCTTAATTATTTGTTTTTTTCTTTTTGCGTTAAAATAATACAACTTATATACCATGAATACATACAAATTATTTTTAATGTGTAAAATAACTTCTTTAATATAATTTTCAGTTATTGAAATTTAATAAACTTAAAACATTGATATGCTAGGCGTTTCGTTCATTAATCAAATGAAAATTATTTAAGATTTATTGAAAAATTCCTCGTCATTTAAAATATTAATACTAAATATGTTGTCGTTTTAATACAAAAAATGTTCTCATTTTTCATAGATTTTTTTAATATTAAGTTGCTCACTGCTTCTTCCACTTTCGTTAATGTACAAAATGTGTATACTGTTTAAAGAAAGAAAAATAATTCTTAATTAAAAATTATAGTATAAAGGATTTCAATTTATCGAATTATATTGAGTCAAATCGCGGAAAAGCTTATTCGCTAAAAAAATGTCTAAATTATGTTTTCTTCTCATTGAATATAAATCTCTGAGGTATTTCAAGTCTTCAATAATGAAAAGTGAATTACTATGAACGAAGAATAGTACGACGATGAGCATCGTTTCCTAGACATACGTATACAAATCATAATACGGCAAACGTTTAAGTATTATAAACATTACTCATCTACAGCAATGAGAAAACTAATTGTTCCATCCTACGATTACTCATAATATTAAATAGATATTATTATTTAAAAAGCTATAATTTCTATTTAATTACATTATTTTTTAAATCATACGCTTGATTAAAACATATTTTATATTCTTGACAAATTTTTTTTCGTAACTATTCCATTATTTTGAAATATACATGCTTACATTCGGTTTCGATATTGATATTATTTTATCGATTCAATATTTTATATTTTATATTTAGTTCCTATTGAAAAAAAGTATTAGTGGTTTTCAAGTATAATCACTTGTCCGGTTCGAAAATCAATAATTTTGATCCAGCTGGTTAATACATTGGCAATTGTACACATATCTATTACTTATGAAATATATTTGCAAGTATTTTTTAACATGTTTTTAAAATATTTTCATTAAATCATTTCAATATTAATAGAATTCTTCAGAATATTTCATTTTATACAATATCATTATTCGATAAATTTCATTTTTAATGGTCTTTACTTTTCAATGTTTACTCAAAAATTTATAATAAATTTTATATATCTCTATTATTCTTTGATCAAGAATTAAAAAAATAAAAGTGAAGTATTTGAACATTATTTCAAACAGTTAATAACTTCCTAAAATAGAATACAGAATAACGCTTATCGTCGCATTTAATATTTTCTCTAAATGTATCTAAATCTATTTTAACTACTCCAATAATTCAATTTTCAGGAATAGCTACATTATATTCATGAAGTTATAGTTTTAGTAAATTAAATATCCATTTTCAGCAATTTAAAAATTTATTTTTATGCATACGGAAATTAATGGAAACTCTAAGCATGTCTTCTATCTAAAAAGAAAATTACGGCGAACACAAATTTGACGTATTTCGTTTTTGCGTTTCGTTTTACAGGTTGACAAAAAAATATTTAGAGATTGAAAATAGCTTGAGCATTTAGTTTTATATTTTTTTAAGGTAGTTTTTTTCATTTAAAAAGGTCGTTTTTAATAATAATCTTAATTAATAATAATCTTTCTACAAGAATCTTAACAAATTTTTAACGATAAATATTATGAGATAAATGTCTAATATATTTAAAAAACTTCTATCTAGTGATTAAAATTATTTTCATTGATTTTTAGGTATAGAAAATGTGTAATTGTCTCAATTCAAAGATGAATTTGATAATCTTAATTTTTTATCTTTAAACATAGTTTAATTGTAATAATTAATTATTATGAATTGCTTTTTTTATATTTACCAATTTAATTTATTAAAATATAAAAAACTTAGAAAGACGTACAATTTTATTAGATTTTACTATAAAAAACTTAATTTTTGAAAATATTTTGATACTTTTAAACCATTAAAGTGTAAAAATTTTATATATTATGTCATTAAATACAGAACAATTTTATTCGTAAAGAAAAAATAGAATTAATAAAACATAGTTTCTGAATTATATACATTTTTTAATATTTATTTTTTTAATTTGAAAAATGAATAATTTTCACAAATGTTTTTTAAGGTTTTTTTCACAAGGCTTATTTAAATTTTTGGAATACATAGATTTGCGTATCGATTTTCCATTTTTTCGGTATCTCTCTATGAGTACATGAACTATGAGCTATTTCATTTATGATATTAGAGAATATATAAAGTAAAGAAAATACAAAAATATTAAATTCAATTTTTTAATGTTTAAATGAAATCTTAAACATATATTATTTACCTTATTTAAAAAAAATTTTACGTTGAACTTTTATCATTAATATTAAATAGTTTGTAAATTTTTAAGATTATTTTAGAGAGTCTCTATATAATCTTTGCATACTGAAAGCTTAATTTAAGTTGATGAATATTTTATCTGTTAATTTTTTTTTTAATAAAAAGAACATAGAATTAAATTTTTTCCCAACACATTTTAGTAACAGTAGTAGAAAGCTAATATTTATGTGATCAGATTTCATTTAGCAAGTACCCAAACTCTAAAATTTTTCATGTCAATTATTATTACTTCAAAGAAAATATCCACATGTATTCATTATAAACGTTCTCTGTATTTATAATTATTTAATAGACATATTTGCGAAGTAATTAATTGTGGTGCTTAAAAATGCATCGATGCAAAACTTTCATCTATTTTACATTTGATCAGGGGGTGCTAGGGAAAAAACTGATCAAATAACTCATCAGGTACGGATTTAATTAGATTTAAATAACGAAACCAGAAAAAAAAAAAAAAAAATAAACAAATAAATAAAAATAAGAAAACGTTGCTCAAGAATATTTCATTTCCGGCAATATTTTCAATCGCGAGTGAAGCGTCATCTTGGAGTGCGTAAAAAATTTCGGCTGCCCGGAAATGCGGTGCTCCCGTCGGTGCCAACGAGGTATGCGTGGGTCCACGTGCGCCGTGGCGCTCACCACTGACGAAGTTCACTCCATAATCGACCGAGAATTATGTCCGAGGAATTATAAATTATTTGTTCTATGTACGCGGCTGTCAGGGCCGATTTTGTTGCTGCTAATGGCGAATTAATTTTCGAATAGGTCGGGCGTTTTCTCTTCCCGCCCCTCCCCCGCGCCGGCCGCATACCTCCTCGCCCCTCGGCATCGACCCACGGCAACTCTAGCCCGGTTTACCGCGCCATTTATCGAGGGATTAAATCACGCTCCCTTCCTCCCCGGCCCCTCAGCGCCGCGTACACACACGCACTCTCTCTCTCTACGTTTCTCGAGCGCGAGGGAAAGAGAGTAGTAATACATCTCCTCTTGCTCTACTCCTCTTACGCCGCCCCGCGGCTCATCGTCCGAGTGCTTACCCCCTTCCAATTCCATACTACCTAATTCCATAGAAACACACGCAGATATGGTAGTTTGTACGGGGCGAGTGAATGGGTCCCTTTGTACTCTTAAATGTTGATGTTTTCAATTAATCATTTTACCGGCGCATTTTTACACTGCCTTAATTATTACTATCCATGCCTAGTATCCATGTTTTGCATGCCTTGTTACTGAACGGAATAAGGCCTTATGATTCTTTGAGCATAATTATTTTATGATAAAGAATTATACATATATATATATATATATATATATATATATATATATATATATACTTATATTATTTTTTTAAAATCAACCATTGTAAGATACCTGTTATTTATTTAACTGAAAAAAATCAATGACAAATTTTTTTCATACATTTTTAATTTTATAATCATATCTTAATATTTTCGTTATGCTAATTATCCAAAATTTTGTTCTTTCATGTTGTTGTTATATATTTTACCATTTTTTTTACGAATCATAAAAGATCCATACGGAAAGTAACTGCATAATTCACAACATTAAAATGCGATTATTCAATCATATAGTTTTAAGAAATATTAAAATATTGGTTGATAAATTAATATCAAAGTTATCAATAATTCGTTAAGGGATACCGAGTTACATATAATAAAATATATAAATAATGATTTAAAATGACAAAAAAATATTAATTTAATACAACTTTATTATTTATAAATTTATATTAAAAATAAAGAAATAATTCAAAATTCAGATATTTTATTATTTTAATAGGGATAATTCATAAATTTGTTTTTATATTATTTCTTATACATATTTTTCCGATTCACATATAGATTTTATTTTAAAATCGATTGTACAGTGAGGTAAACTGTTTTACGAGCTTTCAAACGACTAGCGTATTTGTATTTTGCATTAATCTGTTTTCCAGTTATATATAATATTTAAATTTCATTTATTCCTTCTTATAAGTATTTGTACTGAAGTAAAGTTTTTGCTATGGCATATTAAAACTGCTGCCTTATACCTTAAAAAAATTAACAGAATTAAAGCCTTTTTTTACCAATATATAAATATAAATGTATTGTTTTTGCACTTAAATGTATTACTTGTAAGAATTTTATAATCATTGTAAACAAAGAATTTGTAGTTCCTTCAGGTATGGTCAACACAAATTTTTGCTTTACAAACATAAAATTTAATGTCAACGGTGATGATTCTACCATACTGATTTACTTAATTATTTATATAAATAAATGATTAAAACAGAGAGCACTATAGTGTGATTAGAAATCTAATAGAAATACTATATTCAATGTAAATATACACACACATATATATAAAAAATATTTTAAGAATTTATCGTTTACTCAAAGATCTACATAGTAATAATAACAATCAAAAATTAAAGCATAAGTTTGTAAAATATAATTCAAGAGAACAGCTTATGTTTAAGCATAAGTATGAGTTGAAAGGGATCCGTTTTAATTAAATAAGCATTTGAAAAAGACGATTTAATTGATATCCAAGGAATTCATAAGCCGATTCCTATAATCCATTAACTCTTCCTTGTTGTGGCAAACGTCACAATGCGAGATTATCGGCGTACTTAGTTCTAAACGT
Organism: Kradibia gibbosae; assembly: GCA_018907135.1. Lineage (NCBI taxonomy): Eukaryota > Metazoa > Arthropoda > Insecta > Hymenoptera > Agaonidae > Kradibia > Kradibia gibbosae. Next base: position 18,458,344 of record JACCHX010000001.1, read on the forward strand.
GAACCGAATCTGTTTAATAGGCCGCATCGGCTGGTAATGAACATCTTGGAGAAATTCGGAGCTCATAAGCAGCCGTACCCCATTCACCATTACCATATGCACTACTACCCTGTGCCGGTGTCCTTTGGGCTGCCGAGGCCACTGCCCCTGCCCCCGCCACCCAAATTCGAGGTCGACTTCCCATCACTGCACGGGTAAGTCATCGCGAGGTCGAGCGATCCCCGCCGTCCGTGAGCTCCTCGTCCTCCTCGTCGGCGTCGTCACCGTCGACATCGGATTGACCGATCTGGGCTTCTGTGTTGTAGCGCCCTGGACCATTCGAGCGATTGGCACGGACGCGGGAACTACCACGAGCCGGATGTCGCGTTGCCAGCTCCAGCCTTGCCTTCCTGGCCGAGCCACGAGAGCTACGACGGAGATGCGTCCGGTAAGTTAGCTGGCGCGATCGCCTCCGGCGCCGAAAGTCTCTCGAATGACCGAGTATCCTAAATTTTGCGAGCTCCATTTTCAAGCGGCCTTTCAAGTGGTCCTCCACCTAAGCACGGCCCTCCCTACCCCCACCCTTTTCTCCATCGACATTCGACATCGTTCAACGAGGATTGTAAATTAAAGTAACAATTGTGGAATTGAAAATGTTCAACGCAGATATAATTTATTCGATATTCAGGCGATAATGGCCGCGATTAAAAGTCTCAATGATCCAGGCTCGGAGTCCATAGACCACTGCTAACGGCAAATTATAGCGACAGTTAATAATTGTCTCGAGCCATGATAAGCATAAGGTATATTATATCTTATGAGGTCGGTGAGAAAGCATTTGATTGGATGATATATGATTAATTAAAAATTCTTATTGATTCAAAAGCGAATTAGCTCGGGTTGTTAATGCTGCGAAGCATAAATTATAATGTAATATCTGTTCATTTTCTTGTGTCCCGATATTGACTGCCTTGCCTTACGGCTTATACAGCGTGATAATCGTAAAGTCGTGCGCAGCTGTGACGCTTTCTACTAGTCGAATACGGAGCGCGAGCGCGCAACTCCCTCCGTCATCCTTAGCGTCGATTTTATCGAGCCTTAAACAAAATTTTCATTTTATTACTCGTCCAATCAAATTTACGGCTTGCCCCCGTATAAGCATTTAGCGTGTCGCGCACGCAACGTTACATTGCATTCCATCTGGGAGTAGCTCAGCGCCTCTCGAATGTGCGCGTGCGGGCATCCGGTTGCGAGCAACGTTAAGATGCTCGGTCATTCGACGGGTGAGCGCTATTAAAATCCACAAGCCAAGGTCGCTCCATCTCTATCATGTGTACTATTGTTTTCATCAGACAAGCATCATGCGTTTAAAGAGGCTAAACCTCCGGGAATTTCGCTTCAGGTTCCATTTCAGCAGCACGTCGTCATTTATCAGCCCCCGGCCAAAGAAGCTAAGTCGAAGCTACTGAAGGCCTTCCTCAGTAAGCTCAGACGCCTCAACAACGCCCTCTTCCACCCGGAAGACGACGACAGCGAGGATCATCCTCATCATCATCATCATCATCAACATGCGACACACATCGATAGTTCGTTGACTTACGGGGAATAAAGGTCGGCTCTTAGCCCCTTTAATGACTGGCCGATCGAAGTTATCTCGACGGCCCCGTCTTAAAGCGATTCCCGCGCCTCGAGTGCCTCCCCTCCTCGCTCGCGTTGCATTTGTAGTCGCGCGGCTACTGGAAGACCGCGAAAGTAGATTTTACCGCGTTGCTTGCGGTAGAGCGAGTTTCTTACGTCGCCACTTTCACCTCTCCATTTACTGCGAGCGCTTAAAATACTCGCGCTCTCATCTCTTTCCGGTGCGCTACGGTAAAATTTCTCGCGGCTCTCGTTCTCCTTGTTGCTTTTTCACCATAATCATCATCATCATCCTCATCGTTGTTTTTTTTTTTTTTTTTTTTTTTTTTTTATAAGACGACCATCAACGTGCTTATCATGATTATCGTTATATTTTTCACGTTGGATACTTACATTTCACATACGCTGACGATGTGTTCGTACTTATAATTCCATCGGACATAGTTTTGTATTTGAAAAGCTACTATTACTGTATGCAGGTAAATTTTAAGGCATAATTATTATTTGCGTACTTAGGGCATTCTCATATGTATTTAGACTTTGTACTGCACGTATTATCATTATCTTTTTTTGGTTTGCGCCCGAGGGCAAAGTTTAAATAACGTTTATTTAACTAGGTCGATTTGCACCCGCCAGTACGAATTTTAGAATTTCGTTCTATCTTCGCAATCATTGATTACTACTATATGTGCTTGAATGTATTTAAGATTATTCTATAAATACAAGAATGTATAAATCTTAGGGCAAAAATATTATTCAGTTTCGCTACATTCCGTGTCACATTATCTGCTATATTAATTATTCTTTCCATGTGGTTCATTCTAAGTAGCATGCGAATTTATTATATGTAATTTTTCAAAAAGTGTATAATTTTTTTTATATTACTTATGTATATTAAGAAAGTCCCACTAAGAAGAGCGTAAAAAATTGTACGAAAGTGTATGAAAAAACTATTCGATTTCATAGAGTACATATAAATTGAATGAAAAGTTCAAAGAGTAATATTCTTAATGTGTAAAACTACTCCAGCGATTTGAAATAATTCAAAGTACACAAGAGTACACAAATCCATCAAGTATCACATTTTTTTACGATGCCAGAAGAAAAAAAAAAAGAAAACTATTACATAATAAGGAAAAAAAAGTTTCGATTCGAGAAGTGCATAAGCTGGAAGAAAATATTAACATTATTACGTATGCAATGCGATGGAATTGTATCTTGCGGGCATACGATACCATAAGAATAAATAGCGTTTGGGAGTTGGTGTACCGAAGATGTCAGGAGCGAAAGGGGTCGAAGGGGCGAAGGAAGGACAAGAGCGGAAGAGAACGCGACATAAATATAGTGTACGCATGGTTATTTAAGGGGCCATTATATTTTTATGGAGCGGATGACGTATTACCGCCCACGATATGGGCCCCCGTAGGTCGTAAGAGGGTCGGTTGGGGAGAGAGCGGAAGGAGAGAGCGAAGAAGAGAAAAGTACACACGAATGGCGGTGCGTCGGGGTGCACGGAGCCAACATGGCAATTCTCCGTAACACCTTTATAAAGCGGCCGTGAAATATCCTAAAATACGATTTCTTCCGCAGGTTCTGCCCGGAAATCCTGACTATTCCCCTTCCTTTTATACCGCGGATCGGAAAATGTAATGAGAAACTTGTGCTAAACCAAAATAATTATATAATGTATCATACGATACGTTTAATAACAGAGATTTACTAAGTTGTCGTTACAAATTGTAGCGTAGAAACCACAAGTTAATGCCAATGTCGACGAAGTTGTCAACCGTTTTCCGGTTATCTATTTTTAAATGTCTTTTTTTTTATTAATACACTTATTATTATTATTGAATCTGTACACATATCAATGCTGTTCAGTATCAAATTTTTTGTAATATTTTGTTAATAAAGGCTCTAATTATTTAACTTTACTAATTTAAAGCAATTTAAAAAAGAGAAAAACTAAGGGAAATTTATTTTCAATTACGTAATATGTATAAGGCCAAAATTAACGAGCTTAGGTAAAAAATTGAAACGACATATTGTCTTTCCTCTATATATTTAATTACTGTAATTTAAGGTACTGATAGCTTTTAAATCCTTTATCTCTAACTTCTAAACAATAATATACATTGTACTATATAAATGAATAAGAGAGGTATTTTTTAAATTTATTATTTTCCTCAATCAAATTATCAATATCGATCAAAAGCTTATAAAGAATAATAAAAAGTACTATATAAAAATTCTAATATATAATATTAGTCAATAAAGTCTTTTTAAATAAAAAACGCATTTTATGTATATTGAGGGGATTATGGTTGTTGACTTTTTTGTAATATTAATAATGATTTATAATTAATTTTCTTGTAAAAGTAAAAAAACTTATACATAATTTTAAAAATTGTTTACAGATAAAAATTTTAATGTTCTATTAAGTATATCGCATACTTAATTGTGTAAGAATGAGTAATGAAAATATAAAATTTATTGTATTTTAATGAAACTTTTTTAGATGATGAAATTTAAATATATTTATACGTTAAAGACTTCTTATCGAGTTAAATTATCTTTGAAGTCACTGCTTCAGTGTCATTTAAATGACGAATATTAATATTACCTCCGAGTAATAATTTTTCAGGTTTTTCAGTTAGAGTTTCATGTATACAACTAGTGAAGCAATCAAAGGAAAGCATTGAAATTTGTATACGTACATATGAAATAATATAGAATTAAATTCAACCTATCAATTTATTTTAGAAAACAATGAGTCGTTAATTTCCTTGGCGAACATTGCATGATAATAATATAGTACAGGATCTTAAAAAATAAAAGTAATATTTTCTACAAATATTGAGTTTTAGCGAATAAATAAAGATTTTATTCATATGCTGAGTTTTAATACATTTTACTCGAATACAAATAAATGATAATAAAGCGTCATTTATATTTATGAAATCTATTCTATCACTGTGCTTGACAAACCGTATACTTATACTTGTGCACATTTCAAAGAGTGTAAAAAGTTTTTATTTTCATCACACAGGAGTATATAATATATGCAGATGGCTCTGGTCTTTCCCTCTCGGCATGTAGCTTTTTTAAATTAAAAGAAAATTATTAAATTTCATATAAAACTTTAAATAAATCACGCATGAACATTTTTTAATTAATAGAAAATGTCCATAATTCATTGCAGTTTGCACCGAAGTTGAATTACAAACTATGTCTGTTAAGTATAGATTTCAAAATTATACATACATCATTATACGTTGTGGTTACTGTTTTACGAAAATTGTCTAAACAAGCAATTAATTATTTTAACATTTAACATCATGTACATTAAAATTCATGACCAAAAAATTAGACAATTTCTAAAATTATTATCACCACGTGTGTTTTTGAAAAAGGTTAATCGCTCAATAGAGACCGTTTTGTGCATAAACTTCATAACACCCTTTGTTTGTATAAGTAATAGAATTATCTACAAATTTTTGAGACCAATCAATCAATTACAATAAAAATGTATTGAACCTTTTAATATACTTTAATGAAAATTTCAATAAGATTTACCAGAGTAATCATTTTTTAAATATGGAAAAAATATGTTTTATGAAAATCATTATCATTATTATTATTCTTATTATTATACTTCTGTTTTCTGTTATAAACAACAATAAAACAATCACAATTTATATACTTTAGAAAAAGCTTCGGCATGTGTCATTCATTTAGAAGTGCGAATATATTAGTTGAGAGTATTTAATAAGGGGAATTATGAAAGCGTTAAGAGAATTGGAGGAGAGAATCTAACTTTCTCGAAATTTCCATGCCCTGAGTTGTAGATCATTGTCATTCATTTTCATTTAACATTACTGTGAAGAAACTTATTTTTTTATAATGATTCTTTGTACATTTATGATTTTTCGTGATTGTAGCCATCAATTTTAATACCAAAGAAAGATGATCCAATCAGTATGTAGTAATAATCGCTGGTTAAAAGCCATCAACCAAGGATAATTAATTTAAGAATAGTTTAATTGCATAAATCATATTTTTTTAATTTGTAAGATTTTTCATAGTTTATATAAAAATATACACTTCACATCATTATGTTGTATAAATTTATCTTCGTTCGAAAATTATTATAATTATAATAAATAATACAATTATAAATAGATTAAATATAAGTTATGAAAAAAGCCTATCTTTACGTTAAAATTTTTTAAAGATTATTTTTTTAAATACTATACAATGCAAAAAAAAATATATTTAATCGATTTATGATTGATAAAGTCATTATGATACTAACGTTATTCATACGTAATTATTATAAATTATAACCTAAACATGAAAAAGAATTTTTATTAATTCGACGGAAGAATAGATAATTGAAAAAATTCATAATTTGTATATTACAAATTTATATTAAAACAATTAAAAATTTTAAAGATTATTAAAATTTGTTAAAATATTTTAAAGATTATTTTTTTAAATACTATACAATGCAACAAAAAATATATTTAATCGATTTATGATTGATAAAGTCATTATGATACTAACGTTATTCATACGTAATTATTATAAATTATAACCTAAACATGAAAAAGAATTTTTATTAATTCGACGGAAGAATAGATAATTGAAAAAATTCATAATTTGTATATTACAAATTTATATTAAAACATTCAGAAATAATATAAAACTTTTTATTTATTTATGTTGTTCACAAATGAAATTAAATTTTGGATTTTTGGAATTACAAATTAATACATGTTTTTATTTAAATACATTTAAGGATAATTGTTTTCATATTTATATAATTAATTGTACTACAATTTAAGAATTGCATTAGATTTGTTGAAAAAATTATGATTTATACAAAGCTGTTTTTTATGCACTAAAAATTTCAAAAAAGGTAGGATTAAATTTATATAGCTTACATTTAAAAAATGAAAAACGCGTGTACCATGAATATTTTAAATATAATGTAATTAAAAAACTTCGTTATAATTAATTCGTTCAGTATAATGTGTTTTTATGTGCATTAATAAGAATTCTTAACTTTTTTAAACGTTGATTATTAATATCTTAAATTACTATTAAAATGTTAATTTTGTAAAAAACGATTTTTTTTTTTAACAAAATGGCTTACGTAAAGATAAATATATTTGAAAAGGCTTTGCTGCGACTATTAGGATATAAAAATATAGCCCTAACCATGTATCTGGTAATATTTATGTTTGAATAGAAAATATTTGGAAACAAATAGTAAAATGAAACTTGATAATTCAGGGATAAAATTATTGATAAATTTTTGCGACTTAAACGTAATCACAAAAAATCTATGACAGTTTAATCAGCGTAATAGTAATGAAATATATTATTTATGTAATATTTTATTTCTATAACACTAAAAACATCTGCAACAGAAATGATACGTAAGAAAGTGTTTTCATGGAATGTTTCATTGTTTTTATTCGATGAAAATTCATTCATCGTTATCTTATTCCTTTGCAGAGTTCAACAACAATCCGATTGCGAAAGCGATCCGTAATTCGACCCTTCACGGTTCATTTAGCGTCAATACTTGGGCATACTTGAGCACTGGGGTTACGCATTTGGCCAAAGGTGGTTGAAAAAAGTGAAAGTCAATACCAGGTTCGAAACGACGAAGATAAGAGTCTACAAGGGCGCGCGTATGTTGCACAGAGCGTTGGCTATAATTAATCCAATCAGTCGACGACATTAGTTGACTCGGCAGCTGGATTGGGGGTTGGGGGGGGGGGGTTGGTGGTAAAAGGCGTCCCGACCTCTGCCACGGTAACGATCGGCGCTCTCGCCCGAGCGATCGGAAGCCGGAGGACGGCGGAGGCGGGAGGGAGATAAGGGGCGAGAGGAGGATCGAGCTCGTTATATCGGTGCGCGTCCCGGTGAAATTCGTGCGCGGCGTCCGCGTCGTAAGCTCGCGACTTTAAATATAAGCACGCGCACGGGAGGCGCTCGTTAAAATTGATCCCGCAATTGACAGTGATTGTGACGAGGAGGTACTCCACGGCCTCGGGCCCGTAATTGACAAGGCTGAGCAGGACGCGTCGCCGCGCGCCTTCCCAGGCAGCAGAAGCGGCGGGCCACGCGCGCCGCCATTATCATCGGACACAGCCGGGGTTTTCGTCGACGCCCGGCAGATAAAGAGGCTGTCGAGAGCGACGCCTCTCCCCGCCCCCCCCCGGCGCCCCTGATCGTCGACTTTGATCGATGTCGGCCATTAGCGAGCCGAGCCAAGCTCACGAGATAATTGCTCATTAGAGCTTGTAAGTGCCCTCGCGCTCTCCCGTCATCCTCGGCTCGGCCGGCCTTCGCTCGCGCGCAGGTGAGACTCCCACCGATGACCGATCGGCGGCCCTCCCTGGATCCCCGCGCTCGATCCACCGAATTCCGTCCTGAGGCCTCGCGCCGAGCCCCGGGCACCCCCCCAACCGGGATTCCCAGCCGGCCAAGGTCGGCTCCCGATACCGAGGGCGCGCTTGGAGGGAAGCGTCCGGCTTTGGACGAAAGTGCGATACCCACCGGCTCCTCTCGACCTGGGGCCGCCAAAGGAGGCCCTCGACCGACTATCGCGTTGTAATGTCTGCGGGCCTGCAAATCAGTGTCGCGACCCTCCATAGAAAACACACAGTGAGGAACCGCAATGGCTGCTCCCTGCCCCCTGCCGCTCCGCGTCCGAGCTGCAGGTCCCTCGTGGAGGAATAATGGCTCAGGAGTCGTAAAAATTTATTCATGGGCGATTAGGCGACTCCGATACCCCTCGCCCACCCGCTCCGAAGTCGCCGGTATTGTCATAAGCTCCGGAACGTGAGGATGCGGCCAGGATAGTGGGGCTGGTTGGCTGGCGGGCCGAGGGGCAACAGGGAGGGTATTTTCGATGAAAGCGGCGAGTGCACGCGCGACCGGCTGGCGAAAAGATGTAAAATGATTCGAGAAGGTCGAAGGGGACGCGGGCGCGAGTGAGGTTTACCGCAAAAGGTTCTAGGGGCTGGAGGGGAGTGCCTCTCATAAATACGCACCCGAACTAAGCCCCCTTTGTTCGATTGCCTGGCCATCGATCGCCGATCTTGCCCTTCCTTTATTATTTCTCTCTCTCCCTCTCTCTCTCTCTCTCTCTCTCTCTCTCTCTCTCTCTCTCTCTCTCTCTCTCTAGCTCTCGCTCTCGCTCTCACTCGCACGCACATACTGACTTCGCTCTTTTACAATGGCCATGCGTTATGAACTGCTAAAGCGTCTTTTAATTTCCCAGACGTCGCCGCGGATCCGCGACATCGAAGCCCGCCGAATTTCAGTCCCGCCACCGCTAAACTCTATTCCGGGTCCAAAGATGATTTACCTTTGGATCTGTTACTCCGCTACTCCCCACCCCCACAATCATCCCGGTCTTTTTACGCAAAGTATGAGCTGCCTTGTGGGATTCTCTGAATTTTTTTGACCCCCCCCCTCTCCCCGCCCTCCTCTCGATTGTTCTCGAATATAAAATTTATCGTTGCCTATAATGAAAAAACGAGAACAGCAGCTAGAAATGATGAATGGTCGGTTTGCGGTTACTTTTATTTTCATTGAGATTACGCTTTTTTATAAAACTGGGACACCAACAAGTATCTGCGTGTGTTTTTTACGATACTTCTTTATTAAAGGAAGAAATTCTCATTTCACTGTAAATAAACATAATTACTTTTTAAATAAAAAAAGTTTCGAGTTCCTTTCATCTTGTAGGTAAAGTTAGAGAGGAATTCAACCAATTCGTATTGAGAGCATAAAAGTTAAAAAAATAATTCAATTGTATTGTATTATTAATTATTTTCAAAGTTATAATCAATAAGATAACATATTTATTTGTGGCCTTGTGAAATTGTAAACTACAAAGTGGATTTACATTGATATATCCATGCTAATGAAAAATATCTTTCACAATTTAATTATGTTTAATTAAATATGTATGGAAATGAATTTTTAATAGATTTTTGTCAGAATTTTATTTATAGGCAATTGACTCACAATCCAATCAAATTTTTTTTAAATATTTTCATCAATTTTCATTAATTTCTGTTTCAATTTTATTTTTTCTACAAGACTTGTAGTCAAATACAACAAATTCCTCTAAATTACAAAAGCTATAACTGAGCAAGTAATTTCTTTAACCAAAAATTATTAAAAAAAAATGGAAAAGATTTTTTAACAATGCAACTGCAATTATTGTGTAAATAACTATGGAATCTATATTCTTTTTTTACTAACTATAATGCTGTTCAATACTAACTATAATGCTGTTCAATACTAACTATAATGCTGTTATAGGCTTTATTGTTTGAATCTTTAGTGACTATGTACGAACTAAAGTAAAGTTTTAAGTTTCAAACATGCTCATATGGACAAAAATATTAAAAAAAAAAAATTGATTTTTAGAATATAAGTACAAATATATTAAAATTTAACAATACTTTAAGTATTAACATATTTATTACGTGATATCACATACAAAGCTTTTATTGATTTTTTATTATTTTTTTATATTAAGAAGCCAATTAAAAATTAAAGACGACATTTTTTTACCAAAAATTGATCGATGAATACAATATTATAAAAAATTATTTTTAAAGAATTAATTAAACTTTTATGACACTGTGTTAAAGTATTTAAAAAAAACTCTTATTTAATACATGATAAAACAATTTTTAAAACATTCTGTTTATATATATATATATATATATATATATATACATATATAATTTTACTTTTTATTCTTAATAACATATGTTAATCATTAATTGTTAAAAGTAAGAAAAGTGAACCCTCTATAGTTGTTGCATAACCTTGTCGATGGAGGGGGGGCTTCAGCGAGAATGAGAGTGGATCTAGAGATGAATCGCTCGTCTGAATGCAGGAGAGGATGGGAGATTTCCCTATAAACGGGTGCTCCATGGATATAGGGATCTCCCTTTGTGTGGAAGCTCTCTCATGAATGGGAGTGTGAATGGAGCACGGGTGAAGGCTGATGGAGCCCGCTGCTTGGGACACGAGACCCGGAACTCCGGCCCATTCATCTGCTCATCTTATGGGGAATCCTTTGGGTAGAACAACGCAGCGTCTTGCTTCTACAATCCACTAATATGTCTGGAAGGTAATGTAATGGTTAATAAATCCGATCCCTTAAGCCCAAGGTGTGCGTAGCCCAGGGGAGTGGTTGGCCACAGGGTACCAATAGTCGTAAAGGGCACCTCGGAGGAACTGGGCGAAGCCTCCACGTATTTCGTGGGAATAAAAAATGGCCCCGAATATTGATAAAAAAAAATCAAACCAAAATATGTGCGAAGAAGCGGCACTTAGGATACGGATGGAGTAATGACTTTGAGGCCCCTGAGCTTCGTGGTCCCGCAGGTCTAAGGAGGAACCACCCCTGAAGCGTTGGAGTTCGCGATCTTGGCATCATCCGAAGGGATGGGGATCACTCCGACCGAAGGAGAATGGCGGGTACCTTGCAGACGTAGGTGCGGGATAGCTAAGAAGACTAGGTAAGCAGCGCAAGGCATTAGGGGCAGGCCACACCATTGCCGAAAGCCCCGATAGGCACAAGGGTTGCTCCACATCAGCCCGTCCCTAACAAGGTGGGACAGGCGTGGAGTGGCCCTGTGTCCGACGTAGACAGGTTTAATCCCCGATTGGGCGATCAGCTTAGATATGTTCCAAAAATTCTATGTTGTAACGTGGGAGGCCCTACTCGGTGAGACATTAGGTCAGTGACCCTAGTTTGCCACGACCTACTGTAAGGATGGAGCGATAATCAGGGAGCGAGGGATTGAAGATGGAGCTCGACCTTAACATCCCCTGGACAGGCAGAGCGGTAAGTTTGGGAAGGATTGACCTTTTCTAGGCTAGGTTGAAGGTGATCGTCAAGGTATCAGGTTTGGATGGGACCTCGGCGTCCTTCTTCGCGTGTCTGAGAAGACAGAATACAGAATACTGCGTGGAGGGTAGTAAAGTCCCCTCTGTCATACTGCAAATGGCCTTGGATTACTGGCAACCCTGTGTGCATCCTATCCAAGGTCCTTAGTTGATAAAAAATGCTATTAGAGAACCTGGTGGAGTAACGTGTTTTAGGGACATTAGAGAGACGAGACCCAGGACCATAGTGGCCAATCCACTGCTTGATCACTGCACTGCCGATCTAGAGGCGCCGACTACGGAGGTGGAGAAAATTGTAAGACTTGTAATGGCATCAACTTACGTCCCCATTGATAGTAGGGAGTTTTGCGGGGTAGCAATTGTCCACTAGTATTGGAGTGCGATCCCAATTCACAACATAAGGTGTGGTCAGCACGAATATCAATGCTGTCAGAGAAGAGGTTATAGATATAACGCTATCATCAATCGCGCGTATGTCCAGGGACTAATGAGATATCGCTATCTGTCCATGCCCTGATAACCTTCTCGGTCAGGGCGCCTAGATGGGACCCGCCAAGCATAATGAGGAACTTTAGATAGGGGGGTCCCTGGATAGGGCAGCGAAGGAATTCATTGACTTCATCGTCCGAGCCTATGAGGGGTGCAGAATCCCTGTCCCAATACTGGGACAGGTATCGAAAACATATCAGGGAGGCTAAAAGGGAAAACTGGTAGAGCTTTTGTAAAGGCATCTAGAAAATTAGAGATCAGGATGAACAGGATTCTCGCTCGAAATTCTGACCCAATCCAAGGTATACTTTAGCTACAGAATGGCACGTGTGCTAATCTTAACTAAGAATGTTTGATCCATCTTATCCGTACACACTTCCATAGCTTTTAGGAGATATTTATATATCCAAAAGAAGGTTTGGATAAATCAGGGCCAGAAATGCTGCATGCAGGCTGCATTCTCCCGGTTCTAGTAGAAAAAGTGAAGGAGGTTATCATGGGCTCAGTAATGAGGATATCATGAACCAGTATTAAGCGCAGTCTTGTACTTGTAGACAAAGAAGTATATAACCACATATCTAGGGAGGTGATAAGAGCTGCAATATGCAGATTCCACATCCGACGGAGCATTATGGAGTCGGTTGAACTGTATGTTGGGAAACTGGCATTTGGTAGCCATTAAGTATGAACACCGTACTGAAGGTTTCCGTAGTTTCACCCTGCGGGGGTGTTTTGTCTACACTCATATGGTATCTAATGGTGGATGAGCTGCTTGCCCAACTTAATAGAGTGGACGGTACAACTATTCGATACTTTGATGACATTCTCGTTATAGCAGTTAGAGGCTGGATCCTCTCACACTTGTGGACAGATGGTATAGGAAAGCAGGACTCTCGGTAAACCTAGGTAAGATCGAAGTTCTCGTCTTCACCAGAAGATACAAGTGGAACAGAGAGTAGATCTCGGGCGCTATTAGATGAAAAACGAGAGTATCTCTAGAGATAGTCCTTGGCCATTCATGGTGACCCTAAAGACCGCAGCTGCTCAGGCCCTAATTAGGGTCACCAAGACCTTCGGGCGGAGGAGATGGGGAAGCCTCATAGATTCCCAAGAGACTGGATGGATAGTTGAGATTTGGGATGCACTCGGACATAAGGATCATGGCCTTCCTCTTTGATAGGAAATACCGAGTTAGTACCCTCCTCCCCTCCAGAAGGAAGTGGCATACCAACACAGGGAAAATTCCTACGGATGGAGGGGTTTGTTTTACAGACGGGTCTAAGGATAGGAATGGTACGGATGCGGGGTGTGAATTGCAAGCAGAGCGAGACAAGTTTAGTTGCGCTACTGGGCCAACTAAACTTCAGCATCAATCAAACGGAGCTAATGGCAGTAGGTTGTAGAGTCGGAGATTGGAGGGTCACATTGTCCACGGGTGCATATCTGCTGGAATTGTAAGAGCGGCCTAACGACACCCGGCGGTTATACAACGAAATCAAGGCTGCTCTAGGACTGTTAACAGGCCCCGAATCAACTCTTGAGCCTGTCAAAGGTCGAAGCGGCATAGGTTCCTGTAAAGAAAAAATGCTGGGGGACAGGACATGGCTATACTGGGGCAATCGCTATATGTAGCACCAAGAAATTGGCGGGGGTCGCGGCAGCCTCGATTACAAAAAAAGGCCAGTCTTATCAGACCCGTACTGAAGCTATGGCTGCGACGGAGGAGCAAACGTGACTGCCCTCGGATCCTTAGGTTAACCCGAGGAAAGCTGTAAGGCTAAGTACCGTGGAAGCGAGGGACCATAAGGAGGCTACCCGTGCATCCGGCAACTGGATCTAACATCGTTACAAGTCCAACTCGCAAAAATAATAATAATAAAAAATATTTCGTACTGATGATTATAATTGTAAAGCCTATACTGGTTACATTATTACCGTTAAAAATTCAAGTAAAAGTTTATATCTTTATTGGCCATTCTAAGTTAATATTAAATTTAATTAATAATTTCATATATATTTAAACTATTTAAACTATTAGTAATGAAAACTTTTATGATAAAGTTAAAATTAAAGTTTATAAAATATGTGATCTCAAATATCTGAAACTTATTCCACAGTATAAGGTATTCAATAAAAGGCGGTTGGCACTAAAAATTTTAAACGTCTTCAAAGCTTCAAATCATTGCTTGAATTTTATTACACTTTTCGCTTGTTCAAATCTATTTTATATAAGTAATGTTATTAAAAGCTAAAGAACGAATGATAGAAAATATCTAGAAATTTAGTTACTTTAATTATTAATACTTCTTTGTATTCACAGTTATGCGTGATAAAAAACCAAATATTCCATTTCTAATATATCTAATACATATTAGTATCTAATATCTTTATATATATATATATATATATATATATATAAGCAATAAAATAAATTAACGTTTCAATAATTAATTTTGTTGCACATTGAATCTAAAAAATTCTAAGGAAACAAATTAATTTATAATAAATTGAAAAAGATTAATTTAATTATTCTAATTAAAATTCAATTTCTGCTTATCGAGATTGATAAAAAATCTTATTTACTAAATAAATGGTACAAATTAGTATATAGATAATCCTAAAACTCTGATTAAAACATATTCCTGTAGTATAATCTTTAAGTTTGTATTCAAATTTTAGAAAACAGTTACAATTTTTACAATATAAGGTATAATCGTACGTAACAGAAGGTTTCATTAATTATGTTTAAATACATATATGCATATTCATAACTATAAATTAAACCATGATATATGAGTTTTAATTATGGAAATTTTTAAACTAAAATTTTTTCAATTAATTTTTGATATTACATTAAACATTAATATGTTTGTACTATTAATTAATTTTTTTGTTTTTTTTTCTTATTAACAGAACATACATTTAATGCATTGTTTTTATAATATAGTCAAATTAATAAATTATTAATTAATGAAAAACAATAAAAAAATCAATAGATGTATCTCTAATAAATAGTATTGAAATTTAAATGGTAATAAAAATATTTTTTACGCAGCTTAAGCTTTTGAATTGGTTTTTTTTGTGTAAAGTAAAATCCGTATTTTTAAAAATTGTTAATCATTTCGCTTTAGGCAGTAATTCATTGAAAATAAATATAGAAATAAAAACATTTTTTTATTATATGATATAAAAAGATATAAAAAAAGCTTTCGATGAAAAATTTGAATTCAATTGATAGCTTCTGCTTAACAAAAGCTTTCTTGTATATTTATTTTATTTAATATTTATTTTCAAATTAAGTTTTGGATCGATGTATCAAACTCATTTTTTACGAAACTCGGTCTCTTAAAAATTAAACCAATATACTTGAATTTAAATTTACATTTAATGACATTTATTAGCAATTTAATATTTACTTATTGAGACAGTTATTTATAATATTTTAAATACGTATCAAGGAGTATATATTTAAAGTAAGCAGGCATGTTTTCTATTATTTAATAAATATATATTTTATTTTTATAATATAAAGCGTTGAATACTACTTTTTTTTTATTTTATACAAATATTTCTGAGAAGATAAAGTATAACAACAAAGCTTTTGATTTTTATTATATAATCTTATAATAATTAATAAAAATCTTACTTTTTTTATAGTTAAGATAATGTAAATAGAAAAGATCATTGATTATGTAGATAGTATATTTCATTAAACACTAACAATTAGAATTATTTGTAATTAATTTCGTAAAAATATTATATTTATCAAAATCAAAGCCACTATTATTTCTATACTATTGCACTAGAAGCCTCTTGAATTAAATATTGATCTGTTATTTCATTGGATTAAAATTAAAATTATTAATTTTGCAATATAGTTTATAATAGGCATAACTTCTTCAAATGTAAATAGTATTTTAATTGAAATTAAACATAACGTTTTGTGTACGTATATTTTATATTAAAAATAATCAGTTTGAACATTCTTGTTTCATATGGATTTCAATGTAAATCAATAGAGCTTGATAAATTAAAAATACACGAATGTGATTAATTATTTATATGCCGTTTTAAAAACATACAAGGTATTTTATCTTAGCCGATGGTTAACAATCAATAAAATGCTTATTTGCTTCATACAATATTTATATTGGTTTGCAATTGTTTTCTTCTTCTCAACGCTATGTAAGTGCATACTACTTGTGCTTTCTTCTTTTTTTGAAATTTTCACGCGTTATTTATCCATTCTTTGAATTATTACATTTACTCATTATGATTTTGATTTTCATTTTATCTCGGACCTTATGTTTTATGCACTGCCGTATTTGATTTTCTATGCGTGTATCCACTGCATTTATTCTCATCTTTGTTTTTTCCACCCTAGCCATTTAACTCGTTTCCTCTTTCTATCTCGTTCTCTCTTAATCGTATTTTTCGCCTCTTCTTTTATTCTCCTACTCGCCAACCTTCTCTTGTGCACTTTGGAATTTTAGCCCTTTAATTTGGGGTAAAATACTGGATACAATGCATAATAAAGGAAAAAATTTGATTTTTGAAAATTTTTTCTCTTGAAAAATGTGTTTTAGGAGCTTTTAAACATGGACTTCTTACTTCGCAAGCCCAGATGAACTGAAATGATCACTTTGTATCAATTCAAATCAATAAACGTCTAATAATTGTGTATGTTATTCAATGCATTGTACGTGTTTTTTTAAGCATGCAGCAAAATTTAAAAGGGTTATCTATCGCTGAACTGAATTAATTTTCTTTAGAAATTTTGTATGTTTATTTAATATCCTTAACGGCTAATCTTACATTTATAAAGAATTACGTGTGAACGAATATCAGAAAAGGAAATAATAACGAATCATTCAGCAAAACGAGATTAAAAATCTTTTTCTCTTGTTACACGGCAACAATCAACGTTTGACATAAGATAGAGTTTGAAAAATTGTAATTTTTACGTATGCACGGGAATAAGCGATTCGCGAAAAAGTCCCCAAAAGCAAGAACGTGGGCAAAGATTCGCTACGGGAGCAGCTCATGACGTGTCAAAAATCCTGTTGGCTTTTCACTTGGAGTTTCCGCTTCGAGCCACACCAACACCCTCTTTCCCTTAAGCGCTGGTCCACTGCCCTGCCCCTGGCCTTCCCTTCCCTTATCCTCTCCCCTCACCGAAACCCCTCCCACCGACATATTCCACATCCTACCCCATGATAGCTTCTAGCAAAGAAAGTTGGCCGTTTGTGTTTTGATTCAGCGGAACTTAGTAGACGAGGTACGAGATCCCTTGGGGCAAGCAAATGCGAGGGCAGTTTGCAGGAATAATTAAAAATGAGGGATGAAAGGGAATCGATAGGGTCAAGCGTAGGTTAGCGGGATAGAAGAAAGTGTAGATTGGGTCCGGACGAGCAAAAAGAAAATCTAATTAATTCGCGCGGTCTTTCGCGTACGTGGCGTCGTCCGGGGAATTGGCAAATGTTGTTTTAGGCTTTTATGTAGGAGCACTTGAAAAGCTGACGGTTAAAAAGCGTCGGTTCGACGAGAGCCCGTGAGGAGGAGAAAGTGAGAGGGTCGGCCTCCGTGCCTCGTAAAAACTGATGCCACCACGAGAATTCATTATGCTCCACTTTTCCCTGTGTAACATTTTCGCTTATTTTCTTCAATGGTGCTTCAACATCTTGCTCTTTCGTACTGCCTTTTTGGCTCCTTTCGAAGTAACCTTCTACGATACTCGTCTACATCCTCTTCGTTTGTATGCGAATTAGGGGAGGGGGACTGTAATTTGCATAGGCATCTAATTGAATTTATGCGATTACAGGAAGCTATTACTACTCTATAAATAATACTATTTCTCTATAGGACTCTAAATTTTCTTCCTAATTTTAATGTACAATTTTAGGTATTTTTACGCATAGTGAACTTGTAAGAGCTCATAGATTTACGAGAATACTACAACATATGTACAACACACGATTAAACATTTTTAATTAAAATTTTTAAGATTAGTTTGATTGGCAATACATTTCTTTAAGCTACATTATAATGTATTTTCAGATATTAAACAATCTTTAAATATTGAGTTCTATTATTAAGGAAATTATAATTACGCTTATAATAATTTACGAATCATATATTATATTACTTTATTTGGTAAGTTTATACACTGTAAATATGATACTAAGTATGTATTGAAAATCGCATTATATTATAAATAAAAAATCAAATAAATAATTTAATAATAATATGGTAATGATTCAAAATATTAAAATATTAAATTAACTTTTAATATTGATTTCAGAGAAATACTAACTAAATGTGACAAACAGTCGTTCACTTTATTTTTAAATTATATTTCCACTAATACTGATACTTCATCTTAATTTATTTATAACAGCATCAATTAATTACAAATAAATAAAATCAAAATTTGATATTAATATATAAATATTTTTTTTTATATTTTGCAAATATTCATCAATATAGTATTTTTTATTTTTCTAAAATTTAAGCTATGAAATGAGATATTCTATATAAAATTATATTAGACATCTAAAATTACTAAGCTTTCAATTTACATAATTTAATTTTAAGTATCGTATAGTTTTTGATGTTGAAACAGATTTAAAAATACAAATTTATAGTATAAATTAATTAATACACATTAAGTATTATATGTAACAAATTATTTCAGTAAAACTTGTTTCCATAAAAATAAAAAGCTTCGTTTTTTAGGTAAATGTATAAACTGCAATTTATATAAATTATTATAAATCATTAAATCGCCGATAGAAGGATTATAACCAAAAAAATAGAAACTATAATTATGAGATAATATAATTTTCAATTATCTACAGTTGAAATATATATGTATCATATTCCATACTAACGTGACGTAGAAAATTATTAAAGTTTATAATGCTGTACATCTATTTGACTAATATAAATTAATTTATTAATGAAACAATTTTTAATGATAAAGTTAAATAATTAAGAATATAATTTTTTTTGTGAAATATTTGTTACATTGCGATTACTATTAAATAAATTATAATATAGATTACTGGATACCTGTAAAATTAAGGTACATTATTCACTAATTAATGTAACATAATAAATAATAGGTTTAATTTTAAGATAAATTAACATTTACAACATATTAAGAGATTATAAAATAAATGCTATGAGTCTTTTTTGTAACAATTGCCTGAACTGTAAAGGTCTATCTTTTTTTCTTATGGTTGAAACTGATATTGTTTACTTTTATTATAATCAATGTAATTTTACTATAGCCAGTAAAGATTAAGTTATTGACAACTGTTTTTGATATTTTAATATCTTTTTGCCTCTCTATTTTAAACATTCTTCGTTGGACGGTGCAAAAATTAACAAAATTCTCAGTAAAATATCCTTATGAAATTTTAATTTTGTTTTTAAAATAAATAATAATATTAAAAATAATTTTTTTCATCGTCTTTTTGCTTTTTACATCATCTGTATCTATTAGTTATTTATCCTCCGCTATATAGAAATCGAGTATTTGGTAAACAATGCTCGGACTAAGATTTGGCAATACATTCCCAATTGAATTTCTAATTACATCATCACCTTTTGAATTCAAAAACATCCATTTTCTTTTTTTTTTAATAGTGTCTAAACTATTTGCCTATTTGTGTTATGTGTCTCAATCTAATTTTTTTTATTTCAATTATTTTTAATTAGTACTTTTGTATTAATTTTGTATTAATATTGCACTTATATAAATTCCATAATGTACGTATTTAATCATACGATTATCATTTTATTACAGCATGTAAATATGTAATTATTTTTATGAAATGTTGAGTTCAATACTAGTACTTGCATTTTTGTGACTTAACCATAGTCAAATTAAAAATATTTTAATAATTTTTCACGAAATTTTGTTTTGTAATATATGCTAAATCTAATAAATAAAAGTGTTGATCCTCTTTCCATAAATTATTTTTCGAATTCGGAACTTTGAAGAATTTTATACATTTTCTTATTCTAGTTTTTAATATCATGTTTTTATACATTTTTTACTACTGCTTTATGATAAAAAAATATATTCAAAGAATCATAATTTCTTCTCGATTCTTTTGAATTGAATATAAATTTGAGATTTTCTAAAAGATTGAATTTGCCGTTCAATATTCTTTTTGGTTCTTTTAAAAATAAAAGGAACTGATATACCTTAAATATAGTTTTTATTAATAAAAATATTACTTTTTTGTAGAAAAAATACGATAAAACAATATTTTTATTTATAATGTTTTTATTTTTATAATCGTAAATTTAAATTAAGCACTAAACATAGAAAAGATATATATTGAAAAAATGCTTGAAATACGTAAAGGAATGTTTTATTTTATATTATCGGAAGTAATAGTGGCAAAAATGTAACTTTAGCTACAAATATCTTATGCAAATTTATCAAAACTAACTTGTTAATAAAGAATTTCACTTCAAACTAATTCTACGTTGCAAAACTTAGATCAGTATTTTATTGTTCTTATGAGGGTTGAGTTAACATGCGTTCATTGCCTAATATTTTTTATCAACAAAACAGTTTTTTAAGGTCTAAATTTGGTTTCATATTTTGTTACAAATTTTTTTAAATATCGATTCTTAATATAACATAACGAAAGTAAAATTATAAATATCTGTTTTGTAATAATCGTTTACTATTAATAACAATTAATTGAGATATTATATCTATAAAGGAGTGAATCGAAAATTGGATAAAAATTGAAAATAATGAAATGGCATAGGATTCAAAACCTGTATAGAATACGAAAAGTATTTTTCCTCCTTTATATGCGTTTTGTAAATCCAATTCTCTTTCTTATGTTTCTAGTTCACTCTAGCTTTTTCAATGCATAGAATGAATTGAGAATAATTGGTATGTTAATTTAATGAAAGTATGAATTCGTTATGACTGTAGGTAATAAGAATTTGCTTATTCAAATAAATAACATTTGTATGGAGTTAAATGAAAATCACGATATGTAGTCGTTAAAAGTAATAAATTGCCGTCGAGCAAAAGACACATTCAGTTGCGGAGCACATACTTTCTTTAGTTTACTAAAAATAAGTGACTATAATTATCAAGCTCTTATTCGGTGAAAACTGGATGATATATTTTTATAACGATTAGCAAAGGAAATTTGAAAAGTGAATTATATCGTTTACTCTCAAGACCTGACACTTGGAATTTCCGGGTCAGTTATAATTATTATAGCGCTTACTGTACGTTACAGTGGCAGTTTCTATTAAAGCTGAGCAATAAAGAGATTTTACTTTTATTTTGAAAAGTTTCGAATCGCCTCGAATTCGTTATATCAAGTTTGTTTTGTTCCAATTAGAATATGAGTGTTAATTCAAGTGTTAGAGGTCGACCATTGTAATAATATTACAGGGTATATTAATATCCATCTCTTAATGCTGTCTTGATGTAATAAAAATGCTCGCAAGAGCTTACGATTAAGGCTCGTACAATGATGAATCTCGGCATTCGAGTTCAATATACAAATTTTTAAAGTAGAAAACAACTCGAGTTGAAGTGTAAAAAATCTAAGAGAGTGGAGCTTTCTCTCGAATCTGGCCAAGCAGCACCGGAGTTCGGTCGTAGCTCAAATACGTGTTTTCTTGGGGCTAATTAGCGATTGGTTAAAAAGGAGCCGGGCGTGGGTAGCCAGGGCTCGGGGATCGACATTTTTCGAGCCGAGGATTTCACAAAGGGAGGGAAAATGGAAGGAAAACGTAAGGAAAAGCGAACGAGCCGGCAATACATTCGCCGCCACTGCGTCCCGATGTATCACCTTATTCCTCGTCGTACGAGCCTCCGCGGATTGTATTGAAGCCACTTTACGGAATCGTACCCGCGAGGCTCGTTCCTATCCATCTATCCTTCCTCCTTTGATTATCATATTGCGATATGGTTATGCGAGTCCCGCTGCCTCCGACGCTACCTCCCTATCCCCTTCGTAAATCTAGCCGGAGAAATGTACCGGAAGACGCGGCAGGGAGGATTCTTCCTTTAGCGGTGAATTATCGCCAGTTTTGCGGGTTATTTTAATTGGCCGTGAAAGAGGATGGGAGCGTCGCTTAACAGTTATGCTCGCTGAAAAAGCTTGTCCTTATCTCCGTAATCGCTCGCTGTATAAATAGGCCTGTCCACGGCATATACGGCATTGTATGCAGTATGCGCTAAAATCATCTGGGGAACCAGAAATCTGGAATTATAATTTAACGCTGGCAAATTAATTTTTATCCTTTTCAATGTGCCCCGCTGATTGTGATGGGACTGATTAATATTTGATTAAATTACATCGACTTTAATCCAATTATAGTTAATGAAATATTAAACTTTTTCATCTAATAAGCAAATCATTTTGAAATTAAAAAAATGTCTACTTTAATATTTATTTTTCACGTTTTCATCAATCGTGTAAAGTTCCGAAACAAGCACATTCATAAAGAATTCAATCTAAAATACGTTATCAATTGCTTTATTAATAAGAAGCGCAAGTAATTTTAATCTAAAGCAGCTTTTAATTTCAGTTTTTGAAATTGAATCTAAAAACATTATCCAACAACAGGCTATAAATATTGTAAAACACAAGAGTAGAATTTAAGGGGTGTTATAAGTAGCCATAAATAGTAATCTCTTAGTTTAGACTAATGCTTAGACGCAGAAGTAAAAATATAAGTTCCTCGGATAAATAGTAGAATTACTTTTGCGTTTGTTGATTGAAATCGATCGATGCAAGAAGCTGCACAAGGAGAATTATTCCACTGGGAAGCGAAGCTACTCTGTCAAATTTAAGGCTCGATTCATGGCCAATTCTCAGCAATACCAAGCAATAACTCAAAGTAAACGGTCTGGTATTACGCTCGGCATTGCGATACTTTATTCAGTTCATAAAGTGTATTCCTATAACGTATTGTACCACTACGTGCTTCAATTTTATCCGAGCATGACTGAGCTTCTTGTCCTTTTTTCCACCATGTAATTTAAGCTTTATTGATTGTCCGCCACTATACTACTGCAATTTTCGTATTATTCTATCGTGTGCCCGGGGAAACCTATATCGGTATCAATTATACAATAATACAAGTAAACAGAAGCGACAATGGAGGAAGGAACAGCTTCGAAGCTCTTTGATTATTAGAGTTGCAAAATTTATTTCCTTGTGCTGGGATTCGTTACATACGAATGAGCGACGGTATATATTACGATTTTCAATGATTTTACTCAATTATAAACGGTTATACATTTGGGTGAAGTACCACGAGCCTTTGAGCCGCTGCTAATAAAAAAATTGTATAAGAATGTTCACGCTGAGTCATAAGTATTATTAATGCGAATATAAAGAAGGACATAAGCCAGTTTTTGAACCCTTGTAGCTTGGAAGTGAGAAAAAAATGCTTTTTAAAAATTCCAAGGTAAATTTACGTTTAACAATAATTGTAAACATTACCACGCATAAGCAGTTAAAGTTGCCCCGATGTTTGCTCACGGTACGAAGACTATATAATGTCTCATGAATTTTCAAAACGCCTCGCGTTAACGCTCATCGCCTCCTTTATCTTCAGCGTGCAGCGTCATTTTTACGATTGCCCTTGGAGTAGCCGGAATTATGGAACGAGGGCTCAGCGCGTGGAGGAATATTTTGTTGTCGGTCGAGCGCTTAATATGCGAATCAATTTTTAATGAAAGGCGCGATAAGACGATAAGACGAGAGGTTGGCAAGGAGCGCGTGCGTGGATGCACGATTTCACGAAGGCATTTGTGACCCCTTCGTTGGCAGCTGCCAACATTCGCTAAGCCAATCGGCTAATGACTGACACCTCGGAGCGTCGCTCCGCGCTCTGAGCTTTCACTCCCTTTCTCATTCCCTCACCTTTCCCCCTGCCTTTCCTTTCCCACTGCGTCTCGAATACACATTCCTTTTCTCATTTTCCTCTTCGGATGAGATCAAGCTGTCCGGGGAAATTATTTCGATATAAAAGCTTCATGTCACTAATGAATTAAAAATCGAGGTTGAATGTTCTCTTCCATTTCTATAACTCTCTCTCTCTCTCTCTCCCCCCCTTTATTCTTCTCCTCCGCGATTCCTACATTTTAGACGTTTTCGGAACAATTTTCGCAGCGCTTTAATTATCGCTAGCAATAATCTATATTGTCTTACATATGATAATCAGGCATATAACCATAAATATACAGCAACGATTTTTGAAGCTTTAACGATTTATTACGCTTAATAAACCTGTATTTATAATTATTCCTTGCTAAATAACTAACACTGAATTGATCGAATGCCTATCGAAACAACTAATTAGCAAAAGAATTGGACAATCTAGACCTTCGTAGAAAGTTCAACATTTGAGAGAGAGAGAGAGAAAGAATCGTGCGATTTTCAATGCGGAAAAAATCAAGTTCATAAAAGCGAAAGACAATAATAAGACAGTTGGAATCGAGGGAAATCGATTGATCGAGTGGTAGCGAGTGTCAGTAGTAAATTCTAATTATGAGTGGAGTCGCGGAAGCCTCTGGGCTTTGTAGGTGGATCGCGACGCCGAATGCCGAGAAGAAAAACCTCGTGGTGCCGTAGTTGCAGCAGATGCAGGCGGAAAAGGGCGCAATGGATGAGGAAAGCAACAACAGGAGCTTTTTATCGTTGGGTAAAGCCGCGTCCCAAAAGTAATATCGGCTAATGCGTCTTGGGCCGCGTCGTCTGTCCCGTGCACACGCACCTACACCAACGATAATGAAAAGGCGTCGAAAGTGCCTTGGGACTATCGCGAGGTGCGAAACTGAGATGGCATCAGTCCCGCGTCGGAATCAATGCCAAACTTCCCGAATTAATTACTCGAGCTCGGCGATACCGCGCCTCTATTAGTTTGATGATGCTTTTTAATACCGGCTGATGCTTTTTATGCGGACGGAGTCGACAACCGATCCCCGCACGAATTTTTTTCAACTTTTGCTTTCAGCGCGTCAAATGACTTTTTTCCCTTTCCTTTGTCCCTCCTCAATGGCCATTATTCGCTTCGAATTGTTACGAGCTTTTTGTGCAACCGTGTTTCTTCTCCTGCATTATTATACTAGATTTTATTCAGCGACACTTGTTTTTCTTCACAAAGTATGTCTCATCCTCTCGTGATTTTTAATCAGAGATAATATGCTTGACACTGATCATATTATTTTTCATATATTTAATGATTTTTCGTTCAAGTAGAATCTATTGACATCAGTTTCATTACCTTCGCGAGCAAAAATCATAAGATGAATATATTATAAGATGCAGTAAGCTATACATACATATGCACGTAAGACTTTTCATTGTTATACTCGAATGCATTGGACATCCATTTTTAAATAAAGATACACGGAAACAAAATATACCTAATGTAAAAAACTATATGTAAAACAGACTAATACCTGCACGGTTCAGCATAAAAAGTATTGTTTAAAGTGCACCATTATGATGTCTCAATACGTTGATTTCGTTTTAAAAAAATGTGTAATACTCCATATTTTTTAATACTGCAATTTACCTGTTTTGAATTTTTATTTTCAATTGATCACAAAAGTGTTGAGTAATAAAAATAGTATAATTTAAAAAGAATGTTAATAAATGAAATTAATTAAAATGTTATTTATTGTAAGATTTTAATATCTTTAGTCCTTATAATAACCCCTAATTGGCTAAACTTTGTATTGAATTCATGTTCTATATTGATCAATTAATTGTATTTATATAGAGAAAATATACGTATCAATACCTTTGAGCTTATAATTGTTTATGTCAGTTTCATGGCTCCTTATTTCAAATGCACAATTGATATCGGAGCTCTCGCATTCAATGGGCAGTTATAAAGGACAAAGGGATTGTCTTGAATAGTCGATGTACCGTAGGCGTACATATCATGAGTCAACAGTCGTAAAATTGAAGGATCTATATACACAAAACAAGTATAATCATGTATTGCTTGTATGTAACATACTCCTAAAGTGAAATTATTTTCTCATACCGACATTTATTTAGAACTACTGACAACAGGATATTTGGTAAAGAAAAATAAGGACATTATTGTAGCCACGTTTAATGCTACTAAGTCTCCTTATACTAGGCGTATATCAAGAGATTATAAATAAGGCGGGCTCATATGGTCCTGACATAGTAGCAATTTGAGCAAAAGAAATGTTTTGCGGAGGGACAGATTCGAGTAACTATATTTTCTTTTATGGCAGAGCAAATCAACGTTGCTTATAAATAGGCTTCTTAATAAAAGAAAAGAAATCTCGGATATTACAGTTGTTAAGTTCATCAGGAACAAACTAGTCTATGTTTATATTACAGAACTCACTGATCACTGATATAATCATTCAATATGATCATTGCTCATTATCCGACTGAAACTAATGGTGATAAGAAGGTTTTACATTTTATCGATAAAAATTGTAGCCAAATTTAATTATAAGAAAAGTAAAAATACATTTAACAAATTATTTAAATATATATATATATATATAATAAACAAACAATAATTCATGATAAAAATAACTATTAGTACGTTCAAAATGTTTTAAAATATAATCTAAATTAATTTTAATAATGTACTGTAAGTCGATAAATCATTTCTTAATGCATAAAAAAAGTAGCGATTAGATATTATATTCTATCAGTGAGCGATTTCAGAAGTAGCATGTAAAGTTACAAATCGATTAATAACAATATTATTATTATTATTAACACTATTAGTGTTATGTATGAAATCCACACACAGATATTTACTTACATAATAAAAGGATCCTGTATCAAATTTACAATACGTTCGTTCAACTACTAAATAATTCTATACCATAATACTAAATACGTAATATATAAAAATAACATCGAAGGAGAACAATAGAAATTTGATTAAACATTCTTATATTTTTATTAGTAAAAATTTAATCCCAAAATTTTTTTGATTAATTTAAAATTAATTTGAAAATATTGATGAAGAAGAGAAAAGACATAAATTATACATCAATATGAGTAATTTTGTAAAATAATCGTTAAATGTTTATGAATTTCAAACTAATGCAGAAATAAAAATCAATGATTTTTATTTATACATTAATTTCTTAAATATTATGTTAAAATTATATAGAAAATTTAGAGGAAAAAATTTACAAGGATTGTAGAAAATTACGGGATGACGATATTTGATATTATAACATTGAATCGTATATTTTATATTATAATTATTTTATATTATATGAATCACAATAGACAAGGTATTAACAGAAATTATAGATGGAAGTAAATTCTTGATAAGGTTTTATTATATAAGTAAATAATACTAATAAATAGATGAATGCGAAGGCAATAAGGTAATATTAAATTAGACTTAAGAGAGGTTTGGTATGATTTGAACAAATATCTTGAATCAATTTGACTTAGAGTAGAAAAGAATGAAATTCTCGAATTAATGAAATACCGAACATTCGCATTCGTAATATAAATTAAATAATAAAATACCTTTTATAAAAGTACAGTTTTGATAAGAACATTTAATAGCACGATATATGCTTTAAATATTATATATAAAGTAATATATTAACGAACTTATATATACCTTATAATTATTATTAACTGTTTAAAGAGTCCATAATCTGTAAAAGTAATTTTTATGAAAGTACTTTTTATCATTATAAAAAATTAATACAATTTCATTATTGTATATTTATATATAATAAGCCTCAGAGACAATAAATTAAAATTCGGTTCATGATTGATAGTATAAACGAACAGAAGTTATTTTAATTAAAACGATGGTTAGGCAGTAAATATCGAACGAATATCGATTAAGGGTTTTCGCGAATCTTTTTTCCTTTATTAGAAACATAAGTATTTAACCTTTATATAAGCCAAAATTTAGTAGTTAATACTAATACGAAGAAAATTTATTCTTACAAAATGCATCGCGATAAAATAACGGTAAAAAATTATGCATCGCGCAGCATAGAGCAGAAAGTAAATGAAAAGCGCAAGTCTGGATAATTCGCTTATCGCTCAGTTCTCTGGTGCAAATTTCCATTGTATTTACATAATATACGGGATACACAAGAGCGTATCGTTACTCTTTTATCAATGGGAAAATCTAAGTGTATACCCTTATCGCCGGTGGAGGAGGAGGAGGAGGAGGAGGGTTAAAGCACCCAATATACAGAGGCGCGGTGTAAGCGTGAGTTTTTCTCATTTCGAAAGAGGCGCCCGCGAACTACTTATCATACCTCCTCCTTTTCATTCGCCGAGTAGCCGAGTAAAGGGAGTTTAGCCGCCCCTGCCTTTTACCTATCCTCTCTAACCCCATCGCATCAGCCCTCGTATTGGAAATTGCGGTATATTTCAGCATCCCTTAAACGTGGCTGTTATACTCTCGGCGAGGCTGCAGTGGTGGAGTGCACGCGAGGAGACGCGCGAGCGAGCGATAGAGAGAGAGAGAGAGAGAGTGAGGGTGCTGGCGAGGAGGGGGGGACAGGCAGAAGGGTTGCGGTTAGCTTTGTGAGGCCCGGCGAACACTCGTTTGTTCGGTGGTGGTCGAGCCGGAACTTTCGGCGTTTCGAATTTGTTCGCTCTCCGCGCTCGGAGTCAACCCCCCCCCCATCCCCTCCCCGCTAGTACTCACCAGCACTACCGCATTCAGTGATAAGCACGCGATACTGCGGCAGGTGTCATTAGCGCGATTGGTTTCTTTGCTTTGATTCTTAATAGCCGCCGTCTCTTTTTCACCCCTGCTCTCCACCCCCGCCTTTTGCGAGCCGTAGCCACCGCCACCTCGTTCGCCACCCTCGGCCAGTACCTTCGGACATTGACAAGCCACTGATTTCTCCGATGCCTCTCCTCGACGATCCGGATTAATTCACGGGAATATTAGAACGCGAGGGCGTGATGAAACATTGTGCGAATGAACTCGCGAACTTACTCGTATATCATCGCTATAGGAACGACACACGCGTTGTTTTGCCATTTTCGATCTGCGTTTTTTTCGGGCCTCAAGAATTTGTTTCTTCCCTAGAAGAAATTCAGGCGTCATTCATTTCAGGCGTCAAGCTTCGTTCGCTTTTTTCCTTCCTCAGGTGAGCAACGTACCCTTCTCACATTAGGAAACGAACTTGAATTTTGTTTAAAAGCTGCATTGTATATTTCTTTGATAGTCTTCTACCGACGGAGGTTGAATATTTATAAGGGACATCGGGCAATGTCGAGGGACGATAAATAAATCGAGAATCGAGCTTTCGACCACGTAAAAATATCTTGGACGCGAGCCTCAACGGAAAATGTACTCGGCCGCAATTATAACGGCTTCGCAGCGAGGGACGCTGAAATCGGCCTGCTTAAGCATGCGCTGAGCTTATGAATGACGATCGTCGAGGCTTTGATAAAAATGGCCACCGCCGATTACAGTGTAAAGTAGCGCTCGAAAGAGCGGATAAAATGAAAAAAGGGTAAAGGCAGGGTGTGAGTGGGCCAGTGCGACTGCAGCGATACGGAATAATGTTATTGATTAGCCTTCCAGTCTTCTGAATATGTATAGGCCCATTGGGGTGGGCTTCGGGTAGGGAGAGGGGGCTCGCAGGGAGGGGAAGCGCGAAGGGTGCTGGTACACGTGGGAGCAAATTGACCGTGGCGTGGCATCGGGCACCGGCATCATCCTGCACTGAGCCATCGATTTGACGTGTATCGGGATGCGCTTGGCGACGCATCAAACAGCGATCCGCAATCGAGGCCTGCGAATTGGAATTTCGCGCATTGAAAACAAATGGAAAAATGTATAGGTGATTCGGTCGAGACTCCGAAAGGGCGTACATCACCAATTAACCAGGATAATTAATTACAGGGACTTAACAAAGCTCGATCTGAAATTGAGTCTGCGTGTACGGCACCACTGATAATTTGCTTTCCCACTTGCTGTTCAACACTTGCAATCTATCCAAGCGAGCTTCTTTATTCTCATCCTCGCTTTTTCGTAACATTTGTAAGGATTATGAAATTCTTTTTTTTTAAAAAAAAGGTCTGATACGAATACAATCATTTTAATAGGATGCATGGCTTCTATGTAAAAATTAAAAATCTTCTCTTTTGTACAATGAGCTATTCAAATTTTCTAGGTTCTTAAAAATGTACAAGTTTAAATGCAAGTATTTGTATAAAAGTCACACTAATAAAGAAATATCTTACTAAATCAAGAAGATAAATAAAAAGTAATTTGTTAATTCTTGAAATTTGTGAATTGATGAATACAAGAAAGTAAAGGCGTCTTCTCTCTCGGAATTTTGTACGAGTATTTTCCTATATAAAATAAATGCTTATAAATATATGCAGTCCTAGGACTAACAATAAACCGTACATTTATTTGAATTAGAGAAGTTGCAGGTTTTGATAAGCAACGCTGATTGATCCGTTAGGTTTGCAATATGGATAGCACAGGCAAATCGGAATTTGCTTATCGTGAGATTTTAACATTACAATTTTTATGCAGAACATCAATGCAATACATAATAAAGTACGGCTTCAATATTACAAATATGACTGCGAATATCCAAGTTTTAATACTTTATTAAAAAAACGATAAAAATAATCGTTTAAAATAATGATTAATATAATTATTTAAAAATACTCGTAATAACCCTATTAACGTGTTCGGAGTTCGTATTCCGGAGGAATCTAAACAGAAAGACTCTCCCGTTGTGAATGTCGAGAAAATGAGATTTCCTTGAAAATCAGAGGAGCCTGAGCCATTACTCGATACATTATTTCTTAGGATGAGCTCCGGACCTGGGGGGGGGGTGAGAAAGTTTAAGAAGAGAAACTTAATATACATTCACTTCGAACCTCTAAGATTGAGCTTCCACGACTTTGGCTTGATGAAAGGAAATACGATTATGGCCGTGAAAATATTATGCTGAAAATATTTACTTTTGTACTAGGGTTAAATACTTCCGACCTTCTTGTGCGCTACTGTACACTTATCAGTGAGATAAATTCGACGCCTACATCATAGTTTGTGCGAACTGACCACCAGTCAAGAAAGGCAGTCACTTGTGTTATGAATTGAGCGGGCGAGTGTGATTCTTCGCAGGAACAGGCCCAGCCATGACTCTCAAAGTTTCTCTTTCTATTTACCTGTGATACCAGGAGGACGAGTGACTACGGTATAGTCTTAAGCGAAGGTTTAAGGTTCCAGGTGAGCTACGCAGATCAAACCCATTTTCAGGGAGTACGGCATTGTGTGAAAAGGAAAGAGAGCTACTTATACGGAACGACGTAAAAAATATTTGCATTTAGAAGGTTAGGTTATAATAGAATTGTATTTGAGCGCATATTCTTGCTCTTCCAAAAATAAGGTGGTGTTTGAAATTTACATGAACCTAAACGGAGATGTTTAGAGCCGAGCATTTTTTCCCTCGAAGACAAAATTTTGGATACTTCATTTGGAATAAGAGCCTAACATACGAGAATTCCCGAGGAAGGATTGCTGAACGAGTACGCAGACGAAACTGGCATTCCCCCGGAAATGTCGGGGATCTGTGTATATAATATTCAATCTCAGTGGGGTTTTTCCTACCGAGAGGAATCGCAAGCGAACTCCAGAATTCAGAGGACGATGCGAATCCTCCTAAGCAGACTATCAAAAGAGCTAACTGAGATACACAAAAAGTGGAGATTTTTTTATACCTGCGAAGTGTCTATTATCAATAAGCTGACTGTTTTTCGTGTCGCACAATTTGGAGTTTTATTTGATGTTACTATCAGAGGTCCTCTCCCGTTTTTTTCAGCTCTCTTGTGGTGTTGGATGTAGGCCAACGTCTAATCAATTTAAGTTATAATCTAAATTATCTCCATGAATTTATTAAAATGATAAATTATTAGTAAATAAATTAAGGAATATATGTTTCTTACTAGGTGGCTACTTGCAAACCACAATAGTAGTGAAAGCTATAAGCCAGGACTCAATGATTGACCTGAAGTCAGTACCCATTTCGAGGTGTTTCTAGCCATCATCTAGTAAATATCATAGCCTAGAGCTATATTATATTATGCTATTATCATAAACGTTATTAACCTTTTTTTCGTTCATCCTTCTTCTTGCCTATAAAGAAAGGATCTTGCAAATAGATATACATTTATACTGCTTTTCTTGTTCTCACTTATAAACTTATCTAAACTATACTGACTAATGATTCGAGGTAAGTAGTTAAACAAAGTTTTTGTTATGTTTTTTTCCAATACAATGTTTTACTAACATCATTAGATAATATCTATAGTAACAGGAAAAGTACACAGCGAATATCGTATAAAAAGTGAAATGGGACTACGCCGATAATTATTGTGAATCAAGATACATAAGGGACAAAAGTACGATGCTGGATCTGGGAGAAAGGACAGAAAATAAAGAAAATAATAACGAAACGACAATAATGAACGAAAACAATATTATAATTAATGTATAGTAAATAAATGTAAAAACATTTGTAGCATAACATAGTGACGCAGTACTTGTTTTACATAAAACCTCCGATAGGTGGCGAGCGCCTATCATTATGCGCTATCAAGATATTTAAATTCCATGTTTTCATGCTTCATACTTTATATTATTCAGAAGTTTGAGAAGAAGTACACGCATTCGATCTTAAAATCTCTCGACGTATAGTGATAGTTCATTCATAACGATCAGATGTTTCGGATTATGCACGGTTATATGCGGATTACCCTTTCGTAAGTTCTGCATAACCGTGAGGTGGTGGAAGGGCTTACGTATGAGAGATGGTGAATGACCGTATAAAGGCAGAATGGAAGGGAGACACTTTAATTAGTTCTTCAATTAATTAAAGGATCCCCTTCAATGGCGAAGTACACCGAAAAATAAAATGAATGTATGAATTTTTAGCTTAAGGCTAAGACCGAGTCCCAGATGATTCGCCTGCCTCACTAGAGGGTCTCACTACAGTAGAAGCAGTCTGACTTTTGGTTCTCAAGCACTCCACTGGTACAAGCGGCACCACTTCCCCAGGCCGGAGCGGAGGATAACACTTAAGCCGGAGACTTCGGAGACCCCAGAACTAGTGGTTAAAGCCCTTGAAGAAGTTGGGAGGGCGGCGGCAAGTAGGAGACTGGCCAGAGAACGGGGCCGGCTCCACCACCACACCCTTGACTTCGAAGGGGGCTACGAAACCGCAACAGCAGGCTCGGAAAGGGCGCTCTAAAGAAGAGTGTACTCCTCCGGTAGAGTTTCTTAGGGTCAAAACATCCATGGGTGGGCCGAGCGGAAGTACCGCAGTACAAAGGCCCGGTTCAAGATGAGATATCAAGTCGCGTCAAGTGCTCGACGCACACAGGGTCAATCCGTGGATAGTCATCGTGGTGATGGAAGAGTATCCCGAATCACTCCAAAAATATTTACACAGCTTCGGTTAGGGGCTTATAAGGTGCTAGAACTCTCACCCATAGAGGAGTTTTCCACTTTTTGAACGGTCCTATTTTAAGGACAGGGCCATAATCTTGGTACCCCATGACTAGGTAGCGGAGGAGAGGTCACTGAAGACTGTGCACTGTCTGAAACTTCTTAAGGTATTCCTGGAGGGTTATCAGAACCTAGAGCAGTGAGAAGGGAGGAGTAAGAAGAGGTTGCGAAACTTTTTACAGCCAATTTACCTTTTTTGATAGGAAGGACAACCTCACGTTGGAAATCTGAAGCCTAGTAAAATACTGTTGAATTTATAAGTTACTCCCAATCACATGTACGCATGTGCTAATTACATGGGTATAATGCTAAAGATTGGGGAAGAATGAATTCCAATATCAGAAGGGTCAGAATCCAGATATACCTGGTAGGAACAGATCTGGACATTCTACTCGTAGGTACTGCGCCTGCGTTCAGAAATATAACAAGGAAGAGGTAATAGATATTACAAGGTTAGCGTTGTGAACGGTAAAGACAAGAGTTGTGAGTGGTTCGCGGTGGCAAAATTTTAGAATAGTATAGTGAAAGTAGAGTTAGAAAGAGATAAGATGGTGCTGAGAAGAAACTTAAGAAGCTAGAGGGACCATGATATAAAGAGTTGAATTGCGATAAGCGAGCAAAATGGAGATGAATGAAAAGAGTAGCGCGTGGCGCAGAGGTGAACCCAGACCAGCACATAGGATTGCGAAGGCGTAACTTATCGGGAAAGAAGTTAAGGGTGGTTGGGAAGAGGAATCTTCCCTCCTCGCCCGAAAACAAAGCTCCCAGCGCATGGTTACAAAACCAAATTGTAACGAAGCCCAGACGATCCCTCTGTCGCGAGATTAGGCCGTTTGAGTTCCAATACCGGCTGGGCAAGAAGAACACGCGGCAACCGGAGAAGGAGGAAGTCCTGGCAGCCGTGGCTACCGCAGAATCGTTACGTGCCGTCAGCCGAACGAGGGGAGGTGCTGCTACTCAACCACGATGTGGAGATGGCCGGACACCTGGGGATCCCCAAGACGATGATCCGCATAGCCCGACAGGGATGGGGGGGGGTATTGGCTAGGCATGGGGATTAGACATATTGGATAGACATATTGGCCAGGCATGGGGACCGAAGTGAGAGATTATGTGCGGTCGTGTGCCTCTTGCCAAAAGCAAAAAGCCGGGTAGTTCGAACCCCAGGACTCATGCCCGGGACGGAAGTCTCGCGGCCTGTGAAAATGGTCTCGTTAGACCTTAGCACACGTAGCCGCTGATGATGCAGGATCGCTTCACCAAATGGGTGGAAATAGTCCCATTATGTCCAATTTTACGAGCGGGTTGTACTACACCACGGGACCCTGATAATCGTGGTCAGCGACAATGGCCGCCAAATCATCAGACGAAAGTTCAAGCCTGCATTAGACATCTGCAAAACCCCAAACCGACGCACCCCTCCGTATACCTAACAATGCATCCCGGTCGAGTGAGCAAATCGCGTCGTTAAGACCATAGTGGCGCAGTTCATTCGTACGAGTCAAAAGTCATATGACCGGTTTCTCCCAGAACTACAATTCGTCTATAATACGGCCGGACCCGAAAGTACGGGGTGCACCTCCGCATTTCTAAATCTGGGGAGGGAGCTGACCCCTCCAGGACCAGATGTGGAGGAAGACAAGGCCACGGGAATGAGACGCCAACAGTCGCGTCTCCACGTACTGCGGAAAGTGCTACAAGCGAAATTAAAACTCGCACAAAGTTACGAAAGGCAAAAGTGGCATTTCGACCGAGGAAGGAGAAATTGGACCCCCCGTCCCGGAGGGTTTGTATTAACATGAACACACGCCTTGTCAAACAATCTCAAGTAGATCATCGCTAAACTTATGCCTCGGTACAAGAGGTCGTGGCAGGTAACCTCGCGCACTTCCCCGGTAATTATGAAAATACGTCGCGCAAAATTAGAGAGGGAAGCTCATGTCCCGACCTCAAGCCCGGCCAGGTTGCGCGGGAATTCCTTATCATCGCGACAGTCAGCTGCAAGGTGAGGACGGACACATCAGGCCCTATAGTGTATTGCGGACTGAACGGTCAACGTCCCATCATCAATGTGGACGTGGATGGGCATCCCGTAGCCTCAGTGGTGAGCTCGAACACCTGCTCCGGAGGGCAGAGTAGGACCTCCATCTGTCGTTAATCCATGGTATCGGGGTGGAAGTCCACCTACTGGAGATGCAGAAGGCAACTCTCATCCTCGCAGGAGAGACGCCGGACTTGGTCCGCGTGACGCGGGGTCCAAAAAGGGCGGGATTCCGCAGCGTTCAGGGCGTTTACGCGTGATCCTCTCCCCCCCCCCCCCCGGGACACCCCTGAGGATGGCCAGTGCGAAGGGACAACACAAGTCAAAGCGGAAAAGTTAAAAGTAATTACTTGGGGCTAGATCCCCTCCGCGAACTTCTACATTTTCGGCAACCGCATGCCAACTCGGCTAGAGCGCGTGCAGAGGGTAAGTACCCTTAGCCCGTTGCTTGGCGAGTCACTGGCACGGCGGAGGGGTACCGCGGACCGCAGCAGCCGCATCATCCTGCTGCAGGATGGGGTCCCCGTGTCAGCTTACGGTCGAGAAACGGTGATGGTGAAGCACCGAGGCAGAGTGGGAGAGGCTACCCTTTACGTTAGGAGGGATCAGTGGTACCCGCTGATTATTGGCAGCGATGTCTACAATCGCATAGACCCGGCAGATGTCCACAGTGGCTCCGATAGCCTGGACCGGAACTACTGTAAGATTTAAAGTAGAGAAAATGAAAGGACGAGCGTAAAGAAGCTGAGTCGAAACCCGCTTCGACTGGTTTCTCTATCTCCGTCCGGGACCGTACACCGCGTCACCGCAAACCGATGATGGCCCCCTACAACAGCGGTAACGACGCGACAACCGCACTCAGAGGCACTCTTAACCCCGATATAGGTTAGAGTTCCAGGCGGCATCGCCGCGACTAAGAGAAACGGAGGAGAACGACCTCACCGCGTCTCTTGCCTCAAGAAAGAAGACAAACCTGACTCGACTGACTATACCCTTGCAGAGGCGGACAGGGAGATTCGGGAGGCCCCCCTCCCGGGAAAGGGAGCAATCATTTTTATAATCAATAGAGAACATAAATAAATCAAGGAATTCTATTTGGGTCTGAAAAATATCCATGGGCGTACGGCCAAAATCCTCTCCATTACAACTCTCGGCAACTCGGCAAACATGACTTGAAGGGAAGGTCTTCAAGAGGATAAAAAGCTTTATAATTGTATAATTCAATTGGAGAAGTAATGCAGCTGTGAGGGACAGCAAGAATGAAAGAGATAAGGTAGGAATATTGACGAATGTAAAAAAATGATTAAACGAAGGTAGTTATAAAGTTTTTAGTAAAAAATACGTGTGCAATATGATTAGTTTAAATTGAATTAGCAGTTTGGGGACGGTTTATTGTCAAGGTATCAAAAGAAGTATCTAATGCGATAGAGAATAGTGTAAATTAAGGAAGAGGCGATTCAAGTGGATGGGAATTGAAATGTACAGACTGGGCTCAGAGAGAGAATAGCAAGATTAAAGGAGAACAATGTAACAGGAGGAAGAGGGGCGAAGGGCAAGGTGTGTTGCGGGTGCTTCTACTCGAGATACATAAGGGAGAATCGTACTAAAACTGGGTCAACGTTTCCAAAGTGTTGAGAAGAGGTGGAAAGGGATGCTTGGATGTAGAGGATTAGCAAAAAAAACCATAATAATACAAAAAGTAATTATTTTTACGCTTCCTCCGAACCCTCGGGGCGGGAAAAACAATTTATTCCCCTAAAAACAAGAAAAAAAAATTAATAATTCAGAATAATTTTTTACTACCTTGAGGCTGGTTCCTCGCCAAATTGGTTAGGAATTGGTGGGTTCTTTCTCGATACTCCAACTGAGAAGGTTATCCGTCCATGGTTGAATAGCGACGTTCACCGTTGACTTGCCAGTTCCAGACCTTATCCGCAATGATAAAGGATGACAGCGTCAGTTCTATCACCTCCTCTCTGATCGCATTCCTGAAAGTGGAGTGATATCGGTACTGCTCCACGCCTTATGATGTGAGTTAGCGTCGCACCCTAGAATAAGCGGAACATTGTTACCTTGATAGAATTACACCACCTTCCGGACCTCCAATATGGGGTTGCCCTTACTATTGAAGGGAAGATAGGACAATGCAATGCTTAGCATCCCAGTATCCCTCACCTCGGTCATCACCACCAGTAGATCACCATAGCAGTGGTCCAGGAGTGGCATGGTATTGACCCCTTTTGAGCGCTAACACGTAAGTCCACCAGGTCCACGGATAGCACCCTCGACCAACCTCGACTCTTGAATGAGTGCCACCCCTGTATGCATACTAGCCAAGCCCCTCTACAGTATGGCGAAGGCACCCTTACTAAGGATGCAAGATACCTTACAAGAGCCAGTTTTGGCCTTAAGGGAAGAATTTGAAACTCCAGACCCTTGAGAAAGAACGGCCACTCTGTCGATCACCTTAACCCTGGCCTAAAGTAAGTCCATCACCCCCTTTCCTACCCCACCAATCCATGGGATATCCAATGAGGACACGGCCTTAATGAGCCACATCCTCGTTCCTTGGTCGGTGGGTAGCAGGACTCCGTCCTTCCCGTACGTCGCCTCAAAGCATAGCGACTGCATCATCTCACTTAGGGCTAGGATAGTCGCCGCCAGCATTTTCCGGAACTGATGTACCATTTCTGGGCTGATGGTGTCGTCAATGTAGTCCTCTCTTACGATTACTCTGGTCAAGAGATTCACCCTGTCCGCATCCGACACGATGCAGCTCCAGGTCTGTCCTGCTCTTTTGGAGGCGGGCTTTATCAGGACTATCCTGAGGCGTCTTGCCCGTGGTGCAAAGAGGGCGGGGGGGGGAGGAAGTTTAGTACTAGAATGATACTCGGCGGCTCTAGGGTTTGGCGGGATGTGGAATAGCAGGTTGAAAGAGGGAAGTGGAGAGGCGTAATACAATCACGAGAGAAAAAATAATGCGCGTCCTCCGGGGTTGCATCGTTTATTCAATCTGTGCAGAAAGATACAAACAATAATGATACAAAAAGAAATTTAATTTTTGCAAGATACGATACAAACAAAAAAAGAAAGAGAAAAGGAAAAAAAATTTATATCATTACGATTAAGTATTCGCTCGATCGTCCAGTTGTCCGCTCGCTTCGTGTGCGCGTGTGGCGAGGCAGACAGGAGGGATCCGAGCTCAACCTTGGGGATAGCTGAGTTTGCTATCAGTTGTTCGGGAGGCCTAATAACGCCAAATTGGACTAAGACGCGATAATGCTGTAATCTAAAATACGCATCAAACCCGGATGTAAGAAAACACATACAAAGAGATAAATAAAAACAGATTAAAACAATGATACTGCCGGCAGCCGCGTTATAAACCTTTGGCCTTCGCTAGGCGTCGGCAGCATGGCGAGGTACAGACTCATTTGTCACACGTGCTGCAGGATTTTGGTTCGCAAGGGATGCTGCGGATTACGCTATGGCTTGGGGCCTTACTGCACCAAGGTGACTTATTGGCTATGGGGGACGGGGGAGGTCTTTGTCGCTTGCTATAATTCCATTCCGATTCTCTCGGGAATTTTACCTGGCAAGCCCAAACCTTTCTCGACGTCCTTGTCGACACCTTCATTTTATTATTGGAAAGTGCGTTTGAATTAACCTATGGTTCTTCCATCGGGTAGCCGTTACCAAACATCCCACTGGTTTGGTTGGTAAACTTGGAACCTTCGCCCATTACGCAAAGGAAATCAAGTTGTCCCCTTGAAGCTTAATATCTTACGTGGAAAAGAATTTTCGCGCGTCTCGGTATGCGAATCTCGCCCGCGTTCCATCGGACTCCACCGTCTCGTGTGACCCTCAGCATCAGTTGGTTCGTATCGTCATTTTGGCATACGAGGCAGTTCAATTGCCTCATACATCCCAAACCGTCCCGATATAATTCGCACTCGAGCCACACGGGGAAGAGTGGCATCGCGGGATACGTAACATTCGTTGCAAGAATAAAAGAAAGTAGATACAATACTGGGCAAAAAGAGGATCTTCTAGTGTATTTGACAGGCTCGATGAAATAGGAGAATAGAAAAATGATCGTCAGGTTAAGATGTAGGAACTAAATTAACACTAGAATCTTCAGGAAAGAGAAAGACTTGAGAGAAAAAAAGAGAGAAGAATGAAGGGGGTGGGGTAATGTAAGATGTACAGAAGCGGAGGAGATTGTATGGAGTATTTTTAAAAAGTAGTCAGTAGATTGAACTGTGACACAACGAAGCTGTGGCACTGCACTTTCTAGGTGCGCAAAGCGCTGATGAGGCGGTGCGAGACGAGTCAGTTAGGAGGGAAGATGAGCCGTCCGGGACGCAACGCGTGATGGAAGCAGCTCGAGAGAGCAGGAATTCGAGAGGAGGGCAAGCTTAGGAAAGAAGGTGAGTCAAACTGCTAAAACTGCACCAAAATGACGTTCCCTGTTTTTCCCTGTATCTGGTCGTCGACATTCTACAGTAGGAGTAATGCGCAGGGGATCGTACATTACCTTTAATAGTTTTGGAGTGGGCGGAAGCAGCCAGTTATTTTCATGCGGGAGGGTGGGGGGGGGGTTAGCTCATGCCGGATAGAGATGCCCACATGAAGGGCCTTTTACGTAGCCTGGTCACGCCACGCCATTCGCCGGGGTAGCGTTGGGCCTCAACATGGCGTAGCCTATCGTCCGTATCGTCATTAAGCGATGCTACGGTCGGCGTCCTTAAGCCACGTTTCTCGTAGCGTCAGACTCTGCAAGTCTGTAAATAGTGATTAAAGAGATCTGACGTAAAGGATTGTATATGAGGAAATACAAAACTGAATTATAGGGAAGATTAATAAGAAAAAAAATAATAATAAGAATAAACGAGGATGAACTATCTTTGTCCGACCACTCCCTGATTACCTAACAGACTGATGCTTCGGGGAGTGAAGCGCAGAGCGGTGTAAATTTAAACAGGAGGAAGAGAGACCCTCATTGCAGGACTTTCTATTGGAGATTAAGAACAAACAGACCTTGAAACTGGTAAAAACAATGGGTCACAGATACCATCGTTTGCGCCCTTGAGAGTAACTGCCAACCCAAGAGTGCGAGCACAAAGGTAGAGATGTGTTGGTGAGCGAACAAACGACTCAGACAAATTTGGTAGGAGACCTCAAACTCTCTAAAACTTTTCGGAAAAACCAGGACAGAGATCGTGTGGAGTAAATGTAGGTTCGATCGGGAGAAATACGTTATGAATACGAAGAGATATAGCCGAAAAGGCTTCTTTGTATCAAGAAAGTTAGAGAGGTGGACACGATGAACTGGATCCTAGCAAGAAATCCTGATGTCATTCTGGGCATGATAAAGCTACCATATGGCAGATATGCATACAACACACAAGTCTGATCCAACTGCTGCGTACACTTTCCCAGCCTCGACAGAGGAGTGGAGCCTGATGAAAAAATAAAGATGAACGTTAAAGTTTGTAGAGTTACTCCTACACTCCTCGATGGAGGGGGAGCTGTTAACTATACCTCGAGGGAAGGCATAAAGAGAGCCATAGGTGGGCACCAGAAACCGCTACTCATAGCTGAATTGATGGACCTCGCGTTGAGTAACCGATAGCTGGAGGCCAGCTAAGGGGTACGCACACTTACACGAACAGTAGGGTCTAACTGTACTAACGATGGAACCCGTTCCGCGCTTATCTGTACTCTGGTGATTGATGAGTTTTTCACGAAACCCGATAGGGCAAGTTGCATGGCCTTAGGGATAAATTATGGTTAGTCAATCAGTTTAATTTATTTCTACTCTAAATTAAATTATTGGGTATTTACATTTAATAATATATTTTATAAAAAAAAAAAAACGATTTTACAAAAAGAGATTAAAGATAGAATACAAAATAGTCATATGAGGTAAAATAAAATCATTTTTATTTGATATCATTAGCATTCGTTTATAATAATTCGAAAATACATACTGAAATAAATGTTCACACTTAGTGAACTTGGCTTAGGTTACTTATAGATATAATAAGCAATATAATAATCAATTGGTAAGAATTTTCATAAATTAATATTATTTAACGATGTGCCATTAAAAATTATTTTAATTCCTAAAATGTCAATATTTATCTGATATTATCTCTATTAAAAGATAAATTTCCTGTTTTATTTTTCTATTTCTCGTTTTAGAATAAAGTTAATGTGTAATTGTTCATTTGCTGACACAAGTCATTCGTATACGCATATGCTAAGATTATAAAACGTAATCTTATTGATTTTATAATTATTTCTTAGTGAATGTGCTTTTTTAGAATTTCGAAAATTCGAAAATTATGATTTTCTAATACGCTTCTTGCATAGAAGCGATTCAAAATAGAAAAAAAACGACATTTAATAATATATAAAAGACTGTTTATATGTACAGTTGAATAGATTTAAAAGTTTTGTTTAATAAACAAAAAAATTATTAATTAGTAAGCTAGGAATAGCTACTTAGAAATAGATGTAGAATTAAGTTTTGAATTAAGTATTCCTAAAGTATTCATAAAGCTAACTTGTTCTAACGATTTAAGAATTATTAATTACAAAATGCGATGGAGCATAATTTTTTTAAAAAATAAAAACAAAGCCACGAGAGTATTATTATTATTGAGAATGTAAATTATTTAACTGTTAAAGTAATAAAAAAATGAAAAAGTATGCTTACGAGAGTAGAGTCGGATTATAAATGGGTGATTTGTCGAGATAGGAAAGCGGCTTTATTATACTGGTCATATCCTCTATAGCAACGTACGATTTTACTGCAATACTGTGAATAGGAAAACTTGGCTTAGCAGTAAACGCCTTATAAGTCAGCAACTTATATTTTTATTTTAATATTTTTAGATTTTAATTTATAAAATACCTACTTTTATTTTTATTCATATCATAAGAATTGTCATTAATTTAACAATTTCACAATTTACTATAACAATATTGATATATATAAATATTTGTAGATTATTTTAAAGACATGTATTTCACTCGTCACACGTTATTGTTTCCTTAATTTTTCTAAAGTAAATTCTTTCAATTATATTTAAAAGAATTTTATTCATTATTCAAATTATTATATATTAAAAACGCTTACAATATATATGTATACATATATATGAATAAATAATATATATATATATATATATATATCAATTTTTTTCAGAAGGAAAAAACGTAGCCTCTTAAGCATAGCATTTTCTGAATTAATTGCCTTTATTTCTTAGTCGAGCAGAACGTGGCATTTTTTGCAGAAGAACTCGTGCCAACAATCAGATTTTTGTCGTTATTCTAGCAAGCAAGCCCTCCTCC
This sequence comes from Kradibia gibbosae, assembly GCA_018907135.1. Taxonomy (NCBI): domain Eukaryota; kingdom Metazoa; phylum Arthropoda; class Insecta; order Hymenoptera; family Agaonidae; genus Kradibia; species Kradibia gibbosae. Next base: position 18,501,350 of record JACCHX010000001.1, read on the forward strand.
AAATCCAAATAGCGAATCAAAGAGCGTTTTGTATAACTCGATAAGGTTCGGAGTCGCTGGTCTCTTTAACGATGGAGATCAATCGGAAGCATTGGGGGGAAAAATAGTTTCCACCGGGCTTGAAAAGCCGTGGAAGAAAAAAAAGAGGGAGCTTCGTCTTTTCTTTAGCCATATTTTTCGCCTCTGGGCGTACACTTCTTGGCTGTCGAGGTTATCTAGAGGATCGGGGAAGGAGCGGCCGGGACCGGTCAAGAAGATCGAAGCTGCGAGGAGGCGTCGCGTTAAGGGAAAGCAACTTTAAGCGGACGTGACTTTGGTTCACCCTTTCCGCGAGCAACACCGCCGACTTCCCCAATTATCCCGATAATCGTAATCCGTGCCCAATTACGCTCAGGCCTCGAGACGGTAAGTGAATAAAACAACGAGGGATAAAGACCGGCGCATCAGGGGATTCGGCGGGTTGTTTGGCGTCGGCTGAGAGCTCAACGGGATGGGCGACTGGGGGGCGGGGAGGGGAGGGTACGCCGTGCACGGGGGTGCGCACTGTGTTAGTGCAGGGCGAGGCGGCGGAGGAGGGCGATCCATTAGCGCAGAATCTCCCCGTTCCCGGATCGCAGGACTACTATCGCTGCCCGGTAATATCTTGTTGTCCTTATGGCTGATCTCTTGAAAGCTCCGTCGCATTAGCTCGGCCGAGTATTTAAACACCGTAGCCTTCCTCTGTCCCCTCCCCACCCGCGCAGTCGGGCATCCAGCACTCGAGGCCTTCCCCCTCCCCCTTGCCGCCAGTCCCGCGCGACGCCGCCTCGTCGGCACTTGGTTTTCTTGTACCTCAACTTATTCCACCTCTTGTGCGCTCGACCGCTAATCCAGGGTCGCCTATGAATAATGAAGCTGCGCTTTCTTTGTCGGCGGGTTACCTAATGTTAGTTTCGTCGTTGTCAAGGACAAGTCGGCGATAAACAATTTAACGCGACAAGCTGCTCGATAAAGCCCGAGATCTCGATTTTCGATTTCAATTGCATTCATCAGAGCTATTTGCGCAATCGTAAATTGAGTGATATGTTAAGACGAACTGCAATCGTTAATCGAGTTCTACATTTGTACGGCGGGTAATTGCCGAAATAAACATCTCCTCGATTAATTGAACATTGCAAAAATTATCTATATCAATACGGTTTGAATAGCAATCATCTACTTTACACACGTATTGATAAAATTTTTAATTTATGTCAAAGCTCTATACGCTAATCGAATTTTTTTTAACAAACAAGTAATTACTTTAATATACCTTTGAGCCTTATTTCATAACTTTGTGATTAATTACTGTATACACGATTCTTAAGAGCAAATTGGAAAATAAATATTTGGCATGCACTGTAATGACATATTGATTAATTTATAAAATATTTACTACAATATTAATATCTCAATAACATTATAATACGTGTGGAAGATAAGGTTATCGATCGTACGTATGAATGTAGATAAATTATCTTTTTAAAATGGCTTATTGCGGCTTACCGTTATTGTAAATTTTTGCAGTCCGGGGTTATAATTTAATTGTGTAGTAACAATTGATCCCATGTTTTGGATTCATGATTTTTTTAGAATTCGGAAATCATTTAAACGAAGGAAAAATAATTTATTTTAACGTCGTTTATGCAATAGTTGGCTGATACGCACGTTGCGAACGAAAAAAAGAAGCTTCACGGCTGCAACTACATCGAAATTGTTAGCTAGCAATCGTAAAACTCTTTATCGCGATGTGCAATGTAAATTTTTTAATTTCTCACATGTACTGTATGTGTAAAAGTCATTATTTAAATTCTTTCCTAGGGTCAAAATTTATGCAATCAGATGCAAACTATTTCCGCACGTCGGCCAGGGTTTTTTCGCTTTACACCGTCGATTCGTGCATTGGTAGAGTTCGCTTACAAAACGAGAACAACGAAAGCTGACCGAGAAACAAAAAGATCAGGCCAAAACAAAAAGACGGGAAAAACAGGAAAAACGGGAAAATTTGAAAAGTGAAAGAGGGTCTGCGGGGAGGAGGAGGAGGAGGGTGAAGCAGAGGGAGAGGGAGAGAGAGAGAGAGAGAGAGAACAAGGGAGCCATATACATCGAGGGGGCGGTAGTGAGCTTTGGAGTTATCAACGGGATTATGTCTTTGATAAAGTTCGCGCCTAGTGAGAGGGTAAAATCGAGGGGGGGGGGAAAGCGAGCGAGATAGATACCTGACGCGTATATATATGCATGTATACATGGGCAGAGCTAGAGCGAAGAGCTATCGCGAAAATAAATTTCGGGATACAGCGCGACGCGTACGTTACACGAAATTGCTACTTATCGGACGACTATCGACATTTATTTTTTCGATGGCGGGTGCAGTGGGGTGGAGCCAAGGGAGGGGGAGGAGAGGTAGGCAGGGAACGGACACCGTATTTTTCGTCCGGTAGTTTTCATCTGCGAGCGCGCGTGTTCTTTTCACTCCCCCCCCCCCCGAGACCATTGCGGCATGAAAGCTCGTGGGCGAAACAGACAGGGCCAGACATTCTCGGCTCATAACCGGGAGGCTCGCGATAAGGGCATAAAACACGGGAAAATGCAAGCGTCCGAAGTATGAAGCGCCGAGACCTTTTTCGCTCCTCTCTAACAAAACAAACGAGCGGCTCGCGATCCGGTAGCCGCTAATGGTCAGCAGTGGTATGGACGCCGCTACGCCTCGACTGCACTTAATTAATCCCGGCACACCGTGCAAGCCCACCAGTTATTGCCCATTAATCTAGCGCACAACCCATAAATCGCTCGATTTCTCAACGCCTTTAACAATCGTCCCCGGGCCTCTGAGTTTTTTCGATCCTATGATGCGTCCCTGATGGTTGCGGCGATGGTGGGATCGTGTAACGCTTAAAATGACCAATGATAAAAGGGTGAGCTTTATAATCTTCCTTTCTGCGGTCCCTGGATTTAATACCTCGGATTTCTTTGACGGGCCCTGTAATTTCAGGACCTCTCTACCCAGTCCTTCTGTTTTAAAATGTCCTCGACACTCGGGGCACTATTTCCTATTAATTTATATCCTATTATTTATCAGCTGCTATTAAAAAAGTGAGGCGCAATTGTGAATTTTTCCTTCAATGCTCTCTCAAAAGTGTTATTAAACTCCTCATTTATCTTACATTAGGACATTGCATTTTTTAAATTACAATCTTTCTTTTTAATATGTATTTTAATAAAAAATTTTAAAGTGCTCGTACGGGTTTCTCGGATTTTAATTCTCGTTAATGTACTTTATATTGAGAATAGAATACCGAGAGAGGGAGAGAGAGAGAGAGAGAGAGAGGAAGAGAGGAAGAGAGAGATGCACGGTTGATGCGAGGGACACTTTACGAAATTAGCGATAAAATGTGATGAGATATTTCGATGTATAATCAATTTTACATGTTCAGCTGGGAGAATAATCAATTATTTTAAATGAGCTTATAAATTTGAGGGAAAAAATCTGGCTTGTGGAGAATACTTATGGGCTCGATTGATTATTAGTAAATTGAGAACGGACCGCTCAATCGATGTAGTCGACGTACGCCGTGTCTTGTCGCTGAACATTATTTGAAAACAGTTGAAATGGAATGAGAAGCAAGGGGGTGGACGAGGAGGACGGAGCATCTTTTGATACGCGCGGCTCATTATCCGCGTCGCGGTCGTGACAATTATTGGTTTAAAAAAGGGTCTTCCCGTATTTTTAGAAGTATTTTTCAGAGTTTGTGCTCGCGGACTTTATTTTTTCAGCCAATTAAAGAAAAGAATAAGGGAGGGAGAGCGCGCAAGTGAAATCGCGCTCGCTTGGCTCGAGAGTCGCAAGAAAGAGTAAAGGACGAGCGAGGAGGCCAGGACCAAGGAGATGGCCAAGGGGCGAGGTGGGGGCGTAGGTAGGGGCGGGATAGGGAGACGAGCGAAAGGGAACGAGAGAGGAGGACGCGAGGAGCGAAGGGGCGAAGGAGTCAAAGTAGGAGAGATAAATGGGTGGAGATGGCAAATAAAGTAAAGAGAGAAAAATCGAAGCAAAGGAAATCGGGGAATGAAGCCGTGGGCGGGGGGCGCCCGCGATCGGGGCGGGTGCGCGGGCGCGGGCGAGGAGCGACGAACGAAGGAAGGTAGGTAACGAAGCTTTTTTGCGCCTGGCCGCCGCTCGCATTAGAATGCTGTCCTGCCAATTTGGGAGGCGCAGGCGTATGGAATAGGCGCAGAGCCGCACGGCGGTGCGCGGTCAGTTAATTAAAAACAAAAGCACCGGGGGACACGTCAATCTTATTTGGCTCTCTAGAATACCGTAGGAGCGTGGCGGCGGCGACGGCGACGGCGGCGGCGATTCGGAAGGGACGAAAAAAAAGCCAACCGGCAAATATAGGTACCGCGAAGCGATGAGGGGCGGCCGCCACTAGCCCAGTGCCGAGGGGGTCCGATAGAGGCCGACGGGGCGGGAGGGGCTCTCCGGGTCGGGTCGGGGTGGCGGCGCTCGGAAGGCCGAGGGACGCAGACGGAGAATGAAAAAGGACGAGGACTGCGACGGCTCGTCGAGGGTGGCGGCAAGGGGGTGCCTCGGACGCGGAGTCCGGCGGATGCCGAGGCCGAGGGGCGGCGGCGGCGGCGGCGGCGAGGGCGGCAAAGAGATCTGTTACCGCCGCCGGTTGACTCGCGAGCCTTTAATTAAGTCCGCGGTCGTTATGCGCCTCCTCCTCGAGCTCCTCCTATTATCCCAGTCTACGGCTTAGTCCCTGCACCCCTTACTACCCACGTGTATCCTCTAGTTTTTACGGCACTGCTCTTACTTACGCATCCTCTGGGCATTTCTCCCTCGGGTTCGGCAATCGCTGAATCTCGAGCGTGCAATCCATGAACTTGTGCGCTCTTGTCCAACATCATCATTTTCGCACTCGGTGTCCCTTTGTAATCAATGAGCTTGCGCTGTTACGTATCAGAAGAAGCCGCGATAGTAGCCACGATAATCGTCCGTTTAAATCTTAGCGTCGGGGTGGTCGTTAACAAGATGCACTGATTATTTTTAATTTCACGTCCTATTAAAAATGTCTAAACCCTGAACCAACAACTGCCTTCGTTGCGGGCATTAATCCTGAAACGTTTGTTCAATGACTTCCGATCGTTATGACATTACAAGCAATTATTATACACTTTAAAATAGTCTCGATAAATATCTGTAGTACTGGAAAGAATTTTATCGTTAAAAAATAATTTCATAACTTTAAATAATATTTTTCGAATATATTGTCTCAAAAATCCTTTCATATTTAGAATACGTCAATTATTTTAACTTTTGAAATATTACATTTATCAATATTAATTTGTCTTCCATTTTGTACGTGGTTGAATTCCATTTTTAGCTCTTATTTATTATTCATTTCTAAGCTTTAATAAATAATCAGATTTAAAAGATATTGTTTTCAAGAGAGCAACGAAAATGTGTCTGAATAAAAAAATTGCCCCCGGGCAAGCTTCTTTTCCAGCTAATATAACAATTGTAATAAGTTATTAAGCAGCATATTTCATTTATGGTCTAATAATTTTTCCATTAAAGTAAACCAAATTCCCTTCTTTAATATATTTGCAATAATTATACACTTTTATTATTATTTTACACTTAGCAAAATATTTAGTTTATTGTGTAAGTAATTTTTCTCTTCTACCTTCATGGTCCTTTTCAATATTAAGTCGTTCATTTATTCATAATGCTGGAATGTAAATAAGTAAAAACGATACTACTCAGAATAACAAACTATAAAATTATTCGAGGATATGGAACTTATATAATTTAAATTGTAAATACAGTTTAAAAAACTAATGTAAAATAGTTTACATACTCAAAAAAATTTGTTCATTTCATATCTCTTTAATAGAGTTTTTGGATTAGCTTAAAGATTTTAATCAAATTGAGAATGGTATAGCAAATACGTCAATCTGTATTTGAAAAAAGTTACAGCTATTTTACATTTCAACTTACTCTCATACGAACATTTCTTCGATATTTTTACTTCTGTTCATTTCTTCCTCGAGTAGCAAAATATTCGCTATCAATATAAACCAAGAAAATTAAATTTGCGCTAAGTGAATTAAATTAAATTTTATTTAAGTTACGCTATCCTCTCGAATTTTTATTTGCAATTATTTATTCGAAAGATGTACTTTAATTCAATCATTTTTACAGATTAATCATTTTTTAATTATTTTAAGTTACTAAAGATTTAAAAAATTTTTAATGAAATACTTTATAGATTGTTAAAAAATGTATGCTTGCTGAATTATGGCAGTACAAAAATTCAAATACATATATTCGGTAAAAGTAAATTGAAATTTTTGTATAAAATAAAAAAATTACGTATATAAATAGAAACCTAATTACATAAGATTTTTTTACTATCCTTTTAAATATAATTTTTTAGTTACTTTGTTGTATTAAACACGTCAAAAGAGCTTTTCTTATTATTAATATTTTATGAAAAACCAAACTACATCTTTTTCAAAGTACATTAATGTTGAGTATTAATTGTACTCATTGTACAGTAGTGTTCATTGTACTTGGTATTAATCACTTACAAATTCCATTAAATTTGAATTTAATAATAAAATGTGAAATATGATTGACTTTTAAGAAAAAAATTGAATGACGTATATGTAATATGTAATTCAAAATTTTTTTTTCATCTGTGTTTTTATAATAAAATTTGCTTTTTTAATATTATCTTGTTATACTATGGACTAATATATCTTTACTATGGTATATAAAAATTCATAGAAGATAAATTAAATTGTTTTTTTTTTAATTACATTATAATTAAAAAGCAAAGGTGGTAAATAAGCAATTATTCAAAATTTTAATTATGCAATAATAGACAACTAAAATTAATGATAGCATAAGATGTATTTTATATTGAATAAATACAAATATTATAATTTTTAATAAAAGAATGAATTTAAAAATTTTGTAATAGTTATAAAAATCATTATTTCATTACTATAATTGCATTAAAATAATAAACGAAACAGGCATTTATAGATGTATAATGTTAAATGTAAAGAAAATATTATCAGTTGGAAAATGTGCAGCTGAATTTAAAATGTAATGTTTTAATTTAAAATTTATTAAAATGGTAATATATGTTTGATATATTTAATAAATTAAAAGAAAATTTTGAATAAATTAAAAAAGTTAATTAACAGCTTTTGTAATATTTTAAACTTTTATTTATTTTTTATTAAATTAAGTACATTTTTCAATGTAAAAGTTTAATAGATTTATTTTTTTCACTATTTATAAAACAAGAGTTTTTGTTGACGTACCTCTATTTTACTGAAATAATTTACATTTCAGAAAATGGCTTTGGATTAATTATTTCGTGATAAACTATATTATTTTTTACATTCTGCTTAAAACTAGGTTGAATGAATCATACATAGTCTATCCACATACATTTATAGGGCTTAATATTAATTAATAAGCAATTGTATCGAATATTATTAAGACACCTTCAATATATATTCATTAAGAATAATAAGAGTAATTGAAAATGAGATGTAGATATTTTATTTTCATTTATAATAATTAAACAATGACTAAAATCAACATTAATTAAATTAAACTGAATGTAATTAAAAATTTGATTTAATGTGAATTAAAAATAAAAAATAAATGAAAAAATACTTTTAAATATTTAGTTTTTTTTCATTTTATCACAGTGTGTCTTAATTAAATAATTTATATGTGAAATTAACAACGAAATTAATAAAATAAATAAAAAAGTCAAATAATTTGTAAATCATAAAGTATTTATAATTAAAAACCCGATTATTACGATTGCAAGTAAATTATTATGAAAATTTTTATTTGTGGTATGATTGAAAATTAGCCTCAGTTGAACGAAACAAATAAAAATTGGAGCCGTAATAAAACGTAATATAAAATTTGGTAACCTTCTCTCTGTGTATAATAGAAAAATTAATTCGTAATAGTATTTAATAATTATTAGAAGTTTTGAAAGATCCGTTTTAAAATAATTAAAATGGTTAATTTTTTTTTTGGATTATATAAGATAATTTTAAAAAATTGCACTCACCATTAATTTTCCATACATTATCATGTTGTCTTTAAGTATTTCATTTTTTCGCACACTAAAGAACTAATGAGCTTTTAAAATAAATAATTCACTGTTCATTAGGCTTGTTATAATTTTATAATATTGATTAAATATAAAATGATAATTCTTACGAATCATTATGCGTAATGCAATTTCTATTAGTTACTGAAATGGCTTGATATTTCAATTTGAAGAATATGAATTTTTGTCGTTTACTATATAAAATTTTTTAACTCTAAGCCAATTAAGCCTATTCATTATTATTAAACAAGCATGCCATTGAAATTGCAGTTATTCTTTATTGAAATTTTTATTAATTTTACTGAAATGACTTGAATTAATTTTATGGTTTTTGTAGATAAATAAATAAAGCTTCTTATTTTAATGTTGTAAAAAAATACTCTTATGCATAAGAAGATAATAATAGTGGCATGATAAATGTATATTTGGTACGGATTGAAAAGTTGCGTACTTCAACGGTACCTGTTATATATTTGATGTTTATATATGTGTACATACAATATATATATAAATATATATGTATATATGTATATGAAAATTCTCATTTTGATACCCGTAATTACAATTACAATAGTTATTCTTGGAACTGAATTTTTTTTAATAATCTTATTACTTGGAAGTAGTTTTAAATTAATACGGCCGGTTCAATGGAGGTTGGTAGCTGTACCAATTCGAGTTATCTGTACGCATGTATATGTAAAAAATCGCAGTGAAAATAACGCACGAGTCGCAAGTGAATTAAAAATGAATTGCGCAATCGGAGATCTTATCCGCCGCCCGTGTCGAGGAAATGGAAATAAGGCCAGAATTATTATAACTTATATGATCTTCGCGTCGTAGTTGGCCGTGCCCGTGTAACGCCTCGGCTAGCTCGCACCCCGCCGGACATCAGCATTCAAAATAACGAGGCTGCGAAAACGCTTGTGCCGTAATTGCCCGGGGTAATAATGACCGCCCCGAGACTGCGGCATAACGCGATTGTGACACTCGTCGGTTTAACGTGCCGAGGCCCACCATCGACCAAAGGGCAAAAACGAGGGGGAGTGGGACCGGCCGGGAACCGGAGGATCGTCGGTGCGGCCCTTAAACGGCATATCCGATCTGGGCCCTCGCGCGCCCCATCACTCGCCCGTCAATTATTTCTCCTCTCGATGACTACCTAACTCGCCAACTTGCTGAAATTATACGCGGAATGCCATTGTTTAAGCAAAGCTTTATATGAGATCTTGGATTTAATTCTAGTTTTGCGACTGGGCTTTATTAGCCCACGAGTCCACGACTGAAGCTCGCGACGGGTCGTGATGGGGTGCGGGGATTGGGCGGTTGGGATGGGGGGGGGAGAGATAGAAGCCTTCGTTGAAAAATCTCGATCGCCGGAACTTACTGAAACTCACGATTATGTTAAGTTATTTAGAATTACGCTGCTTAGCTCTTTGTTCGATCTGCGTATTTTTCTGCTATTTATGTTTTCCATTGCAATCGAGCTCGAGGACCTGTACTATTAATATTTAATTATCCGACACGAATTGTTCACTGTGAATTATATCTTAATGGGAAATCGTCGAGGCAAACGACGATTTTTTATCGAATTCATTAGAAAGAGGCTGACGTGACACGGAACGTTAATTGAAATACTTTGAAATTTTTTCAATTTAAGATTTGCTATTGTTACATTGTAATACGTAATCACTATTTTCAAGAGAAATTCTTTGATCGGAATAAAAAACTCTAATCATGTGTCGTTATATTTATGATAATGAAATTTCCCAAATATTTAATTCCTCCTTAAAATATTTTTGACAAATACGATAAATATGAGCTACATATATGAACGATTAATGATTTTTGCTAAAATTATAGATGAATAATTATTTGTCCAAATTATTTATCATTTGTAAAAAAATATATTATCAATGGTTGAATAGGAAAACGTTTGTTTTCTTACGAAATTCTCAATACATTATTTTATACTTTTCTATGAATGTTTGTACTGATAATATAAATACTGAATAAGAATGGTTGAAAACTGTAAACGAATGACGATGCGTGAAAAAATATTATTATTTATAAAATAGTTTTTTATTGAAACTAATAATGTAAAATTTGGAATATAAGTGCCATAAAGAGGAGATAATTTATAGATAATGAATGCAATAAGTCAACATACAAATATGTACGAAAACCATAAGAAATATAAAAGAAATTTATAGTAGAGTAATCAATGACCCCAGGAGTTATCTACTTCAAAAACAATGAAATACGTAGGAGTGAGGAAACCTTTGTACACCAAAAGTTATCAATTCTTGTCTATTAAAATAGAAAAAATTGGACGAAAGTTGCAGTTGCGGCATCAGTTTCGCTTTTACTCTTTCAAAAAATTACATCATCCCAGTAACAATTGCCAGGACCAATCTCGGAACCATCATCCGAAAGAAGCCGATATTTAAAACAATGCAGCTAGTAGTCACGGGTCTTGTGCTGAGTAGTACATTTGAAATACACAGTAAATTGCGAAGCGTGAAAGGCCCGATAACACTGAATCTAAATTAAATTTTTTAATCTTTTAATAATTTTACCTTTTCTTAGTAAATAATTGGTATTTTCTTAATTCCAATAAGCAAAGTCGATGCGATGGACTTAGCGTTAAAAATATGATTCTGATAGAAACTCAGTCGTGAATAAATTTGTTTAACGAACAATCATTGGAGAAAAAAGATAAGGCGTGAGAAATTTCGATGAATTCGTTACGAAGTTTACGGGGATATATATATATATATACTTAATGAGTCGTAACGAGGGAGCGAGAATCGGCTGGGTAGATTCCCCGATGATGAATCATTTGGGAAAAGTAAATACATTTTAATTAGGCCAATTAAAGGAACTTTGTTCGGGAAAATTCACTCGGATGGCAAAGGAGCCAAAGCTCGGGCCGAGCTGAAAGTGGATAAAAATAAGGAGGAGGCTGCGTTGGAGGTTGGATTCGTGGCATGGGCGGCGTAAAGAAACGAGAATGATTCATGGATACGCGCTAATGTTTCTTTAGCGCTTGCGATACACCCCGATATATGAGGTTTTTGCATTATAAGAAGCGGAGGTACGGGGAACACGTAGCTCTCGCATTAGGTATAAATAAGAGAGGCTCCTCGCCCTCGTCGTGCACGTACGCGCCGCATACGCTTGGGCCTCGGAAGAATTTTGATTGGGCTGGAAGAAAGGCCTCCCCGGCTCCCCAGCGCCGTGTACGCCTCCCCCGCGCTCGCTTTTTACCCCGCCCCCGCCCGGCCTTTCTGCCCCGCGCTCGGAGGAGGCATTTCGGACACCGGGAGCTGCGCAGCGACGCAATTAGTGCCGGCTCTTAACAGCGCGCTCGGACCTTATAAGCCTTATAAGGCCTTTCTCGACACTCCTGCCCTCTCCGGGCCGATTTCCTCCACCCACCCACCTTCCTCGGGCTGCCAGCTTTCCATCTCGCCTCCGACGGGGGAGCGAGAGAGAGAGCTAACGAGAGAAAGCGAACCGATCTCGGTCCACGCCTGCCGGTTCCACGCGATCGGTAATCTTCCTCCGATTACACGAGACATTACGCGGCTTGCTTAATTACGGGAACGGCCGGGGATGGGAAAAACCGCGAGACTCCCAGTGGTATTCCCCCCTCGGGACATTGTCCTTCATAGATGGGGAAGCCTTCCCACCGCCCATCCTCCTCTCCCTCCCATATATACATATACCTACACACGCACACACACACATATATATATATATATATGTATATGTATATATATATCTCGAGGAGTGCGTCTTTATTTCGCGCTTTTTGCGCGCCACTGCCGCGCATCCTGATAAAGAAATTTCTCGTTGAGCGGGAAGCGGGGAGAGCCGAGATCCCTGGCTGTCCTTCTATGCGCCTCGCCGACGATAATAATTGACGAAGCGGGCGAGATAGAGAGGTTGCAGGACGGGAGGATCGAGCCAGAGAGAAGTGCGCGAAGGGAGAGACAGGCTGGAGATAAGGACGGATTTTGAGACGGAGTGACAAGCCTGCGCTCGGGGAGCGGCAGGTGATGCAAAGTTACAACACTTTAATTGGACACGGGCGTTCGCTGGTATACATCGTCGGGCGCTAATTAGCCTCGCCTCTTCGCTCGCGTCATTTTTTCGCCGCGGCAGAGAACCGCGCTCCCAGGCGCAAATGAGTAAAAAGTCCAGTGCCCTGTCTCCGCTCAATTTAGCCGTGGCGGGGTGCGGCCGGTTGTTTTTTTGCCCCCGCCGCCCCCTTGGACTCCCCCGCGCGCCCTCCCGCGACTAGTCGGCTCACGCGCGCGACTTTTGCGTTCTTCTTGCTCCCGACACCTTTTATGGCTTTTAATCAACTGTCCAACGCTCGAGCCGAGCAGCTGTCGATTGATTGCTACCGGGAATGCCTCGTCCGAGGAATCGGCACCACCTTCCTTTATTTTCGAGCCGGCTCCGCCGAGTCCTACGCGGGTCCTCCCGGCCACGACACTGATCCCCGACTTATCGCTGCTTTGGAAGATCGGCCTTCGTAATCGGACCCTCCGCGCCTGCCTCGACAGATGCGCCTCTCTCTCCTGTACCCGATAATTCGCCACCGTCCTTCGACTCTTAATCAGCAGAGCCAGCATTAATATTGTACGTCTATTAATGCGAGGACAAGAGCTTCGTTGCGCGAATACAAATATTTTCATATTACAAATAGGCATAAGCTTTAAATAAAAATACAATATTCGTCTTTACTTTAATGCAAATTATAAAAGTCTTACACGTTTTTCTCCTTTTTTCCAAGTCCTATTCATTTTCCTCCAACGTAAATTATTTAATTATAGCGATTAATGAAGTTAAGAAAATTCTTTTGAAGTGGATGCTCATTAAAATTAATCTTTAAAAGTAGATCCGCTAATATTTTGTTAATTTTTATTATTTGCATTTAAATAGTAATAAAAATAGGGGCTGGCCATTACTGTGCAATACCGTCCTTCTTCGGTAACACATTAGTATGCAACGTAATTTTAATCTTGAGTTTTTTTTTTTAATTATCACGCTATGTGCCTTTTCGTCCTATACGAGTTTATTGTACAACTTCGTTTTAAAAAAAGTAATCAGCTTATGAAAGACACATTTCTAACGAACTGATGCAATGTCTTATCTGTGCATCGATTCGTGCTAGCAGTGAAGTCACAGGATCGTCCAGTTTTAACTACGAGTTTGGTTCAACGAGTATTCGACGTACGAATTAGCTAAACACAGGGTTTGCAGAGTTGATGATGTTGATTGGTGAAAGAGAGAGAGAGAGAGAGAGAGCGAGAGAGAGAGAGGATTAAGGCGGTAAACAGATGTTGATCGAAAGAAATTAAGAGCGTTGGCGACGTCCACGGGTTTCGATTGGTCGACTCGAGCCGATAATCCAAGCGCGTCGACTCCACTGACCCGTGGAGGAGTCTGGCCCTGTCACCGCAGCCCCGACGTAGGTATCGCGGGGAAAGAGGGAGGAGGCGAGGATGGAGTGTCGGGGTTGACGACGGCGAGCGTATTTAGAGAGGTCAGGGTCCCGTTGCCTCGCCCGGAGAGCTAAGAGGATGTTATATAATAAATCGGTCTCGTTAGCAAGAAACTTTGTTTTTGCCGAGGGTCTGCTCATTAGATCGCCATGGCGCGACGGTAATTAGAAGTTTTAGCCCTCCAGCTCCTCTCCGAGTTGCGCGCGCACCCGGTAATGATGTAGCCCGTACTCAGGGAGATTACGAGCGGACGGGAAGGCCAGGTTGGAGGGGGAGCCCAAGTGAGGGCGAAGGGTAGTCCAGGGGGGGAGGCTTTAGAAGTAGGCGAGGAGAGACGGGGGAGGGGAAAGGGCTCGTGGTACATCCGCGATTGGCTGATTAAGCTCGATATCTGCTCGGATCGCGTGAGCGATTGCTGCTCTTGGCGAGGCTTGAGGCACGGTTTCCAGGCATCGGCCGTCCCTGTGATTCGGGCCTCGCCGACAGGCGCCTGCACTTTTACAATGTCATCGGGGCTCCTGCGTGGGATCCCTGGGTGCTCCGGTAATAGGACAGTTCCCCGGCGAACGGATTCCACGCCCGACCATTGCCGGTGCCGAAAGTCGTCTCCTTCTCTTGAATCACGTCCAGGATCCTCCACCGAGAAAACCCGATCAAAGCTTCGGTAGGTGTTTGCTTTTTGCCTTCAAATGCCCCTCGCGATGACGTCCTCGTACTACTGATCGGTTATACCGGAGGGGCGATTCACTAGGGCTGAGGCGCAGGAGCAGCGTCGAGGATTCGTTGCTCTTGAGAGGTCCTCCTCGATCCGGGGCTAGACGGGAATTCGGAGGGGGCCGAAAAGTAATAATAAGTAGGAGAGAGAGAGAGAGAGAGAGAGAGAGAGAGAGAGAGATGGAGAGAGTCTACGAAGCCGAGAAAATCGTCACAAAACGCACGTTGCGCGGCGCTATAGCAGGGAGGGAAGATAACTGATAAGGAGAGGGCTTGTCGACGCAAAAGGAAAGAGCTGATACGAATTGAGAACTGGTGGATTCATCGATGGAAAAGAGAAACTGAAAATGTACAAGGTATGACGTTTGCGAGAGAGAGAGAGAGAGAGAGAGATCGAGAGAAGCAAGAAGTTAAGGGGAGACTTGCGATTGCGAAGGCGAACATAGGTAAAAGGGGCTTAGGGGTAAGTCCTTCGGTTGGTCCCCACCAGAAGACGTCGGCGTCGGAGGAGAGATGCACGACCCTGTGTGCAGAGGGTGAAATGCAAAAGGAGCCTCGGAGAAAGGGTAGAGTTTGCTAATTACGCGCGCTCTCTCTAATGAATAAGCTTTAATGAACCACTTTCTGTTAATTAAAGGCCGCCTCTCTATCCCTCTCGAAATCCCGCGCGACTCACCACCGGAGCCGCTCCCGCCTCTCCCTCCTCGCTATCCGCGCACACCCTGCCGTCTCTCTTTCCCTTTTCGCACAGATACCCTCGCCCCCGGCCTGCAGCCAGCCACGGCGTCCGGCGCTTCGAAGGGGAAAGAGGCTTCGCGCCACTCTTCTCGCCCTCTCGTCCCATTTACCCTGGCCGCTACCGGCTCGAAGCATCTCCTACCGCCAGGAAATCTGCGCCAGTCCCGAGAACGCCGTCCTCGGTATCGCGGGGCCGCCTACGTCATTCAGGGGCAGAACCCGGTCTAGATGCCGAGGAGGAGCTCGGCGGCATCGCCTACCTTTCTGCCCTTGTCGCGAGGGACGAGGCGAGCTCGATATCGAGCAATCTACTTGTTGATGGCTTCTTTTGACGCCGGGGCCGCCACTTGTTATAATGAATTGTCCTCGATCGGGCCGATCTCTTTGACGGGCGCTGACTTCGGTTGGGTGGGGGGGGCGGCGGCGGGGGCGGGTCTAGGTAGTCCGGGGCTCGCAGTAGCAGAGGGACGCGAAGGGGCTGAGAGCGGCGCAGCGCTCGTCTAATATTTAATTTACATGGCATTACCGATGCGACGAGGCGCATTGGATTCTCCGTGTCAATAGTAACGAGTCTGGTGGAACACCAGATTTAAAATCCGAGTCGATTCATTACGACCGAGACCTTATTTAGCGATTTGCTCGGCTTTGCTCAGCGTTGCCGAAGAGAAAAGTTCCTTTTGCTTACACTTAATGCCTTTTACGTTTTATCATAAATGACGATTTCATAAAGTAGCTATTTATCAAGAGGTGACAAATAATTAGACGAGTGCAAGTTGACTCAAAGAGTACTTTTTAATATTAGACCCCCGATTATTTTATTAACTTTACCTTACTTCATTTTTTTTATCATTCAAAATTTCTTTCCACATGAATTTTCGTAATTCGTCGTGTACGGAATTTTATGTTTTAATACGTAATACGATAATACGCGGAATGCTCTATTAAAAAAAGAACATTCGCTCATTTATCATCCATAGCTAAGTAATTGTGGGCGAATAAACCGATGTATCTTGTAAATAAAAAATCAGGTGAGCGTGGTCTCAATGTTCAATATTTTATCATTTTCATTACCTGAAACTTTATTTTTCCGAATTAGGGCGACCCTACTAAGCGAGTATACACAATCTCTATACATTTTAGTTTATTAGCTAAATTGGCTTTACCCTCCCTTTTATATCGCTTCATTAAAAGTAACATGTAAACTTGTATAAGTTCGGCTCTGACACATTTGACGATGTTTCCTGACTTTTACGTAACGGTAAAAAAATAATTAATTCGAAAGGAAATTGTACGATTAATCAGAAACGAAAGTAGAGCATTGATATCCGAGTGCTAAAATTCCCGTTATTCCCATCTCTTAAAAAACAAAAAAACCTTTATCCAAATCAACCGACCAGATGTCGATCTATGGTTAACAAGGTGTAAGCTTGCGAATAGAAATGTAAGAGCGAGGCGAATCAGTGGTTGCTTAATAATCGAAATTAATTATAAATACGAAAGACGGATGAATGCGTCAAGCCAAAGACGTAAAATAATGGCAACAGAGAGGGGAAGGGCGCCTGAAAAAAGGGGAGATTATCAAGGAGAAAAAATCGCTACTTATATTTCATTAGTGCAACCAGAGCTGATTCCGGCTCCTCAATTATTCCATCGTCCCGAGGAGAAGAGAACGCGGCCGAGAGGCAGGAACGACGCATTCCGCTCTTACCTTTTTAACCAGCTTTCGGACTAGCCTCGCGCTATTTTAACCGGCTAATGTATTCCGGTATTGTTATTCGTATGCCCACCGCCGGTCCCCCTCCCGCGACCGACCATCCACCCGTCCATCCATACATCCACCTATCACATGGCTTCTAGCCACTCATTAGGAATCCGTTTACCAAGCACCGTTTTCAAATGCTTTCTATTTACAATTCAATTTGCTTTATAGCGTCGAGTCTCTTTCTCAGCAGGAGTCATTCGTGAAAGCAGCGAAGAAAAGGCGCGGCTGGGCAGGAGGGGGGTCGTAGTCGTGGCTACGTTGAGTGGCACCGCGTGGTAAGGACGACGACGACGACGACGGCGGCGGCGGCAGAGGAGGAGAAGTTTAAGTCACCGCGAAATGGCGCCGGTGAACGGAAGGATAATTCCTTCCGGTTACTTAATTGCGAGGGTTTCTCCTCATTCTTATGTTTTAACTCGACCGCCGTCCTTCCTTTTTTTATTATGTTTCTGAAATCTCCAATTAACATGCGCTACGATTTGTCTTGCGATTTTAAGGGACACTGGCCCACGAGCTGCTCCCCCTCCCCCGGCTGCATGAATTATCATTCATTTACTCCGGATTATGCAGCATCTGGTTCACATTTTTGTTGCTTGTTTTTTTTTCTTTTTTTTTTGTTTCTTAATGCATAATGAGATGGGACTGAGGACGACATTGTATTAATATTTGTTGTTGTTGGAGGTAAGCACCCGGTTTATACGTATCTCATTTAGGTAATCGCTCCATTATTTCGTTCGTGTCGAGCTTCCTTAACTGCTCGCGAGTTTAATATTTCTTTTCTTATACCTCCACTTACTGTTGCACTGCTATTACGAGCTTCTTCGATTTTCCATAATGAACCTTTTGTTTACAAATGTTAAAATCGATGTAGGGGCTGATGTAATCGTGAAAAATTATCGAATTGAAAAGTAATATTATCTGAAAATGTTATTTATTGGGACATTGTACACATTGGTATATTGTCTTTTGTTTTCGAAACATTTTAATGGCCAGTTTAAGCGAAATTAATACAACAATATTGAAAGCACAATTACGGAGTAAAGTTTCGTCCAATTTGAGGGATCGGGCCTCATTTGTGTGAAGCCATACGTGAAAAAACCACCCATGTCGGGGATTTTCGCGTAAAAGAAATTAAAATAAAAAAGAAAATATAGTTAGTTAGAGAGAGAGAGAGAGAGAGAGAGAGAGAGTGAAATGAAGTCGTACAAAAAATGATACAGTTTAGTCTCGTCAACGGTAACGGCTTTAAAGCGAACGACACGATGTGACCGGTGGAAACTCATATGCGTATGCTTTCATGTAGAAAAAAGGGCGGAGATAGCGAGCCGTAGTGTGAAAGGCTCTAAAAAGAAGAGAAGGCGAAAAAGTGAAAGAGAGGGAGGGATAGGGAGGGAGAGGGATAGAGAGGGAGAGAGAGTAAGAGAGAAAAGATGGGATGGAGGAGGGAATCCCATAATCCGCTGATGGACGCATTTACTGATTACCCAACCCCCACTACGTGGCACTCACTTCCTCTCGCCCCATGAGTTTGAGCTTTCGCTTATATTTCTTACTGCGGGGTGTCCCCGAGGTAGAGAGCCAACAAACTACGGGGTCCCGGTGATGGATAAATCGCCTGACGGATTATCGCACTTTAATTGTATTATCAAGACATTTAACCCTTTTAGCCAATGAGAGACGGTCAATTTGCGATTAAATATTTCAGATTTGTTGATTCCGCGAGAAAGCGGACCTCCACTGTGATTCGTGTGATTTATTTCATTTTTAATCAAGCAGAATATTAATCGGATCGCCTTCGCTTGTCTCGATAATTCCACTCAATCATTAGCAATAATTTATTACATTAGAGTACGATGCGGCTCGATATTTATATAGAATCTTTAAAAATAATCACCGAAAATTAGCAACTTTCAATACAAGCATCGGACTCCTTTCTTAACTTTTCTTGATGTATTTTGCTGTACGTGAGTCCCATCGATGTAAGTGTGCCACGAAATCCAGTTTCACAGCTGCGACTTTATTAATATCCAATCTAATGATAATGGCAAATTTTTCCAATACAACGAATTCAAACTCCAAAAAAGTATATTAATTGACTGTTACGTACCATACAAGTATTAAAAACATTACAAGAGATAATCGAAATCATACCTAATATGAAGAAATCAGATTGTTTAATAATAAGGACATTTGGAATTATGTATATTTCTGTAAATCAAACAAATAATATAATAACTGCTCTACTTAATATCACAAAAATTCTGTATTTTAATTAATATATAGTATATTTAGATGAAAGTTAATAACATTCATTTATGATTAATAAACTTGTGTAAAAATAATTAATTTTTTTATAATTAATAGACATTTATTTTACATAAATGCATCAATGATAAACCTGTTTCAATCAAACAATTATAGATGGTTATAATAGAAAAAATTTAGATTATCTTGACCTACTAATAATATTTATTTAAAATTACGTTCAAATTATTTGTATAATTAGCTTAAAGAATAACAAATAACTATTTATTATTCACATTTGCGTTTTTTAATTAAAAAAGTCAGGAGCAGCATTTTTCAGCAGAATATTAAAGTTAATATTGATTTTTATTTTTAGATTAATTAAAATTAATGAGTAAGTTCTTACATTATAAAATAATTATTTTATAAAAATTGAACCTGTAGATATTGTACGTAATTGTGATTTAACTTTTACGGATGTTTGATTATCTTTATTATTATTTACTGTTTGGGACGATTAGTGGTTATCATTGCAACGAATCGATGTCCGTAGCAATGAAACGAAAGGGAGATTATTATTTTGCGAAAAAAAAATCTGCCCATTAATACTTTCAATGAGTGTTCGGGGCAATTATTTTAGTGCTCCACCGACTGAATAATTAATCGAAAAGTAAGTGTTAAGTTTTAAATCGATTCAGTTTTTAAGTATACCCGAAATTAAATATAAGCCATTTAAAATGAAATTTAAGACAAAATTATCCGTGTTTATCGGATCGCATTAGCCGTTTTTAATTTCACAGTCAGGCGTGCCTCAAATTCATTAAGCTCCACTTTAAAATTGGATTACATTCCGAAATTAGATTTTTCCATTGTAAGGAGAAAATCGAGCATCCGTCGTTGCCGGTATACCGAGTTGTTCTCTCTCTCTCTCTCTCTCTCTCTCTCTCTCTCTCTCTCTCTCTCTCTCTCTAAAACAAGTCAAAAGCCTATCATATTCACGGTGGTGATCAATCACGTGCGCGGGATTCCTATTCCATCTGCGAATGCTGGGAGGAACCGACATATGGTCAGCGACCCCGATCGTCGAAGGGCAGGAAGCTGGCGTTCTTATCTATAATTAACGAGATTCCGGCTACAGTTGCGGCTGCACCCGGATTATCCAGCCTGGGGGCTCCTGCCGGTGGCTGGCCGACGTGGGCCATGGGGATGGGTGGTCGAAGGGGGGGTGGTGGTGGTGGGGGATGGAAGGCCGGGGGTAAAAGAAAGCCAGGGAGAAACAACGCAGGGCTAAGGAGGAGGAAAGCCGGAGCTGCTCTTGACGGCGCGTAATGCTTCGAGCCCGGGGGGGGGGGAAGCTTTAACCGAGAGAACGGGCCTCGCGCAAGGGCGGACGCCGCCCTCAGTTCCTTCCGCATCCCTCCCATCCACCCACCCATCCCTCCTTGCTACCGGAGAACATGATAATTGTAGTTGTAATTACATAAAGTAGATGAGACAAGGAACGGGTGGGTGGGGGGGGGGGAAGTAAGTGGAACAGGACCGGGTGGGTGGCGCCCGGAGAAATGGAGACTCATTGGAGACTCATGAGACGCACTAATTATCTTGCGAATAAAATCTCATTAACGTCCTGAGACGGAATCTAGCCTGTCGTCGACATTTACTTCTCCTCCTTCCTCTCTTGAGTAGCTTTCTTTCTCTCCTTCTCTCTCCCATCACTCTCACTATCACTCACTTTCTCTCATCCTCCCTCTCTCTTTCTCTCTCTGTCTGTCTCTCCTACTGTCTCGTGTCGCTGCACGAGTGAATCCTTCGCTCCTTCTCTGGTCATCTGAGTCTTCCTCTTCCCTCCTCCCTCGCAGGGCGCATTCCCCTAGTCGCCCCACGCCCAGTATCGTCACGCACGCACAGGCGAGCACAAGGAGGGCGAGGGAGACAGAGAGCGAGTCTGCCCTGCCCGTGGCTCGTTCTCGTTTAACGGCGTGTTCGCCCGTAATTTATATGCGACGTGGACTTCTCGTTAAATCTGACCTTGGATTCTCCTTGGCGATGCGCCGGGGATATCGATGACTCCGGTGCCGATAATGACGTGGAAAATTGTCACTCTCGTTATGAGGTGGCCGTAGCCGGTAAAAACAGGGGGTAAAAAAGCGGCTGCCTTTATATAGATTCAAAAGTGCTTCGTTATCTCTTTATATTCCCGGCTTGATACTCGAGGAGGATAAATTAATCGGCGCGCTCTCGTGATTGACGCTACGCGTTGAAATGTCCAAAAAAATCGGGGTATGGTTGGGTAATGGAGGGAAAACAAAGAGCAGAGCAGGTGAAAGAGGGGAATCGAGAGAAAAGCGCGAAAAAACAAAGAGCGGGGTTGATCGTGGTTGGGTTGGCGAGGGGAGGAGGGAGAAACGATACGCGATTTTAAAATAGGCTAGGACAATGACTTTATTCTTATTGAGTCATAAGAACCGTCGTTCGTGTCGGTAGCGCGACTGAAATTTATTGAATCAGCCGCAGATTTGAGTGGAATCTCAATTGGCAGCGTTCCAGGGCATTACTTCGTTCGACAGCGTCCAAAAGTTCGAAGCCCGCCCGAGCGGACGAGTGGGTGGCGATGGGGGGGAGCGGGGCCGGGGGGGGCACCCGACGTCGCGTCTCGAATACGCAGAGAATTTATTAATACATATTTTTGTGGATTGGCTACTCCGGAGAGCCTCGTCCAGCTACTTAGCCTCCTTGCCCTTTCGATCCACTAACCCTCCCCTGCCGCAGACCCTTTTAAATTTCTTTACCTGTCCATGTGTTCGACGCCCATCGCCACACAGTCGACCTCGTGTCTCATAAGCTTTCAATTATTATCCTTGCTTCTGAAAACCCCGTTTCGTTTTCTCCCCATTATATCGGGCGCTTTAATTTCTGACGTGTCCGCTTTTGTTTCGCTTGTTATTTCGGCTTTAATTAAAATTTATGAAGAAGGGCACGATAAATTTTTCTATCCAAGCGATTTTTCAAAGCCACGTATGAACGCGCATACACTGGGCTTACGAGGCGATACTAATTACCGATAAGTCGAAGAGAAAGTTCGGCGCGTCTAGCAATTACTGTTTGCAAATATATTGAACTCGTCTCGCGTTATTAGTAGCAGCAGTGAGAGAAAATACATTCGGGACCCGTGCGAAATATAATTTCCGAAAATGAAGGGAAGCAAAATGAAAATAAGCTCATGGATGTTTTCGTTAATTTGACATAGCAATATGCTTGATCATTATTTCATTTTTTATTATTTTAATTTATTTCGAGCTGCCTCCTTAATTAATAAAATGTAGGAAATTTCGTTACGGTCATTATATGACCGTAAAATTAGCACAATCTTTTAATAATTATCTAATTCAAATTTAATGAATTATGAAATTGAATAGCGAGGAAAGCTGGCGAAATTCTTAATTAATGCGAATTGCACATGACAGGGCGGGTAGCGGACAGAAGTTCATATCTTGATATAACGGCAGCCCGTCCATTTATAATTCAGACGTTGCGCGTCGTATCTACGCGGGGGCGTTTAGCGCAGTCCGTAGGGGCCCCGTTTTTCGTGTACTGTTCCGAAATAAAAAGCCCAGAGCCGGGAATGCAAATGTCGCGGTGGCTAAAAATTCATGTCTCTTTTGACGGCTTCGCTCGCGAAAACACGTCCTAGTCTTAAAGTCTCGACTGTTTACTGCGACGTGGCTCTTGACGCGATACGAGCCCAACTCTCGCTATATCTAAAAAATTTTTCAACTCTCTCTCTCTCTCTCTCTCTCCTCCTTCTTCTTTTCTTTTTCTAACCTCTCCCCCGAACACCTCGCTCTATCCTTCCGTAATTTTCCTTCCACTACCTAGGAGCTGGAGCGACATTACCAGGTGTTAAAGTTTTATCTCGTGCCAGGGCATTTTTCGTCAAACCATTTTACGTTCCTGATTAATTTATAAAAGTGTATCGCATTTTATTAATTCACGCGTTAGTATATTGCCGCACAAATGATGTACGAACATATCCAAAGGGCATTAAATTGTGATTATTTACAGCGAGCGTCTGCGGAGCGGCTCTTAATTGAGTAATTCAATTTGGGTTCAGTTTGGCGGTGGACTCGAAAATCTTGGCCGTTGTACAGAATATTTTTAAATTCGTTGTCATTGAAATAATTAAGGCTTCTAGTAATCAGATGAATAGTCTGGGAAATTATTTAAATTATCGAACGGAAGTCATTTCGGAAAGGCGAGGAGGCACTGATTTCAGGCATAAATTAAAGAAGCAGTGGGCTAATTTTCGAAGCTTCCCGAATTACGAGGTGGAGACTGGCGAGTGCTGCGAATCACGGCGCGCAGGGGGGGGGACCATGGCGAGGCTGAGCCGAGGCAGAGACAGAATTTTGGTAAGACAGGACAAGTAAAAGTGGGCCGTCGGCAAATCGCAGCCAACTGCGTATTCGAGAGCGGAGGCGGCGAAAGGGGGCCGGTATGATGCCGGCATCGGTTACAGCGGCGACGGCGTTGAGGACAACGGAGGAAGGTTTGTTAGCGTCGGACATAACTTTCATTAATTGGAGAGGACTCCAGAGTAGAGGCGAGGCTCGGCGTGGCCGCTCTCCCCCCCGTAATTAATCTTACGCTCTAATGAGTGTCAATTGGCAGGAACTGCCAATTAACGCACCGCTGCCAAGCTTAGCTCGGAGAGTAGACTCTAGCGAAAGAGCGCGAGTGCGGGGGCGGGGGGCGGCGGCGGCGGCGGCTACCGCGGAGCGACAAGGGATCCGTGGCGGTGGCGGGGGCGGGGTGGCGGGGGGGGGGGGGAGGCTACGCTCGCCAGAATGCCGACCTTTCTTCCTTACTGCAAAACACGTGAATAAATATAATGAAGGCTGACCTATCTTTGGCGCAATTACACTCTCGCGAAGTAGCGTTCGCGTCTCTATCTTCTTCTCCCCCGCCCCTCCCCCATACCCCCCCTATACCCTCTTCTTCCCTCTAGCCCGGTCCGTGCGCGCCCCGCCATGTAAATTGCACTTTTAATTTTAATTAAAAAAATAAAGGGAATGAGATGGTGGAGAAAGGAAAATCAAAAGAAAAGAAGGATACTCCTTTTGATTATCCGGCCGTAGGTATAACAACGTATTATTTCCACTGGATTCCACGCTATATTCCAAAGGAATTAAAATTCCTCCACTTTGTTCTGATTCGAAATAATGAGTCTCGCCGAGAGGATCGAAGATGGCGCTCGTCGATTTCAAGATTGCGGAGTCCTCGTCCTCTCCTCGGCCTCTCCCCGCGACGCGTCACAGCACATGTGAGCTTGGTCCCCAGTCCGTTTTTTTTTTTTTTTCTTTTTTTTTCCTCAACGGGGACACGAGAATTAAGCGGGATCGTGCGTTCGGGAGGAGGAAAAATTTCCTCGGAGTCGTTTTTTTTTGCCAAAATGAGTTTGCACGTACGATATGTTTGTTTGAGTAGGAGTGCATGAAGTCGCGGAGGGTTGACTCGCATGTCGTGGCTTTCGTATCGCGACTGCTCCGAGTTTACGGTCGTAAATGCTCGAGTGCGGCACGTGCATTATATCCGGAGGAGATCGTGCTGTAAGGTAAGAGTCTTGTTTGCGGTTGTATTCCCTTGCCCCAATCTTACATTTACTGTCGGATTTTTCTCAAATTAAATAAGACTGTTTATGTGGTCATAAGTAAAAATTAAGAAGTCGTAGCTCAATCCAATTAGATGGACGTGTATACGAGGGCCCAGCATTCCAAGGAGGACGTGACGCTCGTTGTCCAGCCCGCGAATGAACAAGAGCAACGCTTTTTTACGTTATCACGAGTCACTAAGCGTAATACAGCGCGTGGAAGAAGAAGCCAGGGTTAACCCGTCGCTATTGGCACTCGCCTGCCCGGGAACTTCATCGTATTATCGAGAGCCCGAGCGAGGAACAAACGAAGCACGGAGTTAATAAGGCTTATCAAATTGGGACGATAAACGCGGTCAGATGGCCTGTCGAGCGATGCCGCGGCTCCGGCGAATCGTTTAGAATTTCGGCCTCGACTTCATCTGTGTCGGTCCGCGGAGTAAGACAGGCCCTGATATGCTATTCGGCGGAAGATGGATAAGAGAGAGAGAGAGAGAGGGTGGGAGGGAGGGAGGGATTGAGAATAAGAGATAAGAGGGGTAGGATGAAAGATAGCGGCAGGAGGGAAAAAGCGTATGACGAGTGGGGGGTAATCTTGCTAATGTAGCGCCACCTCGTCCTGTGCCCATGCCTAAACCACTATCTCCAACCACATTTACATGCTTGCATACATCCGTGTATACATTCGCGCGCGCGCGCGCGCCCACACCCACACCAACGCGTGCACGTTTACGTATAGAAATACGTATGCGTAATAAGCGCAAGAGATCCTCACACTCCCTCTTGGCTTTTCACTTCCCATCCTATCCTTTCTCCTTCTCTCTGGCTTCCTCTATTTCGTCATCTGATTCCGGAGGGGGAACGTACGTTATTATAGCGACTCTGTTCATTTAGGGTCTCCCTTTTTAATCTTGCTTTTGCCTGCAAAGTAGTGTGAACGTGGCATCTCTCTTCTCTCCTACCCTAAACCCCTGCCCCCTCACCGCCCTCCCCGACCCCCGCCCCCTCGGCCAGAGCACAACTCACTTCCTTCTCATACCATACCTGTAGACAATACGAAGGTGAAAACCTCAAAAGAGATAAAACGTTGCAAGTTTCTCGCTGAATGGACAAAGAGTGCTATTTCAACTGCGGAAGATATATACTCATACACTCCCCCCTAAGTTCGCGCTCTCTCTCTCTATATATGTCTCTCTCACTCACTCCATAAGATAAGACCGAAGCTTGAGATTTCGAACATCATTACGTGGTTTCTTTCTATTCGTATCTTTGTGGCGCGCAGTACCGTGGCTATATCTCCATTTATCCATCCAGCTCATCTGCACTTCGATGCTTTTCTGTTTTAATGGGGAAAAAATCGCCCGTATAAAGAGGATGAGGAGCCAATGCTGCCGAAATTCATGTGAAATTATGGATGCTCGGTGCTGCGCGTAATTCTTTTTTTCGCCTTACATTACAGAGCGCCCGAGAGGCGGATTAAAAAAAGGTCAAAAGCTCGATTCTTTGACTTTCCGGAGGATGTTTTACAAAGTATAGCCTTGTATCATTTTGTTGATCAGACAGTTTTGTTCCCCTTCCTTTTCAATTATGTTGAAAACACTAATCGAAACCAGAGCATCTAAGCGAATAAGGACGGAAGGGGTGGATTGCATACTTTTTAAATCGCTTTCTAAGACTGATTAATGCAGCACTAAACAGCGACTGTTTAACATTTGTTTGCCAATGAAGCATCGCATCGATGTGCAGTACTTAAGCATCGTACGTAATGGACAATGGGAAAATAATCATGAGTCTGCCCACCAGAAAAGGGCCCACATCTATTGCCATTCTTAATTAAGGAAAAGGCTCAAAAAAGTCCCGTAAGATTAAATTAATATTTGATCCAGCCTGTTTGTCCAATTAAGCTAAAGCGAAACGTAAGCGGCTGCGTATGAAATTAATCAAATTATCCATGAAAGGTGGAGTCGACATGCTCTCGGGCCGAAATAATCATTGACAAAGCTGAAAAACAGGAGCTTTTGTAAGATGCTCGAAAATGCGTTAAAAATAACAGTGCGATTGCTTGATGAGGGTCGGGACGTTAAGGACGGCAAGAAAGAGCTCGTTGATTCGATCGGTCGAAAGACAGCCGTACACTATTGCAATTGTAGTGGAAAGGGCGCCGTCGCTGGGCCGGGCGAGCGGTTGGGTTGGGTGGGAGGAGAGGAGTGGCGGGCAGATGGGTTGAGGTGGCGCAGGCGGCGGCGGCGGCGGCGGCGGCGGCGCAGGGGTGGAGCGGAGTGGCGGCCGGGATACGGCCAAAGGAAAAGAAGAAGAGAACATCCAGACGGGATGAAGGGGAGCGCGTGCCCAATCAAATATACATGAGTTCATTAAGATGATATTTATTGAATGGCGGATATTGGCATAGTGCCTGCGGTACAATAGCTCCAAAATACCTATTCAACCACGGTCCCCCGCCCTGGTCCCCTCCATCCCTCGCCGTCGCGTCTCGCTTCCTCGTTATCCGTCCATATCTTCCTGCTCCTCGAGCCTCTGCCTCGCGCTCCTCTTCCTACACAACTACGATCTCGATCGGACATTGCGTCGGTCTTTCATTTGCCGCTTCGCCCTCGTGACTGCATAAAAAAAGCTCTCCCTTCAATTAATAGTTTCGACTTTGGGATATACATATACGTACACGCACGCGCGCGCGAATACTCTCACGCATACCTACATACATACATGCTTACTTACTTACTTACTTACATATATTATATATACATATACACACACACACACACACACACACACACACATAACATATATGTGCTCGAGCACGCACGCACACAAATGCTTCCGCGTTTATTCGTATAATAGTTTATAAAGAAATCCTTGTTTCGCTGATTGCAGACCACATGGCAAAAAGATTTTAACCGATGAAACGAGATTTCGAGTTCGATTTATATCTACGGGATCATGAATAAATATTCGGGTGAAATATAATCCTAAACGATTCGAAACTAAAGTAGAAAGCGGCCAATTAAGTTCTTCCTTTTAATTTTTAAAGTATGCCTTGAATTTTTTATCCTTCTTTTAAATTATTTTGAAATAAGATTTAATTACTTTTAACACTTTTACTTCGTATATTTAACATACTTTGTATGAATACTTGATTGAATTTCCAATATTTTTATCAACGAAACTGCAAGCGCATCTTTCCTTAATCATCTTATTTAGGCATTTTTCTCTTATACAACATTATCAATGAAAATATTCTATGATTATACTTAAAATTTAATAAAGCGATGCTAATCTCATGAATAGGTTTTTAAAAATTATCGATGGCAATTTTGTATTATTGAAAAACTAAACTATTTTATTTGAGAACATTGCATACTTTATAATGTGATCATTTGCATTTATTCTAATAAAATATCATATACGTTTATACCGTAAAATAGCATACATTTTATTGAAAATATTTAACAAGAGCTTATGGAAAAAATTTTACCACTTTGTAAATTTTGAATAATAAATTTTCTTGTAATAGCGCTGCCCAAAATAGAATATTATATACATGCTTTAATAATCAAACTTATTACATAATTCATTCGATGTCTCGTAAAGTGACTCTGACTTATAAAATGTGACAGAATATTAACAAAGCTCTTGCATTTTAATAAACTTTGCAACATACGATATGAAAAATATGAAATAATTGCAAAGTTAGTAAATAACTTTTTAAACTTTCTTTTCAAACTTTTGTAATCCAAATTTTTGCTTAATATGTTATTTTTAAATAATTTGTAATTAAAATTTTATATTACATCTAATAAGCGATAAATTAAATATCAATTTTTCAATTAAGAATTAAAGCATGGATAATATCGAATGTTAATCGTTCTACCGTTTTAATATAATATTAAAATTAAGTAAATACACATAAAGTTTATATAAGGTTGTAATATTAATCTTAGCTCGCATTAGATATTGTTTTTTAAAAATTAAAAAAATAATCGTGCTGCAAATATACTTTAACTATTATTATATTAACCAAAAAATGCTCTTATTATATAAGCATAATTTTTTAAATTAATTTAATATGCGGCTTACATATAAAGTACATCATTATTATTAAGAAAAATATTTACAGTTTAACGCGTTTTCCACTATTTTTGCATCGAACATGCAGAGCAATAAACCACGAACGTGGCCAAGTCAGCGCATCATAAACCTAACTTGTTGACGAAGAACTGCTTTAACTGGTAAAATCATAAACTGACAGTATATAACGTATTACATGTGTAACCAAGGACTTATAAACCAACGAAAAACAAGTTACATGGACAACGAATACATGTGCTGGTGCCGATCATATATGTTTCATTAAACTTTTCTAAAAGTAACTTTTTCTAAAATTTCATAGCAATATTTTAACATTACAATAATTTTCAAAGTAATGTTTCTTGATGTGCTTATTAAGTAATCCTAAGAAAATATTACAAAATAATGTTAAACTAGAAGAATATTTTAATATAAAACAAGATTTTTTATCACAAGTTCAGAGTTTTATCTGTAAAGAATTTTCATCATAATAAGTTTATTATCATTTACAACAGCAGTCTATTCATTTTTAGTTTTAATTATACATATTTAGCGATTTTCATTGCATACGTTATTAAAATTTGTTATGAGAAAAACTTCCATTCTGTATAAAGCCTAAATTTTCATGAATATATTTAATCATAATTTTTCAGTTTCCCACTTAGCAGATCAAACAATATAGAGACATCAAATTATGAAAACTCAGAAATCATATTTTAATTTTTTATAGTTTTTTTTATAGTATCTTATAAAATATTAATAAGTATTATGAACTAATAAAATCGAAAATAATTTCTCTTTCGTAAATTTCTTAAATAAAGCAAGATTTTAGAATAAACTTTAAAAAAATAATTTCGTTAGAATATTTTAATCAACAAAAATATTTAATCAAAGGTTATTTATAATTTTATATTATTCGCATATTTTCAATTAATGGTTCTTTTACATATTTTATCAATAAATGCCATTTACTTGAGTTCATAAAGATGAACGATAAGCCACGTAAGAATTTTTAATACAATAATACATCATCAGTATTATCATATAAAATAAATGCATGTAAATTATAAGTTCCCTTTTTAATATAATCTAAGGAATTGATATAAACTAGTTTTTTAAATTAACTAGTAAAAATTGCTTAATACTTAAAAATTGTATTATTTCATTTTATCTTATAAAAAGATTAGCAGAATTTTTTTCGAATATTATTTATTTACAAATATAATTCACTTCAAAATAAAATAAATAAATTTTATTCACTTGATATTTCTAGTACAGGAAGTGTTTTTATTCTAAAGTAATGTTCAACTAAAGCACAATACATGTAAAATTATATTTTTTTATAGAATATATTACAATGAATAAGCGAACAGTTTGCGTATTAATAAAACAACTTTTGTAATACATTCATTTGAAAAACAGTAATAAACATTAAAAATAGTAAAAAGATTGATCAAATAGACACAAATGTTGTAAATATTGACCATACATTTGAATTCTAAAGTTATCTTCACTGTTGTCTGACATCTATAACAAAATTCTAAAAATACTGTTCTAAATATTTTTATATATTTTTTTTAAATCGACTACCTATGATTAACTAAATTACTAGTATGATTATTATTATGATTAGTAATTATTTTAAAATGAGATACTAGAAAAAATTGACATTAAAATTGAAAATTGAAAATAACATTGATAATAAATAATATTGGTAATGAAATAACATTAAATCTGTTCATTTATAATTCAATTTTGACTTTTTTGAATTGATCTAAGATCCTGGATCTAAGATTTTTACACTATATTTTTGGAAGCTTAAAAAATTTTTTTTTTAATTTTAATAAATATTATTTGCATGTTTTAAAGTCAACTTAATGATGAATAACTTATTTACTAATTTACTTTGATAATATAGTACAAGTTTGTTTATAAATGCACCATTTAATTATAATAGAATTGAATAAAGATAATACGTATTTTGTGTATGTAATGTATCCAGTGTTGCTAGTGAATCATTAGAATTCAAAATTTATCTTTCGTAATAATGCATAATATTTTAGCAATATTTTCTTTCTTATGTGTGATTTAATAATTCATAATCAGTGCTTATGAATAAAATTGATGTATCTATGGTTTAATATTCAAGGTATAAAAAAAGTTTCATTGCTAGTCTAATAATTTTTATTGCAAGAACTTGATTAAAATACAGTATTATAGTTTTCACGTATTAATTTATACGTACGAGTAATGATGAAAAAGAACCTTGGTAAAATATTCAATTTCATAATAGTACACATCTCTTTAAATTTAATTGAAATTAATATAATCGAACATAGTAAATTATACGTAAATAATAGCAGTGCATTATCAAATTCATGTCTGTTATGAATAGATTGCTAAATTTCTAAAAAATAGTTAACTCGATTAAATAATGCAAATTAATTAAACAACTGTATCAAATCAATTTGAGACCTCTTGAAATTCATGGCTTTTGTTCCGTTTAATTTGCTCACTATTCTTATTACTTTAAAATGTCGTAACATATAAATGCATATATTACATTAAGAACGGCAAGAGAAGCGGAGTAAATAATGCCTTTCATTTCATTTGGAATTGTAGTACAAAATGAGGCTGGCCTTCAATCGAATCATTTAGCTTGCTTTCGTGTACTTTAAGTAAATCTCTATGCCGACGGTCACTTATGTGCCGTCTTCTTACACTAATAGATGTAAATAGAACATTATCGTATACACGGGGCCGAATGTTGAAGCAAATAATTTCCACAAGTCTAACAGCGATGAGCGTCGATAGCGATATTATTTACGGATGTGGCGAAAAGTGAGAAATTCCTCATTATCATTTTGGAGGCCAGAATGCTTGTACGTGTATCTGTTTAGTGGAGGCTCTTGGTTCTCTTCAAAGGTCGCGTGAAAGCGAATCTCGGGAATTCTTTCTGCGAGAACCACTGAATCAGCCATTTGTATTCGTACGGTAGAGTGAAATGCTATGAGTCTGTCTTTAGGCTTTCCTCGCTCTTCCCTTTTTTTCCGTGTCGCTGTCTTCCTCCACCTTACTCTGTCTCTCTCTCTCTCTCTCTCTCCGATGTGCACACATTCCCTCCTCCCCCACTCTTTATCACAATCTCTCCCTAGCTCACCTACGTTTCTAGCTATGGGCACTTTCAACCATGCAATTTCAATTATCACACTTTTAGCTGGCTTATTTAAATCCTAAGTGCATGCTCTCGGAAACTGTATTCCAGCTCTCTCTCTCTCTCTCTCTCTCTCTCTCTCTCTCTCTCTGTCTGTACTCTCCTCCCTTTCTCCGACTCTTTCGTTCTTCCCGTCTTTCTCGGGCACTCTTCCGCTGCCCGTCGCGACGTTTTCTATCAAACTCTTGGGTACCGCTGTGCCAAGTTGGCGCGTCGGCCGCATATCCAAGAGAAACGGAGACGGATGACGAGGCATGGAGAGGAACCGTGAGAGCGGAGGAGTCGACCGCGCGTCACCGAACCTTTCTACGCTTCATTCGGCCGCGAGCTATAGATGCTGCATTTGCATTCGTTTCATTATTTATCCAATCGTCGCGTCCGTCCTTGTTTCCACCTTGCTACACTTAATGCTCCCCCCTCCCCCGCTCAAGAGCTAACAATCTAAAGTGTTTTACTTCTATTAGTCTTGCCGAAGCAATTTACGACCTCTCCCACCTCCCGCTCCTCTGGCCCTCTTCCCTCTTATCTCATCAGCGAATGATTTGTTCTTTGTCCTTTAGACACGTGTTTTCATAAAGAATAAATTATTGCCCGAGTTTCTTCTACGCAATTGCTTATACGCTTCTTCAAAAAAATACTGCACGTGGAATTATAAAAATTTTTTTACCGTTATTATGCAGCTCCGCTTGCCTTAGTAAAATTGTCAGGACTTCGTTACTCTCGAGAATGGAAAATTTTTAATCTAGCAATAATGAAAGATGCAAAAGGAGCTTAAATAAGCACATACACGGGGCACGCTATTAGAAAGTTTAGCCAACTTGAAAACCAATGAATTTAGAAGCTCGAGTAGCTGTTGGAAAGTCGCCTCTTCCATCGGAAGTAGACGCGAAAGAGAAAAGCCAGCGCGCCTCGTAATAAGAAATAACCGATTAAAAATGTCCGTCTTCCTCCTCCTTCTTTTCTTAAAAGGGTCGAGGGCAAAGGCACAGGGGCAACTCGATGGAATGGATCGTCGCCGGAAAATCCCTGGCGACGCAGTCGGGCGTCGACTCCAGTTATCGACGCGTCGCCGCTCCTCCCACGCGCGTGGGGCCATCGATACAAAAAATAATTAGCAAACCTTCAAAACAGTTCTTTATCGTTGTCGTTCAAAATTATTCCTCGGCGGCTCGGCATCCTCCGTGCCCCCGCTTTGCGGGGCCCCTTTGGAAAAATCCACCCACCCGTCGAACCATGAACCCCAGGCCGCCGCCGTCACTTTTCTCCACGGCTTTTTTACCCGTACGTGTGTGCCTTCGTCGCTTAGCGCGCCAGCGTCAAGAGGGCCGAGAACGATTTGTCAAAGCCGGACGTCCACGGCGGTCCCTAGCGTGCGACAAAGTCGTTTGCCAGCTTGGGGGTGGGGGGGGGCGGTATCGATCCTCGGCGGCTCGACCCCGAGCAGCCGACCGCCGTCGTCTAATCGAATTTATCGGGAGGCCGCGGAAGCCGCCGTGGACGTCGCACAGGAGCCTACGATATCAGGATTAATAGCGATCGAGAAGGATTGCCTTCCGACCTCCTCCTCCTCCTCCTCCCGGCTCCTCCTGCCCCGCCGAATATCCTCAGCGCCGTCCCCAGCGGCGGCCGGGCTCGCGCGGATTCAAACCCAGCCTAGGAGCCCGAGCACGCGTGGGGCTTCTCTCGATAGCTGGTGATTTCGCACTAAAGTTTCCCTTGCTATGAAAAATTGCGCTAATTTCCCCAGAGCTTTTTACGAGGGTGTAATGTCGTTGGCACTCGTCACCCACCGTGCCGCGAGCTCCTCGTGCTCGCGCGGTTAGCGTCGAGCCTCCGATGACTCCCCAGTCCGTGTAAGCGAGTCGCGGCGATGAATCGCCCGGGCCGTTCATTTGGAAAATCGACAAATTGAAAGGCTCTCTCGCCCGCTTAAAACTTTTAACATGGAGGCACGAGATCTATAAGTCGAGGCGCCCCGACGTATTTAATCCCCGCTGACCGGTA
Source organism: Kradibia gibbosae (assembly GCA_018907135.1). Classification (NCBI taxonomy): domain Eukaryota; kingdom Metazoa; phylum Arthropoda; class Insecta; order Hymenoptera; family Agaonidae; genus Kradibia; species Kradibia gibbosae. The sequence goes on from JACCHX010000001.1 coordinate 18,535,446, forward strand.
GCTGCTACGGTTAACCATTAATTTTCTCGAAATTTGCCCTTCATTTTCAGGCGAAAGCACCTTGTCGTGAATTCGCTGCTTCGCCAAGATCGAGCTCCCAAGGATCGGCTGCGTATCTAAATGTAAATGCTCCAATTAAACCGGAGATAAATCATTATTCAAATGATCAATTCTCATTAATGTATTAGTAAGAATCAAGATTTCGCTTGAAATTCATCTTTACTTATATTCGTAACAAGTAAGAGAAGACTTGGAGTTTGAAAGTACATATTGTTTGCCTTTGCAAGGAATGATAAAAAACGGGATCAAAGTTACAAAGAACAATATGCGACACGCGTAACGTTTGTTTATTTTCAAGTTTATAGCTTACAGTGAATATTCATGTATATATTATTGTTTGTTGTCTTTTTAAGAATTCGTGTTATCCTTTTTTAATACGGTACGTCGAAGTACAAGAATGAAAATTTTTCGTCCTTATAATTCAAATGCATTACTTATTTAATATAATCTTTAATGTTTTCGTTAATGCTTTCGTTAATGTTAATTGATTTATGGTTTGCTCATTAAAATGTTTTTATTCTGCACAAACATCATTCATGTACGGTACAGCAAGCAAAAATCAGAACGTAAATTTAGCAAGTAGAAAAGTATTATAAATTACATGTAATTATTTTATCAAGTAATTATTACGGTAAAATTTCTATAGATTATAAATCAAAATTTTCACAAAGATATTGTTGTTAACTTTGATTCATTATTATTAAATCTGCGAGGAAAATAAAAGGATTATAATAAAGAAAAAGATGAAAATAATCTTTAACATTGGATTAATTTGGATATACTTTTTTTGATGGAATTTACTTCGAAGCTTCTATTAAGACGATTAGACCTTCGTCGACGTGATAGCGTTGCCATCCACCTATGATTCATCACCAGTTATAGTGTATTAGAGTAACTTGAGATCAGCGTAGCACCATTCATCATTTTCTGGGTAATTTCTTCATCATAAAATTTTAAAACAAACTTCATAGCCACTTGCTTCGCGTCCAAAACGTTAGTGAAAATTATTTGCGCATGAATTCTCAACTTTGTCAATAAGTTCTACATCAAGGATTATTATTGATCAGAGTGGAATTTTTCTTAAAAAAATATTTACCATTTCATTTTGAATTACTCCGTTATATATTTAATATATATATATGTTAAACGTAATCGCTGCTAACTGATTTATAGCCTAGACGAACCATTTATATAATTTATAAGCTACTCGCTTTTGCATACTAGACCCGTCAAATTCTACTGCACCATATTCACTATACCGTACGGCTGAATTTCAGTTTTTCGCAAATAGCATAATACAAATTTTTGAACATTCTCTATCAATGTATTAAAGAGCTCCGAATACAAAACAAGGCATCTGACGCATTCGTTTTATCTACAAAGTCGATAAGCCTACACGTGTATATTGAGAAGCAGTTTATGATTAATGTGGGAAGGAGTTCGCTTTATCCTGTTTTTTATAGAGCGTGAAATTAAAACGCGCGTATAGCTGTATAACCAGTTAATTTAGAAAACATTGTTTTCGAAAGAAAAAAAATTATTTTTGATGAATGTAATTTTATACAGGATTCGCATAATTGTGTCCAATCGATTTTCTTTACCATTAAATTGAGGCAGCATGGATTGTTAAACATTTAGCCCTACGTATTACCCGTAGTACGTATTTCGTAATTACATTATTCCATTTAAAATATTTACAGGGAAACAAATACTTTTCATACAAGCAGAGGTGGATTTATTTTCGGATTTATTCTCGGATTTATTTTCAGCTGCTATTGAAACATCATAATTGGACGAGTGGCTAGCTCTTAAGCTTCCTCGGGGATCTACATAATAATAACCCGAGGCCTTCGGTATTGACAATTGATAGAGGATAAACATACGCATGGGGTACACGTAAGGCAGGGCATCTACAAGCCGAGATAAGAAAAGTTCGTTTAAATCAATTTAGCGCGGCGCGGGGCCCGAGCCGCGTAATCGCTATCATTTATACACGAATCCCTCCGCCCGAGCGGAAGACCTTCACTCACGATCGGAGAGCCGCCTCCGAAGCGCCAAGATCAATGACGGCGGAGTCGCGCCACCTTCGCGTCCACCTTCTCCCCCTGGCCTGCCCTCTCGGCTCCTCGATTGGCCGCGTAATCGAAGCCCCGAGTCCATCGAGGCTGCGCTCGGAATCGCAGCGCTCGGAGGCGCACTTTTTCGTCTCGACGGCCAGCGAGCGGGTGGAGGTGTTGGCTGCGGCGGGTGGGCCAGGGGGAGGCGCGTGGCACTGACCGGCGTCGTGTCGGACCGGGCATGTGTGCGTTACATGGTCAAGCGAGAAAGCGATTAATAAAGTAATCATGCTCAGCCGCCGACATCAATCATGTCCCGGCCCCCGAGGCTCGACTCTGCTGGCGACAGCGGAGCAACTATGCTTAACGGAGGCCGCCGGTGTTCGCTTTTTCGAATCGACTGGAAAACACTGCCACCCCCCCCCCACCTACCTATCTACCTCGGTCCGCCCAGAGCTTGCCTTTATTTGCCACCGGCTCCGCGGATTTCGAGGGAAGGGCCGCGTCGCTCGCTGGGGCCCCGGACCCATTCTCACCTACGCCCTTCTCACCTATGGATCGTCGAGGTTCCAGTTCGTACTCTTCCTCGGCCCCTTGCCGACTGCTCTAATGACTGTCTGATTTTATTTGCGACTGATAACCAGTGCAGCCATTGGTAGCGCCCCGAGCTGACGTACGGATAAAGACGTTATTAATTGGTCGTAGATTCAATAGAGTTACAGTGGAAATATAATGGCGTGGCCAGCTAAGGGAGACTATTGATTCGGAAATTGTTAATTGCTGCATTAAAGTTGGATCGGCGCTTGTTTTAACGGTTGCGCGAGGCGCGCGAGTCGACTAGTCCAATTTTCAAGCTTCAAAAAATCCCCAAGTTGGCTTATAAAGCATTAATGTGTGTCGATGAACCGTTTCATGGAAATTTCTGTCCCGCTCGATGTAAATCTTGGCCCTGTTTTAGAAAAATCGGAGATTCGTGTACTACCCGATAAAGATACTTAATTAAATGGTAAAATAATGTATATCCATTATAGGTTGATGAATTTTTCTGAATTTTTCGAGGGATAAGTTAAAAAAAGTAAATTAAGTTTTTGTTCGACACTGGGGATCATTAGCCGCGCGAAGCCAAGCTAAGCGCGTGTTGAGGATCCGACGTGATCTTACCTGGCAATAATTTTCTTATTGTCGGATATTACAGCTTCGGCTTCATCTATTATCCATTATAGGTAACTTAATAGCCAATTTAAGGGAACACGATTTAATAAGTTGGATGCTTGCACAGGGCATAATTGGGTGAAGCCATGGCAAATTCTACTCTTTCTTCGTTTTTTTGTCCTCTCCGCTCCTCTACCCGCCATCTCTCCAACCATCTGCCTCCCCTTTCTCCCCGCCGTCCCGTCAACACGCACTCACGGATTCCTATTGCTTTTGTTTTCTAAACTTAAATAAGATTCAATCAAGCGTCGAATTCCGCCAAAGAACTATATGGGAAAGATGAAAGGCGTCGTCGGAGCAACTTTTTCTGATGCTTTTGATTTTCTCAAGTCCTATTCCTTCTCTCGCATACTTCGACACGCATCCGCTATATTAATTTTCTCTTGTACTCATCGGTAATTAACATAACATAAAAACTTCTTGCAATACCGGTCCTATTAATTGACGATTCCCTTAAATAAAATAATACTACGTAACGTCGATAAATAAATGCTAACGGTAAATCCTAGGAACAAAATACATCGTCATTTGTTCCATACATCGAAGCCTATCCTCGCAGGCGCATACTTACATTTAAGCCTACGAACGTGCGCATACACTTTCAATCTCTAGGGGTAATTATCTCTCATCGGTATCTCAACTAGATTCATATACTTGTAATGAAAAAAAGAAGACCTGAATCGTTTACAACGAAAATATCCAACTCTCGTTTCAATTTCAAAAAAATTGACACCATCAGCTTTTCGTTCTCTCGCGTTCAAGAACTAGATTAACGACTGTTTGAAGTCACGGCGAACGTGGCGCGAGCCGCAAATTTTCTGCCGGGCTCGGGGAACGTCAGAGACTCGCGTGCCCTCCTCCTCCTCATAACAATACACCAGAGCTGAATTCCGTCTTGGCGAGCCCGCACATGTTCCCTTAAAACCATGACAATGTGTCCTTTGCAGTTACTGCGGTTCTAGGCTGTATTAGCAAGACCGCAAAATGGTGCCCAATAGCGAAACCCCCGCCCGCCGCCGCCGCCGCCAACCTCCTCGTCCTTTTCCGCCGTCTCCTGCCCCCTCCGCCCTACCGCCCGACGCGCCGTCACCTTCACTCACATGCCGCGCCTTCGTCGACTCGTGAAATAATAATTTTCTAGCAGGATCCATATCGATTTAAGAATACTCGCTTAATAAGAATGAGGGAAAGTCTTAATAACGTGACATAAACAATGTATGCATCATCCTTGATTATTGTTCTAGTACGTACTTATGCGAAGTGTGCACCAAATACGATTGCTTATAATATTGCTTACATGTTGCTTTTTAATATTAAAAAATATACGTCTATTCGTAAAATCTACTTGCTTCCGTATGCGTTGATTGTACTGAATTTTTACACATGTATAAAATGTGCAATTCCTTTAGATCAAAACCCTTTCAAAGTATATGTTATTACGTTTATATGAATTTATCAGCTCTTGCGGGTAGCAGAGGGAAAGTCAATTAAAGGTAATGTTAATTAATCTTTGCTTTATTGATGCACGTGCAATTGGATTTGATCTAATGGTTTTGAGAAAAACATTGTGCTTCACTTAAGAACTCTTAAGGACTCAGTCTGATTGTATATAATTTATTTAATATTGTTAATAATTTATTTGTAAGAGAAATCAGGAATAGATTAATCTAATTGTATTATCTATCATATCGTATTTTGGCTCTGTTATAACGCCACTCTTACTCATTAATGCAAGTCATCGATTGAAGTCTTGCTATCTACGACTTAATCATAATTAATAATCTTGCAATCAGTATGCCATAGTTGTTACAAGTTAATTTGAATATTCCACTAAAATTACTTTTCATAACTAATTAATTTACTCGCGTATTAGAAAGAGAAAAATCATCGGGAATATGATATTGTAATTTTATGCGTGGATTTCTGCCGACCTGTTAAATAATGAAAAAACGAAAATGGATACTATGCAGAATAAAAGAAAATTTTAATAAGTAGGGTTAAAGGAGAATAAATTTTGAAACTTGCGCAAAAAAGATATAGATGACTATCGTATTGTAAAATGATTGAATTCGATAACGGTACTTTTGTCGATAAGTGTTTTTTCATAGGATAGAAAGAGATTGAAAAATCGAGTGGATTGTGTCCTCTACATTATTGAATAAAAATCCATTTCACGAAGATCAGTCGTAAAAATGAGTGGCGCTTCTACAATTAGAGAGGGAGGGAATCAATCAGAGGTACATCGCAATAATAGGAATGAAGAGGAAGTCCTTGGTAAAATTACGTCGTCCTCAATGCAGATGTCCAAGGTTCCGTCTTAGCGTGAAAAGGTCCTCGACGAGTTAATTGTTCGCGTCCAGAGCGGCCTCGGGGATCGAGTAGGCGACCGTACAGTCACGTGCTATAGATAGAGAGAGAGAGAGAGAGAGAGAGAGAGAGAGAGAGAGAGAGAGCGCGCGCGAAGTAGCCACCCATAGATAGGAGCAAGAAGTTCGCTTTGGTAGCCGCTCCGCCAGTCTTTGTGACCTGGCGAACCTAATTAATTCCCTTGGCCAGCCCTTTGGCTCCCTCCAACCCCTCCTGGGCCCCCAACCCTCGAGCCCAACCTCGCCGATCCGATAATGAGTTAGTTCCAGGGGAGAAGCAGATGTCGCCCGGGGGCCGCTTACCTCCTACGCGTATTTCCAGCTCTCGTCTTAGTTCGCAAACTACTTCATGCAGAGTTCCATGCAATTGCTGCTTAGATAAGATTCGATATTAATTGCTTGGGTTCATCGCCGGGCCCGGGAGCCCCCGAGGTTCGGGACGCGCGACCCTTTTCGAATTGTTGGCTGATTTACCCCTGAAACCCTCTCTCGCAGCGGCCGGACTGCGGCGTCTCCTCCGGAACTGGGTCTGGAGCCCGCCAGAGACCGAACGATCGCGTGGGTTCCTGGTCATCGGGTATTTGGGAGGACCTCCGATCGTGTCGGGTTGCACACTGGCGAGGACTCCCTTGGAAGGGTCCAAGGCTCGTCCTCCTCCTGCTTCAAAATGTCGTTTTAGGTTGCGATTTTAGATCGCCTGTAGTTCCGGCCCAATGACAATTGTTTCATTGATTTTATTGGTTACACGATCTCTCTCTCTCTCTCTCTCTCTCTCTATTGCCCTCTTTACCTATCAAGTGATTTAATCACTAATTAATTAACGACTCTTCATAAAATACAGTCTCATAAATATTTTACTACGAAAATATGTTTTTTTTTAATATTATAATTTTTATTATTGTTAGTATTATTATCACTATCGTCGCTATATCATTAATTATTATTATATCATAATTGGTTGGCGATTGCTGGTAGAATTAAAGTTATTGCACGACGCAACAAATATATGCTCGTAGCAACAAAAGACCTCATAAATGACGTTATTTCCCTTCTCATTCTAGATCTAGTTTCATTTTCCTATTGTTTCATTGGTATAATAATATCTACATCAATCCAAGTATTACAAATAGTTGAGCTACATCATTTTCAAGTTTACCGATTCTATTTTATATGACAATGAATTAAATTCTGGATAAAAAAGCCCATTTTAAATATTAGATGAATCGATACATATTTTATTTACTGACAAATCAATATTTATTATAAATATAGATATTGTAATCCTTGCAAATATAGGATTCATTAATTTTACTACTTTAATTATTTACAATAATTTGCTCTCGTAATATAAACTTTATAAATAGATTTCGAATTTGCTGTACTATTTCTGTATTGTAATTTACAAGCAGATTAAATTAAATTAAATTATTTCATCCTAAAGCTTAAAAAATCCCATGTTAATTGAAATAGTTAATGATATTTTATGTATTTTAAAAAGAAGATTAGCTCAAGATACTTTAAAACAATATCAGTAATTTATTTAGGTTTTTCTTAAATTTCAAAAATAATTTTTTTACTATTTTTATTAAATTTAAATAAGGATTGTAAACTCGATTTCTCGATCAAAGAAAAGAATCTTTTGCTATTCTAATGTTACCTTGTAGTCTCGTTGTAAAATATCAAAAAGTTTAAAAAATTCATTTGAGTAGAATTTATCGACAATTATTGCATTTTAGCATACTTATATATAGATAGATTGATATGAAACTAACAACTTTTTAAATAATCGATAATCTAGTATTTTTGGCACAGTATCACGTATATCCATGTAGAAACTCTATTAAAGTTTTGATATTTACTTAAAGTCTGCTAATAAACCTACGTCAGCATATCTATCACACTATACATCTAAATTTGAAGAGAGCTCGAACTTGAAATGTGAGTTTATTATAAAAGATCAATAATAAGATTAATTCCGTGTAATAGGGAAAAATAAGCGGTAGATCTCACGCGTAAAGATATTTAAATTAATATTATAATATTTGAAAAGCATAAGCTTAAACGATGTGATGCTTTCAAGTTTAATGTAAAAATGCCGTAGATTATTATTTCCATATTCACGTTAGTTCATTAATATAGATGAGCTCCTTGAGGATAATATTTTTAAACCGACCGAAGTTTCATCAATTATTAAATATAAAATTGCACATCACTGGATTAACATTCCCTTGGAGTTTAATTGGATAGTTCTTTTTATATCGGAATAGACTTCAAATGCGTTAAATTCAGTCTTTGCCAGGATCGCCATTTCTCATATAAAAAGACACGGGGAAATCTCACGCGATCCCTAAAAACCTCATTTCATAATGAGTCTCTTACAAGGCCCGAGACTATTTCCGACAATTAGCTTGCAACAAGAATAAAACGATAATGCGATTTAATTGTAGCTACGCGCGATGCATCGCTTGTAAGGCTGAGCGACGTGAAAGGGGAGCAAAAGAGGAGCCGAGCTCAACTCGTCCGCAGCTTTGCTCAGAGGAGGAAGGAAGCGCCGTCGACGCCGTCGGTCGGCGTCATAGGGATCGTTGTGAAGCGGGACTGGGGAGGGAGGAAAAAATCCAGCAAAAAAGTACGGCTCTCGTTGGGAAATTGCGCGGAATCGGCTGAGGGCCCAGCAGATCCCCGGCGAAGCTTCTCGCGGCCGAACTCGCGAGCCGAGCCACTGCAGTTTTGTCCTTTAATTAATAATGCAAATCCAATGAGTTGACGACGCTCCGGTCAGCAGTCAAGTGCCCCTCTCTCTCTCTCTCCCTCTCAGTCTCACTCTTCACTCTTTCGCGAGTGCGCGGGTGGTAGTCGGTCGGGTGATTGCGCGCGCGCGCGCGTGCCCGAACTTTCGCTCGATAATGTAGCGTACGATTACTCGGGCGGGCGGAAAGCGCGACTCCGATATGTATTATTGAGCGTCGCGGCATTAGCGGTGAGCGGCCCAAGACGACGCGAGTCATTCCTTAGAACTTGAGAGGCTGATGCCTATCATTTATTCAGAGTCTCCGGCTAATGCAACCGTCCGCGAATAAACCCGCAAATAACGGCGACTGTCTCCCGATGCTCGATAACGTCGCGCCGTTGTTTGCTTTCAGCGGAAAATCGTGGTTGCATTGGCCGTACGAGGCGCGGATCGTCAATACATTTCCGCGCTCCCTTTAGCCGAGATCATCGTTTATTTCGGCAAGCCACCGCAAATGCTTTAACTGTATTTGCCATCGGTGTTTTACCTTTCAAGCGGGTCGACCTCGCGTCCCTTTCTATCTTCAATGTTGTTCGTTCAACGATAGGCCTTTGCTTGTCTAAGCCAGTATTTAATGACGATCTTACTCTGTATTCGAACTAACGCCTCATTCCGAAGCTTTATAACTTTACTGAAATTTTTTACTGCGCATTGCTGTGTAGAGTTACAATAAATGTTTACGCACTGCTGCGTTCATTAACAGTAAGTATAAATATCGTTTTATTACAAATTAATAGCGGTTCTGAGCGTTCAAAGCATAAGCTTGTGTAAAAACTGTCTCCCAATGGAATTCTAGTTTAAGAATGGCGTAAATAAAAGTGATTAATTCAAGGTAAATTTCTATGTTGTTGTATTGTACAGATTGCTTGAAATAGCTTTAATTTATGCTTTTCGCAAAGAGAAACGTCGTAGACAATGGGAAACTTTCTTATATGCGCACCTCATTTACTAATAAGATTATTATAATTAATTTCTTTAATTTAATATTCAGGGGTAAAAAATTAGCTCGGGCACGTTGTTTGTAAATTACTATTGACGTACAAATAAGGATGAAATTAGTCCACAATGTGTATTTGAAAGTTAAGGGAGCTCAATTAGTTGCAAAATATAAATAGATGCTTCATTTAGTAATCATTAATATTATTTTAAAAGGGAACATTAAGTGATTTAGGAATTTCGCTTTAAGGAATTGAGCATGCGCTTAATAGAAAAGCTAATTATTGTAATTAATTGAATGATACAGTTGAGAAAAAACGAGTGACGAGACTCGAAAAGCCCGACAACCGTGTTTTTTTCAGCACGAATCATTTGTATGAAAATTATTTAATGAAAATTACAAGGATAATTTAAGAGAGACGTGGGCGAAAGCAAACAAAAATAAGGAGAGAATTATTCTTTATAAATGATTTAAATGAAGGAGCCCAGGAGAAAAAGATGCGACTGTCATTTATTGTTATGAAAAAGCTTTAACTCACTCCATATGAAAAGGCAATTATTTGAACAGTATTGAGTTTTATTCGTAAATTCGTTCAATTAACATTCACGGAACGGAGGGATTGGTGTATGCGGCACGAGTTAATGAACAAGACTCAAAGGTACGAGGCGCGTAGCGACTCGTATGCAACTTTGCTCGCGGTGAAAAATCTCATGAATGCAATAACGAAGGCACACAAAATACATTTGAGCGTCGGAGGTACATGACTGGTTTGAAGGGGGCATCGCCATACAGATCTGAAGTGCCGACATACTCGTATTATATTCAATAGCGCAGCTAATTAGTAATAAGCTAATACTCGCTAACATTATCTCCTGCACACATTCACGCATACGACATTCCGAGACTTTTTTCCACATGTGCGATTCTTTGAATTTATTTGCATCTCCGGATTTACCTCTCCTACCCTCTTACGATCCCCCCCTCCCCTCCCCTCCCCGCCCCTATCCCGCGCTCCCTCCCGCCGCCCCTATTACTCCTCCCCGATCCGCCGCCCTTCTCTCCTGCGCCACCCCACCGCGCCCCCTCGTAGGCCTCTTGCATTTTTTATCCTCCGCACATTTTACAACTTTGGTATTCATAATTTTTATCTTTTATATAAACATGAAATTCAAGGTAATTAAACATGATTTTTCTTCTTTTTTTTACATTCTTTTATTTATTTTTCAATAAAACGAAATACGTTCCAACGAGGCAGTATACATACCCTTTCAGAACTCTATCAAGCGAATAACTTGAATCATCCTGGACAAAATTTCTTTTCAAATAATAATACAGAGCAGCATTTACTTGAGTTACATTATATCACAAAGTGGTAACGCGGTCAATTCTTTTTGCAATTATTCATATTACATTATATAGCGAAGTAACTCGCAATTGTAATTAGTAGTCACATTTCTAGTGAATACAATAATTAGAGAAACACAATTTTAAAAGTATTTCGCCACAAGCACCGCAAAAATTGTAATACAATTCCATTGTCAGTTTTTTTTTATGGGGAATTCAGTAACACTGTCATATGAATCCGGTCATCAATCTACAGAAGTCTCGATATTTCAATGACCGTCGGGGGATAGAAGTCTCTGCTTTTATCCCGAGCTAAGCGTATAATTATATTTGAAGTATTCAATTTGAATTCCACGTTCGTTAATTTTACAAAAGCCAACAGTTAAAATTAAAAAAAAAATACATTAATATACATATGTACATATAAGCGTAAAATTAATAACGTAACTCCACATAATGTAATATAAAACTGTATTTTAATTAATAGAATTCCTTTTAATCCCGGAAAATCAACGGACAACCTCATTTGTTTAAAAATCTGAGTGAAAAATATTATTCTAGTTGCTTAAGTATGTGGAGACGGAATAAAATCTTTTCACAAACACACACACCGATTCATCTTTATAAATGGAGCTAAACTACTCGACCCACATAATGCCGAAAAAATTCTGATCAACGAACACGGGATTTTAATGTTATATCTAATTAATCGAGGACGACGTAGACCTAATAAATTGAACGCCAAAAAGCAATCAAGTTTCGGACTCTGGATAGAAACGAGCTCCCGAATTTTCGGGTATGCGACTGCGGCTTCGAATAATTTTTTGAATAATAATAATTTAAAATAATAGATGAGGTTCGTGGATGATTGGAGGATCTTCCTAATCGGTCATTACCGTAAAAAAACATGGACGCTCGGTAGCAACATCGTCCCTGACGTATCAGACGACGAGCTGAGCTACTAGGACAGGGTTCGAAGGGCGAGGACGAGGATGAGGGACGCATCTAAAGGATCACAAGGAAAGACGGACATCGATGCCAGAGTCGCGGGATAGGAAGTACAATGGAGGTGCCGCGGGGTTCGCGGGTGCGGTGGTGGATTCGGGAGCGGATTTCGGTTGGTTAGGCAGCGGACAATGATCTGTTTTGCCTCGCGTAATGGAAGACAAACAGACTCTCCTTTATCGACTTCCTTGTCGACGCGGCTCATTTGTATCGTCGCCGCTGCTGCAATAATCCGGCCGTCCTCCTTAAGCCGCCTGGAGCCTTGTGCTATCCGCAACTGTTTGCACCGGGATCCCCCGCGGACCGGGGACATCGACGGGTATCGATAACGACCGAAACACTTGGTCTCGCGCCCTTTGTCGTCTCCGCAGAGGTGCACGCTTAGTCCAGCTTTCCCCTTCGTTCCCCTGGAACCTTCCGCCCCGGCGAAACTACACCTCGCGTCGACAAAAATCGCAGGGAACCCGACTGTAGAGCTACGGGCCACTTAAGCCCGGCCGAGCGGGACACGCCCCTCGTTCGCCTCCTCGGTCCCTACGAGGAGCCTTTGCGCGGCTCTGCTAATTGTTATTGGCGCAATTTACGGAGACCATAAGGTCGCGGACGAGTCGGAAACTCGAAGGCTCCGCTTATCGACGCAGTTGATGAGCCGAACGCCACGGCGGACGAGTTATTTTATGGACCCTTCGCCACGCGAGAAAACAACCAAATATTTATGACACTGGGAGCTCGCAGCGGTTGCCTCTCGGCCGGTTTCCCCTGCCCGCTGGGCCCGCCGCCGCCTCCACGCCCCGAGAGGTGAGTCGAGACGCGCAGGCAATTCCAGGTGCGAGAAAATTACTTTTTACCGAGCGGCTCGACGGAGCGCTGCAACATTGTCGGGCTTTGACTCGCTGCGAAGGCGTATCATCGATAAAACATCGTTCGGACAAGATGAATAGAGGTGCGGGGCGTGAGTTCGATAATTGTCCTCCCCCCGCACTCGTCCTCGGCTTGCCAGAGTTTTCGTGGATAGAGCATTTTTCGGGGCATAAGCTCGTACGCGGACTCGTACGGATTCGTCATTGCGAACCCCGAGGGCGACGGTCCGAGGAAAGACCGAGGCGAGAAAAGTTAAATAATAATCCACGGTGTGCGTACCATTGAATAATAACACGAATTCATATAGCCATGTGTCTTTTCAGTATGGCGCACTCGTTACCGTTTCATTCTTCTCTCCTTTTGTAATCCTAGCTTAGCTACCTTTGTAGGATGAAACCTTGCTCGAGCGTTAACGAGTGTGTCGAGTGTCTATCGATACCGATACGATTATGAAGTTGGTTGTTTTACTGTTTTTCCTTCTCCGATTCTACCTGACCCCCCCCCCTCGCCCCTCACCGGGGGCGCCACCGTCAGAGGCCACCTGTCCACTGTCCCGGGTGCAGTGCTCAATTTTTTCGACGCACCGGTCGATTGTAAAAGTTGAGCACGATACGACGTTATCCAATTAAAGAGCTGCCTTTGTGCGATCCGAGCTGTCACGGACAGCACCAACCGACGCCCCTCCCATGCCTCCGACTCCCGCTTATTCCTGAAGGGGTGGTTGGGGGGGAGGGGATTTTTCTCGATCAGTGGGGTGGGGGGGCGGTGTTAGCACGTTCAGCCGAATTACTAGGATCAACGCGAACTTCGGGTGCGTAAGTCTCGATTCCCCCGGAAATTCGCGACCTCGTACTCCCTCGCCGGCGCTCATCCGCTGCGAGCTCACTATCGGTCCCAGTCGCGGTCCCAGTCGCGGTCCCAGCCGAGTCTGCGAGCTCCGTCCCTCGCCGCCTTGTACCCCCACCCGCAGCGCCGAGCCCGGATAAGCTTTATCTGTTTAATGGAACGACCGGAGCTTATCGAGACGGGCCACTTCGCCGCTCAACAATGGAATAATAAATCTCGGCTTTCGCGCCTCCAGAGGAGGGCGCGGAACGAGAATGCGCGGCGAGAAGTGGCAGAGGCCGCGAAGCTCACTACTCGAATGCCGGTGAGCCGTCACGAAGTGGATGAAGGACTGCTGCGTTTAATGCAGACGTCGAGGGCAGCTGCGAGCCGAGGCGTCCGCTCCCCCCCCCACCTGCAACCCCTGGCGCTCCGGAATCATCGGACGCTCCGCGGTCTTGTTGTCGCCTCCCGGCGCTCGAAGATGCAATAAAAGGCTATCGCTGAGGGAAAAGCCATGGACAGAACAATCGAACTCAAGGATGAAGTGGAACACGATTAAAGGAGGAAAAACACGGCTCGACGGTGCCTTACACGGTCTCCCCGACCCCCTGAACACGTGTTCTAATTGCGTGCCGGTACCTCACTTCTCACTTTCCTTCGCCCTCCTATCCACGCGCGCACACTCGTATCCTTATGCCCAATACATAGTTTAGCATATGCATACCCACACACGTGCACACGCACGCGCACACGTAAATGCGCACAATATAAATGCATGTGTATTCGTGTGTCATATACATGTTTAGATATATCCTTTTCTCGAAACCAGTTTTCCGCGTAACGGAGGAACGCAGGACCGTTAAAGTTGCCAAGGTCCCCCCTCCTCCATAGCACGACAGCACTATTTGTAGCCATTAGCAGACGTGTTTGCGCGTTCGGCTAATTAAACCAAATCAGCCAGCGGCTGTGTAACAGGCGGCGACATTCGGACAGCCCTATGAAATACTGTTGGGGTTCCCCGTGTGCGAGCTCGGCTCTCGCCCTTTCTCTCTCTCTCTCTCTCTCTCTCTCTATCTCTCTCGTCGTTTCTGATTGGGATCCTGGCCGGAGCCTGGCAGTACTACGGTGAGGAGGAGGGCGATGATGTGGGGGTGGCTCGTGGCGAGGAAGATTTATGGGGCGCGCGAGAAGGACGCCGTAATGGAAGCCTACGCGCGAAATTCCGCGGGGAGAAGACGTGCACGGAAAAACTCGCGGATGTGCGTCGCGGCGGAGGATCGTAATGAGATGGGCGTTTTTGCCCCTTTCCCTCGTAATGCTTGTTAAGCCGTTGAGCCGTATTTTTCATACGGCTGAAGAGTCGACTCATTGGCTTCTCGACTTTGCTTACGCCCGCTCCGCTATCTTCGGTTACAGGCGTTTTCGAGCTTTGCCGAACTAATGCAAATTCATTGTCAAAATTATTATTTATCATTAGATGCTTCGATACTCAATGATCACTCAGCTCTAATGTGGAATAAGTTTTTTGTAAGAAACCAGAGCAACTTCATTAAATAGACGTTAAGACTTTGTCTTTCATTAGCTATTTGTCAATGAAGCATCTTTGTTTTTTTCCCGACGATACGGATAATAATAATTCACGATAACCTAATGGTTCTGCTGAAATGGAGATATATATATATATATATATATAATTTGTTAAATTTGCTAATAGTTATATTATATTTATTAATAGGCAAAGAATAAATAATGCATTTAGTACGTAATTGTAAACGCAGTGCTTCTTTTGAAATAACCATTTCTCGTTAAATTATGTACAAATGGGATTATTATAGGTATATGAGTATCTGCGTTTCATTAAATTGACACATTTCTAAATTGATTCAAAATAAAAATTCACTTCCATTAAAATGCACGGCTAATGGCGATATTCTCCAGATGCGTTACTACCAATAGTTTGCAAAAACGTACGGAAGATTCGGGGCAAGAAATTAACCAGCCAGTAGATTCGTTCGCTTTACGGATATTTTAAAAGGCTCGCGAGCAGAGAATAAGCAGTCGTGGAAAAATCGCTGCCAGAGCAGATCGCGTACCCCGGAAAGCGCGACGCCACGCTCGATGCATAGGTCGGAGTGGTTGCATTAAGCCAGGCGTTTATCATTACGATCAAATGGATCAATTGTTTTCCGAATACGGCTTTTAAATACAAATTTGTACCTGTGCACGTATCTTTCCATCGATGCTAAATCTTTAAATTCAATTTGATTTTTGACATCTAATGTGATCTCCCTTGTAAATCACATTAAATTGCTGTATTTGATATTTCATACGTTATGGTACATATGTAACCTGATAAATTCGGTTGGGATTTTCAATTTTTTTTTTTAATTTTTTTTCGTTTATACTAAATTTATCTCAAATTGTGCAAATCAGTAGAGTTTTATTTTTATGATTAAGCTCGCGTTTTACGATCAGTGATACGCGAATAAATATAAGCGAATCGAAATATACGATTCAAAAATTATAGGGAAACTCGTGGTAATGAGATTTGATATCTGATATTTTGTTTAATATCCCGCTCAAATTTATATAAAATTATCTCATTAACATTTAATTTCGATGAATTAAAATTTTTTAATCATATTGCTTTTACATTTTTTTAAGTATCTGATTTCCATGTATCTAAAATACAAAATTTATCCGTTCTTTTAAATATTGCTTATCTCAAATCTTATTTACAAAACGCTTTGCTTGTATCCTATATGATGTTAGCGCACAGTTTATTATGCTTTTACAGTTGCTATTAAAATAATATTCAAGTACAGTTAGAATGTACGAATGAAGAATGGGAATAATAAGAATGTGTATAAAATGACAGAAACAAAGAAATTATTTGTGTATATTTACAAACGTAGAGCAAATTATACTAACAGCGTAGTAGTATGTAAATAAAAAAACTGTCAACAAATTTAATACAAATTTGATTGAACTGTGCTTTTGCGGAACGCGCACGGAACAAAAAACACGAAAAGAACAGATCGACGAACAAAAGAAAGAATATTGCAATCGAATCGCAGCCAATTGTTATAAAAATTCGAAACAAGTTGAATATGTTGGCTTTGCAAGGATACGCACATTGATTTAATATTACAGAGTAACAATTAAGTTAATTAGTATATGGCATCGTGAAAGCTTCGTTTCTCAGTATCGTTATACGAAAAGCGCGAGTTCGGCGAGTGGCGAGTGTTCGCACCGACCGGAGATTGAAACTGTTGAAATCTGGTTGAAAGTTTTGGATTTAATAAGCCTTGGTGCGTCGTTGGTGCGGGGTTCATCGGCAAAGAAATATGAGAGAGCAAGTGAGAGGGAATGGGAATGAGAGAAAGGGAGAACGAGAGGACGAAGGAAACTGACGGAGCGCTGGTTAGACGATTGCGGATGCGGCGTCTGTATATGTGGTTTATGTGTGTATGCTCAGGTTCGGGCGAGAACCCGTGTTTGTGTGTAAGGAAGAGAGAATAGAGCGAAGGCGGGGGTGGAACGCACTCTGATTACTTAACGTACTCCCCCCACGACATTATTAATAATGGATCCAATACAACGATCTACAGTTTGCCTCATCTGTCTCCCTCTCACACCCGACTCGCTCAATCTCTCTCTCTCTCTCTCTCTCTCTCTCTCTCTGTATCTATTTTCTCGTTTTATCACAATCTCGTGTCCGCGTCCACTTTATCATTTGGCCACGACTTATATGTGCGCCTAGGACCGCCTGTGCTGTCTTCTCGCGAAATTAATTTATTACTTAATAAACGCATCTAATCAGCCACGGGGATAGAAAGACAGCCGCTGGAAAAACGACTGTGTATTACTCGAGTCGCCGCTTCTTGATCGCAATTGACGTCAGGACGAATGCGTAAAATGTCGAATCAAACGAAAGAAGAGATATCGTCAGTCGAGAAAGAGGGAAGAAAAAAATGAGGCGCTCCAGCATAGGTGTCCTCTTCGAAAAATCAAATCTCTCCAAATACCATCGTTGATTGTTTACTTATATGTATATGTAACAGTAGGTATGTCTCGTGCTATGTCCTAATACCGAACCCGACGGCATCTCGCGTGTTTTTTAATACGTTACGCAGCCGCGATCCTCTGAATGAAAAAGACTGCGAAAGAATCTCGCAGGTAATTACATTTTATTTTGTATCCATTATAATATTCTCGCGTGCATCTCCTCGGTATCGTGACTACGGATCATCATCAATGACGACCCCACCTTTTCATTATATATGGACACTAGACATAAAATACTTTGGCAGCCACTAAAATGCGTGTTCCAAAGTTCTAAAGCGCCTTCGGTTTTAATAATTACATTTTCACATGCTTGTTATTTAATCAAACGCAGTTTTCCACTCGTTGCGTAAACTATATATGGGTATAAAATCGATCTACTATTCTAAAAGCTTAGCTTTGGTTAAGAATAGTATATATACCATTAAAATATTGACCGCTCATTTATGTTAAGTATACGTGCAGTGGACACATAGCGCAAGAATTTTAAGCGCACCTTTATCTCTTGATCTAGTAATTTTTTAAATTTATGAACATACTTGCATTTTATCGATATTCGCTAATCGAGTTTAGACTTTTTCATGTGTCGACGATCACTGAGATGAAAAATTGCTCGCAATCTGTGCCTTCTTCGCTCGATTTTTTCAAAATCTCTAATAGAACCTGAATAAAAAACAAAAACAAAAATACCCTAGCTTTGCTTTGATAATAATGCTACGGGTTAGATAGCGTAGAAAAAATGTAAAATACAGTTGCGTGTTTCGAAATAGTATATTGATCTGTAATTGCCACTGTAATAACAGAGTAATCATGTAGGTTACACCTTCGAACACATGGCGGACAAAGAAACGAAAAGAAAAAAACAAATGTTCAGTGGCTAGTGTAAGTGCCCGATACTTGAACGGAATTTAAAATTCAAATTAATGAACAACTTTGATATATATGAAAGCTGAAATGTGTCGCACACAGAAACACAGACTCGCGTGATTTAATACGCAATGCATCAGCTGCAAAATTAACACGATAATCTTCGAATGTATACGTGTAATCTTGGTTAGCCCGCGCTCAATAATAACCATTTTAACACCGTACATTCCACGTAATCAACTCTCCAGAGAACGAAGGTGAAAACATAGGCGAAGAGAGAGAGAGAGAGAGAGAGAGAGAGAGAGAGAGATCGAGGTAGAAAGTAAGTATTATATTATACACTGAATCGTTACGATGCAAGTGTCTCCTGTCTCTTGCTCGGGTGCAAAAAGACGATAATGAAGTGGTTGCACCGATTAATGGTCGTCGCCTCAATGAATCGGACGCGCGACTCCTACGGTAAAGAATCCACGGGAGCGTATGCTCGGCATGTAGATAGGAACTCGAGCAATCCACTTATTCATTGGCGCGAGAAAACGATCTGAAAAAACGGAGGCCCGACGCACTCACCGTATGGAGGAGTGCCGAGTTGGTCGCATCTAAAATCGCATGAATATGATCGGGTAGCCTAATGGGGCGTCGGCGGCGATACGATGGCAGCAGGGGGAGGAACGGCTGCGGTGGGAAGAGAGTATCCGCGAGAAATAAAGTTTGGGGGGGGGCAAGAGGGAGGAAGGGAGAGACTAATGGATAACGCGGCCTCCGCCACGAGAAATGAATTAATGAACAACGGCTGAGAGAAATCCCTTGTTCGAACTTTGCTGTTTGCGCGCGCCAAAATCGAAATGAAGCTTCGTTCTTGGCAAATCTATTGGGCCCTCGATTGTTTTGCCAGGAAGTGCGGTCAGGAGAATACTTCGCGTGAAGTGGGGAGGCGGTAGGGGAAAATAAAAACGTTGCTCCCATTTGAGAGGGGCGATGAGCGCATTTAGGTCGATAGCGGCGTTTAATAAAAATAAAGTAATGAATAGACTGGTACGTCAAGCCAAAGCATCCACTGTATTTTAATTAAATGCGACGTTTAATTGGATGATTTTAATTGCTAATAGATGTCGCGCTGAAAGGAAGTATTTACAGCCCAATTGCCTTTTTACCGTATTGTCGAGAAAATCAATGCGGAGCAAAGATTACAATAAATATGAAACACCAGCGGCAAATATATATCTCTGCTAAAAATTCAAATACGCGTTTAACAGTTGAGTATTTATTGCATTTTCTCCAATTACCTTCCTATTTTTCACTCAAATTTTATTAAGTTTTAAATATATACTGAGCCAAGCAGTTCATTTTAAAATAGCGAAAAAAATACATTCTTTAAAGTGTCAATTTTGTTTGATAGCTTCGTGGTAAAAAAAAAGAAAAGTTTTATACATATTAAAGTAAGAAGTCACTTTTAAGTACCATTCATTGATATTGTAACAAAATTATATAAAGTTGCTCCCTTGTAAAACAGAATAATTATTGTTGACGGATAACTATCAAAAGATATTTATCGGGCTACGACAATTTTTTTTGTTAATTAAAAATCTATCAAGAGTAGGTAGTGTGGACGATGGTTATTGTAGATTTAAGTTGACTTACTCCATGGGCACATGTTCAGGACGGTAATGAAAAGCAACATGCTTAATCATTACGAGTTGACTTCAATGAAATCGATCCACAGCCAAGTTACTCGAATGAGCAAATGCTTAATGCAGGTGCTCGTGAAACTGGTGATATTGAGCACGAAATCAGCTTTCCATGTCAAGAGAGAGACAAAGAGAGAGACAAATAGAGAGACAGAGAGAGAGAAGGTTGTTTGGCTCGTGTGCTGATCGACACATGGACTAAAAGGCCATAAGCTCTTGCCACGACGAGTGGCATACGTGTAATGAAGATAGGTAGGAAAAAAGAGGAGAGCAGTGACGCGGTAGCGATCAGCGGTAGGCGAAAATTAATCACGGGGATCGAGCGTCGCGCGAGCCTCTGAGGAGGGACTGGAAAAATTGAGTTGTTCCACCAGCCGAGCCGTAAAAAGGACGAAGACCGAATGCAGACCCGTTGGTGCTGTTGCGATACGGGGAGGGCGAGGAGAAGGGCGAGGAAGGTGAGAGAAGGCCCGAGGAGAAGCGTTTCGCCCGGTCATGGCCTCCGATGAAGCTATTTGTTACGCGTCTCGGCGAGAGCGGATCGCGCTCCCGTCACAATTACGCGTCGTTAATTATTTCGCGAGCCGTCGCCGGGGATTTTCACTTCGCGTGCGGCCCGGGCGCCCGCTCTCGGCCCCGACCCTGCCGACCCCCTCCTACCAATCGCGTCCCTTTCGCTGGCCAAAGCAACCGCCTACGAGGCGACCGCGTCACCTCGTCGCCGCCCAGCCCGAAATTTATGCACCGCCCGAGGAGAAAAGAATTGCCCTCAAATGACTGGCTTAATATTCCCGGGCAATAAGAAGTTATTGTCGGGCTGACACTATCGCGATGAAATTCCCTCGAGGCCGCGTGATAAATGGCTCCGCCGCCACTTTTTCAGCCGGCCGCCTCCGGCGGCTTCGGACGCGAGGTCCGGCCTGTATTTAGGGGATCTCCTTGCGGGTGGCGACGTCGAAGCATTAATTAATGGCGACGCGCTGCCAAGATAACCCACTTTCGCGGCGGCCCGAGATAACATTAATAATAAAGGGGCGGCGGCGGCGGCGGCGGCGACGGCGGCGGCCGCGGGTGACCGGGGAGTCGCCGCGACCTGCCGACGTCGTTCGATGTTTCCCGAAATAAACATACTAATGAGGTAGCGAGCAGATCCCCTTCGTAAAATTAATCTCCGAAACATTGTTGTTTTGTTGCGCTTCGCTCAGACGTACAGGTAAAATAATAATTTTTTACCTCGTCGCTCGCGTGACCCGTAAGCCCGGGAAAAAAGGCATTTTAGTTTTTATGTATAGACATTTTTCAAAAAGTGCCCCTCGTATTTCCTATCCCCCGCTAGGCCGTCATAATTCATCAAGGTGCAATCAAGATACTATTTACTTAACACGAATATACTTTTATAATTACTGGTAATTTTTTATAATAAATCTCCCCTCGTATTTGCATATTATCCAATAAAGAATGTGTTTGTATAGCACTGAATCATGAATTTATATTATGCCCCGATAAGATGTCCAGAATTGAATGCTAAAGTCCAACACTATAAATTAGTGAGGAACGATGCCGTGTTTTAAAACTATTGCTATTTTCACATAACTTTCATTGTGAACGTTATATGATTTATGAAAACCGATTTATAAGATATATCGTAGGACATTGCGTTAAAAGGAATAATACAATGACCCCTTCTTGAATTTCTTATCGTCTAGTCGTTGTTGTAAATTAAGACTTCGACAATCACAATTTACTGTTATAATTTGCAAGTCCCTAATTAAAGGAGGACAAACTTTATTTCTCTCTACTTAAAACTCAAATAATAAACAAAAAAAAAAAAAAATCTACGTCAGTATAACTTTTTTTTAAGTTTTTGTATTTTATCCATATGTGTATATATATATTCACTATTTTTTTCAATTGAAATCGTACGAAACCGCGGCACAGTAAATTAAAAAAAAAAACAAGTATCATTAAACAATAAACTGAATCTCCATTCAACCTTCATTGTTCGCTGTGGAAAAAAAAGAAGCAAGCCTCAAAGTTGGATAGCAATCTGACCGGATGTGTGTCCTCCATTAAATATGCATGCTCGTTCGCAGGAAATATTGACAAAAGAATTTGAATTTGACTTTAGTTTTAAAATTCCATAAAGCTCATTGTTGAAGTTACAAAAAAACACGAGTCCGACTGAAAATTGCAAGCGGGCAAGAACGAGAGTCGACTGCGAGGAAGGGACAAACGAGACAGAGAGACCGAGAGGGAGAGAGATCGCGTGGAGCATTTGAGCGAGTAACGGTTTCGATGATGGAAGGGGGCACTTAGATGCGACCGCGTCCAAAACTTGGCCATTACATCTTGGGCTGGCAGAGGATCTCGAGCTGAACTTTACTATCTTGCGACATTTCCATATTCTATAACACCAGGGATGGCAGACAGTAGAGGCGCTAGGAAACTTTTATCGGGCAGAGAGACTCGATCCGACATTACGTTGAATGTCAAACGTCTCTGACACCTCCTGCCTCCGCCGCTCCGCCGAAGTTTCGCGCCTACGCATCACGAGGCGTCAATCCGCTCCACACGCGTGGCCTCTCGCGCTCGAAATCTCCTTTTTCGAAAGAGAGAGAGAGGGGGCGGGAGGGGGGGGGGTAAACAGGAGTCGCGAGATTCCCGAGACCCTTCGAAATCGAGCTCGGCATCGAGGAGCGACGAGTCGCAGGCTTGGCGCTCGAGCCGCAATCGTTGACCAAGTAAACCTCAGCTCTGGAGGAAATTCGAGTGCACGGTCACTGTCGAGGAACGCCTCGTGACCGAATTGCCCTCGGTCGAGCCCTCCCTCTTCCGGTGGGGAGACACTCGAGCGAACGCGAAGGGAAGACCGGGACTCCTTCTGGGTTATCTTTCTAGCGCTCGGGCCGGTTCCCGTTGGCCCTTGATTTTCGCGATCGTGTCGGCTCGCGGAGCGACACACAATGACGAAGTTGCCACTCCTGTCTTCTCGGCCATTTGAAGCAGCTCGTGAGAGTGGAGAGTAGAGCGGAGAGCACAAGCGCTCGGACGTCGTAAATTTTACGATTATCTAGTTGGATAAAGGCCTACCAATGATATTTATATGTATAATTTATATTCTATTTTAATTGGTTTGAGCTACATGACTTTATTCCAAAGGTTTTCACATTTTGCAAGTTCAGAGTTTAATTATAGCAACCGTATACTTATTGATTTTCTCAGGCTTCCACTCGATCATGTTTGTCTATTATCGTACTAGAATTTACACTCGGACTTATTTATCTCGGCGGTTTTACATCTTAAAAACCAAATTATCTGCACTCTCGAATATATTTGCTTTTGCTTGAATTTATATTAATGTTAATTTTATATAAAGCACCATTTTGAAATGCATAAATTAACAAGAAGTATGTCACTAGATTCGGTATAAGGATTTGCTACACTCTTAATATGATAAAAATTTAAAAAATTGTAAGCTATTGCAATAATAAAGCTGATTTATATTTGAAATAACATTTGATTTGTCTGTAAAAATTAAATGTTTTTTTTTATGATTTAAAATTAATTTCAATTTGATGTATTATATTTAAAGAGGCGTTCCCATGTTTATTTATAAAAGGTGTATTAAGATTCGTCCATTATTACCCAAAATACAAATGTAATATTTATATATTTTACGAATTTCATTATTCAGTATACTTTACGAATTGAATTTTATACGTATTAATTTTTTGCCCCTAATTGAAGCAGGCATTTCATGAAACGAAATAAATTTATCTTATAAGAAACGTATTAGTAAATACAATGAACATTCAATTATCAACATATATCTAGTAATTATTTACGCGTTGAACGTTTCCTGAAGTGAAGATAAAGTCTCTGATGCAACAGAGTGCCGACTTCTTTTGATATTTTTCTTAAATTAAAAGGAACTAAATTAAAAAAAACATAGTGAATGTGTTAAAAAATTTCATATCAAAGGACCGAAAAGTCCGACGTAATTATTTACGAATTGTTTGTGCAGTAAATTGTACCTCTTAATTTACTAGTAAATATTTATTAAAATAATAAATATTTATTAATTTAAACATCGATGGATATGGAAAGCAAGTAGAATAAGAACAATAGAAATTTAAAAAGAACAACTAATAACAAAGCAGAAAAACCTAGGTCTCGATCCCTCTTTGCTTGGATTGTAACAACTTAAAATAATAAACAAGAGTAAATAGTTAATTAGGTTTCGTAGCAAAGTGGAAGAGGACTTCTTCTTTCAACCGTTCCTTTTTTCCTCTCTCTCTCTCTCTCTCTCTCTCTCTCTCTCTCTCTCTTGACAAAACTTATAACGAAATCTAGATTTTAACGATGAGAAATTTTGCAAGAGAGATGGGTCAGGCGGGATCGTCGATGTGATGACGAAGTCAATGAGATAATAGTCAGAGAGAGAGAGAGAGAGAGAGAGAGAGAAAGAATAGAAAATAAGGCGACAGAGAAGAGAGGTAGTGGAAGTAAAGCCCGTCTTAATTACGGGGTCGGACTTCTAATTAGTGGAGTCCGCGGAGTAGCGCTTGTTGTTGGCACAGACTGCCAGTCTGTTTGTTCGATATTCGGGGATTTACCAGACGATTTCTAACGTATCGTCGGTCGAGGCTGCGCGAAACTAAGCGAGAGATAAATTGTGCGAAAGAGAAGGAGACCGGGGCCGCGCGCCGGCATGCACCGTCATAAAACCCGCGTGTGCGTCTGTGAGATCGTGTGGGGGGTTGGGGGGGGGGTGAGTGCGCGCGGAGGAAAAACTAATTTGCCATTCAAACTCTGATACTTTTTCGGAGCTTTATATAGAAGGACACATAGGGAAAAGCGGGCCGAATCGCACCCGGAGAGGATCACCTTTCCTACGGAGTCTT
Source organism: Kradibia gibbosae (assembly GCA_018907135.1). Classification (NCBI taxonomy): domain Eukaryota; kingdom Metazoa; phylum Arthropoda; class Insecta; order Hymenoptera; family Agaonidae; genus Kradibia; species Kradibia gibbosae. The sequence continues at coordinate 18,560,431 of JACCHX010000001.1, forward strand.
CCAGACTGGCTCTCCTCCCTCTCTCTCTCTCTCTCTCTCTCTCTCTATCTGTGTAAGCCTGACACAGGGTATATGCGTAGATATTTGTAGGATGCACGCGTGTGGGTGGGCAAGTATCATTTTGATCTCTTAATCAAGAGCGTTTCGAAGCCGAGATGAAAGGCAAAGTGGCTGCAAGGATGCCGGACATGTAATCGGTCAATCCAACCCGCTTGTTCCCAATCTAGGATTGTTCATTTGGCAATAGGATCAAAAAGCTTAGTAAAATGTTTCGAATTAGGGGAAAGTACTTCTGACGAGTATATTACTTTCAAAGCGTTTTAATTGCTTATGATGCACTTCTTTAAGACTTGAGAATCGTCAAAGTGCCTGATATTCGCATGCTTATCATAAAATGCGTCCTACCTGGCACGTACATTTGAACCAATTTCAAATGCCTTCGATGAATCGAATGGAAGCATCGGTGAGCGGTCAATAAAATCCGCGCCTGGTTTCAACTTATGTTATACAAGATGCTTAGAAATGAATAATGCAGTGCTGTCTCGGTAACGTATAACACCTTTATACTTACGCCTGCATTCTCTCCTCCCTCGATCTCCCCCCTCTGCGCCTTTGGCAGCCTACTCATCTCTCGCGAGAAGCGGAAATATCGTCATTAGGATCGGTGCAGGGAGCCATCGGTGGCAGTGGACAAATGGCTTAAGAGCGGCTTATTTTAAAAACGCCAGCAGCGATGAAAGAACTTTGCAACTTCCGGATGCGGTACGCGATCCCAATGGATCGCGACCACGCAGGGAGGGCGGGTCTAGCGGGTTGGTGGTGGTGGTGGTGGGGGGGGGTGGCAGGGGTTCCGGTACTTCTTGGCTCGCTCGCGTGGGTAATTTACTAATGTAGAGAGTCGCCCGGTCGGGGACTGTCCCACCCCCGCGCTAAGTCTCGCCCCTCGGCCCCGGGGGCAACCGCCGAGCGCTTCGGGGATTGCGAAGCGCGGCCGCGATCCCGGAACTCCGTCTACCCTCGCAGCGAGGGAGGAGCTATTAGACGATTGTGTCTTAAATAAAATATCACGGGCGTCCCGTCGCCAACCACGCAAAATAATAATTGCCTTCCCTCTGCCGGGGCTTCGGCTCCTTGCTTCCTTCCCCCCGCCCCACCGCCCGCTGCTGGTCCACGACCGCAGCCCAAGAGTCTCGGACGCCAGCCTCGCGCCTCTTAAGCTCACAGGGTTGTAGGAGCGCTGCGCAATCCTCCGCGTGGTTGTGGAGAAAATGAAAGTGCCCTGGCCGACTCTGCTCGTCGACCCGCGAAACTCCTGGGACGAGAATTGAAGTCTGCTGCCAAGCGAAGAACCCGATATCGTACGTTACGATTGCTCGCCACTTTGGATTACCGAGCTATTCGCTTTCTTTACGCTTTCTTTCGTCCTGTTCCTGCTCCACCTCCCCCCCACTCCCCTAACCACCCTCTGTCTCTACGACCCATCGAATTAAAATTATTTTCCCATTGGATGCCGATCGGTCCATGATTCAGTTCGACTGCCGGTCCCTTTAATGGTTATTTATACCGAGTTCCGCGCAACTCATCCCATTAGACCTAAGTAAAAGTCGATCTACGAGCTTCTTAATTTATATTATAATTGAACAAAGTGCTTATGCCTTCTCGTATCGTTTTTCCAATTGAATTTGCCCGTGACAAGTTCATACAAGTGTAATGGAATATTCATTCGTGGCATTATGTAATGCATTATTCGGATGTAATTTTCAAAATACATTTTACGTGGCAACGAAAAATTGAAATACGAGTGCTTTCTCTTGTCTATTCTTGGGGTGCCCGTTCAATTATTTAAATTGTTTCTTTTTACCATTGCGATCCGTACGGTTAACTTTGAATGCGTGAATTAGCTTATTAAATTGAACGAGGACTTAATTTTTCTCTGCATAATAAGATCAATTAAAAAGAAATGTGATGTATTAACATGGAATATTGCGACGCGGAAAAGGTCTGCTAAGATTTTCAATAGGATTTCGCCAGATATTCGCTAAACCTGCGGAACGGATAATTGGATCTTTCAAGAGATTATAATTAAATTTGATTACGTGTAATCTAAGGAAACAACCCAAGCTTACAATGATAGTAAGTGAATTCGTTGAAGGGACGGGGGAGCTAAGACAAGATTGGTTAAAACTCGTGCATTGTCTGATCAATTTCAGGATCGACGTCCACGATTATGCGCAACTGTTGACTGCAACTGAATCATCATCTTTCTGCACCTCTTATTAAAATTCAGGGCAAAATTGGTACGATATTCCCTTGTAGCCCTGACTTACCGAGATTAGCCAACCTAATGCGCACGGGAGATCATCCGCCGCTCGACCGAAGCTACGGATTATCAATTATATCATGTGTACGTCGGCCCTTGGGACTGGTCCATTGATTACACCTCCACGCTAAGCATCGACTTCGACAACTAAGACGCGAACTCATCGTGTTTGCGAATCCTCGTCCGAAATAAGCGTGCTCGACTTGTGGAGCGCGGGCGAGCTCGAGAACGACGGAAGGTTACGGGTCTCGTGATACGCATGTGGGCGCTTACTTGTGTAAGTTTTGCGAAGACCGCGTGTGTGTGAGAGAGAGAGAGAGATAGAGAAGACGAACGCACAAGGAAAGCGGCTAATGTTCGTTTGAATTTTGGCGTACGCGCATGTAATGGCTGCGCTAATTAGAATCAGCCGCGTGGAATAATTAGAGAATAGGCGAAAATGCGCCAGCCACTATCTTACGGCTCTTGGCTCCCGAATATCTTCATCATAATAAAACTGACCAGGGAAAATAGCGGGGGTCGAATCTCATTAGAAATTCGACTTCGTTTAATTAGTTCGTCCGGCTATTGTTACGAAAAATTTAGCGCGTAAGCTTATTGTAAAATTAGGCTTGTTAAATTTACGTAAACTTAAGATAATAATAATAATAATTATAATTATAATAATGACGAAGCAAGCCAACGATATTACGGCATCTCAAGGAATAGTTCGGAGAAAATGTAACAATGATTGATTTACAAATGAGAATAATTGTCAGGCCCACTCTCCAGCTCACTTCACCAAGCGCAATTCATTAAGGTGCGCATCGAAATATTAAAAGCCACACGAAAGTGAGGATTCTAATGGGGCCATTGTATTCCTCTTGTTAGAGAAATCCGAGGCATTTCACAAGGCGTGCCGCGCAAAGATGAGTGCCTTATTAGCGCCCGGGTTTTCGCAATTGTTTCTCGCGAGTGGCTTAAATCTGGCTAACGAAATAAACGCCGACGCCTCCGCGCGTCCTTGTTCGAGCTGTTCGAGACGATACGTAGGAATCTCGACCAGCTCGTAGGAGAGCCTACGAGAGAGCCGAGTGAAAATCGCGAAGCGTGCCGGGATGTGAGGGAAGGTAATACGCGGTAAATGACGAGTACCGCGTTACACTCAAGTGGGGAGGGGATCATTGGGCGATTGTCGCACATCAATGGCTGGGAGTCGGCTAAACGCGCGTCTACAGCCTCGAGCCTCCCCGCGAGCCTCCCTCCGGCCGGAGGTACCTTGTCCTCCTCAGTCCTCCTGCGCAATCATTTCCCCGTTGCGTCTCCTCTTCTTGGCCACCCCCGCCCTGCCCCGGCGCTCAGCCGCCAACGCCACCATCGAGAGTTCGAAACGCGTACGACCGCCCACTTTCTCGATAATTAATTGTGTTGCTTTCATTACCCGACAGCTAATTAGGCGCGCAATTATGAAAGGTAAACATAACGCGAAGCTCAGGAAGGGCAAGCGCAGGGGATCCGATGTCAGCGGAGAAGAGGAAGAGGAAGAGGAGGAGCAGGAGGAAGAGGAGCAGGAGGAAGAGGCCCGTGAGTCCTACCGACGCGTAGCTCTACCCTCGGCTGCTGTCTTTTTAATACGTTTTAACGGGTTCTTATTATTCTCAGTCGTGGGATTGCTGCGAGAGGTACGCTTAGCCCCGTGCCAACCTCCTTTGCCGGGGCGGCGGCCCCCCCCCCCCCGCCCACACTCTACGGGTCAGCAATTCGGTGACGCCAACGATGCTTCGGATCACATTTAATTGTCAGAACACCGAACGAATGATCCAGGGACATCGCGAGGCGGTTACGCGTCTCATTCGGAGCTATTAATAGTATTAGGTTGCCGGCAGCTATTTTGGATTACGAGTTTCAGACGCGAGGATACATCAAATCCAATTTAGTTTTCGCGGCTGTTAAATTCCGGGCCGTGCGCATGTGGCCAATGCCTGACACGTTTACTTCGCTTTATGTCATAATTATAGTGCAAGAAATAATTTTATAACTTGGCAGACACTTTATTTGTATCAGGTTGTAAGTACAAACTTTTTAATGGCTTTTTGGAAACTAAGATATGGCTAAGGTTAACATAGTACGCCAGAAATACGATTCCATTCGTTACGTTGAGCTTTTCGTATTGAGCAACAGCTGCCTCTACTTCAGATGGCATTTACTTTTTCGTACGTTTTACGAGAGCTTTACAATTCTCCAGTCAAAAATTTCTCATAGATACATAGATACATGTATATGATATTCCTAATAATAAGGACCTCATAGTGGCATAGAAAATCATTTTTCTGTTTGCGTTCAATCTTCAATATATTATGTAACGCGTATTTCCTAATTTTTTTTTCTAAAAATAATTGACTTTTAAATTACCTTACACACAATGTATAATTGAAGTATATTTTCAAAGAAGCTTTTCTGAGTATCAATCTTATAATGTAAATAGAAAATATTATTATTTTCAATACTTCAAATGTGCTATGCGTTAGAGAAACGTACTATTAATTTCAACTGCAAAACGTAAAGAATATTTATTCTACATCCCAATATATTGAAATAATTGTTTCGTTTTCTTCAGAGATTGTATTTTATTTATGATAGCAACCGACGGAAAATTTATATTTTCTTTTTTGCCTTTAATTTATGCTTTACGCAATAACAACGTAAGAATAGGTAAATTAATTTTTATTTAAATATTAAAATTTGCCTATATGCAAATAATCGTTAACGTAATCGACATATATGCTAATGATGTATGTAAATTGCAGTTTCATTTTTACAATAAATAAGTAAAAAAAGAAAATCGATAGTACTCTTTAAGAATTTCCAGAAATCAAGTACTATTATGAAAAAATTAGATTTTTATACATTGTGTATATCACGTGAAACGTCGTGTAAAATATTGTTCTAGCGTATGTTAATGTAGTAAGTCATTACAAATCATATAATAGTAAATAAGTGAAAAATTGTATAAATATGCTTTTATACACAATATTCAAAAGGACTCTAGTTAAATCAATTAAAATTATTTTAATTGCATTTACAACCAATATTATTTTCTCGATCTCACTGTTTTCAGCGAAAGTTGGTAAATATTTCACATACATACAAGAAGAGTGTGTAATGGTGAATTATAAATATAACTGAAAAAATCTTATTAAAAATTAAAGATTTAAAAAAAAAATATTGATGAAATGAACAGTAAAGTATGGTTGATCAGCGGTTGTTTATGAATATTCTATTAAAACAAAAGGCCAGTTTATCTCATAATTGTTAGTTGGGTATTTTCAATGTAATTTCGAGAAAATTTAACAGGATCTCGTAGTTCATATATGACTATCACAAGATGGAGCCATTTCATGAACAGACGCTTAACGGGAATCCGACATTAAATTTTCATATTAATATGTAGTTAAGTCACGAAAGTTACATATTTTTAGTAATTTGATATATCGATTATCTCTATATTACCTAATTACGTTTAAAAGTTTAATTAAGTACCTATATTAGAATACATAACGTTGAAAGTTTGTTCAATTACGTATTACATTAAAATTAATAATACAGTGAATTTCATTACAACCAATGGGTTGCATCAATAACATTCGATCTCTATTTTCATTTGATTTAAATTAGTGTTTAAACTATGAAAGTGAAAAATGAGAGTAACAACAGATTTTCGTACAAAAATACAAACTGTATCAGTTCAAGTTTTACTATTTTATATTTGAATTTTATTAATTCAATTTAACTTCCATCAAATAAAACTTATACGTAGATATATTGTGTTTTATTCTTTATTCGATATTTTAATTTTACAAGTGACAAATACGATTGACACAAATTAAAAAATTTAAACTATAAAATTGAAAATACTAAATTAATTATGAAAAGTTTAATCTTGTCGGTTATTTGCATTCCTTAATGACTATTTGTTGTTTTAAAAAAATGTGAATAAAAATATGAAATTTAAAGAACAAAAGTTTAAAAAAAAATTGAGTAAACTTGTAAAATACGTAAGAAATATGACATTGTTGATTTATTAGTAAAAAGTACGTTTAGGTTATATTGAAAGATAAACAAAGATATATATTTTAGTTAAGTTATAAATGAAATCTTTTGTTACTTAAAATAAGTGATTGTAAATTATTTCTTTACCACTAATAAATGTGTATATTTTGTACAAGAAGAATTTAGTTTGGTAAATCATTCCTCAAGGAACATAATTATTATTAATAAAAAAATGTAATAGTAATTGTATAATAAAATTATTACTTCTCGGTTGAAAAAAAAAGTAAAGCCTCAATTTTCAGCAAAAGGTCTTAATATATTGTCGCTTTTTTATTTATATTTTTTAATACTTTACTTTTCTTTTATAAAGAAAAACTGTAAATCAAAATTCTTATATATGATTATTCTGCCTGGCTCAAGAGTATAATTCTTTCCATTATGCAGGATAAAAATTGTATTTTATTGCCAAGAATTTGAGACTCATACAGACATTCGCAATGATATACAATTAAAAAAACGGTATTTTTGGATCATGGCGTTCGCTGAGTGCTCACGTGCCCACTTTCGGCTTTCACGCACGTGTGTACGTGTGTGCGTGGCAGACAGAGAGCGAAGGGAGCGCGAGAGAGAGAGAGAGAGAGAGAGAGAGGGAGAGAGAGAGAGATTTGCAAAATTCAAATTAATAAATACGCTTATCTTAATGGCTTGAAAAATATCCGTAACTTGATTACAACATCTTGGGTGATTTAGCCTCGTCGTCCAAGAGTGCAGTGTAGCCCCGAAGAGATCGGTTCCTCGGCCCGCTTCCCCCGCCTGGCCCCTGGCCCACAGCTTGTTCGTGTTCCCGTGCGCACTTTAAAGAGGATCTCGAAGAAGAGAGAATACCTCGCGTGCACACAAGCCTTACTAACTCAAGTGGTCTTACCGCGAGAGGGCAACTCTTTCTCTTTCTCCTTCTCGGTAAGTCCTAGGGACTCCCCTTCGGAATCCGGAGAATCTCTCTTCGTTAGGCCAGTTCCCGTCTCTCTTTCTCCCTTACCCCCCGCCCCTTCTCCCCCCTCACTCCCCCCTCACTCCTGGCCTATGTCTCCGTCTTTCTGTTTTTATCTTCCTTGCCGGTGTCAGCTTAATGATGCGCGTCTTCGGATCGTCCTCGGCAATGTTCTTCCGCTCTCATCTAACTCAGCGAGGGTCGGGTAAAAAAATCTCGCAAATGTTTATTGCCGGGCGAAGCCAGTGATAATCCAGTCCGGCTAAATAATGCTTCCTCGAAAAATCCTATTCGCACTTTCAAGCGATAAATTTGCCGGCCGCGCTCGCTTCCGGCGGCTAAGGAAAAAACGCGCCGACCGCGAGAAAAGTTCCATTAGCAGTTTGTTAAACCTCAGATTAGTTTGTTAGCGCAGTTTATATTAAACGGTCGATCGTCGACAAGGTCGAGGATTCCCGATGCACTTCTTTGCCTCTTTGCCAACCTGGAATCCCCGACAGAAGAGATACGGGATAATTGCCGACTCGACCTCTCCCAACCTGTCCCGCTCGACTTCGCGCTTCATTTATCAAACATACCGAGCGAAGAGTTACGCTCGATTATTCGGGATCGCGCCTCAGCGGACGCCCGGCGGACGTCGGCCCTGCTTATGCGGACAGTGACGCGAGTAGGCGAGGAGGTGCGAAGTCAAAAATGATAACGGGTTCTCCCTGAGCCAGACCGGCAGAGGGGCTGAGGCCAAAGAGAGCCGACCGTTGATAAGGAAAGAGGACGATAAACGAACGGGGAAGTGGGGGGGGGGTGGAGGGGTTGGCGACAGTGTGTCATAGCGCTTTATGGACGCTTAGTTAAATTAACTGCGGATTAAAGTTAACGAGGGGGGTCTACTTGCTCTCCTCGCTTGTTGCTTCCATCTACTCGACGGTCAAGGGGTTTCTACTTGTGGAGAAGTACCGCCCAGATACCGAGACTACGTAGCCGTCTCAAGGTGTCTTTTTACCTGATTCCAAGTAACCCCGCCTCACCGCCCACACGCTTAAAATAAACGCCTCGACTATGACGACTCTTCGATTTGTGAATTATACGGTAATTGGGTTTTAAAAAGCACGCGATAACCAACGCTTTACCTCTTATCGAGCTCTCCGCTATCTCGTCGGGCTAATGTTTTCCTCAATTTTATTCCTCAGCGTGTGTCCTTAAGGCTTAAGCGAGATATAGCTAGTTGACGCAATCAATTGTGCCGATCGTAATGGCTAATGCCTCGATACTCACTAATGCCCGAAGCACGCGTCAATTTGCAGCGCGACACCAAGTCTTGCGGCTTTATGCTCTTAAAGCTATTATTCCTATTGTCCAATTTGTAAAAACGAGGAGTATCTTGTTAAAATTATTTGAGATTTTTTTTGACACGCAACACTGTACCATATGTATTCATAAAAAAAGTACATGTTTCTACAAAACTTTTTTAAGTACTTGTAGTTTTTATAGCCGACGATTTCTTAGCTAGTTATATATATATATGTGTGTATATATTTATGTGTGGGCATATGTATACATACATATATATATATATATATATATATATATATATATATTAAGCAAAATAAATAACATATATATATACACACACACACGCACACCCATATATATGTATAAAAAAACATTGTTATGCAATTCTTCGAAATTATATAAATACACATTGTCTGGTTTGAAATAATAGAATTATCTTGCATCCCGAGTTGTAATTTCTCTCATCGTATAAATAATTTATTATAGTAATTATGAAGCCTGATATTACCATATTCCAATTAGTGCAATTATACGAATATAATTGCTCTTATAATAGCTTGAAATGTTAATAAAATAACTTTTCAACGTCATTTCTTGTTTATGCCAGAAAGAGGTTATTATACCACATTCGTATAAAGTATCCGTATAGTTGGTTATAATACTCGATATCATGAAATCGTTAAAGTAGAATAGTAGGTTAAGATAACAATATAACTAGTAATTTCTTTCATTTAGTATACACGCAAGTACTTACTACTTATCTAGAACATTAATAATAATACTAATAATAATGATAATAATAATACTAATGATATTTCTTTAAAATATTTATCGTATAATAATACATTGTTACCATTTGCTCGGTTATTTATATTTTCGTAAGTAGAGCATCAGAGTGACAATAGTTATGAACTTAGTAACATAATGTAATTTTAAAATATTTGCTGCTTTTTCTCGACATCTAGAATTTTTTTTGTGGTACTTCTGTTCAATTTGATTTTTTCATTAAAAAAAAAAAAAAAAAAAAAAAATACAGAACAATGAAAAACAAAAAAAAATTATAAATTGTATACTTTAGAGCTCACAGCGTACAGTTTATTAAAGTAGTGGAGTGTCCTAAATTAGTATTATGAAAGAATTTATTAAATGAATGCAAAGATTGCAAAAGCAGCGAGAAAATGAAATTCGAAAGACACACTCGTATTAATTAACAACTTGTGTACATGAAAATTTGGAAACTATCAGAGATGTGGAGATAGAGACTATAATGTTACGGTTGCATTTCTATTGATGAAGAAATGTTGGGTTTATGAGAAACGATTCGAGGATTCGCAGGGAGACGCGTAAACAAGAAGGGACGAGGACAATGAACGTCGCCGGTTACTCTGCTTTAGTTGTGTACCAACTAAGTGCGGAAGTAGATGGGAAATGGGACGAAAGGGTAAAAAATGCATTAAGCACCACTTCTTAACGGATAGGCGTGACTCTCGCTTTTTCCCTAGTTGAGTCGTTGCGTAGCTGTTCTGTTATTATTATTGTCGTCGTCGCCGATCAAACTTCTTCTAGCAAGAAAAAAGGCCCGCGCGTCAAGGAAGTTAATCATACGATTATTTCTTTATAGAATGCGAGTAGAAATAAAAATAAACAATCTGCCTCACTCCCTCGAGACAAATATTTCGTTAAAAGGAAGACTATTATCAGTATTAAGCCACGAGTGATAACGTCGATAACTTGAAAAAGTCACTTTTCGTTGACTCATCATCGTTGTATAACGTTGGGTGATTGTTTTAGAGGAGAATTTATATAATAATTAGAAACCGCTGTAGGAATAATAATTAGTCAAAGAGTCACAGACATTAGAGCTGGAGCTCGGTAAAAGCGGGCGTAAAATTTTAGAGTAATCGGTGTCCCGGTGAATTATCCGATCCGAGGAGTGTAAAAGAGCCAAATGTCGGGCCGCTGCTTATCCGAAAATAATGGAAACCGACAAAAAGTCGGGGTCGAGCAGAGCTGATAATTAGTTTGCGCTCGCGGCTGTTACGCAGCGGTTGAATAATTGGGTCACGGCTCTTATCGCTTTCTAATTGTCTCCTCGTGGAGAAAGTGACTCCCGAAAGCTTTCCGACAGCGTAATCCGAAATCCGCGGAAAATACGTGGAAAATCCATCGGGTGCTCGCGTGGCTCGAGGTTCAAGGTTAATCAGGCCACGAGTTCCGATTTAATCAACAATAACGAAACTGCAAGGCTTAATGAATTTCATTTAGATAAGCGCGGGATAAGCAGCCGCTCTCGTCTATTCGAGGCACCAGTCGAGGTAGCAGCAGCTTTAGTAGTGGTGGCTGAATTCAATTCACATTAACAAACAAAACCTCACGGGGGGAAAGTAGTCGCACGTCCTTATAACTTTTTATGACGTGAAATGCTCGTTTTTATCGGCACACCATCCAGGCACGCACACTACCTACGCCATGACCATTGCCACCACTGCGGTAAAGATAATTTGCCGTTGTTGGGCGATGGAGGAGAAGGGTAGAGAGAGAGAGAGAGAGGGAGAGAGAGAGAGAGAGAGAGAAAGATGGCGAGGGACAGAAAAAGGGGGAGAGATGCCGCGTGGCATACGTTGACCTTTCATAAGATTATGCTCGTAAAGTCGTCATTGCCAATGTAGCTATTTCGAGAGACCGTTTAATTTTCTTTCTCCTGCCTTCGACGTTCTTTGTTTCCGCGTACACGGGCCCAGAGGGTAACTGTATCCACCTTTTCGTCCAACTCCACCTCGCGTCGTCACACTCTCTTTCTTCCTCTATCTCTCTCTCTCCCTCACTCTCTCTCTCTCTCTCTCTCTCTCTCTCTGTTACATTATTTTATTCATTCTTAACTCTTAGGCCATTACAATATTAATTATTTGTGTTAAAAATACGTCGAGATTTCATCTTTAATTAAATTCACCAGTGGCTCCGAGAGAGGGCGAGAATCTTGGCAAGAGAGGTCTGGCCTCGAAAAGGGTCGGTTCGCGAGATTGAAGCCGAGGAATGAAGGTAGAAAGAGGGGGGGGGAATGCGGGGGGGAGAGATTTTGCCCGGCGATACACCAAAAGCCAAAGGATATGACTGCAACTGATTATTTGCGCGACTGGGGGAAATTTCGCAAGCTCCGAATACCGAGCGTAAACAGAAACGTATGCATTTCGGCGTCTATCGACAATAAAAAATCGGAATAAAAAAGGCGGACGAAGGGGTTGGCGCGGCTAGTGCCGAGGGAACGAAGTTGCCGGTGTGTCACATCCGGTAGCGTAGCTGCCCCTGCGTCCCTCCTACTGGAAGCCCGGCATGGGGTAATCGAGTCAACCCGCGTCACAATCGACCCAAGATAAATTTTAGCTCCGATTCAACGGATGGCTCTCTCCGGACCTTTATCCAAAAGCGCTGGCATCGATAGAATCCGCAGTGCACAAAGAAATCGGAATTATCCAGTCGGTGGAGGGCAACGGGTGTTGCTGATGCTGCTCGTCTCAACCGAGGTAATCGACGTTCGTCGGATACTGCGAGAGCATGCTTACGAAGCCGGAGACTTATGTTTTCGTTCGATATTCGGTGCGTGTGCATCCCGTAATTACTTCGTTAATTATTGACTGCTTGCTTCGACGCTTATCCTCCTTACTCCTTGGGAGCGACAAACTCTCGTGCGCCGCGTGCGAATCCGATGCCAAGAATACTTAGAGGACATTGGGCATTTTTCCTTCGACAGTTGACACATTGTGTGTACGTCTGTGAACGAAGCTCTGAAGAAATATTGAAATTCGGCCACGCTCCCAATACCAGATCTTGTCCTTATTTTATATTTTATTATTACCCGTGATTCGTTGAAATTCAATTTACCTCACCGGCTCATTAAACTTTGTGGTTAATTAGAGTACAAAGTCATTACTATTGCGCTGTTGCAGATTCTTTCTGGAATTAGAAGAATCGGGCGTTGAAGGAAGTCTTTCTCCTTCGCTAAATTTATCAGTCCACTGTTTCCTCAACTTGTACTGTATACACACAGGGTAATGAAAATTTCGAGGAAAAGCGAAATATATAGATTAAATGTAGGTATTAGGGATTTTAACCATTCGAATTCACTTTAATTAATTACGAAATAACGTAAAATATGTACTGAATTAAAATAAAGAACTTATTTTTTGCATTAAACGTCGATTGGTAAGAAATGTAGGATAGGTTACGGTTAAATTATTAAATATTTTTATTCCTTAGAGAGTTCGAATTTACTAGCTGGCAGTTTATGACGTAGATGCAACGTAATGAAGCTACTTCTTTTTTAAAACAATTGTACTTCATACAAAAAAAAAAAAAACAATCATCCGGTCTAAGACTTGTCAAGTATTCTCAATTACAAAGTTACATTTTAGCAAAAAAAAAGAAGCAGAAACAGTGATAATACAGGTATGTTTGAGTTTAGATGGCGAGGGCATTGGGGGGGGGGCGCGACTATTTCTGGCGAGTGGATCAAATAGCGTACAGGTGTCTAACTTTTCGACGTAATTAATTCTCTGAGTTAACGCGGAATGCCATAATTAATTCCCGGTGGCTCGCCACTGCGAACAAGCGGCAACGGGTATGGATGTCGAGTGGGAGCGAGGCAAGGGACACGGGATAATGAGACAAACAGAAGAGGAGAGACGAACTCAAGGGGGATGATGGTTAGTTGGTTGGTCGGTTGGCCGGTCGAAGTTCCTGCGGGCTGGGGGGGGGGACAACGGGGAGGAAGGGGCTCTCGCGATAATACTGCATGCAGTTGTGCGACTAGATATTCAGCGGTCGCCTATTATATGCAATTAAATGCATTATCTGTGTGTTCGAATGCGCGTTAATTACCTTGAGAGCCTTGATTCGCGAAACCTGAATCGGAGGTACCTGGGGCGTAACTTCGGATGAATTGCGGGCACCGATCGAACAACAATCGAGGCGCATTACCATTGCCAACGATAATTTAATCCTTAATATATGACCAGGAAACACGAATGAACGCGGGCGCAACTCTTTTTCCTCCTTCCCTCCCGATGCTAAGTTCTTATTTCTATTGAAGAGCCCAGAACTACCACTAACGCGTCCAGGGCTGCAGCGCGGCTAATGACACTGTATACAGTATTCCGGAGGTGAATACGATATAATGAGCATTTTCTTGCACAAACAAAAACTCTTCGCCTCGTCGTACGCTCGCTACTCGGACACGGTTACTGGCGTGTCTCTCGTTATCTCGTGCCTCCACCACCCCCTCCCGCCCTCGCCCCTTTTCCCGACTGTACCAAAACCGAGCCTCGCGCTCCACTCCGCCGCCGCCGCCGCCAACCATTTTTATAATTTTTTTACCCGCTGCCCATTATCGCGTCCCCTTCGTTTTTCTGCCCGGCTCTTGTGAGGTCCCTCCCTCCACGCCCCCGCGGCCCTTTTCTTACGCCGGATCTCCTTACTAGCCTTACGTTCCCTTAATAGCCGCTTATTCGAATTTCATACCTGACTCCGCTTTTCCCGCCATTACGTTTCATTTTCGTTTGTCTCATTTCCCGAGCGTATTGTATCCGGTCCCCCGCGTCCTCCCCCTAGCCCGCTTCTCGTGCCCGAAAGCCCTGCGGGTCACTCCCGAACTCCCTTTCGGCTGGCCGCGATCTCATTACCCTGCCGCCCAACTAAATGGGAATCTCGAATAAGCGAGTACTATTCTATTTTCCTTTTTGTTCGCCTCTTCTCTTTCGCTCCCTCTTCGTTATTGTTGGCTGCCCTGTCGACTTTCTCCGGCCCTCCTCATGCCACACGTGTCCAGTGCTTAGACGCCTACCAAAGGATTAGTAATCAAAGTATTTCAGCGGACGGGAGACTCATTAGCCGGCGGATTCGTTAAGAGCGATCACTTATACAAAAACCAATTCCCCGAGAAATCACTTTCATGGCTTATGGTACGTGACCGCCTGCCTGATTGTAAGTGTGCGGGCAAGCGAAAACTTTTTTACCCTCTCATCAAGATTCGGCTCAATAAATTCATAAGCAAAACGAAACTTTTATCGACGGAGGGATGCATACATTCAACTTATGTACTTATACATAAGCACGCACACATGCCCAAACGCGCTCACACATTCGTTAAGTGAATTTATATTTGTGAAAAGACTATCCGTTCTGTCTTTTTGAGAGTCGATTTTAATTATATATAAATTAAGTATCAATCTTCTTCGTGAGGGATCTGCTTATAAAGAGGTAACAAATCATTAATAAATCGTTAATAGTAACGTTAGGGAACAGAAACTAGAATTAAGAAAAAAGTTATTTTTTTCTTATCTCTTAAAATTTCTTACACGGATATTAAAAAACTATTTATCCCTTAATTACAACATTTTAGTATGAAATATTTTATAGTTTATCCAGATGCTTTTTCATTAATATTCTACGTAAGCTTAGACATAAATTGCATACGATAGAATTATAGGCATATTTTTAGCCAATGCTTCTCCAGTGTTGCGTAATCTTTCTCACGTTTAACATAAATTTTACGAAATCTTTCAATAAATACTGGACTTTGTAGGTATAAATTGTATTAAAGTACGTTAATTTTAAGCTTATTCTTATTTCGAGAATAAAATTTCCAGGAATGAGTCGAAAAACGACGAAAAAACAAGACGCATTTAATTATTTGGTTTTCGAGCATTGGTTTTTTTTGATGAAGGATTCTAAATAATTGGTTATAAGCTCCTTAGACTTATTTGGTCGACTTCGACGTATTTGTCATTGGGATTTGCTTATACTGAAAATAGGATTTAGAGATGTCAATTAGAGGCCTTAAAAATCGAGATATCATATCCTGTCGTACGCAATATTTATGTGCGTGTAATAATGATTTTAGATATCAGGAGCCAGCAAAGGAGCTCAGATATCTTGAAAAAGAGTCGGTATAATATATAATTGTCTAGATGCTACGTCGTAAAACGTGGGAGTCCCTCACTCGAACAACGTCATCAAAGGACTTTTACACAGGACTGACGTACACAAGTGTATACTACAGTTATTCGTATGAAGTTACGGAATAATATACCTGCGACCCCATTCGCTTTAAAGACACACACCGATCAAATAAAAAAGCCATTTGTAAATTATGGCTAGCTATTATAACCCAATATCGTGAATATTTTAGAAACACGTTATAGTCTTTCCTCGATTAATATCATTATGAAAGACATGCAATCGCTGCACGAAAATATACGTTTACAGTGCAGATGGCATTTATACGTTTGCAGTACGTAAAATAGTCCATAATGCATAATTCATAATTGTATTTCTCAAAAAGCTATCATAAAAATATGGACTACTCTACCAGCTAAAATTATTATCAGTCCTAAAGGCAATCTTGCATTTTATGAAACTTTAACAAATTATTTTATACAATAAAGACTTGTGTATGCGATGATAGCCATTTATAAAAGCCAGGTTTCCCGTAAAAACATACACTCGGTATGTTGCTAGCTTGCTGACATCTTTATAATAACCCCGTAATTCGTAATATATTTCAAAAAAATTCCACCGAGTTGTAACTTACAAGTTAGAGGTTCGTTAAAATTGCTCTATGGATATTACAAGATATTACGTCGTCGGAGAATATAATTCTAATGGGTGCTTTGCGAACGTTTTGATTTTTCATATTAGCGTTTTAACAAATCAACCGAACCTGGGAAAGCATAATTCACCGGCTTGATTATTAAAACTAAACTATGCGTTTAATACGATTATCAATGCGCGCTAAGGTGTATACACTCGCAGGCACACATAGAGGGCCCGCTTACGGAGGAGCCTTAATAAACCTAGACGTGCATCGGAACATGTGCACGAAGGTCAGACGAGTCAAATTCAGGAAACAATCAGTTTTTCATTTCGACGTTTATAGTGCGTGAAATTAAAGAGTCGCATAATATCCTCGATCAAGCGTCGTGTACGGGTACACGTAATCTATCACCCAAGAATGTTATCTGTTGTTTCTTTAATTAGCGAGATTTTTTTTTTATTACGTCTGATATAGCCGGAAAGATAATGGGAGGTACAATCGCTCGTAATTTTCTTAATTCCGGCCATGGAATAAAGCACTGGTTTTCAAAGAATTGCCGGTGTGAGCAATATTGCGTAGATTGCACGCATCGCTGAATGGTGTTATTTTTAGCGTTGGCTTACAGACTCGTGATTACGAATTCTAAATTCAAATGTGTATTATGCGATGGGAGAAGCTAAAAAGGAAAAGATAAAAAAAAGTAATAGGAAGGATAATATTTCGTTTCGACAAATTTTCATTCGTAAGCAGGCACTTATTCGGCCTCTTAGTCAATTAGGCAGCATATTTATCACCGGCCAGAAGCGCTTAAGATTTAAAAATGCGCTTTAGCCCCATCGTTTCGTA
Source organism: Kradibia gibbosae (assembly GCA_018907135.1). Taxonomy (NCBI): domain Eukaryota; kingdom Metazoa; phylum Arthropoda; class Insecta; order Hymenoptera; family Agaonidae; genus Kradibia; species Kradibia gibbosae. Next base: position 18,577,495 of record JACCHX010000001.1, read on the forward strand.
GCACCTGTCCCATTTCTCATGCAGGTAAGTCTACGTCGGTGGGCTGCGGGGGTGTAGAGAGCGAGGGATCGGAAACGGCGACGGTTGAGAATTTAATTCTCAAAAAATCCATTCAAGGCTCGCGCGGCTGCAGTTATTAAGCAGTCGGAGCAAATGCCCTCGATCGCGGGCTTTACTCCTCGAGTTCCTGGCTCAGGCTCGTGCTCTCCTCTCCTCGTAAGGATCGTTAGGCCACGGTGTCGCAGGAAAGTGCGGGCCAATCGCGCCCGAGGATCGGCAGATCGTATCTGGGCGAGCGAGGGCGAGGGGTCGCGAGTAAGGCCCGGACAGGTCGTCGGTCATCCGCGGGCGAGAGTCGCTCGGCCTTCCCGAAATCGGGCTCGCGCGCAGGGGAGCGAAGGGAGGCCGCCGGAGGTCGCGAGGAGTCACCGCGACGCTCGGCGGGGGATGCCGAGGTGGCGGCTCGGGTCCTCCTTCCTCCCCCCGCCCCCGGCCGGCTGGATCATTATTGTAATGGGCCGGTGACCCGAGGCAATAATCCGAGGATCTAGCCGAGCGTTAATTAAAGTAAACAGGTGAGCCTCGGACCGCGTGTCTCCGTCGCGTTGGCGCGGTCGGCTGGTGTCGCCGCCCGGGCGTCCCTCGATAAATAGGTAGGTAAGCGAGGCTCTCGGCTCGGGCGCACGGCGGAAAGCCCAGTGTTAATTAACAAGCCGAGTTTCAAGACTGATTTACGTGCCGTCTAATTAGCGGACCTGACGGCGATGTATGCGCCAGGCATTTTGATTGGCCGGGGCACCATAGACCCGCGCTGCCCTCGCTCGCCTGCTGCTGGTGACGTTTCCTCCTCCGCCTCCTCCTCCTCCTCGCCCTTGGTCGAGCACCCGCTGGTGTCGCGAGGGCACCGAAATCGTGGATCGACCTGGCCAGCGAGCGACTCGCCGCGACGCTACTCTGTGCCGTCGTTCCCTGCCTTTGACGAATCTCGGCCAGCCTTCGGAGCTCACTCTCTCCCTCTCCCCCTCTCTCTCTCTCTCTCTCTCTCTCTTCGCCCCCCTTCTTTTACTCTTTTATCGGGGATTTCGAGAGATAGAGAAAGATAAAGAGAAAAAGAAGGTCGAGCCCTTGGCGTCGAAGAGCAGCAATTATTTTCAGCCTCTTCCGATGATTTAACAACTAAATTATCGTCCGCATCAGAGATGTTTAATTACACGCCGCTTCGTCGCAAAGTTGGCACACTTTGTTTCCATTAAATAAAATTGTTGGTATGCAATTAACTTCGAATACCCGTAAATCACGCTCAATTACATCTCCGGCATTAATTAAATAAATAAATACAAGTCATTCTTTAAACAAAATAATTAGATTTTATAACTACGGATGCGTGAGCCGTGCCTTCCATTTTATGGCGAACTCCCATTTCATTTCTAAAAATACAATTTCACTTGTCGCTACATCAATTCTCTAACCAGTTTCTCCTTTTTTCGACACTCTTTACTCGCTTTCAAAAGCAGCCTAAATTTTTGTAACTACTCATACACAATGTGATACGTGACAAAGCTTGACTCAATAGTTTTTTTTTTGTTTTGTTTGGTTTCACTCGTAAACTGTATAAATGTTTTTGAGTTTGAACGTTGGGTTAAAATTAATTTTCACAACTCTTGCCTCTTACAATCAGCTGCTTTGAACTCGCGCTGCACTTCGGTCTATGATATTGTCGGATATGCATCAAAATGTATGTATACTTTTTTAAATTTTGAAAAAAAATCACTTCAATCCTTTTCTTATATGTGCTTATTAATTACTTTAGGGCAAAGTGGAGCCGTTGAGGAATTATTAAATAGCTACACAATTATTTTGAAGGATAAGCTCGTGACAATTATGACCTGTCAATTTTCTTCATTAAATACACGTACGTGCTTTAGATATACATTATGCCTTCGAAATGTTAGCTCACAAGAGTACGCTTTTAATAATTAACGAGCGTGTCGACTAGGGTAAGTCATACTTTCAGCCCCCCAAAAAAAGGCATCGACGTAGCGCCAAATTTGAAGTAAGACACTCAATGTTGCTACAATCAACCCAACACTAGTTCCCGTCCCATGGACAATCGTCAGCGTCCATTCGAAAAGGCCAACAATCGGCTAACTAATGCCTCCCAACTTATACGCATGCGCGCACGCGCGCGCATTTACATGCATTTGTTACGTACGTAAAATTTCTCTTACATACATTTATACGGGGATAATACACGTGTGTGGACGCATCCGATTTAACACCATAGGATGCGACTTTGCATTGTTATTACTCTCGCCGTTGCTGTAGTTAATTACCGATTTATACGGCTGATAATTAGCCGCGGGTGCATCGAGTGAGTCAAGGAGAAACTCGTGACTCCCGGCAATTAGCCGAGCGCTTGGTCGCGGCAGGCCTAAAAATACGCACCAAGAATAATGCGAAATTGATATTCGGTTCGAGATTCGCGAAGGGGCACCCGGGTAAACGTGAATTCATACCTACCGTGTCCACGCCTCAATTTGTCGCAGTGTAGATGTCCACTTTACAGGGACGCACTGCGAGATACACACGAGGATTGAGAAAAGGAGAAGGGGGATGAGCACGACGACGACGACGACGAGGCGAGGGTTTGGGACAGCAGGGGAGCAGGCGATGGAAGGGTCCGGTGGGATGAGGTGCGCGTACCAGCTAAGGAATCCAATAAAGAACAAAGTACTACTTTTATCGCCCGGCTACAAACGAGCGGAACGGGTTATACACGTCAATCATCGAACGGAGCGAGTCGAGTCGAGAGTCGAGAGTCGAGTCAAGCTCGCCTCGCTCGCCAACGGACAAACCTCGTACACATGCTCCGTCACTTACATAATTTTTTTATATCTTTAATTTCATTAGCGACTTATTTTTATAAAATTGCACGACGCATCGAAAAATCCAATCTCCTTATCCTTCAGGACTCCAGGTTAAGATTATCCTCATCTATCTATCAATCGTGTTTTATCTTTTGTAGATACGAACAACTCCCGCATATCCCTCCGGATCTACCCAACATCACGGGTTCGCCTTTTCCCTAACCACCCGCCCACACTTGGTTATACGGCTCTGATTTATTTATCGTGTACAATTCTCGCTCAATAAGCGTTTTCAATTATCGATACGGAACTGCTGATTTTTGTAAATCCGCATTACCTTCATTGGTCTCAGTCTTCATTGACTACTCTTCATCGATAATGAATTGGCTAGACAGCGAACTGCTATGTTTATTACGTTGCTCTAGTGGAATATTCTCGCACAAGTAATTCCATTATTAGCCGATAAATAGATAGTAAATTGAGTGCCTCGGTATCAAAATATTACCCCTTCTAATCGTAATTCAGTTTGGAAAACAAAGACCAACGTGAAAGGGTAATTCAATTGGCAGCTGGTAATTTAAAAGCAAAAATTCTCCCTTACGTACGTCAATGCGCCCAGTTGAATAAAAATAAATGGGTCGATATCTAATGAAATTTCGAATGAAAGAGGGAGAGAAAGAGAGAAGAAAGAAGGATCGAAAGCTTCAAGATTTTATGGGTGGGAGGCTTTGACAAATCAGGAGATAGAGGTACAAAGAGAGAAAACATTTTCAGGTCGGCATAAATAATTGACACAGTTCAGTCAGTTAGCGCAAAGGCTCGGAGTGGGAGAGATAAGTGAAGGAAATAAAAAGTCGTGGGAACTTTCTAAAAACTTGTATCTTTATTAATTAATAAACGTGTTTGTGTTTGCGTCGTGTATCGTGTTTGTATTATTTTACAAGAGCTCGCTAGATGTCGAGATAAATCAAATAACAAAATTAACTAAACGCAGAAGATCACCTTCGACCGGGCGCCATCGCCCGTGGACGTGGACGTGAGCGGCAGTCGTCGACCTCGGAGGGAGGGGGAGCCGCGCTCTCGACCCCACCGCACTCGAAGCGAGGGGCCCGTCGCCCCTGGCCGGAGACGAAAAAACCAGTTTCAGCGGAACCATTGCACTATATATTCCTTGGCCGCGGCTCTCGGCCAACATCCTCCTCCTCCGACGACTCTCTCTCTCTCTCTCTCTCTCTCTCTCTTCCTCTCGCTCTACCTCCTTCCCCCGCTCGGCGTAGCCGGACCGGGGAAGTGCGCCATTGTCGAGCTACATCCCCTCGGCCGCTCTCTCTCACTCTCTCTCTCTCTCTCTGCCTCGGCTCTTTCTCTCTTGCCCCCCCCCCGCCGCCCGCCCCGCTCTCACGGGTCCCATGGGCCGCCGGACTCGTCCTCTCGTCGGCGAGGCGGCGGGACGCGACGAGTTCGAGGTAGGAGCGACACGGCCGGAAGCCAAGCTCCGCTCCACGGCCGGAAGGCGCGTGCCTGCGTTGGCCAGGGGCCGCATTACCTGGATGGCTCCTGCTGGCTCGTCATCCTCGCGCTCTTCGCGGCCCAGTCGCTGCGCTTTCCCGCGGCGGCGAGCCCGCAAAGCTCGCCGGCTCTAAATAACCATTTATATATCACACAAATCTTTAACAATATACAAAATGTATTCTTTATATACAGATTTAAATTACACATCCTTCCGCTCGACTTGTCGCATCGCGCGCTCTCTCTCTCTCTCTCTCTCTCTGATGCTCTCCTCCTTCAGTGCCGCCCTCACACGCGGAGAGTTTTCGGCTTCCGCGTCGCGGCGGGCACATAGACGCCCAGGAGCCTACACTTCCTCCGTAACGAATAATCGAGCCCACGACCATGCAATCGATCCGAGGAAAAACATCGGACAGAGGGATAATGATTGGTGACTCGGTGATCGAACACATGGTAGCCATAGCCGGATCGCGCATACCTAAGCATTTTCTCGGTGGATTTGTCCGATTGAATCGTCGGCTGGGACGGAAAAATAAATAAACAAACAAATTTACAATGTGACTGCGATAAAGCGGGAAGTCGGAAGGCTCTGTCGTAATCGCTACCGGCCGGTACATCGTTGTGGACGCGGTCGCGCTTTGAACGGACACCGATGCTTCCGTACGTTCATCGGCCCCTGGGTCCGGAGGGCCGGGGGCGGCGCCTTGGAGCGCGATCCTCGACCTCCCGATAGAACGCATGCGTTATCGACCAGCAAGCCATCGGCAGGGCTCATCCACAATGCCTAGCCCAGGAACTAATCCGGTTTTGTTTTTACTTTCGCGCTTCAACTGCCTTCCGACGAATTCATGACTTCACGCGGGCGCTATACGAATGATCATTATCCCGAGATCCCGCAGATCGATTAGGTTTAATTATTGGCCGTAGTCTGTATTATTAGCAACCGGGACAGAGCTTTCGCCAACACTCTGGACTGCGACCAGCCCTGTCGCACACACTCGCATACACACAGTCGCACGCGCGCACCCGCCCCATCCGTGAAATGCTCACCTTGCGGGCTGACGATTCTTCCAGCTGCAGTCATCGCCGTCTCCTTATTCGCACCGCGATACTATTATTATTCTTTTTATCTTTTTTTTTTCTTTTTTTTCTTTTTCATCGTTTTACTCAATTTTTCCCTTTTTACGTATCGATTCACTCTATTGACCTGTTTTCGCAAATACCCCGCGAGCCTCCACGAAGCGAACGGTAAGCTCGCGCTCGGGATCGAGCTAACGACGGAGTCATCGCGACTCCGTAGGAATACGTAGAGACTCGGCCGTTGGGCGCCGCCGAGCTCGTCGGTCAATTTTGCATTCGTAGACTTCGGTAAGACACTTGACTCCTCGACTTCGTTTTTATTCATCTCTCCGCTACCCCCCCCCCCTCTCGCTCTCTCTCTCTCACCAGCGTGCCAGCCCCCAACCAAACTCCCGCTTCGGGATTCTTCCTCGCTTGTTTTAAGCATGCAGAATGTTGTTTTGGACTAAAGTTCGATATCAACGGAACGAGGAAACGAGTAACAACCAGTTGTACGATACAGTTTACATTGAACGCATTTCATTTTGATCGCTATTAGGTTTTAATTCGAATTTGTTTGTTTACACCTGTAAGGTGTCGAAAAAAATAACTATTCCTTCCGGTATCTATAAATGTACGTTATCGATGGTCGCTCCCGAGTGTCAACTATGATTTAGATATAGGATGTCGAGGTAATTTTTCCGGCTCATCACTCGGTGATGGGTAACAACGTACAGCGTTAAATTTAGTGCGCAACTGTCTTTGAATAAATTGTTGATCGATTAGCTAAATTGCTGAAAAACCTCGTTCTTGAATATAATACTATTGAAAAAACACCTACCGATAGATATGGAGCACGGTATTAGCCACAAACGCACCTTTTTATATATATACTTTAAGGATTTTACATTTTTCTTCCCTTTAAGATTATACATTTATTTTACATTTATTGCAAATGCTTGTATTCTTATGCCTTCGATAAGTGACTTGTGTATTTATTTAATTATTTATTTGTTTATTATTATTTTTTTTTCTTTTTATTACTTCACAGGACAAGAAGCTCATTCGCGAGCTTTGCGTATAAGTCGCTACTTTGAGATTTCTGCCGAGTCGTTGTCCCATAAGATTTAAAAAGATTGTCACGCGAAATAACCGCACCATCGTCATTCCTCCATCCTCACCTCCTCGCAACTTCATACTTTTTTCGAAGTTCTCGTTGGAGCACTTCGTAAGATATTTCGCAAGCCCACCGTAGTTCGTACATAGAATAAATACACGTGTAAAAGTTGTTTGTAAAATAACAATGACTTAACTAATTTATTGCATAGAGGTTAAGCTTACGAGCTGACATTGGAAAATGCTCCTTTGGAATTATATCAATTGTTGCGAATACTGTGAAAGATACGAGTCGTATACAAGGTATCAATGAATGAAAGACGAAACCCCGGCAGGACTCGAGCGCATATTATAACGAATGAAGTGCCCCACGTGGCTCCACATGCACAAATAAGACAGCGCGACGATAATGATGTAATTACCCTGACATATCCAACAACACGACATGCAACGGTACTCTCCAAAACATTTTATTCTCTTCCATTCTATTATCAAAACGTTACATGTCGTGACAGTGCAGAGAGGAACTACTGGGCCAAGACAACGAAGGGAGACACGAACGGCACGAGCGTCCTTCCCATAGAATTTCTCTCTTCGTTCTCAAGATCCACGTTCACTCGCTCGCACGAGGCTCGCGCGTTTTTCTATATATATGTGTTTCATTCTCTCTCTCTCTCTCTCTCTCTCTCTCTCTCACCCACTCAGTCACTCATTCCCTTTCTTTTATTGCTTGTAAGGCGGAACGCGATCGGGGGATGTTGGGGCACGCGGGCGCCTGCGAGGCAGAGGATCGAGGGCGGCGAACGGCCGGGGGCCGGGAGACTGTGAGAGGGGAAGCGTAGGGGGCAAGGACGTGGCGAAGGATCGAGACGAAGGTGTACGCGGTGGCGTCGTCGCGTAGGCGTCGAAGATGGGCCTCGTTCCATTGCGACCGAATGAAATACAAGGGGATGCGAGAGACAGCAGCGTCTGGCCGAGGACTTGCCGCGAATACAGATTCGATATTACGGAGTCGAGCGACTTGGCTACTTCTTTGTTAAAGGTAAAGAATAAAAATAAGAAAATACGGGTGGAGAGCGCCAGTGATGGTCCTTCGCTCGATCGTTCTTGCGATTGCGAGAGAAAAATGATAATTTTCTAAAGGTCGATCCGGAGGAGCTGCGCAGCGATTGACGTTTCACCGATTGGTCAAGGATCGTTGGCCGAAACGCGCGGACCGATCGTCGCACGCGTTCCCCATCGAAAAGGTACAGCGAGATCCTGAGCTCCGACGCCTCGGCTTCCTAGCTCGAAGTCTCCAGCGACGAATCTGCCATTGTTACGCGGACGCTTGGAGCTCGACGCTCGGGCTTGGAACGCACCGGACGTTTCTCTCACCCTCGCGGTCGCGTTTGTCCGCGACGCGAATACCCATGCACACAGACAGATAAACAGGCACGCACGCACAAACCACGCGCTCACACGCACAATGAACTTGCACACATCAAAAAGTACGCACGCACTTGGCGCGTTGTAATCACACGCACTGTGTTCAGTTTCTGGCCCTCGAGCTCACTCCCGCATTATCTCCCTCCCTCCCGGCCGACTCCGTCCATCGAGCTTGTCAATGAGAGAGTGGCATCCAGGCGGGGAGTGGACGAGGGCGTGTCACCGCAACGCGAGCGTCAGTAATAGCACTAGTATTAGTGGCTGGGCGGTCCTCGAGGAGCGTGAACCGGCACGCGGGGCTCAGTCGCAGGGCTCGGGCGGCCAGGTCCACTCCTGGTAGGAGGGCGAGGCCTGGTGCTGATGCTGCTGCTGCTGCTGCTGCTGCTGCTGTTGCTGCTGCTGTTGCTGCTGCTGCTGCTGCTGCTGCTGCTGCTGCTGCCCGGGTGGAAGTACTAGGGGCATCATCGGCATCCCCGACTGGTGATGATGATGATGGGGGCCCGACTGCTGCTGGTGCGGCGAGGACTGCTGCTGTTGTTGCTGCTGCTGTTGCTGCTGCTGCTGCTGTTGCTGATAGTGTGGATTACCCGGTGGCGGCGGCGAGTAGGCCTCACCACCTACAGCCACGTCCACGAGGTCGACCTGGGTCTGGAGGGCCGGGACGACGACGGGGACCGTGGGCGCGGTGGGGACCTTCTTGGGGCGGCCGACCGGGTTGCCGCCTCAGTCTCGAGGCCTTCGCGGCCTCCCGACCTTGCCCTTCCTCGTCGGCATGCCGCCGTTGCCCGTCGCCGCGGCGGCCGCCGCCGCAGCCACCGACGACGACTTCACCATCTTGTGGAAGTCCGTCTCGCAGACGGCCGCACCCGACAGCAGGTAGTACCTGAAAAAGTTGCCGAGCACTTCTTTCATTTCGACGATTCCACTCTGCTATTCGACAATATGAGTATGGTTAATAGTGTACACATACACACGCACGCGCACGCACATATCTATATATATATATATATATATATATGCGTGTGCGTGCGTGCGGGTATGTACATATGTATGTATGTATGTATAACATTTAAGTATACACAGCCACAGGCAGTCTCGAGAGGACTCGACTTGCGTATACTTTTTTTCAGGACAAAGAACAATCCATGGAATTTATATTTCATTGGTTGAAAGCGACTCTGCTCTTGTCCCCTGTCTTCTCTCAATGAAATCCCGATGTTGCGCAAATCGAAAAATACTTTGTTTGAATAATTCAGGGAGGTATGATGTTAATAGCAGGAATACGTGATTCGAAAAATGCTTAATAAATAATTTTATTGTTCTTTTTTCTGTCCTCCCTTCTCTACCTCTCTCTCTCTCTCTCTTTCATTTGTTTTCCTCCACGCAGTATTCCATTCGGTTACATGTAAATTCTCCGGAGAGTCTTAAAATTCTTTTGTAGAGATTCGTATCATAAAAAATTTACATCGCTTGATAGAAAAAAAAGCACAACTCGCGATCTGCCGCGTGCTCTCGAATGCTTAATTGCCCTATGAGCACGAGTTGATAAATAGCAAACGAAACGGTGCTTCATGCTCGAAATGCATATAATATCCTCTGAAGGACACAAAGTGAGTTGTCATCGCGGCTTTCCCCCTTTTCCTCCGTCCCGTGGAATCATTTTACTTCCCGGCGCGCAGTTGAGATCTCTCGGGTCGATGCAAGGAGTCCGGTCGGGCCGCGGCAAAGGAGTCGAAGCGAAACGATTCGAGAGACCCGCGGAGCGAGCGAGGGGCATGGGAGCGGGGGTGGCAGGGGAGCGCGCATTTACATGTACACATGTATATTCAAAGTATCGTAATGAGGCAGCGGCTGCGGGCCGACTCCTCGCACATCTGTTTGCTGTAAAGGTGGGAAAGAGAGCGGAGCCGGGACTAAGAGCACAGTTGACGCGAGGGTCCGCAGTATCGATGGGGTTTTAGCGCGTGACTCACCTGTCGCCTTGCGTGAGCTGCGTGCCGCACTTGGTGCAGGTAAAGCACTTGGTGTGAAAGACAGAGCCGCTGGCCCTCGTGACGAGTTCAGTCGCGGGTATCGTCTGGCCACAAGCTGCGCAGGCACCTGAGCTGCCGAACATCCTGGAACACAATGGGCAGAACACGATTCCGAGATCAGTACATGAGAATATGGCTAACGACCTTTGCATATGTTGCGGTCTGTACGCTCCCCGAGCCGACAGTCGCCGCCGAGTCGTGGGAGGACGATGGCAAGCGGCTGGTGCACGAGCCAAGGGGGTGGCTCATTACCTCGCCTTAATAATATTGTCGCCCACGTATATAAAATCATATTTATGCTTATGTTCGCAGGGGAAAAACTGGGCGCTGCCTTCCTCGCTGCTCTGTCTGCGAGATTATGCAGCTGTATTTTCATTATCCGTTTCAATAATGCACCCTTCTTGTTGCGAGCTTGTTTCAATTTCAAAAATACAATGCAAAATAATTTCATTCTTAACACATTTATTATCATGCATCACATTCTTTCAAAAGTAAAGTTCTTTGATAATCATAAATAGATCACATTTGTTTCGATTACTCTATGCTCTGAGAAATAGGATTTAATTGCATTAATAGTGCCGCTACTATGGTAAAATTACTATTAAGAAGATTAACAAGATAGGAAGATTTCAGTAAAATTGTTGTTTGAAATTTATTGAAAAGCAAAAATATCAAAGATCGATATCTATATTGTATGTAAGTTAATTTTCATTTCCAATGGATTCATTTTTACAAGTGTGCACTTTACATCTGAATGCAAATGAAGATCATCAGTAGAACAGATGTATTTATTTTGTAAGTGCATTTAAATTTCAGTCAAATGCGTGTGCGTATTAAATATTGGGCCAAATGTCGATAATTGTATGTAGCTATACTTATATATCTATAAGCACAATCATAAATAAAGCATAATATAAATACTTATGTCCGAAACATTAAAAACTCTATTGCAAACTTTTTCGGTTCGATAATGAATCGCTCATGAATTTAAAATCGCAGAGTCGTTAGGTACGGCGCCGAGAGAGGATCGTATTAGAAGCAGCTAGCTTAATTTCAATATTAACCAAGTGTGATATTTTACGTTCATAAGACGACAAATCACGTTTGTTTGACGGTGATCCCCCTTCGTATAAGCAGGCGAGCCTAAAAATCGCGAGAGCCGTGGAGCGTAGTCGTGATTTCGCGTATTTAGGACAGGTGAAGCAAAAGGATTACGAACAAGACTTGCATTGTGCGACTGTGTGTAAGTACGAGCGTGTAAAAACGGCTCGAGAGCACACAGTAGATAAATACGAAGTGTTTCCAATTAAATCCCGCGTTGGGCGCTCCTCGCGTTCACTAAGTAAATGAGCTTTAAGCAGTCGCGGTATCTCCGCTCACGATTTCGCATCTGCAGCTACTCCCTGCCCTCCCCTGGCCAGCGCCGCCAGCAGCATCTCTCCCCCCCCCCACCTCCCCTCGCCCCATCTCCGTTGTCTCGTCGCCCTCCTTTATCCCAGGCTCTTCCTTTCTCTCTTGCCCTCCGCCCGCCCTCGCGGGACCGACGCCAACGCCGCCGCCGCCACCACCGGCACCGTCGCCACCACCGTGGGCTAACCTTTCTCCATTTGCACTATCTGCGTATACAGCCTCCCGGCTAAACGAGCACGTCGATATAATAAGGTGTTGTAAGTGCGCCTTTTAATTGGCAGCTCAACCAGATAAATCCGAGAACTCGCTCGCTCGCTCGATTCGCTCCCTCCTCCGCCCGCACAGCCCCGAGCGCCGCTTCCCCTCCCGTCCTTCCGCCTCCTATGCGGTTCCTCCTCCTACCTCCTGCCCCTCTCGCCCATCGGCTCAAAACTTCCTACACCGGGATGCCCTCTCACACGCATGAACCCTGCTGGCTTCTCGCGTCCGTGCTAGATAACGGGTCATACGAAAATAATTACGCCTCCTTTCTAACACGCGAGCTTAGAAGGAAACAACAACCCCTCCTGTTTGTGTTATTCTATTGTATGGCTTTTCGGCTCTCGATCACGCTACTTTTCGTCTGTTTCCTTCGCTATCGGCTACCAAAAAATTTCCATCGCAGTCTATTCTTGCGTAGATTAACTCCTAAATGGCCTTTTAATCGTTAATCTTTGAATATCACTCACGAAAATCACAGTCAAATTTTCTCCTTTCCTATTGTTTTGTTTCTTTCAATTTTGTTCAATTTTTTTTTTTTTTTTTTTTTTTTTTTTTTTTTTTTTTTTTTTTTTTTCTTAGCAAAAAATAATTTACATCGAGCCTACTGAGAAACTTTAATGAAATAAAAACCAATTACTTGTCGCATACTTTTCTAGACAACAAAGAAAAAGGGTGACATACATAATAGGACAGAGAACCGGAAAATCATTAAGTTTAATAAAAAGTGGTCAACGCGAAGTGTTATTACTAATGAACGATTACTTTTCACGAAGGATCGCATTAAAAGCCACGCATTCCGCATAAAGAATAGTGGGTTGCATATAAATTGACAATTCCGTACGAATTTTACATATTATCTTAGACGCACAAGAGGACTAGTGAAAATGTGCGACAGAGACGCCTACGTCTATACTTTCCTGATGGACGTTTGATGCACTGCGACGATTAAAGATCTGGAAAATAGAGATGGAGCAGTGCATCGGTTTTCCAAACCGATTCCGCGCACGTGTCTCTCGAACTACACACGTTCGCCCTTGACGTCCATCAGCCTGAGGAGCTCCTATCTTCTTCTTCCCTCCTCCCCATCGATCGTCTCTCGCCGATTCCCGGTACGTCTCTCAATCTCCCACAAATAAATTCCGGATGTTTATGTAGCAATTAGATACGCGCGGGATGTTGGCTACGCCCATGTGGAAGCGTCCGACTCCGTTCGGTGAGTATCACGTCAATTAGCGTCGAGTAAGATGTCGCGGACGGAGCGACAATGTTATATGTGGGCCGATGATTGGTGTAATTAATCAGGTGCGCTGATGGCGCCGGGCGCCGAGGATATTCCCCCCCCCTCTCGCCTACTCTCTTCTCTCGGATTACTTCGTGGACAACAATAGTGCGTCTATTAATATATACCGAGTGTCATGTGCTCCTTTTGCGAGGGGTGATCGTGCATCTCTTTTCCAATTCGCCTCTGACGATCGCTCATCTGATTTATCAGTTTTTAATTGTGCGATTCGGTACCTCGATAATTGTAAGCGCCATAGTATTGGGGCCCAACCAATTAAAAATAAGAACGAGGGAGACATATATTAATACGGGACGATCCGAGACAGCTAAACAAAAGGAAAAAAATGAAAAAATAAACGAGCGAAACGAGATAAAAGATAATGGTGAGTGATAGAGGGAGGGTGAGAGAGGTAGGATGGAAAGAAGGGAGGTAAAGATGAAGAGGATGAAGAGGATGAAGAAGAAGAAGAAGAAGAAGAAGATGAAGAACAACAACAACAACAACAACAACAACAACAACAAGTAGTAGAAGAAGAAGGAGAAGAAGAATCGTCCGCGCAATCGTAAGGAACGGGTGGTGGTTATTCGCCGTCTCGCGCTTATTTTCGAGCATTTTTCAATCCACCCTCTCTCAAAGCCACTTAGCTCTCTTCCACTCTCCTCCAATCTCTTAACTCTTCGGCAAAACGAACTGCGAAGCTCAGCCGTCGCCGCCGCCTTGTGATTTATCGGCGGCCGAGATCTCGCCTAATTGACAGATGTATCGAACGATCTTGGGGCAATCGATAGCAAAATGATAAGCAAGCAGCGCTATTTACCTCCTTTAGAGGTGCGCGCCTCGACTCCCCGGTACTCGTTTGTAAGTCATTGTCTCGCACTTGGCGTGCCGCGGTATAATGCAACCGAGGAGGATCGCGATCGACGAAACCTCTCTAACTATCTCTCCCGCTAGCTCTCTCCCTTCCTCCCCCCGCCCGCCCCCTTATCTTTATCCCGCTTCGTTATTCTTTCCGAATGCGAGAGAGAGAGAGAGAGAGAGAGAGAGAGCGGCGAGGGCTGGCTCGTGGTGGCCGCGGACACTCGGGGCCAGATGAAAGGGGGGGCTCGGCCGCGAAGGTGCCGGTGATAGCCGGGTAAACGTTGGCAGTGCGAGGGCAGGGGGTGAGTCGGCGAGGGAGGGAAGAACACAGGCCAGAGCAGGAATTAGATTGGATTGGAGGTTTCTCGTTATTAATTTAATTACCGTCTGACAGTTCTATAATTAAATTGCTAATTTATCTGTTGGGCATCTGACCGGTCGCGCGCGTCCGCGCCCCCAAGGCTACACCGCGGAATGACGTTTCAATTCTTCCTCTAGCCGCCTTTTTTGCACGAGCCTCGATTTTCAAGCGAGCCCTCCTCAATCGACTACTACTCGAATTCGTATCGGGTCGATTTTCGTGTTTTCATCCCAACGCCAATCGCACTCAATGGACCATCACGCGTGGCTCGCAGCTGCCGACGATGCAATGACAGCCTTCCTTTCTTCCTCGCTATCGTCCTTCCTTCTCTTTCTCCGCATCGGAAACAGCGAGCGCGCTCCGCTAATTAGTTTTCGCTCGCATTTGCGAGCTAACGCGATAAATGAACGGTGCGATAAAAGCGTCACAAAGAAGAGCCCGTTGTTCCTTTGCTTTATTTCGCCTGTAGGGAGCCGAGTTAGCGAACTCGGAAGATCGGCCGCGCCGAAATTGAAAATATCTAAGGGAGGGCCGCGAAGAGGGGAAAAAGTTCTGGCGAAACGATCTCGTGGTTAATTAATACGCTGAACACCGAGCAAAGCACAGCAGCCTAATTAACACGCGAAGTATATATTGACAAGTGGAAGGTTGGAAAGGTTGAAAGAGGGCTGAGGTTGAAAGCAGAAGGGGCGAGAGAGCGGGCGGGGGCGGGAGGGAGGGAGGGAGATTCTTCGCTAAAGATTTTTGCCTTCGATACCGTGCAAGTTTGCCCTTTCCTGTCCTCTTCCTTTGACTCCGATCCCCCACTGCTTTTCTTCTTCGGCGTTTCTCACACTTTCACTCGGGCATCGGCCCGCTTCGGCTCGCGTGCAATTACCGACTATCATCTGTTCAACGAGGGGTCGACTGCTCCATCGAAAGGTCAGAGCCTAATTAGTAATTAGGAAGAAATCGAGAATAGAACGATTACCGGCGTCCTTTCCATTCCGTTTCACCGGCCCTCTGCCTCCTCGGTCGCGTCCCACTCCTCCCTCCCCTCCTCGGCCCCAGCATACACTGACACTTTCGTCCCCCTTTCCCTCCAGTCACCCGCAACTATCTTATACCATTAATGACGACGGGTGGAACTCGTTATCGAGGCTGCACAGCACGCGCTGTGATTTATCGGTTAAAAGGTCTCGATGTATCGAGAAATTAGCGAAAGCCATTGAGCCGAGCTCAACGGCCCACGGCGTTCGCGTCGGTCCCATTCTGATCCTCGCTCGGTTCCCAAAAGCGCTACACGGCCGCTATTAATTGTGTCTCCATCCAGGCTCCCTCGGCTCCTCCCGACCCCTCCCCTCCCCCCTTGCCGCAGCCATTAGACACTTCTCGCTCTGCGACCAGGCCCCGATACCAGCGTCGGACGAGATGATGACCTTAGAGAGATAAGCGGCCCTGACTCCACGGGCACATTTCGCACGCGCTCTCCCCGATATCTCGGTGGCATCTTATCTCCGACGAAGGAACGTGGAGCTGACCGCACGGTAGCGCGCCTGACTCCCTCGTTTCATCCCTCTGCGCCTGAAGGGCCACCCCTTCTCCGCGCTAAATGCGTGCGCGGCGCCCTTTATTCTTACTGCGCGAGTCCCTCGTTTGATAAACCGCGTAATTGGGCAGAGTCGAGTGATTTACGGCGACGTCTTCGCACCGCGCGATAATTAAAGCCGCCCAATTTGCGCACGTCCGACAATTACAACAGGGCGCGACGGTTCTTATAATTAGTACGCGGTCCCGACTTTTCGCGTGTCCCTCTTGCTCCTTATCAACAACGCAACGTGTTGCCGTTTGATCCTTGCTGCCTTGCTCGAATTCCCCGAGTGCTGCTCGACTTCGTAGGCGCCCCCTCCCCCCTTTCCATCCTACTGTCTACCGCGTTTTCCCAAACAAGCCTGGCGCACCTAATTAAAATGCACATCCCTTGTAGTGGCATGTGTAAGCGATAAGTGTAGCCCGGGAAAGGTAGGGACAGTTTTATCGCTGGTGCGATAGTCCCGTCAAGACGACATGTTTGCATATATATATATATATATATGTATGCACATGTATGTGTATACACGTAGGTATGAATACAGTTTGTCATTAATGCGTAATTATAATGAAAATTACGTAGATATACGACCGGCGAGTAGCGCCGTTAATTGAAAGAGTCCAGAGTTCGTTGTAAGTTTCCATAGTATTCCGTCGCATATTGCACGTAATCTCAAATATCCGATACTCGAACTCTTATATAACTCGCATTAAAGTTGACTCGCCGACAAACATTTTGCAACAATTTGAGGCGACGGCGCCCAATGACGAGGTTGATTAGCGAACCGCGATTTAATAAGAGTCGCGTCGTGATCGCGCGACGCCTATTGCCAAGGAACGGGTCTGACGGGGGGAGGGGAGGGAGCGCATGGCTGGGGGCTGGACGAGAAGTTAATCGAGCTTCAGCATAAGTGACGCGCTTTCACTAATATCGTCGAGGGTCGCCTATAATGGAGAGCAGAGAAACCGGAGATTGGCGCGTGGGTATTGGACGGATTCTTAGATATTCCGTGGGGCCGTGGAGGCCGGAACCTAATAAAGCTAATCGATTCGAACATGCCTTCGTGTTTCCAATATCCATTTAATTCGGTCAATCAAAATTCCTATTAGTTCGCGAGCGTAATTTCGTCGGTCACAGAAGGGAGCGGGGACTCGCGGGCCCGCATTATCGCGTATCCCCAGAGGTGTGCGTTACTGGCGACAGAGCCATCGGTCGAGAGGATCTCAAGTGTATTGTACTCGTATGGCCCCTTGCCCCCTGCCCTTCGAGCCTTATCCGAGCTACACTAGCTTTCGGGACTTTCGAATTTAATTTAGCAAATTTTCATTAGTTCAATATTCATTTCGTTGATCATTCTTACTAAGGTCTCTCGTTGTTTCATTTTTTGTTAGTCAAGAGATTAACTTATTAAAATTAATGAGACATTCCCATTTCCGAAGGGTTTTAACGAAGGTAAAAAATTAATTATTTTTCATCGTCATATCTGAGATAACGTAAAATCTTTTTCAACCCTTTCGTGTTTGCTTAAAAGTAACTAAGACGAAGAGGACCGGGAGGATGGAAAAAACGAGGAGTAGTAGGTGGAGAGCGTAGAGGATGAAAACAAAAGAATTCGAGAAACCATTAAAATCTTAAATTTATTAAAAGACTTTCCAACCTACTTCCCCGATAATGCAATACTCGCACGAGTAAATGAAAGATAGAAAAAAATACAATGTACAAAATGTGTGAACATAGTTCGCAAGCTAAAATTAGTGGGTGCATCTGTACATTGAGTTGAAAAGATTTACAGCTTTGCGTTACCTTGTGACTTTTGTGACTTATGCCTTTTTAATTTTTAGCACGCCGTATTTTCCCAAACGAAAAAATACACAGAGAGCAATTTATTAGCTATTACACACACACGCGCGCGCACGTGCCTGTACGCACACACGCATATATGAGTACGAAGGATAGAAAAAGGCGAGACACAATGCGATAGTGAGCGCCGTTCAATCAGTATAAAAAACTAGGACAATTTAAAAATATCGGTCTGGAGATGTAATTCAATTCGCAAAGGTATAATCAGGATGTTGGATGCGTCAATCGGATCGTCAAACGCTAAAGGTAATCGTAAATAATAAGTATTATTAATGGATCTTAGCTCTGGAGAAGTTCGCTAGGCTCTAATTCGGACGGAGGCATGAATCGATCGTCCGGCGCGTTCCGATTGGTCCGATCTTCAACTCATTTTAATGTAATTAACGTTTTGATTGCATGCTTTGTTTCCCTGGCCGACCCCCTCGACCGGTTGAGAGCCAAATCCCCACCCTCTGATCTTCAACGTCCATTTCCTCCTCCTCTCCGGCCGCTGAGCCCCACCCGACGAAAGGCTGTCGGCTATCAAGGGTTTCTCGCTAAGGTCTACCCCTCCCCCTCGAGCTCTTCATTACCCATTGCAAACCACTCACCCACCCACCCACTTACCTACCACAATTCTGCGCGGGAGGAGCGTGTGCTCGCCGACTCGTTCGTGTGCGTGTGCGTGTAGAAAAGGCATCGATCAACCACCCGGTCAAAGTTTCTTTCTCTCTTTCTTGTGTCGAGGCTCGATTCCAACGTTCCCACCGCATTCTTACATGCGCGAAAACGGGCCCGCGTGCATCTCCGCCCTCGCGGTCTTCCACCCTGACCGTCCTCTCCTGTGCACCCTTTTTTTCCCTTCCCATCCCCTCTTTTTGTCTCACCCGAGACGAGAATTAGGCGAAAATTCTCCCGCTCCCACCCGGCCCGCGTGTGCCTTTGTGTTTATCAGAGCTCGGATATTTTTCGCTTATTATTGTCGTTGTCATGGCTCTTCGGTGACTTTGCGAAAATCCCGTTACCAATGCTCTGTCTTTGCGCTCCTCCAGCCCCCGCGAAATGTCATTGTCAGTTAAGACGCGCTCACCGGGAAAATGAAAATCGGAGGAAGCGGGATAACGAGAGAGAGAGAGAGAGAGCACGTGTGCATAAAGACAACCACGACGACTCGCTCAACGGTGAGAGGATGAGTAGAGGAAGATGAGGGCTCGGAGTGTAGAGCATCTCAGTCGGGTCAAGGAAGCGACTAATTTAAATGGATTAATTAAGGTTAATTGAACGTTTTTGCTCAGCCTCTACGACGTACGACGTATAGTCGAGTCAAAGTGATTATCTTTGGCCATTATATTGTAAAAAGAATTTAACTCTCTCGTCAATTTTTTATTCGAATGTAGGACCCGATGCGTGATTTTTAAGAGGAAAAAATTTTACTCCTAATGATTTGCTTTTTTATCTGAAACTCTTCTACAAGACTAGGGAAAAGACAAAAATTTTTTTCCTTTTTTTAAATCTATTCTAACATGACTATCGATTGTTCCATCATTTAAATTAAACTTTCATCATTAAAATGCTAATGCGTTTTATATAATACTTCAGCCAATTAAAATAAAAGAGTGAATTATCGAGTAATTATTTTCACATCAATGAAAATTATGTATACTTGCACTTTCTAAGGGTTGGTTTTTGTGAACAACAAAAAACTTTTTTTTCCCCTTTTTATGTTTATTTGCGATTTATCGATAATATAAGGAAGAGGATAAAGGAATGTATAATGAATATGTGAAAGCGAAAAAAAAATTTGTATACAAGCAGGCAGTGGCATTCGTATATAAAAATAAATACTGCACTAGGATAACAGCGATCTTTTTGAAATTGAGCAATTATTACAATTAATCAGAGCTCCTATTACAAACGCTCTTATTACCTGGAATTTCTCACACGTCCAACTCCATATTGCTAATAATGTGCGTACAATGTAGAAAGAGACACGAAGTGACGTATATAAATTACGCAGACGTGTAGAAAGGAATCAAGAATAAACCTGTATACTGGGGCTCCCTCATTCTTCTCACTTTCATTCCTTCCTCCTCCAGTTCGTCGAGTGCAGTGTACATCTGAGACGAAGAAACACGTCCGCGAACGTTGCAAATGTGCCTATGCGTTAGTTAGACAATGACAAGACGCGTTATCGGTGAAAATTACTCTCGACGTTTAAGTATAGATTCTCGGTCGGATGAAGATGGATACGTAAAAATTTAACGTTGTTTTTGTCGAGCCACTGTGTGTCTCTAACTCCAGAAGGGGCAAATGATAAAGGGAAAAATGTTCAAGCAAAGATATTCGGAACAATAGCGTTTGGGAGGGGACAATCTTAAAAAGTGATTTGCAATAATGTCTCGTTTGGCCTCGTAGGCTCACGGAAGGAGGTAATTCAAGTAAGTGAAGTCTACTACTGCAATTAATATATCTTGATTAGTTTTCAAGAGAGGCTCTTTTTTGTTTCTCCCACCCGTCGGTTAGTTGAGCTTTCTCCATCCGTCTCCGTTTCTCTCGCTTGCTCCCACTATCGCAAACCAGATTTTCCTCCTCTTCCGCTCGCTTCCTTCGCTTCGACTTCCATCCAACTTCCATTTGGTTATTGCTTAGTAGAATCGGACTGTATTGCACTGTATTGACTGTATCGCACTGCTTTTGTGCCGAGCCTTCATTCGGGGCTCGGGCGCGCGAGTGCCCGCGACGTTAATCAAAGAAATTGACTCGGAAATAAAAGCTGCCCTGATTAAAAAAAAAAAAACTATAAGTAAACGAAGGGGCCACGCAAGATTGGATTAAGAAGCCCGGGGGAGAGGGCCTAAGATCACGTGGGCCCTCAAATTTCGCTAGGAGTGTCTTACTCCTCGGCTAAGGGGCCCCGGAGAGGACTTTTAAAGTCATTTTTAAGCCCAGAGCTCTGGCGTTGGCTAATAGTTTTCTAGCATAAATGCTTGGCCTTTATTAAAATGAAAATGATCCCGTGAATAATATTCATTCAACGGACCTAGCACAAGGCTCGGAGGTATATTCTTTGCGAATACACCCGGTGCAGCATTGGCTCGTTTTTCGCCTCGTATACACAAGCAAAAGATTGGGCTTTGAGGAGCACATTATATAAATATTCTTGTCCACGCTGCTTTGCACAATTTCATAGCAATAATGAATTTTGTTTTCAGTGACGATACAAAATTTTTCTGGATTATGTAAGGGCAATTTTATAATTACGCACTCGGATTTACTTAATAGCTCGCATATTTAGCGAGCGTAACGGCAACTTGTCAAGAAGTATGCAACTGCCTTCTTGCTTTTTTTTTTATCGATTGTATATTTTAATTATCGGGAAGTAATTATATAAAATCATTATATAAAAATTGTTTTGATACTATACAAGTAAATAAAGGCTTTCAACACTTCTTAAGAATAGCTTTTATAATGATGCATTAAATGACTATTTTCACAAGGCTCGTCAAACAAAAAAAAAAAAAAAACTTAAATGTATCAACCGGGTTTACGTTAATTAAAGACTATTTTAATTAAAGTCTATAGCTTGCTAAAGTTAATTTGACATTGTTACTGCTTTTTTCTTCTTCACGAAAGTCATTGTGGGTGTCGAGTGGATTTATTACGAAATACTTAGGACGCCGTCGTATTTCAGGACTCGAATCCCTTATTCGCATATGCGCTCTTCATAATATTCGTAATCAGCTAATAGGAGAATAATATTGGGTAAGTAAACGCACGAAGAAAGCCTGGAGATGTAATGGAATTTCAATATTGTGGACGGTAGTGGTAAGGAGGCAGACGCTTCTTATGATTGTATCCACTCCTCGTAATTTTATAAGTTCATCTTATAATTAGGAGAAAAGGTGCAGGATTTGCGGGCATGCGCTTGGGCGCGATCGATTGCAAAAGAAAAGCAGAGCACAACGATGTAATTACTTTTAATTCTCTGGAAGCGTCTTGATTAAATAGCGTAAGGAAAAAGGACAGTGAATATAAAGGTACGTTAGCTTTTCGCCTTAATTAACTCGAAACTGTTGCGAAGCCTTAATGGTGCTGTAAGGTGGTATGCCGTTAATACAACTTGTTATAATCAATTGAGCCTGTATTCTATTAACGGCTGCACTATGACTATGTTATTCTTTCTATCTTATCTGCCCGCCACCCCGTCGCTGCAGCAAATCTCTTATTCACTATTTTACTTTGGTACGTTTCCTTTCTCTCTCTCTCTCCCTATCTTTCTCCTACTCTCTCTTTATCTCGCACACGCACGCACCCATTGTGCTCGTACGCGTGCAGCGTTCGAATATCTTTTGATTTAGGTATTTCCATCCACTTTCTCCGCAAGCAGTGGTGGAACTTAAATTAGTTATTTTACCGAGATGCAGAAAAGAGAATGAAGAAAGGAAGGAAAAAAAGGTGGAAAAGATGAAGTGGGGAAGGAGAATAAACGTTCTCCAGCGCAGTGTCGACTTTATGAGTTTAAAACGAATAACCATTACCCCCCCCCCCAGCCCCACCCCCACGACCCGAGCGATACCCCCTCACGAGTTCGACTACTTCGAGGCAGATGCTCTCGACTGTCTCCGTATTTCACCAAGTGCGCCGTTTTACCCGCAATCAACGAGCAGTTTTTACAACTGATTCACTACTTTACACTCCGGCTGTTTTATACATGCGTCTGTTTGCCATGAGTCTGCCGAGGGGGTCCGAGGAGGGGCGAGGCGAGGCGACAAGAGCGTCACGGGCTCGGCGGAGAGCGGATAGAGGGGGCGGAGAGGGAGTAAAGGGAGAAAAGAGGCAAGAGAAGCGAGAAAAGAAACTTAATAACGAAATTCCGCACTTAATTATTCTCGGCCTCGTTTCGCACATGTATTATGTGTGTATATAACCGAGCTTCGATTTATGTAGCATTATAAAACTTTACAAAAACCTTATTCCGACCGATACAATTTATTTTTCACGTGGTTACAAGCGTGTCGGATTTTCACTCCAATTAAGCATATCGAATGTGATTGATTGGAGTCCGGGGACTCGCAATCAATGACTTATCAACGTCTCGCAAACAAAGGATATTGCCAAAGGATGGAGTGCATTGACGCTCACATAGCACCCGATCGAGGAGCAATCGGGGACGCATCTCTGATTAGTTGGGAATTAGAACGGGAATCCGGAGGAACAACCTTGCAACGGGAGCCTCGTCACCTTTACCGAGGTCCACCGCAAAACTGATGTAGTCGACGCGCAGCATATTTGGCATAACATCCGACATTGCACCTAGCGCTAAGTCTGACACCCTCGGTATTATCGCTTTCACTCCTCGAGAGGAGAGCGAGGATCCTTTTGCGATGCTATTGGAAAATTTTCGACACTTTCAGTAACGTTTTTGCGATGTCATTCCCTATCATCGGGCCAGTGACCCTAATTGAATTTTGCATCTTCAGGTGCTGGAAGGTGCGCGATCAACCCCGCGGGAATAATCTCTCGTATATTTATATATATATATATATATAAATATATGCTTGCATGTATTTATGTATGCATTTATGTATGTAAGTATACACTCATACGCACATAAATTGTGTGTTTGTACGTGAAGGAGCGAGCGTAATTCGCTATCTGCTGTTTCACTATTTCTTCATTTAAGCTTTCAATCCAACAAGTCCAAAACAAAAGTCGTAATTCTCAATCGGCACTCACTACTCGCAAGCGGAAGCACTAAGTACAGGGCGAACCGGTGTGAACCTCACGGATGATTTCCAATTTTAAACCTCACTCAATAATTGATGTGTTAACTTTCAAATAGCGATGATTGCCCGTAGCTTCTCTCATTTCTACGCGCTTGATCATCTTCGTCAATGCTCTCTCTCTCTTTCTCTCTATCTCTCTGTCTCTCTGTCTCTCTCTCATTATCACTCTATCACGCTCATTTCGACTCTCTCGCTCATTCTCGGTACCCTTTGTAAAAAAATTATTCGCAGAAACGGGTTTCTGGAAATCGGTAGATTCAGCGTCAAAAATAAACGACCGCTGGGAAGAAAAATCAGCAAAAGCAATTACCGCGTTGCACACTATTTTGTCGTGTCGTAAAATAAAAAGGAGTAGGATGGCCACGAAAAGGCAGAACGGTGACGAAGGGAATCCCCGGGACAAGTCAATAAGGCCCGAGCATAGACATAATCCGTGTCACGCGAGAACAAATTAAAACTTAGTCGGTTTGCAATCTCATCAAAGGGAGCGACGGCGGTACGCGCGACTAGAGCTTCGAGTCCTGCTGCTACCTCTCTCTCTCTCTCTTTCTCTCTCTCACTCTTCCACCCTTGGCGATGCAGTTCCTCTTACGTTCACCTCAACGAACCAACCCCCCCCCCCACGCCTTCGCAAACTCTTTCTCCTGCTTTCTTCTCTGCCATACGGCGAGTGAGTAACTCGGCAATTTTCCCGAGCGCTCGGGATATTTGTCGCGTGTTACTTGTAAAGTGAATTGTTTCTGGGATTTCGCGGTGAATTGCCAGAATTGAAGTCACCGTTGAGGGGCGGGAGTGGCGGTTCAGGAACGACAGGTGGAAGGGAAGTCTGTGGCAGTAGGGCTGGTAGTGCATATGCGCGCATGTGTGTGCACACGTAACCATGTGCGCGCTCACCCAACTACCAGTGCCGAAAGAAATTTCCAAGTCGGAAAATTACGCTCGGCAGTGGTTCGCCTGGTCATTGGTTCGCCACTTCCGCAAATGGAACCCCGATGGAATAGAGCCGAAGAATGCGCGGCTTCGTAAAACGCGACAACCCCCTTGGATCGTCGTTTAACTGCATTCCATTAGATTTGCTCTTCCATTATCTTATTATTAGCCGATGTAGCCCAGTCCATGGCCTATTCTCCATCACTTTTCTTCAACTCGAGGTACATTACTCAGAGCTGCATTTCCATTGGCTAACTTGCACGCCCTTTTTTATGCGCGCATCTCTGTGCCTTTATGGAACACCACGTGCAAAATAGACGGGGAGCTTAATTGAGATGGGACGACAAGCGGTGCTCGAGCTACTTTTCCTTCATCACCAAGGCATCCATTTCTGCGCGGTTTTGGGAATTCGATCATTAATCGTCGCGTCTTGCAAGAAAGTGTCGGGAGGCTTTCGCTATAACTCGCCAGCTGTATCGTTTTCTTTACGAAACAATAAATAAATCCATATTGCGTTGATTGCACAGAAATCTTCGGTTGCATTTCCTTTAATTCACCGGTCCTCGGAACTTCTTACGCAGAGCCTGGAATTGTGTTAGTCTTGCATGACTCCGGGCAATTACAAAAATTTAACTCTTATCTTAATAACAAATGAAACTCTAATTTTTCTCTAACTCTAATATTTCGTTGTTTTTAAAATCCACCACGTAAACATAATCAATATCTGAGAGTAGACCTTTACCATTATCGCTCTTATCATTATCGACAGATCAGCTGACGTGTCAATATTTACTGGAAAACGAAGTTCGTTGCGACGCTTTTCTTACCCATTATATTACATCTTATCCGTCGAGATAAGCCCCTTTAATGCTTTTTCCTCTTACTTTTAAAATGGGGGGGGGGGGTAGAATAAAATTAGCCTGAGCGTTTAAATTCATTTCACCCCAAAGTTTTTGAGTTAGTACAGCTACGAGTGCTTTACTCGCAATTCACATCGATTGGCTACCAAGAAAAGCTTACCAAAGCTCTTCGCTAATGAGCTTCCTTGTAAGTCATTAAAATTGCCATCCCCATATGAATCGATTAGCGCAATATTAAAAACTCTACGTCGGAAGCGATTTGACCGAGTAAAATTTAGATTTGCCGAGCACTTGGATTTCCATCCTAGAGCCGCGCGTATAATTGATTTGGTCGAAATTCGTCTACCGTAATACAGGCTGATTATTTCGCCGCAGGGATACAAGGTGGATGAGCGTATATCCTTCTAACGGACAACAAAAGTTTCTAAATGCTACTGTAATAACAATAATAACTTTTGCAACTCCTCCGCACACGCGGATCCTTCCCTTACACGCGTGCGTTAGACTACGTAGCTCGAGGAAGCGAAAAGGGGCGGCGAAGGATGGATGAAGGGGGGGGGGCAATGTGTCCTCGGGCGTAAATTGAACGGCCAACTTGTATTTATATGATAATAAGAGCGTTTAAATATACTCGGTGTACCTGAACTTGCTACTTAAACACCGGACGATCGCCTCATCCCATTGCCACTCGTTCCTTTCCCACCGACACGAGCTTGGGACTTTTCTTTCCTCCCCCACTGACTAGCTTATCCTCTCTCTCCTCTCGCTCGCCAACAGCCACGGAGCTCACAATAGGCGCTCCACACCCGCGCTCGCTTTACCTCCCTAAATCAGGCTGGACGTTCAGTTAGCTCTCCCTTTTTACATTCGCTTATATTTCTAATAACTGTATTTCATTATCTTTATTTGCATATTTGCGCATCGGCGAAAGAAAATACATGGATGAGAGAGAGAGATAGAGAGAGAGAGAGAGAGTGCGAGTGTGTATGTGAGAAAGAGAGGAAGAAGTTGGGTCGCGCGCGTATAGGGAGTCGTCAACTTTCAAAGTGGAGCCTCCTTTTATCTTTAAGCGTATGGTTGATATTCGTACCATCGCCTTTTACGCCTTTTCATCTATATCTAGTCCTTCTTTTCCTCTTGTTGCAAAGGCTTTTATTTTGTCGCATCCTTACTCTCGCCCCGGCTCCACTTTAAACCGAACGCACAAACCCTCTCCCTTTTCAACTGTACTTCTGCCTGTCTCTCTCTCTCTCTCTCTTGCTCTTTTACATGCATGACATGTACAAACTTACGTTACACGTATAGGAACGCTTCATTATAAAGTTACTACGAGCACCTTGCCAATCGATACGGCAATTAATTGCTTTTCCGAGAATTCATCAGGCATGCAAACGAATTTATAGAATGATGGAATATTAAATAGAATATTCTCTATGTTTAGCTCTAGCTAAGATCGACATGAAAGATTCAAGCTTTTTCATTATGATTGGCGTGTAAAGACAAATATAAATAGACGTTTATATAGAAAAAGTTGATTATTAAACGATGGATGAAACAAATCCGTAAATAGTTAAACGCATATAGCTCATCGATTCTAACTAAATATTTAAAAATTAATATTTAAATAGATTTTTCGTATGAAAAGTGAATAACTTTCTTTTTTTCACAAACCAGTCTGCAATATTTTATTTTCGTTTGCAAAAAGAGTGCATATTCTTTTATTACCAAGTAAAAGTTGTTGTCTTGCTATACATTTCATGCACTTGTATATATATATATATATATATATATAGAGAGAGAGAGAGAGAGAGAGAGAGTGAATTTTTCATATAAATATTAATATGAGATAAAGCCCGAGCCAGCATAATTAAGATTCAGAATAAAGTATTGTGCGAATCCCTTGTCGGAGAATACGACAAAATCTCTGATGTACAGCGAAGGTGAGATACATTTGTCGAGATTGCTTATATAACAATAACAATAAACTTTGTATATTTAAAGGGCATCTACCAATTGTATTTATAAAAGTAATAAAAATAAATATCACTGGTTAATAATTGCCCGAGGAAAAATACTCCTGATCGATCATAGCTGTGATTTGATAAAGGCTTTTCAGGAGGTAGTGAAATAGAACGATGTAAGCGAGCCGTGGGATCGCTGGATGCTTTTGTGGCTTGAATCTATCCACCTAACAGTGGATCAAGGGCAGGCTAAATATAAAGAACAAAACTTGGACTTATACTTTGTAAGACTATCGGACGCGCGGCCTTCGTGTTCGTGATTTAAAATGTCGGAGTATAGGAAAAGAGGCTTTTGTTCTCTGAAAAGCACGTGAAAAACACGACTCGCTCGGATGCACTACAATATCGACCAAAAGGATCCCCCTTTTCGGGAATGTTGTATCATTTCAGAAGCCTCTGATAACCCAAACACGCAGTAGTACAGCGGGTCATTAAGCGCGTGGTGGAACGGCGCACCTTTCAAGCTTCTCTGAGAATGGCGATTCGGTACAATGTGTACTTGTTACACCCGCGCGACCTACACACCCTCACCCCAACTACGTGCCCATACGCCTACAGGCACAGGCGCGAATGAAGGAAAAGCCCTCGTGAATGATGATTTCATTGAAATAGTGGAAGGGTCGATCTTCCGCAGGGGTTACAACTTCAAAAATCGACGAAAAGTTGCTTATTGAATATAAGGAATTATTTAAGGTACATTTATTTGATTGGCTTCCAAATCGATCGATGAACACGTAAAATGTCTGACTTTCGTAATCGACTTGAATATTGAGGAACACAAATATTGCATTTCCGACAGCCACTTCAATGATTAATAGGAAACATTTCTATATTTCAATTTAAATAATAATATGGAAAATTGAAGTGGCCCCACATGTCGGAAGAAGAGAATTTTAATGAATTTTTTTCACTATTAATCGAATTATTATCTCTGAGAAATATACATCGAATATTTATACGCCTATATACGCTGTTTATAGAAATTAGAAGGTTTTGTTAACTTTTCTGATTGAAGGGGCTATTAATTTTATTGATTAAAGTTTTTCAATGCGTTTATAAACTGTCTTTGCTTTATTCGCGTACATTACATTTATCACTATATATTTACTTCGTCTTCTATTTTTTTTCATAATTTTACGGCTGACATTATTGCCAGTTCATACAAAAAGAAGTTTGTTGCTCTCGTTTTTTTTTTTTTTAACTTTCTTTACTATACGTTATCTTTTTCAGTCGTTTCTCCGGAAACTTATAAGGTTTAAAGGTAACCATTTTATTATGCATATACATAATTTAAATAACATTTTAAGATATGTAGGTAAAAGCATTATATTTAATAGAAATTATTATTTACATTTCTTTAATTTCGATTTAAATCAAAAAATAAATTTACTTTTTTTAATGATTGTTCTACTGAGTAATTTTTAATTCAAAATATACGCATACATAGTCGCCCATAGTCGTTAGGTATTTTCTTAATTCAACAGACAAAATTTTAATCAACAGAAATGTTGATGTTTGTAAGAATATAAACCTTTAATTTCAAGCTCTCGTTTACTAGCTTGAAAATGCTCGTTTTAACTTTTCCAAGTGATAAAGTAATTAACTTTTTAATTTAAACCTGTATGTATTATGTAATGTAATTAAATTACACCAATAAAAATAATTGCAAGCGTTTTGATCTTTGCAATAACTGTGCAAACATTTATTTAAAGAAATTTTGAACTCAAGATGCGCGCTTTCAACGCTTTTCATTAAATTTAAAAAATTCAATAACCTTCCAATTTCAAATAAAATAGTTTTATATTACGAGCCATTCCATAATTACATATTGTTGCATCATTAAGCTTTATTGAAAGTAACATTTAAAGTATACGTACTACTGTAACGTGTGCTATGCAGAGAAAAAGGTAAATTTTCAATTTAAAAACTAATACAACGACTCGTTATTAATAGTTTCAATTGAAATACAGCAATGCAATATTCATATTTATGCATTCATTATTCTATTTGTAAAATAAAGACCATAATTGGCTATAAAGAACTCGAGATAATCTTAATCTATTGTAATTTCTACAGAAAAACGAAAAATATTTCTTCATGCTGTAAAAACAGCTTTAAATTAAAACTCTTTTTGTTTTGAAACTGAGAAATAATAGTAATACGGATTATGCATGAATATCAATGATGACAATAAATTTGAAATTAAAATAAAATATTCCACGTGGAAGTTGGAAAAGTCATTTTTTATGAAATATAATCCATATATACAGATTTCTAATTCATTATGAAAGTTAGTCATAAAAAGTTTAATACGTATTTGTGTCATAAAATTGAAACAGAATGTTTTTTTCCTAATATTGGTTAATAATTAAGGTAATATTAAACATCACGAGTACAGACCATAATTATAGAAGTTTATGAAATAATCAAACCATATTTTTTTTAATTAGAAACAAAGCAAATCTGGATAAAGCGTTTTAAGGGGGCCAAGGTCGTGAGAAAATGATTTCATTGGCAGTTGAATCGCTATTTCAGCAAATACAGTACGATAATATCTTTAAATAAATTAAGGGATAGTAAACGAGTTGCATATGTAAAAACGCAATGACGCGCAAGGTGTGCGAACCAGCGTACCATAACAACGCGATTACATTAAAAATGTATTTATTTTAGGAGCACATCTTAATTCACACAGGTGACGCAAAAGATAAAAGCATCGGGTTCGGACAAGCGGTAAAACTCGACATCTTGCGAACTCATCAACGCTCGGTTAAGCGGTCATGGAGAAAACTCTCGTTACGCGATGTGCATTGAAGGACGATGGGGTCGGGCAAGATCATCGTCGGGATCACGTGCGTGTGTGCGTATGGCACTGCAGGCGGAGAAGGGCCGGGAGGAAGAAGGTAAGGGAGCGCGGACAGCCACCCGCTCGCCGTTTTCCCACACGACTACCGGCCGTGGAAAGTAGAGGTATAAGGACAAAGAGAGAGAGAGAGTGCGAGGCTTGGTTATAATTTTAATGAAGGCGTGTCCGCGCGCGGCTATTAAGAATACGCGTCGCTAGAAACTTTTAACGAGTCGCCCTCGGCACCCCGCGGCAAGGCCCAACCGAGGCTCAGGTGCGACCGCCTTTTTCTACTTTTAACCTCCCTATTACCGCGATTGCCCTCCTGTCCCACCACCCACCGACCGTTTTTTCGCATTTCCTAACGACGCTGCAACAAGATTACGATTTGTGCCGTCGCCCCGTCTTCAAGGAGGAATGGCTCTTCGCTAGGGGTGCGTCTGGGAATGCAAATAGGCGCTCTTGACATCTCGATCGACGGCGTCCCGAGGAGGACCGCGGCGGGTGTCTGACTGGTTCCGCGCCAATCTGTGTTAGCGCCGAAGCCCAGCAACTGGGTCAAAGGCCGCCCACTCGCCTAAGAGAGACGGACGCGAGCGCGCGACAGGAGTCTCGATCCTGCGTAAGATCACGGGCCCCGGGCAGACTCCGCGAGACTGCGGGTAAGGGGAGGAAGAAGAGCGTCGCTAACGCATAGCTTGGAAAATCGCAGGAGCAGCAGCCGAGCTAATTACACCTCGATTCGGCGGAAAAGACGTCCTTGGGTTGGCTCCGCGTCGGAAGGTCCGTGCCTAATTAATTGGATACGCGAAACATTGCAGAAGATGTTGTGCGCGACTGCGACGCAGGAGGCGTCTTCGCGAGCGGGCTCGAATCCCCGGTGCGCATTGCCTCGTTATGCCTGGGCATCGTCTCCTACCCGCGGCAGCCGCTGCCAGTTCTTTGAGAGAAGGAGGCGCAGAGATAACGAGGCTCTCGCTGGATGGAGGAGGGACGAGGGGGAGGGTTGGCGATGAGATCAAGTGTTTGAATTATTTTAATTTTGCGCCGTGCGGTGACCAAGGGAAAGAAAATTGAGTAAAAAGAACTTTGTGATCATTACCCGCTTGGACGAGCAAACGGAATATCCCCCTCGCGCTTTCCCTTGACGCTGCTTTATTTATACGTGCCCTCCTCCCGCCCCCCCCCGGCATTACTTACAGTAACGCCCATGCGCTCGATAAAAATCGACGCACGAGACAACTTTCTATTTACATGGAATCCTTTCGAAATTAGGATTGTTATTTGGTCAATATGGCACCGGGAGAAAGCCTGCGAATGCGACTGCGCTCCCTACCCCACCAGGAGTTTGTATGCCGAACGTCACTCGAATGCGATATTCGTGCAACGATCATCTACCCTCCCCTGAGCCGTTTAAAAACATCTCGTGCCTCGTGTCCTTGAGCTGCGCCCGATGCAGTATCCCGAGGAATTGAATCAGTCGCGGGTACCTTCTTGGCCACAATTTCTCTACCTCCCGATAATTGGCGTGGTATTACCCTATCACCGGAACGCGCCATTACAAGAGCACCAAGGATCACTCTACAATAGCTGTAATCTCTCCTGAAATCTCCGTAATTATTTACAGAAGGCAAATTTATGTCATTCGTCGGGCGTTATCTCCTCACGTTCCCAATGTGAAATTAAAATCCAATCCCAACGTAATTCCTTGCCATTAAGTACGACTGCTTCGCTCCTTTCATTCGTCCTGAAATTTATTCTTCGGCCCGTCTCGGCAAGACGTATCTCGCCGAATTTTGCACGTCACCAGCGCACTTTTTTCGGCAGCGCGATCGCGGGACATCCTCTTTGCTCCTTTCAATTCCATCGAGTGTGCACTACTTGCTTACGAGGTATCGAGGTTCGCGGACAGCATGGAAAAAAGATATTTATCAACTCCTCTTGTATCTTTCCTTTCTCGCATTATGCTTGTATCAGAACGAACTCGAAAGGGTCGCAACAATCTCACCGCAAAAGCTATTTGAGCTTTTCGTCGGGAGCATTAAGTAAACGACCAATCAGCTCAAAGGGTGACGTCCGTGGCCGGTGGGTAGGTGGATGCAGGACACTGGGGGCCGTCGGGGGGGGGGGGGGGGGTAGTGCTTAAGAAGCAATATACATGCTAAAAGACTGTTAATGCTTTTTCCCCTAGTTACTCTTGACAGCGGACTCGTCCTTTCTTCTTTTTGCCCCGTTGGGTCGTTGATTGTTGCTCGGCATCGGAAGAGCCAAGAGAGTGCGAATCGTACCATGAAACCCACGTCACTAGTACTGAACATTTTTTCACGCGAGAGTTGATCAATGCTCGAAACGTTTGGCCCTGGCAAATGGTGACTTTGTAAAACACGACAAAAACACGACAAAAACACGATGACCTCCTTCTTATTTTTACCATCATCGCCAAAGACTATTATTACTCTGATATTTTGCCGGCGATTATTTCCTGGCAATTTCGCGTGTGTATTCTATTTTTTTTTTTTTTTTTTATTTTTCATCAACATCCATAGTTTGGCTTGCAAAGTGCATCAAATTATATCAATTTCAATGCACTTCATCGTTTACCGTTTCCATACGCACATACGTGCCATTATTTTCGTGACAGCACGTATATAACGGCGTTTC
Source organism: Kradibia gibbosae (assembly GCA_018907135.1). Taxonomy (NCBI): domain Eukaryota; kingdom Metazoa; phylum Arthropoda; class Insecta; order Hymenoptera; family Agaonidae; genus Kradibia; species Kradibia gibbosae. The sequence continues at coordinate 18,610,191 of JACCHX010000001.1, forward strand.
ACGAGCGGAAATACATTGAAATACTAAACTTACAGCAATAAAGTAAATACGTACACACGATCTTTCTTAATTAAAACTCCGTAATACGTTTTTACTTCTTAATAAAGAAACACTGCTCCATCCCTCCGACCCTCAACTATCATGCTGTTTAATTAAATTAAAATAATTTTAAAACATGATATACAAAATTTTTTAATTTATATCTGAATATCGCCTTATGAATCTTTCAATTGATCTCAGTTTTTACTCGTTTATGTATCATTGTATCGTATTTTAATATAATTATATAAATAAATTAAGAACAAACAAATAGTAATTTATGAAGGCTATTTACATTAAGATGTACAAATAATTTTTCGAAATTATGTACATGCATAATAAATTCGATAATTACAAAAATCATTTATTCAATATTATTTAGTGAAATGCAATTATTTAAATATGTCTACGATGTTTTAATTAAATAATTAATTGAAAATACTTAACGATGTTATTTCTTAATTATTATTCAAAAATTGTAAATAATGTTGCATCGACTCAAGCATGCGTGAAACTAATATAGAAAACGTAAGCTTAATTACAATAATGTTCAAAAGAAATAATTATATATAGTGTACATATAGAGATGAATGAAAATTATATTTTCTGATTAAACTTACGTGATATATGGAATTTAGTTTAATCTCAGTTAATGAAACTCACCTGCAACATTAAAAATAACAATTCAATTAGACAGACACGCAAACGTGAAAAGAATATAAACAAATAATTACAAAAAATGAATCATATATGATTTTTGTATCATGGATTTGTATCATTGTATTTTGTAGACCTTCAAAGACGAACGACATATAAATATAAATGTTAATTGCAGCTTAGAATATTTAATATTGGAAAATTTAGAAATCCTATTTTTAGGAAAATGTCACTTTGCTTTATTTATGACTAAATAATTTTAATGTTAAGTAACCCTTGTCCTTTTCATATTGACATTAAGTACGATTACTATAATCATTGCTCAAAGGTAAATAAGGGGAAATCCGATTAGAAGCAGGGCTAGAAGGAGCCGTGAATTACAAAAATGCCGAGTTTTTCATACCGCTTGTAATAGTTTTAAGCTAGACAAACATAATGCATTTTAAATATTGGGTGTTGTAGTGCTTACAAAATATTTGTTTGTACTGGCTACCTCGTAAAGTACTTCTTCTCTTACACTCTTCCTTGACAAATTTCAACACGGCCCATTTCTTTGTTTCTCTCTCACACTCTCCCTTTCGTTATCCCAGCCTTATTCGGCCTCATTACTCTGACTCGTTCCGCCTGGTACGACTGGTGAGTACTTATTAAATTTCCAGGTGTGGAAAATGCTTCGGATATAGTGTCGCTCCTTAAGTACGCAACACAGAATTTCACAGATTATTGAAGGGCCGATAGCACAAGTCTGATGTTGGGTCGTGCTCAAAAAATGAAACGAAATTGAAATATCGAGGTTAATAATCACGCCCAATTAAAACTGCAGCAATAATTGGTAGGATTGTTTGCAGTTAGTGCGTCTCTGGGCGAACATTTGTATATATATACACACATATGTGCCGTATGCTGGTAATTCGAGAGCTTAATCATTCGCCATTAGAAGGAATTGTTATCCCGCGTTTCCGTGAAAATATTAAAGGCCTCCTGCCATTCTATCTATTTGTTATTGTCTTTCAAACCCTCTCGCTTTCTCTCCCTATATCCGTCTCGTTCGCTTCTCAGCCATTGTCAATCTCGCTATCGCCCCCCCTGTATCCCGCCCACGCTAATTTTATCAGTATGGTTTGTGCGATTGACGGATTTCTCTGCGTAATTGGATTATTAATTAGGCTGTTAATGAGACACATTTCGTGTAGGGCCGAGAAATAGAGTAAGGGTGGGAGAGATAGAGGCAGGGAGAGAGAAAGATATAGTAGGAAAAAGAGAGTAAGCAACAAAGTGAACAACCTCATCGATCGCCGTAATTTTGTACCTGGCAGACACGCGCGTGCAGCGACGAAAAGAAAGTATATGAGCGCTCGAGATGTCGGTAAGAGAGGCAAAGGGACCCAGTGTGCGAGAAGGATGGATGCTCGGGTGTTTTGTAGGTGGGAAGGAGGAGTGGCGACAGAGCGAAGGAGTCAAAGGAGTGAAGGAGGAGGAGGAGGAGGAGGAGGAGGAGGAGGAGGAGGGAAAGAGGAAAAAACGGGTTCGTTCATCAGTAAAGCTTGCTGCGGTGCGTGCAAACTTCTATTCAATCTTAGGGTTAATTCAGGCCTATTGTTGGCTTGATTGACATTTTCATGGATCGTTAAGCGTGAGACTGTTCGCAAATGTTTTTCTTTTATTTCCTTATCGTAATTCGCGTTTGAAAATTTATGGTATTCAGAGATGAATCGTAGATAAAAATTAAGCTTTTTTTGTCGGAGTTATCCTTCAGAAAATTAAACTCTTGCCAAACGAGGCATTCGAAATGATTAAAAAAGGCGTCCTTTCTCTGCCAAAGGAGAAAGAGAGAGAGAGAGAGAGAGAGAGAGATAGAGAGAAAGTGGGTGCTCGTGTGTGCGTGTGGCTGTGTGCGTACGAGAGAGTAGCGAGAGTAAGATCGAGGAGGAGAGAAAGAGTGACGGAGGGATAGAGACCAGAGAGAGAGAGAGAGAGAGAGAGAGAGAGAGAGAGAAGAATAAGCCACCAGAAAATATACGAGAAAGATAATGGACTGCGGGGTTCACGTGGATATATGTGCGTACAAGTGCTGTCACTGTACCATCAGGAGTTCCTAATTAAGTATGGGATGGACGGAGCAGGAGAAGAAAGATGTATGTAAAGAGAAACAGAAAGAGCAAAGCGATGTAAAAATAAACAATGAGTATAACGAAACACAAAGATAGTTAGATGAGAGACACGATATAATAAAGAGCAATTAAAATATACGAATATTAAGCCGAACAAACGAAATATTAAGCCACCAAAACGGTGTGTTCTGGGCCGGCCCAGGGGAGAAAGAGAGTAGTGGGGGTTTAAGGATGAGTTTTTAGTCTGGAATCGGTTTAACAACAATACACACCAAGATTTCAGATTGGAAATGAAATTTAAGCCTTGACATAAAAAAAGTGGAAGAACTCGCGATAAAGGAAGATGCTCGAATGTTGTTTCAATTAAAAGCTCATTGTTTACCTTTTTCTTTTTCAATCATGGATTCTTTGTATCAATGAAAATAGCCGTCGACCTCATTCGAAATGCTGGGATCGAAACGAATAGAGCAGATCTATCCCCGTACAATGCGCATCGTTAGTAAGGTCGTTTAGCGAGCGCAGGGGCGACAGTACGAGAGGTCGAGAGTTTTCGAGCAAAATAGCGAGAACGAGATAAAACGATCGGCCGAGTGAGCATTGAGTGATAGAGAGGGAGAGAGAGGGAGAGGGAGAGAGAGAGTGCGTGGGGAGGTGGCTCAGTCGAGAGATGGACACGGTGACGTTGCAAGGGTATCGGGTGTAGGCAGGGTCGCTAGAATATTCAGACAATAATCACAACGAATGTCTCTGATTCGCTAATTTATTACATAATTCATGCGCGCAGTCGCCGCGGACCCAGACATTCATGGGCCCTCGTCATTCGGAGCACGACATCCTAATTCGATATATTACGTACACTAAAGCGACAGCAGCCTCGACAGCGACTGATAGCGAATTATTACGTCGTTGGCGCCTCGTTACTATGCTGCTCGCGGACCGTCCAATGCAATTACTGTTGTATCCCGTGTCTTCGTCCCTTCGTCTTTCGTACTCGGTTATTCGCGCCACCGCGAGCGCCAAAGGGTAAGAACTCGCGGGCGCCCCGGAGCGTAACCTTGATTGCGATTTTGAGGCACGAATTGGCTGATAGTGTAGCCTCGCATACTTCGGGACAATCGAACCATCCCTAGCCACCTTCGTCATCGAATATAAATTCTCTACGCCTATGGAGCTTCCGACATTAACGTTACGCTCGATATTTTGTTTCCCCGAATTCTGCTAGCACCCAACCCACATACGGATACCTAAACGACTCGTCAAATTAGATTTTACATACCTCTACGCCTGCTCCCATGCACGAACATACATACATACGTACACACACCGAAACACACACATTCGCGTGCGTATATATGTATAAAAAAAGTCAATAAATCTTCTTATATAATATTTCAATATTACAAATAATACTCCAGTACTTTTTAGATCCCGTACATCTAATCGAAACACAGCGAATATGCAGTACCACAGCAACGACAATAATCAAGAATCCTTGTTATCTATCTATTTATTTGTCATAAGGCGAAAAACGGAGCGAACCTTGCAACGAAAACACATTCTGTCGAAAACTCAGCACGTTTCAATGTCGATGATTGGTTCGTATGCAAAAAATCCTGGTTATTTCCGAATAAATTTCCAAAGTGAAATAAATAATACGTTAATACGTAATAATAGTTTTACTTTACAGATCAACCATATAAATCTTTCTTATTGACGTAGAAAAAAGATTTTGCATCGCATTCCACAACCACTGATGATTTAATCCGTTGATTCACCCCGGAGCTTTTTTGTTTCTGATTATAAAGCTCACTATTACATATTCATAGGTCGCAATTTGAAGGTGTAAGAAAATTTTTTCATCGACCATATCAGCCGCATACACTCTTTACGCATACCCTTGGATATGCATCTACGCAAGCACTTGCAATTCTACGTATGAGATATAGAAAGAGAGTAAGAGAGTAAGAGTGAGAGAGAGAGAGAGAGAGAGAGAGAGAGAGAGAGAGCAAGATATCGTCGACGCGCGGATTAAGAGTCGGTAGTTACTGCCATCAGCAGCCGAGGGGTAGTTAATTTGCAGGCTGGCATACTTTTTTACAAATTGCCGTTAGGCGCCACCGTATTTTTACGAGCAAATGACATACGTTGCCGGTCATTCCCCGTTGGCCCGTTTTTTCATCCTCTCCCTCTTTATACTTCCCTTAACGCTGATGAATTTATTCATCGAAATTAAAAAAAAGTCTAGATAGCATAATAATGTAGTAGAATAATGCCTTTAAATATGCCATGGTTGCTAAAATTAATTTTTAGTTTACGAGATTAATCTAATTGCTTATTCGAATTCTTCAAGCCTATTTCTCATCATCTCTCCTCTTTATTATTTTTTTTAATCGGTTACACGTGCGTTTTTGCGTTCATCAATTTAAGATACGCTGTGCAGAAGTCTGGATATATTTTACGTCATTTATTCAACTAAGGCCCTCGTATCAAGTTCTCTTAAAAATGGAAAAAAGGGCATCGCACTCAAATCGTGTGAACCGATGACAAAGTTTTTTTTTTATCCGTTGATTTATATCCAGCGGCATACCGAAAAAAAAGTATATACATAACGTGTCCTTCCTATATTTTCATCCTCGATCACCTTTTAGTTACTACTACTTTTTATAAACGTACTGTTCAAAGTTAAAATTCATGGAAGCCCGACGGCCAGCGAACGATTTTGAAAAAAGGGAAAAGGTAAGCCATGAAAATAATTGACGTAGTACGACGCATGCGCAAGATTTTTTTCCTAGCTAGACAAAATTCACAAGCACCGTGAGTAAAACAACGTGTTTTTTTTAAATTCATAGTAAAATTCAGGTTTCATATATATATATATTTGAATACTGCAGTCCATGAAACGGTAACAATTTAGATCGCAAATACACGATTAAATCGAAAAATAAATGTTCTACGAAGCTCTTAATTAATTTGGATAAGTCCTAAAATGCGGTATTATAGTAAAAAATTTCTTGAGTTTTGATATAAACAGTACATTCGCTAAAAATAAAAACCTTTATACATTTATCCTTAACTGAAGATAAGAATAGATCCTATATTAAACGCAATACAGTGAACACATGTATATATGTGTTAATTAAGACAAATAACCGATGTAGTCAGTATAACAAAACTGTACTTTAAAAATATAAAATACGACTTATCTATAAAGTCTGAAAGATTGTAACAGGAAAAAACAAACGACTAAAATTCATGGCGGAATCTTCGCCAATAAATGAATTACTGTATAACGGGTCGAGCAACCATAACTTCAGTAAGAATATTATAAAAAAGTAAAAAAAGAATTCAGCTACTTGAATTCATAGTACTTCGAAGTACAATATTTAATATTTTCTCGGAAGATAAATTGACATCAAGTTATTGACTGGGCGTGCACTCCGGATAGAGAGGATAAGATTCGAGACGCGTAATTGTTGTTGGTGTAATAATGAGGACAAGCATTTTGTGGGAGGGATGGACGCGAACGAGTTCGCGAGAAAGAAGGAGATGAGACGAATGCGGCTCCTAATAGTCGCACTGCCATGTAATCAGGCTCTTTGTTGGCTGATAATGCGATTAGCGGTAAGCCGCGGGGGAAGGAGATCAGTAATAGAGGAAAACGGCACAAACATTGTCGCGGCGTCGCTGCTTTTGGACGGAGGAATCGACGTTGACGAGGATCAAGCTTGATCTTTCGACGAGATGCATAGGATCTTTCGCATCGGTGGGAAATGAACCGTGTGATAATCTTATCGCACGACATGGCGTTACCATTTTCCTATAATACTACCTGTGCTTTTATTATTGTTATACTAATTGTTGCTGTATTGGAGCTACAACGGGCCGAATTACGTGAATGAAAAGTACCCAACGGGGAAATATTTTATTAATTGAGTGAGCAGCGAGTGAATTGCACAGCGACTGTAGCTTTTATTTTCGAATTTACCTAAACAACATAAATCATGCAGGAGGAAAGTAGAGATGATTATGAAATCTGGCCTTCACTCCCTTACGTGCCTTCTTGCCTCTTTTACTTTCATGGATATAGCGATACAAAAATTTATTAAAATGAAAATTGGTTGCTAACATAAAATGTTCTTTTAAAAATAGTTTTAATCTCAATAATAAAGAACAACAGTATTTTCTCTCTCGAGAAAGTGGTAAAGTAAATTACTGTCGGACAAGTAATATAACGCAAAAAATATCGATAAAGTCAAAATTGCAAAAAGTTGTGAATAAATTCTTATAAAATAAATATCTTACAGCAAAATAAACTATTTTCTAATAAAATTTTTGTTTTAAAATGTATATGGTACCTGTGTAATAAATAATTCATATAGCTAAATACTTTTTTATAAAAAGCTCAAATAATTGTTAAATATTTTGTCAAATTAATTTTAACGATAAAATTCCATATGAAAATATTAAACACATAAATCCAAATGTATCCAAATATTAATACAAGAAGAATTTTACGTAATCGATATTTATTATAAAATTAATAAGCTAATTTTTCCATGTAAAAAAAAATAAATAAAATGAAAATTAGATATATTTGTAAATTAAAAGGCAAATAGCGTTTCAGTTCTTTTAAATTTCTGATTTAAATCAATCAAATTACAATTTTTATCTATGGCAAAGAAAAGTTTTCTTAAATAATAATAATATCAAAAGAAAGAACTTTAAAGCGATTGATTTTAAGTTTTTATTATTCTGTTTGTTTCAATTTATATTATACTTTATATTATACTTGGGGAATATATTAAAATTAATTTTAATGTAAAACTTTTTGTGAGATAAATTTGTAAAGGAATACATTCATCAATAAAATAGACCTAACTCATGCCCTTAAAACGAAAGATAGTAACATTTGCCGCCATTTTTTCTCAATTAGTGAAGCCGAGTTTGGTTGCGATCGAGCTCATGATAAAAGTATCACATTGATTCTGTTAAGTGCCTCATTAACTGTCTCTGTCTCTCTCTCTCTATCTCTATTCCTCTCTCCCCTTCTCTGTCCCTCTTTTTCCGATTCACTCGTGCAACAAGTCTTGGGAAGAAAGGGAAAAAATGAAAATCCGTACATCGAAAATCAATACAGCCATGACCGTAGTTTCGGAAATAACGTCCTTGAACAGTTTAACTATCATTTCTGCTAAAATTTCTGCATAATTATTAGTGCATAATTGCCGTTCTTGATTAGCTTAGTAATTCTCCGGTCAAGTAATTTCAAATCAATCGGATAGCATGAAACGGACATTAAAGAGGCTAGTAATTTGTCGAATATCGAAGCAGATATCATATTTAACGTGACTCATTGCAAAATTTTCGAAGAACCGATTGCGAGCCTAACGGAGCTGCTGCTAATGTAACAAAGGTTACCGGCTCGTCGATTCTCGTAATTCGGTAACCGGAGGAGCGTAGGATTGAGGCTCAATCGAGGGGATTCCGAGTGCCGAAGATTCGGTAGCGCGTACATAAGAGCGGAGCGGATAATCTCCTTTCGAGCACGAAAGTGTGACCGCCATCGGTATGACCTGCCTCCTGCCTTTCTTATGTCACGATCCGAGCTCGGCCTTCCCTTTGCCCCTAGCCCTGAGCGCTACCGTCCACGCATTCGCGGAGATACAAGTGTTTCAGATGGCGCTTTCGCTTCGACCGGCATCGTACTCCTCGGTTCGCGTCCGTCAAGCTTTAACGTTGGCCCAAGATTACATTGTAGTTAAAGTCGAAGCACGATATGCCTCTTTTACGCCTTAAACCGACTGGCTCGCGTCCTTTAGCGTGCCTCGAGCTTTCTTTTTACGGGATGCAGGAGCCACGTGGACCTGCGGAGAGGGGAGGGGAGTAAACAAAGCGGCAGGGGGGGGGTAGAGAAAATTTTAAATAGATTACGTGGCTTATCTGAAATGAAATCGCGTGAAAGGGATATTTTCAAGCGTAAGTGTTGATAAATTTTGTATTTAATAAGACGGTAGATGAAAGAGCACTGCATCTGCTGGACTTTTGTTTCGTGCATGTGAATATCAACTTTCATAGTGACTTGTAAAATCTCTGAATATTCAATCTCAATGCAGTAATTTACAAATGCACGAGACGAGCTTTAACAAATAGGAAATTAATTACAAATTGTCAATTATAACTTTCTTATTCAAATTATAGCGATAAACAATTTTAACTCGACAACGAATAATTAAACGCATTTGTTCTGTCTCCCCCTTTCTCATCCTCTCTCACTCTCTTCGGACGTAGCCTACTCCTCCTACGTCCAGTGATCCCGACACCTTAATCGAGTAAATGATTGAACCAAATAAAGAGTTACACAGTTACATGAATAATAATTATTATTTATATTGATCGGGCTGGTGTTTTTTTAGTGAAAATGACCCACGGAGAGAGATTTTATTAATGACTTTAGTTCACGCTCCGGGCATTTTTAAAAAAGAAAGTTCCACTCTGTGGAAACTGTCGGACCTACTTTGCGGATTAGTTTTTGTGTTTGTGACGCGTCGCTTAAACAGAAAGAATTTTCCAATTATCGAATACAAATAATATAGCTTTGATAATTGCCATCGACAAAGAGGAAGAAAAAGCAGACTCGGGAATAATTACCCTCGGCGGTGCGAGCTTTTTCGGATTGGGATGGGAGGATGGATCGCGCGCGCGCATGTCAGGCGTCTCGCCAAAAGTACGTTGGCCCAGGTTGAACACACTTGCGTCGGTAAGAACATTCATTTATAATGCACGTACCTCGGATTTAGCTAAATGCCGTGGACCCATTTTTCTACGTTTAACAGTTACGAGAATTGACGGTAGTCTACTTTAACGGGACCTTCGTTCTTACTCATCGCTCGGCGGATTGCGACATATTAATTTAAAATTTTTACCTATATCACCGTAGGAACAAGGAAAAATGCTGTAATAAGTTACTCATAAGACACAATCTCGACTACAAACATTGACTTTGTATTTATGACTTGATTATTAAATTGTATTTTACTGCTTTGCTTTGTGGTAAACGAGAATAGAATGAGGTTGTTAATATGCGTACATTGAATTTTCGCTTTACATAATTTATGCTTGAATTCGTTAGTTAAATATAATAGACTTGGGTGTAATTTCTGAAACACGTGTGTACGTAAGAGTATCTTAAATTAAGAATAAGAAAAATGCGTGTGTATATATATATATATATATATATATATATATCTACGTATCTTATAAATTAATCATAAAGTATGTTTTTGAAAAAACACATCTTCGCTTTTCAATCAATAATATATTTCGAAATTCTGCACGTGAGAAATTATTAAAATTGGCTTTGACGTAAATTAATTATGAGCCATTTGCTTGTATTTCAATTAGCCACGGACAAATATTTATGTTATAAGGCACTGAGTATTCCTTTTATTACAATTTCACACTGTTACACGTTTTATCTGTTACAAGTTTAAAACAAATAAGAAAACTTTCGAACAGTGGATCAAAGAAAACTCTATTATAAAAAAAAGAAATGGACAAAAAAGGCAAAAATTCTCCGTAGCTTAGTATTTCTCCCGGCGTTTATTATTAACTCTCGTTTCCTCGCGTGCTGTCCAAGCCGTTACGTATGTACGCCCTGAAAATCAAGTTGGTATAATTATAAACGGTTAATATGTAGGAGATGTAAATGTCATATATAATAGTTAACCCAATGACAAAGCGGACAGATGCCATTTTTTCTCTGTTGTAAAGTTGAAAATATAGTTACGGTTACTTCACTAACTCTTGCGAGTTCAGGTCTTTTAACTAATTGTTGACGCACCTTCCGGTACACGAATTTCATCTGGCTCTTACGTAATAGTCAATTCTAGGCTAAATAAACATAATCCTTATTTTGACTTTGAGGCTTAACAGCGTAGGAACGTAGACTTGTCGGGAGGAGGGGGGGGGAATAGAAATACCGGTGAAAAGGAAGGCCGTGATGAAGTCGAAGACTCGGTTCCGAATTAAGCGTCTAATTGCGAAAGTGAAGATACGTGCACGCAACGGAAGACGGGACAAAAAATTCGAAGAAGCGGAAGTATTGACCCGTGATAGAAAAGGTGGTGCGGTAGCAATTAACTTCTCCTCGCGAGATTCAAGCGAGATATTACGAGATATCGAGCGACTTAATGGCAACACGCGAGACTTCAAAGGCTGTAATAAACTGCCTCTAATGAACCCCCTTATCGCCATCACAGCCACCCCTGTCCGACCTTTCCCCGTGGCTTCCACTCCTACGTCGCTTACTCGTTGCTTCGCTGTCCTCCTCCTTATCCTTCCCTCGACCCCGCCGATCGCCCAACTGCCTACTCTCTTTCCTTGCGCGGGCGCTAAAACAACTTTCGAGGCCTGCATTACGATGCACACTACCTGAATCCCAAGTGAGCAATGGTCTTTCGAAATTTGATATTTCCTGACTGCGTCATGTATGCACTGGGTTTTGATTTTTTAACTTTTGGTAATGATGTATTGCTCCCGAGGACGAGGGAGAAAAAGGTCACTCTGCAATATATATTCGACGTCAGTGATAAATACTCGTAGATTCCACGATGATAAAAGGCGTTTATTTTTAACGATGTGTAGCTCACATACTAGCAATATTCTCTTCTACTTAGCCGTGCATTTATTCATATATGAGCTCGCGCGCATTCTTAGCCGCTGCTCATCTGTTAGTAGGTGCACGGAGCTGAACAATTAATCTAAGCATCCCCAATAGTTCATCTTACTCATGTACGCGCGATCGCATGTCCTTTATGACGTCCCTTCTCAAAAAAACCAAATTACAGATTTATGAATATTCTCTCGGCAGCTGCAGGACAAAATACGGAGGAGAATGGAAAAAAAGCACAGCGATCTGCGATGGCGGCTACTATAAGTCCTCATTATACACAGGATTGGCTTAATGAAGAAAAAAAAGTTAATTAAAAAACGCTTCGCGATAGTTCAACCGAACGAAATGAAAATTAAAGCACATAATTAATCACGACCGACGCTTTGTACTTGTGCTCTCCTTGAACAGGATATGGAAAAAACCGAATGAGAACGAGTGGGAGACAAAAGTAGAGGCGTACGTACAGAAAGAGAGAGAGAGAGAGAGAGAGAGAGTGAATTTGTGTGAATATGGGGAGGGGGAAAATAAATAAAAACAGTGAGAGGAAGTTCGAAATGGAAAAAAAAACGATGGAATTGGACAAGGAGCTTTATTAAAAATCGGCGCGCTTAATTACGGAAATCCTTTGCAGGAACATTAAGTAAAAACACAAAAAGACAAAAATAGGGCATATTGTCTTAGCTACAATTACGTGGGCACATCAGTCAAGCGTCAAGCCCAATCATGTTGATTCAACAGAGTACCCACCTACCGAATCGTCGAAATTTGGTATTCGGCCAGGAGCGGGTACGGCACACTTGCACACTCGCGGCCCAGGCCACCCTCCACGTACACGCGTACATGTGCTTGCGGGGCGAGCTTTAGGCGGCGGGAGGGGCAGGAGGAATAAGGAGTTTTCCGTAGGCAGGCTCGACGGTGCGGAGCTTCGGCGCGGATCCAGGAGGACGAGGGGTTGCGAAGAGCGGGGGCGAGATGCGGGCGGGGTGTCGAGGTTGGCGACGGGACGGGGAGGGCAGGGGCGAGATCCAACGTAGGACTGAGAATTCGAATCGGTCTGATTGCGCATCTAGGCCAAGCCAGGACCGCGCGCGCGGATTCGGCTCCGGTGGAAAGCGCCTGCGACGATTGGTGCCGGTGGTGTGGCGCGCGCGCTAGGCCCCCCCGCCAATCCCCCCCCTCCCCACCGCCACCCCTCGCTGGGAAAGGCCGATCCCCCGACAGTAGTCGAGTTATGGCATAGAGGGGGTGATTGGACGCATCCCGGTGATTGTGGCACCCCGACCCCCGGCTTCCAGTCCACCGCAACGGAGGCAGCAGCCCTCCGCTCTCCGACTCCCCGTCACTCTCCCCGCGCTGGTAAATCGAGTTTACCCTCTTGCTATGGCTCAGCCCTTCAATCAAACTGATTGAAACATTCCTTGAATCCGAAAGAAACGAACTATCTCGTTCCACTTCTCTCTCTCTCTCTCTCTCTCTCTCTCTTTCTCAGTCGCATGCACCCACCTATATATTTACAGGAAAAGTGAGCGAGAGAGAGAGAGAGAGATGAAAATGAGAGAGGGAGGGACGCGTTCTCGCGTAGAGAAGAAATCGCTGTCCTTCCGCATTTCGTCGTGTCTTCGCCGGCGGTGAGATTGTCGCTCGAAGTCGCACGTGCATGACCGTATCACCCAGGGGGCGAGTTTTAAGGGAGCTTAACAAGCCCGATTCACCTGGCCGTGACTTTATGCGAAGCCGTAACAATTACCTCAGATGGCCGGACTCTAACGATGTAACGGCCCCGTATTCAAATATTGATACTGTGTCTCCTCCTCGTCCACCCATGGCCCGCAGCCTCGGGCACACATCCACGAGCCCTCGGATGTGCATCTTGTGGCCTCCCTCGCGCCCGAAAACCTCCCGATTAGAAGGTTCGGGTGGGCTCTAATCGGTCCAGAGTACGCACCGGACAATGACATAAGCACGGCCGAGTGGGGAACGGCCTATGGCGAAACGAGGAGGCTCACTTTGAGCGGCTCCAGATCAGCAGTCACGATTAACGCTAGCCACGAAATAACTCATGCCGTTCATCCGTAATCCCCTTGCACCGCTGTCGTCGTCCTCGTCGACTCTTTCTCTCGCTCGGCTGACGCCTCGAAATTCCAACGAGGCACGAATCCCATGCAATGGATCCTCGAGGCCTATTCCGTTCCCGTGGCGGCGGTTTCTCTTCTAATTGCCCTCCTCGGCTGCCGCCCTGGCCCCGGGCCCAGGCGTACGCAGTTCCGACAGAGACGTGCTGCGCCCGCGAGTCCCCGGACGACGCGGAATTTTTATACAACCTCGAGTCTACGTGGCCCCGAGAGTCCGCCGGAATCTTATCGCCGGTCGTCATCTCCCTCGGGCCCGGCTATTCTCCGGCTTTCGTCCGAAAATTAATTTCTGCTTTATCATAATTAATATGGGCCGCTTGATGGGGCGCGCCGTGTGCTCCAGCTCTCAAGGCAGTGGAGGGAGCCCGGGCCGAAAAAGGAAGCCGACGAGGGAAAGGGAGGGCAGCAGCGACAGGGCGAGCGAGCCCTGCTTTAGAAGCGGTCCGAGGAGAGGACAAAAATCGAGCGGGAAAAACGGAGACGAATGGGCAGAAATACGTCGGTGCTCGTACCTCGTGTAGTCGGCTTTGCAGAGGATCATGTTGGCCTTGCTATAGCACGATGACCCAACCTCCGCGAGAGCCGTGCCGCAAGACGTGCACTTGAGACAACTGTTGTGCCAATAACGCTCAAGCGCGTGCAGCAGCCATCTGTCCACTATTCGATTTCCGCAGCCCGCGCACTGCTGGATACTCGTCGCCATCCCCGTGCCGCCTTCCTGCTGCAATTTCACAAATATTTGTTAATCCATACTTATACGTATATCGTATTTTATTTTATTTTTTTATTTATATAATTATTTATTTATAGAGAGAGAGAGAGAGAGAGAGAGAGAGAGAGATATGACGACGACGATGATGATGAAGTGATAAGAAAAAATAGGGGCTTCTCGCTACGATCTGGTTTATGATCGTCGAGATATACGGGCAAGCATTTCACATTCTCTTGTACTGGTAATTCGCACACATTATTTATATATCAATATATGCGTATATATATATATATATATATATATCAATATATCTATATATATTTAGAAATACGGAGTCGAATGTGGAGTGTAGTTGAATTTTTATACGTAACAGATATGAGAATCGATAACATGATATTTTTATGGAAATTAAAAACAGTAGGTGGTTAATGAAAATTTTATATCGTCCTCCAACGAATGTTTCTTTCTCTGATCTCTGATCCCCTTACTCTTTCTCTCTCTCTCTCTCTCTCTCTCTCTCTCTCTCTCTCTCTCTTCTTGCTCGCACTTTTACAGACAAACCAATATCAAATTTAGAATAATTTATTCAAAAACTGCTTTCTATCCGAGAAAGCTATTTATAATTATGTATAAAGCGTACGGAAGTCGGGACTTTATATCCGAATTAAGTGCTCCTGAGTACTCATTCACACTTACGTGTACCTTGATAATCGCGTATTTATTCTTTTTCGCGAACAGCTTCAACTTAACGCACTCTTGCTGATGCAGTGACTCATTCTAATAATGGCCTCGCGGAGCTTAATTAACGCTCTTAAAGTTATAAACGTAATGCTTTTCTATATATGTGATCTTAATACGCTTGTTAATACCAAATGTTAGCGCTAATTAAATCCTATCGACGTTAAAATAAAATATCTAATGGGGTATATTTTTTAGCTGTATACTAATCAACAGGTCCTTCTTTAATGTCAAGAACTGATAAAACTTCGATAAGCATAGGTTTATGACTCCATAAAAAAATGCTAAAATCATCGTTAAAATTGATATTATCTGTAAGTTTCACATCGACTTTAGCGGTTGTAGTTTGTAATCACAATTAATTGTGTCAGATAGTGTATACGTCAACTGCTTTACAGTCTCGATCAAAGCACTCGAGTCCCTGCTAAGGCTAAATATGACACTTATTGTGTTTATTATTGCCTTTGCTTATTGCTGAATTTAGCAAAGAATAAAAAAGATGAGGTACGCGAAACGGACGTGCGCAGGTACGCACACAACCACCCACTCATCACCCGATACATAGACACCGACGAATAATATTTTCTGTAAATAAAGTCCCAGAGTTATAAACTTCTCAAAATTTAACGACCTTCATATATCATGGGTCAGCCTTTTTTTGCTTCGGCACGCGCTATAATTAAAATGATTAAGTTGAAATAAAAAAGGGAGCCAACAATGAAAGGACGCGGATTCCCTCCCGCGGTGGCCGATTTGGCCGGAAGGTCCCCGTGACGAGGTGAAAAAGTTCGCTCCGTCCCTTCGCGTGAGTATCGCGTAGGCGCGAGACCTACCCCGTACCTTTTCCTATTCCCGTTTCCTCTTACCTCCCCCTCGCTTACTCACTCTCTCTCTCTCTCTCTCTATCTTCAAAACCCCTGCCTCTTCAACAGCTGCACCGACTCGGAACGAGTGTAAGGGAGACCGTAGCCAGTCCAAAAGCTTCGAAAGAGCTTCCCGTTCGGTCGTCGCAGATCTCGAGCAAAATTTCGCGGCTTCGAATCCCGAGCACATCCGATATACCTGTGCAGGAGAGCCTTGGAAATCTCCTCCCCTTCCTGCGGAGACGGAGCCCCTCCGACCCCATGCCGATCAATGTGCCGACATTGCTGTCCATGCACACGCGCGCGCCCGCACGCAAACGCACACAAGGACACAACGCACAGGAACACGGACAGCACGTGGCATGCATCCCGTACGCTCAATTTGCCGAGCTTACGAAATAAATTTGTTTGCACTGCGCCACTTTAATTGTCTCATTAATTACGCTCGCTTTAATGAACTTTGAATAATTGTGTTTACTTGACGTTTTTAGCGCGCACTGCAAATTATGATTGAGTAGTCAAGGTCTAACCAAGCGGGCACGAGCTCGTACCTTTACCGCTGCGCGCCTGCAACGCGAAATCCCATTTGTCATTCCCGATCAATCATATTCATCTCCTATTATTGCTTATTTTTATGCGTTCAACATTTCCTGGGGGCGGGGGGGGGGATATTCAGCCATTCCCTGACCCTCGACTTGCATTCGTGACACCCGCGTCTATCCTAGTCGTAAAACTGCAATTGTAATTTTTACGATAAATCTTATCTTGCATTAATATAATCAAGAAAAGTGGCCATAAATCTCGGACGGAGAAATTCATCGACGGGTATTAATTCTTACGAGTATCGAGACGAACGGAGGAGGATTCGTCGGGTTCACGGAAAAGTCTATTTAGTAACGTGGTTAACGAATCTAAGGAGCCGGATATTTTTCTTTTACTTGAACAATTGAGGTTGTTAAATTTATAAGCGCTCAAAAATATCTACTATAAATTTATATTTCGGTAATAAACTACGTCATTGTGAATTGCTTTATTAACTCACGTGTAAGGAAAAAGTTGCACTAGATGATTAAACATCAATTCTCATGCTTTTTAAAGAAGGCATTCAATAAAAAATATTATTTGCAAAGTTACTTCATTCGAGCGTTCAGGTGAAATATGCGTTTTTTAAAGTTATTCAAATACATGCACACATGCATGAGTGTGCGTATTTTTTTCCTTTTATTTTTTTACAGACAGTCAGTTAATTTCACGTAACGCCCAAACTTAACAAGAAAGTTTAATTAATCTCCCAGTTTCGTTTATTACGTTAATTTTAAAACTGGATATAAAATCAGGTATAATAAATATAATAAAATCGGCCCTAAAATATTTATTCGAGTAATTTAGATTGCCCAGAAAGTTTTTCTTTTTTAATTGAACGGATATTTTAGAATACAAAATTTGATTGCATAGTCTCTCCTGTCATAAAAGTAAAGCCCCGAAACATTATATTTTATTTTCTTATGTCATTCGTAAAACACATTGGGAAAAGGAGGCAGGGGAGAGTGGGGCTAATACGGATACCTGGCTATGAGCGGTTAGAGTAAGATTGTGAGATAAAAATAAAAGCTTTTTTTGCAAACGTACCTAGCCATTCAAACGCAATGAGAAAATTGTGACAAATGATTTAGAAAAATTGAGTAAGATGTTATGAAAAACAATAATTTTTGACAATTAATGGAGCTGGAAATTAAATTCAAATCATCGGCTTAGGATGATTACATATTTAAATTATTCGGATAAAAAAAACCACAAGCTCGATGACTCAGCATTTATTATAAATTCCCAGAAGAAACTTAATTCGAAATGCTGAAAAGACAACAGAATCAATATCTTCTTCCCGAACTCAATTTTACGTTTCGATTACAGAAGAAAAAGTAGCAAGCTTCAATGAATCATAATGATATACGAAAGAAATATCGAGTAAGAGCATCGATAATTATATTCATTTTGTGTGTGGTATTGTATCCCAAAGAAGTTTATTTAAATTTCTCTTACATATATTAAAGCTAGGTCTCCTTTTCGTAACAACACAGTTTGCTTTTCACTGTGCAGTAGTACAGTTTGAACGCACAGTTTGATTTGCAAAATGTTAAAATTATATCAAAAGTGCCCCGGCACGTTCCGAATTATTTATCGACATTCATATAATATCGACCCACGAGTTATGCAGTTTAAAAACGTCGCTGAAACTCATAAGAGTAATTGGTTTAACCCTTGAAAGAACGAGAAAAAAAAACGATAAAGCATGCGTTTAGGAAGGAAGGGATAATAGTGTCAGAATATGGGAAAAGGAAAAGATATCGGAATTCGATATTAACACTCGTGTATCAGTCAAAATTTAATGCCTCGAGTAAGCTAAGGCAGCAGTGTAGCAGAGTAGTAAGAGTAAAATTGTGAGAAAAAAGAATTAATTCGGTCGTCGGCGGTGAGGATCGGGCGATCGGCTCCAATATACACTTTCATAAATATTCCGAATTAACGAATGGTAATCGGGCGGGAGGTGCCGGGACAGGCCGCAGTCCTTCGGTCACTCTTAATGACTTTCCGTTGGGGAATGCTTTTCAATTATCGATTTTCAAATCAATAGGCCACCGAGGTTACAAAAAGCCGCGCCAGCGTCTCTCGTCGAGCCCCGTGTCCGAGATGAGCGTTTCAGCTTTTATTCAAATTTCACTGGAACGATCGCGCAAGGTAAAGAAAACACGTAGTTTACGATTCCGAGTGGAGGCTCGTTTTTCACGTAGCCAGGATTTTTCGAGAGCGGCTGTCGGTGGACGGCGAACAGCAGGCCGAAAACGGGCCCTCGATCGGGAGAAGCCACCGGGTGAATACTTATAAGCGTCGCGGAATGAAAAAAACTGGAGACCGAAATTTCCTTGGTCAGTAGCCGCGTGCTTGAGCAAACGATAGAGGACACGGAGGGAGACGGAGCGATGCCGAAAAAAGAGCGGAGAAGAGAATCGATCCTCCGGTGGGGGCTGCGCGCGTGTGTGTGCGTTAGGGGGGGGGCGGCGGTGGCAGTGGCAGCGGCAGTGGCAGCGGCGCGGCAAGGGGGGGGGGAACGGTGCGGGGCGAGAGGTACGGGTCCAGAAGGCGATTCTTACAATTCTGTCGCCGGGGAAGCATTTCATCTGGTGCATGCGCGTGCCGATGCTGAAGTGATGGTGGAGCTCCATGTTTCGCGAGGTGTGTCCTCCTCGGCTCAGTCCCCTTATCATTCGCCGCCTCGGATTTCAACGGGGCCCCGAAGTCCCTGTCGCCTCCTCGAGACAATGAGCCTCCGGCCTCGGGCAGGGGCCTCCCTCGCTCCTCGGGGCTCCTCTAGCGGGAGCCTCGACCCAGCCGCCGACGATTCGGAGCGGCTGCCGGAGGCGCCCGCGCGTCCCAGCGCACGCAAACACACGCCCGCGCGCGCGACAAGCACACAAGCGAGCACAACAAACAAATATGCACTGCCCGAAAAGCCCGGCCGATAAATCTTTGCTGCGCAAAAAGACCGAGGGGTCCGGGCCGCGTTCGCGCACTCACTCGCGCCGGACAAAACGTTTCCTCGCACGGCTTTGATATCTGAATAAAGCCTGGCCCTCTCCCGGAATCGAGGGGATTATTCACAACCTACCGACACTCCTTCCTGGCTTTTTCGCGCGTTCAGAGACCAAAAGTTCTGGCGGCGTGCCCGTTTTCTCTCTTTCTCTCCCTCTCTTCCTCTCCCTATGTACTTCCGTGCAGTATTTATGTTTATATGGATTTACCCATATATGCATATGTGTGGCGTGTGGGTGTACGCATGCATATACATATATGTGTGCGCGTAGGTGCTGATGTAAATTTGTGCGCGTACGGGAGGGGTTGAAGAAGAAGAGAAGGCCAAGAAGACTAGCGGGATGAAAAGTTTGGCGAGGAAACACCGTCTCCTACCGACGAAATCGAACCTGTCCCGGCCGAAGTCAGGGCCCAACTGACTGCTCTCTCTCTCTTCTCCTCCTTCTCGACGCTGCGGTATTACTGTGCCCTGGTCGGGGTCCGAGGGGAGCCCCCCCTCCACGCCGACCCATTTCTCCTTCTCTCTCTCTCTCTCTCTCTCTCTCTCTCTCTCTCTCTCCGTCTCTCCGTCTCTCTTCCTTTGGCTGTCTCCGTTGTGCCCCGGGGGCCCGCAGGTAAGAGAGCGCGCGCATTCCCCTCGCGTGTTGCCTTGCTGCTCCGTGCAGTTAAGAACGAGTGGGGGGAATAAAAAGGCGAGCCTAGAAAGGATCTAAGTGAGGACGAAGGGGGGAACAGTCGGACCCGGTGACCGGGGCCCGGACCGATGGAGGGGAAAACATCGAAGAGGGGAATCGCTTCCAGAGCCCTCCTCGCACGCGCGCCCGCACACATAAGAGCTTGAGCTGACGCACACTCGGACGCCGCCCCGCCGCACCCCGCCCCGACCCTCGTGGGCCGGTCGGTCGCCAACTCGGCCTCCCTCGTCGACATCCCCCTCCCTTGCCCGCCCGCTCCGTCCATTTCCGACCTCCTCGCGTTCTTCTCTCCCTTATTCAATTATATTTCTCCTCGGTAAATGCCCATATTGTTACTTTTATCAATGGCTGGATGAGTGAGACTCTCGTAGCCGGATAATGTCGACTAAATTCTATGCACCCCTTGCCTGATTTTTTTTATGCGAAACCTTCCCTGCGCCCCCTCCGCACCGCGGCACACATCGCCGGCAACACCACCGCCACCATTACCCACTGCCTTCCCGCCCGTCCGTGTTTCACCCCAATGACTACTTAATGCGGATACGTCCGTCGTAACGCGATTTTTTTGTTGTTAGCCGTTTTGTAGTGACGATGGCTTCGCCCGCCTCGTGTCAGCGTCTCACTGTTTGGTCTTTTTTCACCATTATTTTCATCTCATCTCTATTTGTCATGTATGCTTTGTTCTCGCGTACATATATTTACACTAGCAGCCCAAAGAAAATACAATCACTTCCGAAGTATTTTATCTTTTGTCATCTAACGTCTGCCATTTAGTTGGCACATCACAGCGCATTATATTGCTTTAATATGGTTTTTACTTTTTTTTCATTGTTACGCAATTTAATTAAAATTATGTATAATTTGTCAAATAGTGATTAAAAATTTTATTATAAAAAAATACTCAAAAGAAATAATTTTTATACAATGAATAACTACATTAAGAACAAGGTTGCCTGTTTTTTAAAGGCATTGCAGTTTTGAAAATAACTTCTTGCATAATGGAATTTACGGTATCGACTCATTTAATGGGATAGAATTTTTCTTTTTATTTTTTGAATGTACGAAATGATTTAAAAAATAGGCACGACAAAAAGCTAAATTAGAATCTTATGAATTACCTCCTAAATAGAAAAAAACAATGGCTACAAAGTAGTGACATACCGTTTAAAAGATAATTACGTGAGGTCGAACATGACTTAACAGTCTTTTATTTCTTATTTTCTTTTTGTTTGGGAACCATTTTAGCTGGGATAATAAACTTCTTGTATATTTAATTTTTCATTACTCGGGTGAAAAATATCAACAAAACACACACGCAAATCAAACATATATATCGCCGAATTTAATATTCCACTATACTTTAGATACTAATGATGCAGAAATAAACTACAAGAGGTCCGATGCAAATTTCATTTAAAAAAAAATTCATCATAGCTTCAGTAAGGGAAAATCGAGTCAATTTTCATTTAGCTTTACCAATAATTCTCTGCGAGTAAAGTAAATATATTATCTCATTTATTACAAAGACACATGAAGCCAAGGTTTTATTCAGACGAAGATACCTTCGGCAAGTGCCTCATTTTAAATCGCGATTTTAGTCGCACGAACGTTTGTTCAGCTCAGCATGACTATATCGTCCAAGAGTATATGTAACAGCTGTAAAAGTTATCGTGCATCTCTTAAAAAGTGCAAATTATCCGTTAATGTAATAGCCAGGGTGTCGCGCAAGCTAACCCCTAATATTGTACGACCGGCTCGTTCTCAAGGTTTCGTAAGCGATGCGGGGTCGAGACCAGAATGGCGTTTTCCTCAACGTCGCCATCCCGTAATCCCGAGGTGAGTCTAGCGTTCGGCTAAGAGGCTACTTCTAGTTTCTCCTCCCCCTATTCCGGGTACCAATCAGTCGTCTTTCTTGCACACTCGAAAGCCTATCACGCTGAGAAATCAATTTACTCCAAGGCGCGAAAGTGCAGAAGACCAGAGATTTTTATTGCCGTACTTTATCCGCATATCGAATTTATGATCCACCGCGTGACGCATCCGATGCCGGTGCTCCTTTCCTCTCAATCTATCGTATTTATCCATACACCTTTTTGTTCGCCCTCGCTGCCAAAAGCCGCGCGATCGCAATCAGGAGAATTAATATTACTCCTATGTGGATCTTTGGTCGGCCGCCTACTGTTTCCGCTAATTAAAAATCAAATCATTTATTCATCTATTATTACTCATCGCGTCGACTGCTTAGCGCGGTAGTCGTGTATCACTTGGCCTTAGAAAAAATGTAACAGTGTCGAGAGATTTCGAAAAGTCCGATGTTGGGCTGAGACACTTACGTTGGGTTGGTACTTTCTCTCACGGTCATTCTCCCGCAACCGATGGATGTATTTCACCGCATATATATACACATTAGCACGTAGAAAGTAGTTTATAACTGCGGTTATCATAAAATACATCTCATTATGAGGCAATGCAGAGACTTACATACGTGAGAAGCAAACGCGAGAAATTTAAACCAACCGCGTCGAATATCTATCATTATGCCACCAATTCATTAATTCGTACAGCTTGTGTACAACTTTATCAATAATAGTGTGCGGTGAATAAGGCCAAGCGGAAACGTTGCCGCTCTGTAATAATAATAATAATAATAATAGTCTAGAAGTAACGAATAAATGCTCACTTTTAGAAATTCAGTTAGTTTAAGTATAGATGTTGTGATATCGTTTCATTGCAAATGAAGTCATTATCAAGATTTGACGTTATTGCAAATTGAGATCTAACCAACCTCACGGAGATTTGTTGTTCATTTCTTTCCGGGGATCGGTAGGATCCAAAGGGATATTCCCTCTACTCTCGCTTCATTATTAATATAATACGGGAATGGGGTTTAAAGCGTAGCTCGGAAAAGCGAGGATCCGAGTAAGAGAGGGTAAGCGATCGAAGGAAATCGAGCGTACTTTTTGACTATCGGTTGGCGGGGGAGAAATAAAAGTTATCGAATCGGAGAATCGAAAAGCAGGAATTAAAGGAAGAGCAACTTGTACTGCAACAATGACTACACTCGACCGCCACTGTGACTATGAGATTCAATCGGACTCTCTACCGTGCCGTTGCTACCGCTGCCAATAGCGCAAGTACGTATAGTCTCTTACTGACCTTGAGGGTGCAGTTGTTGTTGTGGTTGACGGGGGGGTAGCCGGTCATGTGGCCCGGGAGGTGGGGGTGCTGATAGGGCCGGTGATGGGACTGGTCCTGGGCCTGCTGCATCATCGCCTGGGCCGCGGCGTGGTGGTGGCCGTTGGAGGGCATCCCCTGGGCCTGCTGCTGGTGGCCCGGGTAGCCCTGGGGCCCGTCCTGGGGACCGGCGCCGTAAGGCGGCGAGTGGGGGCTCGGGTCGGGCGTGGTCGCCGTACCGTTGCCGCTCGTCGACGAGCCGTAGCCGTGGTGCGGCTCCCCGGGCGGGTGGTGCGGGCTCCCCGCGAGCGACGGGTGGTGGGGGTAGGGGTTCATACCGGCGGCTAAGGCGCTCGCCAGCTTGGCCGATGAGGTGGGGCGGGCCGTGGGAGCCCACCGCTTGCCTCGTGCCGGAAAATACGTGGGCCCTCAGCGGCTCGCCGTCGACGTGCACCAGGATGTTGGCCCGAGTGCGGCGTTGGCTCGATTCGGCGCTCCCTGTGGAACAGAGCACGGGGCTGCGTGTCATTCAAAGGAGGTCTCGCTGACGGGCCGCTAGGGTGGACTTGGCCTATTTTAATCGGACTGCTTTTTCAATCGTCCAACAACCCCGGGGCTCGCGATTAATCCCTAATTGTCATCTCCTGTTCGGGAATATGGGGCTCGATCCAAAGCCTGCCCTATTAATTTGGGCGTTTCCTTTTTTAATGCGCTAAAGACCTACTACTCCTTACCTCCCATTGATTCGAACAATGGACAATTTTGCATTCCTACTACGAGCCTTTCCTTCCTACAATTAGTTAATTGCTGATTATCCAAATTCGATGAATTTGGATCTACGTGTCAACTTACAAGTGTGAGCTTATATCTATGCTCTTGTGCGAATAAAAGAGCTCAAACTCAACGCGTAGGCTTATTCCCTTTCCTTATTATTTTCACATACTGCATTTACTTATTTTATTTACCTTGTGCCTATTTAAACATAAATACTGTTCTGGCACAAGCGCAAAGAATTTTGTTGTTGTAATAATAAATTAAAGCAAGTTTTGAGCAACGATATCAATAAAAAATAATAATTCAAAATAATTGGGTTTTAAAGTAGATTAATTGCAAGTCTACACCACAAATTAATCTACTGCTGATTGTAATGCAATTTGTCGAAAAAATTGCAAGAATAACCGTGTGTAGAAAATGTTAAAGAGAATCAATAAAATACAAGTTTGAAAGATTTCGCATAAAATCCTATACGTAAGCAATAGTGCTACGATACTACTTAAATATGCAAATAAATGCTTTCTGTTACAAGCCAGCCATGAACACTTCAGTTCTGCTAAGTTAAAAGACATTTATTTGCAAATTTATTAGAAAGTAAATTTTTCTAAAGCACAAGTGTTAAAAGCTTACATAGGCTCTAAGGCTGCCTTAAAAATATGAACTATTTAAAGAAGAAATTCGCAACTCCAGGCGTAACATTATGGAAATACCGATCCGTTACTTTGGCCAATATTTCGGTTTCATTATCCAGCATCATAATTGAGCATTCTATTATATTATAATTATATATGCCGTCGTTATATTCATCGGAGTAACATCGTCGTAAAGAGATGGCTACCGTTTTCGATTGCTCGTCGGCTTTTGGAAACCCTCGGGATGCGGTTTACACATGAATCCTCCTTGTTAAATCATTATACGATAAGGTCTTCTTCTTTTCACCCTGATGTGTTTACACAGCACTCGCGTCGTTAATCTCGGGTGTATTTTTTACTTTGCACGCAAGTTACAAGTCTTCAAAATTACCTCAACCTTCAATGGCATAGCTGTCCTGTCCGTAGAATATTAAAGTAGTTTCTTGTCTTGTCCCTTTTTCGCTTGTCGGTCCCCTTCTCAGAAATCAGGAAAATCGAACAGCGACCTTCCTTCTTAATGTTCCTTTTTTCTCGTCTTCATTGTCCCTCGTGTTAAGCGCTCAGAATAGAAAAAAGTATCTAATTCCCGCGGTCGGCTCGAGATGTAAATCTTGTGATAAACTAGGAACTGAAGTATGGACGGGGGCACGAGTCCTCGGGCTTACAATTTTCCGACTGGAGGTAGCCAATTGCACCTGCGACCGAGGCACCGCTTGAGAGATCCGTGGAACGTTCGAGGATCAATTCGTAAGACCAACGTATACCTATAAAGAACAGCCGCAGAGACGATACAGGATAAATCGATATTCTTAGGTAGAACTCAGTTGGATTTTTCTTCTGTCCCCCGCTCAAGCAAAGCCGACACTCTTGCATTACCCTCTGTATGATCTATTCCACGTCCAATTGTATTTCCTCCTTCCCTCGCCAGCTGTACGAAAATTTATCTCATTAACTTACCATCGCCATTTAATCCATTCGCTCATCCAGGTCCCTCTTCTTAGAAAGGCCTTCTGTTTGCGCTTCTCTCTTCCATCTCGAAGGTATTAGAAGCCTACCGATTTGGCGCGATGCCTTCGTCGGTTAATCATTTCCTTTTTTGTTGTCACGTTTTAATCAGGTCTCGGCATGACATACTTTTTGGGTGTTGTGAGTCGATGATTTATACGTTCGCCTTAACGATTCAAGGAGTCGAAAAAAGAACTAAGGTACTGTCCGAGTTATAAGCCAAACGGCTTACAATTTTAATAGGTTTTCACAGACAAATGCTACGCAGTGGAAACAGTTGACCATATTCCTTGTATTTTTTACTCGCTTTGTTCCCTCCCACTTTTTTTTTCGTTTCTGGTATGAAACATTCGTATATAGAAAGGCCACTTTACTAAGACAATTTTCTGGTTTCGTAATTACGACATTTTACCGACATGATGTATAATATTAATTTGTACTTTCTTCTCTATTTTGTTATTCATTTGGTTTACATTGAGTGAAAAAGAGATTAATGAGCGGTCGTAACTCAAGGTTGAAATGCATTAACGGTGAAAACAAAACCTTTAATTTAGAAATCCAAATTACAGCTCGGACCGGGCGCCCGCTCGTTTTTTAATCATCATCTTTCTCTCCGACGGCGGGAATTCCCGGAACAATTCCATCGGGCAAGATCTGAAGGATATTGTTATTCCTTGAGTAAAATATATCGTGGCGTTCACCGGCTTTTCTTATCTCGACCTCTGGCTGTGTTGCGTTATATACCTGGTTGTGCGGCTACGGCGACACGCTGAAAATCGACCGATTTCAATTAATAAGCGTTCGACCTTTCTCAGTAACGCTCAGCGGGTGATTCCTTTCGGGGGACATAAGTGTCAGGTTTGCTCTCTTGCCCTCTGTTACCATCTCTCTTATCCTCTCCGTCGTGCGTGCGCCTCCTGTCCGTCTCAGGTAAGTGTACCGTTTATCTCTCTCTCTCTCTCTCTCTCTCTCTCTCTCATTCTCTCTCACTCCAGCCGCACTCCAATCGGCTAATGGTGCGCATTTACGGTACGCGCTCTCGTGACACCATGAGGTTAGCGATATTGCTCTCCTACGTAAATATGGCCGTCAAATGTCTTCCCTCATTTTTGCAGCGTCACTCGCGGATTCTCGCATACCGTTTGCCTCCTTCCATCGCGGAATAAAAAGAAACCTGGAATACTGCTCGTGACGACTGATCGCCAGTTCAGGTCTTTTTTTTTTGCGAATCTATCCGACAGTTTTATTGACAAACGAAAAGCATCCCTATCCCTCTACCTCACAATTTGACGCATTCAATTATAACCAATAACAATTCCAACTTGATTGCCAAGAGCCACAGAGCGGCTTCTTATAACCAGATCCGGAGATATGCTTCTTCGATCAGACGAATTAGAAGATTGTCCCGTGTACCAGAGCACCAAATACGAAAATTTTTAATTGTCTGTGATTAATTTTAGTTCGGCTGAATGTAAATTGAAAGCGCGACTAGCGAAACGATTATTAACTTTCACTGATCTTCTATTATAATCTCGTGATAATAATATTGATTTTGAATGACATCTATTAATCAAAATGATTGATTATTGCACTACGAGACTAGAAAGTAGAGAGGGAATTTATTACAGATTGGGGAGCACCAAGTTATCATTATGGCCCGAGTGATTACAGAATTTTGATATTTTGAATTATAGTTGCCGGTCTTAAATCATTGAGCTCAAATTTATGGAAGCGCGATCGCTTGAGAGTAGCTGAACTTTGTTATTTCAATATATTTGCCACGAAAATTTTGAGGCGAAGCACAGATTCTTCAAATGCAGCCCAAGAACCTACTTGAACTTGAAACCCAAGAAACGGGCACTAGGCATTGCGGAGGGTCCTGGTAAAGGCAATCCTCTTTTGCAGTGCGCGTCAAGCACGCAAAGCCGTGGCTAGGTAAAGAGCAAAGAGGGCCCGTCAGTAATCGAGCGCCTCTACGTGAAGCCCAACAGGATAATCGCTAGGAACTAGAAAGAATCTTAAAGTACGTTGAAAATCTCACGCTGTGGGACAGCTGCGCTCGAGAAAGCTTGCCGGAGGAGGGTGGACTTGGGCGAGGGCGACTCGCGCCTCCACGATGGATAACGGATAACAAGATGATAATGTCGAAATATGCAGGCAATAGTCGGAATGATAATGGCGGGAGGCGCGGGAGGCGCGCGTCCAGTTCAGTTGGATGTCCCTTGCCCCCGGGACAAGGCTCTGATCAGATAGCGATAATTAACGATCGCAATCGTATGAAAATGAGCGCGGGTGGCGGCGGTTGGTGGGGCGCCGAAGGGACCGAGGAACAGTTCGAGGCGCTGACTGAGAGACAGGCTGGAGCGGGAGGGCCGGAGAAAAACGAGAGCCAGTGGCGGGACGGTCAAAGGCTGCGATAACGAGCGGTCCGGTGATCTTATTAGCGATAAGCCCTGGATAACGAGCGAACGTTTGGTCGATATAGGACGATAACGATTGCGATCGAAGATCGGTTGTTGCTCCTTTACGGGGATGCTGCACTACCCGTCATCCTTATGGAGCTCTTGCATTTTCGTCGCAGGGTTGGTAATTCTTATGATCGGTAATTGAATTTCATTTTTTTCCTCGGCCTCCATTACACTTGTCCGCTCCTTACAATGTCCAACAGAGCGCAAACTTATAATTTAAACTTAAATTAATTACGCCATCTGTTAGTTTTAAAGAGCTTGTTGCAACTTATCTGCGTGATTTACCTTAGTTATTACAACTTTTAGTCGCTTTATTTAATATTGTAATTAAAAAGTTTTTAATGACAGACTTTTGAGGAATCAAGGTTACTAGTATTTATACGTGTATATACACATAGTATCTGGCGTCTAAGTACTTTTTTTTTTAAATTAAACTCACTTTTACCGTATCTAAGTTGTTACCATAACAGGTTTTTATTAAAAAAAAAATAAGGCACAGTCATATTGATTTAATGAAATACAATAATTCTTTATTAACCTTTGTTAATCGCTATTCCGAATTATCGAAAGCATAAAAAAGTAAAACTTATTATGCTTGAAATTCTAATTTATATTGTGTATTTTTATCCATATAATGAGTATGTAAAATAGACAATTTACTATAATATTATAAATAATAATTATTTGCCTTCGTTTTTTAAAAAGTCACAAAAAATTGGAAACTGCAGCAAATAATTAAAATATTATCTATCTACTCAAGTGAAGAAAATATTAGGATTCGTGCGATGAAGCGCATTTCATGATTCGATGGAATTGCAACGAGTTCGCATATGCAGAAGTATTTATGTACGTAGAAATAAAATGATAAATCAAACTAAGCCGCCTCGCGTCTGAATGGTAAAATACGCGGAGGGTACTCTATTCAGCGTGTCTTAAAACTAAAATTTACAAAATATTTGAAAATATGTTAAAAATACAGGCCGAGCAATAAATCAAAGCCGAACGTTTACGATGTTACACCGGCGTAGTAAGTTTTTGCAGGAGACTTAACCTGTCAATTTGCATACTTTCTGAAAGGAGCATGCGAGTTTCTTGTACTCCCATACTTTTCTCTTCGGTAATTATCCACTTATGCGAGTAGGGGTTTTTTCATCGCGGGTCAAATTAAATTGAAGGAAGAAGACATACATTGTAAATGGTCCGGCGAGAAAAGAGCATTCCGAATTCGAAACATTGACGATCGCGCAGGCGCCTCAAAAATCTTGAGAGTAATTACGTCCCTGGAGATGGCCCACTCTTCCGCTCCCTTACCATTGCTGCTCTCTTGCTTACTTTCTATCTCCCTCTCTCTCTCTCTCTCTCTCTCTCTCTCTATATCTCGCTCTCTTCCATACCCCTCACCGCCCTTCTCCCGGCGGTACCGAACTCCACGCGCGCGCGTTCAGCCTCTCTCGCTCTCATTCTCGGTGATTCCCCGAAAAGGTCTCCGGTCGAAGTGGTACACCTTTTCATTTGGCTCACCATCTCGTGCCTGCGTGTATTGAGAGTTTAATAGGTAGAGCGCGGGGTGTATTGAGGAGCAGTAGAATGGCAGGGGTTGGGGCCAGTAGATGAGAGAGTGAGAAAGAGAAAGTCAGAGAGAGAGAGAGAGAGAGAGAGAGAGAGAGGGAGAGAACTGTGTTGCAACAGGAACGTTCGAAGATCACTGGGTCTTCGCATCTAATTACTATAATCGTTTTCACCAATAATTAGATTATTTTCATTCTTGTCCTCCAGGCGCTCCTCTCCTCCTCTTCCTCCTCTTTCGAGTTCGTCTTTCTAGCCCTCAGTTATACGCACACTCTCGAGTTTCTTTTTCTTTTGACTTGAAGCTCTCGCACGATGTTCTCTCCTCTCCCCCGTCGACCCAGCATAACCTTTTCGCTCGCTCTCGCCTCCCTGCCATTCCTTTTTTTAACCCTCAAGCTTTCTCTCTGTATTTCCCTCTCGAAGTCGGTCATTATATCTCGTCCAAGTTATCATTATCCGACAAGAGGGCGCGCGAGACAGTCGATTATCTTAACTTTTTTATTCCCTCGTAAGCCCTCCACCCCCCTCCCGCCTTTGGCAGCGCGCTCCTTTTCTCGTTCGCGATGCGTTTCTCTTAGTTCTTGGCCATCCGAGAAGTGAGAGTTGAAGAGAGCGAGAGCGAGAGAGAGTAAGAACGGGCATTTATTGCAAGACGCAAATGTAGTTTCTTCTTGCTCGTAGGCTTGCGCTTGCACGGAAAGGGTGAACACAGGGATGGAGAAAAACAGAGCCGTCATTACAAGATACAAATGCTTTATTTTATTGTTCCTGGGCAGTTACGCCTGGAATGCGGCTGAAAGAACCGTCCTGTGGAGAATATCGCTTTTGCTCACAGTGGAAGCTCCGAGCGCCGCAAGTGAGAAGAAGAGGGAACAATAGCGATGCCGGAGGAACGCGCAAATACCATCAAAAGCCCACGTCAAGAGCCCAGAAAGTTATAGAAAGGTGGAGATTTATCAAAACATTTTTTTCATCTATCATTAGGGTTGATCGGGCGAATTTAGGGGCGGGAAGGAGTTCGCAATTAAGCCTGTTCCTCCTTGCTTTTTATTGATTCGATTCAAATTGAGATTAATATCCGGCCCGTAAATTCGGTCAAATAATGTAGACGTACAGCGAAGGAATTGCCGGGACATAAATTCAGACTGGTGCGTACATGGCCCAAGCGCACCTCCGAGTCAAAGACATAAAAAGTACAAAGAACAGGCGAGGATAAATATAGAGAGTAAGTGCAAAGAAAAAGATATGTGTATTTGTATTAAAGCGTGTGCGCGTCACCGTCGCTGCGGAAAAGGATAAAGAAAGCATTCCTCGATGCTCCCACCAAGAGCGCCGCCCGGGCGCAGAGGGGGGGGGAGGGGGTCGTGGCGGCGGAGCGGAGGAGGATGGAGGACTCGGAAAGGCAGCTGGGCATGCATTTTGCCGAGATTCTGTTATAGGCGTGTGCGTGTGTGCGTTGGTCGGCGCACGCCGTCGTTGGAGTCCAACGTGCGGTCCGAAACAAAGATGGACTGCCGCCAAAATGCAGGAAAAGCCATTTATTTCGAATCGTTCGGGTAATTCTGCTCACAGAGAGACGCGATTCAGGGAGGCTGCGTTGGCATCCGAATGGTCGCGGGGGTAGAAACAGGGGTGTGCTGCTATCACAGGAGCGAGCGAGAGGGGTCAGGTAGAAGGAGCACATATTCCTTTTCGATGGACATGAGCCACTCGATGGTCAACTCGGTAACTGCGCAAAAACAGAAGAGTGAAAGTGTAAAGTACCTGCTGTAGTAAGTGTGAGCCCATGAAGCGTACATAAATTGCAATAGCACGGGTAGCCGTGTGTTGTGCTTGTGCGTGGAGTGAAAGATAAATGCGAATAGAGATATAGAGATATACGCGGAGAGCGAGAGAGAGAGAGTTGAACGCGGTAGCTGAAACAAAGTGTAATTAGGGCACTTATATGGTGCACAAAGCGAGTGAGCGCCTATTTCAATTATCTTGAAACAAATTTTCAACCTGATCCTGCGGGGTGATAGCGTCAGTCAATAAAAGAGAAGATCCCCATATATGGGGAGTAATTACGAAGCAGCGCCTTGACAGGCTGTGGGAACTTGTGATTAGCATTCGCTTATAAATAGAAAAAAAGCCAAAAAGAAGAAAGACAGAAGACGATTTCACAGAGTATTGAATTGCCTATCATTGTTCGCTGTAAGCAAGCAAACGAGTGGAGGGAACTCTCCATTCATATGAGCCTGGAAGTGGATAAGTGGAAAAGGTCTCGTGTAACATAATACCGAATGGAATCTTGGAAACGACAATCGGCACAGGAATTTTCACGATATTTGTTGGAAATGATGAATCGTCCCTCGGAGGCTCCGACACCATGACTCTACACTCCGATTAATGGCGAGAGAAGCGCTAAAGGACACGCAGACGATGATCTGCGTTGGATGAAGGAGGGAAAGTAAAAGGTCGCTATTGGGTGGCACCGAGCGTAAGCGGTGTCCGTCGAAAACTCGCGAATCTCAGCGAAGCATCGGGTCCACATAAACATTCGGCCGCTGTCAGCTCGTTACCCGACGATCTTCAAAACAGACCGCAAGTCGTCGGGGCTCACCACGGCACGGAAACTCCTCTCTTTATTTGCTCGCACCTTCTTTTTATCCTGCCTTTTTCTTCATGGGGTACGCGCGCGCCAATGCTGAGGCGACACGTTTCAGGCAAGTTAGAATTAGAAAAGGACTTTGGCAAGTACGAGTTTTCACTCCGAGCTAGCCTCTATGGTATGAGGGTAAAACCAAGACTCGTTTCCGTTCCTCGTTAACGTCGTCGAGAGGAAGAATCTTTGGCTGCTGCCTGTCGATCGCCGATGTAAATGCGGTCGCCCATCACTAGTGCAGCTTCTGTATATCCGCCTACGTGTGCGTATGTATGCGATGCACGAGTCAGCACCAGTAATTGCTCAAAATTAGCAAGTTTGGTCATTACGAGTAGTTTCCGAGGGTCACGAGGAGGGGCGCAAGGCCGCCGACGCCGTCGCTCTTCGAGGCTCTGTTGACGACCGCAAATAACCGCTTCTTATTTTGGCATCCTGCGGTCGACACCTCGAACATGCCGATATCAACACCTTGTTCCCTCCGTCGGCTCTTATCTGGAAAAGTAGACGAGGCCCTTTGCAGCTCGCACATTTCTTAGGGTACCGCACGTCTCGTCTTCTCAATCTACGTTACCATTTGTCTGAAAAAGTTGTGACCAGTCCCTTTTATATTTTACGATCTCTGAAAGACGCGAATCGAGAGTTGCAATTTGAACGTCGACACTGAGGGGAAGAATCGATAACACACTCACTCAATTTATAATGCACTCCTTCGTAATTGATATTTAATTGTTGAATAAAGGATAATTGGCGAAAATTAAATAACGTTGTCGTTAGTTTTCATTTGTAGCCAATTTTGGTACGTAAAATAAATGCTGGGATCCCGTAAAGAGAAAAGGAGAATTGAATCATCATAAAATGCCGATAATCGCAAAAACGAATTGTATTTATTTTCGGCACGATAAGAAAAAAGACTGTAGCGTGCCCGACAACGTGATACTGTGAAATTAAAATTAAAATAGACGAGTGATAGAGGGATGAATCGATGGAATCGAGTGAGAGAGAGAGAGTGAGAGAGAGAGAGAGAGAGAGAGCGAAGAAGGGAGAGGAGACACGAGAAAAATTGACGAGCACTGGTCTCGAAATGGAAGGGGGACAAAAGGTTACTACGCCGGCATGTGGGTACGCGCATACAAGAGCATCAGCTGCTGCTGCACGAGGACCCTTAATTATTCTATTAAACAGGCCGCGGACTTATTGTCGTGCTCGTACCCCATTTGCCCTGTACGTGGGTACGCACACGTACGCATGTGCCGATGGCGGATGTAGCATTGTAGTGGGGGAGGGGGGGAGGGGGGTCGTCGTCGTCGTCGTCAGCGGCGGGAAGGGGGGGGGCGAGAGGGCGGGAGCAGGGTTCGATGCGCCTGTGTACCCGAGTCTCCTTCCAACGCGGCCTTTATATCGCCCCGTAAATTTATTATGTCGAAGAGAGGAGATTGCGCCCGATCCAAAGTTCGGCTTAATCCGAGCTGCACTACTCGTACCGCTCATACGTAAACTTCTCTTGACGCTGCTTCTCGATGGCCTTTTCATTTACTGAGCCCGCGAGCTCGCTGCATTACGAATGACCAACTATTATATACTCGCCCGTTGTGGCTTACTGCCCTCGTAAATTAACTTAATTATGGGCGTGCCATGCCTAATTTGAATATCTTTCTTACTTGATTCATTGTTCGGATGAAAGGATCTACTACTTTTTTACTATCCTCCTCTTCCACCCTCCATTCCCGTACCACTATTATACATTCTTTTCTCTCTCGTTCTCTCTCTCTCTCTCTCTCTCTCTCTCTCTCTCTCTCTCTATCTCTATCTATAAGTCTCCTCATTTTGCGCTTTCATCTGCTGCAACGCATCGAACACTTACCCTCCAATTTAATCAATTCGATTTACCGTGTCTAAAGTTGAAGACATTTACCGGAACGCGGCATTTATAAAAATCAATGTAAGCTTTCATTGTAAACGCTCTTGATGATTCATATAACAATACACCACAATGGCATCTCTATAAATACGTGACTATGTTCTACACTCGATTGTCGGATGTTATTCCATACTGAAAGTCTATGGAAAATAGAAACTAATTATGAGGGCAGTGAGCCCCTGGTACTTCTCTCTTTATGCACGTCCTAATGGTACTTTATACACTATTAAAGAACAAAGTTAACTAAATGTGTCTCTCCTTAATTTCCATTTAAAATTTAGAATAATAATAACAATAACAACAGAAACAAGAATAGAAATGTAAATAATACTGCTCATATTAATAGTATTTGAAACGTCCAAATTTTATTACAACGCGACTGAATTAATTGTAAGCAGATTGATTTTGTTAAGCAACTAATGCTTTTTATTTATTCGTGTTCAGATTGTATCAGAACGTGTGGAATGAGCTTACAATACGCAATTGTAAATATTTTAAATACACGTAATTAATCTTCCTCGTGGAATGCGACACTGCAAAACGTGGATTCTGTACAAATGTTGTAATCAATATTTATTAACGAAGTACTCTCTATTCCAGCAGTTCCAGCATGATAATATTAATTGTATGAAAAATGACCCGTACTTGTTAAAAAATTAATATTTACTGCATAAAATGTAAATAAAAATTATTAGACATATTTTTTTTAAAAATAATGAAAATCTAATCTTTAAAGATAATTATATTAAAATCGCACTTTAAATTACAGTAGTACACGATTTTATTTACAATCCATTTACTGTGTTTAGTAGAGGCACAAACGCCAAAAATTAAATGAATTTCGCAGAACAGCGATATTCCGAATCAGAAAAGCTTATGAAATACGAGAAGAGAGAAGAAAATGTTACATTTAAAATAATAAACATAGAGTAGAAGGGAAAACGTAAATTCTAAAGTCCCTGGCTTCGAGCATTTACATTTTTTCCCCCAAAAGTAATATAGAGTTCTGTGGATGCGAGGGGTAAGCACGCAATATCTCCAACTTTGTAGCAAGTGCAGAATATAAGGGGTGTGGGCATTGGGGGAGGGGTAGGGAGGGAGAGAGTGGCGGAGAGGAGAGGGGGTTGTTGGTGGTTGGAAGGGAGCGAAACAAAGCAAAAGATCGTGAGAATAGAACGCGGGGCACGAGACTATGGAAAAAGTGGCGTAGGCGCGCGGGGAAGAGCTGCGGCGGAGGGAGGATAGGAGCCCGCGAGCAGGGCAATTACAAAATTGCAAAAATTAACCATAAAAACAGGCGGACAAGGCGCACTCGCTTGGTCTCCAGAGCCATAAAGTCGTCCGTTCAGCCAATCGGTGCATATTTTTGGTGTTTACGACCAATCATGCGGCCGCTCGGTCCCGGGAGAAAGAGAAAAAGCAACGGCGACGAGCCAAGACTATGGAAAGAAAATTGCGCGGCCACCTATCTCAATCTCTCCCACTCTCCCTCTCTCTCTCTCTCTCTCCCTCTCTTTATCCCACGTGTTTCCTATATCTCCTTCCCTCGTTTGGAAGTGTGAAGGAACGCGAGAGGCTGCGGGTCAGACTAAAGTCGCTCCAGCGAGAAAACGAAATAACGCGAGTGAAGAAGAGAAACGACAGACTTGAGCATGGGGGTCGTGAAAATGGAAGAGAGCAGGGCGGCAGGGAGGGAGTAAGCCAAGAGAGAGAGAAAGAGAGAGTGGAGACTGTCGAGCGGCTCTTCCAATTTTCACTTAACGACCATAACCGATAGCTTGACCCCACCGTGCGCTCGTTATCTCGCGGTGGCTAATTTTTTAATTCTACACCCGACCGGGCAAACCTCTCATTTCGTCGCGGTTAAAGGCCATCCTCTTTTGAGTGCCTGCCCTGGAATTTTCAATTATAACAATTTCGCATATCCCTCGGACCAACTTTATTTACCCCCACCAATCATTGCTGGGCCCGAAACATTCCCGCCGTGCCACCTTATACGACAGAGAAGCGCTTTTTTCATTAAGTACCTGTCTGGGCTTCGTTCCGATTCGTTGCAATTTCGTAGCGAGCCGTAAAAGCCTCGCGCCTTAAATTTTGCAAGATCGCGGGCGAAGGGCCTCGGGGGAGGCTTCGACAACGCAACGGTGAATTGGAGTTAGGCAACTGTAGAAATTCAATATCGGTAGCTGAGAGGGGCGCATAAAATTACTCACCACGGCTTCGTCTTCATTTGGGTTGTAAAGCATGGCCGGGACCCGCGAATCGCGCCGCGTGCATGATTTATGCGCGAAAGTCCTTGTCGCATTTCCCGTTCATCGGCGCGTGGGGCTCGGCCGACCGAGGGAAGGAATGCCGCAAACGGGAGAGTCACTCTTTTCTTGTACATAGCAATCGCGCGCCACTACTGCCTTCTAAGGCAAGGCAAACAAAACTGCGA
This sequence comes from Kradibia gibbosae, assembly GCA_018907135.1. Classification (NCBI taxonomy): domain Eukaryota; kingdom Metazoa; phylum Arthropoda; class Insecta; order Hymenoptera; family Agaonidae; genus Kradibia; species Kradibia gibbosae. The sequence continues at coordinate 18,647,018 of JACCHX010000001.1, forward strand.
TCGGTTGCTTTATTTGCCTTAGGTTGCTTTTTTACTCCCCGAATACTTTTTTCGGGCCCAACCCATTTCACAGAGTAAGCTCCACACCTACCTCCAATCCCTGTACGCCGATCATAATTATATATCAGGTGTACTGGTGTAGCGGTCGGGGCGGCAGGGGAGTGAATACGCCAAGGGGAGAGTCGAGAACCGCTAATATGCTAATGTGAGGGTTTCCGTATTACGTCGCATTACAAGCATGCGATGCAAATCGCGTATTACTAATAACTCGGTTGTATGCTGTAAATAGCGCATTGGGTTTTTTAGGCATATTTTTTTCAAAAATCGCAAAGGCCGTAGATATCATACGAAAATTGAAGCATAGTTCACTATCGAATACTTTTATAAAAGAACACGCGCTATTTATGTCTAAAATTTATTAAAAGAGTGCGGGTAGAAAGTTTTGCGTACAAAAATATCAACGTGAAAAAAGTCCAATAAAATACGTGAATTTATATTTTGCCCAACTAATAAATTTCCTTTATTCGCTGATAAAACATACTTAAATTGCTTTTTCCACGTGAGTGCGTTCTTTTTTCTTTCTTCCTTCAAAGGAAAGCTAAGGCACGCGTCACGAGTGGAACGGGGAATCGACAAATACCTTTTGTTGCTTTTCTGTTTATAAGGTGAACGGGTAGTAACAAATTCGATACCTACAGTCACTTAACTGTTGAAATTTATGACAATGCCGAGACTCGCATACACCTACGTCTCTCTTTCCCTTGAGCGTGTCTTTCTCCCTTCCTCTTACTCCTCTTGCTCTCTTCATTACCCGTTTCACCAAAAAAGCAAAACAAATTAACGTATGAAGTCAGGCCGAGATTGTAACAAAAATAGGCGTGGCAGCCCAGAACACGATCCGACATACACAAACACACGCGCGGCCATGCACACAGGCGCGTATTCCCTTGCCAGGCTCGATATAATCAAATTCTGCTTAACACAATGCGAAAATGCAATAGGTTGTGGAAGAGAGGCGGAGATAAAGAGACTGATAGAGAGATGAATAGAGCGGCGGGGTGTGCGTGTGAGAGAGAAGGAGGGTTCGGTACGCGGCGTATTTATGCGCATGTGAAAAACGCTCGCACGCGAACTGACCACGGCCGCGCTATATAAAGCGTCCCTGAAACACTTCGGTTTTATCAGTTTATCAGATGCTAAGATGGCGAGTGGGTGACGGGAATTGCCAGCTACGTAACAGCTGTTACCTAGTGCTATGGTAATTTTGGGAGGCGTAGTCGACTGGAACAAGGATCGAAGCCGCGAATATGAGAGAGGGAGAGGACTCAGAGCGAGAGAGATGAAACATGAGAGCGTGTGCGCGCGTGTGTGTGTGTGCGCGCGCGCGCGCGCAAGATGGAGATGGAGCTTTGGGGATCGGAGCGATGAGCGCCCGGCCAGCCAATATCTGTCAAACGCATATTTTTTCAGATTTATTTCAAGGCTTCTCCCTGGAATCGAATTCAATTTAATTTTCCCGCGCCTTCGGAAAGGTCCATGCTAGTTCCTGTTATTTTGCGACGCGACATCAGATTAAAATCGTGGATATAAACACGGTGACTGGGGTATACTTTTCAACGTCCACAAACGTCTTACGGTTGTTGAATGGCTTTACTTTTCGGCGAAAGATTTGCCGACGACTGGGTCATTTCGTCTAATAATTTTTATAATACCAATTTACTGCCCAAGATACATTTACGTTTTGGTGCAAGATAACGAGCGACATATTGGTTTAACGGTAATAACGATTTTTTGCTCTCTCTCTCTCTCTCTCTCTGATATCTCACTGCTGATATCTTTTTCCGTCGTGGGTCGAATTAAAGGGGGAGGGGGTGTTTGGAGGGTAGCAGTGGTAAAGGAAAAAGAAGATAGAAAACAACGGAAAAAGAATAACCAAATAAAACATTACGTCGGAATTCATTGCATATAAACATCAATTTAGTTAAAACCCGAGGTGTTAAAAGCTTTTCTGTGTATACCCCAAGTCGGTTGTTGACATTCGAGTCGTTATTGGGGTGAGGGCAGGGGCACAAAAAAATTTTCAAGTGACTGTAGCACGGCTACAGTCTGCGTTGCTCAAATACCTTTCGCACACCGACAAATTGCTCTCGATAAACGCTTACAAGGTGTCGGGGCCCTGAGGCTCACGCTCGCGTGTTGTTGAAAACAAAAAAAGCCCGATCGTTACGGCAAGGAAGATTACATCCGAAGAAACGAAGCGAGATTCGAAACCGCTCGCGCAATACGCATCTTCCGAACCAACTTCGACAAATCCTACGTACTTAAGTCTACCTCGTGTCTCTTTTGCGCATTCCTCCCACGCCGATCCGATTAATTTGTCGCGCGACGTGTATTCTAGAGGTGGAGTAGGCGCGAGCCTTTTCAGGAATCGACTCGTAAGCCTCGCGACATTTCTCTCACATCGTTCTCAACTTCTTAGTTCTTCTCCCGCCCTCATTTTCGGGACCGGAAAATTCGAATGCAGAACAGCCGCCTGGAAGGATCGAGGCGCCCGAACGAGCGAATGCCTGCAATTAGCCGAGATCGAATGTCTCCGCAGTTCTCGGAGACTTGGGATGGGACATTCCAGTCGAGCGATTGCCCTCGACAAAAGCAAAATACAAGTAACGAACGTGAATAGAATTGACAGCTGCCGCGATCAATCGGAGGTACCTTGTGTATCGTCTAGGGCCAATGAATATCGAGAGATCGGGATGACCGCGGAACAGAAATTCATATATTAACATTTGCCGCCTTCTATAATATATTAATATTAAAACACGATTTTGTTGTAGCTTATTAAAACGTATTGTATGGATTAATTAACTCATAGTTCCGCAAGAAGAATATGTTATTTATATAACAGCTACATTTTAAAAACCATTAAGATGCTCGTCAAAATTTGGTCTTTGGATTTGAAGAAGTTATTCATGAATTTAAATTTTTGACAGATATTAAATGACAATCAATTTAAAATCAGCTTTATAATAGACAACCTGAAGAATTTGTCAGAAATTCTATATTCGTAGTTGTGAAACTTATCAGATGTAAACACGTCAATTATTTCACTTCAGTGGTGATTTTTCATTGAATTTTGCACAAACTGATCAAACATTTAGTTTTATCGTCATGGCAGTTTACAAGGAAATTGAATTTCATAAAACCACTACATTATAAAATGAAAAGGCATTAACTTAAAATATCCGAATCTAAAAGCTTGTATTAAAAACTTTTTAATTTAAAAACTTGCATAAACTCTAAATTAGACTGTAATTTAGAATTATGATCAAATTTGATTTTTTACAATTAGGCTATTATATGAATAAGAATAACCAAGGGATCAGAAAAGCTGCGAAAATGATTCGATTTAATATTATGCAGATTTGGATTAAGTAATTTAAGATGAAGCACTCGAAGTATGCAAGAAACAATGTGACAAAAGGAAAACGAAATTAGTTGGAGGGAACGATAAAATAGATGAAACAAAGTAGTTTATTATTACGTAATAAAGCACAAGACGAAATGCATATCGTAAATTATAATAATAATTGTTTATAAAACGAAAATTTCATAGATGTGAAGTATATGAGGCTTCGAGTTCTCATGCTGAAACATGGTTTATTACCTACGTTAAAATGAATCATAAATGAAAATTAATTACCCTCGGTACAACTGAGTTACATATCTTGGTCATGTATGTGGAATTTCATTTAGAGTAACATCGCAAAATTAGACATAGAGAAAGTGAGAGCGATAAGAAAAAGAGATGAGCGAATAAGGAATATAGAGAGAGGGGACGGACGGAGAATAATGAGCGAGTGAGAGAGCGGCAGGGAGAAATTTTAATTAATTCTGAGAGCTTATTAGCGAACTCAAAAGGGATTGAAAATCTCATAAAGTAATTTCTAACCACCCCGAGCTAAAGGAACAAGGGGTGAAATCCAGCGCCGAAAGGAGCTTCGAACGTTTGCCGGATGGGGAAAGCGACAGTCGAAAAGTGTCTTGTATATTAAAACGAGGACAAGACAAATTCTCTGAAAATAGTGTAAAATCCGTTGTTCCGATCAAATTTGTTTTCTTACTTTAAACTTATCTCCTTTTTTTAATTCACACTACTTAAGGGTGTAATATTAAGCACAGACTTACATACAAATGCCAAAAATCTATTACTAAAGGCAATGCTGAAAGGAATAAATTTTTATTCCAATGAGTGCATTAAATTACGTTATAAAATAATTTGAACACTCCTCATTCGTATTGAAATTAGAAATCAAATAAAACTAAATTCAGTAAAAATATATTTAAAGTTGGATTTATGGGGTAATAAGTATGTTTTTTAATATTCTGAATAACTGGTCATTTTATTAAATTGACTTATTTGCTTATTAGTAGAACTGAAACAAGCAACGAATAATTTTGGAAAAATAAATTTTCTTAAATTTTAAATTCCTTGCTTCAAACATTATGTGTCTCTTTTTTTTTAGATTTATGGGCCCTTCGATATGTGGACAAAGTATCTGCTATTTATACGTATCGCACAGTACGTGTATTGCCAGTCTTACGTCCAGAAAAACATAATTATAAAAGAAGTTTTATGAAAAATTTACATAAGTAAATCCTGAAGTTTCATGGATTCAATATTCTATTATGATTTTTATTTCATTTTATGTTTTAAAAGCATTCTGTTACTTATACATCGTATTATTAAATGCATTATATGTACTTTATTAAGTTTTAAAGATATAAATTAAAGTATTGAAAAAATTCACAACTCGAGTAATTCTTCCACGTTACAATTTCCATCCACATTTCTGCGTATTAGTAAACTCTATTAAGCGAATTCTCGTATACAATAAGATAACTCATCACTAGGTTTTTTTTTATATTAATTAATTGAAAATTAGCGATCTTCCCAAGTGATTTATTCGATTAAAATATTCGTCGTAGTTGGAGCAATAAATATTGTTTAATTAAACTGACGAAGAGGATTTAGCAACGCATAATCATCGATTGCAGTAATTCGAAATGCCTCTCCATAAGGTATTGGTAAACTTGCATCAGAATGCAGAATTAAATAACAAATAGAAGTTTTCTACCTCAGAGAGCAGCCAAAGATGCAAAGGACGTTATAAGCGTCTTTCGAAATCATTGTGTATACGTGTATCACCATCATATCTCGCAAGAAGTATCGAACAATGCACATTCCCCTGCTGAAAGGCCGAGAAGCCTTTCGGAAACACCGAGAGCCGTCATTAAAGCTCCTTTACCGGACCCAAGCCCTGACCTCGCGACCATTCCCCATCACATTCGGATTCTTGTATCAGTAGTAAGCCCCTTGTATTGGATCGAGGGAGTCCGTGAAGAGTAACTAAGAAGCAGATCGGCCGTCATCGGCGTCGTTGTCGCCACCCGCGTCCATCAATTCACGGAAGAGTTAATGAGGCGCTCGGCCGATGCTTCCACACAGCGTCATAAGAAAACGAGGATGCGAGGAGATCGATGAGCATTGCATTCGTCAAAACGAGCACCTCGGGCGTATAACGAGCTAATTAACTTAATTTATAGGCATTATGCGGCGATCTGATCGACAGATCCACGTGGGCGCGTTAATTGCGCACCCCATTAGCCGTCAATGCAATCGCTTCTTTATCTCGAAGAAACGAGAGCGCTACAACAACGAGAACGCTAGATAAAATTCCTCGCTCTATCAGAGATTTATTATTTCTTAAGCGACTGAAACATCGGATTTTTTATACAAGAACACGAGCATGATAAATATTGAGCTTAATTAACCGAGCCATCGGTCTAATTATTTCTTCTGTACTTTTATTTCATACCTTGGCTTCGCGATTTGTAAAAAATTTTGCTCCTCCGTTTGTGTTTATCGGTCTTAAATGTACAAGAGGTAAGTTACAAAAGGTAATTTAAACACCGTTTTTTTTTTTTTAATGAAATTAATAAGGTTTACGTAAGAGCTTATTGCAATTAAAGATTTAATATTTGTCCGATAAAACGAGATAAACACTAGTGACATATAAATGCCCTCCAATGACGAATCGTGCTTAAAATGTAAGTGCGCTGATAACGAGCTCCAATTCGAATAATGATTTTACCTTCGATATGATCGATAGATACGTTCAATTTATTCTCTCGAAAGTTCTAACAGTCAAGTGGCAGTTGGCGGCATAGTATCACAAATAATTTTTTCTATATCGTTGACACACATTATACGATGCGTATTCATATAATTCATATAATGCCTATCATAAAATAGACCCCACAGAATTATACGAGTATTTTCATTTTTCACTTATAATTTATTGCTTAACAATATATAGCTTCGAAATGACAAGCACTCACGCACATCTATAAATATTGAAAAGTCCATAAAAATGAGTGGCCCGTACACATAGATTAGCGATGCATTCACATTGTTTTTTCATCCTTCGCTACATCGTCAGAGAATCCCTTGGTCCCGAGACGGCGCTGGAAAATCGATATCGTTCTCCGCACAGGTGTTTTCATTGCGTGGCAATGGGACACTGCACTTGCACGGGATTTACATTGCGAATCTTCAGATGTTTTGAAAGGATCCCGAGGACAAACAAAATCGGCCCGAAGTTCGGCTCTTTATAGAGGAAAAAAAAATACAATGAAACTACACATCTTCGGTGCTTTGGTTTATTTTTGCCGTCGCAAGGCCATAGGCCGAGGTGAGATTGAGTACCGGAGCAGTACCGAGCATAAGGGGATAGAGGAGGAGGGATCGACAATAAAATTCCTTTCCAGGAACTAATCGCTTTACCGGTTTCCCGATGTTTCCTTCTCCAAGTCCTTCGCATCTTGCGTATATAAATAAGAGCATCAGTTTTAAGGTCCCAATCCGCACCAATATAGAATCCTTTGCGTTACGACTCTCTCTCTCTCTCTCTCTCTCTCCCTCACAACCACGCTTGCGCGCGCGCTAATGTACACACACAGGCACACACACACACACACAGAGCATATATTCAAAATGAGAACCCGAACTCAAGAGTCGTCCTTCTTGAACGTGACTAGAGACAATGATGAGATTATCCGTTATTCCCTGCGGCCTGAACTATTCGTGATTTGTGAACTTCACACCTCACTCTTGAACACATTGACTCATGACTTTTATTTTTATACTGATATCCATCATTATCGTTATGATCGTTGGCGTGCGTCGAGCCATCGATACGTCGAGTGATGCTGTATAGGTTAAATTTAATGGCGCACTTCTCAAAGTATTTTAAATTAATTTGCTACACTGACGACCACAACGCAACATATTACTTTAATCTCTTGGTGAGCCGTGAATTTTCCACAGTCCTTTAATCACTCGGAAATGTCGGTAAAGTATTTCAGCGCAATATAAATGTGAACTAAGGTCAACTAACACGGCTGGTTCCATAGAAATACGAAACACAAAAAGGATGCATCTAGAGTCATCATTGTGTATTCTCAGTTCGCAATGAAATCCGCGTACAATAAGTAATGAAGTCGCGCGAAATATTCAACAATGTATAGCGGAGTAGCGAGACCGCAGGGCTATTTTAATTCGTAGAAACCCGCAATTTCGTGATTGCTTTTGATGGTGCACGCGCTACTTTATACGTTACCTGTCCACAGTTGGTATTTGGAAACTGCCGTGGCTCGTGGACATATCCAACGTCTCATTACAGTAATGACACGTACGCATCAATTCGCATTAATATTCTAATGGATGTTAGCTGGGGCCATGAGAATATCCAAGTAATGCATATGTGAGTTGGAGCAAGAAGGAGAGATGGAGGAAGACTTGTATATACCTATATTGAGAAAGAGAATTAGGGGGTGTGAGAGAAATGTAGAAATGAAGTCAAATGTAGATTGTAATCGAAATACTTTGAATCTCTTCCTCGCTATCTCTCTCTCTCTCTCTTGCCAGGTCAATCTCACACCAATGCTCTGTTTTCAGACTCTACTTTCTAGGTAACTGATATTATCTCTATGCATTTCGTGGTTGTTATTTAATAAAAGTGATAATACAAATAATATATATATATATATACGAACTTGTGGAATATATTTTATATGTAGTACACAGCAGTCGAGAGACCAGTACATTCAATTGTACAAAAAACAATTATTAGCCTGCTTAGTTCAAGTGGCCACCAATATCATATTGGTGAAGAAATATTCGTAAAAGCAAAGCTAAAAATAGATGAAAGAATCCCCAATGTACCAAAAAGTCGTATAACGAATTTTTTTAAGTTTCACGTAGTTGGTTAACACGTGCTTCGTCCTTTTAAATACAAACGAGAAAAAAAAGAAAGGGGCTTGTGCACGTCGCGCCACATAAAATCTCTCTTTTTTTTCTAGTAGCAAAGGGAATTCGAGTATTTTAAGCACGCCCTTAATACGCGCCGGAGTCCGAAGTTCGAAGGTATACCAGATTACATTAGCTTGGTGCACTTGTTGCTCTAGAGCGTTTCTACTATCATTTTTTTCACCGTGTCGCGATGAATCTGTTGGAATCAGCTGAAAGCGAGGTGAGAGAATAAAGAAAGAGGAGGAGGATGACAACGACGACGACGTCTATGGGAGTAAACGGCGACATGAATATCGGTTTTTGCGACGAAGCGTCGCCTGGGACGCTTTTAACACTGGTGTTTTTGATTCTTAGCCCGACGTCTGTGCTAAGATTCAATATTAATTATCTCATGCTAACCTCAGGCGTTTTACGAATCATCTGTTTGTAACTGTGCATCACGTACAGTTTTGCGCGCTCCTGATTTTAGTAATACGATTATCTGCCGATAAGTGAAATAGCCATATTAATAAGTGTATTGAACTTCTTTAAAGGAGAAAGTTTTAATTTATACGTACTTCAACGCCTAGATAAAAAAGAGGAACGCGCACCGATTATTCCTGCTTATACGTCTTTTTATTTAAGTAAATCAAGTTACTAGTTTCATGTTGTTTTGCAAGCCGAAGAAAATAATAGTCTTTGAATACTGCTTTTATATCAAAATGAATTCAAGTGATTTATTAATATTATTTTTGTGGTATTATTGTGGTTTTGTAAAAAAGTTAAAATTAAAAAAAAAAATAAATGGACTCATAATTTTTATTTTCAACGGATTTATTTACAGCCAATAATTATGTAATTTACATCTCATAATACCAGAGTTGAAATAAATAAAAGAACGAATGATAATAATGATGTTTTTCAAAGCAGAACAAAGTTCGATAAGAGTTATGTCATCGTATTATATCTCTTTAGAGATCACGAGTAAAATTGAAGTAAAAGTGGCTAGAAGAAATCGTTTCGCTTTACAAAGGTTGGCGCGTACATAGATCATGTATAGAAGAGAGGAGGGGAGAGTAATGCATAATTATTAATAAAAAATATGACTGTTGCTATCTAAAAGAAGGACGTAATATAAAAGAGAATCGCAGTTTTCGTGGCCTAAAGGCAAATCGCTCCACAAATGCTGCGCCACACATGAGTTGACCATCTTAATTGGGTAGAGATACACGGTAGCAATTTTATTCATCTGTATTTGACTGAAACTTAATGGAGCGAGACAGGGAAGAATGAATCATCGATTGCGCGACATCTACTTCGTCATTTCGCATGAAAATACACACAATTGTCCCGAGTCCTGTGTCTCAATTCATTAGTCATATGACAGCCTCCTAAGCTCGTTATCGACCCTAAGCCCCGCGAGGCGAACGAATTAATCGTTTTGGGACGGCGAGGGCAGCGAAGTCGGAGGAAAGACGCGGAGAAGAAGCGGGGTAGTACGACTCTGCGGTCGTGGGACATTTTGAATGATGATGACCTTCGGAATGCGCGGGGCTAACGAGGAAGCGAAGCCCGAGTGCCGCGTCAACGCAACGGGAATCTCGTTTGGGACGTTAACAAAGTTACTTGGCACCCACGTACCCTTTCTCCGCGTACAAACACACACGGAAAATGCATGTCATCGCGCGTAACGACCGATTACACAGTGTCTCGAACCAAAGAGAAACGGTGACGCTGCACTGTTCTACCCAACCGCGCCAGATCGTTATTAAATTATACGCAAACCGAATGATCATCGCGCGCCACTAACGAGATGCGAGCGCTTTAACGAGACGATTGGCGGGCCACGGGGATGCGTCGGAGGCCGCAGATGGGGGGCATTGCGGCCTCCCGTTTGCGATCTCCCGTTTCGCAAGTGTGATCAATCTCATAACGCGCCGTGCAATTAATTTCCCCGCCGTGTGAACAAATGGACATCGTGTGCCTGACGAACAAATCGATGACACTCGTTCGTACGCTCAAAAGCTATTCCCTCTTTAGCTTAAAACTAGTTTATATCATTATCTGGGATTAGTTCGGAACGCTTCAGTTCTCCGATTTTTTTTCCCCCTTCAAAAGCTTTATCGGACAAAGATTTATTACCGGCTCGTAAAGATACTCTGCCCAATAGTGCAAGTATTGCTTCGAATGTAGAGGATCGATGAGAGCGATTATTTTTCTTAAGGTGTTTTGGAAATTCTCTTACGACAATAGAAGGAAGGAAGCCCTTCTAAAATTTTTAATATTTATTCACGGTGTGTCTGCCCACTGTATTTCAACCTCCCGCATCGTTGTTATTATTATCATCATTATTATTATTTCACGTGGAATAGATTTACGTTGCTTATGCAAGAAGGAGCCGTTATTCCCGCAAAAAAATGCACCAGAGAAAGAAATAAAAGCATTGACGGCGCCAATAACGATATATTATTCTCTTAACGTAAGAATTATCAATAGGATGCAATTCGTTAGTGATTTTTGTAGGGGGTAATTTTATACGTTTAACGATTGCACGATCGGTGTCCGTAATTTAAAGAAAATCGAGGCGGATGTTATCTTAAATCCTTTTTATTTTCTTGTACAAGATTATAAAACCCTTGAATTGTTAACAGTCACTGTGCAAACAGAAACAACGCATTTCAAGACCCCAGGATGCCTAAGAAAACACAAAACTCTCGGACTCTGGCTCGGTCAATCACCAGTAAATCTCTCGTCGTTCTCCATTTTTTTTGTTCTCCATGGCGGTGCGCCTAGGTAACGAATTTTCCCTCGATGCATTTTACAAGATTCCCACATTTTTAAAAAAGAGCTCGCCAGCGCACAATACAAACCCAAATCAATTACGCGAATAACTTTCACCGCGTGGGCGACTGGAACCCGACATGTCCAGCTTTCCCATACACTTACAGCGACGTCTTTTCTATATCGGCCCATGACGTCCGTGGAGCTCAACAATGCACGCACGCATACACTTCTGGTGCTCAATCGAAGAGATACGTGTTGGTATAGGATAAACATCGATCGGAGTTAATGAGTTTTCGAGTAAAACATGATGGGCCGCCGTCCATTTTCCTCTTCTTCTCCTTCGCTTCTGGAGTGTTTTAGCTGAAATTCATTCGATCTCCGGATCGTGAGGTGGACGACTCACGTTCACACATTCTCATAGAATAAGGCTAAAATCTTACTCACAAATCGATGGCTCTCAAGTGGGAGGATAGTAATGGGATGTGCTCACAGCTAAATATACTAACCTGAAACAAATAAATACCATTATTAGTCGTTGGTGCGGGCCTCGGGAGCTGGATATTTATCTGTTGGCCATAAGTATTTTAATTGGCCGTAACCGCGCGCTCTCAGATATATTGCATAATTGTGTGCGAGCGCCGGGTATAATAAATGAAGTTCTTGTCAAATTAAGGGAAATTAACGATTGGTTACCGTGAAAAAAACCGGCCGCGCTTGGCGGGCGTGTGCTTTTATACGCGCGCTAGTCGATGAATATGTTCCGATAAAATGCCAGTGCCAATACTCGAGGAGTCCGCTGGAAGAAAAACGCCTCGAACGAATTCACCGCATCGTTGGGCCGTTTCAATCTGTCTGTTGTGATTACACGTCCTGACACTATCTCGATCTGAGACGACGTTCGTTGCACGGATTTTATACCCCTTCCGGATCCCCCTCCCCTAGTCCCGTCTTCCGTGTGAAGCGATACCGAATACGAAATTACGTAATGCAAACAAACGGTTGAGTGTCTCGAATTTGATTTGAATGCTTGTCCCAAAACGTTATTCCATCATTAACAACCGTCAGTGAATTGGATTACCGATGTTTCTCGATCCCTTTACAAATCCTTCCTCATCATTATAGATTGAAAAAATGTCTGTATAATTTATTGCTTTACTGTGTCATGATCATCTTACGATGATTTTACTTTTTAGAACATGTCCAATACTAAAAGCGTAAAAAGAATCTATGGGTATAATATGAGCCTTAGAGTTCAAATTTAAAATTTATTTAGACTTTAATACGTTTTATATAAGTCATCTGCGTAAAAGACACACTTTTCCTCTGTTATATATTGCTAACCATTTATTTAATTCTTTTTCACTTTATTTCAACTTAACTCGCTTAATAATTTTGGTTGTCAAGAACTTAATTAGTCTAGTTTTTAATTGATTGTCTCGACGAAAGCTCACTTTAAGTGAAAATCTACTTAAACATTTTCGATTTCTTCATGTGGAAATGAATTGGCTTACGCATTACACTGTAAGTAAATACTGAACATACATCTTGGGAGATTGTCTTTCCATTGTAATGGAATTAAAAAGTGAAATATATTTATACGTAGTATTAAAGTTTTCGTAATATGATATGTATAATCAACTTCCGTCAGATACTTTTTAACAAATTCATACATAAGTCACTGTCTGCGTAAATCGTAACAAATTAATAATACTTGGAACAATAATTATTCCTTGAGCATTCCTATCACAGTTGTCAATTTTTACTATTGTACAAAGAAAAAGTGCAGAGTAATGCTGATACGTATCGAATTGTGGCTACAATATTCTACCACTGAGCATTAAGTGATACGCACATTGTAGTATCAATTATTCCGAACGTTCCGATTGGATGCCTAACGGCTTGATTTGTCGTCTTGTAACAGTTTTTCACATTGTTTTCTACATTTTTACGTATCTTTATACATAAAATTAAATTGTTGCAATTTTCAATCGGCAAAAGTGGATGAATAAAATTAATGTTAATAACGTTCTAGCGATAAGATGAACGGATCTTTAGTTACGTAAGAACTTGGCGGAAGGTCGATAATATCTGCGAATATCGCGCGAGAGCCGCATTCTGAAATAGAAATTGCAAATCATTGATTTTGGAGGTTGCATGTGGTCGGTGGAGGCGACAATGCGGGGCACGATTAGGACACGTCGATTTCCCAAGCACTGTCTTATCTCCTGCGCGTTAATTACCTGCTTTTATAAATTCCACTTTTTATTATCAACTAAATTATCCGCGGCAGCTCGCTTTCGGCGATAAAGTTGTCGATAATCGAAGAAATCCAAGTCGGGGACAGAGCGATTAGAGTTAACCGCCGGTCGACGTCTGTTGCGACACACTCTCATTATCATTCGCGTTTCCCCTTCCTGGCCGCCGGGATTTTTTGTTTAACAGGGGGGGTGGAGGGAGGCGAGGGCGCGGCGAGCATCGATCGCAGAGGGTGAGAAGCCAGAGAGGCCGCAGCCCCGATTGGGGCCCATCGTCCTGAGCGACACCTGCACACCCGCGCTCCAATGGTTTTACGGCGGTTCCTACGAAGGTGTCCGGCTTTCCCCATCGTAAATTACGACATTTGGCGCCCTTCCACGAATCCGGGCCTCCTTGGTAGCCGGCCGGCGGTTCGGGAATCCTTGGGCTACCCCCGCAACGCTTCGGCGCTGTGGAATTGGGGGGCGCACCACCTTCTTCCGATAACAGGTCTCGGCCGATCGTTGAGACGCAATCGCGATAATTATCGACTTCACGAGGTACACCGAGCCACACAAGTGACGCGCACTCGTCCAATGCAATATTCATATTCCATACATACGCTCCAAGATCACAAAGTTGTAACTTGCAGAGAGTGTCGTACTTGTTCGATGTCGAAATAATCAGTGGAGATCGGGTTATGAAAGGGAAGAAAAGAGATGGATATGCTTGCTCTTGCTTCGTCTCTCTCTCTCTCTCTCTCTCTCTCTCTCTCCCTCTCTCCCTCTCTGCCTCTATCTCTTTTTGTACGAGGAGTATTAAACTGATTTCTGCGCGAATGGAATGGGACTTCCAGCCGGCTGCTCTCGAATGGTCCGTTAACACGAGATGGGTAGTGGTATGGGAAGCTCTTAGTCCACAGCCTCTCTCTCCCTCTCTCTCTTATATCAAACTTTATAGTAAAATTAACAAAGCCATCTCGATCGCTTGTTTTTTTTATCTCTGTCTCTGTTTCTGGACCCTCTCTTTTTGCCTCGTCTCCTTACTTCTTCAGCTTCATTTAACACTCTGAAGTTTTAACTCTTGCAGCTCACTACGCACATCGTACGTTGAATAGGACTAATTAATCGCAATTCATAATTTGTTTCAACAGCTTTGTATTATTCTTAGCATTTTCCCATAAGCTCCCCCATTTTACCTTGTTTTCTTTTATACTACCGTAATTGCAAATCTGTCGATGATCGTTTCGTAAATACTAAGTGTGCATTTCATGCAAGCATGAAAATTAAACACTTCCTTGTTAAAGTCTATTTTCAGCTACAGACTCAGATGAATTACCTACGGGATTGCACCCATACCAAGAACTTTGGATAATTATTCAAAGTCCGTTCGCGCGTTCGACATCAAATAAAAATAATGAATATGGTTTTGATTTGAAACAGCATAATATGCATTCGCACTCAACAATGCCAAATAATGTATTGTAACTAGCTGGGAATGGACTCATTCGCTCGTTTCTTTCCCTCTTTTTCGACGATAGTTATTTCACCTCAAACACGATTGATAAGGTCGTAACGAGCGTTCCCTATCGAGCAAACGTTTGCGCAAAGGCAATAAAGAAGTGTAACAGAGACGGAAGCGGTGAGCAAGGAGTGCATTGAAACGAGAAAAAAGGAGGATATTGGGCACGGCGGAAGAAACGGTTGTGGGTTAGGGTCATGGTGGGCGGTTGGTGACGGAAGGGTAGGAGAAGAGCTACAGGAGAGAAGGATCGAGGTGAAGACGTTGCTTCGCCAACAGGTGGCAGCATCATCTCGCTCTACTTGCCGAGTTTCCTTCCCTGGAGTTATCTCGTGCCCCCACCCCAACCCCTTTTGTGACAGAAGCCGCGCCGATAACCCGTGGCGACACCCGATAAAGCTGCCTCGTCGCCCCGGGGACGCCACCGGGCCGGGAATAAAAAAAGCGCGAGCTATTGTAAGCGATTTGCCGTCGGGTAATAAAGGATCCTCGCGCACCATCTAATTTCCAAGAGTTTGGCCACGGATGAATTCCGTACTCCATCCTGCCGCGAGAATAAGGACGGCTACAACCGGGAAATACTCTCTCCTTGTATCACGCGCCTACTTAACTCGTTAGCTGCATTGCCCCCGACGATTGTACAGATCGAAAATACAATCCTTCGAAGAAACTACTTAATTTGCGACCGCGAATAAATAGATGCTGGTAAATGCGATTTGCCGAATAGTCCCTACGAAAACAGGATTATTTTCCAGGCTACGGCTGCGGTACACGTGCTCGAGCTTTGTATCTATAAACAACGGAAGCGGGAAATTATTTTATCATTCGATATGTGAAGGGTTTGAAGTTTACAATGAATACCCGTGAATTTACAGGAATCCTTACTGAATTTACGAAGCAATAATATATATTTTATCACTTTTTCATATTGCATGCGCGTGTTCAAAATACGTACATCTGTATAGTTGTAGATGCTAAAATTTACTATTGATTAATAAATATTCTGCAATTTATTAAAACTATTCGAAGGCTTGTAATCCGTGAATTTCCCTCGCGAAGATTCTATATTCTTAAGATTTTATTTGAAATTTTAAAGTTTCAGTCAGGCGAAAGACAAAGCTTCTTAATTAAATGAGTCTCCAAAAATTAAAAACTACGAAAATATCTAGATAAATAGTAGTGCACAAAATTGCTAAAGAAAAGTGGATGCATAGGGTAGCATAATGAGAGAAGCAGATGCGTGTGCGTGCGCGCGCGCTTTTATGAGAGTGCGAGCGAGAGGGAAAATTAGATAGATATAAAGATAGAGAGAGAGAACAGTGCGCTTGATAAGTGTCAGGGCATTCATCGTTCCTACCGTAGAGAAAAGCGGTCAGAGAACCAATAAATCTCGACGGGGCGTCGTTTAAGGTACGGGACTAAACAAACAATAAATTCCTGCAGTTGAAAACGGACGTTCCCTCTTTTAGAGTGGGTACGCGCGGGACACAAAGGTTGCCTTGTACTGGGCCCCGGATCTCTCACAAAGAGCCCCATCACTTCTTGACTCGGCTATGGCACCATCGCCGCGACTTCTCCCCTTTGTCCCGTTCTCTCTCGCAGCCACCACCCCTCCCTCCTCCCGCCCCGCCAACCAGCATCCACTCCCTCGGTCTCGCGGTCCAATCTCCTCCACGCCGCAGAGAAATTAAACTCGCGCGATCGGTGCATTATCTACCGAAGCCTCGGAGACGGCCGAGTACAAAGCGGAGGAGAACCCAAGACAAATATCCCGAGAGGCCTCATTAATAAGCACAATTAGACGTGAATTGAATACCGGGAGAAATGCACCGATTATTGCTCGAGGAAGGGAACGCCGAAAGGCGAAATCCTCTCTTCCTCTCTCTCCCTCGCTATCACTCATTCTCTCCCCCCCCCCTCTCTCTTCCCTCTCTTCCCTCTCTCTCTCTCTCTCTCTCTCTCCCCTTAACCCAATCTCCTCGCCACGTAAAGCGACGGCGTATCGTGGGTCTGACTCACCCACCGGGCTCTGAATCGTTCTCGACCGTACCACGTGTACCCCGACTGCCTCGCCTCCTTGCACTCTCGACTGTACCCAACACAGCCGCCTTCCCTCACCTACCGTCGCACTTAATATGCACATAAATTTCTATGGAACAAGCATTATTATACATATGTATTTCACTTACGTGTGCTGGTGTCGTAAGGGACGATCGAGAGGCAAGGAACGAGGGCGGAATGGAAGAAGGAGGAGAGGCAGGAGATTAATAATCCGTAATTGGGGAACAAAGTCCGTGTTTAATTATTCGAGAATACCGGTCGACGAATCGATATACTACTAATATCACTCTACTCTCGGGCCTGTGTCTGTTTATTGCAAGGCAAACAATTAATTACTTCCCATCTAATTTTCGCCTTCTTAAAGGCCCGGCATTAAGTTGGGAGTGAAACTGCGCGTCAATATTTGTCTTACTCTTCGTATCACTCAACTTTTCGCAAGGTAAACATACTCCCATGTCTATATTTGGAGACACGTGACACTTCTGCACGTTGATTCTTAAATTATAATATAATTAAAAACGTTTTTCAATTAACTCATTTGTTAACTGGATTTACTTTCTAACGTATAGAATTACAAACTAATAATATTAACATTTTTCTACACGACCTGCTTGCAATCTATAAATTATTTATAAAAAGTAAATACTTGTACGTGAAAAGTATGTCTTCTATTGAATGTGAAAACAATGTTCATTTAATAATATATACATTTGTATTCACAAAGAGAACTTTCTAAATACAATACGCCGACAGATACGTTGCATTTTATTTATTTATGCTCAATATTAAACAAACACTTTGTTTGCAAAAGAGAGACATTTTGAATTCGAGATTGCATTTAATAATATTCATTTTTCAATGCAGAAATAAGAATATCTTTAAAATATTTTTTTACTAATGTAAAAAAATCAATATTTAAAAACTTATATTGAAGTGCTTAACGTGACTATGAATTACATCGCGAATAATAAGTACAAGAACAGTTCGTAAAACGTATTGAAATCGTTAGATAATCTGGGATACGGTTAAGCTGATAAAATTAAACGATGTAATAACAAACTTCCAATTTTTCGATTTTGTTTATAAGCTTGGAATGCAGTCCCAAAAAAGATTTATTAATAAACGCAATTATTTTGTAGTATATTGGCAAGAAACATTCTTTCGTGCGTAGCCTAGTAGTAATCTATTTGCTAATAGCCAACAAATTCAATTAACTGTAAATAATCCATTTTCCCAGTGTATTGGAGTCGACTCGAGCTCGTAATAAATCACTGGCTTCTCCGTACGAACGAACGTCTCACTCCCCAAGTAAGCTTTCCAAGCGACGAAAGTACACACGGGACGACGTAAATTTTTATAGCGGAATGGCTCGCGTAAGATATCGGGGTGAATAAAGAATGTGCTCTAGTCGGACTCGCAACCACCCCGTGGTCGGATTTCGGGAGCCCCGAAAAAGGCTGAAGTAGCGCGACACATCCGAGCGAGTTCCGCGTTCTCTTTCTTAAAATCTCTCTTACTCTCTCTCTTACTCTCTCTCTCTACCTGCGGGTCGAGAACTGCGCGCCCCGGGAGTAAGTGTGGCTGATTTACCGCCGAGCTGGGCTTAATGGCGGCTGTTTACTGCTAATTAAAGCCAAGCCGCATTTATACGGCCTAAAAATATATACGTACGTACGTTACATACATACGTGCATGCGTGCATATGTATATTACGCATATACGTAAATATATTTGTGTGTGTAAGTATGGGTATAGACGGAGAGAGGCAGACGTAGGGAGGCATCGAGCAGCGGAAACGCACGCGGGGGCCGCCGGTAGCGCGCGCAGTCTCATGTCGCCGGGGCTCATCAGGAGCACACGACCGCTAATATAAATTCTGGGCTCGCACGGGGCCGCCCACAAGACTCCCCCTCTCATATTTTGTAGCGGCTGATTGGAAAAAAATCGTCGTCCCCGAAAACTACACGATAACGAGATTTCGTTGAAAAAAGCTGCGCTAATTAATTTCGTTTTTTTCCCCTTTCATTAGCTCGAATAAATAATATATGTGAAAGGCCCTGGCCGCTCTATCGCCTTATGCCTCCTCGGTTACCGCGCTAATATAATATGCATGGGCTACGAAAGGCGAAGATAATGAATCCCGGGGATAAATTGTGGGGTGCCATATCAAAAATGACCGATTGCCAAATATCTCAAAAGAGCGCGAGTCCACACGCACCCCGCCCCCCACCGTCCAAATTTTTTCGGC
The DNA here is from genome assembly GCA_018907135.1 of Kradibia gibbosae. Classification (NCBI taxonomy): domain Eukaryota; kingdom Metazoa; phylum Arthropoda; class Insecta; order Hymenoptera; family Agaonidae; genus Kradibia; species Kradibia gibbosae. The sequence goes on from JACCHX010000001.1 coordinate 18,666,217, forward strand.
TCTCCTCTCACCGGTCCTCGATACGCTTTGCCGAAGATCGGACGCGAGGGCGTATTCCTGGCAATTAAAAAAAATTGCGACTCGATAGCGCAATGCCTAATTCGATATCCTGTGTCGCGGGATCGTCGTCGGCTCAAGGCGAAAGCTAATTTCACTCCCGTCCTCTTTCCGAATGGTACGAAGAATGTAACTCACTGCAACCGCGCGCCTCGCGTAATCATTATTTACAGTACGTATTTTTTTAAACGAAATTTTAAAATCAACGTGTGCGCACGTACAGTCCGTTAATCACCGTTCAAAGTGATTTTCCAATAATAAGACGTGCGTACATACGCCAACGTCATTTTAAAGAGCTGCGCAACAAACAAGACGAGTCCCATTTGCCTATTGGCAGAAAATGTCGAAAGATATTTTCCGTAGCTCACGAGACCGGCATCGCTCGTAAATGTCGTTTTCTCCTAACGTCCTTTCAAAATGACTCCACAAATTTACATCCCCCGTGACTTTAATCATGCACGCTCGCATAAACTTAACTATCATTTCCATTATTATCCTTCTCCTTCTCATTTTTTTTCCAACACAGACAGATATCGGACGACAACGTCTTCCTTCGTCGTTTCTGAATTCCGGATACGACCAACGCTCTTTAAGAATATACTTGGACAAGAAAGTAAGGTAAAATACAAAATCGATATACCATAGCGCATTATGCCGGCGGCATGGAAACGAAATCAGCTAATTCGAGAGAGAGAGAGAGAGAGAGAGAGAGAGAAGTGTTATATATATATATATATATATATATGTATTGTGGAAAGAGTGTGACGAAGAAAACCTAGAAATAGAGATATAGAAAGAGAGAGAGAGAGAAAGAGTGAGAATTCGGTGAGAGAAAAAGAGAAAAGAAGGAGGAAGACGAATCTAATGCATCAGCACGTATTGTGCAAAAGTAAAATATACACGGACGTAAAAAACGTATATACTATTCGCACGCATCGCAAGCAAGCAAACGAACGCCAAGCCCGAGTATTCACCGAAGAAGTACTGGAAATGGAGCTTTTATACGAAAGCACTCCATATCACTTTATTTAAGATTTACCCTCTCGCCCGGCCCTTTCAACCCCCAACAAGACTCGTCCATTTCGCTGTTTCGTTCCTCCCCGACCCCGGGAAATACTCTTTCTTTTTCCTTGCTTCTCGCACTCTTTCACTCTCGTCTCTTTCCTAACCACTCGAGCTGCTCGTCTATTCTTAAGCTCGATCTTCAGTACTTGAGCAAGACGCCTCCTCCTTCTCCACCTCCTGCTGCTCTCCTCCATCCATTTTCTCTGTTTTCTCTATTTTCTCTATTACTTACACAATCTCTCTATCTCGCTTCAGGTATCTTCCCTTTTCCTTGCCATCCATTCGCTATCCATTTATTTACTTCTCTTATATTCCCACCGTGGGATAGCAAATTCAAAATTGACGCGTGCGGCTTCTTCTGTAGATACTCAGTAACAACTTCTGACGTATATTGCCTCACCTCTTATCTTACTTTTACTTCTGCTAATCGTTTGCATGGAAATCTACCGACTAACTGCACAGCTCCTCTCCACACTCAATACACCATGCGAGTCTCTACTTACGGAAATTGACATTTTCTTCGAATTAACTAGAAACTACTTTGCTACTCAATTATCCACATATGCATACAGAACACACACACACACGCACACGCACGCACAATCATACGGCATATAACTACACCGGTCTTACTTGAACCTTTAAAACATTCTCCTCCATCTAATTTATAAAACCTGATGCGAACGAGTATAATTTTAAAATTAATTTGTATTGACGAGTCGGCGCGAAATAAATGTAGAGTAGGGAAAGGCTGTAAAGAATTTCGATTTTCATGGAAATGGCCGCGTAATGAGCGTATCTGGTATATTATCGTAAAAAATATCAAAAGCAAAGTACATAAACTTGTCGAGAGAGCTATAAATGACGGAGGCGTTTCACTTCTTTGAGAGTAACTTTCAAGGAAAAAGAAACAGTGGTAAGTAAGCGAGCTTTTTCGTTCGAACGCTACGGGCGAGTGGTCCTCGAATCGTTTTTTCAAAAGTTATTAATCAGTCTAATTAAAACATAGAACATTTATGACTCTATTAAGAACTGAGATCCTACGCAGCCCCGCTTCCCGTTGCTTTTGCATGTGGCGCTCACTGAAGATCACGACCTTCTGAGAAAGCGAAGGCTTTCTAAGATTAGTCAGCAATCAATGGGAAGCTTTCCTCACTGGAGCTCCAGTTTTCGATCTGTACAAACAATGCAACAATTGTCCAAGCTCGCTAATCGAGCAGACCCTAATTTTGACGGCATTAAGTATATGTACGTATCGACGGCTGCCGAAAGAGCTCTCTCTCTCTCTCTCTCTCTCTCTTTGTTTCTCTGCGTATAAGTGTGAGCGTGTGTTCAACGTATCTCGATTCATCCTTTGGTCTGCTGAAGCATATTCGCCGGCTTTTACTGCACGTCGCCCCAGCCTATGTCTCCCTCCCACCTTCGCCCCGTACCCACTGATCGAACATCGCATTTCGATCACTTTCTCTCTCTCTCTCTCTCTCTCTTTCTCGATATCACTTTCAGCAGCCCACGCGCATCGATCGTTCGTCTCCATCGCGGGAAGCGATTGACTCACAACTTATGTATATATAAATGCACACATCGAGAAATCCGCCACGCAAACCGGTCGGTCTGGTCCCTCCTGGCCTTTTCCCCCTGCTGATAGGACGTTTCCTCCGCATAGGACACCTGCTCTCGCTTCGGATCCTCGTTGCTCTCTTAATCGTAGATCCTTTCCCTAGAGCGATAGACTTGGTGACGATCCGGGCGGGTGGCTTTGCGAAGTCTGTTGGAAGAGGATAGGGAGAAGGGGGAAAGAGAGAGGATAAGGAGGTGGTAGGGAGGCCGTTTCGAGGTTCGATTAGTGGGGCACAGCTACGACGTAACATTAAATTTATACGAATCCCATCGAGTTTATCCAGAATTCACGCCTGTGCTTCTCATTTCCGTGAGAACATGCGACCGAGAAATTCGATTATAGCGCTGACCCAGCGCTGGTCAAACTCGGTTCTTTGAAAAATATGGGCGCCGCGATTGCTTTATCGCACTCCGAGTCTTAATCTCTCTGGAATCCACCCGCCCCCACCCGACATCGCTACGTTAACACCCAAGGTCGCACGTCACTCCTAAACCCAAGGAGTAGTTGATTGCCAGAGCGTTTCGAATGCTCCTTATCTAAGATAATGACATATTTTAATGTTTCATAAATGAAAATTACTTTTCAACTATTGCCTCGATTCATCTCCAACTTCGCATTCGAAACAGCTCCTACTTTACTTTGCCTCCCTTTATTATTATCGAGAACTTTAAAATGTATCTGCACAATCGCTAATTTTCTTCTCTTTCGTTTCGTTTACTTCTTTTGCTTATTTTTCACCTACTGCTCTATCGTTGCGCGCTATTCCATCTAAGTAATCGAGTGCTACAAAGGCATTTCTTGGATTCTTCAACTTCAACAATGTTGATTAATAGTGTTTTAATCGATAATTAAAAAATTCCTCCTTTGTGGTCTATAATTTTCCACCAGAGTGCTTGAGAAATTGGTGAAATCAAATTTTAATTGCATTATTTAAAAAATTATATTGAAATGATCCTACTGGTGAGATACGAGAAGTAAAACTTTTATTATGAACATAAATCCCTATAAAATAGACACGTACTTAATTTCTCGACTTAAGAAAATTCTAAATTAAAGAAATAAATTGTAATTTCGAGAGAAAATAAAATGCAAATACAAGGGCGAGCTTGTGATATTACGGCTGCTTTCAATTAACGGGAGGTTATATCCAGACAGATATGTTTGTTGCATTAAAGTGTTTCATATGAATGTATTCTAGAAGATACTACTTCTTAAGTCTCGCTATTAACACGAAATTAAAAGTCCGAATGGTGAATACAAAATCGAAAGTGAATATAAGCTGATTTTTATAGTTGTATTATAAACTACCAGAGAATAATACTTTACATTGAATGCAGTGGTATCCAGCCTTTCATTGTTTTTGATAAATTCCTAATTATGAATTCTGGTACGCAGGGCTTCCCACAGTTGTCGCTTAAAGCACAAATTTATTTCACAGCTCCGGCATAATTTATACACACGTTATGCTACCACTCCCGGCGTGAACGAAGAATAAAAGGAAAAATGTGTGGCAGAGGCGGGGAACGGGTCTCAACGAGTTCTAAAAGCCATTTCGCGCACGCCTCCCATCTTCCCCTTGCCCGACCGCCACCGGGCATTCAACCGCTAATTGTTTTACTATTATTTGTTAATAATAATTAATTACAGGATTCGCGGTTGCCAGTAATGTGGTGGGGGGGGGGTGGAGGAGAGAGGCAAGTGCAGAGAGAAAGAGAGGGGGAGGGAGGGATGGGGTGAGCGGCGGGGTTAATTGACATTGATTTATGACTTTAATTAAAGGAGTTGTGCTGCAACCGGCCCCGGGAGTACAGTCTTTTGCACAAGAGGGGTTGAATTCAACAGCATCTTTTTAGTCATCCCTTTGTGCAACGGTCTTAGAGGAAGTGGCGACGACGAGGACGACGGTACCGTTGACCTTCCACGAGAACAACCCCGGGAGCTTCTGATTTTGTACAAAATTCGTTGGAGCTGGGCGATAAAAGTACCTCTGAACGAGAAGGCGGACGAGTGAGCAAAAAAAGAATACTAGACGTCGGGCAGCTTTGCGAATGCATTGATTTGAATTGTTCGCGGCGTGATCAAGGCTGCGAGTTCTGGTGCGTAAGCGCGAGTCCCCGACGGTAGGTGGGCGACGAGACGAAAAAGTAACCACTACTGGATTCCTCGTCGTTTGTTTGTCACGGGCCAAGATTTAACGCTTATTTCCGGTGTCCTTGGCGTGCGGGTGCCGTTAGTGAAGGTGCAGCCACCCTTTGTTTTAGGGTTGCGAAGGGCCCAGCGTATCTCCGCGTCTCGTAAAGATAACCAGAGAGCCCCGTGTCTTGTGTCTGCGCTCCCTCTTCCTTCCTTCCACCCACTAGCAGGGCCCTCGCGTGGGTGAATTCATTACGTCCACTGATTTACCGGCTACTTCCGGTGTAAACGAAATTAAGCCCGGGCTACGAGCGCGTGCTTCGACTTTCATGAATCCGCGCCGCGAATTCGCTCTACCTCACTGCACTCCGACCGCTTTTACTCGAGGGGCATGGGACGGGGACGGGGAGGAGATACTTCACTTTAACTTATTGCCCGACTCAAGGATTCTTTGGGAATTGCGTGAGCACTGAAAATGCAACGACGGCCTGCGTTTGCCCAACAGTGATAACGAGAAGGAGGCCTTCCATTTAACGAGTTTAAAGCTAATATTGCCATATTCCATTGCACGCTTTCGTTATAATTACGTTTGTCAGCTGCAACGCATCAATTTTATTTATATTATTCATTTTATTAAGTCGCGCTATATTAAACATATACGTATATGTGCGCGCGCGCGCGCGTGTGTGTGTATGTATATATATATATATATATGTATGTATACATGTACATTCATTAGTTTGAAAAACGCCGCCAAGTTTTATCATGAGTAATCGTATGAAATATTACGTGTTATCACAGCAGCGCATACCACGGTAATTGTTTGCCAATTCACTGTACACAATAATATACATAAGAGTTACATTTAATGTATTCAAAGATTAAGAAACATTATTAAATAAATAATATATTCAGAATTTTGAGTTTTAACTAATATTTACTTGCAAGGCACGGTGGAATTGGTATTCATTTATTCTAAGCGGCTTTGTTTCGCCGTTCACTTTATTTTTTCCGTTGGCATTGTTTTCTTGATTGTATGCGTCCGACGAGGCAACCCATTTAAATACATTTTGTTTTTAGAGCTGAAAGAGTACCCTTCAATTACTTCAACGCTATTAATCATTCGCCAAAACGAAACAAAATAAAGCCAAAGTGATGAAAAAGAGGCTACGGGTGGAAGGTGGCGGGTCGGGGGGGGGAGGGCCTCGACCGCTGGGGATGGGGCAAGATGGCAGTGACCGGCGCGGCGGGGAAGAAGGGAGGAGAATAGAAGGAGGAGGAGGAGGAGGAGGAGGAGGAGGAGGAGGGAAAATAGAGAGAAAAAGGATGCTCTTACGCCAACAAACGGCAAAATTAAACGCGTATAGTTTAACGCCGTCTTGGTAATTTTCTCTCGAAAGAACAGCGCATTCCCCGTATACAGGGAAAGAGACGGAGTAGGAGCAACTGCGAGTGTAGGGAAGGGGAAAGAGTATTGCAAGAGAGAAACAAGGATTTGTTGGCTCGACTGAGTCCGTTCCTTCGTTCGTTCGTCCGTTCATAAGAGGCTAACAATCTCGCCGGCAGGCGATAATTGCAAAGCGAGGCAAATCATCCTGCTCAGAGTTCGAGGGGTCGTGACCGAAATGAACACAATGTTTCTCCTTCTCTCTCACCTCCTCCTCCTCTCTCTCTCTCTCTCTCTCTCCCGCTCACTCTTACACACACACACGCGTGCACACTTATAGAAGGCAAGCAGATACAATTGGAGCCCTCCCAACTCCTCATTCCCATCACCTCGGCACAGCCTCTCCCTTGGTCCTTATTCTTAACTCACGTATCTATCGCGGCTCGATATTACCCGTTCTCCACCCTCCTGTCGTACGTTTCATTTCGCCGCCGATCTGTGGAGCACTCGATCATGTTCCCGCGGAGCGCGAGGCTTAAAGAAATAACGACAGACGCTGGGCTTCCGTGCACTGCCCGATTGCGCGGCTGCATTGCATTATAAAGGATTATTGCGGGGCATGAAAATGGTCGTTTCGCGAAATAAATCACCGAGGTAATGATGATAAATATTCATTTTTATTTCATCCCTCAGTTTGCACACTGGATTACTTCTAATAGCTCAGCTTCTGATTCTGGCTTCATCAAAAATAATATCCATACTACGTTTAATTAAATCGCAAAAAAGCTCGCGCGAATACAAAGCCACATTCGTCTCTAAGTCCGAATTTCCACCGTCGTTGTGTTATTCGTGCTCTCTAATTAATTGGTCGCAAGGTTTTGCTACTAATAGAGCCAACGAAACGTATTTCAGACAAGCTCAGCAATTTATAAAATTTGCTCTCCTCCTCTGCTCCTTCGCGCGTTCCCATGCTGGGCACCCTCTCGTTTCCCTTCTCCCGAGAAACGATTTTAAAAACAAATAATGCGGCAAAAGGACTCGCGATGTAGCACAACAGTCCAATTGTAATTTTCGTTCGATCTTTGACCCTTGCGTCTACTTCTCCTCCTGCCCCGCCGCAAATAAATGCACCGCGCAGTACCCCGGTAGTCCCTTTCTAATCTCATAACAGGCATTTTTCAAGAAGCCGCTTTAAATTTTGCACCGCCGACGATTAATATTGGGGCTGATTCGCCGATTTCGTACCGCGCCGTCTTTTATTTTCCATCTCGCCCTTCGCGATCTGAGACGGTAGCAGGAGAGAGGGTCCGACGAGCCCCCTCCCTACTAGGTAGCCGGCACTTATTTTTCGTAGTTTTTTGTAGTTTCGTGAGAAAAACCGAGCTGACCGCAAAGAAAAAGAAAGAGGTGCGACGGCTGGCGAGAAGTTGGACGTCAGGATGGAGCGAGGAGGGGAAAAAAGTAGGGGCACAGCATGGACAAAAGGAAACTAAACTCATTTCCAAGGCATTAACCAATTACTTTTTGCAAAAGGACGTCGGATACCTTTAGTTTCTCTACTTAAGCTTTTTCCACCTCTTTTCTTCCTTGCCTCCTTTTTTCTCTCACGCGTTCTCCTCTATCCTCCGCCCCATACATACACACTTCTGGTGCCGCGTAACCGCTCGATCCTTTTTTCTCTTCTTTCCCTTTCGCAAATATCCATACACGTGCATGCACGTACTCAGTTTTATTTAATACGTTATACTTTCCCTCGTCCCCACCCCTCGCTCGCCCGCCTTATTCAAGAGCTGCCGTTCACCTTCTTTCGCTTTTTTCACTTGTCAGCTTACGCTTTTCCTCTTTCAATTTCTGCCTGGTATTATAATACTTCCTTATCATCAACATTACCTAAGCAGTGTCCCGCTCGCTTATAATCATTACACGTGTGCTCCTAATAATGAAGAAATATACAAGTGTTCTCATTCTCACCTCTCCTCCTACTCACGCATTTGGCTGGCCTCGTACATCTTCGTCAAAGTTCATGCGCGCGTTAAATCCATTGCATTTTCTGTATTTTTTTTTTCTTCAATCTGCATCTCGTAGGACCTTCACTCTACGAATCCGTCCACGACTCGTGTTGGATTTTTCCTTGCTCTTAAATCCTTACTCAGACCGGCTATGAGCCACATTAGTTTTGTAAATAGACGCGCGTTTTGAACAAAAGTTTTTTTCGCTGCAACGTTTAGTAAATAAAAAATGTAGAATGCAAATGTGACTCGGACGCTCGGTTCAGTCTAGCCTGCATTATTCTTTTATTCGCGCGAGCAGCTTAAGCTACACAATATAATACGGAGCTTATTTGATCCTTGTAAAAAAGCATTGCTGTTATCCTCTCCAAAGAAAATAAACAACGAAGAGAAAAAATGATTCTCTCCCGCTCTCCTCCGACTGTTGGAAACAACATGTAAGAGTAATAAATAGCAAAGTTCGGAACAGGAGCTTAGACTTGGCCACCAAAATAACTTTACGCTAATGAACATTTTCTGAGAATGAAATTGAATCTCCTTTGATTAAATCAGTATTCGCTTACAATTTATGTGAACGACTGATTTAAAAATACATTTATGCACTGCGAAAGCAGTTCGGGCGAAACATCCATATATTAATCAAGTAAGAGCATGTAAAAAGCGGGTCAGCTAAGTTTCTTTATTGACCTCCAGCTGCAAGGATAAATATCATTTGTCTTTTGTTAATAAAGGGCGAGTACAGGATGCATTACTTTGATTTACCAATGCAGAAGAACGTCGCGGTTAAACACGCACGTTTTACGATCTCATTAATGTTGCGCAGAAGTGGCGTTAAGCGATGGCCCCCGGCTGTCGGGCAAGGAAATTCGCTCCAACTGTAAGCACTCGGATCGGGCTCACGACCTTATTCCAAAGTCTTACGCAATCAATCGAAATTAATGGACGGAAACATAAAAAAAAAAAATCCATAACTTGGCCTGGCGATGACTCGTTGACGGCCACCCGCCAAAAATCCCGAGCAAAGGTTGCTCGCGACTAATAATAATACGCGAGAGTTGATGGGACCTATTCATGAGCGACGAACGCGGGGGGGGGGAATGGTAGGTTGTAGGTATGGCAGAAGCATAATAGTCGAAAGCTGATAATTGCGCATAATGCGACCGACGATTATAAGAGTCCGTCCGATGAAACAGCGTTGAAGATGGTCTAAGAAATTAATAACGGCTCGGCGTTCACGTGGGCCTGTTATAATTATTACATTATCTTTCAATCCGCCGCCCGCCCACCCTTTCAGCCTGGCCCTGTCAGCCTCCCCTGTATTCGCTGCGCGACACAATAACACGGCCCCCGCAATTAATTCTCCCCGGTTTTGCTAATTAAATTTTTGGCTTTCCAAGCGCCATCCACGTCTCTCTCTCCTCGAGCCACGACAATGGGGGCCAAGAGGGCTATCCAAGGTCTTACGGGGCTTTTGTGCACGGCCACTCGCTCCGGGCTGATGCGGAAATTAAAGCGGCATTAATTCGGCAGAAAATTAGTGAGCCATCGCGGTTTTCCAGGCGACATTGTTAGCTATGAGTATTATGAAGGGGCAATTTCGCGAGGATGAAAGACGTCCTTTTAGCGTTCGGTCACAATGCGCCGCGATAATATGTTTACCCTTTTAGCTGCAGCTTGCGCCCAATCGGTGCGTTACAGCGGAAGCCGTATCTTTTTGTTGCATTAACCGGGCTTTGTTTAACAATGACAGATAAATTATCCTCCTGCCGGGACTCAAAATCTATCGCCGCTCTAAGGACCGTTTAGCCAGCCCTGCTTATTATAAAGACTCAAACTTTCAAAGTGTTCTCGGCCCTGTCTTCGAGTGGCAGACACTCGTGCACACGTACGAGCGAGCCCACGCGTATCGTATACGCTCCACCCCCCTACCCCCCCCTACCTCCTGCAACCGCCGCTGCGCCCAACAAACGCGCGCACGTGCAACAAAAGCATTTCAATTCATAAGATGCGTGACTTTTACACTGAGTGCGAAACTAGGGTATTATTGTTTAGAATGTTTTTCGAAACCTCTTGCTAAATGAACCATATTTCTCTCGTAATCAAAAATACGTATTAAATCTGATTTCCGATTTAGAGATTTATTTAGCTCCTTTATATGTAGATTGTTTCTCTTGTTGCTAATTTTATAAATGCCGAAATATGTTACTTTGACTTTTTCCAAAAATATTCCCTTCAAATTTACAGCCGCAGAATGCAAAGAAATTTATCTGCCTCAATCTACAACGAGCAAAAGTGTAAAGTAACTTAAGCGCTATTTAATTTTAATATACCTAGTTTAAATAATAGAAATACTAGCAAAAATTTTCGCATCGATAGAATTAAATTTCTGATGGTAATTCAAAGGTCTAACATACAGACATCAAATTATTGTAAAACAAGCATTATTGATGATAAACGCACAGAGTAATTCGTTTGTTGATAATGTAAAAAAACTGACTAGATAAAATGATTTTATGCTATAAGACAATGTCTATTTTTGTCGTCTTATCCGAAACTCTAATCTAAAATGTAACACTTAAGAAATATTATCAAGCCCCAATTGTAATACTAATTACAATGGTAAGGGCCATATTAGTTAGCATAACTTTTCTAGCTGAAATGAATTATTTAGAGCACTACTTTCAAAGATACAAATACCATGCTGTTGAAATTCAGTAACAACGTAACCAAGAACTTTGCATGGAAAAAAATGTATATATTAGAGCCACTACTGTGATTTGTGTCTCAGTATTTACTGTTGCCAGAACTACACTTGAAACTGAAAATCACTATTTCTATCCGTGGGAGCAGCAAACGTGACGCTGTAAATCACAAATCGTAGTCTAAATAAATTATAGCTGCCGAAGTCGCAATTGTAGTAAGGTATAATGATTTTTCCCCCTTTTAAAATTATAAGAAATAATATAAAGAGTAGCGCTGGAGTATAAGACATTGAATGCCTGTACAAAACAGATTAAATTGTAACTTTGATCTCGAGATAATGTTGAAAGTAACATAGTTGAAGTGAAGTAAATCCGTTTGATTATTAAAGTAAATTGTTTAACATTAAATATAATTGATTATGTTAAATGATAAAAATATTTAAGCTCTATGTTTTGGTCAAAATAAATTTAAGGTATGGCGCAGATGGAAAGATTTACGAACGAGCCATTATTGTAAATAGAAATGTATCAAATTTATAACGTTGCCGAGGAATTAAAGAAGTTCATAAAACTGAGTAGATAACGTAATTTAAGAAAAGATTATGAAATTAAAAAATATTTTTATTCCCCTCGAACATTATGGTAATTGTAGGTAACCATACGAAGTAATTATTTATTGTAAAATATTTTAGGAATAAATTAAATTTGACAGAGATATGAAAATTTAGAGAGCAACCACGGTTACTTTATAATTAACTGTAATCAAGCCGAGTTATCGCAAGATAGATAAGACATTATCTATATTATTGTAGATATTAATTCAAAAAGAAACGCTTGATATATTTAAAACTAAATACAGTCGATAAGCCACCGTAATTAGAAAAATGACATTCTACTTTTAACGACGAGTTAGGGTGATGTTTGCACGTAGACCGAGGCAGGCTCTACTGATAAGATAAATAATAAGATCCCAAAGAGAAGCATGCGTACGAGAAAAGCGTATCGAAAGATTCGAGGGGAGGAGCCCGAGGAAGCGGGAAGGAAGTCGAAAGGTGGTTACGAGTTTACATACAAAGAGCGCGAGATCTCCGGCAGCGGGCGGTTAAGTTAGTCATGGCAGGGGCGAGGCAGAGGGCAGTGGCCCAGGAAAAGAAGGCAGAGGATAGAGAGAGAGAGAGAAGACATAGAGATAAAGAGCGATGGCGATATGGAGATATACAGAAAGAAACAATGTGTTGGTTGTCAATAGTGGAAAGATGAAACCGAAGCCTGGCCGGTTTTTTACGAGCCAGGGTTGCGCGCGGGTGTAGAGCTGGCCATTTACTGTAGTAAAGAAGAACTGGAGCTCGTGGACTAAATGACCTCTCCAGCTCTTTCTGGCTCCTCTCTTCCTCATCCACGACTCGCATGCTCCAATATCACAGCTGACTCTGTGCAAATACCCTCATCACGGGGTTGCATGGATGAGGCGTTGAGAAGGGGGTGGACTAGTATGGGATTGGGTATGAGCATCGGAAAGAGGGAGGGAGGGAGGGAGAGCGCAACCCTCCATCGCTGCCGCCGCCGTCGCCGCCGCCGCTCCCTCGGCTGTCAAGATTTACGGCAATTCGTTTTTTGCTTTCTTAAGTGCTTTCGCATTATCTCACTGCAACTAAATACTCTTCTCGAGCGGCTCTCGGGACTGGTTGCCGTGTCGCACGAACACGCGTGTAACAAGTATATTTACTCGGAACGTGTACGCGCCTGCCCGTGATCATATGTATACAAGCGTGTACGCACAGGTGTGCGAGCTCATACGTACACGTCCATCATTATTGTTATATCGCGCGCGCAGGAGTGTACACCGGTAGGTCCCTCTCGTTCAGTCGGGGAGCTCACTTGCACGAGCCGAGCATGTCATCGCGTATTACACGCGAAGCACCTGATCGCAGCTCTGTAATTATTTTAGGTTAGGAGTGATGGCGGAATGCCGAGAATGGGTGGATAAAGGACAGAGGGAGAGAGAGGGGCACGGAGGGGGTAGAGGAGAGCCTCGGTCCTCGCTCGCGCTGATAGAATGAGTGACTTGGGGCGGGGGAGCGAGCCGGAGGATAAGCTAGGCGATGGGGAAGCATTATAATTAATTAAATTGCAATTTCATTAATATCAAAGCTCGGGGAATAAGTTCCCGATTCCACCATCGCCCCCACCCAACAACCCACCCACCCGATCCTTCGCTTCTGTGAAGCCGTCAAAGCCACTACAAATAACTCGCTCGTTAAAAGTCATCGGAACGATCTATTCGTAAACGCCGTCGGCTGTACACCAAAAATCCATCGATTTACTTATAATAGAGTAAGATTTTCCTATTTTTTGTCTTGGTCCTTGTCATTTTTTTTTCTTATCCTCCCATGAACATTTAAACGTATTAGCCATGTAAATAGACCGAAAGCGGTAAATTTATTTAGGGGGAAGACATTTCTACTATAATGTATTAAGTAGTAATGCGACATCATCGTTATCATTTCCCAACTTTTTGCCAAGCAGACAAAATAGTTTCTTGTTGGTGGTACCAATTACCAATAAGCCGCATGATGTGTTTCAAAGAAAAGGTTCGATCAATATTAAAAAATTAAATTAAAGCACCAGATCTCATTTTTTCTTAATTTTTACTGTGCTTAAATTAATAACGCAAAATATAAAGCGATTACGGTAATTGTGACTGGATTTTAAATCTGCAATACAACGTTTGCACCGACTGACAGCTGAACGCGTTACGAATGATATAAATAGATGTTCTAGAACTTGCTATAAACATCCTATTAATTCAAATGAATGCGCTACTTTTTTTACAATTTCAAAGAAAAAAGAAAAAAATGAAAAACGTATTTCAGTGCCATCGGAACTTTGATTGTTAGTGTAATAGTATTAAAGCAGTTACGCTGTATTTTCTCTAATGGCTAAGCACATACGGCCTTAACTTGGATACTGTAGAATTAGCAAGGAAGATTTTCCGATCCTGGAACACTATGGCATTCTCTCGACAGCTAATGAGTTTACTAATGTAGAGTTGACGTAAAATAATTTTTGGTTTCCGAAAGCTCGGGAACCCGAGGTGTGGACGACTTTACCGAGACTCTAGTATCGTACATTACCCCCAAACTTCCCTTACAATACGAAGATACCTAATTTAAATAAATTACTCACGGCAGAAACAATAGCAGTGCGCTATATCATTCAAGCAGTACTACACGGTCTAGTATTGCGCAGTCAAGTATTTCCAGATAACGAGCATTCATTTTCTAATTTATTAGCATAAAATTAATGACCTTGTTATGCGAAAAGTCGGGACTCCTTCCCCCCCTCCCTTGACTCCGTCCGCCACCTTCCCCCACCAGACCTGCCCGTACCACTCGGCCGCCGTTCTTATTAGCCTAATTAAAGGAAATTGTGATAGATAAACATCGATGTATTATCGTGGTGAAAGACAAACGCCGCTAAATAAATGCTGGTAGATCCGAGTAGAACGAGTAAATAAACAATTAGCAAACGCGACCGGCTGTAATTTGCACGTTCGTCGAGTTCGGCCGCACTCGTGTAAATCAACGGCGACTCGCAGGTCTCAGCCGGTCCTAGCCCACACATTATAATCCAGCAGATGGGTTGTCGATGGCAGCGATACCCTCTCACGGAATATTGAAGGGGAGCGAGGGGGCGTGAGGTTAGAGGACTAATTTGTTCTTGGGAAGAGAAAAATACAAGGTCAGGTCGTTAGGCTCGCGCGATCTTTAGCTTTCGCGTCCGCGACATCACTAAGTGGGGACGGTGGGGGTGGGGGGGGCAGACGGATAGATTGTCGAAAGAGGCAGAGGTAGAGGGCAAAGAAGGGGGCAACATCCAGGGAACCGAGAGGGGGACCGACGGGAGAAATCCAGCTAATTAAAACCGCGGATAGTAATTAATTAAGCGAACGCCGTAGCAGGCGCTCGAGGATCCTAGGCGTCCAGGGGTTCTCAAATCCTCGCGCAAACCTCTCAATGTCATCTACTCCGCCGACGACGGCGTCAGCGTGCATACAGCCCGCACCATTGGATAAAATCGATGCCCAGGATGGCGCGTCGCCGCGGGTGCGCGCTCGCCTAGTTTCATCGCCACGTGCCGATGCGATTATCCGGCTGTCCTGTGTGTCGAAGCAGCACGAGAGGGATAGAGAGGGCGAGGAAGAATAAGGGATTAGAAGAGGCAGAGAGAGAGAGAGAGAGAGAAGCGAGAGAGTAGAGTCGGAAACAGAGATAGAGGAGTGCAAACTCTTACTTTATTTAAACGCGCCGTCGAGGTCTTCTCCGAACCGACAGATTCGATCGCCGACTTTGCTTATTCGGGGAACTCATTACGCCGCTTTATGAATGTAGCCCAACGGCTCCCAACCCCTCGATCCACAAAGTGCGTTATTCCCTCTCCCCCATCGCTCTTTATCCCCCCGAATGGAATTTTGTTCGTTAACGAAAGCAGCGACGACCGGCAGCGCGGCGCATTTGTAGGCTCGCGTTTCGGCTACCCGACGGAGAAGAGACGGCAAGTATGAGAGAATACGCCAGAGGTTAGCGAGCCCGGCTGTTTCTTTATCGGCGATAACGAGGGTCCAGCGGGGAGTAACGAATGGGAGCAGAAAATTTTTCTTCCGGGCGGCTCTCTTAGCTCGACGCCAGGAATCGGCGAATGATTGTCATGGGCCTTGTGATTAATCGCGACGGAGGCGGCGAAGGGGGAGGAGCGAGGGCGGAGAGGGGAAAAAAATCAATGCGCGTGGACATTAATTTTACATTCATTACTTGAAAAGTTTGTTCTGGTCCTCCCCTTCAGCTATCGAGCCACGGCCGCCGCGTCCCGCGCCGGCATACTCGACCCCTTTGCCTCGTCGCTGCGGCGCGCGTGATTTGATAACGCGTGCCTCGGAAGCTAGACTCGTTGTGATTGAGCTTAGAGCAATTAATGTTATTGCTTGGGGTAGAATTTTAGATAGTGATCCCACCCTCATCTCTCGCTCTCTCTCGCTCTCTCTCTCTCTCTCTCTTGTCTCGTCTTGTTCTTCGTTATAGCATACCACGCACTATCTCTCGCACCCTCCCTCTCTCCCGCTCTCTCACCTCTCGCCTATCTCCAGCTCTCGCTCCTGGACGCTAGAACTCTTCGAGCTCGAGCCACCCGAGCGCTGGAAGCAATATAAGGAAATGGAGAAAGGGGTAGTATGTAGATAGGAGATCCACCGCCGCACCCCGCTCATACGGTCGCATGGGAGTGTGGATTTGTGGAGGAGCGAGTGGGTGGCTTGGGAGCGCGCGGATGTGTATACGCGTGCATGCACGTGTGCTCGGGTCGAGATGGATACCTGCATATGTATTAGGCTTGGCTCGAGGTAATAAGCCGGCTCTCCTTTAACCTGCTATTGCTTATATCGAAATTCAACATCGATTCATTATTAAACTGGCCGGATATTCAGATGAATGAACATTAACGCATATGCATAAATAAATAAAGAGGAAAAAGTCTCTCGACATTAAGCCTCGTATGCCTTCTTTCATTCCATGGTTACTTGAATACATATATAGGACAGACTTACTCATTCTCTAATTGTTTAAGTTTGTTGATTAGCTAAGAATGTAAATTATACTGCCAACCTTTTTAATGGCTATGCCAATTTAATGATTCAGATTTTATCCTAAATAAGTTTAGATTTATTTACATATTTAAATTTCATTTTCTTATTTCATTTTAATTGTAAAATTATACAAAATGTGAGTCTCTAAATGAAAGTAGTATCATACATAACATATAAATTAAAAAAGGCCAACGTATTAATAGGCGCTGCTGATATAAGGCCGATTTTGCTCCTTCGTGATGGTATTTTACACTTCTCCCGACGTGCGTACAATATGCACATTTTTAAATATTGTAATTTGACAGGAAAAGAGAAATTACCTGTTTTACATATTTAATAATTAGGGAGAATATTCAAAAGACCTGTAATAATACAATATCTAATGAAGTCATTGCGTAAGCTATTCGTTTAACGCGTACTTTTATCATGAGCGAGCGAATTAAAATTCAAAATAATGATAATGCAGCATAATGCTGAAAGAGGGTGAAGGAGAAGTAACAGTTATTGCAGTTCAGACTGAGGCAGTAGTTGTCGCTGTCTGAGTCTTGTCCCTCAGTAGTAACAGTTGTTGAAATAGATTTTATTCCGCTGGTTTTATTGCATCTATCGTGCATAGAAGTTTCTCCTTAAGCTGTTGTTGGCGGGGTAATGTACGATGAAAATGAAATTTAATATCTTCAAAAGACATGGACGCAGGAGAGGAAGGGAGGAAAAAATTAAAAACATACGTGCGTGTGCGTGTGTTTGCTACAAAGAGAGGTAATAGAGAGCGCGAGGGTGAAATAAGGGTGAGAGGAGGGGGCAGAGAGAGAAGAGAGAGAGAGAGAGAGAAAGAGAAAGAGAGAGAGCGGGGGGGTTAAGAAAGCAAAAAAGCGTATTTAAGAGAGTCAAAGTTCAGTTTAAGGTCCGAGTCCGATCGAATCACCCGTAGAATGCGACCAGGATTATATGATGGAAACGTGTATCGTCGATGGGAAGGAGAGACAGAGACAACAGGCGTGTGTGCCAGTGGCGTCGGGGGAGGGGGGGGGGGTTATGGATCGTACGAAGAGTCGGGTTACGGAATACGGAAGAGCTAAGAGTAAGAGGACCGCCGTTCGAAGAGTCTCGCAAAATCCTTTGCATCCGCGTCTCATGTGCACATATACGGTTCGGTATGCTGGAATATGTTATGCGGATAGCAGATAGAAGAAGAGTAGTGGTGGTGCCCTCGCCGATCCACGACCACGTAGGCAAATGAGCGTTTACGCGTCCATCCGTATGTATATATGCAAACATTAATATATATACTTTATCTACGTATGCACACGTATGTATGTATGTACACGTGTGTGTAGGTATAGATATATTGCGCGGGCGCGCGCGTACACGTGAATAGGAGAATGGCCAGAGGGCAGCTAACGTTTATAACATTAACGCTAATGGACTACCTTATACCTTATACACTGGCCCATCCCCTTACCAGCCCTGCGCCCTTCTCTCCTGACTCGGCCGCCCCTTCCTCGTCCCTTCCCCTGTCGTAGTCGCTGCCACCGACTCCCGGCCGCTTTAGCTTCGCTCTACACCAAAGTATAGTATAATATTCATGAGTACAGCAAGCTAATGCATCAAGGCGCCCGTCGGAGTAATCGTGGATAGGCGCACAACGCGCGGTTGAAAAGACAGGCTATCTATGCCGGATCGGATGGTAGATACTGCCACGGAAATATGGGCAAAAAGTGCGTAAATAAATAAAGCAAATGAACTCGAGTGGTGGGGTCGGATAGGTCGGGACTCGGATAAGATTCTTGGGCGGATGGGCCGACGGGAAAAACGAAGGAGGAGAGCACGAGAGCGAGATATAGAGGGAGAGAGTCATGTGCGAGGAGAAAACGCGAGCCCAGATAAGTAGCGGCTGATTTATCATCGTTAGCCACAGTAATCCTCTAATGAAATTCCTTATTAATAAATTCTTAATGCGGAGAAATTTATATACGTACTGCCTCGCCGAGTGTCCGCCGTGTCCTCCTTCCCCTCGCCTCCCCTTAAGCTTATCCCCCTCTTGCTTTTATACCATTGGAGGTGCTTACAATTCTTACAGGAACAATTAAACGTCGCGATTATTGATACTAACGCTGCATCTTCGAGCTCTGAAATTTCAAGCGTTGGTCGTAAGATCCGCGATAACGGTCTTCTTTTTTTATGGATTATTAAGATTAGCGTAAGCCAAGCCTCGAAGGCTTATCGAACGCGCACACCACGAAAATGAAATTTCCCTTTGCCATACTTCGATAATGCTCGGCGCTGAAAAAGGCCATTTGGCAAAAGAAGGCAAAAGTGCGAGTAAAAAGCGAGGGTACACATCGGTCATTCTCGTGCGATCGAACGTAAATATCCTGAAGAAATAACGACGGCGCACATCGGGCGGACAAGAAAAGCCGCTCTGGACTCGCGATTACTCTCGACCGGGCCTCGAGCTGCATTATCTAGAGTATTGTACGAACTCTGGATAAACGGCCGATCTGGCCAGGGGAAGAAAAATAAAGATGATCGAGCGTGAGCTCGTGAGCCTTGGGAGCGAGAGAAAGCAGGAGGAGGAGAAAGTGCCCATACGCGATAAGGCAAACAAGGAGAGATGGGCCTTTCGAATTGGCCCGATCCTCTCATCTTCTCCCTGCTCGCGAGAACAACTCTCCTTCTCGTTATTAATTAATAATATTCAGCTAATTAGCCGAGCGGGTTTTAGGGCTGGTGTTTTGCACATTAATTTAATTTTCAATCTCACGAAGTAATTCTCGGTGCGACGTTAGTTTTAATCAACCCTCGGCCGCGCGCCTCCCCCTCCCGCAGCCCCCCCCCACCACCACAGCCTGGAACCGGAGTGGGGAACGCACTCCCGCAGTAGAGCGTACGGAGGGTACGGGACAGGCAGCAAAAAAGGAGAACGGCCGACGGCGCAGCTTACAAGGTTAATAAAAACTGGCAATAAAAACCGCCCCTCGATTTCACCCTCGCCGCGGCCTGGGTGGGGATCGGCGGAGGGAGAAGGGGGCGGCGGCGGCGGATGCGAGGTGAGACGAACGTGCCGCTTCCCATACCAGAACACCTCGGCTCTTCTCTTCAATCCTGCCGGTCGACCACCTCCACCTACGACCCTCCGCTACAACCCTCCTCCATTACTCTCGGGCTCGATCCCGCACTATCAAGCGGAGCAGCTCGCGCCGTCCGCTATCTTCCGTGCACGGGTGGCCCGCGTCCTCTCTTTATCGCCTCGTCCACCTGCTCAGGATTAATTTTAATCAAATATTTACATATTAATTCACCGTCCATCCGCGACTCCCCTTTCGGCCCTTCAGCAGCTTCGGCACTTATCCTCCTCCCGTTCTACCCACTTTTCAATATCTCCCGGACTCCTGGCCTCTTTCTCCTCAGACGAGTTAGCTCGCGTTAACTGCGTCATTAGTAAGCCACGACGCATTATCTCCTCCACTTCTCTCCTAACCCTTCTTGCCGCGGTCTTTCCTCAAATTTTCATCAGCTCTGCGAGTAATTGCAATCGAGTCGATGGCGATTTAAGCTCCGACGGCCGACTGCTATGAGTACATCGGGAGCAGGACGGAAGGCAGGGTCAATGAGATGGTAGGGCAGGAAGGGGGCCTTGGGCGCGAGGCGCTAGGCGGGGACCGCGTAGAAAAAAAAACCACGTCGGGGGCCCGCAAGCTTCTTCTTCTGCCGGTAGCTAAGCGAATTTCATTTTCCTCGGGAGCACGCGCCACGTCCGCTTTGCACAGTTTCCGCGAACAACAGTAAAAAGGACGCTCGCATCCGAGTTAAACAAGTTTTAAAAATTTACGTCGACGTTACGGCTTCCCCTACGGGGGCGAGCGTATCTGGGCGAGGCAGAGCCGGAGGAAGACGAAGGCGCGGATGCCGCAAGCCCCGCTCCTTTCGTTATAAAGTGCTCCCCTGCGAGCGAGGCTGCCCAGGCCTTTCACGACGGATCACGGGACGCACAGCTGGGCTCTATTGAGTCTACGCCGCTTTTAATTACCCTGCCCCGCGACTGTAGCTATACCTCGTCACGTGATATTCACCTCGGGCCGTTGCTTTGTATCGGGTCCGGAGGAGCGGCTCGTCGCGAGCCAAAACGGCCTCTCCCGCCGCCGTGGGCTTTTCCCTGGGAGTCGACAATGACGCGGAGGGTTCGCCAAGCGGAGCTGCGGGGCAAGGGGGTGGAAGGAGGAGGACGGATCTTTGTTATACGAGCCGCGGGAAAAGCGCGTCACGATGATCCGGCGACCACGTGGCGACGTAGCGCTTGCGTGATTTAACGCGCGGACCCCTCGCTTATAGCGATCGCTCCCGTTCCTCCCTCCCTCACTCGAGTCCTCGCTCCTACTCACCCTCGCTCTCTCTCTCTCTCTTTCTCTCTCACTCTCACTCTATCTGTCTTAGCCCCTATCTTTCTAGTCGATCTCTCTCGATTTCTCGTTGCCTATGCCTCTCCACTGTTCCGTCAGAGACGCATTTATCAGGTACCCGGCCATTGGGACAGGGGCAAACGAAAGCTCGACTTACCAAAATCCAAGGCATGCGTATGCGCTCCAGGTGCTCGTTTCGGGTGTTGCTACTGCGTCTGCGGGATGAGGTTGTTGAATGATCACGACGCAATTTGAACACTCTTTCTCTCACTGTTTTTCTTGATGACACTTGGGGATCACAGGGTATCAGGGAGCGCCCTAACCCTACCTACCTTAGGCAGAGGGAGCTTATCGAGCTTTAACCTTGATTAACGATACTATGCCGCAGGTGTTTATTAATAGCGCGAGCTTGGATTAGCTTGGCTGCGAGTCGACCGCTTCCTCGAGATATACAGACTTAATGCTGCCACGCCAAATACACAAACACATACTTATAGATATACATAAATATATGTATACATACGTACGTATATATGCATACACACGTACATACATACATACATGTATATATATATATATATATATATATATTATTACTTAGAGGCGATTTAAGGATCCTTGGGTGGGGTATAAGGCGAAATCTGGGAGGGGGAAAAGTCGATGTACAACTAGACGAATTTCTTCTTATCAGCTTGATCCCTCTCTCTCTCTCTCTTTGCCTCGCGTATCCTCCTCTAGCCTACTTCTCTCGCCCTCTCGACATCCACTGCTCGTATGTACGAACGTATCGGCACTGCACCTACAACACTGTCGGGAGAAATGCGTGTCTTGCTCCTCTCGTCACCTTCACACTCTCTCTCTCTCTCTCTCTCGTACCCTCCCTTCCTCTCTCGCAATGCTCATGAGAGAGTCGCGCACTCCAGCCACCGCGCGCGAGGCCGACTAAAATTACTCGATATTTATTTTTACTTGCTCACAGGCGCCGGGGTTGCGCAATCGGCCAACAACACACGGGGGAGCTGCGCCATCGCGTACATGGCCCGGGCGAGTAGGTCTCCTCGGCGCACGTGGGGGGCGGGCCCCGGACACCTCCGGCTCCTAGCCCGGCTCTAAGGCACGTGCCGTGGCTCACCGGGGGCCGCTCGTCCCGGGCAGCCGCTCCATTGGCATCGGCGCGGACTTTGGTCACGGGGCCTCTTTAAACACACGAGATACACACAACACCGCGGGACGTCCTCCTCCCGGGTTGCGCTCGGTGCGACGGCGGTCGAGCGAGTGCTCGAGCGTGCGTCTCTCCCGCAAATCGTCCCCACCAGCGGATGCCGACGCCACCGCCGCCGCCACCGCCGCCACCACCACCACCACCACCACCGTGTCGCCGTCGCCGTCGTCGCCGCCACCGCCGCCGTATCAACCGGCGGCGAGAAGAGCCGCGAGTCGGCGCAGTGACTGGACCCGAGGGTTCGGGGCGGGTGGCCAGGGGTGGCGGCGGCTAATGCCCCGGTGGTGGGGAGGGGCGTCGTGGCGGGGCCCTCGCCTCTGCCCCGCGGAGAGCCAAACGTCTCGCGGGTAGCGAGGGAGTGGGAGCTGTCACGAGGAGGGACGGAGGGGTTGCCGGGGCGATGGTGCAGTCGGCCGCGGCGGCGGAGGGGCGTCGCGGGCGAGGAAGCGGGAGCCGCTTCAACGAGGACGGCGATATTCCGTTAATTGAACGATTCGCGCGCCTCGTGTGTAAGAGAGCGTGCGTGTATTGTTGTACAGTACGGCGGCGGCTCGTCGCTAAGGGGGGGGGCCGAGAGAGAGAGAGAGAGAGAGTGAGAGTGGAGGAGTTCCTGCAGTTCGGAGCGCCCGCGTTTCCGTGTCTTCGACGGCGCGGAGGGGAGTGGAGAGCTTGTATGCGTATATCCACGCGAGTGGGTGGTTGGGCGGCCGACTCGACCTCGGAGGGTAGGAGGAACGTGGAATTACTCGAAGTAATTACCTATTTTTATTATGCCCCGCGTGCCCACCCGCTCACTCGCGCTCCTCGGCCTCTCGAGCTGCGCGCGATTGTCAGATCGCAGTGCTCTCGTATTCTCGCTCCACTCCTCTTCGTTTATCTCGAAGAGGCACTCCATTAGAAACTGTCCATTGATTGCAATGCCATTTGCAAATCGCAACCTCGTTATACCCAAAGTCTACGGTTCGAAATTTTACTTTCCGCCGCTATCGCCCCTAACCTCCTCCTCGCCCTACCGCTATCACCCCTCATACTTAACCACCTACTGTTCCTCCTCCTCCGCCCTTGGCCCGCTTCATCGCGCCCCAACATAATTCACCAGTCCCAGCGGCGCATATGAATCGCGAAATGAGAAAATTTATTTAGCTTTTTTTTTATTAATTCCATGATTCGCTATGAATAAAGCTCCCTAATGATGCAACAGATTTATGTGCTACACGAAAACCGATGCTGAATATATGTAATTCATTTTCTGAATTAATATCTCTATCTTTTACGCACAATACCTTGTCTTGTCCTTCGAATACCTCAATATCATGTTTACTACCTTACCACCTACTTCACTTCACTTTTATACTCTCAACTCTATAAAAAAAAAAAAAAAAAAAAAAAAATACAATACCGAGAAGCAAATAGGTAATCCAAGTAATATAAATTAAGACATAAATACACTGAAAAACTGTTACTGAAATTCTTTATCAGCAGCTCAACTTATAACTAAAAATTATATATTTGTTAGTAAATCAATTTTTTTTGGTACAAGATGATTTTCACGTTAATTTTTCGTCTAATTATAGGTTGAATAGATGAAATCAATATTTCCATCTCTAATATTACCGCATGCGGAAAATGTTTGATTAAAACACAAATTTTATTCTATACATTTAATTACTGACCTATTATTGCAAAGGAAAACGGTTACAAAATTTTTAGGAGAGTATACAGTTTCTTAATAATAATAAAAACTAGTCAATTTTCACTAAAAAATTCTAATGATCTAAAAAACTAAGAATCTTTTGTGCTTTTTATAAGATTAATCTTAAAATAAAATACGGACATCTTTTTCAAGTATTTTCCTGGATTTTATTCTATACTTCACTATACTACTGCAATTTCATTTAAATGCAGAAAAAATATTTAACCAAAATATTTTATGTGATTTTAAATAGAACATTAATGTTGAAATTTTGTTTTCCAAAAATTATAAAGTACTTTGAAATTAATTTGAACTCAAAGTACTTTTATTGTTATTTCAATTAATTAACACATTTCTATTATTCTATTTAAAATTAAAAAAACTTGTTTTAACTGAATGTAAATTACGCTTGCGATTAATAAAATTGTTCAAAGTCTAGAATAGTTAAGAAATTAAAAAGTCCTATCCTACTTAAACGTTAATCATAATAATTTAAACGATATAATTATAATACAATAATATTGCTGTTCTCAGTTATATAGTACAATTTATTTTGTGTAAATTAATTCATTATTTAAAATATCACTACCCTGTACATCTTTACGACAACAAATTACAACTATTATTTTTAGAATTTTTTTAAAGTGTCTAGAAAAAAGTGTATAATAAATTAGTGTCATTGCTCAAACATTATTAGAACAGATATTACGCTGAATCATAAAACAAGGAAAAATTAATTAATGTGAAACATATACTTATATCTTCCACTACACATTTTTATAGATTATCATTCAATACTGCATACGCAGCATGTAAAAATGTAAAAATTTTTAAATACAATTTAGTTTTAAACGCAATTTATCAACAAAACAAATGAGTATATTTTTCACATTTAATAAATACATAATTACTTTTTTTTCATTCTATAATTTATAAAAAATACTTTTTATTGAATTCATTGTAAGAATATTTTAAAATATAAACAATTATTTTTTAATACTAAAAATAAAAGCATTTTCTACCTTTAAGTAATATTTGATTAATAATTAATATTTTGTAATCAAAATGATCGAATAAAATTTTTCTCCTTTATAAAAGAGTAAATTTTGTGTAAATTTTTGGGAAAAAATTTGATACGAGTGAAACAAAAATGATAATGTTTTTTTATACTTAAAATATCACTTTATAAGTTTATATGAAAATGAAACTTTTTTAATCATAACAATCTAAATATATGATGAAAATTATCATTTAAGATCGTACAATTTTTGGTAAAATATCTACTGATAATTCCTTTAAAAATAATATTAATAATGTAAAGAGAAGTGTTTATAATATCTTACAATTGACAAGTTACTAACAAAAATATATATAAATTTATTGTAGACTTAAAAAATATTACGGTTCTGGCTTAATAACATTAGTAATCGAATCATTAGATACTTAACAGTAAGTAATTTTTAAAAATACATGCATATAAAGCAAAATACTATTTAAGTTCTTTTTCTAATTCTTTAGAGCATAAAAATTAAATGAGATTCAGCTACTAGTTTATACATATTCTATGCTTAGTAATTCTGGTTTTATATATTCCTTAATTTAGCTTAACACAAACTTTATAGAACTAATACATAAATTTAAATATAACAATAAAAATCTTCTATTGATGCATTTCATTTCTTTAGAATTTTTTTAAAACATCAATCTCAGACAGATCGATATAATATACCAAATTCTATAAGTACGATTATTTATACACTATTTGTCTAAAAATTAGTTGAAGAAAAATACAGTTACAATGAATAGGGGTAAAAAGGATAAATAATTAAAATTTAGTAAATTATGAAAACGAATTACCGCCTATAAAATATGCAAATCGTTGATAATGAAACTGCTATCAATTATACAGTAGATTCAATTTGATATCATAATAATATACGACTGTATCTAATTTTGATATGCTAATAGTATGAGTAAATGCTAATTTAAAAAAATTATTTTTGTTCATTTATAATTTCATATATTCATAATGAAATAAGATTCAATAATAAATGAAAAAACAGCTTTTTAAATCAGATCAAATATTAATAAATAAACCGAATTTTAACAATTTCGTGCTTTTTATACTATGTGGTATTATATTATAATATCACATTATGGTATGGTATTATAAGTATTTTATAATATTATTGATTTTGATTAGTTTTTACTTTCAAGTATAAAATTTTAATAGTTTCGTACAATTAAGTACAACAAATAAATTATTAACATTATCAAACTTTTATATCTTATAGATTATATACATAACAAACGGTACTTTATTAAATGAGTATTGTAAATTACTTATAAAAGAGGGAAATGCTAATTGCGTACTTCTTTAAATATTAAATATTAATTTAATCGTAAATATCATGATTTAAAAGAAATATATATATATATATATATATATATATACATTTCTTACGTAAATTATAAATGGAAATGTAAAAAGATTATATCAGAATTACGCCAACCAAAGGTAATCTTTGCAATTTAATATACAGCATATTATATTCATAAATATTAAGATATTGGGTTTTCTATAAATAAATTTATATTCATGTCAGTTTGATTTTAGACAAGTGATAGTTGATATCTAAGACCGTAGTTTTTTTATATATTAAAGTAAATTAATAGGTTTGTAGTCGTATAACGTAATACTGTTTAATGGATGAAAATTGTGCGCTTTTAAATTATAGGAAAGAACAAAAATGATTTTTTAAAGAGATATATAATCAAAATTACTAGACTGCGCAAGAACTTCGTTTAAGAATACTTGAGTGGGGTAATGTTGTGAAAAAATTTGATGAAATTTGGATTCCAAAAGTGTAAAAGGTTGGAAAGTAATAAATATGAAAGGGAGCAAATTCGATGCATTTTTCTTCGGTTCGTTTATGTTAAAACTGAAAAAAAGCTTTTATGAAAAAACTTTACAATAATAATACAAACTGAATAGTTGAATACATTTAAGTAATCCATAAATGTTGTGAATATTAGAATCATGTTTATAAGAGCACATTATATATATACGTACAATTATAATAGGCATAAAAAAAAAATTAATAATCTATTACTATTAAATGAACGAATACCAGTATGTTATACTGCGGCATGATATTGTTGCGATTTCCACATTCCCTGATAACCACAATGTTTTTTCTACCTATCGGCATTGCACATACTTATGATTGTGCACGCAAAGTAATAACCGGATAAACTGAAATTCATAACACTGTAATCCAATTCATATTAAGCGACAGAGTAAAAGGTTAAACTTTTCAAGAGATTAAAGTAAGCGTATAATTAAAATGAAAATGAACAAAAATCGTGGCGCAATGATACTCTCGTCAAAAATTCACCAAAATAAAATCAGCCAAGGATTTGCCGAACATTTGACCAAGAAAGTCGACGGAATTTCTCAATTAACATAATTCTTACGAGAAGAAGAAAAAGGCTGAGTGCAAATTTAAGAAACAATAAGACCGAGGTGCAACAATTGGCGGTCCCCTCGCTCGGCTACGTCGAACTCATTGTGAAGGGATCCGTAACGCGACATTCAATCGAAAGAAAAAATTGAGACGCAGCATTTGCAGAGGCCATAAGAATATCCGCAGCTCCAAGTAAGAACACTCGGTCGCACTTGTCAAAACTTTTATCCGCATTAGTATCTACCTTGGTCGAAAAACAACCTGCATGGATCTCCCCATACCTGATCGACGCGGTACCTACGATTCTTCCTTGACTAGTCCAGGTGAATTGCCACTGTGAAAGGAATCGAGAAAAGGGACCCGTAGGGACTCTGTTAGGGATGCGAAAAAAAGAGCGGAGGCGGCGGCGGGGGGGGGGGGAGTGGGTTGGGTGGGTGTGCAGTCTTTGCGCTCGAAAGAAGAAAGAAAAAAGACAATGGCTCGTCGAGTTCACGAGGTTTTTGGGTAATTACCGGGAATGGCATAAAAAGGTGCCGACCAGCCGGCCATCGCCGAGACTGTCACGGCGAATTACCTTGCCTATCGCCAATCCTATGTCCGTGGAAAAGTCGGCGAGACACTCGGAAGTTTGAGCGTTCTTTGTTTTTTTTTCGCAGCCCCACACGGCTGGTTCTTCTTCTCTTTCTTTTCTTTTTTTTATTCGTTCAGTGCAATACGCTAGATTCTTTGACGACACTAATTTGCGACAGACTCTGATGGAAAATCAATCGCATTCGTCGGTTTCCTTGCGCGCTATCAATGTCCCAGCATCATATTAATCTGAGAAACTCTGAATAAAATTTTATGAATACCATTGTATGTGATTTGCATGCACGAGGTGTTTTATACTCAACTTAAGTTAGTGCTCAACTTATTGGTGAAGATTAAAAATCATAAAATACTTGGACTCAATGTTTGATTTAAACGTTCAAGGTTCAATGTAATTTACACGTGTCGCGAATGTCATAGTTCCAGCCTATTATACGGTAAATTTTTATACCTTGTTTTACCATAATCCATCTTTATTTTCCGTATTTTACCACTTTTAAGAATCATAATGCCAGCATTATATAAAATTATTAAGGCATTCCAGAAGACACTCATTTAAATCCATACTAAAAAAAATTTTTAATGAATCTTGAGATTTAGCCTCATGCATGACGTCAATGGTGATTTTTTATAAGAAATAATATGTCCAAATTTTTTTATGCAATTTAAAAAGGAGGTTTACTGTTTTTATTTCCAATTACACACCGACTAGGAAGTGTATTCATACGTTAATGTGAAATAGTTATTTTTTGGGCGAAATAACTATTTTTCAATTTTGTTTAATCTTCATATTGATCAAGAAATGGTTAATAGAAATACTTTTTTATAGTTGAGTTGTGTTATATTTAAATATTCTATACGAGTAAGGAAATTGGACGATGTGCTAAATTGTTTTTTAGATAACTAATAGCAATGCATTCGTTCTATTTGCTCATCGTTTCCAATACTTATAGCAAAAGAAGATAAAACGGGAAGATCATACAGTCAATGTAGTTACATTGAGGATAAAAAAGGTAGTTTCTTCTGGAATATTTGCAGGGAATCGTCGTTGGCGGCAGATATAAATAAATGAATAACAGAGAGATTACTATTTCGAATGGAAAGATAATAAAATATAAAATAGAATCAGAATTTATCATAAATGAACTTATCTTTATAGTTTGCTTCAATATTATTAAAATTAATTAATTACTTGC
This sequence comes from Kradibia gibbosae, assembly GCA_018907135.1. Taxonomy (NCBI): domain Eukaryota; kingdom Metazoa; phylum Arthropoda; class Insecta; order Hymenoptera; family Agaonidae; genus Kradibia; species Kradibia gibbosae. The sequence continues at coordinate 18,695,395 of JACCHX010000001.1, forward strand.
AGCGAAATCTTACGAAAAACCATTGTTATTTCCGTATAAACAAACATTGTATATACTAATTTATTGAAATTAAAATTATCCTTTATCCTCTTATTCCGATGTCTTCTTTTTTTAATTTTTTTAAATTGAATGTAATAATTTAACGGAATAATCTTCATAATTGTCATCATTGAACATTATTATTGAATTTTATCTAATCTTAGCAATTATTATATAATTGATAAAACTATCTTCATTCGCAGTCCATGAAACATAAAAGCTAAAGACAATGACATAACTAAATGAGCTGAATCAAGTTTATGTGCAGAATTTTTATTGCATAATTATTATGTAAAGTTGAAATTAAATTATTAAAAAACGATTTGCTATTATAAATATTAAACAATTTTTAATACTCTATCATTGTAAATTACTAATTTTTTACTGTTGCATCTTTCTACTTATTTTATTTGTCGAAATAACGGCATGGCAGGTTGAAGTACAATGACAAGCATTGAAACGGTGTTTTGATGAACAGCTGATCATAAACCATCGACGACAATTCAATAGACGTATTTTTGCTAAAGTTGTCCTCGGTAGTGTCATCTTCAATAAGATTAAATCGGCTGTATGCCATCACTTTATCTCTTGTTGCTGTAATGTGCGTGATGAAAAACCGTAGCTAATATCTGCTTGACAGATATCTTTGGTACTGAGAACTTCATCTGAATTCTCTCTGGATATAAATCTGGATATTTAAATGTCTCATTCTCTCAATATCGGTTAGACTAACGAAAAAAGTTTTGATTAAAATAAGAAAAGATTCGTTCAAGGTACATATTTATTACTAGCATTATCATGATAAACACAATGATTGCCTTTGCAAATTATATAAAAATATTAACAAACGACAATCAACGAAATTTACAAATATTCAATATTTGTAGGAAGATAAATAATCTGACAGTCAGATATGCGATATATAAACATATTTTTGAGAAGGAAATAAGTTAAATTAAAGGATTATTTGCATTTGATATTAAGAGTATGATAAATTGACGAAAAAAGGGTTTTGTAAAACTTGTTTATTAAGAATCTTCTCATCTTTCTTCAAATACTACTCAGATAATATCTATTCCGCGAATAGGACATTTCAATACAGCGAAAATTATAGATAAATTATGTATTTCCTTAATATGCTTACACGTACAAACACTCACATTTTTCATCTATAAATGTCACTAGGGAAATTTTAATGAAATATAGTATATATTTTTACGAAATATACGCAACGATAAAGAATTCATGCATTCCGTTGAATTTTCGTTGAAATTTTGATTTAAATTTAAATTGAAGAAAAAGTTAAATTTGTATATATTTAAATTTATAAACTACAAGGACTTCACTTTAATATCATACATTCCGAGACGTAATTTAAAATTTATGACAATAAATGCATAATAATGTTGGAGAGAAGCATTCAAAAGGGCAAGTTCATTCAGTTATGTAAATTCACGGTTATTTAAGTATATTTCAAATTCTAATGAGAAAACCGGTTTTCAATTAGTTTTCTTTCGCAATAACTTTGATAAACATAAATATTGACAGAAAAATCCCAAAACTCGTGCCTACGATGGGGCCCAGAATTAATTTTCAAATTTATTTTCTCGTTCTTTTGCAAAAAGTAACCGCGTAAAATATCGGACGCGATGTTGGCGTCTTTATTTCTTCCTCCTCCTTTTTCTTCTCTTCAATTTTCGAACTAGCTTCGTTATTTTTGAGTCTGAGCAGCGCAAATTTATTCGCCGCTTCGTTTTTAATTCTGAGCCACGTGATGCTGAAATTATCAGCGCTAACCGAAATGGACGGGGTCCTTTGGAAAAGACAAAAAAAAAAAAAACGACTTCCAAAGAAGAGAAAGATGAAGAAGAATAGGAAGAGACAGAAGAAGAAGAAGAAGAAGAAGAAGAAGACGATGAAGAGAGGTAAGAGGAGTAGGGGCGGCACAAAATAAAATAAAATAAGCAAAGAAAGAGCAAGAAAAAAGGAGAAAGGAGAAAGACAAGAGTGGTGAAAAAAAGAAGATAAGGAAAAGGACAGGCCGACGATAAATCCAAGTGGCTCTGGTCGTGCATTAAATCTCGCGCGGTCGGTCCCTTTAAATAAAATCATCCATAAGACGTATAATAAGTTTCCTCTCCGGGCGCTGCGAAGATTCCCGTTGAACGCGTAAAATACGAGGCGAGGCGCGCGGTAGCCAAATGATTTCGGCGTATGCCTGTATAAATACGTGGGGTCCGTGTCTGGGCACTCGTAGGCAGACCAGTTCCGACGGGCCCGGGCTCACTACTTTATACAGGAGCCTGTCGAGGGCGGGGCAGATGTCGGCCAAATGAAAAGCATCCCTAATTTGAAACCGAGAGGTGAAAAGCAAACAAGTGGCCAAGCGCGCCACTCGGGTTTTGATCTTCGAGACGCGCGCCCGTGCGAGTCAGCAAGCCCCTCGCCCTATCTCTCTCTCACTCTCTCTATCTATCTCTTACCCTCTCACCCTCTCGACCCCCACCCCCTCTATCAATCTCTCTCTCTCTCTCTCTCTCTCTCTCTCTCTCTCTCTCATTCTCATTCTCATTGTCTTCTCCTCAATCTCTCCATCCTGCTCCTCCGCCACCACCACCCCTTCCTACTCACTGGGCAGGGTCTTCTTAACGCATGCATTCCTTCCAATTATGGGTCATTTACCAAAGACACAGCGGGAATCCGGCTAGGACCGCAACCGGGAACCAGCCTCCGCTCGTATCAGAAGCACGCGATTTTTCAATTTCTTTGATACTTTTTATCCATCCTCCCACCAATTCGCAAAAGGAAAATTTATAGCCTCCTCGCGGCTTTGTAATTTATAATTCGTAAGCTTGAAATATGTATGAGGTCGAATTAACCCAAATTCGGCATCCGGGGCCTTTGAAACTGCTTAACGGATGAATCGCGAGCCAAAAGGCAGGATCAACGCCTTGACCCTGAGTCCGATAAATTCTCTCATTATGCTTAATGCCGCGTGCCAAGCTCGGCGCCGATTTCAAATGTACTTCCGGGGATCGATCGGTTTTTTCTTCGCTCCCATTTCACGTTTGGAGCCGAAATACCAATCGAGCCGCGAGTCCTCTGCGCTCCTTATTTTGTGACTCTGAGGTGGCGTTGACCTGGGGTACGGGCGAGCAGGAGCAGAGGCTCGGGCGGCATTACTGGAGCTCAATGGCCGAACGTCCCTCAGGTGGAAAAACGATTTATAAAAGTCCAGAGCCGGGAATGCCAACCTAGGGATCCTAGGGAAATATTGAAAAGCCCTCTCAGGGGGTCGCGATGCTCGAACGAGTGCGCGTACGATCGAGTGGGCCAATTACCGGCAGGGGCAGCTCCTGATTAGGTCTTGTATCGCGCGCTATTTCCCCCTATGGAACTCCTGCAGGAGCACTCGAGCTCGACTCGAGCCCCGCGGATTATATTCGCGTAACGATATATCGGAATCCATGTACATGGGGGGGGGGGGACGAGAAGCTTTCGTTGGGCGCAGCCGCCACTTCACTCGGATATATTATTGCTTTTTATTCGATGGATAGAAGCAACGAGAATCCAGTGGATTGCCCCGATGAAACTCTATTTTCGGACGGACCACTTATTAACTGTTTCTCCTTCCCATTGTCCCACTTATCTATAATCCAGCAAAATAATGACCTGCACAGTCTGTTGATACAGGGCCAATATGGACACGTTAATTAACAGCTTATATTCTATAAAATAAAATTACTCTAAAGTTGCTTGCCTTGATTTCAGTCCCTTTCGTTCCCTAGCCGACAAAGAAATTTCAAATCCCCAGGTAAACAAGCGGGACTTCCTTCGTACGGAAACCGATTTTATACGCGTATACGCTTATGAACGTAGTTGTCCATACGTCGGTCTTACACACGCCTATGCGTTATTCTTCAACTTTCCGGGCAAATTAAATTGGCAATTTTACCGAAAGAAGCCACTAAAATATTTATAAAAAGCTTTGTGAGAGCCGCGCCAGAAGTTGAGAATAAGTTGGAGCGAAGCGAGAGACGGCGAGCTTTTTAAAAGCACGACCCGCATTCAAGGGAGACTCGCACGCGCGCAATTGTTGTAGCACCGAGGCTCGCTACTCGCGTGCCACTCCCCCTCCCCCACACCCACCCCTCGATCGGTAATTATATTTACTTATACAATTTTATTATTAATTGGCATACGCTTCATGGGCGACCTTCGCGAATCCTTGCGCAAGAGCCCTTACTTCCGTACGGCGATTGTCCGGCCTGCCACCAATGCGTAATAATGCTCCTATACAATCGATGCATCTCCTCCACACCGCCAGCTCTCTTTTTGATACCATGCTTATCCATTTCGACAATCATTCCAGTACATTTAAGCTGCGCGATGCTACGTAAAGCGGAGAAATGCTTCGGCTAGGATTACATCAACATTGATTATAACTCGCATTATTGTCGCGTCTTGTGATACCGAGAAGGAGCTCTCTCTCTCTCTTTCTCCTATTTTCCCTTTTTTTTATAACCAATTAACTTTTATCGGGGATAAGGTAGCTCCATATCATTAGCTTTTTTCCTCCTTGCTGTTCATCATTCACATTCCGTTGCAATGGCCCTGGCAAGGCGACCTTTTATCGCACGTGTGCTTACTCGAATGATCTAACGAATAAAGCTTATATATACGATGAACGCGTGCTCGAAAGTACACGTGATTTTATATCTTTTCTTGGGCATAAGTGAATATGTGCATATTTATAATATATAAAAAATGCGTGGGTATGTATGTGGGCGTGTAAAGGATAGTAGGGAACGATCTGTCGTCGATTGGAGAAAGGCGATTTTCTCATGATGCGATGAATGCTTTTAACGATGGGTGCCATAATAATAATAATAATAATAATAATAACAACAACGACAACAACAACGACAACAACAACAATAATAATAATAATAATAATAATGAATAATAATGGCAATAATAATAATAATAATAATAATAATAATGTATAATGCTGAAAAGTAGCATGAGATTTGCCACTCGAATCACGATATGTTTGAGTTATTATTGTTACGCAATGCACTATTTTAGAATCGTAAAGTAAATTTTTCCACATTTATTACGCCGTAATGCCAGGAGCCCGGCAAGTCCTTAGTGCGCTCGAGCGTAAGTGCACGCGAGCTGGAAACGCGAATACCAAAAAATACGAAAATCAATGGGCGATTCATACAATTTTCGTCGGAATGTAGAAAAGACCTCATTACGGAGGTGGGGAGGGGCACACACTCAAAGCTCTCTTACCTAGATGCACTCGAGTTATCCTTTACGAAAGCGTTGAGCGCGCTCCCGAAAAAGTCTTTCTTCTCCACTCGGCAACGGGGAAATGGGGGAAGAAAAAAAAGTTGCAGCCTGCGCCAGAGCAAAATGTTCCTGGAAATTGCGCTAATTCGGATCTTTCCCACAAGAGATGGCGGGCGCACCTGGCCCCGTATTGCGACCACTTAAATGCGAGATCTTTTCGAAAATGCATGAGATTATGAATAGTCGTCAGGGCTCCGGTAATAGGCAGCGATCGATCCGAGCAATGCGTTGTTCTTCGCTCTCTTTATTCGGTTGTTTATTTTTCTTGGTCCTTCATTCGGGACATTTTTTACGTTTTACCTAAATAAAACAGGTCTTCTAGATTATTAATGCTTCTTTTAAATTAATATTAAGGTTCTAATTTTTTTGACATTTAATCTTGAACATGAAATTAAGAGGAATTTTCATCCTGTAATTTAAAACTTCAGTATAAGCTATTCCATTAAAAAGTTAGAAATTAGAACACAAAATTACGTATTTATTGATCAAAATGTTTCAGTGTCGATGTTCCCGTAACTACGCATATGAGTACAAATTTTTGAAGCTGCAAACGATGTAACCGTATGTTAAAATACTTCTTTATCTACAATTTAAAAAACGTACATAAATTTCGTACGTAAGTTAATAGGCGCTTATTAAAAGGAATAGTAATATTTACAAATTATTTAAAGAAAATAGTTTGTTAATTCAGTATCTAAATTTGAAAACATAATTTAAAACTAGACATTTTTTTCATATTAGATAAAATACTTATTTAAGTATTAGAAACAAAGTATCGCTTTAGGAATTAATGAGAGACCTAAGCGTATTTTTTAAATAAGGATCTTTATAATAAAATGTACGCCTTTTTACCATATAATATATAATTAGCCTAATTAGAATTTTATTTTATTGTACAAAGTATATTAAGTAGAAATTAATACATGCATCCTTTGTTGAGAAAGATAATCTATATTCATTGAATTGATTTAAAAATATTACTTATTAATTTTAATTTTATCATAACACTGGCATTATTATGTGCATAATTATTTTATTAGAATTATACTTAAATTAAATAGACCTAAACATGCATAGTCATATGCTTATTTTAACATTATTAAATTCTATTTGAATTTTTTTTAATATCTTATGTAATTTTTTATAAAATTTTAATAAAATAACAACTACTATAAGCAATAATATTTAAGATACATTAAAAATTGCGTTCCTTTCAATTGAGGATCTAATTGAAATAAATTCTATGAATTAAAAAAAGTTTTATAGTATATTTAAAGTTTTATATTTAGAAGAAGTAAATTACTTTATTAAAATATGCCTTTGAGATAATGAATCAATGGTAATTAAGTTTTATATACTAATGTATTTCAATAATAAAATAGCATTACAAATGAATATTATTTAAAATAATTATAAAAATAATAATAATTAAAGAAAATTATGGCATAAAAATTCAAAATTTTTTTTAATGTTTTAAGAGTATTTTAAGAATTACAGTTAATCTTTGCAGAAATGTCATATTAATATGTAACGTTATCAAAGCTTTATTAAAATTATCAATGTAATTCATATTAAATAGTGTATAAAATGATAATACGTCTTAATGTTGTAAAATAAAAGAATACACTCTACAGATAATAAAATTCTACGTCTTTAAGAAAGTATGAAAACTCGTTGAGTGACTCCTGCAGTGCAGAGGCGGTTTAAGCTAAATCCCGGATGTCAAGCTGTGCATGAAAAGACAACAGCTGGAACCTGAACTATTAGACTTCTAAAATGAACTATGAAACTTTCACAAAATAAGTATACAAAAATTCTTCTCCTATAATTTCGTTCTTAGTTAGTACATCTTATTAAACAATGTTGAGTATTCATTTTTTATTATTTAAAAATTCCATCGAATATGCATTCAATTATTACAGAAAGGTTTTTTTATGAATATATAAGTTATGGATTAGAATAAGATTAAAATTTTTTATAACTTCGAAACGGTTTTTAGTATTTTAGAAGTGAGAAATCAAACTTATTATTTATTAACGTACCAACACGTTAAATTCATACACATAAAATAAAAAACTTCGCAAATACGTTTAAACAAAATTAATATAATGAGCCATTCTAAAGTATAAATAATTGTACTGAATTAATAAAAAACATATGCATACACTATATAAAATTTTGCAAAAAAAGGAATACATTGTTATTCATGATCTCTAAGTCACAGGTGAAATTGAAAGATATTGTTATTAAATGAAGCCTAAAACTCGGTAAATTTACAAATATATACAATAAACAGATATTGTATATAAATTATTCATAAAAACTTCAAAATTAAATGCTTCAAACCTTTAAATTTTGTTTAAATACTACGTATCGGAAATGTAAAATCATGGTGCTAAATATACTATCACTCTAGCTATTATATATATGAAAAAAAAGTAAAATGAAGGAAGTGTTGCAAAAACAAGCTTTTATAAATTACGCTTCGTGCATTGATGGTGACAATGCAAATTGAGAATGAACGCAAAAGTGAACGTTTGTATAAGCTCACCGGACGATGACCCCTCAAAAGTACCCATTTGTCGATGTTGTTCAAAGATAACGTGACACACACGTTCAATGTTACTTATCCGCAGTGCTATCTTTTGTAGAGAGCCATTCAAGAACTGAATAGTGGGTAAGTGTTCCCTTCGAGATCTCGATTTACTTACTTAATATAAGGGCTACGGTTCAACCAACCTCAAACTTTTCAGAAATTATCTGTTCCTGTCTATTGAATTTATACTTTGGAGAAGTTTTTAAAAACTCCATGCTTTTTTATAAAATCTTTCTGAAATTTGGCTATTGGCCGGCATTGAATACTATAATATTTCGACAAGATAATGCTTTAATTTTCCGAAGGTCAATGTAATTAGATAATAAAAGGAATTACAATCTTTTAGAGATAATTAAAGAAAATGCAAATCGAAATTAGCTTATTCATAACTTTTCTTAATAGCTCCTTCCGTTGTAAATGGTTAAAGATTAATGATCGAACAGCGTTTTAAAGAATGTTTTTTCATAAAATTCTTTAGACATTATGAGAAGGAATAGTAGATTTATAATTATATCTATTGTTAATAATACTTATCGGACACTATGTTTATTATTTATTACTTATATTTGAGATTTAACAAGTAATTTTATATAAAAACATGTACTCGAAAAATAGTAAAAGATTTTATTACTGGAATCAAAACCATAATAGATCAAACTATCATTTGTTTTATATATTATTAAATTCATCTTTATAAAGTGATTGAATTGCAAAATATAATATTTATACTACGTAAAAGCTACAAATAATTAAACATTTAATTGTTAATTATGTTTAAATCTTAAAAAGAAATTTCAAAATTAAGAATTTTATAAAATACTTAAAAAAATTCATATTCGAATGTTTTTTTGAGTTCTTGTCGTGTTAAAAATAAAAAATACAATAAGTAAAGTTAAATGAAAATAAATTAATCACTCGTGTTCGCTAATTTACTATCTGAATTATATTTAGTATTATTTTTAGAGTGTATAAATTTAATTTTACTGTAGTCAAATTAAAATTTTAATATCTTTATCAGGAAGCTTAATATTTAATTGAATATACAATATTTATATATTGATTTATATTTTAATTATTTTCTTATTATAGTATATTTTTAAATAATAAAATACAATTTTAATCTAATTTTTTGAAAACCTCGTAAAGTATTTATTTTTGTTAACATTATAATTTTTTTTTTTTAACACACTAAAACAGGAAAACTGCTAATAGTGTATAATAATGTGAATTACATAAAAAGTGCACAAACTTGAAGAATCGATAGTAAATATTTTTATCAATCAATCAGAACAATCAGATCAATTTAGTAATTGTATAGAACAAATTGATTTAATTACTAAAATATTATGATTATATTTTATAGAATAGTATCTCAATAACATTATTGGTATTGATCAATCTGCTTGAATTTAAGTGAAAAAGAGATGCTTTAATAAGCTATTACATCAAATTATGATATTTCAAATAGTAATTAAAACAATTTTTCAAAAGAATATTCTATTTTTTTAAATTTAGTTTTGTTTTAGTTTTTTCTTTTTTATCTGTAATAATCAACAAAAATTAATAATTTGAGTTAAATCTTTTTAAAATAAACTGCAAGATTCGTATATATTAGATATTTATTAAATTTTATCAATAATTAAAGAAAAATATTCAAAAAAACTAGCGGCCACCTACCTATTACTTAATTGGTTATTTAATTACATTACTCTTAAATTGCTTAATTCCTTCGAAAGAAAATTCAAAAAAGACAATCATTACTGCTTACGTTTAAGATGATATCGATGACACTGTCATATTAAAAGCATCAAATTTCATATAGTTGTAATACTAATGGCTTGGACTGCAACGTCTATACAAGTTATGAAATATTATATGTAAAGGATCAAAAATTTTTATAATACTTTGTTCAAATTTAATTTGAAATTTTTCTTTATTAACTATTATGTTTTATTTTATAAATTGCAAGACATCAATATTGAACGTTCAGCATTTCTCCAATATTAATACTTAAAATAATGACGTGAAATGTGGTGCTTTTTATGTCGATTATTTAAAACATTGTTTTTACTTGAATTTAGCTGAAGTAAATAAATAATTTTACAATGATTTGAATATAAAATATATTGAAAAGTTCTACAAATAAAGGAAGTATATGATGAATAATTGACAGTTTTTGTAAATATTTAGAATTCACAAGAATCTTACGCACCGTTTGGCTTACATTTAATATTTTCCTTGTATTTATAGATTTTTCAATATAAGCATTAATTGTAAATATAATGAAATTAATTATGATCACATTTAGCTGAAAATAAAAATTAGTTGCAGAGTTTGTCAAATAAATCCTTGCTGTAGTTTAAGCTTGGATAGATAAACCTTTATATATTATAATGTCGTACCCTGCAGCTAAAATTGTACTTTGGCTTTGTCTTTAAAATGCTAGACTCTTGGATTACTTTTATTATGATTTTATGGTAAATTAAAATTACTTATCATAAATTTCTATTACATTACAACGTGTATTTTATTAAATTATGATTCATTGCAGAATTAATTAATATTTACATATTTAATTCAATCAAATTAGTAGCTTTTAAAAAAAATTTCCTTCAAGCTTCATTGCTTATTATCATCAGTTAGCCACTCAAGTTATCTGTATCAATATAATTATTGCTCTGTTTGAAAAATTTGCATTTAAATAAGGTCGTCTGTTTATGTCTCGATTTCAGAAGCTTCTTTGTTGATACAATATAATTAGTAATGGTGCATTAAAACTAATCCAAGGGTATTTGCATTCCTAACGCTAATCTTGTATTTTTTATGTATTCAATCCTACATTAGATAACGTTTTTTTAAACATATGGTAGAACAAATATCTTAAAAAATAGTCACGTATAGTGCCTAAAGTAAGCCAACTAGTGAAGGGAATGTACGCATGAGACAACTCGATAGAATTAAAAGAAAATAAGGGATTCTGAGTAGCATTTTGTCTCTAGATCACGAGTGCAGCCTAAGTAGATAACTGTGAAAATTCATCCTAGAAACGATGGTGGATTCAAAAGAGCTTCAGGGTTGCTAACAGGTAGACGCCGCATTAGATTTCATTCATTCCCCGTAGTGAGTCACCGATCCCTTAACCGAAGCCCAGATCCACTTTTTTTACTTTTTTACTCTTATTCAACCCCGCCCACCCCATCTTAAACACACCCATTTGTGTATTCGGCGGACAATTCTTCATTTGCTTTCAGCAAATTCTCATTCTTTACTTTATTGGACCGACGACTTCGATAATATAGCCTTGCACACGAGGTAACGAAAATTCTTCTTATTGTCGTCGTGATTGCTTCTTTTCTAATAAAAACGATGTACTAGAATTACAGTAATGATTTTCGACTAAAAACAGAAACTTTTTTTTTTTTTAAATGTGATGTTCTTAATTTTTCAATACAAGGTTATTGAGTAAAACTTTTATCAATTTTTTCCGACAATGTTATAAATCTTGTTTAATGGCATTAAAATTTAAAACAGAACCACTTTGTTCTTGGACTATCATTAAACTGCCTTGTTGAATTACTTTTAGTTTTAATTCTTTTTTATAAGTACTTCGGTATACATTTTTGGTACGTATTATTCAAAATTTGTTGTACAAATTTCCTAACACATGAAATGTTTCAGACTTTAATGGTAGCTTATATACAAGTTTCTTCCTTGAATCTTAATAACTAATCGATCAATGTGAGTGAATTTCAACGTGACGCGCACTAGTAAAATTATTAATGTAAAATTGAAATAAAATTGGACTAATACTTTACAGACTTACCCTATGTACTGCTCTTAACATCAGTTGCTAATGAATCTGCTGGACGCGACATGTTCTGAAAACAGATGATTATTTAATAAATAAGCAGTCCAATCGGGTTTCATATTTTTAAATCTCAAGGAAGACATGTTTGCTTGCAAATACGTATACGTATGTGTTAACGTATGTGTGACCAGAAGAGAGTTAATATAGACGCATCCTTAAAAATCAATCATAGAATATAGGGCTGAGCATATTACTAAATTTAACGAGTTTCCAAAAATGATGGAGATATCCAGGATAGACAGGGGAACGAGAATAATCCTAGACGAAGTTTGACCCCACTTTCGACAGAAGAAAGCTAATTAAAGATAATCATCGGCAAGAGGTCCGGTTTTGTTGATTTCCCATCCATGTGTTTCACCCGTCTCTATTAGAAGCGGCCGAAGCGACAGTGTCGGCGTTCGGGGCTTGCGAGTGTCGGTCTGGGTGAGGAGGAGGAGGGGTGAGGATGGGGGTGGGGGAAAATGGAGGGGTGAGAGAACATCGCAAGGTGGTCGAGGCTACCCCTCGCATCTCATTACTGCGGAGAAACGTTAGACGCAATTAGGTATGCGTGGAATGTCAAGATCGAAAGCCGGACAGAGGAGAGCTCGAAGCAATCCCGCGGCTCAACGCCATTCCATCTTCCGACAGATTAAAAGCAATCTTATTATACTGAATGACGAGGTCACGTGATCAATCACAAAAACAGACGCACACACGTGCGCGCACCCGAAGGTACGCTTATTTATACGGATAAGTATGCGTGTACGCGCGCATGTATTTGTATACATACGAAAAAAGGGAGAGGGAGAGAGAGAGAGAGAGAGAGAGAGAGAGTGGGAGGAGGAGAGGAAGTATATTGAGCGCGAGCGGTTAATACGAGAAACGGAGAGACAAGGCTAGCGGAGAAACGGGCCACCCGTCGTGCACAAGGAATGTGGAACTGTACCACGCCAGAGATAACTCGCAGCTCTTGTCTCCTTTCGCCCTGCGGTATTTTGTCGGGGGTGATTTTCAATCTCCCTCGCTCTCTCTCTCTCTATCTCTCTCTTTCTCTTCTACTCTTTCCGGACCTTTTGTTTCTATTTTGTCGATTCGTAAATTTCCTCGCTAGCTGGAGATTGATAGTATCGATGCGGCTGAAAATAGCATTATCATTCATTAATTTCGTTCGCATTCTGTTCATAATTAAACGAGCAAACATATTACGACTATTGGCAAAGTGCTTCATTAGGAAAGCTGAAAAGGAATAATAGTCGGAGGTAGAGCGATCGGGGCGGCGGCGGCAGCTGTTGCATCGGATTCAATTTAATTTCTACCCCGTGATGTTTCCTTGTACCGAGATATAATCGCACGATGAAATTTTAATAGGCAGGGCACTTGAACTTGTAAGTTCTTTCGTAAAGTGAAGTGGTCAGATTGGGTGGGTGAGCGAAGGGAGAGGTGACGCAATATTCGTTGCAGCCTCAACTACTAGACGTCGCGGGATAATCCATCCCCGTTAACCAATAAATATTCTCGAGTGCGCCTCCGGCAATTTTTAACCAAGGCCCAGGAGTTTTGAAATGCCGAACACCTGGCACTGAGACTGGCTCAAACGTATAAATACGTAGCAATGTATCACTCGACTCTCCCAAGACTTTTTTAGAGCGACGGCGAATTAGACGAGCGGACCGAATGATTTTTAATTGGCCACGATAACATCGCGACTCTTATCGATTTCACCGTCGATGGAAAATTAAGGAACGATGCTACGGGTTTATGCATTAAGAGGTGTTACCCCGTAACTCGACCATTATTTATCACTTTATACTAAGTCATCGAAATTACACGAGACCCGATTTACAGCAGGCAATCGCTGAATCTCAGTATTTTTTTAGGGCTCCTGTCCGAAAAAAGAGGATTTCCATTAACGATACATTGTAGAGTTTCTCCGAGAGAATACCGTTATCGTATTCATTGAGGTGTAATCTAGAGCTTAAAGAATGGGACACTCTAATTGGTAATAAAGCCTAAATCCATAAACGGTGACGACGCCCCCCCGCCTGTGATAATGACAAGACTCGTACCCGCTTCATTAGGCAGTCGACACGCGACTGGTGAAATTCACAATGCATTAGTTTCGACGTCAATAAGAACCCAATGCAATATAATCGTACAGCCATTGTGTCGGAGCATAGATTTGCCAATGAGAAAACGACGTTATCAAGGAAGTTACCAAGCGGCTAGTCTTATTCGATTCAAACGGGAACGAAGAAAAAGAGGAAAAAGAAGAAGAAGAAATAACGTCATCAGATAAGCCGGTTACATTATCCGATAAATAATTTTCAAATACTTTGAAAGGCCGATAAAGTATTTTATAATTGCCTCCAAGCATTTATATCACGGCCCGATTCTATCGATGTCTACAAGTGTTAAATTGCCGTTTTAATAGATTGGAAATTACCTATGAAAAGAATAAGATCTGTAGCGAGCGGTACTGCGAATAATAATACTCAATTTGATGACTACATTGTGCAACTTATTCATCTCGAATAAAGCACCCAATAATAATTTGCAATTATAAAGTAATAATAGCGAAGGCAGGGGATATTAATGTAACGCTGCTGACCTCAAAAGGTGACGCGCTGTCTTCATGACAAAATATAAATGGCGAAAAGCGAAGAGCGCCCCATTCACATGCAAATGTCTATCAACAGGTGCACTCGTTCATTGTAAGCTTGTCGCAAAAAATGCCTCGTCCTTCAGTGAATCTTGAGTACTTTCCAAAAAGATCATTCAAATTATTCGAGGCTCTCTTACCTTGAAATTTTGTAAGGTTCAGAAAACATTGTTAATGCCTTGCGACACGATTCGATGTACAAGAGATCATCTGTACGACGGGATCAATGATTTAATTCAAGATTCAATAATAATGAAATTTTTATTATTTTCAACTCTTTAGAATATTATTCTATAACGTGACGCGTACTTTTTAAAATAATATATATATATATATATAGATAGATAGATAGATAATTGGGAAATCCTACGTGTTTCGGAACAGCTGCGGCGTAAATAGTTTGCAGATGGTTGACGATTGTGTTGTATTATTTCATTTGGGAACCTCTGACACTCCTACCACTTAAGAAACGACAGTATGTCAAAGTACAATCAAGTAACGATCTTCAAGATCCTTTCCATTTTGTATTGTAAGGAACGTAATGATCGTGGAGAAATTTTACGTTGTATATTCAGATAATATTTTTTGAGAGTTAGGTTAATACAAACGATAACATAAGCGAAAATAGTGTCAGGGGCAAAGCACGGAGTAGATTCTTTAGATGTTTTCCATTGATGTTACTTTTATCATTACTTGAATCATTGGATAATACATTTTTATTTTCATCAATTACGATGTAAGGCCCATGTGAGGAAAATTTCATTAAATCCTATAATCAAAATGTTCTCATATTTTCCCATTGAATCAAACCGTTTTAATTGAAAAAACCCTTTTTTTAAGAACATATTTAAAATTAAAATTAAAAGAGAAATTATATTATATAGTTATGTTTTGTCCGAAAATGTTTGTCTCTTTTCATTCATTCCTGTACGCTTATATAATAAGTCGTATCAATGTAAGGCATCTCGTAGATTTTCGATTTTAAAAGGCATATCTTCTTACATAAATGAATCAAATTCTTTTACATTATCTTTAGAATGACCTTTCGAGAGAAGAAATTATTACGTTCAATTTTTCAAAGTCAATGATATTTTTCATTTTTCAATAAAAAAGACTCATATTGCTTTGAAGGTAAGAATAAAAAGAACTAATATTACTTGTGTCTTCTCGAAAACCTGCTTTTTATAAAATATATATTTCATTCGAATTTTTAATACATTATTTGAAGCTATTTATATGTATTAGGCTTATATAAAAGTCCTTGTAAAAAATTGAAGGTAATTTTGAAAAAGATAATTTTTTCAGTTTAATCATTTATCAAAAGTACGAATTATACATTCCAACATGTTTACGCGATTTTTGATTAATTTGAACAATTTTCATAAAATGTAATTAATCGTATAATTTCTATTTTCTTTCGAGTATACTTCAGCGATTTACTTTGATATGCAAATTTTTAAAAAATTTTCCCGTTACATGATTTTTAATTAAAATGTAAAGCACAGAAATTTATGTTTGTTCAAGTGGCTCCCATATAATATTTTTAACCAATAATTAATTAGCCAGGAGACTAATTATAATGGGATTGTTATAAATAGACTTTTTAAAATGGATACAAACAACTAAAATAAATTTTTTTAATAGAGCCGTTGATATCGAATAGTTTTGATATTTTTAATGTAACGATTATAATCATTATTTTTATGTAATGAAGATGATGCTATTAAATGCCTTGAGAAAATTAGTTACTGAAATTCAATTCATTTGAAAACAGTTCAACGAATACCAAATTATTATTTATAAATATGTTTCCGATGTTTTTTACACGAAAATTTTTTAAAATACATATAATTTTATTAGACCTCGGTTCGCAAGAGTTGTTGTGTATAATTAAGAAAATTAAATTTACTTCTTCTTTCATTGTAATTCTTATCCTTATGATTCTAAATTAAGAAGCGACTAAGCGGTATGATAACATTAATATTGAAAAACTCAAAGCACCTTTTAGTTTAATTGAATTCGCCATATCTATAATAATTACAATCGGTAAGGCTAGTGCTCAGTTTTTAATTAAGGACTTATCCACGTACATGTACAGGTAAAAGTCTATCGGGAGCCTTACACGTGAAAAGTAGAATTTCATGAGATTCGTCAGGTAAAGCCCATGGGAAAAAGTAAGAAATCGTAGTAAAAGTTGGCATTCTGAGAAATAAATCAAAATGTGTGTTTGCATTTGGGTCACTCTTGGTAATTGGATCATTTACCATAGTCATGGGCACTGGTGCTCGAGCATGAATCAAATTATTATATCATAAATCACTTAACATATAAACTTGTCTCTACATTGGTATTTTTTGTTTATTAATGCGAGGAGAGCGCCAAGGTATTCCTCCATCGATTATTTATCGACGCGGATCGTATTCAGGAATCGTAATTAATTTAAGCGCAAATATTATAAATTAGTCATCATCCTTAATTAAATTTCTAGTACTTTACAAATCAAACAAATGCAGGGGAGAAGTATACCGGGCCATATAATTAAATTGACTATAAGAGGCAGAAACACGATAACGTTCCAAGGCAGTCCTTTGACGGGCACGCGAACTCGTCCGCGCCGATTCATTATAAGCCTCGGCTCCCCTCGCTCCCCTGCCGATCGACCGCGCCTCGTCAACTTCGCTGGCCTTCGCCTCTCGCCCCGCGTCACGCAACCCTTTTCAACCCCCGGTGAGCGTTGCGATCGACTGGACAGGGGACAGTTGGCCGGGGACTAGTTTGCTTTGGGGCCCCGTGTATCGGCGAGGGCTTTCCGAGAAAACAGATGAAAATCTGTCCGCGAGAGCAAAACCAGTTATAAAATTACGTGGCCGGGACCCTGGAGATAGGATCGAAGAGAGCCTGGCCTTAGGCTGGGCAGCCCAGCAGCTAGTTCGCGATTTCGCCACGGTAAATTCTTCTATATCTTCCTTCGGCAGTCCTGCTTTCTCTGTGAAACTTCCCTCGCCCACCCTTCGCCTAATTCCCCTTCGACCGACGATTTCTGTCCATTGTGACAGACGCTTGCGAGCCGCGGTTCCACGACCTCGAGATAACGAGCGAGCGAGCGAGCGAGAGAGAGAGAGAGAGAGAGAGAGAGCTCATACATCCTGGCCGATATCTTTTCGATCGCTGGCGTAAATAATAAAAATACATTCGAGTAAAGAATAGAGGGAGAAGGAAGACGGGGGAGAAGGCAAAAAAAGGAAAACAATGAGAATTCGGGATATCTGGCGCGCGGAGACTCGGCGTTGCAGCAGCAGCAGCAGCGGCGGCGGCGACGGCGGCGGCGGCGGGTAACAATTTTTACGGGGGTCCTGGAGCTATTTACGACGGCACTTGGCCGGTGACATGGGTTTCGGCCAGGACCAATGAATTTTAATTCCCCCCGGATTGTTCAGAAAAAATGAAGCTCGCGGGGGCGGGTCGAGGGGTCGCGGCTGCAGGGGCGACGGCGGTGGCGGTGGCGGCCACGGGGGTACGAAGGCGGGATAGAGAAGGGCAGCCGGAGGACTGATAGCCCGCTGCGACTCCCGAACGATGATTTAATATTTTAAGAAAATGAAGGCTACACTCTCAATTTAAGCCGCTTATACGGGCGACCAGTGTTCTTCGCTCAGCGGGACGCCCGCGCGAGATCCTGGAGATCGAACAGTTTGTAAGCGTCTGCGAGGGATCTTCCTCCGCTATATCAAATCGATTATTTTTTATTCTGGCGAATAAGAACGCGATGCTCAGTCGGAGGATCGAGGCGATAGGCTAGTGGGGCCCGCAATAAATCTTCGATTTTCGCGCGCGACCCCATTGTGAAGGCCATCCTCTATACTCACCACTCCTTCTCGTCTTTGTTTCATTATTGCGTTATTGGGCGCGGAGGGAAATCGAAGGAAGTCTTGGAAATGTCCACAGCCCGTTAAAATGTACTCGATCAGGCCGAATGAGTTGGGCGAGTGCTCCGGGAGTCGAATGGGCGACCCGTAAAACCCCGTAGATCAACGGTCCATTAATTCGAGAGTCGGCGATAAGGTTCTTTATGAAATAAACAAGCGATCCTAGAAAATGGCCATCCAATCACTGGTTTGTAAATAAAGAAAATCAGCATTAGCAGCCCCACAATAAAATGAGTACTCTGTTGCGCTAGATTAAGCCACTCGAACATTTTCCTACCTGCCGCTGTATAATTGCTAGAATGAATTGCATACTCGGCGAATACTCGTTGAGACATCTATGCGCTCTGTGAAATCATTGGAGTGAACGGTACAACTAGAAATTGAAGAGTATACACCGTAATGACGTGCTTGTCCTGGAGGGGATAATAAAGAGATAGAGAGAGAGAGAGAGAGAGAGAGAAGAGTTTTATACGAAGGATAACAATATCGAGAGGCGAGTCGTATCGCGAGTGGGAGCTCCAAAGGTTCCTCGCATTCCAGGCGCAGGTGAGGAGCTCCAATAGTCTATTCAGTCCAGGTTTCGGGACCCGGACCTACCGACGGGGTGAGGTGCGGGGAGGCATGCGACAAAGGACATTCTAGAGGACCCATACCCTCTCTCCAACTCTATCTCTCTCTGTCCTACAGCCTCTCCCCAACTGCAGAAGGCCATCCCAGCGCTACGCCCTCCCTCTTTCCGCTTTTTCAGTTTCTCTCCTTTTATTTCGATTCGGTTTCTCTCTTTCTTTACACTCTTTTGACCGTGCGATGATACCGCGATTATACGACCCGACGTTGTCGGCTCAAAACTCGCCGGGACAAGAGATGTTGGACTTGTGCCTCTTGCACTCCTTACTTATAACACGGAGATTATTGTTACTTTATTCGACCCATTCTTCTTGTTGTGCAGATTATGGATTCGCGTTTGTCAATTTTTATGCAGCGAGAGATGAGGGGTCTGGGTGGTAGAGGAGGAGGGGCAGGAGGAGGAGGTGCAAGAGGTACGGGGTTGCATTGGAGAAATTATTTATTACGAGCATTCTGGCGAAAGCCGGTAATATTTCAAAATGTCCTTTTGAGTGGAAATAAAGTGTTTGAGTTTCGTAGCTTAGGGACTGAAATTTTATAATGAAGACATAAGGCTCACCGACTCTTCGTGCTTCCCTCCCGCTCAATACTAACTGAAATATAATAATAATAAACTTAACAATATTGAAAGCAATCGAAAGACATATGCGCAGACCCTTATTTTAAAGTCAATTAATCATAAAATAGAATAACACAGAGAAAGAATAATTACGATTGCAAAACGTTAACTACTCGTATTATTTTAATTTGTAGAAATTTTAATTTGTTAAAATTCAAATGAAGATCAGATAGCTTTTAGCATTTAAAACAATTTTGTTCTACTTAAGAAATGAATGAATCATTTAGCTCTCGAATCACACCTGTATTAAATTGAAAATTTACGGATATTGGCTGGCGCGGCCCTTTGTGGCCTCCTCGTCCCCTTCGTTTATTCTGATTACTCGAGTCGCGTATTCACTTATTATATGCGTATGCTATACAATACGGGGGCTTATTAATTTCCTTTTGAAATTATCGATAAAGTTAACGAACAGTGCTATTTGCTTAGATAATGCTTGGATTATTATTCAATTAACTTGAATTTTTTTTGTTTTACTTTGGTAATTTTAATTTTTTTAATTTTTTTTTTAATGGGTCTCTAATAGAAATTCGATGTATAAGAGCAGAAATGGGTTCAGGAAAGGAAAGTACACACCAGTCATCGTGCATAAGGTAAACTCCTGATAGCCCGTAATTGAAACGTAACCCTATTGTTAAGTCATAATTGGCTGACACCCTCGAACCCTTTTAATAAAAACGGGAACGACTGAAATCAGAGACCGGCTCGAGTTTTTATCATTGCTCACCTCTCATCTGCTTTTTCCCGTGTTTTCGCGGGCGAACGACCGAGAAAAAAGCAGCACTGCGGTATCTGGCCTAAGTGAGATTAATTATTAACGATGTTAATTGAACAGGCTGCGATCTAAGATAGACCGTCGTTGATTGCGGCCTATCCCTGACTTGTTCCAGGGCCGTTACCCATCCACTCGTAAAACAATTGCTTTAATTAACAGTTTATTTACTTTAGCCGTTGTGCTTTATTTATCGATGCTATTTACAAATTTTAATCTCGGTCTACTCGGAGTTCACAGATTATTAATTCGTCAAAGCTCCGGCTTTCTTTCTTTGATTTCATTTTGCTTGCCGTCGAAATGATTTTTAGACAAGATTCATTACTTATCTTGCACATAACAGAACTTTATTTTATATGAAATTTATGAGGGTACGTATGCCCTATACAATATGTGTATTAAAAGCATTCATCATTATTCTTATTGTATAATTTTAACTATTCTTCATCCTTCTTCCGACTCCATTAGGTCAGATCAATTTGAAAAAACTTTTTAAAGTACTCGTCATACTTGCGCGCACAGAATTCTTTTTTTGTTATAATTTATGTACTGTTTTATAAAGGGTAGTACCGTTGAGTACGATTTTTAAAAATGTAAAAGTATGGAATGCCATTTTAGTAATTATGATAATTCACCAGATTCGTGAAATAAAGCGCTCTTTAGGGCCCTTCTATTCAATTATTGCGAACACAGGGAGTGAAGGCTTGTAATTCGACATTAAAATTTGAAAGAAATGTTAATGTCGATTAATTCGAAAGTACGAGTAACTCTAACTCTTTATCAGAAAGGGTGCGTTTGTTTTTCAATTTCGTCGCGATTTTGATAAACAAAGCTCATCGATCGCAACGGCGCGGGTCTCCGGCTTTTCGTCTCCCTCCGCTCTTCAGCGGGCCGCTTAAATTAATTGGAAAAAGGAAAGAGCCCCGGTTTCCGCTCCAGTGAAATTCGACGATAAATATGTGTACAAGACTCGTATCGAGCCCGGGGATCTTCTCAGGGGCAGAGAGCGAGAGGATGCAGGGTATAATTGCTGCGCTTGTTTATCTTCCCGGATGGCTTATTAAGGATTATTAGTCCCCGCGGGGGAAAAGAGCGAAGCCGCTGTCGCCCTTGCAACCCCTCGGAAATCTCGCGCGCTCTTGGCCTTTGAGCCGCCGATCGCAGGGCGCTTCCCTCTTCTCGAGGTCCTTCCGCGGTTAATGAGGGCCCTCGATCGAACGCTCGATATACTCCTTGGATCTTCCCACCCGTCTCCTCCCTTCTCTTTTCACCAACCCTTTGCCCCATCTCGCCTTCTCAGCCTGAGCCCACGTGTCACGCGGCTACGTGGCACCTGCCGTTGTTTTAAACGTACTACAGGCGATGCGAATTACGCTAATGGCATTGAAGCTACTTTCCATGTGCCCTCCAACGAAATTGCCAAATTTAAATCGTTAAGCTGTGGTCCTCCAAGATCCAGGCACACGCATCGAAGCCAGACTTGATAATTGAACGCGATCCCTCGATAAAGTCTCCCAACTCGGTATCGAATTTTACATGTCTCTAAGGATATTTTTACTACTATTGTAATGTCGAGCAGTTGATTTCTAAAAAAATACACCTTCGACACGTCTGCGAAAATTGCTATCGAAATTATTTTATTCTTAAAATGAATTGCCAGTGTGTTAAAGTTTTACTCCTCTTTCACAAGTAGATAGACATTAATGCTTTTAGCTTTATTATCTCCAGATTCTAAGGTTCGGCTTTCATTTAAATTAAATAATTAGCAACTTTTCTAATTAAAGAAAATGTAGTAATTCTGTCTGCGCAAGTGATTTCCGAGCAGGAGCCAAAGCGCATTCAAAAATTTATCTTGACAACGTAACGTTAAACAATACGCCGTACATCCCGAACGAAGGGTGGAACAAGTTATTTTGCACTATTTGAGGTCGAATAAAAATCTTATTATCCTTATGGGCTAATTGCAGCGAGCATAGTAAAGCTAGATTCGTTGAAAAGCCAGCGTAAGCTCGGGCTTTTCATAACAATCGAGTGAAGGCGTAAGCACATGGCAAAACTCCTTACACGTGTCCAGGATAATTCGAAGGAGCGTAGCCAGTGTACGCAAGTAATTGCTCAGTGGCTCTTGCTCAAGAGGCCCATCCTCTCGTGTCAGCGAGACGCGGCTTTTTTCTTCTTCTTCTTCTTCTTTCTCCAGAACACTGAAATCGGCCTCGCTCCCTCGGCGCAGAAGAGAAAGAATAACGACAGAGTTTAGAGAAAGTGGTATGCCTCGGCTGCTGACTCGAGCAAGCGCAGCTCTTGGGCTCTTAAACGGTCTGTCTCGAACTCTCGCCCGACAACTTCCTTAGATAAGTCGGCCCGATAAAGGCATAAGCTTCTCCACGGTTGTATCCTCCGTCCTGCCACCTCGTCGCCGCGCAGTTTCCTTTTAGGACCCCCTCGCTCGCGGCTCATCTGTCTTATCTCTACCAAGGACGAGAATTACGCTCGTCTCGCAATCTCGATTCTCCCGCCACTTATTATTACCGAAACTGATCGCTGCGATGACGCCGCGCGAAGCCTCCGGTCCTTGCGATTCAGCCTTTGATACCTGAGTCGAGCTCACGGGTTAGAGCGGAGCAGCTACTGTCCGATCACGTAAAAATACGACCCGAGCGTTATCCACCCTTTATCCGCGACCCAGCGGTCAGGAGGAATCAAGTAGTACGCATTAATGCCACGGGACGTGGAAGAAAGGCTGACTGACCTCCCTGGGCATTTATCGTTTTAATATCGGAGGCATAGCCATCCCGATTGCACGTCCGTAATTTCTACTTATCCGCGCTGGCTATGAATATTATGGACTTTAGGGGCCTACGGGTCTACAATTTCAATTTCCATCGGTCCTTAACCCTCGTTTATCTCCCAAGGGGTTAGTTTTCACGCGAATTAGGTGAGTAATATGAGCTGCCACTCAATGGTCGCTCTGCATTACCGGCCAAGTAATTATAGCACCCCTCATCCCACCTTCGTTTCTCATTATCCCTTGTACGGATGTGTGCACGTGGTAGCAGAAGCTATGAACCAGGATGTACGATAAAGGAGCTCGCGCACGCGTCCTGTTATATAATAAATACCCAATTACGATATTTCGCTGGTATAATGAAGAAAATATGCACACTGTTTCACGAATCATGGACGCATCTTTTACACAATTCAAAATGCCATGCATTTATGTTTTTGCTTCGTAATAATAGTTATTAAAACTATTACATTCTCAAAACCTATTTCAGCCTTCTTTTTTTTTTTTTTTTCACGTAATGAATGCAATTTTATGCTAAATTATAATGGAGTGAATTTAACGCCGTATTTTCTGTACATAATTAATATATTCAACATTTATGATTGAACAATGTGAAATTAATTGTTAATGAACAGGAATTTAAACATTTACAATGCGATTTACAGAAGCTTTAATTACGTATAAATTTCAAATGAAATGAATTTTACAATCGCACAAATTTAATTTAATGTTTGCTTTTAAATATGTAAATACTAAATACAATAGTAAATACTAGATTCTCATTTCAACTTTTTTATTCGTACGCTTCATTTTTCTTCGTCGTCCATCTGAAATCGTTTTCTATAAAATAAATACGAATGGAGCCAATAACAAAAAAAAAAAAAAAAATGAATTCCATTGCTACGAATATTACAAACAAAGAAATAATTAATACGAGCATTGAACACTGTTTCTTGCATGAAAAAATTCTTAAATCGATTATTACAATTCGTTGCGAGTGATCTAAAGAATCACTTCGATTGAAAGCGTTCGAAACAGCCGCAAAATTATTCCCAACCTTCACCATACCACTATTATTATTTCATATTTTGTATCTTCTGTTGCCTCCTTCCTCGTTCGCCTCTTTCATAGGTTTATAGTTATAGATTGCGAAAGCGGTGACAATGCTCGAATGAAGTATCCATCGCAAACGCGAAAACTCGGAAAAATCATCTCGACAAACGAACA
Source organism: Kradibia gibbosae (assembly GCA_018907135.1). NCBI lineage: Eukaryota > Metazoa > Arthropoda > Insecta > Hymenoptera > Agaonidae > Kradibia > Kradibia gibbosae. The sequence goes on from JACCHX010000001.1 coordinate 18,719,853, forward strand.
AACTATACGAACGAAGAAGGATCGAATGAAGGCTAGGAGAATGACTGGGCTTGTAATAATGGCGATCGAGACGTATTGATTCAGCGACGCGGGGAATCGCTGAGGATTGAATATGAAACGAGGGCCCCGGTAATGATACGGAGTCATTTTTGTGAATTGGCCGATCAGCGCAACGATGTGGAAAAGGTTTACACGTCCGGAGTGCCGTGGAACCTCAGATCCATCGTACGGCATCAATCGCGGTGCATGAAGGAATTCCGATCCATATAGGCTCCGACAAAAGTTTCGTGCCTATGGTCGATCAACGATCCGATTTGCCCTCATACCGTTTTGTACTTTATTTTCACTATTTTTAATAGAAGTAAATTACGTTCTTTTCTTGAGAAAACATTAGATATTATCAGCGGAGATCATGGTTTTGTAAATACCAACATATTGTTATATGTTTATTTACAATTATCTTAGTCACTCAAAGAAACATAAATGGTATTCGAATAATTTGAATTATATAATTATAATTTTAGCTATTATAGCTATAACTTCAAGTTACTTATTTTTATGCGTAAGCAGTCTATGCTTCAAGATTACTTATCACGAACATTAATTCAATAAACGTTAGTTACTTACATATTTATGAACAAAATATTATTAATAATTGTATATAATATAAATTCCTTCAAATAACTGAAAAATTTTTTTCCCATGCAAAAATTGTTGATCAGGTAATATTTATTTTCACAAGTATAAAGCCAGTATGAAATACGTATACAGGAATAGATTATTTTAATTTACTTTGCCATTATATAAATGAATATTGCGAGTTTAAATTTTTTTGGTTGTATAATATTTTCAATAACTAAATTTAACATTTTCAAATCGTTTCAACAAACCGTGCACAATATATATCTTTCAATCATAAACCAATCCTAATATTTTTTAAAAAAGATTGCGTTGATATTGATAATCAGCTATTAATAAATTTGGAAAAAATCTTTTAAATGCGGTTTATTTAATTAAAAATTGAAAGCGTATAATTTCACCACGGGATAATTTAATAAATCGTATAATCAACACAAAATGCTTAAAGTTTGTTGCTTGCAAATACATCGGAAAGAAATTTAATGAAGGCATTAATCCGGTCAATGTATTCAACCCTTTATTATCGAAGTCATTGTGCGTGGGAAGTCCATCAAGTTGATTTGTAGATTGTGTTGAAAACGACTGGATATTAAAGTTATTGTACAGTGTTGTGGTTGGCTTAATAAAAGGGCCGATCCTTTCCAAGTTTCTGAGCTGAACAGTCGAAAGTTAGGTTAAAAGCCTCGGTCGGGCGAGGATTTTGACACTCCTGAAATTTCAGCCTACATTGTAATCTGAAAAACCTCAGAGGTGCGACGGCAATGGTAAATAAGCGAGTGAAGAAGTAGGATTGGGTCTCCGAGACTCTCAAAGACGGTCGACAATCAAGTGTCCGATTTTTGGGGAATGGGCCGCGACGTCGTCGCGCTTAAACGCAAACGCGAACCTCCGAGGACACAGGCACACGCTCATGCGTGCACGCACACACGCACGGACGCACGCATGCGGGGTCAGGTCCAGGAGGCGTACGAGAGAAGGTCGAGGCCTCTCGCCACGATTGCGAGATTATAGCTACACCCACACGCCTCGATATAGCAGATAGTAATTGCAGGGTTGCGCGGAGAGTCGAAGGAGTTAGGGCTCTACAGATCGATCACCGCTGGGCCGGAAAGAAGAGGAGGCCACGATTCAGAGGTCCTGAGGCGGGAGTGAGCGAGAGCAGTGGGGGGCTGCGATGTGGGGAGAGAGCGAGAGAGAAGTTAGGCGGTGTGAGGCTAGGGCGAGAGCGGCAGGTGGGGGGCGGGGAGGGAAGACGCGCCATTCTCGCGTGGAGCGTGCCATGATAATGCCACGGGAAAGAGATCGGTGTAATGATGACGCTCGCTACGAGAAATCGTTCTCACATTATTTCTCGCGATGGATGAACACCAACTACCCTCCTCCGCCCTTCATCCTCTCACCCTTTCGCCACAGCCGCCATCAACCTTTCCCGCCTCGCGAGAAACCATTACGGGACCGTATGTCTTCGGATCGTCCCCTTCGAAAGTCGAATCCCTCGCCCCGCTTTTCTCCTCCGCCTCTCATTCGCTCTATTAATAATCTCATTTAAAAATCATTTTTTCGGTGTCGGCAACGTCCATGGATTGAAAGAAAGTTGTCACGATTATAGTTATTTGGAAACTAAGTTTGTATAAATTGCAAGATCGTTCGAATTCTGACGCTCCTCGACCTTCTTCAACTCCAACCCCTCCCCCTCTACTGCCATCGCGCCAAAAACCCAACCTGATCAGCCAACGCCCCCACCGTAGCCGCACTCCATCGCTTTATCCAAAATTGCAGTTGGCTAAATTACATTAGAGCAATATGGACAATCTTACTTTTTTTCCCTCGCAGAAGGGAAAAATTTATGCCATTACGCAGCGGCTTCAATAAATAACGTCATAAATTGCCCTCGAAACTCGTTTGATTACCTAATTAAACGACGAAAAAATATGGCAATTGCTGGTGAATTTTTTCGAGAATGGCAAAAGCTTAAAATAAGAAGATGAGGAGGCAAGAGTGAGTCAGAGAGGGAAAGTGAAGAGAGAGAGAGAGAGAGAGAGAGAGAGAGAGAGAGAGACGTAGAAAGAAAGAAAAAAGATCGAGAAAGAAACAAATGTTCCTGAAATAGAGGCGAATGAATAGCGATTTAATTAACGTGTCTTCGAAACGAATAATGACACTGATGCGCTAAGACTTCACATGATATACTCTGCAGTATATCCGCACGGTGGCAAATTACAATTTATAGCGCCCACCGCTTCACTTCTCCCTCCCGCCCTCCCTCCCTCCCTCAACCCCCTCCACCGCCCCCTCTCTCACTCTCTATCTCTCTCCTTTGACTCAGTCTTTCTTATTCATTTGGTCTCTCGGCAGCAGCCACGAGGGATACATCGAGTAAAACGCTAATCGACAAACGGAACGAATGCAGTCGCGCTGCTATAAATTACGTTTTTGGCGCGTTGATCTCCTTCGGGACCGCGACTGTAAATCTCGGGCCAGCAAGGAACTCCTCCCTTTCGGCTTATAGCACGTTCGCGTATTAGCTCACAAGAAGACGAGTAAGACTTAATAATCCAATCGCTCGTGTCTTACCGAAATCAGACTCGCTTCGGCGCCTTTGCTTCTCATTTATGCTCCCTTCCCTCTTACTTAATGTTTTTTTATTTTTACCCACTGACGCGAACACCAAATAGTGCCGACTGCATTCTTTGATAATATCGTTCCTCGCGCTTTTTGTTTTTCTCTTTCACTTCGAGATACGGGCACGCGCAAAATTTAACACGTCTGATTGACAGGCTTAAGACTGCTGAAGACACTAGCAATTGAGCAGAATGACGCTGATAGTGTACGGAAGATGAAAGCCTATGTGCGAATATATTAGGCTTCTTTAGCTCCTTCTTTTAGCTTCGAGGACATCGTTTCCTGGGTACTTGGTAACCAAGAGCCTCGATAGAAATTCCCTATAAATTCCTGCCGATAGTCCGCGCGCGCGTCCTTATCATTCCGGAGTGGCAAGGGTCACGGCAAAAGTCACGGCAAGAGCCACGGCAAAAGTCACGGCAACAATGGCTCCTATCCACGTGTCCTGTATTCCCGCGTGACTTCGCTTCCTTCATACGACCATTCCTTTTCAAAAGACTCTGTCTGCTTCCTCTGGATTTGCATTATTTGCAAAACTGGTTTCGCGAGCTAAGCAAAGGCCCCCGCCTCCACTGCGCACTCGCCGGGAAAAAAGAAAATGAAAAGCGAGAAGAAAGGAAGGGAGGCGACGGTTTCGCGGCACGAAGCTGGTAAACGGCTAGCCTAGGGCATGAGATCTGTCTTATCGTGCTAAGTACATTGCTTAACCGTTATTCCTTCGGCCGATAATTGAATTTGCTCTTTCCGACTTTGAGAGCGCTAATTTTGCGCAAAGATTCTTTCAACTCGAGCGGGATGAGATCCAGTGCTCGTATGGGAACGCAATTAAAGTTATGCCGAGGCTAGAATAGAGCTTTTCAATTGAAAACGATGCACGGCTCGATTATTATTTTTTCTATATCATTCTACACCGTAATTTATGACGTGTATCTTTCTACCCGCGCTTTTCTTTTTCGAATCAATAATATGGCAGGTCAAGCTCGTACATTATTCCGTGTATATTAATTATGAAAGATAGCTGTCTTAATACTCCGGGGTATTCCATAAATACTAATTAAATCAAAAGGCTTCCCTAACAAAGTCAAAGACTGTTAATAAGACAGTTATAAATGTATTTCGTGGTCTAAAAATGTCAGCCCGGCCGAGTTATAATTATCATTATTATTAATAACAGTATAACAATAATAACGATAATAACAATAATAACAATAATAATAATATTATTATTATTATTATAAATTAATGATGGATGTGCGCTCGTAGAAGATACCGATCGGCGTGGCTTCGCATTCGAATCCAGTGCTATCGTGCTATCGGAAATTGATGAACACGGCCTCACTTCTGCTCCTCGAGCTCATTCAATTCATAATTTTAATTCACATTACTGTAAACATAGAGACTTGGAAATATTTAGACGGATCCCAATGTACGTGTGACGAATGCTGAGCCCACGCTCAGGAAACTATCTTCAACATTGGATCGTTCCTCGTCCCCCCCCGCTCTTTTGTACACGTGCGCCGAATAGCGATAGAAATCATCTTCTTGCTTTTTTTCCGACGCCCCGTCAATCCACCACTAGCGAAAATTAAAAAACGCTTACACCACGCGGTTCGTGGATACAAGCACCGAATTTTACGAGATTGTGAAAACGCACGTCATTACGCTTCTTCTTGTGTTGAAAACGTGAATTTATTTTATTAAAATTCAAAATTCTTAAAAACTAAGAAATAAGATGATTTTAAATACGCGATTTTGACTAGCTGTAGTATTTATAAGTGCGCGGAAAGCCAAATTATTAAAGCGTTATGACAGAATGTTGTTTTTTTTTTTTATGAAAGAGTGAAGAGAAGTTAATTTGTAGAGAGTAAATATTAATCTAAAAAATGTTTCTTTTTGCTTATTGAATTCAATTGTATTATTGTTATGCTTACATGTGTTAATTTTATTTCAGTTAAATTTATTACAATCATTATTTTACCATAAATAAAATGATATGAATGTCGGATAAATTTATTTGAAATTATCGCGAAAGCCTTTTTCAATATTATGTTTATATAACCAATGAAATTCAATTAAAAAAATAGCCTCGGTTCTCCGTTCTATAAAAATTTTTTAATTACTAATTTATGATTATTATCAACCACAGAAATCATTAATTTATATAATTAAACAGGATTGCGCTGGAAGTAGATACGCTGTACTTGTTTGTAATTAACGCCAAAGAGAGAAAAATTTTACGAAGCTAAAGCTCGTTCCTTAAGTACCAACTACTTTTCACTGTATATCGTTTATCACGGACTCGAAGCGAAATAATCGAGATTTAAACGAATGCGCGATCGAAGGCAATGAAGAAATTGCAATATTAAGAGAAACTAGAGAGTCGTCAAGCAATGTCATGCAATATATAAAACAAAGGGATATCAATAGATATTCAGACGAATCTGACCGAGCTAAGTTGCTTATAATTACATGTGGGTTGTTTTACAAACAAGAGGAGCTATTAATGTATGATAACGTATTAAGAAGTTGTATGGAATAGAAATAAAGATGGAGAAGGGATGAGAATAAGAACGTTGCTATTTTTTGGCAAATAAAACTAGTGGACACGCTGCATTAGAAATATGCTTAGCTTTTAATGCGCCACTGTGCTGTTACGTCTGCGGCGTCGGTCAACGGGTATTATACACGGGAAACGAAGTGTTGTAGGGAGGCGAGAGAGAAGAGCGAGCCATATTGAGAAGAATGATGAAATACAGAGAGGGAGGGAGAGGGAGAGGGAGAGAGAGAGAGAGAGAGAGAGACGAGAAGACCACGAGGCAAATCACTTCTCAAATTCTCCGAAAATCTTGGTCGAGTTTTATGGGCTGCCGACAGCTGCTTACGCTGCCCTTTTTTACATTTTAACTCTTCTTCTTTCAACTAAGCTATCGAATACTAGAGAGCTCGACAATCATTTTCCGTGGCTTCTCATTTGCATTGCTACTCTCTCCCGCTCTAATCGCACATTTTAATTTTGTAACAAGCACTCTGATTTTTTCCAACTAATTTTGTGTAATTAATCGTAGAAAAACGATAAAATTTATGAAAATATCGGCTTCTAGAATTTGCTTAGCACATTAGCAATTACAAGAATTGGACAAGTCGCGCCTTAATTAAAGAAATCCATGCATTATTTAGTTTTAAATTAAATTGATCGGAGCTTTCTCCTTCTCTCTTTCTTTCGATGTTTTTACTCCTTCACGCATAGATGCACACACGCGTAAACATAGACGCAAAAACTATCCTCAGGAACATATATGTTTTTAATTAACGTATATCGATTTAGAACTCGCGGGTTTAACGACCGCGTGCCTCATTTAAAATGAAATACAAGAGGTTTTCGCTAAGAGAGGCAGAGAAAGATGGAGAAAGAGAGTCCGAAGAGGGGGGAGATGAAGAGATCGTGGGGGAGAATAAGGGAGGGCGGGATCGAAGAGTGCGGTAGAGAAAGAAACGTAGCGTCGGTCTTCGTGTCACCCAATCAACCGCGCGTCCACGACGAATTAATATAATTTATGAAAATGAGCTCGGGTCGTCGATGACGGCTCATTTCAATGCTGAACTCCGGTGATTCGACAGTTGCTGGGTACCTCGTAATGAGACCCAGCGTATAAGCTTAGGTATTTTTGGTCAATCCAATAAGCCATCATTGCTCGTCGATACTATATTCTTTTTAAACTTGGGCCTCCGCTGACGCTCATGAATGCTAATGAAATGTGGAAAGGCCGAGGCGAGGAAGAAGAGGCACAAGAAAATACGAGGAATCTTCTTTTTATTTATAGAATCGAAATTTGCAAAATTTACATGCTGGCCGACGCAGTCTGCACTTCATATTTTCATAGGGAATTGCCGATTGCAATTTTTGATGTGTTTTTTAACAATGTTACTCAGCGCAGAAACGAAGTACCCAATTAATATCCCTCGGCTTCTGACTTTTGTTACTAATGCCTGAGTTAAATTAAAAGCGCGGAGTATAGGCAATCACTAATTAGACTTTGCATCCTTGTTTTCATGCCGATCTCTCCGATTTCTTAATGATTTGAACGCGGCCCTACGAGTGATCATTAGGCAATATATTCTATTAGCAATAATAAAGATAAAACCAAGAAAAAAATTATTACCATGATGATAAACGTATTGTTACCTATGACGATGACAATAACAAAGCTCATGATGATAATTATAATTTTAATAACGAAAATAACGAAAATAGAAAAAAGCTCAACGGCAATAAAATAACACAATAAACACAAGAACAATAGTAGTAGTATAATAATGATGGCAATAGCGATGATCCCGATGGCGAAGAAAACGACGATACCCGATAGGTAATGATGTTAGACATACAAAAGGCTTATTATTTTAATTAGAGAATGGAACTTTCTTATTTATACGCAAGTTATTATGTATTCAAACTGTCTTTTAATAAAACCATTCAATTGGTGTCTTAAATCACGAAGGAAAGACTTCCTCCGCTGAGGGATAAATTAATAAGTTATCGGTAATTATATTCGTATCAAAGGCCGAGAGGAGGCAGCGATCGTTCGCGCTTGTTAATGATGCAGTTGCCCTTGCTCCGATATCAAAGATTACTCTTGACAGAATCGAAGAAATCATTCGTGATTAAAGATTAAAACCGAGGAGATATTATAAACGAAGCAAGTAACATGCAATATGTTATTTTCAAAGCGTTAGATCGGCCATGCTAACGAAAAGTGATTTACTGCGCATGCAAATGCGAGCAGCCTTGGCGATACTCTTTTAATGCCGAGAGCTGCAAGTATCAAGAAGAAAAAGAAGTTTGTAAGAAGGAAGGAGAAGGAAGCCGAACTCCGAAAGCTCGTTTATACAGCCAATAAATTACTAATAACTCTAATCTCCATTTAAATTAGTCACGAACCATGTGTATCGCAGGTGGCGACAAGATTTCACTGGAAGCGCGACCAGCGGCGGTCAACGGTTTTCTCTCCGCAACACGTTTCAGCCCGCGCGCAGATTGCAAATGACATTCATGGTGAAATCGAACTAACTCCGTTAACAATAATTGATTTGATAGGCTCGCGTCGTGATATACATCGTGTTTATACACATATGCGATCGAAAGCTGCGCGTCTCTCTCTTTCTCTCTCTCGCTCTCGCTCTCTCTCTCTCTCTCTCTCTCTGTCATTCTCATGCCAGTTTGCGTGTGCGCGCGTGGATAGCCGGAGCCTCTATAATTTTAATAACCGTTGTTGCTGTATTATAACGTTTATGAAACTCAGGCCGTCACGCGAAGCAGATAAATCTCGCGAAAAAATAGACAAAAAGGAAAGGACCCACGGCTAATTTAGACAAGATGAATTTTATGAAACAGGACCATATTCAAAGTAACGCGGGGCGTGTTTACGAGTTGTGTAACGCGTTTACGCTCGTGTTATATTAGTTTTGTGGTCCGGCTAATTATTTTTTACGAGTGGCGAAGTAGACGAGAGCCCCGGACGGACGAACAACGGGGCTGAGGGGCGAGGACCGTAGTGGGGAGGGCGGCGGCGGGGGCCAGGGAGCGCCTGGATAGGAAATGAGAGAGGGGCCTAACGGGGTGGTGGGTCGGATGAGAAAAAAGAAATTATTTGTGGTGTGAAAATAATGATGCACTCATCGCGGCTGCATTAAGTTCTTAGGCAGTTCCGTGCGTCGGCTTAAGCAGTACCGAGAAAAACGGAATTTTTCGAGGATGCACGGAATGGCGGTGGCTGGGGAGTTGGAGCCGAAAAAGTTCTTTGCCGCGGCTCGGAGTCGTTCGCGCGGGGAAACCTGTCCCTAATTGATAGGAAATTCCATCGTGTGGCTCTCTCAATCTCTCTCACCCTCTCTCACCCTCTCTCTTTCTCTCTCTCTCTCTTTCACTCTCGCACAGTATGTCCCTCAGCGTGTACAGGGAATTTTTCAGCGGCCGTAAAACAGGTCGTAACTGGATTGGTTGTTTGCGAGGATTTGTAATCGGGCGAACCTTGTAATATTTTAGGATCGCAGTGCGCGCATCACTTTTCGAAGACCGCTGAGCAAGAAGCGCTGAGTAAAAAATGAAATTTAATTAGAGCACTCCCCTGAGTTTGCTATGGCTGAGATCGTCATTTCTCTAATTATTTTGGAAATTCGTAAATTGCCTCGTACGGCTCGAGTTTGCAAAGGAAACCATAACTCGCGGGCCTCCTCTCACAAACCCGGGGCCTTAATCTTCTTAGAAATTGCCGAGAATTGCCGAGCGCGTATTAATCGTAAATGCGAGTCTTTGTCCAACTCAATCAAAGCCTGCCTATTAAAATATTTGAAATTATTTGTTTTCTATTCGACGAGTTGAATACAATTCATTCCGACTCTAATCTAACTTTGATTGTTTTGACTATTAACTCTGTAATCCCGAGTGCTATATCCATTATACGTGTCTAAGTATATTGACTGATTATTGTTCGTATAGATCCTTCATATTCTTTTTCGAATATTTCTCCCAGAGATTCATGCGATTGCTTATGAATCCAATACCTCCAATCGCGCTCGCGCTCAACATAATTAGGCCGATAAGTGCTTTGCTTCTTCGTTGCTATTATTTTTATACGTAGTGATATAATATTACATTATCTAATCGAAGAGTAATATTAATTTCGTATTCGGGATTTGAAACTGCTTTAAACTTCGGTCGTTTTATATTAACTTATAAATCTTAATATTAAAAATATTTAAATTCGAATTTCTGAGATAAATTTATTCACGATCAAAAAGCTATAAGCTTATTAAATTTATTGACAATAACGAAATTTCTAATAGCTTATTATTCTACAAATAATATAACGATGTCGTGTATTTTCTGTATCTTCAACGCTCACCCTATGCAAGTTTATTTATTTTACTGGAAACTCAAAGTGTTCATTAATTTAACAAAAAAATTTGTTTTCATCAATCCATTGTCTTACATAATCGTAAAGTAATATAGAAATTAAGGGTATTGTTAATTCACTGCAATCTATACATAGCTTAAGTATCATACAATATTAACTTAACATTTATGAAATCATTTCCTTTTACCAATAACTGAGATCAAAAACAAAGACTCAATAAAAATTAAACAAGTAATAAATTCGTATTAATTCAAACAGAAAGTCGCGATAAAAGAAAAGTTGTGATAAAACTTTTTAGCATTTTTTTAAATACAAAGTGGATAAATATTATTATTAATTCAAAGAAATTAAAATTTCTGATTCGTGTTGTAAAATTCATTCTGCAGGCATAATTTATGAAATGTCATTAAAATACGTAGAAGATAAATACAAAGCCATTTTTAGGCGCATTATTTGTAATCGTAAATACTTATAAGATAAAAAACGTATATGGAAAATTAATTAAACCAATCTCCAGATATTAATAAAAGCGCATATAATTTGAGTAGTAATAATATTGAAGCTTTTTTTCAGGGATAAAAGCTGAGCAACAATTCTTAAACAAACCAATAAAACAGTTTCATATTTACATAAGCTCGTGCATAGACATCGCATTAAATATTGAAATTATTAACGGATAATAAGTCAATAGAGCATGGTTAAAGAGTCAACGGCACACGAATCGAGCAACGATTTGCGCAGCATTCCCGCATAATAAATGTAATCTTAATTCCTTTAATGCACGATGCCATTAGGGGACTAATGAAGCGCCATTAAGCACGAGCCCGTTCGCATTTGTACGATTCCGGCAGGCCTTTGAAGAATCTGATTGTGCACGGAGCTTATCCGTAACAATCTCCTGGGCATGGGCTGGTCGGTGGGGTCGGGCAGAGCTGCAACACCGACCGGACACGAGCCTCGGTACGTGGGCGTTGTCGAGTCGATTTCGGATTTGGCGCAACGCCGTCGAGGGGCGCGCGACTCGGTAATTAAGCGACGGGGACGAGAATAATGAAGACCGGTCGAGTTCGTGCGACGCGGGCTCAGGTGCGGATACGCCACGGCGGAGCAGCGCCTCTTACTCTAGCAGCATAGAGGAGCAGCCCGGGGCTGCGCGGAACGTGGAGGGGAAAGGAGAGAAACCAGTTTATTAGCAATACTCGCGAGCTCGCTCTCCGGAGACATCTCTTTTATTTGCTCCTTTTCTTTTTTCGATCTTGGCTACCCCGCCCGCCCGCCCGATTCGAGCCACTTCCCTTTCCAAGGCGACTCGCCGTCCCGCTGTGCCCTGCGTCTCTCGGCTCGGCCGCGTGCTTTCGTTCTCCACCGGCTGGCATCCCGAGCCCCTATGAGTTGCAGCTCGGCTCGCTTTCCCCCGTTTCCTTCCTGACGCGCCAAAGATTCGCGCCGATTCTCGGCTCTTCTCACGCGGGCCACGAGATAGAGATAACGAGAATAATTATCGTCCCGGGAATAATAATAATTCGGACCGTGGGACAATGACGGGGCAGGAATGAGAGACGAGGGACCGTCGTTTCGGTTGCGGTGTTTCGTTGGAATCCGACGATGGAAGATCGACGTTCGGGAGGGGGTCCGAAATAGGAAAAATGCGAATAGAAACGAAGCTCGCACGCGAGACAAAGATGTACGCACGTATATGTGTGTGTGTGCGCGCGCGCGCGCGCGCGTGTATGTGCATAATAGAGAGAGAGAGAGAGAGAGAGAGCGTGGGAGAGAGAATGATAGATACGGATTAAGCGAACGAGGAAGGTATCGAGCGTCCGTGTGCGGGCAGACGTACGTGTGCTCGCTCTGCGTGTGTAAGAGAGGATGAAAACGAATTCCGGCGTGCGAGAGAAAAAAGCGCGTCGCCTCCCCACGCCCTCCTGACTCATCTGCTATTTGTCGCGAAACCACCAATTTTCCCGCTCCGAAGAATGGACACACCGAAGGACAACAAGTTAAATTAATTGACAAAGATAGCATTTTCCGGGTGGATGGACTCGAGCGGAGATATTTGACTAGCCCGATTGACTCGATCCAATACATTTTAATCAATGCCATTAGGGGCCTTTGGATCTCCATTTCGTTAAGCCCCGACAAGCAGCGCCCAACATGATTTTCATCCCGTGCTACTGATTGCTTCGTTCCGTTTTTCAAATTTTATACACCCAACACTCGAATGAATTCGTAATAATTTTCTTTGCACCCTTTTAAGATGAATTATCTGCGAGTTTATACGCATGCGGGAATGAAAATGAACTTATGGGAACCAAGAGTATTTCGCGTATTACAATCGAGGCAACGCGTGTCTCTTCCATAAAATGCCGTTAAGAGTCTAACTACACTGATTGTATTTATACGGTTTCCTAATAATCACAAAATTGTGGAATTATATTAATAAAAGCTCTATTTGTCCAATTCGTTTAATTCTTATGTTTTATATTTCGTCGTATAAAGTCGAACACGCTGTTAGGTATTGCCGTCAGAAACCATTAGAAATAAACGAGTTAAGCGACTATGAGTTTGTCAAATCGATTACTTACGCTCGTAATAAATATCCCAAGTTATATGTGCTTATAGTGGCACTTGATATTAGTTACATGGTATCTAATGACATTTAAATACTTGCAATAATCTGGTGATAAGTCGAACCAACGTGAAAAGCATCATAAGCCGCGACAAAAGCTCAAACGATTTTATAGCATGACGCACAAACCAGTACCTTTGTGCTCGTGTATTGAAGCAAAACAGAGACCACCAATACGATCGCCGCCTGACTTAAAGTTCCCCACATGAGTTCCTCGATACCAAAGGAGAGGTGGAGGCGCGACTCGTTCTCCACTGACGTCATCGTTTCAGGTTACGGATGCCAATCGTCGCTGCACTAATTGGCGTTACAGGCCTTTTTAATAAACTAGCGTCGGTTAATGGCTACAAGCATAGCGAATCGAAATCGTTACCGTGTGTTTACCGTAATTCTAGTCTTTTCTACACTGTTTTCGAGCTCATTCGGACAAGCGTCAACAACATGCAAATTATTTTCTCCTATACTCGCAAAAAGATCGTTTTAAGAATTTTTTAAAATATTTTAGCGTAATGTAAACATTGATACGTAGCTTTTCAAAAAGTTAAAAGTGATATTATTTTTATACATTACCCAAAGGCTTTGGCCTTCGCAATACGTGTTGTAGCGATATTTCGATAAAGAAAAACTGGATGATATAAAAATTAAGTGTCCGAAGGATAAAAAATTAACATTGACTGTAGATTCAAAAGATTGGGCTTTCGTTATTTGCCATCAATTAGTTTATATTAAATATTTACATATTAAAATAAGTAAGAATTATACATAAATCAAGAAGCTTATTTAATTAATATATTCATTAATTAATATATATATATATATATTAAAATTAAATATAGTATTTATGGTTCTTCAAAGCTTTTTTTAAACATTAAATAATATCAAATTATAATTACTATGTAATCAAAGTATTTTGCATGAAAGTAATTAAATTTTGTTAGTAAAATAACATTATTAATATTACACTCCTCTAACTGTATTTATTTCATGTCGTGATATTGCTGTTAGGTCTTCGAAATTTGATGCCGGATCTTTTATTGTTTTGTACAAAATATTGAATAGTGAAGTGTTGGGAAAAGAAAAAATTTTAATTGAATATTTTGGTCACCTAAAGAGAACTAAAATTTATTTAAACTAATTGCTGACATTTAAAAATATCTTACGTTAAAAAAAAAATGAAATTAATCCCATCAATCTATGTATTTCTACTTATTATTCTTAACTTTGGGCTCATTTATGGAATTACTACTAAAAACTTACAAATAATTGAAATTTTGCTTTTTAAATCGAATTTACTATTAATTAATTTAAATAGATTCAACAAAAGACGAGACAGTAAAACCTAGTCGTACTAACTAAGCTATTTATCACTCGTCAATTTTCAACGTTATCATAACAAAGGACAGCACACGAAAACTGTACATAAAAATAAATATCAACAATAAACCGCAACGATTATAGTGAATGAGTTCGAATTGCTGATTATAACGAGATGTTACAGCAGTAATTCTCCGGTCCATCTGCAATATTTTAGTAGCATGAAAGGAGCTTGAGAGGCGGATGGAGGTTCTTCTATTTTGCGAAATGCAGAACATTTCAGATGGGTCCTTACAAGATTCAAATCGGATACTGGACCAATAGTTCGTCTAGGCACTCATACACTTTGCCAACTCGATTAACATATAAATTAGGCTAAACTCGCGGGCGGGGTGGGGGGTGACAGGGGGTGTCGTAGGCATGGACAAAAAGCCGAATCAGGTCTAGAACGGAGAAAAAATAAAGTTGAATAAGAGGTAACTCGATTCTACCACTTGAAATATTTTCAATTATACGAAACGACCTTACGATCGATTCGCGCTCGCCCTCGCGAACCTTTCGTAAGGTCGTAAAGTTGGTGACTTATATCGGGGATGCCCATGACTATTTCGTGATCATATTTTCCATTAATGACAAAAAGAAAGGAGTGAAAACAGTCGAGCTTCCTGGTCATCAGGAGCTTGGTAAAAAATTATTTTATTTATCTGAAGACTAAATACGCTTTCCTTATATACTTCATAATAAAGCCATAACTTCGATTTTACAAAAGTATGATTTATTACCGGGAGAAAGCAATTCCAGGAAGGCATTTATCGCGGTTTTTCGTTCGTTTCATACCGTTCATATATCTTAGGCTTTATGATTTTACCCTTTACGGTTTCTTACCAACAACAAGCACAGAGTGAGAGTGAGAGGGGGAGAGTGGGAGATAGTTACAGCAGTCGGGCGGGGGTGGGGGGGGGAGGAGAGGAAGGGTCAAGCAAAAGGGAGCGACAGAGACAGAGTGAGACATAGAGTGAGCGAGAGAAGGAATCATGAAGAGGGACAGAGACGCGATAATATCAATGAAATACCAAATTTTTTTTTCAGCGAAAATATATAACAGACAATGGTAGAATTAATAGTATATACTGAGAGCGCGCGCGTGGACGAATCGCACAGGGATAGTAGTGAGCTTAAGAGCTTGGATTTATGAACGCGGTCGTTAAATCGAGCTCGCAATAAAATCAAAACTGGCCTGAGTTCTCGGACTCTCGAACTATGTTCGATTTTGGCATCACAAAAGCCTTGGTATTTTGCAGACGAAAAGCTGAAATGAAATAGGTATGCAGAATATGACGTAATAAATAACGATTGTACACACTTTATTTGAACAATGCTGGGGGCGACGAAGAAAAAAATTTTCCGCTCTCGATTGCCCAATGGTTAGTGAAAAATAACTCCGTGATAATCTGCATTTTTTTCGGACGAAACGCAAAAGTATTATAAATCCAAAAAAGATGGTAGAACGGGGGAAAAGTACGAATACATAGAGTGAGACGAACTCCGACGTATAGATTGGGGCTTGCAAGGGAAAGAGTCAGACGGACAAAGAGATAGATAGAGAGAGAGAGAGAGAGAGAGAGAGAGAGAGAGAGAGAGAGAGAAACACGGGATCGAGGAAGGAAAGTGCAAGGGTGTGATAGTTTGGGCTAATCGTACGCGAACCGTCCATCCTAATCAAGCAATAACTATTTGTCAGTTCTCCGGCTAACCTAAATCCAAGCTAATTCGACATCCATGTCGTACACAGATTTGCTATCGAGTATCTCTTTCTATCAGGACGACAGCATATTCGCATTAGCCTGGACCGCAGTTCGCGCTTGATCAGTCCTCGCCGTTTTCTCCCCATCGAGTTCGCACCTTTCCTCGCGCTTTTTTAGCCCGGGCCTGTCGCTCCTTACTCCCCCCCCCGCCCACTCACGGGTACCCGTATTCCCTTACATCTTCATCACGGTAAGGAGTGCGGGAAATCTGTCTTGGGGGACAATACTCGGGGTCGGCTTCGGCCCCGTGACCAGGGCCTAATTAAAATGGCCGACAATGCCGCGACGAGCCGAGAGGCGTAGATCGGAGCGAGAGCAAAGCGAGAGCGAGGGGAGGGCTTGCCGAGGGCGGGAGGGAGCCGAGCCGAGTATCGGCAGTATCTCGGAGCAGGGCTAATTCCGTCGTGTTCGAAATCCATCAGCGCGGGGACTTTATCTCAAGTGCGAAGGTCCCTATCTAAAGTGTTTCTCACTTGGGCGCATATCGGAGCGCGAATGAAGCTACAACGCACGGGGCTGGAGTTATCGGGGCCCGAGCCTGGTCTGCTGGTGAAAACCGAGGCACGGTGCCGGGGCTGCTTTTCTTTTTTTTTATTCTCCCTTTTTCCGCTGCCGGACAGCTTTATCCGCCAGAGGAGCGGGAATCGAGCCCGCGGCGGACTCATTGTTAGCCACGGGCGCCACATGGATTTCTCACGAAACCCCGAGCGCGATTAGCCGGCTTATCGATCGGCCTTCGAATTCGCCTACGACGCGCCTCCCCGATCAACGCCGCTCGATTAGCATTTTAATTTGAAAATCGCATTCCTTCGCGGGCATGAATGGAAGTGGCCCGCCGCAATTAAAAGTTTTTGTAAATACCGACATCTCGCCGTGGCGTGAGAGATAAGCCGTCGAGGCCTCAACAAGATCGATGGTCTCGATCAGCACGCGCCGGCTTTACGATCAAGCTCGCGTCCGATCCTCGGGCCCTCCGAAATTCCCCGATTTACCAGCCCTGGGATTTTTTTTTAGCTTTCTTTCTTCTTCTTTTTTTAAGAAAATCTAAGTACAAAGCAGCGTTTTTGATATCGTATGCCTTGCACTTGTACAGTTGTTGGTTGCGTTGGTGCTCACGCGTGTACTACCAAATTTTCAATTAAAAAACATCTCTTGGACTTTACAATAATGTCACGTATACTTATATTACGAGTTAAGAGTGGTTCTCTGTAATTTCAGCTTGATGCGAGCGACCTATGCGGATGTAAAAATAAAGACCGGAATTATCCGATATGCTAAAAAATATATTATTTTACGATAAAGAATATGTATTATACATCGATCGAGCTTTATACATTACTCAGAGCTACGGTGCTTACGCTCCGAAGCAAGCCACTCAGAAGTAAGATACTTTTTCAACAGTTAATAATCGAAGACTATTGCGGTTGCGTATACTTTTAAAAGGAGCGCTTTCTTAAGCCACAATCTCTTGCGTGGGTGCAATTTTGACATTTTAAACTTATGTAGCATCATTATTCCGCAAACTTATCCATCAGCAATGGCAATTTGTCGCGTTAATACTTTCGAATGAAGCGCGATGTTTTACTTTCCTCGCTCGCATTATTACTCGAATGCTCCAGATACCGGTGTCAGAAATTATTCGCAAACGAATCGTGTCAGACTGATAATAAACTTATCGCTCGATGCCTCGCCTCGGTGGTCACAAGTCCCGGTCGGGTCGAGACGAGAAAACAAGAAAAAAGGACAGCTCGAAAGCACAGGACGATGTCCTTGGTCCATTGGCAAGGTCCAGTTCTCGAAAATCCGGGACGTTGATTGGACGGGGTTAAAAAACAAGCTCGGCACCCCCCCCCCGTTCCGCCCCGCCCCGCCGCCCGGGACTCCTCGTGCTCCCCCCGCGCGCGGCCCCATCCGCCTCTTTTTTCCTCTTTTGCGAGCGAGGCGCGACGGCCGTAGGTGAAATCACGGAATATCTTATTAGCTGGACAATGGGCAATCAGCGCCGGCTTATACGCTCTCCGTTTGTGGTCCGCGCTAGCGCTGATTCCCCAAGAGCGAGCCAAGAGCGATCCTTCCTGTGTGCAGATCTCCCTCCCTTCCAACCCTCCCATCCCTCATGGCTACGAAGGAGCATCCAGAGCAGCTGCTCCATCCAGCGGCCGGCGCCGTTCGCCGGGTTAAAGAGAGCGAGGAGCCCCGGGAGTCTCAGGAAGCTTCGGTTACCACCGTTTGCCCACCGACGTCAAATCCGATGAATACGCCGACGGGACTCGCATCTCCTGGAACGGAGCGAGCCCCGCCGATTGTTCGCCGCGACCGGAAGGGGAGCCTCGCCCTTAACTTTCTCCGCTACTGAAGATAGATGTCGAGATTGAGAAAGAGCAGCAGCAAGAGGGCATGGAAGGAGGAATAGCGTCAACTCATCTTTTTCGAGGGAAACGTCACGTTGCGTAAAATTACGGCGTACCTAACGCATAATTATCGGCTTAACTACGTACGCTTCGCTACCTCCCATCGACACGAATGCCATTGCGTTGCGTCTCCTGCAGCTCCGCTGCATATTTAATTACTCGTGAATTAATTCTTTTCAGCTCTTTTTGCCTCTCACCTGCGTCTGCCTAATTTTTATCGCGCGTACTTATTAACAAGACTCACGTCGATCTTGCACTGGTCAAGTAGCCGCTTTTAAAAAAAAGAAGGTGCGGAATTCATTATCGATTCGTTTTTCCTAATTTATATGCAGAATTTTAATGGAGTTTTAAATATAATCAAATGAGCGCCATCCTCATCCATCTTACGATCATCATTTTATTTTTTACCCTGCTAATCTCTTTTCGAAGCTTTCGGTTCTCAGAATCAAATGACCTCTTATATTTCATACCTATTTCATCTCTGCCCGTAGGGAACGAAATATTTTTATTAAAAACGGCTATAAAGCTTATATTACTAATAAATTTATACTTGCGATAAATGTAATTTTCATCGCTTTACTCATTATTTTTATTATTACTTTTTTTTTTGTTGATCTTCTATTTACACACGTAAATATTCCAATTAAAATCACGCTCTACATGTCCCGAGAAGTTCGAAATACCGTTAATTTTTGCAAATTGATTACGCCATGTCTAGAAGGAGACGAACATGGATATGCTAATCTAACTCTCGCAAACACAAATTATAAAACTGCGTCACCGAAAACCATTAGTTTTCAATAAAACTCTTTAAAAGCATAGAAAATTTATACATGTTTCTACTTTAATATAAAAAATATTTTAATAATTTTTTCGCAGTACATATTTAATTTGACACATTCTACTTGCCTTAAATATAAATTTAAGACAATTGTTAAACAATATTATTCAGAAACACATTTAAAGAAAATATCAGATTTGATTGTGCATAGCAATACTTTTTTACCATCACATATCCATTGTATCAAAGCTGTAATAATGGATTTTCATCAACTCCAGCAAAATAATCGTTAGTATCAAAATTTTACAAATATTGACATCTGTATTATCTGATTTTATCAACTCTAATTTTAAAACTTTTAATTTTCATTTTAAAAAATCCCTGAGCACGAAATTATCTACCGACGAATTGCACAAGAGCTCAAGTGTCCCACCGGCGATTGCCCTCAGGTAAATTATATCAGTCCCGGTGGAAAAGCTTATGGCGTTTTAAAATCCCGAGTGAAACGAAATAATATCACAATTGCCAGTGATATAACTACCTCCTGATGTAAGCCGATCTCGTTGTCGGCTCCTAATGAATCATCAGCGTGTGTTGGATAAATCACGAAAAATCGATAAGTAGTGTCGTGGAAGGATATGCCGCGATAAAGAAGGCAAGTAGCTGATGACAATCGTAAGATTTTCAATTTTCTCGTTATCGCTACTCTCTCTCTCTCTCTCTCACACACACACACACACAGACACATATACACCATCTTGACCCCCCTCCCCTCATTATTTCAACTCTTTCGGATCGTCTCGCGCCTATTTCCGGCACGATTCATTAACGCAACACGATTTATCGATTAGCATTGAAGGCATCAATAGATAATCCTCGATAGCTTTGGCGCTCACCACCTCATGCAATTTTTTGCAACAAGAGACATCTAGTCTCCAGCTTCCGCATAGACGGTATTACATATGGACGTAATACACCGTGTCTGACGTCGTCGATTCGTCGCATACAAGTTCCCGTTAATCCAAGAACTGGTCGTGAGGGGTATAATGGAGTAAGGATAGGGGGCGTGGCTGGATTTTCATTAATAGGTAGTGACATTTCGGATTTTAAGTGGATTTCCAAGTCCGCGTTTGCGCGCGATCCATGTATATGTACACAGCGCGCATTAATAGTTTCTTCGGCCGGAAGTTCGCAATAGCACCGGGTAATGGCCGATCGAAATTCGCTCAAGAAACGTAGGAGGGTGTCTGTAGCACGTAGGAGTCGAGAGGGGGTGAATTATATATCACCAAGGCCATGGAGCAGTGCGGGAGGGGTCGCTCGTGACAAGGTGCTCTAGTGCTATTGCACTTTGAATTTTAGGGTCTGGCTACGTGGCGTAAAGTTATTTTCTGTGTAATTGTATCTGCACGACGTGTCAATTAGCGCATTGATAAATGTTGCCCCTTAATGAATAATTTTGTTACAGCGCGGATATGAAATAATTTTTCTTCGTTGCGACTGCCTATTGTCAATCATCAGAGAGAATACCGATGTTATCATTAATTAATTCTTCTCCTTTGTAGAATTGTTTATTGTGAGTTTGTATTTTATTTATTTAATTGTTTGAAGGCCACAAGACATTCAAGAATACGAGAAGACTTATTTGAAAATTTTAACTCACGATTTTTTTTGCATAATAATGCATACTATAATAATGAATATGGCCAATCTTTAACATCTTCCTGTATATTTTTCATAAACTTTTTCAAGAAAATTGGAAAAAAATGCAAAAATAATCGTAAATAGAAAATAATTGCGAAGAAACATTTTTTGTAATTTATGTCTAAATAAACACAAATTTATAATTAATACCATGAAATTAAGTATCTACAATGTCAACAAAAATTATGTAATGAAGAAAAATAAGCATAGTAAATACGTTGCATTAAAATTTATAATACGTAATGTGTTCTTATTATAACTTCGATTAGTAACTTTTAATAATAAAAAAAAACGAATGATTTTTTAAATTGAAAAATTTCATTTTTAATTTTTCACTTAATTTAAGAGTAAGTACTTGATCACTTTTAATTTTCAAAAGCTTATATCCACGGATACGGATATAACGAAAACCGAGTACTAACTTAAATATTTCATTTAAGTTTTTTCATTTCGAGTTTCGTTTTCTTTTCCAAGAATTCAATGTCTTTTGAAACACGTGTTCATTGGATCATCGTAAAAGGAGCCACGAATAACACAATAATGCTATAGAAGCACTCGAAATACGTCACCCCATGGAAATTAACTTATTAAATAAAATTTTCACTTAAGCATCCATAAGTCACTTGCGAAGCGACCCTCGCACGATTTGAAATTAAAATCCCAAAGGCATTTCCCGAAATGATCGCGTGTACATACCTCGGAGTCTGTATTCACCAGAATGAGCTGCAGCCACGAATTCCTGATAAACAGAAAAACAATCAATTACTGTTAGAGTCTCAGCGTTAACGGGGCAAAAAATACAAAAAAGCCTATTTAAGTTTTAAAATCGTTGAGGAGTACTTTTGAGCAGCGAAGCGACGCGACGAGACGCGCCTCTTCATTACCGCGGTACGTCAAAAGGGAGCTGATGAGATCAGGTGACGGGTATTTCGTATTCTGTACGTATGTAAGCACCTTTGTATGTGTGAAAAGCCGTCACGGAGGATAATAAAGAAGCGGCGATCGGGAGGCAAAACTATCTGGGTGCCTGACGAAAAAGCAATATCGTCGGAAAATTAATTTCTTCAGCGAGATAACAGTTTTGCAGATCGATGGCTACCAATGTCATTCTGCAGACCGCGAAAGCGAAATTCCCTTTACCCCGTTCGGGCCAATCCTCGGCGGAAGTGCCATAGGTATTGGCAAAAACCCGCCCAACGAAGAATCCGATCCTTCTTGCATTGGGGATTTTAATGAGAATCACTCGCGCGCCCATCACATGAAATGCACCGCTAGGGCTCACATCAATTACCTGCGCAACCTTTCGCGACGTTTTCGCTCGGACATTCAACTCCGATATTTCTTTTGCAATTCACTCAGCCAATAAAAAGTCAACTCTCCCTTTTTCATCAAATGTAATAGATTTTTTTATGTCTAGCAGGCGCTGAGACCGGCACTCTGATGCTTTATTCGCAAGTTGTACCGAAAAATTAAATTGTATTCACTGCCTTTTAACGGCCTTTCGAAGTCCAGCCTTTCCTCGCTACTTCCCGATAATCGTGAATGTATTTCATCCTCTCGTTTCATCCTCTCATTTTGACCCTATATTTTATATAGCTATCTCTTTACTTGTACAGGTGTAGCAATTTGTGTATAAAAAATAACTACGTATGCTATTACAACAAAAGTACTTGACGCTATTTAAAACATTCATGAGATACATTAAACTATCTTTCACGAGTGCGCTTATTATTGCGGATGAACATTTACATCGTTAGGAATAAAATTAGCTATTTTGAATATGCTGATATTTATTTTATCAAGCAGATATTATGAAAGAACTATCCAAGCGAAATACATTTCCTACTTAGAAGATGGAATTTCAAATGTATCAATTCCGGTATTTCAATCTACATCGCTTCACAGCTTTTTCCAGCATAGTAATATTTTGCTTATATAAAACAATACTAGTTGCTCAAAGTACTTGCTTAATCATCGCATTTAATCACTGACGTATTTTGTACGGGCGTAAAAACTAAGCATTTATTTCATAGTAATTTATCGGCAATAATTAAGCACGCAATAAAGGGCTGATTTATTATAAATTAAATGTATTTTATAATCGGTGCAGAGTGTACGAAGCACCAAATCAAAATATGTTACTTTTTTTTTTTAAATTGAACGCGAATAGAAAGATACTCGTCCAAATATTTCCATTTCTACAACTTGATAATCAATAGACTGGGAAAGCAAAGCAACTAAATGGCAAACTTGAGATGCCCAATTAATCAGCCGCGAAAGTAAAATAATGCCCTTACTCATTGATATGCGTAATTGTGTGTGCACACCGTCGAGTTAAGTGAAATAGTCGCGCGGAAGCCTCGCGCTCGTCTCACTTTTCTCGCGAGCCTCTGCCAGTAAACAAAAACAACGCAGACGCCTCGCAGCCGAGGTTGGGAAATGGGGCTAGGGAATGCGAGGTGTATGATGACAACGGTGTGGCGAGTAGGGAGGGAGGGAGGCGAGGGAGGAGGCTGCAAAATTCGCAGCACGCGTCGACTGCATCGTTGCGCCTCTTCGTAAATCATCCACGAAACGTATAGTTAGGAAAGGAATAATATATCAAAACGAGTTGCGGATAACGACCGCGATCGAGGAACGCTCACGGGGTCCGAGCCGATGGCTCGTGAAAAAGTGCAAGAGTGGGACCTTGGCCATGTGGCTGAAAGAATAGCGAAGAAAGAAAAGACTGCGAGTGGGGATGGAAGAGCCGCATATAAACACGTAGCTATATACACGGAAGTATTGCAATTTAACTCTGCATCTCTCTCTCTCTCTCTCTCTCTCTCTCCCTTCATGCTCTGCATCCCCTCTTCTTTTGCCTCTTTTTTTCACTCTCTTACGAACTCAACTGCAGGCTATCCAATTACACGTAAAGCACTAATCACGTAATTAATCTCAATCTATTTAATAACACCTTTATTACGGAGCAACAAACACGAATCGAATATCGCTGACTCGTTCCTTTTTGTTTTTCACTCTATCCCCCTCGTACTCACTTTTGTCTCTCTCCTTTTTTCTGTTCTCGATACTTTTAAAGTTTCTTTTCCATCCCCTCGCTAAGATCCTTTTTCTCCTGCGGATTTTCCCTTACGGTACACACCCCTTTGAAATCCATTCAAGCGCTACGTATTACAAGATATTCGTACACGGCATGTGTGAGTTAGCAAAAAGCCTACACTTATGCTTTTCATATTTCTCCTTGTTCTTAGGAAAAAAAAAGAAAATAACAGAATCTTTCTGAAAATACGTATTCTCAAAAATACCGTGCAGACAATGTTTTACCTATTTTCTGTTTTTATTCTAAAAACGCTGTCGATCTTTCTTTGTTTCGCTTTATATCACAAAACACTAGTCTATTATATATATTGCACTCTTAAAATGCTACAAGGATTTAGTGTAAACACTCTAAAGGATAAGACTGTACACGACTTATTTAAATAAGATATTACCATGGGATAGGGAAATATGCCTTATATGATTTATATTTAATTGAAGCGTAATTTATAGAGGATATAATAATTTCAAAACGTAGAACTTCTTAGCCTACTCAGGGTTTTTATGGAACGTCTTAAAAACGTGCCAAACATTAAAATGCCTTATAAAGTATTTTCAGAAAAATATACATCGCTATAAGATTAATTTAATTAATTCAATATTTTTAATATAACTTTCTGAGTGCGCAATTCTGGTACTAAGACGAAAGATATACAAATAGGTAAGATCGAGCACTATTTCATTTTTATGAACCAACAAGAAGTTTTACGATAAACCTGAATCATAGAAAGGATTATTTTTATACGAAAAGTTTGCCAGGAACATAACCTGAAAATAATATCCCTGAATTTTCTTTATTCGACAATGTAGTTGTGAATGATGCCCCATGAATTAGAAGTAAGTAAGAGAAAAAAAGAAGAGGAGAAGAGCTCAACTAATGCGTTTCATAAACTGTTTCCTGATAACGCAGAAGTTTTACCGGGCTAATGGCGAGTAAGACATTTTTCTGTGTTTGTATTTTTATAAAATGAGATTTTATTCCCACGTCGGCGGAGATTAAATTCTCGAATTAAAAAGTAGAGAGAGAGAGAGAGAGAGAGAGAGAGAGAGAGAGAGAGAAAAAGAGAAAAAAAAACAAAAATATTTTCCATACATTTATGACGAGAAAAACGTTAAAAGGATAAGCCGATATAATGCTGCGGTGAAGGCGCGCGGACTGAATGAAGGTAATGACGGCCAGGGCGGCGGTGCGGGGCCAGCAGTTTATCGAATTAAGGCAATTAGCGGTACAAGCGTTCGCCTGCTATTCCACTTAACCGCCTATCACCTCGGACACTCGAAAGCTTTTCGTTTTCATCCAGCTCGATAACCCGACTCGGAGAAGGCGCGCCACCGCCGGCGTCCGACGCTTACACCTGCCGTGCACCTCTCGCCCTCTCGCGTCTCCCCCCCCCCACCCCGCTATTGACCAGGACGTTAGCAGAGCACCACGGCCACCCCCACCGCCGACGCAGGAGCGCGTCCTGCCCCCCGACGGATTCACGGCCGAGGCCGGAGTGGCGCGTCCGTCTCGCTTGGTCGAGAGACGGGGAGGCCAGGAAAAGGCAGCGCCTGGACCGATGGAACCGAAAGCCAAGCGGCCAGAAAAATTCACCCGCGAAGCACCCATAGAATAAACACAATAACCCACAATCAAACGCACGATATTTAATTCAGCGCTCGGCGCCATGTAAACACGAGCTATATAAAAAGAAGACCCCGGCGTAGCGCAGAATGCATCCTTAGGCATGTCTGATTGCTCGGTATTTACGTGCCGTTCTTTCCTCGAGTGCTTTCCTCCCGATGCCCTGTATTTATCCGTTGGCAAAAACCAACCATCGAATTACCCATTGCAGATTCTTACTACTTGTTTCCTTTTGCGCGGCCAATGTCTTCGCTTTTTTACCGTACAAATGCTGTTGACTTTTTAATTCAATATGCGAAGAAAAAGAAATTACTGTACAAATGGCCTGACACGGCTCTCGGAGGCTCGACTTAGCATCTTGATATACTCGGCGCATGCTTAATTTAATGCTGTCTTTATTATTACATTTCAAATGAAAGCACGGCTAACATTCATTACCCGATTCATTTTGATGCTTGAATTTTATATCCGCTTATCCAAGATTTTTAAAAATTGCAAATGCTTGCTCCAAAGATAGTAGCCGATAACGGCTTCTTTTCTTTTCTTTTTTTTTTTCTTTTTTTTTGCACTCTTTTATCTCTGCTAGTATCGTGTAAAAATACCGATGTAAAAAAAATGTAAACTACTCGAACAATTATTTTACCATTATATTATTTTATTTCTATGTATGCACACCCATATACTTATACACTTACACTATATCTGTCCGTAAATCAAGTGTACTTCGATTTATACAATGTACAAATTAATCTCTCAATAATACGCCTATCTACCCATTCAAATGGTTTTAAGTGAATTTATCAACGAATCTATTAATAGTAATTTATTAAAAAATTCATGCTGTATTAAGCGGTGATTATGCAATATACATATTTTTCCCAATCACTACATTTACATTGTGAGTGATGCTTGAAATTTCAAAAATAATTGAAACCATTGTTGGATTTTTATTTGTTCTTGTAACCTCTCATTAATTCTTTTCAGCGAGTAGACCTTATAAAAAAATCAGCTCACTGTAGTAGAGAGTATAAATGGTTTTCCAAACAAAATGAAAACATTATTGTTTATGAGTACAATATCGAAATAATGCTTTGGTTATTGAAATTACCAAACTCGTTTTAAAGACATTATAATGAAGATAATTTTTTTTTTTAATGAATGAGAAGAAAAAAATTTCATTTTCGACTCCATAAACTAGTGATTGAATAGAACCAATATGATGAAATAATAAACTGAATTTCTTAAGTTTATATAAAATATATAAGTTAATGAATAAATTGAAATAATGATGGATAAAACGATAATAGATATTCGCTGTTTAGAAAAAAAAAAAATCTCAAAAAACAACAAAAAAGCATACAATTATAAAATCATTATTTCGTCTCGACTGTCATGTCCTGTGAAATTCATTAATATTAAATTCACCTTCTATTGCCATGATATTATTAGAGATTATTATTAGATATGCGATTCAATATGCAGAAAAACAGGACGATATTTGAAAGCTATTCATGAAAATAGTACTTATTCAGTGTAGACCGTTTTTAGATGTAAAATTCTCTACACGTACTAATAATACGATGTATTAAACGTGTAACCTGGAAAACTATTAAATTATATTTATGACAGAAATAATTAAACGGTTAGCTTAAATGATCTTAATATATGTTAAGGACAATACGTGTTGAAAATAATTTTTAAAAGAACGGTATTGGATCTAAGTGAAAGATACTTTATTATAATTCGAATGCAATTTAGTTTTATTACGTGATATCAGATTTATGTCAAAGACAAATTAGATTTTTTGAAATTGAATCACTCTAGTAGCAGTGCATGAAAATTATCTATATTAAATATAAGATGGAAAATAAACTATATAATTGGTCAAAATAAAGTTGCTATCAAAGATAGTAAGAATACGTATTCGAATGTGGGAAAGGGGAGATTACGCGAAGTACTCAATAACTACGTAGTTATGGTTGTCCGGAAATATTTTATATAATGGTTAATAAGATATTTAATGATATAAACAAGTGTAAATAATTAATCAATAATGGAAAGGTAAAATTAATTACATTAATAAAAAGCTAGAGATTGTTTGAATATTTCAAAATTTAAAAAGCTTTTGGATATCAACATAGCCCGTGACGTGTAATTTATTACTCATTAAAAAGAAAATCAATGAAACGTATAGAATAGAAGTGAGTTGAAGTGAACAGGGAAGATTGCCAGAAATAAGATGGATACTTAATTATGAGATATTTGAACTTTATCTTTCATTTAATATTGTAAGGATAATTGAATCGCTGGGATTAAGATAGATTGATCGTATGGCTAAGACGGGGAGGAGAATATCAGAGAATAAGGTTTACGTAGGAAAACGGGGAAAACTCGCTCGTGTAATATTAATTTTATTTTCGTGTTTATCATATTCTAATAGAAATTTAGTCCAGTTCTTCTGGAATTTAGATGAAATATGGGAGGTGGACCCGCGATCTAAGGCGCATTTTCTTAAAATATTAAACGTTGATGTCGGTGACTTCGGGCCCCACTTTTGCACTGAGTTGGTAACTAAACTTTTTTTCCAGCGGCAAAGCGATCTTTATGAGGATGAGGTGAAAAAAGACTAGTGCGCGCCGAAGTGAAATTGATACGGAACTTTACCTCCAAAAACTTGCAATAAGCCGCGGAATTTTCGTTTGAGAATGAGGATAAATCGTTGACGGTGGTGGGGGTCGCGAAGGAGGTTAAAGGGAGGGGGGGGGGTCAGAAAGGATGGTCGAAGGCTCTGCGCGTAGGAGAGTAGTTAGAAAAATAAAATACAACCATCTCGTAATCCCGGCTCAGAACGGGACACCCTTCCTCTTTGCACGAAAAGAATGGAACCTCGAGGTCTGCCGCCGTCCGTAGGGTAGATTCGTATTAGCTGCACGTACGCGCGCGGATGGCCCGCGATGCCGACAACTGCAAACTCTCTTTTAATTCCCTTGAAAATTTGAATAAAGTTGCCGCAAGCCCGTCCAAGCCTGGAGTATTAGGGACGGAATTCGCGGTAAGCAGCCTGCGCCTCCTTCTCTGAGCCCATTTTAAACTCGCATTTTGGCGCATTCCCTCCTGTCTCTCTCTCTCTCTCTCTCTCTCTATCTCTATCTCTATCTCTTTATATTTCTGTTTCCGCGTGTATTTCTGAGCGCGTGGCCCGCTTATAAGCCCCAACTTTATCCGCGGGGTTTCGCCCCGACGAGACGCGCGAGGACCCCCACGAGCCTCGTAGCCGCCTATGATGCTCTTACAAACCAAAAAACGACGCGTCCCGCCGCGGCTCTACGCCAAAGGCGAGACTCCCGAAAAAATTTCGACTTTTTTTGCCGGGAGTTTCCCGCGAGCATCTGCCAACTCCGAATTTCGATGTAATACTTTTTTAATGCACGGCACGACTTTGGTTCCGTATTTCGACTGCCGCTATGTAATATCCTCGATGCCATTAGTTTCTGGTCGAGGGAAAAAGTATTTATAACAATTGCAATTAAGATTTAATCTTTTTGCTATTATTGATATTTTCTTTTTTTCTATTTTATTTCGGATATTCTGTTTTTCTATTCATTTTTTTTTAATTATAATTTATTTTTCTTTTTTGATATAATTAATCTTGTTATGCAGTCCTACAGATACATTTTTCCTTGAAAATAATAATTGGTAATTGATATACATCGTAGTAGAGCAAATCCCTCCGTGTCATCAATATTCTTAATTAATGGTAAACTTTATTTTACACTATCTGCTTTAATTTTCTTATGTTAATAGTTTACTTCTAAATTTATTCTTAAAACTTAGGTCACTATTTGCAATAACAACTTGACACATCTATACTGCAACTAGCTTACACTACCAGCGGGTAAGACTTCTGTCATAATATATAATATTCGTATATTTTTATTACCATTAAATTAACAGTTCTCTTACTTATGTACAATGTCATTTTTACTATGCATCAATACTTGTAACGATTAATTGATATATGTAAGTAATGTTCTTCAAAATTTAAATAAAATTTTTTGAAACGGAAAACATTTTAGATAAATCATGCATTATAGTATACTACGTTGCAATGACAGAAAAATTAGAAAGGACTGCACATGTTAATAAAACGTGTTAAAATTGCGTTTGTTACAATTTTTTTACTCGAGTAATTAAGATATACTAGGCTTCATTTATTGTAAAATGAGTATGATTGTTATAAAAAATTATATGATACAATGACTCGTGGAATAATTAATTATTTTATAAGAAAAGCTCAGTGTGATGATTTAATCAATGATCACATGGAATACAAAAATTAATGTTTTTGTTAAAAAAAAAAAAAAAAAAATATTTTGTAATACAACGCACATTTAAATCCTTATTTATTCCGAGCTAAAAAGGAATACTTGATTTTTCCTTAGGTTAACGGTCATGGAAAAGTATTAAATAAAGAATGTCTCTTGTAAATGTATAATAAAAATTTGCAAGACTAATAGCTAGTAAACAAAATTGTATGAGAAGGCACTTAATGAAATACGAGACCATATAAAGTAATCAGACCACGATAGTAAGTGATTTTGAAATGGATTCTTTTTATACTCGGATCAAGTTTGAAAGCAACGCCGATATTGTAGAGCATGGCGGGTCGAGAAAAAGAAAGTCAAGTAAAATAAGAAGCAGGAGAATGAGAAACAAGGAAAGTAAACGAAGCAAAAAGAATGAAAAGCAGCGAGAGAAAGAAACAAGAGGGAGAAAGGGAGAAAGAGAGGCGATAGCGATAGCGAGATAGAGAGAGAGAGAGAGAGAGAGAGAGAGAGAGATAGAGAATGAGAGAGAGAGAGAGAGAACGAGAGAGGAAAAGGGAATATCGGGAGGAGGCCAACTCCTCGACCCTATTAAAAAGGCCGTTTCCACCTTCGTTTCTGAAAGCCTCTTACGGCACTCGAGGCAACTGCGAAAGCACTTGAAAGCTCCTGAAAAGCCCGAGCCGACAACACTTCCCTGGTTGAGTGCCGTCCCGCCAGGCGGGCGCCCCGCGACTTCGCACCCTGTCACGAAGATACGAAGGTTACTCAGCTCCCACTAGACTCCCGCTCTCCGGCGTTTCTTTCTTCTCTCCCGTCGCTCTCTCGAAAAATCAACGGCCACTGCTCTTCATTGTTTCCGCAGCTCCCGAGACTCTTCCCGATATCCCCCGGTAGGTCCAGTGCCTCGCGGACCGGATTAGCCCTGCGCCAGCCCGAGCCGGATCCTAAAGCGAGAGATTAATGCGCGGCCGGCGAGTAAGGGGTGGCCCTCCCTACCCTACACGTGACCCATTAATCTGTGTTCCTGGCGTAATGAAACGATACCCGCGGCGTCGACTACTGTAAAATTCTTGCCAGTGGCCGAAACGTACCGAAGGGGTCGCAATTCCATCGTCGTTGCCGGCGTCTCTCGACAACCCCTGCCTCCTGCCGGACTCCTTTAATCCGAGGATCGCGAGGACCAGTTTTTAGACGATTTACCGCAGGGTCAGACCGATTAGTGTCAAATATCATGCCGCCACTTTTGAAACGGGGCATAAAGAACGGCTCGACTACGCGAGCAACAGGACGGCCGAGGGTACAACAGGGGAGGGCGAGTGCTTTACAGTCGGGCAACTTCCCTCGGTACCGAGATCCTTTAGGATACCGGCAAAGGGGGAAAATCGCGCGCGCGCCAGAATGGGCGAGGATGGAGGGCTGCAGGAGGTGAGCGGCGGGCTGGGGGACGCGTGGGGTGGCGGAGGTGGAGGCGCCGGCGAGTGCGAGAGTGGTTAGCGTCTGAATAACCCAGCTCTTTAATTTAGAAACGCCGGACAGTAATTAAAATAACCTCCCCCAACACATACTTTGCAAAGCGGTGGCCAACTTCTCGAGCCAGCCCCCGAGTGGACCAAGTTTGCCGACGAATAATTGTGTTAAACAAACCAAATTGAAAAGTTCATGCACTAGCGCTGCGTTCAAATTGAAATAAAATGTCTGATAGCTGAGGGGGCTGGGGCTCGGAGAGGGCCGGCAGAGGGTTGAAGGGGTCTCCTTTAGTAGTGGGTGCGCCAGTTTATTACCCTTTTAATCAAAATTATTATTTACTTAAATTGCAATTGTTAATTCTTTTAATCATTGAGGAAACAGGAGTAGCCTTGACTTAGTCTTGTACAAGTGAAAAAAGTCCTGACCTTGTTGGAAAAGCCAAAAAATAAGTAAAAATTGAGAGAGCGTTTGAGACAGAGAGACAGAGAGGCAGAGAGAGAGAGAGAGGGAAGAATGTGAGCCAAACATTGAGAACCCTCGAAGGACTTACTCTTACAATCGTAGCGCGTGCTTGATAGTGTACAAAATAGAAAATTTAATTTTCCCCGTCACTCCCTTGGACCTTTCGGTTCCGGTATGTTCTCTCTTATATTGCACATGGGGGTCGGCAAAGCCGGGCCGAGAGTACCGTTCTAGCCCCTCCGATATTAATTTTGCCGTGGATTTGTATTGCTAGTAAGGTGTGAAAAGTGTTTCGTTCCTCAGAATGTTGGGTGCTGTTCTCGCCGCGCTACATTGAAATTCCAGGGCTATTTCATTAAGATCATTAATATATCATCGCGGAAGAAGTGCCCCGAAGAAAAGCCAGTTTATCGGAGAATTATATTTACAATTACGGACTCTGGATGGAAGGTCGCTATTTAAGGGAGGGTTCGCTCGCCGAATGCTCGCCGAGGTGCTTCGAACGAGAGCCCTGGCTTTTTCTTTTTTTTTTTTCACTTTTTTTTTCCTTTTTAAATGAGCCTCGCTACGCGGTCCTATATTTTCGACATATATGTGTGGTCGAAGATAAAACCAGGTTAGGCAATGAGTTCTTACCGAGGTAGTGACCCATCAGGTCGCGATATACCATGTGTTAAAATAAATTTAAGCGATATTTTATTCACACTGTTCGATCGCTGGCTTTCAATTCGCCTTCCCGTATACGTTTCGCTTTAGCCTCGCTTGAATGGGGCAGCAAACTTCCACGTTTACGCGTCCATGCCTGGGCTTCGATCTGTCCGCTCGTACCTGCATTCGCACACGCGCGTGCATGACATTTATATAATCGTATACGTGCGCGCTTTTACAAGTGCGCGTGTACGTAGGAAGGGAATAGTAAAGAAACGAGCTCGCATAAGATGAGAAGAAAAGACATCTACACAAAGATGGGCAAGCAAAAGGTAGGGAGCAAAAGAGAGAAGGATGGTTGAGTGAAGGGGTAGTTAGCAGCTTCTCGTGATGCTAGAAGATGCAACTCCGCGGGTTGGTTCATCCGTCTGACCGAATCGACTGCCATTGGCCTTTATTTCTTCTCTCATATGGACGCAAACCCTATAACCTCCGCTCCCCTGTCTCTCTCTCTCTCTCTCTTTCTCATTTTCCTTTCATCCCTCCCTTCAAGCACGCCGGATGAAAAAATAATAATCTCAAGAGAGTGGTCAGTTAGGAGAAATGAAATCATCTTCTTTTTCGGCAAATATGGCCTTCCCCTCGCATGTCCCACTGCCTAAGCATAGATAGACTTTCTTACTCTATTCGGTATCGGCTCTCGAGGAATATCAACAGAACTTAATTTTGTCGCTACCTCGGCCAAAGTATATGCAATATTCAAATTGCAAATTTAATCTTCGATATTTGAGAGCTCACATTCTACGTTCATATATGAGATAAATTTGGAAACTCGCGAGATAATACGCTGGTTTATGGTCCGCAATGAGACGAACGGGCTCCCTAACAGGGCTCCAATTTTAAAGGAATAGAAGAATTTGTTTCCAAACCAAATTATAGGATCTATTGCGTCCCCATAATACTGATCAACTCTTACGACTGTAGGAAAGCGAAAGTGACATCAGGAGGAGGAAAACGGAATATGAGAAGGAGGTGGAACGTGAAGTTGGAAGGTAGTTTGTAGATGTTTGGCTTCTACTGAAATTAAAAATATCGATTCCCGTTCGCGTGCTGGTCTTCACAGAGGCTCAATTCGTTTCTCTCCTGCAAGACAATACCTATTCTTCCAGCGGACAGTAAGAGGTACAAATTGCAGTTGCCTCCTCCCCTCATCCCGTCCAATACACCCCCACGCAGACCCACCCTATTCAACCACTGCCATCTCCTCCTCCTCCTCCTCCTCCTCCTTCTACCTCTCCCCTTCTCCCTCAGTCGTTACACGTCGCTTGGTTCACCGTCCGTCGGTTTGGTACGAATTCGTTCTGCGCGTCCTACTCTCCTCAGAAATCTCAAATACAAAAGCTCTTGTTCATTTGGTTTTTGCTATCCTCCTGCCGCCACCGGAGCAGGCCTTACTCGAGCCTCTATTTTTACAGCTTTTGCGGATCTCGTAGTCGACTGGACATGTGGGTTACGATACACGACGCGTTTACCAACGTTATGCAGTCGTCGTACTTGGCTTACTAGTAGCGGCGAGGTACGAGTTGGGCTGTTATCGTTCGCGAGGGGGGGCGATGATTTGTATTAACTCAGGGCTTTTTCCGGTCGAGGCACCATAGGACAGGGAAGGCCGAGCGGGATAATGGAGAAGAAATGACTCCCGATTACACAGTCTGATACGCGGCAGCAAGACCATGGATGGTTGCTAATCCAAAGTCTCGAGGCAAGAATGGGGAGCAGAGGAGTACGCGGTGGGCTGCGGCCAGGGAGGCACCGGGAGCGGCAAAGGGGGCTGCTAGAGAAGAGGCTGTAATACGGAAGGGTGTTGCGGCTCCACGGCACTCCGACCCCCTCCCCCCCCCTCCTCTGCCCCCCACGTTCGACTACGAACCTTGATTAGGCTTCCGGTTAATTAATAACCTCTCGTGTGCACACACATCCATATATGAATATGCATGCTCGCTGTTGAGGATTTCGTTTTGGGGGTTAGATGCGTGCGGAAAGAGGGAGACCACTCATTTGAAGTCGGAAAACAAAGGGGATGAAGGTAGTAAATGCAGAATCGAGAGAGGGAGGAGCCATCATAAAAGAGAGAAGAACCAAGAACAGATAAAGAGAACAAAATTAAATACACAAAAAGTCAAAACCGAAGTAAATGAAAAACCTGCGGAAATTAAGAAAAATGTTTCAATAAAATGCAATGAATCGTAAATTTTGCTGGTTAATTTTGTTTAAGTTAATGAAAGGAATGCTTTTAAATTTTTGAAACTAGCAAGAGTAATAATTCAATATCAAATAAGTGTAAATTTTAATTAAAACGCGACTGGAAAACAAAAGAAAAATCTTAGAAAAATATTTTATTAATTGATATCAAGCGTGTATGCTAGTTAAAACAGAAAGAATAATTTAAAAAAAACCTTTTTCAATTTATTTAGCGGAAGTGACGCCATCTGTTAACAGCACCTGTCCTCGTATTCTCAGTATGCTTTAATATTACTTTCGGAAATCGAGAGAGCAAATAGGTGTTCCACTTTAATGACATACGTATTTTGTAAAACAGTACAAGCTCATTGTTCGACTTAGGGGCCCTTAATCGAATAGGTCAACATAATAATCTATTTGTAAAATTTTAATTAAAAATATCGCATTAGGATAATTGAGATTTTAATCTAAATTCTTTTTAAATTAAAAGATTGAACAAACGACTAAGAACTCAATCAAGACGTCGTCCGTCCAGTATTTGAATTTAAACGCAGACCTTTTTCTTCATGCCAGCCCTAAAATTGAGAAATCATTCTCGTTTTTATTGTTATCGGGACATTGGATCCATCGTGCGTGCGTAGCTGTTACAGAGGAACTATCACAAGAGATGAAGAGGCAAATTTTCAATTCGGTATGCTACGCTACTTGGAACTTTGGCAAAGACGAAAAATCGAAAGAAAGAAAGAAAGAAAAAAAAAAGAAAAAGATGAAAAAAATAAGGAGAAAAAGGAGATATCGCGCGAAAAGCGCCGGAGCGCCAGTAAGGCCGCCAAATGAAGCAGGCCGAAGGAGCGTTTCTGTAAAACATCGCGAGAAACTTTTCAAAGAACGGACTTTGAAGATGCTAAATATTCCCGTGTGAAAGTGCAACGCACGGGAATTTACATTAAGAGCGTCCGGGCTGCGACCGAGGATATCAGCCTGCGGCACGATAAGCCAGAAAAAACGCATCCTCCGAAAATATGTACAAAAGGATATCGTTATCCAGCAAAATGCTGAAGGAACGAGAGGACAGACAGAGAGAGAGAGAGAGAGAGAGAGAGAGAGAGAGAGAAAGGGAAGTGAAACGTGGGAGTGCGAGGGAGCGGGGGTTGGGGGTTGGGGTTTGGGGGACCGTGAGATAAATACCCTCCCCCTCGCGCGCACGATAAGGAGTGACAAACGATGGAGGCCCCCCGACTGGTTGAGAGCCCCGGAACAGTAATATTCCGGCATCAGCATAAAAACCCTGAAAATGAATTAACTTTTTGCAGCGGCGCTGCCACGGAGCGAGTCACATTGTGAGTAAGGCTGGCTCACGGGCTGGCGGGCGGGCGGGCGGGGGGGGATAGGGGCCGGGAGGGAAAAAGTGGTGGCCCGCCATTGTGCTTTATACACGCTTACTGTGTCACGGGACTACGACGTCGCACTCGCAGCAACAAATTAACTAGCCGCAGACGATGAGCGGCCGAAGCCGCTCTTGGCTGCGACCTCGGCGGGAATCGCGCGGCCGCACGAAACGAATCGCCCGCATCTCCCGGGATGGGCTCGGGCGAGGCTTGCATAACTAGTGAGCCGAGGCCCCGATCTAGATATTGCCCGGCTAAGGAGGACTTTTTGCGCCCGTCGAGAGCCACTCTCTACTTTCTTCATCGCTGGAGCCGATGCGCCCGTCGATGCCGATCCTCGACCGATTCTCCTCCTCTCCTCTCGGCTCCCTTCTCCCTCAGGGCCAATTTCACTTGGTCGCTTGTAGAGCCGCGACGCCGGCCGTCGCTCGACGTCTGTTCCGGAGCAGGTATTCGCTACGAGGGGCGAGGCGTCTCGCAATCGATGAACCGAGCTCGATTAAATGCCAATTAATATTCGTGATGTCCTGTCGGTACTTGCCGGCGCTCTCGAGGATAGACGGATACACGGCCGAATCTGTCCCCCGGCAATCTCTGCCTATTACGGATCGCGTTACGATTGCCTGCTGAAACGCACAAAGACTCGAATGCGAGTCCAGTGGTGCTCCCCATGGCTCTTCACGCTTGCCTGTCTCGGCCAAGGGTAACTTAGGAAGTGCGGTGGGCGCTATCAACAATCACCGAATTCGCGATTATTTCGTTCCCGTACTTCTAGCACTTTTTACAACCGAGCTCTACGCTTCGTCTACTTTTTTAACAATGAGATTTAGCAATTACACCCTCGACATCGCGCCGGTCAAACGTACGGAGAAAATGTGTAATGCCTCGCTTATCGATCGGCAATCATGAAATTTGTAATGGCTTATTTCTCCGATAAATCTAAGATTGCCGCTTAAATATGCGATATTTATGCACAGCATATTTAATTATCATGTGGAGCGATGCAAAGTCACACTCGTTTCTGCCAAGAGATGTAGGACTTACGTCAGAATTATTTATCACCTACCTCGATCTGTTTATGTAATAAGCCGTGAAAAAATTATTTACTATTTTCGCATTCATAAGATAAGAATTTCGTTTACAAATATTGGCAATTAATATGCAATACCCCGTCACTATCTGTTTATGCATAAAGTACATTATTGTGCATTCAAAAATACCGAATGAGACATGCTAAATATAAAATGACGGTATTTGAGCTAATTTATGCATAAGATACATGAAAAAATTATTTTTAAACCTATAGTAATAATGTTTATTCGTGCGCCTTGGAAAAATGAAAATTGACACGAGATTAGGTCAGGGTTAATAATGTTTTTAATTCAAATAATTACGAATACAAGAACACTTTGAAAACAAATGATTAAAATAATTATTTGTGAGCATTTAATTGGAACAATTTTTCATTATATAAGTTCAAAAGTGTACATCATGAAAAATCGTGTCTAATTAATATTGAAAGTTATTATGTTTGGTGCAAAAGATATAATAGATATTTAGGATTTAGAAACAAAAAATATAGTTATAAGAAATCGAATTGACTTTAATCACACACAGTACTTGAAAATGTATGGCATGAAATAAGTATCTTATGGGGTAAAAATTATAGATCACGAAAAATATTCAGAACGTGAGAACAACTTTTAATAACGTTTGATGAAATTCAGCGATCAAGTAGGCTCATAATAAAAATCTAATAGTATACGTATAAAATAAACGTGGAAGGTACAAAAGCCACAGGATGATAACAGCCGAAAAGCCGCAGTCGTGTAATTTGTATTTAAATAAGATCAGATTGAAACCGCAAGGCAAATACGAAATTCGACTGTGCCGAAGCAACGAGCAAAACGCCGTAAACATATGTCCGTCGAGTCCGAAGACCCCATCTGCATTATAGCGGTCAGCTTGTATAGGGGCCCAATGGATTTCGATTGATTTCGATTTTCACGATTTGAATTTCGATTCGTGCCTGCATAAAAGCAGGCTCGATGCGAGAACTCGATGTAATTGATCAATCAGGCTGTAATGCGTGATCCTTCAAATCGCTCTCCCAGTTATGTGTGCGTATATATACACGCATATATATATATATATATATATATAAATACATACGTAATAAATATATAATGAATATATAAAATTTATATATTTTTTATTTATTTATGCATGTATAATAAATGGAAAAGTAAATCTGCTTTAAAGCCCTGACCGATAGTTATTTACGTAAAGAATTCCGAGGTGACATTATTACGAAATATAAACTTGGTTTTTGCGCAATGCCGTAATTACGTCCCGCCACTTATCGATTCGCTGATGTCAACCTTAACGACAATTCATTCATATTTATCCGCAGAGCTATTGAAATCGAGCCTCGCTTGTTTCGCCCGACTATTTAACTCCATCTAAGTAAGCGCTTGAGACAAGTCTGCCGTGCGAGAAGTGAGATGTGGAGTATGTAAAAAGCTTCGTAAACCGGCAGATTAACGTACTACCCATTCAAGGAAAATGTACCGACCACCTCCTTCGCTCGATTAAGAAGGCAAATTCTTAAAATTTCCTCCCGCCCAACTAAACTCCTCGGATCTTGATCCAGTCTTTTTTATTGCGAGTCCTCATTGCCCTTCATCTCGAGGCCGATGACCTCCCAGTCATTAAAATCGACGCGACACTCACGTAATTCACAGTCTCAGCTCTGAGCATCGATAGTAAGATTTACCCACGTTGCAGAACATCGCCGGATTTCGTGAGAATAGCTCCAGTAAAATACCAGCATTTTGAAGACGCTCGTCGCATTTTAACGCCTAGCACCGACGCACCCATACACTAAACTGTTACCTCGACGAGTCAAGATATCCACGTGACTTTGGCAGGTAAAAAAGTCGAGGCTGGAGGATGGAATCGAGACGAAGCGCTCACTCCGACCGGGTAGATTATACGACTATAAGTTGAATCAAAAACGTAATGGAAGAAGTCATGGTGAAGTAAAAATTAATAAGATTAGAGCGATTGATGCTCGCGTACTATCACTAACGGAACGAGCGACGTCCATTAGTGTGAGAAGATTAGTGATGGCGCTCGAGCAGAGGAGGTGCGATTACACGAACGTCCGAGGGCCGATCGTTAATAAATTAAGTTCGCGCGATTAACGGTTTGCATCTCGCCAAAGTCGAGCCATTGGATAACTGCGTCTGTTTATTCGTATCCATTTATAATGCGTTTGCCGAGCCGCCCGTTGCGGCCTCAGACCGAGGCGGAGGGGAACAGAGCTACAGAAGAGTCCAGAGATACGCGTATAACAACCAAGTAATTGCACTTGCGCGAGGTCGTCGACGTGGAGGAGAAAGCTATACTGTAATAAGTAATAAACGCGAGGAAATAACGAGGAATAAATAAGGAGAGAACGTTAATATCCGCGACGCTATCTTACAGCATCGCTACCTCCGTCCCAATCTCTCTCTCTCTCTCTCTCTCTCTATCTCCTTCGCTCTCTCACTCACTCTCTCTCTCTCTCTCTCTCTCTCTCTCTCTCTAAAACACGTACACGGACACGCGCACACACTGATGAGCTCGCTGCTCACTCCCTCACACCTTCGTCTCTTTTAAGCGAAAGCTTTGTTTGCCAACCACGCTAACTGATACTGCTGAGTGTAGACTTTATACATCTCTTATAGAAAATAAAATTTTATATGCCGCAGAGAAGATTGCGTAATTCCTGCATCGCCAAGCATTTATCTCCATATCCCTATCTTTTAAGCGAGAATAATTAGAGTTTATTTTACACAAAGTAAATTCAATTTCTATAACTTACATCGAGCATATTTATAGACGTATTTTAAGTTCCTTTTTCCTATACTAATGCTTATAACTCTGGTTATATTATATATATATATATATATATATATATATATATATATATATATCAGTATTTACTAATTAAGCGAGTTATTTTCAAGCATTATTTATCTATAATGCAATCAAATGCTCAGTGATAGATTTAATTTTTATCACAATATTTCATAAGATCTTTGATAATATTTCATTTACGTTTGGTTTTAGAAATTTGATTATTCAATATTAACTTTCAATTCGCAATGGCTTATACTTATGCATTAATTTTCATTTTCTTCTTCTTCTTATTTTTACAAATATTTCGGATATTATATTAACGATAAATATGAAAACAAGTATTTATGAATAAGATTATTAATAGATAATTTGTTTGTGGAATAAAGTATGCAAGTCTACGTCTCACCCAATATTGTGATTTTGATGAATGATTTGATGATAATTTTATCAGATGTTATTTTGTTTTTTCACAATTATGAAATTCACAAAATGAATAACAGAGCCTTGTTAGTATATTTTTATAACGAAGAAATTGAAAAAATTATGATTGCACGTATTTCAGGAATTTTTCACAGGTCAAAATTTCAGCCCTGCAAATAATTCATCCTCTTCGATGTTTAATTTCTTCTGTATCAAAATCCTATTGTTTGTACAAAGGTTATCCGTAACGTTTAAAAGCATGTGCGCAAATGAGGGGCCGAAGCACCGCACATAGTAGTAAGTTTCGAGTGATGGCTGAGAATCATTAAAAACACATTTTCCCCTTACTAACTTCTATATTTGAACTTAAAAGTCAAAAATCAACTTCATTGGACTACACGAAAGTCATTTGTGAAATATTTATTCCCTCCGGCCTTTTCCTTACTCGCTGCAACGTCGAGGCGCAATAATGCCGACATTCTTATTCTTCGCCTCATTATTTTACACCGAATTTAATATCGAGGTATATAATTTGTGAAATTAATCACCCCAAAATGAATAAAAACGAAAAGAAAATGAAGAAGAAAAGAAGAAGTCAAGGTAATGCTATAAACAAAAATTAAATGCTCAAGAGATAAGTACGTTTAATAAACATTATCAATAAATTAATCTTTTGTATTCTCTTTCGTAAAGATGCGAGGCCGCGATCGTCAATCAGGCCAAAATATGCCTTTATAAACGAGGCACCGATCGCATGATTAATTAATACGTTGACGCCAGTCTTATCTTAAATGAGAATCACAGTTGTATCAGTTTTCTACGATTTATATTTTTTTTTTTTTTTTTTTAAATGACGAGGCGCACAACAAAGGAAGCCTTGGCCATTCGTAATTTTCCACTTTGATTCGCGCTCCGCTGGCGCGTGCGCTCCGAGACCTTATCAGGGTTGAATTAGCGTTGAACGAGACAGGCGAATAATAACTTACAATTGCGACATAATACTCAGAATAAGAAGTTTGTCGGTGTGCGCGGTCGTTTCAAACATCCTGCGGAGGATGCGCGCATTCGCGCCGACCGCACGAGGTGCCGAAGAAATCGCTTAAAGCTGAGCGATTCGCCAACTGGGGTGGCTGAGATGCATCGATAAGCGCCCGGAGTGCGCGTCTTTAACTTTAAAGCCTCCAAGTGCTCAAGCTATCATACGGACGTACAGATAGGCTTCTACGAAGGACAGATAAGGAAGCAAGCGGAGGCTGAGCGGCGGCTCGCGGCCCTCTAAGCCGAGAAACACTAATGAGGAGGCGAGACGAAAGAAGGCGAGAATTCATTAGCAGTTAGCGATGCGCCTGGGCTCTTCGTGGTTCGACCCGAGGAGTAGGCACGGGAAAAACCGAAATAGTTGTAAAACCTTTCACGCGGGAATAGAATGTGTACATAGTATCGTCAGCAGGGGCCAAGAGGCGAAGTGGAAGCTCGTTAAATATACGCGAGGCGCAGTCTTTATTAGTTAAGCAGTTATACTCTTATGATGGTAATGAGATCTTATTGGCCAATAATACATTGCTGCCTTCGTCGTGCGTGCAGCAACGCAAAGCCAAAGTCGTACGTGCCCATTGATTCTTAACCGAAAACTCATTAATGTTATTTCTTTAAGCCTTTCTAGGCCTTAGCAGCGGACGCGTATCGCGATGGCGGCGATTCGTCTTGACGTCGCGAACGAATGGGGCAGGTTCAAATGCCCAAGCGCCTACCTATGGAAATCAGTCCCGATAAATGCTGGAGGATCCAGGACGGAACTAGAGAGACTTTTTACAATTACACCACTCTCGACTCGAACCCGAAACTTCTCTAATTCGAATCTCTCCGGCCAACAGTACTCGGCGTTATACTTTCGGCTTGATCATTATTACGAAACAGCGAGTTGGTACAGGGATTACCACTTAATCCCGGTGGCTATAAATTGGGCGAAATCGTCTTTCTCGGAGATCCTCGAGCTATTGGCTTGCATCCCACTACATCCGTCTGCTTCACTTTCGGGCAGAAGGTAGGTTCTCGTTTTGCCCCGGCTAAGGTTGGCTCTCTGCCTCAAGAGTCCACCGGGGCAAGGGACATTTAAACACAATATATACTGGCCAAGAGAAGAAGAAATGGGCTTGCGATTAAGAATGAGGGTCCGATGTAAAGATCCGCCGATCTGAAAAAGACGGAGCGGATGATGGGATGCGGAGAATACGTACGGTCGAAGGAAGCCGGGGAGGAGCAGAGAAGGAGTCACGTGTTAAGGGCCGAGAGAAAATATCGATGACGGTCAACGGAGAAAATGCGCATCCTGGCTGTAACGACCGGCATTAAAGAAGGACTCCGATACAGTCCGCATAAAGGGAGGATAAGATAGTCTGGCTGGTCGCCTCAAAGGGTGGCACACGCCCACCATTCAAAAAATATCCGCACGAGCCTCGTCCGACCGACCGGCATCGACGCAATAACGATCCCTTCTTTCTAACCCCCGGCGCTCGGTCTTCTTCGTTTATAAATTATAAATTTCCGCATGAGCGGGAAAGTGGCGCGCGCGCTCTCATAAATTCATGCATACATTATGTAAAAATATCATGTATATGTAGTCTCGGTCGGCACGACGTCGAGACCCCCTTAGCGAGTTTCCCTCAGGAGGTTTTATAATGGCGTCCAGTTATTATTGCAGGACCTCGGGCCACGTACGCGATGCGATGCCCCGACAAGAGCGAAATAGAGTCCGGTACCGGGGACAGCGAAACGAGGGGGGCGCGAGGTGGGGAGGGGGCGGAGAGGGGCGGAGGCGCGGGATAGTGGGAGTGTTTCTGTTTCGTGCAGAACGAGGGGCGAGGGGTTGGGGGTGGGGGGTGGGGGGGTGATTTGGAGGAAGGGGGTGTACGTTCGAGGAGGAGAGGTGGATAGCTCGCTTTAACAGCGCAGACAAACGGGCGCGAACGCGACGCTCAAATGTTTGCCGGCTTACAGCCCCTCTCGACTTCTGTTAATAGTCAGAGTAAAATGCAACGTCGCCTCGCACAAATTATAACTGCGGCCCGGCTATTGTTTGGAATACGAGCTCTATTATGGTTGAACGAGCGACTTTATCACCGCTTGCTGCACTTACGCCTACGCGCGTGTTTACCTTGTTGGCTATGTTGTTTTTCGTTTGCTTCTCTCTTTTTCTCATCGACGATACCGCATCAATCGTCATTTACATTGGCTTTTTACCGCGGTGAAACGCGCGTGTCGCTTCGTGCAGCTTTTTCCTCTTCTCTACACCTCCTCATCCTTCTCCCTTCATCACACCTTGCCATCTCGGTAGTTCCCTCTCTCTCTCTCTCTCTCTCTCTCTCTCTCTTTATCTCTCGGGCACTCTCCTCCTTCTTTTACGATAATGTCCGCAATCAGGTGGGACGCTTCCCGCCGTGAATCATAAATTCAAGGGGCTCACGCGGAACAAACGGCGGTTCGCGTTGGACAATGCAGGGTACAGGAAAAATTTGCATAAGCGACGTGTAAGCGATAATGATTCTCAGACTTGATTCAATTTCGTGCGTTCGCTTGACGGGGAGGCGCGAATACTGGAAACGCAACCAGCCACTTGGGATAAGGATCGAAAAAATGTTCCGCAGAAGGTTATGGGACATTGGGAGCGGGAGGGTCAGGGGGGCGGCTACGTCGGGAAAGGGTGCGAGTGCCCTAAGAGGGGGAAGAAAAGAGAAATCTTTCGAAAGGTTAGTATGTCTTGTCTCCCATTAAAGTGTCTTTGCAAGCGTTTAATCACCCAATTAAAAGGATTTTCACGTATGTTAATTAGTCGGAACACATGCAAGACGTCGTGTCTTTGGATCTCTTGCGAAAGCTGAAGACATGCGGCAATGGGAATGAAGGGAACGAGCGCCGTAGTCCCCGGGCGAAAGATAAGAATATGGAAGAACGCGAGAACACGAGAACGAGAAACATACTTTACCACGGGATACATGCTCTATTTCATTTCCGAGATTATGCCCCTCTACGAAATTACGATTTCTGTGGCTTTTCGAATAACAAAAAACCTGCTTTTAGCCTTTGCTTCCTTCGCATTGAGATTTCAAAGCTGGTCTTAACGAAAATAAGAAATTAGCAAGAAGATACTTCCGACTATTTTGGTTTGCAAATTTTTTGCTTACAGGCTCGAGTGGAAAACAGAGTGGCACTCGAGCGCTCGAGCGTCGTAATAGGCGCGAGCAGCGCTTTATATTAAGCGGGGAATAATATCTAGGGGGAAATAACACAACGTCACCACTCCTCTCTTGCCATTATATGTGTATTTGATAATAGCGATCGACTTCAATTAAACTCTCTTATCTAGTCATAAAACTAAAAAGACTTTGCTCCCATTTATAATTATGTTTACGTAATTTAAAGGAAAGCATGCCCTCCGATATTTCAACTAATACAAATTTAAATAAGATTTCTTCAGTCCGTGTAAATACGCATTTAAATTAAGTGAGTATTTACTTCGTATGGTAGAAGTAATATTTACTTCGAATTAATTATTCTTTTCGCTACGTTTTAATTAAATCTTTGAAATAACAATGGC
Organism: Kradibia gibbosae; assembly: GCA_018907135.1. Taxonomy (NCBI): domain Eukaryota; kingdom Metazoa; phylum Arthropoda; class Insecta; order Hymenoptera; family Agaonidae; genus Kradibia; species Kradibia gibbosae. Next base: position 18,764,846 of record JACCHX010000001.1, read on the forward strand.
TTTATTTAAAAATGCAAATTCGAAGGATCGGGGCGATCTATTTTTAAGGAAAATAGTTGGCAGAATAGCTTTATGAATTAATAAAAATCTTTGAAATAAAAGGAAATTGGTCAATTTCCAGAATTATGCATAGTGCGGTGTAAAATAGAAGAGCCGAGAGTCGGAATGAGAATTATATAAGAATACTTTCATAAAGTCAAAGCCATATCGAGCCAACAAGGAACTTTTAAAAATTAATTAGAAATCATGTTAAAAATAACTTTGGATGCCGAGCAAATCTGCAAGAGCAGATGTGTAGTGGCCAAGAAGAGCGGGGGCTTCATTGTTGTGAAAAAGCTCGAGTACGATGTAATGAATCGAGAGACAGGTGTGAGAATAAGTGTAGGTGCACCTGAGCTGAGTGAATAAAAAGGAAAACTGAGTGAAATGAGCAAGAAGTGAGGCGATATATATGTTGGACTATCTATTCAATTATCACCTCGGTACGGTCGCGTGCATGCAGGTAAGTATGTAAAGTACGTTAATCCTATTTCACGACTTCCGGCCATTCTCGAGTTTGAGCGACGTGTCCTGTGACGTCAGCCCTCGCAGGCCAACTTCACGGATGCGCGAGCGGCGTTTTAGCGCGGCAGCCCATGTTTTAATGCCTAAACTCTATAGGTAAATTGCTTCTATTTGCCATTTTTTCGCTTCTCTGCCCCCCACCCCTCTACCCCCCCCCTCCAACCCCCTCAACGATCCTCTCCTCGCCCTCCCCCGTTGTGTCCACGAAACGCCGAACACATCTCGATGGAATTTTAATTCAGATCAATTTTTTATTCTACCGATGCCTCTCCAGGGCTTCGTTGGGAGTTAAGCCGCCTCTGAGGCTTGATGAGATTTAACGATCATTCAATAATAGGATAAGCGCCTCCAGCGAGATCCGGTCTCGAGTCTTCCCCGGGAAAAAAATAATAAAAAATAATAAACATTATTTTCCTTGTCTTATACACGAATGAAGAACTTGGCTGCTTCTACCTAAAGTCGTTTAGGATATTGGTGTTTTTTTTTTTACAAGAGTTTATTTATATCGTCCCACGTGTGTCCCTGATTTACTTGTAATGGTACGGCGGATTAAGGATACGTCAGGGCCTTCGTTTATTCACTACACACACACACACACACATATATATATATATATATATATATATATATATTTATCTTTATTGAAAGTGAAAATTTGAGGAATTTTATTAACATGGTACGCAGCCAGTAATTGGAATGTTACCTGTCTTGCATAACCCGGAGAATCCCGTAATTCAGCAAATTGTTTCCAAGCGTTTCATAAAGATTTTAGAATAATAATATTTTAATAGCGATCGCAAGATTAATTTTAACGCTGACAAACCAGGTAAAATGAATCAACAATCAAATACGGGGTCGAAAAACAAGGGAGAGACGTGGGGTTGAACTTTGTAAAGAATTGTAGTTAACTGGTAGGAAAGTGCTCCAAAAAATTGAATTGAAAGCTAAAGTGCATTAATACGCTAATGTTTTGTCGGTGCTTGCCCTACTCGAGGTCCATTACAGTTAAACCCGCTCGGGTACTCGTTCACACCCCCCCTGCCCCGCTTGGGGCTGGCGCATACGCCAAACTGCCCCTGCCCCTCGGCTCGCCTGACCGTGGGCCAAGCCGCCAAACGGCCCGACGCATCCCTCGGCGACTCGTCACAATCCAACGCATTCCCGGAAGCGTTTTTCTAACAGAACGGACGATTTCGCAAATCGCTTTCGGATATCTGGCTGTCCGTTTTAAGGGCCGTGTTTTATGAAAATGAAGCGACGCGGACCGCGGAGTTGCGAGTCTATTACCCGGGCTCGTATAAGTTCGCGCGATCGGCTACGCCTCGGGAAAATGGCTCTTTGTTTTAGGGCAGGCGCTGGAGCTGCGCGAACTGGTCGACCCGCGGCGAGATGGGGGGGGGGGCGGTGGAGCGGCGAGGAGAGGGAGGAGGAGATGGAACGAGGCCGATAACCGGGGGAAACAGAGCTGCGTTTGAGGGAGCGCTTGATTGCGAGAAGATACGATGGTTGCTTACGGTTGCGCCTTGTGCACTGCCCCGCACGCATGCGTGGCTTTTCATCTCCATGTGTTCACCATTTCCACTTCACCACCCCCCCCCCGCCGCTCCGAAACCCGACGCCCCAAATACAGCCGTCGCTGCTCGTACAAATATGTACGCCCTATCGAAATCAAAGACTCTCGTAATAACTACGTGCCGCAACTTCCTTTTGCATACTTAGCTCACCGCCGAGGTGCCTTGTTTTTTTTAAATCTTTTGATAAAACTCCGGTAAGATACCAAATTATAGTACGGGCTATTTAGCCGAAGGGGCAGTTACTCCATAAATTATGTTACTATCATCTGAATGAGCGCGATGCATATTTATTGTTTAAAGGCGCGCTATAATCATATATCACGGCACAAGTGGATCCGCGTTTTTACTTTTTATACGCTTCTTTTGTCTGGTCTCTCTCTCTCTCTCTCTCTTTTACTTCCCCTCACTCTTCATCAATGCTAATGCTGAAATATATTAAGCATACGTAGTTTTCAACCTAAAAAAATTAAGTGCTTATACGTACCCTTGCCTCTCTCTCTCTCTCTATCTCTCATTGTTAGTTTAAAGTGTGTGAAATTAGCTTTTAAAAGAGGATTCATGGGATGCTTGTCTCAGTTGGAATTTATTATTGACAAATTAACACTCGTAAAACTTTGTATTCAGCGAATAAATAACACATCTTATAAAATCTTACAACTTAATTTCATATGTATACACACGAGTTAAGCTACTTTAGGAATTACACTACTAGAAAAATTGTGACCAATTGCAACTATTTTGATGTTCACTCAAAGGCTTATATATATTATTTTTATGCGTAGAACTTTATTTGAGACTTTGTAATTGAAACGTTAAGCCAATTACGCAGGATAGTCCCAACGCTATTGTACTCAGTCAAATACAATTAGAATGTTCTTGGCAGATCGACAACCTCGACGATCAAAAATAAATTTTACTACCACTAATTATAATGATTTCTCGGTGACTGGCACCATATATATATATATATATATATATACATATATACATTTAATTTTTTAGAAGTAGCTCTTAGAACAATTAAGAATCTGTAATGATTAATTTATGAAACGTATTTTAATCTCAGTTATGCTGAGCGTTTTCCTAGTAATAACTTGTATGCATCAAAGCTTCGGGCTGAAAAGGTGTAACGATTAGGAAGTTATCATGGAACATTGTAATTTATCTTATGAGGCTTTGTCGATTTCCGCGACTTCCGAAACTCTCGCGATTGTTTTGAAATGAAAGTAAATTCAATCCGCCGGTTAATTATCGCCCCCAAGAAGTTGCGAATTAAACTTGTAATTGGCTTTCGTCCGATTCGAAGAAATTGTGCTAAGCCCCAGGATCTCCGCTGCCTGCCCCTTCGGCCACCTTATCGCCCCTCACCCCGAGCCGGACTACCAGACGTTTGACCGCTCCAATGCAACCGACTCCCCCCCCCCGGCCCCTGCCAGCTGCCCCGGCCCAACATCGGTAAGCTCCCGTCAAGTTGCCGACGGGCAGTGCGCCATTAGGAGTCCAGGCGCAGGCGCGTACGCGACGTTCCAATTACTGTTGGCTTCGGATCACATCGAATCCGGACCACATCGGCACTAATTATGAGGCTCGCACCCCGTCGGATGCCAGAAGCTCCCGGGGAAATTCCAGCGAATCATTACGTCCGGGAATCTCTCCCCTGGGCTCGCGTGACCGCGGCTCTGAGCACGCGACACATCGACAACGCTAAGGTCGTCTCCGCGCATGGAGTTGCGAGGGGGGGGGGACAAAAAAGCGATCGCGGTATTTGAATGGCACATAAAAATGAGACGTTTAGATGAAAACGGCGAGATACGGGCGGGGCCAGTCCCGGACTATTTAAATTGTAATTTTGCAGCACCCATTCGTGTGATCGCGTGTCCGTAATATATGCGCATTTCGAAGACGTTTCGTGCACGACACTGTGTTGCGCTCGTTGGCGTGAGCGTAAAACTGCTTTCCATCCAGAGGTGTTGTCTCTCTGGCCAGAAAATAAACGAGCGGAAAACGGGAGATAAAGTTCACGACGTGAAACCGAGCGAGTGAGGGAGCGACCAAGAGAGACGGAATCTGAGAGAGAGAGAGAGAGAGAGAGAGAGAGAGAGAGACCCAGACGGTAGACGATGAGCTGGGGAGACTACGATTCCACAGGTGAGCGATAGTGCGACGCCGTTTTTTAATCCGTCCTAGCTGTGGGTGGATGGAGGGGTCAAAGGGAGGCTGCCCGATGTCAACCTTCCCAATCTCATATCGATAAAATAGGTTAAATTATGACACATAAAAATATGACCGCGCCTGGTCCTCGAGAACCCCCTGCTATACGTACAAATCCGATATGGGCTCGTCTATGGGTTTTCATTTTTTTTAAAAGCAAGTAGTGGGTGGAGGGTATATTATAATAGGGAACTCGCGCGAGATGAGACGTGGTTGCAATAAAACGACATATAAAATAATTGGCTGTAAAGTTCTGGCCATGTTGGTTCATATAAGACATGGAGAACGGGTAAGGCTAAGCGAGGGGGGGCGGCGAAGGGGCAGGGGAGGGAGTGCGGTGCCTTAACCTCTTGGTCCCCCCCCCGCCCCTCTCTCGCTCATTCTTTCTATCCGCGTCCCCGTTGCTTAAGTCGTGCGAGGCTTCGCTTCGCGCGTGCGCGAGACTCGCGGTCGTAAATTTCGCCAAATATTTTATTGTACGACAATTTTTATGGTAATTGTCATTATAAATTGCGTGAGTTTATTTATGCTCGCGACGCGGCCCGAGATTGGGGATCGCAGGGATAAAGGAGTGAGTGAGTGAATAGGATATGGAGGATCGGGGGGCTGGGGGCAGGGGCCAGGGAGGTAGGGAGGGATTGCGAGGAAGGCGGGGCAGGGGGTACGAGATAAGCTTCGGCGGCGCCCCGTGGACGGTGCGGTAGCGGAAGGCGCGGTGAGGGGTGGTGAAGACGATGATGCAGCCGCCGCCGCCGCCGCTTCTGCTGCTGCTGCTGGATCATGCGAGGTGATGGTCGGTGGCCCGGGGGTGTGACGTGGCGGGAGGGAGGGAGGGAGTGAGTGGCGGGGGAGGGGGGGGGAGTAAGAGAGAGAGAGAGAGAGAGAGAGAGAGGGAGAGAGGAGAAGAAAAAAAGAAATAAAAGCCAGCTTGCCAGGAAACGATTATCTCTCGCGAGCGAGTACTTGTCCCTATGCTGACGAGGCAGTCTTATAAGAAGCCCAGCGCGTAAATCATGAGCCAATGATATTTTCGCGGTGGTCGGAGAGCGGAGCTCTTTCTGGCCGCGAAATTTCTCGTATATGCCAAGCGAGATATTAATTAACGAAATACCCTAATTGAACGAAATGCTCCGTGGGCTTTGTTGACGTGAGCTATCAAGGGAGTTTATGAGTGACCTTAAAATTGACATACCAATAAAGAAATATATTTATAGTTGTGGCTCTTTGTCCTGGGCGTGCGCGCACCTCGTACACAATATTAGAACTTATTTACATCGTTTTGCGGACGCATAAATTAATGGGCTAATTATCTCTGGCCGCGTATCGCAAAAACAATTATTGCGTACGAGCTTCCGGAGAGCAAAGATTGCCGCGATAAATAACGCCTTTCGCAAGGGCGCGTTAAAAATTTTTTTCCCAAGATAAATAAGCCCGGACCCGGGGGGATTAATGAGCTTTAGCAATGCGCGCGGAGATTAATAAGCCCATTCTCATGAATAATCGTTGGGCTGAAATAAACGCTTTAACTGGACGGAGCGAGTATTGTTCTTACACAGGTTCCCCGTGATGTCTCAATATGTTGGCCCCGTCCACAAATAAACGACTAATCACGCAGCTGCTCTTGGCCCTTCGATTTCGATAAGTGGACCTCGTGGGACGTCATCGTCGTTTCATTTCGGGCAGGGCCTCCAAGAGAAGCTCCGGCTCCAAAGTGTTGAGAAAACAGAAAAGGACGGGCCACTTACGAGAATAAGCATAGCAACAGGATGACGACGAACGAACTAGTGAACATAAGGGATAGAGTGAGAGAAAGAGAGAGAGAGAGAGAGAGAGAGAGAGAGAGAGGATGGGGGGGCCAGAGTTGTGACAGTCAGTGAAGCCTTTTCACGTCAAGCAAAGCAGAAAACGTAAATCATGAGAGTATCCGTAGAGCGCAGACTTAGGACGGCCTGACTAGCAGTAAGGCAAGAGACGAACTGAAATAGGGGTTAGGGGCAGAGGCTCGTTAAATGATCTCATTAGCACATTCCTGGTCGTTCGTCTTCTCTTCACGTATCAAGTAAACTTCAGGCCCTCCACCGCTGGCGGCTGCACTCGCCCACTCGACAACTTGCCGCTACGTAAATAATCTCTTGTTTGGGATCTTGACTCACGATTTACCGATTACTTTTTTTAAACCTTCCCGTACCCTCTCCCACCTTCTTTTTTATCTCTCTCTCTCTATCTCTCTCTATCTACCTCTCCCCTCCGCCCTTCTCCGTCTCTTTCTCACCTCTTTCACCTCCTTCCTTTTTCATCGATTGTCTATCTCCTTCTCGATCTCGCGGCTCGCTCGTTTATTTACTGAACGCGAAAATTCTGAGCCGCCCGTCGAGAAGGAAAGCGCGACCCCGGAGCTTCTGATCAGATTAAATTTTTGTCCTTCCTGCCCGGCCCGTTTTTCTAAAAACCGATTGATTCGTACGCGACGAGTACGGGGCGAGCCAATGACGACGGGCTCGCAATGACGGGCGCGAACGAGTGGGAGAAAATAAGTGGCATTCTTCAAGATTTGAAATCACCTTTGAGCGACGACGATGTCAACATCAACGCAGTTCCGTGTAAAGCGAAAAAGAAAGAGGGCGTAAGACATCGGCATAGGGACGATGATATCGCCTCTCGTATCGAATATAGTGCCTAGTGTCCCCGAGGAAGTTCCCCAGTATTTCGTATTGAGTTCTAGTAATTGGTTCTGTATTAAATTCTTGGTCTGTTCGGTGCAGCACCTAACGTCCTTCTCCCCTTCTCCTCGATACCCTCTCCTAGCTATACATAAAATCTAAATTTGTCCAAGTCGCGGGAAGGAGGAGCGGGAGGAGAGCCCGGATCAGAAGGTGAAATATTCCGCCGCGATAATTGAAATAATTTTGACGATAGTCTGGTTCATTTTTTACTCTATTGGCTCGACGTCGCCTTGTTGCGCTCTGCAAAATCTTGCTTTTGAGCAATAACGTATTTATTGCTACAAGTCAATCATCATTGAGTGATCGGAGCGAAATTTTATCCGATTGTAATTCGATAATTATAATTAGGCTACCCTGAAATTGAGTTTAGTTCTTATTCGAGGCTGGTTTATTTAATAACAAATTTATCTCTTTATCCAATTAGATAACCATGTCTGGAACAGTCAATAAATAACTCAACATAAATAACTATTTATGGCTCGTTACGGAAAATTGCGAATATTATTTATTTAGCGTGTTGCAATATCCATGCCAATACTATAACGTAATTATATCTAAATCAATTTGATTGAAATTAAATATTACCGAGTGTTACAAAATGAAAAAGGAAATTCATTCATATTTTAATCTCGTTTAATAATGCGAGTACGTTACAGAGGATTACATTTTTGATAAAATCAACGTTTACACAGCAGCACTGATAATAACTGCTTCAGATAGAAGGAGTAAATGAAATGTTATGGAGGTACGATTCTGAATATTTTACATTTGTATTTGCATGGCGCTGCTTCATTAATTAAAATAAGATTTATCCCATTGAACTTATGTAGATAAGGAGGAAACGTATTTCAATCGTGTTGATATTTAATTTGGTGAATTTTGACTTGACTCGTCCATGAATAATTATTGCGCCGAAATGGTACGACGCCTTTTTTCACCAATTTTTCCGAGAGCGACTTTAATCGAGCAAGTCTCCGCTACATTACGCGCGAGTGATTAAAAAACACATGAACTCATTCGTTAATTTGGTTCGGTGTATAATGATTTCGTAACGGTTGCGTCTAATCATCCCAAAGATTTACGACGTACGTCTGTCTAAGTTTGGGTGAGTCACTACGTACTCGTTGACGAGTAAAGGACTGGATGCTGCTGTCACTGCTGTACTAAAAGAGGGAGACAGAGTTTGTGTGCACGGTATAATTAAAACGACAAGGCTATATGTCTGAGTGAGTGTGTGAGGGAGGGAGAGAGAGAGAGAGAAGGGTAGATTCGGAGGGAGAAACGGAAGACAACACGCTGATTTCATTAAATGTTTTACCAGCTCGTTCCCAATGCGCTTCCTTCAAGCACTAGTTATTGAACATAGACAATCCACGAGGTTGTCTACAAACATGTTTATAAAGTTGGTTCTATAATCTGCAGATTTTTATCGGTTGATCCACCAGGCAATGAATTACGCACTTTTATTTTACATTCTGAGGGCGAAATTAGAAGTGGAGAGCGATCGATCAAACATCATACGCCACACTTTGCGAGACGCTTAATGTAATTCCTTCTACATCGACGTCTGATAATTTCAAGTGATAATGTTCCTACGCATATGGGGCTAGTGCAATATCGCCACCGTTGCGTATGAGCCGGGATGTAACCACGGGACTTAATCAGGGGCGCTACAGCCTTGGTCCGCGCAACTCGGGCTCATGTCCCCATTTCCATTTCTCAAACTCGCGTCGTAGGTCTTTTATGCGCTCGTCTCTTCCCTCGCGCTAATCTTGGCCCCGCATCGCGTCGATGCGTGCATTCTTCGGTCTGTTTTCCCTCTGCCCCTCCTCCCGACGACTCCGTCCCGCTTCCCTGGCCGCTCCATTCAGCTTGATTTAAAATTGATTCATGTAAATTAGTGCTGCACGAGCAATTAACAATTTCTTGCAGAGAGCGGAGCTGGCGGCACTTCGGGCAGCGAGGGAAGGACGGAAGGCGTGAATGGAAAACATAGTGAGGCAGAATGGCAGAAGAGGGGTGAAGCCACTGGTCTGGATATATATTGCTGAGCTGATGAAGGACGAAACACACAGAGAATGCGCGATGCTCTGAGAAAATGGAATTAATTTGCTGGGATTAAATCCACCTAGTGCAGTGCGGTGGAGCAAATGTTTCTTGAGCTTGTGCGCTTACGTCTATCTTCCGCCTCGTCACGTGTTTGTACACCAAGCTTTTTGTCAGAGCCACGCTTTGTCTCTCTCTCTCTCTCTCTCTCTCTCAGAACATCCTTTTTCCCTTCATCGATGCATGTCTCAGATGTATGCTCTAGTGCTCAAATTCTTAGCATCGCAAGTATTGATATATATGTATATATATATATACATACATAGAGAGAGAGAGAGAGAGAATGTCTGATAAGTGAAAGGAACGATTCGTAAATTTAAACCCGCATTGCGAAGTCAGTAAATAAGACAAGTTAACGTCCCTTCATTTTCGACTCCATTTTCTAATTCGCTCACGAGCATTAATCGCGAAATTACTTGAATATTCTGCAAGCTGGGATGGGACGAGCCGAGCGCCAACCAACTCTATAAGCTTCGCGCTTATAATGATTAGAAACATTGGATTCACGACGGTGAACTTAAATTTTGTCGCTTCGCTACTTTCAGCTACATAATTCGAGTAACAACATTGACCAAGTAATGCGTGATTAATATAGAAATATTTGCAATAATTTGAATCTGCATGATCTCTCGATTCATGATAATAAATAAAGAAGAAAAGAAAGTCATTGTCCTATAGAAATCATTTCACCTTTTATGCCGGTGTGAAATGCAATTAAAGAGACAAAACATTGTTTCTGATTACACGTTTAATTGGTAATTAACTTTTTCCCTACAATCCGTAGGTAAATGAAACTTAGCTTATTGCACTTTTTGAGTACAATGACTAGGAACGAATATTAATGTCCAAAGTTTTAAATAGCTATCTTAAACTTTTAATTAATAAGCACACAGCATTTCAATATAGCTATGCGCAAGTAAATACAAGATTGAAATAAAACGAAGCCTAACGAGTATTTGTTTCTTCATTCCTTAATTAGTATTTGGATATTGCATTTGTGGTACTGTAATTGTGTTGTATTATCTGACTGAGATCTCACTTATCTCAAGAAATCAAGACAACCAATAGTAAATATACTTACCCGTGTCTTTAATGTTTCATCATCAAGTAATTGTTTACGGAATAATTGTAAATTTTGTTTCGTTTCTTGAGCTAGTTCCAGCTCATTTAATCAGTGTATATTAACGAATAGGTAATCTCTTAAGATAATTTAAAAGCATGTGCCTTATAATCATGAATAAATAATTGATCATTCGACGTGATTCCATTGATATAATGGTAGAAGAGTAAAATATCGAAATAGACAGCTTCAGAAGTTTACAGAGATAAAGAATATTTTATTCGGGGGCCGATCATTTGTTGTTGGCATGCAGCTTTTCAGTCTACAACTCACGTGGCTATTAAAATCCACAAAGTAGATGTCAATCACACGTAGAGTGAGAAACGTAATATCAAGTTAAATTGAAAAATGAAAGGTAATCGTATACCATGGAAACTCGGACGTGCATAATTCTACAAAATAAGCGGGATTAGAATGTGCTCGGAGCTGGCCGAGAGAAAGGAGGAAGTGCAGAGCCGCAGAAAGACGAAGGAGTCGTACGTGACGAAGCCAGTCGCAAAGAGGTCCGGCAGCCTCGACTCGCGGAGAGCCGCGAACAGTCATTCAATTAAATATTGATCCGTATGGGACCCCCGCTTAGCGCCGGCAAACAATTATACACGCTAATTAACGGTTGGTGTTCGACGTTGTCGGGACAATCAAACCGTATCGATTCTCTAGGCGTCAGAGCGCCCGATCCTAATGAGTAAGGTTTACGCAGTGCCAAAGGTCGCAGCGTAGAATCGACGGGTCATTAAGTCCGTTGTAAATATGCCGACCAACGGTTGATTAATACACGATTTTCTTCACGGCCTCCTTCGCTCTTTCCTTAGGAGCAGTGGAAATTCCACGGCGGGACGCCTCGTTAAAATTCTAGTACCCTTCGTTGACTCTCCTCGAAGAAGAAAAGCTCATCGCGCCCTTCGCCATTCCTCTTACTATCGCTTACCTCTACACGTCTCTTAGTTTCAGTAACGACCTTTTGTTTTGCGACGTCCTTTTATACATTGCCGGCTTTAGGGGGGATTTTTCGATAGAGGAGCGTATGAAGCGATCGAGTGCTTTTTCCGTTTTTCATTGACGCGAGGAGCTTTGCCGAGATTTTTCCCCAAATGATGTTTCTGCCAGAGAGAGAGAGAGAGAGAGAGAGTGAGAGAGAGATAGCCATACTTGTAACGATGCGCAAGGAATTAGATCGAGACATTCTAGTTCAAAAAAAAGCCTGGAAAAAAAGAAAAACGGGTGGGGGGGGGGGAGAGCGAGCGAGAGAGAGAGAGAGAAGCAAAGCGAAACATGATGAGGAGATGCCATTATTCGAGATCAAAGGCTCGATGACCAGAGCGAAGGTGAAACTCCAGCCCCTTTCCCCAACCCCCAGGCAGTTCCGCAATCACGAAGACTCCGTCAGTGGAAAGGCCGTAGGGACGGCGGAGAGCGGGAGAAGACTAATATCATTTCTAAGCATATTGTTGCATGCGTATGGACCATAAGCATGCGAGTTAACGAATAGCAATAGCTGTAGCTATGTGTATATATACAAGCATGTTTATGGTGTCCGTGAAACTTTCCATAGACGGCGAGGCCGCCGGGAGCCGTTTGTGTACCTTCACCTCTGGCTTCCATGCGCACGCTTTAACTATCCCTCGATCTAAATGCACTCTAATGGACTGCATTAAACAGCGGGGTGAGAGAGAAAGGTAGGTGAGCGGACCCAGCGGCAAAGTGCAAACCGCCCGCGACTAACTAGCTCAGTCATATTAGGTTTCGAGGTCGGAAAAAGTTGCGGCTGGGCTATGGATTTTGAACGGCCTCCTTGTTTGTTGCTCGCAAATTCGCGGCGAATCGGTTACGCGATAGACTCACGGGCAGGGAGGGGCCCCACCGAGGAAAGGAGTGGAAGGGCAGCAGAAGCTCCTGCGCTTCAATTCTAAGGGCTCCCCGGGCATGGCAGCTGTTGGAAATGTACATTACCAGAGGCAAGGAGAAGTCGGGGTGCCGCTTGGATGCCGATGGATCCTCCGAGATATTCGACGGACCGTAAATCTTTTGTAATAAAAATTGCGACCAATTAAGGCGAAGGACTCGCTGTTTCGGAAAATAATTTTAGGTATTATTTAGGGCTTTGCTTGCGTCCTTTTACCGAGAAGTTCCTTATGCGTTTCGCATAGCTTGAAAAATACATTGGAGATCTGTAATTTCCTTCTTAATGCCTTTCAAGGTATTTCGAGAATCTATATTGAATAAACATTCTCTTGCATTTGGCTACTTCTGCCGAAGCAGATAAAATTTCAGTGCCGCAGGAAGTTCTCTGAAAAATAAGCAGGCCTAATAATCCAAGGGTTAAAAGCGATTGCAGAGCAAGGGAAATGCTCGAAAGCCATGATTTTCGAGATGCCTCTGACTTTTCCTTTTTCTTTAAACAACGATGCCGAACCTTCGGCCAACTAAAGAATTAACTAAAGAACAAGGAGACCAGAGGTCATGAGTGTCGTTGGCACTGCTAATGCTGCCTTTGTCGACGGCTAAATAACTTTGAAAAGGTATCGGTTTGACGCCAAGGAGGTAGAGTTTGGAAAGAAGTCCTACGGATTATGCGAAAGAAAGGACCGACACACGTATGCGCATACGTGGACCATTTCTGAACTTCCTTTTTTGTTAGCAGCCGGAAAAAATTGCCGCAAAAGTAAATAAATAAATAAATAAAGCTCGAACCGAAGAACACGAGTCGGTGTGAAAAAAAAATTATGTCGAGCCAAGGTGAGAGACGCTTCTTTCTATCTCTCTCTCTCTCTCTCTCTCTCTCTCTCTCTCTCACTCTTTCATTTAGATTGGAATACGCGAGTCGAAGGGCGGGCCCTGGGCGCGTATTTATTTTAAGTAAACAACGGAGACATTGTCGGGTCGCCGTGTCGACAAGTCAGCTCTCATTTCGCAGTGCCAGCTCGCATGTAAACGCGCGCTCAATCGCGATCGTCGTGGGGACGAGCTCACAATTAACGACGCGCCACCTCGCAATGCGACGTCCGATATCTTTTTCTCCGACACGCCGGGACTTACCGTTACTCCGGGGCCTCGATTTCGCCCTTAATTAAGGGGAATGCCAAAAGGAAGAGTGAGGCGAGCAGCGTCGAGCGTCGAGCCAATCGGCGCTCGATTGGATTACGTAACGACTCATACATGTGGAATGCCTCTAATTAATTCTGATAAAGCGTTCTCGCGTCTTAAAATTTATATGCTACTTGCACTTTTAATTCGCTTCTTGCGAAACGTAGGCAAATTAAAAATTGTTGAACTAAATTCACGTGGAAGGTCACAAAATAACTGGCAGCCCATTAATGTAAGCGATTTGTTTAGAGCAGTGTTAAGTAATGCCTGTTACATTACCCGATGTAATGTAAAATGAATGAGAAAAGTCCACGGTCGGATTCTTATGCGATAAATTATTAGGAAATTCAAGCTCGTTATTTTTTGATAAGATATAATACAGTAAGAATTGCTCGAGTAGTTACGTTCCTAAGTAGATGAATTACAAAAATACGCTTGGAAGCGATTATTACAATCGCAATTCTATCGTAAAAAATTATTGCAAAATAACTGATTTGGTAAGTGGAGAAAAAGATATGTATATACATACATACATACATACGTACATACGTGTGGAGAAAGAGGGAGAAAAGAGAGAACCGGGAAGAAAGAGGATCTGTGTACTTGCATCTCTATGCATCGTTTACTTTTACGCGACATCACTCATCCGAACGGACCAAAAGAGATACACATGAAATTCGATTTTTCATTTTTCTTTTGGCGGGAACATCACATACCTGTCGTCTAGCGTCTGGCAGCTGCTCCATTTGTACGTACACTCGACTCTTGGGCTCTCTCCTAACTTTCTTTTTTGGTCCGCCGCGGCTCTCCTCGCTCCTGAGGCCCGTCGCCAATTTCGCCTCTTTCACGAGAATGAATCACTCGCATTATAGAGGCCGGTGCTTTAATGCCAGGCTATAAATTAATGATGGGATTTTCATATTCTACTTTCGCGACACGACCCCGTACCGTATTCGTGCATGTAAATTAGCACCGAACCCGACGAACATGACACTCGTGACTAAATTTACAAATCGAAATTTATCTGTAAGACGATGGCTTATTTTATTGCCATAGGTCCACTGTCAGGTTCTCGTCTCCCTAGTTCTCGTTCTGGCGGTGCAATGGGTGTTGGGGATCGAGGGGCGAGGGGGAATAATGATTAAAAACCAGAGGAGAAATTCGGAAGCAGGACCAGCGGCGAAGAGACTCGCGGTCGGATTTGACGGATACCCGCACTAAAAGCATTCGCCGAGGCCTGTCGAAAATAGCCGAAAACGTAACGCCAGGCCACTACTTAACTAAATGAATTCAATATCTCGGAATAAATACATTGATAAATCAGCCCCTTCGCTAAAAGCTTACTCCACTTCTAACCAGGAGAAACGAGGTTCCCAACGGAGGCACGCGCAAACAAACGGCCCCTCCAATAATTTTTCTCCTCCGCTCCCTCCCGCCGCCATGTCGGAGCACGAAATTCACCATCATCGGAGCTTGTAAGGGATCTCTAACCAAGCCGAAGGGATAGGAATAGAGCTTAAGCACTGCCATAGGACTCGGCTGAATCAAGAGTAGCGCGAGAATAAGAGCCCGCAATGAAATGACGAGAGGAGGGGAAGCGTCGGGGGGAGCGGTGGAGAAAAGGGATGTACTTACGAAAGAGTGCCGTGCTCTGTAAAGAATCTTGTTTGCTTCTATCCCGGCGGGTATCAAGACAGGTGACTATTTGCCCTCAGGATTTACACAGTTTCCGCAACGGTTACGTATGAAATAATGCATGCGGTCGAGGTTCGATTCTCGCTAAGGACGTCCAAAAAAACGAGAAAAATGGAAGCGAGAGTTTGAATCGATGTAGAGGATAGGAAATTGCGTTATCGGAACACGGGATTAATTAATTATTCGTTGATGAGCAATCAATTGGAAGCGCGAGAGAGAGAGAGAGAGAGAGAGAGGGAGTAAGAGAGAGAACGAGTAAAAAGACCGTGGGAAAACACAGCCAGAAGAGAAAAACTATTTGAAGTTTATCGGGTTGGTTATTCGATCGAGGGGAAAAGAAGTAAATCACCGGACGGTAACGACCAGTAGATGCTCTGGCCCATAAGCAGTCTTTAGAGGTACTTTAGAAGTGAGCCACGCGCCTAGTCGCGATCTCGACGAGAGTAAAATGAGCCCGACGGCGTGGGATGGTGTTGGCGTTGCTCTGATTAAAGAAAAATCCACAACTTGTTGAGCGCCTTAAATATTCATCCGCCAATGTAGCTTCTACTTAATAACCGCTATTTTCAACACCCTTCCACCCTCTGGTGGTTCATCGCACTTTCGTCCTGCCCTCTTCGGAAGAGTCGGCAGAACTCCGGTTTACACTCTTTAACCCCATATCCCTCATTCCCTCGGCCGGCTCCGGTGCTCGACACTCTGGCAATCATCACGTGGCAAATGAATATCACTGAAAAGCTTTCACGGTACTGCGTACCGCTTGAACTAAAGCTCCGGAGAACTTTTATATTTTTCCGTCGATTTATCCGTGCTATTACCTGTTAACGTTTATCAACAAACCTTCTCCCCCCTGTATATTAAATAATCATTGCCAGAACTGCATTTAATAAAATTTACTTAATAGAACTCTGCTTCGGTATTCAGCTATTGTCGCATCCTCGATGCGCAACTTTTTTTTATTGAAAATCATAGAGTATAATCAATATAACATGACATTATATCCCTATTGCATGAAAAATGGAATCACCTGCGTAGATAAACATCCGGATGCATCGCACAAGAGGGAAACTAATCGAAATATTCTTCATTCTTTATAGTGCTACGACTTTGCATATTCTCATTAGTGGTGGTCCAGTATTTTTTAAAGCGTAACAAATTCAGGGAGTAACAAAAATTTCGGTTAAAGTTCTTAAGCCCTGAGACAAAGTTTTGAAAAAAATTCTCACCAGACAAGCCAATGCTGTTTTTGACTATTCAAGGAATCATCATATAGTTCACTTTTCGCATCAGTGAAACCAATGCAGCAGAGGCAAATTTATGAGAGCTCTTTGCATAAAAGAACACGCCATAAAAGGAAAGCTTCGAGAAAATGTTAATCAACCATTAATGCACCATCCTTCTATATCCTTGGACGCGCTGCATTCGTCGAGAGATCGGTGGAGTCGAACTGTGTTTAAGGGAATTAATGTGTCCGCGAGGAGAAGACAGTCGATGGAATGGAGAGGGATTGATGTCGAAGCTCTCATCCTCGACTGTGAGCTCATTGAAATTGAGCCGCGAGGCTTTCGCGACGAGACGAAGCGGCAAGGAGGAAAACGTAAGAGCTAACATTAGGAGGACCACTAGCGAGAAGCCGCGGAGAGAGAGAGAGAGAGAGAGAGAGAGAGAGAGAGAGAGAAATTTTAGCCCCGTTTATGATTAGCGAGGAAAGGAGGGTGCACGCTTGTGATAGGCGTACGGTTAAGTGGGAGCAGCGGCGTTCCGTTTCGCGTCGTAAAAGGGACCAAACTATGGTAGAATCGAGCCTGGCAAACGTCCAGCTTAATGGAGACTCTTAGCGTAATTTAACATAAACACGTTCCAGGCGTCACGCTAATCTAAATGCTTATCAGGAGGGCCGTCGTTACCTCTATTCCGCGTTGTCGTTCTCGGACTCTTCGTACTTGGATAGGCGCTAGATGGACGGAGTCGAGCCCCTAGACGTGACAAAGAACCGGAGAGGTCGAGCGGCGGAGGGTGGGTGAGTTGGTAGGGGGGGGGGGTAGGAAGAGCCTACCGTATCGAAGCCTCAAAGCCATGATAATGATAAATCAACAGGATATTGTACCAAAGTCTCATCTCAAGGATGACTCGGCTCGCTCGCCTCTCGCATTCCATCGCTGCGCTCTTCTGTCCCTTGCAAATAATGATCGTCGATTGAAATATTCAATTGGCACGTGCGCTCGTGCGTAATTTGATGTTTCGCAATAAACTTTCACTTTGTCGCGGAGTATTGCGCGCTCGAAATCGAAAAAAGCTGCGCGACGGGACTGCTGCGAGAGAGACAAATAGAGAGAGAGAGAGAGAGAGAGAGAGGAAAGATGTACCGGTGCGGCTCGCAAGGCGAGTTTAACGGGCACGTGAACGATTGTATTATGTTCTCTCCGGTCTCGTACACGTACGTCTGCATATGATGCTCGCGCGCGAGCCTCGCACATTCGAATGTCGCATAATGTAGTACCCGTGGGCGGCCGCTCAGGAAAAAAGCCACTTAACCCCTCGGTCTCCAGAGATTGCCAATTAATTTGTGCCAAAGTAAAGTGCAGCGTTAAGAAAACCTTACGGCTCTCTCTCTCTCTCTGCCCTCTACCTCTCTGGCTATTCCCCTCTCTCCTCTCTCCTTCGCCCACCGTTTCACTCGCTCGGTCTTTCTTTTGGATGCACACGAGAGCATGCGCTCATTCTCATATCTAATGCATTATACTCATACATAAAGTCGGTCGTATAAGAACGAATATGAACGAACGTATTTACTCACGAGTCTTTTAAATATACGTGAGCATTGAAAGGAAAGCAATTCAGCAATGTGACGTAGGTCGGCTGGGCGGGTGATAGTGACGGGAGGGGAGCCGGGGAGGGATGACTGGGAGTGCACCAGAAGCACGTAAGCTTTCGAACAAATTGTACTCGATAATGTCGATCTCGATAAATTCACTAAGCAAAACCAATCGCGAGTCAAGCGTCGCCACTAGTTTATTCGCTTTTTTCTTTATCTCTCTCTCTCTCTCTCTCTCTCTCTCTCTCGCCCTTGTATTATTTTTTTCTTTCAGTATTGAAGCTGCCTCTGTACTCCCTTGTATCGCTGTACTTGCCTCGACAAATAAAAGCTAATGTATAAGCGACCGTACAACTCCGTTGCTACTAGTCCTTCACTAAGTACTGATCCTGACTTCATGCTCGTATAATGTTTTATTGCTCACAAAATGAATAGTTTGTTACACTCGTGATCAATCTTGACTTTAGACTCACCTAATCATTATCTCATTATTACGTAAATAGCAGCACGTACGTTACCATTTTGTTGTATGTTAAACATTTTTTTTTATATCACAGCTGGTTATGTTCGTGGTGCATGATTAAACATCCTACTATTAATAATTGCTGTGAATATTTATTATTTCAGAACAAAAAAACATTATATAAAGAATTATATACTTGAGTGCTATATTATTATTAAATAGTACAGTAGACCGGTATTATGAAATTTCTTCGAATGAATTTACATTGTTTACCCATCAAGTTTGTGAAAGACAATTGAAGAGATAGAAATACTCGATCTAATATATACAAATTCACCAGAAAATTTATATATTAATAAAAACTAAACATACGTATTGTCTGCAGCTATAATTAAACCGAATTTACAGAAGTAGAAATCGAGTCCCATAACTTTAAAGGCGTTGTATTCACTGTGATGTACGAGATATATTCATTAAACCAAACATTATTCATAACTCGTTTTTACTTAACGAAAACGCGGGAAATAAAGTTTAAAATATAATGCCAGCAATGCACTATTGCACACGATATGAGAGAAGAAGAAGAAGAAGAAGAAGAAGAAGAAGACGAAAGAAGGGGAGCACGTGGTCAAGTGAATAAGAAAGAAGAAGCGTTAACTAGACACATGACTCAAGAATCGAGCAGCTGAGGATCCGTCGAGTGCATTTTAAGGTGTTAGCAATTGACTACCGTTTCGCATCGTATAATGATAATGACGACGACAAGCTCTCCATATTTCAGAATGCGAGGTAAAGCTACTAATACAGCTAATATATGGTAGCTAAATATAGAGCGAGGCCCGTACCGATTTGGCTAATCGTCAGCAATTTTTATGTAGATTGAATATCCACGATGGAGAATTGGGGAGCCGTCACATCGTTGAGTACGCGGTCTCGTCGTCGAAGACGATCGCGCGATATATTCTCCCGGGGGTGCCAGCTGCTGCTAATGCCTTCTCTTGTGCAATCAATTATGCAAATTGCGCGAGAAGAGGAATTTTCAGAATCAACGTATTATGAGAGAAGAGGGAAGGAGGAAAGGGTAAAAAGAAAAATGGCCGATTGCCGACTGGGTCGAGACGAAAAAGGCGAATTTTCATTTAATTTCAGTTATTACCCAGTCTCCTTTGTTGCGTAGTCATATGTATCTTTCAAAGGTCGAAGCTAGGCTAGGGCTGGGACAATCTAAAGAATTTTAGTTTTATGTGTAAAGTTGTTGCTTTAAAGAAATGGCGCGTTTTAGCCACTCGATTATCATTGAGTGACTGCGTACAGGCCGAACGTTTAATGAGTCGTTGGTTAGCTTCATGTGTACTTATTAGAACTTTCTAGTATACACAAAAGCACAGATATACGTTAACATTTTTAAAATAACATTAATAAGGTTTGCAACTGCCCGATGAATTTTGGCCTTAAATTTGAAAGACGAAAAATAAAAAGGTAAAAATCGGCTCACATTTTAAAAATTAAAAAGAACTTAAACCGACGACTCTTCCTGGGACATTTGCGTAAAAATTGAGGATAGCAGACCTTAGAAACTATGGTGACAGCGAAACAAGGGATAAGGCGAGTAAGATTGAGAGCGGCAGGTAAGTTGATGGTGGTGGGGTGGGGTGGGGTGGGCAGTGAAAGGGTGTAGGGAGAGATCTGAAGGAATATTGGCTATTAACTAAACACGAGGACAAGGAATGGGAGAGTCAAAGCATACATCAAGTTCCATCTTTGCGGCACACTTCTCGGAATCCGCATCGGGAACCCTTTTCATTCCGTCCCACTGATGGCTTGGCGCTCTTTTCCCTCTAATTTTCTGCAGCTTTTGTCCTTCCATCGCCAATGAGCCGCGAGCCACGACACTATAACGCACGCAGGGTACGGGTTGCGCCGAAGAGTGAACTTGCATTGGAATACGGATTCGTCTCTTTAGCCACGGAAAGTACTCAGAAACTGAGGCGTCGCAGTCCCCGGCTTTTCATAAATTAATGGAAAAGGGAAACTAGGCGAGAAGTCTTCCTCTTTGCAAATAGTAGTGCAAGCTCAACAGTGCGGGCCCGACGTGCAGAGTTAGAGAGAGAGAGAGGGTTGAGGGTAGAGGGGAAGCGGGGGTGGGGAGGCATGAAAGGAGCGTAAATAGAAATCTCTTTAAAGACATAACTGGAAGCATACGGACCATGGAAGAAGTATGTCCGAGGGCGTAGCCGGGGATGCGTGCGCGTCCATCTTCCCCATGAGCGGCCTCTGACTGATGGCGCCGGAAATAGCGGCGAGGTCCGGATCCGCGCGCCAAGGGGGCACATGATCGGGCGCCACTTTCAGAGCTTTTGCCTGCCCTCCTTAACCTCGAGGTTTCTACTCGTGGCCTCGCGGATTAGCTCGCTCGCAGACGAAACCGAGGGGCGACAAGGACACCCGGTGCTCTTTCAACTTAATTGGCAAAGTTGAATGGGAAGGCCGAACAATGAGTGCCTCCGTCGTGTCTAAGCTTCGGCCTCGGCGGATCAGAAATTTTTCATCGAAATGCAATAGTGTGGGAATTTAGGAGAAGTAGAAGCAGGAGAGACGACGGAGAAACAGTGCCACTGACTGCCAATATATATATATATATATATATATGCAGATGCGCGCACGCGTTCTACATGTGTGCAAAAGAATGATATAAAGGATGAGGGAGGGAGCTGTATGAAGCAAAGTGGATGAGCGGGCGGGGGGTTAGTGGGTGGTAGTGGGGGGGGGGGGGTGGAAAGCAGGAGGACGGACAGAGAGGTAAAGGACGAGAGCCAGAGGTATGGGCCTTTGTTTGTCGTTCGCTCCAATTACCTCCAACCCAGTAGCTTCATAATTAACTCCCACTCATTTAACAAACTTTACTTTTAATGTTTTAAAAATAGTAATTAGCAGCGGTGGCGAGGGAAGAAGAGGAGGCGGCATACTATGGCCTAAAGTGGACGAGGGGAAGGTGGAAGAGTCGGCGGGAGCGAAGGATGAGAGAAACAGGGAGGGAAGAAAAGAGATAGAAAGGACAGGGAAAGCTCAGTCGAAGGGATGAAAGAGGGGGTGTAATTAACTATCATGCAACCCCTTTCCAACAGCAGCCGGCGTAGCAAGGAGGTAATTGGACCTGAGTCTTATATACGTGTGGAGGTACGGAGAGGACGGCGAGGGCAGGTTTTCGAGGAATAGCACGCGCGCGAGCTTAGGAGAGGAAGCGAGAGGATAAAAGAGGAAAGGGGATGGCGGGGATTAGGGCTAAACAGAGCGAAGGAGGGAGAGACCGAGAGCAGGAGATGGAGACTGAGACGGAGGGAAGCAAGAGGTAGTGAAAGTGAAGGCAGAATAAAGGGTTGCTTAAAATTACACACAGTTCTACATTATGGAACCTTTGACGAGCTTCGGTGGAAAAGCAGGACGATGAAATGGCGTCATGAAAATCCATTACCTTCCTTCATTCGCGAATTAATTGCAATTGTCTAAAGGGAAAAACCCTTTCGGAGGCACCCGAAAAATCGTTGACCGCGCGCGGGATCGCGACGCCGATCCGATCGTCCTTCGCCGGGCTGCTCAATCTTCTACTTGTTGATTAGCTGCGCGAGAAGATGGAAAAAAAGCACGCGCGAGGGGAATAGGACGAGATCTCTTCTCTTCCTTCTCTACCCTCTCCCCGCCCAACGCCACTCTCGCGAACTTCGTCGTGCGAGGTTAGCTTGCAAAAAGAACCAAAGAATCGGAGAAGGACTTGTAAAGGAATTTTCGGAAAACGTAGAGCGGTAACGAAATAACTCGCGGACCCCGTTCGATCGGTCCGCCATTTTTATATCGGAGCCCATTTACAAAGCTTCTCCTACACGCGGCAGTTTTGCGCCAGTGCCCGCGTGTGCACGCGAAAGCGTTTTAACGACGGCGGAATGCACGTAGCTCGCAGTGTGTCGACTGTAAAGTCGTGACTAACTCCGAAGAAAGAAGATTTGATTAAGTAGACAAGATTGAATGGGGATACGGAGTGCGGTAGAGGGACGTTGAGGGAGTTAGAGGGAGGCAGAGAGAGAGAGAGAGAAAGCGGAGTATGTTCGACAATAATAGGCGTGTAATGATTACGCTACGGCTAAAGGGATTACGGTACAGTCAACCTCGTGCCCATGTGGACACACATTTGTATATTCGCGTCTCAAATATGTCTGTATAGAAAGACATTGACGAGGGCGAGGTGGAATGGCGTAAGAGTGCGGGTAGCGAGGGCTGGAGAAACAGAAAGACTCTCGCCAGTGTTAATCAGACCTTTAAGACCTTTGGCGTTGGAAGAAGGTAGAGTCAGTGTCGGAGAGGCTTCTTCCCTAGGACGGAGGAGACTGGAGGGAAGCCTATTCGGTGCCACCAACTAATCAGCACTAAGAGCCAGCGAATGTGCGTGGCACCACTACGTACATAGCGACATGGACGTTAATAATAATCCGTGGTTGCTCGGGCGAATTATCCTTGCTCGCTGTCTCGTATGATAATGCGCTCTTTCTCTCTCTCTCTCTCTCTCTCTGCTTTCATCAATGCAGACTTTTCTAATTTGAAAGCGCGTTCTTATTGATGCTTTGCATTTCAGAAGACCTAATGTTTCGGCGTCCGAATTGCGCTCTATTTAACTGCCGCGACGGGGCGTGGGAACTTTGGGCGACGGGGGGGGCAAGAGGGGCGGGGGAACCGGGCGGATGCGCGACAGTGAAAGACAATGATTCAAGACCGACCGAGCCTCTTGAGCATTGAAAGGCCAATTTTGGTTTTTGTACTATCGTAATTAAATAAGCGACTCATTCGTGGCTTACGTTCTTCAATACCAACGAAATGCCATTTTCATAATTGACAAAGGATACTATTTATGGAAGGACAGTTGTTCATTTGGATATCTTTAGTATTCAAGAAGGTCTAAGCCGTTAGGACTTGAGAACATAAGTTACAATTAATAAAATCCATTATGCTAGTTAAAAGTAATTTTGCAACAGCGCCTCGGTACCCGAAGAGAAAAGCGAGAGAGAAAAGGTGACAGCAGCTTACTCGGGCTGCTTCCGCTATAATATCGTAGCTATGATCGTAAGTTCTTTAATCGTGAAAAACCGTAAAATTTAATTAAATACTCGAGACATATCAGCGAAAGAGCAGAAGAATGAAAGAAGGAGGAAAAAAGAATGAAGTAGATGCTGAAGGTTGCCTTAGATGATAAAGTGTTACGCGACAATGACATCAAATCACTGCCTGTACGACGGACCATATATCAATCCCAATAAGTGGACGTGTTAAAATTTCCCTTGCACAAACTATTTACGTTTAAATAATAGTTATGTAAGTCATTGCAAGATAAAAGAAATGTAGTTATTCCTATTCTTAGTTTAACTAGAAAGGGAGAAAATTACTCAAGATATTTCAGAATAAACAGAGTCGTTATAGTGTTTCGAAGATTTTGCTCTCGTTGGAATACCATCGAGTCATTTTACTTTACTATGTTTCGCTTCTCCTCTCGTTCTCCTGGGGTAGTCACCTTCTCACTCACACCTATTTTTACACATACGTGACTCAACGCTCCACATACACGCATGCATGTAAACAATCTTACTCGAGTGTTACTCTTGCGGGATTTGACATTCTCCCGTTTATAAAGTCTGAAAAGGCTATTCATGGCAATTTAAAAAAAAAAAAAAAATTTGTGCACAAAATTTTTATAAAAATAAACATGTTGTGTCGTGCTCAACAATGATGCAAGTAACAACATTAATTAACTTATTGTGTCATAAGGTCGATATTACAAGATTATATTAAACATTAACTCTTTTATTCATTTAAAAAAGTAACGGAAATTTTTGATTTATTAGCTTCCAGTATTCCATCAATCATATTTATTAGTGAAAAACTCGCTTAAGAGAAAAAGTTAGAAAATTACATTAGCTCGATAGCTTATTTTAGAATTGATTTCATTATAAATATTTAATTCATTATATAGATATATATATATATATATATATCTGTCCGCGATCATTTATATACATCCATACACGCAATTTATAGATCAAAGTTTTTGTCCAGGTTGGCTATAAACAGAGGAAATGTTTTTCATTGGTTGAAGTTTCTGTTTCATTAATTTAATTTGGTTACAGTCAAGTCACTACGTAGTTGTAGCTCCTCTTATCCATTATTATGAAATTTCTAAAAAACGTTATGAAGAAATCTACGAGAAAGTCGTACTTTACTTATCCATTAATTATCACTTCCACGTTCGATAAATATTATTGACTGCAACAAGCCCGCGGAATATCGATTATCCAATTTTAAATAAAATTTACCAATAATGCCGGGCGTACTGTGTTCAATTTGATGGACAAAGCCATTGGTAATGTATATTATACATAAAATTTAAATACGCTAAGAGGATAGCGTTCGACGTCGGGCAAAATGTTTGGCCAACTAGCGCCTGAAGACAAACAAATATCGATAAAGTAGAATTCACGCGAGTAGAGAAGATTGGAATTTTCTAAGTAGACGACACGAGTCTAAGAAGAAAATAAGAAAGAAGAAAGGGACGTATGTTTCATTCAAAAGGCGACAAGTCATAGTGAAAGGGTATAGAGCCAAGAAATGAATTAGGCATGGCAGTGTGTCGTAGAACTCGCACTCGTCTCGTTTCGTACTTTTTCAATATTTAAGAGGATTTAAATTTCGTTCGGCGTGACGACGTCCGGACGAATTTCAGGAAGATCGTTTAAAGGCTCGACCGCCGACAGTTTCGTTTGAATGATTAAACGGGCATCTGCTTCTTTCTCTTTCTCGATGGTTACGACGACACGGAAATTCGAATAGGAACGAATGCGAATTCTTAATCTAAAGACTACATGAGCTTTGACTCTCTATTCGCGTTGTCTATCTGCTCAGAACTTATTTGCGACTCTTCTAGACTTTGTCACTTGTATACATGTGAACTTCTGCGCAATTCCATCACTTTCGGATTCTTATTTATAAGGAATGGAAAACTACGAAATTCGTTACTATGACATAGCAATGAATAACCGACTCTTTATATACTCGTACAACTTGTCTGGAGGTTTTACATTTGTAGGCAAATCTCTTCTCGATAGTGCCATTGCTAAATAAACTGTTTTATACAAAGAGAGTAATACGTTTTTAAATAAAGTGTATACCCAAGGTGGAATACGCTCATGCTTTAATACAGTAAAAATTTAAACACGAACCTGGTAAGTAACGAATAAATTTCTTTAACGTGTATAATATATTATTTTGAGTGCCCCTGTAGTATTTTATGAAATTTTTATTAATAAATATTTTATAAAATTATAAGCTTAATAATTTTCATACATCTGTCTCTCTCTTTATTTCTCTCTTGCATCAAGTACTTTATCATTCTTTCATAAAAATATATATTATCAAGGAAAAAACAATAAGCTTATTTAATTATTAAAAATATTATTCCCAAAAATTTACTTACATTTTTTTTTTAATAAGGCTTATGGATTTAAAAATCCGAATGAGTTTAATTGTCTTCAATAATAATTGACAATTAAATAATTTTACTAATATAATCAAGTATTTATTGCATAATGTACAAGTTTCATTTGTTTTATATTTAGTCTTTTATAATTTAAAATTATTAAATGAGACAAAATAACATGTACATACGATAAAAATGTTTTTCAATTGTTTACTTAATAAATTTCTATTCTGCTTTTATCTACACTAAACAAGATTTTATAAACGTTTATGAAGCTTGGTGAAAATTATAAAGTAGTAAGAAAGTAATAATATTTGAATAGCATGAAAAAAAGATATTGTACTTCTAGCATTAAATATCAATATTCATTTGGTATAAAAATACTTTCGCAGTGTTTAAAATTGATTTATATTATTGTATACAAGAGGGATATTGAAGATCAATACTGCTAATAGCCTCTTTAATGTCCCTCGATAAATCTCATTCAAATATATTCATGAATCAGTTAGAAGTACTAATGTTTAATTTCTTTCAAAAAGTTGATTAGTTTCAATACAGTATTAAGCTGGTGTGTTTATACTGTTTGTTCTGTTTATTAGAGATTATTGAAGATATAAAAAAACTTATATACGTTAAATACGAAAAGAAATTATATTAAATATTTACTTACTAACCAGAGCATACGGCAAAGTTAAAAACGAATATTTTAACCGGGTCTTTAAAAGTTATGGAGATTAAATTTATTCATTTTTTAAAAATTTTTCTCCGAAAAGTTTTACGGCTTCTATTGATACATTCATCTTAAAATTTCCAGAGGCAGTATTGATTATTTCATAAAATAGACAATCTCAAGAATTCTATTCATCATTGGTGGTAAAGGCAGCCAATGTAAACAACAGAAATATTGCTCAATCTGTAGAGCCGAACGTTGGTGTTTATTAAACGAGTGTGCTTGAAGAGCGTGGGCTGCATGAATAGACCCATACTGTAGTTAACCAAAACTGGGGCAGCAATGGCAAAAGAAAAGTCCCATCTATCCGTTTATCCAGAGAACGCATTGCCGAAGCTGCTCATCGTCGTAACGTTAAAATTAAATCATTCTCGAGATAAAGCGCAGCGAAAGGTGGGACTGACGGGCAAGCAGTGACGCCCACTTCCTAGGCGCGCGAGCGTTGCAGAATCAACAAGACCAACTGGCCCGCGAGGAGGCGAGGGGCCAAAGGGGAGGGAAGGTTGGTGCGCGGTGAGGTATGGTGAGGGGGGGGGGAGCCCACTAAGAAGGAAGAAGGAG
Organism: Kradibia gibbosae; assembly: GCA_018907135.1. Lineage (NCBI taxonomy): Eukaryota > Metazoa > Arthropoda > Insecta > Hymenoptera > Agaonidae > Kradibia > Kradibia gibbosae. The sequence continues at coordinate 18,792,005 of JACCHX010000001.1, forward strand.
AAGTGGCCGCGAGAAGAGTCCGGAGGCGCGAGAGGCTTGAAAATCCATCGCGAGTCCGAGGCAGGCTCGAGTCGGTATACCCCGTCCGTGAATGGGGCCATTATCGTTCGAACAGGCCCGCGGAACGATTAACAATGGGCCCCTTCAAGAAATTCGAGTCCCCTTGTGCACCCCGCCACACTTCCCTCTCCACCCGCTATTTACACCGGCGCGCCCACTCGCTCCCTCTCCTTCCCCCTACGACAAATTACAAAAATACAGGCGACACGCGAGTGCCGCTCTTGCAGAAAACAATTCCGCGCTCCAACCCGAAGACTCATTATGTGCGTTCGTTTGCTTCTTGCCTCTCCTTGTATTCCTTTCGTGGCCGGTTGAATTATCGTTACACGCACACGCGCGCACACACCCACATATATATATATATACATGTATGTATCTACACACGCGTATTTGTGCACGCGTATAAGCGCCCATGAGTCTGTATGTAAACCGCAGACGCAACAAAACATTCTATATATCGCAGCGCCGAAAGTTATGGCGCGCAATAAGAGTGGCTGTCATTTCATTCGTATTTAAGCAAGTTGTTTGGATTTTACGCTAAGTAGGAGAGACATAAGTTAACGTTATGCGAACCCAATGAAATAATTAGAAGCCAGTTGAAAATGCTACAGTGTAAAATATGCTCGCGCTCGCAAAAAATTGTTTGTCTCGTATATCGAGAGTAAACGAGCGAATTACGACTGCCCATACCTGAACCATTCTACTCAACATTTATAGTTGCATGACTCATGCTATTTCTGCTTCCTTCATATTGCTAAGCTGCTCTGGCCTTGATTTTAATCATTAAAATTTATTTATTTATCAAGCTCTTCCTAGCCGGCACTTTGTCTATTAATGTTAAAATACCGCTCAACTTTATTAAGTACTCTAAATTATCAATGTTTGAACAATATTATTGTTTTTAATGATAACATTGCGTAATACTACTAGCCGAGCTCAATTTTTTAAATTCCTGATTGCTATCAATAAATACGTCAAAATTTCTTGTTTATATTTATTATAATTTCAAGCTTGATGTTACCTACTTTCATTGATAAATTATTACTGACTTTCAAAAGAAAAACAATAAATTTTACTTTAATAAACTATTAAAAATATTAAGCGATTTGTGCAATTTAAAACAATTACGTAATTTATTTCATAATAGTAATATTATAAGTTTATAACATAATTTTAATATATTAATTGCTTTATAAATTACTCTTTAATAAGTTTAAATTATTAAATCATTAAATCAAGCATCAATATTCTGTAAAGTTAAAGTTGTAAGCACCTCGAAAAATTACAAAAAATTTAAAATACAATAGTATTCATTTATAGACTCACAGATTGCTAAATAAATATATATCAATAAATAGAAAGTAACCGTAGCTAGCGGGATTTATTCTGCAAAAATGTAAAACGGCCACCTTCACGGCAACTAAATAAACGCAGATGTACGATCGCGATAGCAGACAGAATCAGGAGATGCGACAACTTGGCACCAATGATTCGTCAGGCCGGACAGATTTTTAGAGTACGACTGCCCCATCACGATAATCCAGAGTTTCGGTAGCAAACAATTTTCGTTTTATTTTTTACGTTCTCCTGCCCCCCCCCCCGCCGTTGCAGTTTTATCCGCTGGTCGCGCCGTACCCATAACGCGCAATCGAACACACAAATATAAATAACGAGAATGATAATGAATCAAATCAGCGGGAAAAACCAATAAACTATTGCGCGGAGAAGCGCAAATGATTGTAGGGGGGAAAGGATGGACTCGGAGAGTTGGCGTCGCGCTCGTTACGGACGCGCGAGTCTACGCAATCGGACAGCACACACAGTGCATATTTTTCAATTAATTTTAATTACAAAACGCCGCAGTGACGCATGCGGACTCGACTAATTATTTTTTGGCTAGCGACATGTGAATTAAAGCGCCGAGATGAGGCCACAGTTTCATTCTCGCCTCTAGCGTCTTTTTCTGTTTTATTTTTCATTATAGGTTTATTCTCGCTCCATTCGCATTTATGGATAAATTTTTATCTTACTCGAGAAACATATGGGCTAATCTACAAGATGAGATAATTGTGTACAGTTCAATTTCAGTTTAATCGCTTAAATTTTAAATGAGCGTTTCTAAAGTCTTTTCTAACTTGGGTAAATTCGCAATTAATTTAAATTTAAAGGCATTTGACACTAAAATAGTGCCAAAACTATTTTAAAAGAACTCCGAAAATCGTCAGTATTGGTGGTCTATTATCAAGATAAAAATGCAATCTACCATGTAAGTTAAGTGTAAAAAATATAACAGTAAGAAGTATGATAAAGACGCTTAAGATTCGCGTTCGAATATTTCTCTTTAAGATTCTAATCATTACGCAGGGAGCATCGATCTCTCTTAAGTTTTCAAGCCCTTCTTAAAGACGAAGCCTCGCGCAGCCGTTGTTTGATTTCTGCCAATGTGCATAGGAAAGACATTCGTTGTCTCTCCAAAGGGATTTATTGACTTTCCAACGGACGGGAAAGGCTCTTAAGTGCCTTCGAGGTGTCGAAATGCTCTTGAATACGTAGGGTCGAACTTGAAATCCAGCATCGAATACCAAATGAGTGTGCGCCAAGAAACGCGCATGACTCTCTGGGCGTAGGCTCTGCTTTTTTCCCTCATCATTTGCACCTCTAATTTATAAAATTCAAGGTAAAAATTAATTGGCGAATAGCCAATCGTTAATTATCGGTCGCTCCGAGAGATCCGAATCGGCGAGCCTTCCTTCACCCATTTAAAAGCAAACAATTATTAATCACTTTTTTCCGCATGTTAACGATCGTTAATCTTTCGCTGCAAAGCTTACAGATCGGCTAATCGTCAATCACTAAATTGACGGGCAATATATAGCGGGCGGTTACAATGGTTCCCATTGGTTAGCTACGAGGCAATCATTGTTGCTGATATCTGATAATTTGTCATTAATGAACAAAGACGTTCGACATCTGTTGCTGAATTTCCTTGTGGTCACTTTGCGCTCGAGGCGATCGCGTAACAAGTTTTCGATTGCAGCTCGCAATTTCCTTTTTCTTTCTTCTTAAGCGATTTATTAATGAAGCGCTCATTATTTTCTCTTGGTTTGGTTTGTTTCAACGGCTCCAATTTATGGGCGATTATAACTCTTGGCTGGCAAATATTTACATTTCCTATCATCAGTGGCAAACTACCGTTAATCAACGTTAAGGGACAGCGATAAATCTAAATCATCCATACGTATTTGCCTCAAGATACGAATGAGACGGACCATAAAAACATGCGTGTCAGCCCTTGTGCATCTTCATTGTCCAAAATTGACTGTATTCCATACAAAGGAAAAAAAAGACGAGAGAAAGTGGGGAGAAAAGTGGAAGTAATCGTAAAAAAGCCGCGTGCCTCTGCAGAGGCGCACCCTGGCAAAGTAAATAAGATTCACCCTCTCGTGAGTTTGTCGATTGAGCGTATCCAACAGTCGTCGGTAGCTCATAAATCGATCAGCCCTTAACTAGCAGGATCTCCGTCGGCTCTCGCATCCAAAACCACCCCCGCGCAGCTCATGATCAATGCTTCCGCGAATATACGCTTATTGCGCGTGTGTGCATCACCTAACCAACATCGCCCCCTGCGACGGAAGTCAAAAAATCGTCCTCACAAATCACGGGGCACAATGGGCCAATTGTGTAGCCCCGACTGGAGTCTCGCTCCCTCTCCACCTCCCGTAGTGGCGTCGACAAACAAGCCGACGGGATCCTAACCCCTGTCTAACTATGCGCTCGTCGCACGGGGACGGAGGGTGGGGGTGGGGGGGGGGGGGGGGGTAACGTTGGAGGGCGGGGACCGGCCTAGGGAAATCTATTGCCGGAAGTGAATATATATTCTGGTGACTCTGCCTCGGATGTATGCGCATTTGTCTGGTCTGGTCCGTCCGAGTGTATATGGAAATTCGCGAGACGAACGCTTCGTCTCCAAAAAAAGATGCGCGCACGCGCCGCCAATTTCATGGGGCGCAAAGCTGCTATTGTTGAGGCCCGGTGTCCACCGCTCTCTCTCTCTCTCTCTCTCTCTCTCTCTCTCTCTCCTCTGTCTCTCTCTCTCTATCTCCCCCCCCACCCACCGCCACCTAACTCTCCCCCCCTCTCTCTCACTCTCTTTATTTCTCAGTCTCTCCTTCTATCTCTAATGACATAGATCAGGAGAAGGCATAACAGTTTTATATCGGGATATAAGCCCGGGACCGAGTGCACGGCGATCGAGCGGGGAACTCTTTCGAAGTCGAGAATTCGTATAAAGATGAATAAGGAGAGGAGCTTTTACGCCAGATTTTTATGTCGCCTCGGTGCACTCGCGGATTCGCGGGGCCGATCATCCAATTTATTACTGAGGTTTTACGTTTAACTATTTCTAGCTTTGTGTGCTAGTTCCTGTTCTTCCTGTTGTCGTTGCTGTCGTTAGAGCTGTTGCTGCCGAATCCACTGCCGCCCTCATAGCTCTACGCGGATTATTGTTATTTTTTGTTTTGCCGACGCTTTCTTTTCTTTTCTCCCTCTTTTTTCATTTTTTTTTTCAAATGCGCGGATTCTATACGAATGGATCACAAACAATTTGATAGGAGGGAAAAAACAAGTCATCCGAAGTTTTATTTATAGCCGTTGATTTCCCTTTTTCCAAGTGAATCCAATTGTGCAGCACGCAAAAAGCGTTATTCCAGAATATTTCATTAGAGCTCCAACTTTTATCAACTCTAATCAATACCACTCAATTTATCTTTGTTATTTCAGATATAAATTTAATCAAGCAGTTATTAGTAATTTTTTGCATTTCACCTCGTTTTAGTGGACTAGTGCACCCCACAGTTCCATTTATTCGAACCAGCTATAAATATTTTAATTTCCGTGCTTCATCATTTTTGTAATTAAAAGAGGGAAGCCTTTTTCCTATATTTTTTTTTTATTGTAACTATAAATTATGTTAATACGCAAGCTGATAAAATCTTCTCTCTTTTATAATGCTATGAATACGCTTTAATCAGTTGTCTATCAAGAAAAAAAAATATTGATTCACGGTTAATTATACTTCCGGTACTTTCGTTGCCCTTCCAGCGCAATGCAACTCTCTATCGAACAGCCTGCCAAGATGAAACGAGATTCAATGATAAACTGATCACCATCTGTAATTTTCCTTTAATTATAATAACACATTTAAGCGAAATTTTTGCGTGACTTACGAGTTTTCCCGCTCAAATTTCTCCGCGGCAGGGCTTAGGTTCTTCGGATTAAAGACATGCCTGCGCCTATAATGTAGGCTGTTTGCATATCTACGAACAGCTTCTTTATGCAAATACACATAAACACACGCACACCCAATCACTTACTTACATAATATACATATATTTAGAGAAATAAGTGCGCATAAATTTACGATATTAAGCCATAAGGCCTTCGGTAAGGAAAATACACGATATGAAAATTTATCAATTGAAAATTTTAGAAAATTGGAGTAGTTCATTTCGCCTAGCCAATTGATTATTTTCAGTAAATGTGCGAAATTGCCCGGGAAAATACCCTAAATCACTTGGGTATTTTAATTCGAACTCACACTGCACACGTATTCCTTACAGGACGCTGGGCAAAATAGAAAACCTTGGAAAAAAGCAAAGAAGTCTCAGAGGTTCGAAGCAATCCTAGAAGATGCATCGACTCAATACAACCTTAACGACTTCTAATAGTAGTTAAGAACGATAATTGCCGTCGTTTTGTATTAACAAGTCGCTCGCCAACTAAAACTTTCTTTTTAATTAAAAATATAAACTAAGTACACAACGTTCACTTATTCTTAGCCACATTCCCTTCATATCGACTTTTTAATCGGCACAACCGTTTTTAAGCGCGCGAAATTCAACTTCAAAGACAACCTCGTCAAAAATCCGCTGATTTCGGCTCGAATAACGACAAATTGACAAATCGCGATAAAAAGTTACGCCAAAAATTAACTAATAATTATAACAAAATCATATGAACAATTATATTTCCAGTATATTTCAAGCCACGACGATCTGTGACTCCCGATATCCAAATGGATTTAGCTATCGGATGCCATTCGCCTAATTAAATTATAATCCGTTGTCTAGAAATTAATTACAAAATACAAATAAACAAGTTATTATTTCGACGTTTCTCGCGATGAGAATTATAATGAAGTTCACAGTCACATAACATTGAAATTCACGCGAAAGGCTACGCTTCATCAATAGCCAAGAAGTGACGCAAATGTCCATGGGTTCAACCGATTTTGACATGGACATACAGCGCTAAGTGACTGGATGCGGGAGCCGAAAGTAAAGTTTAGCTTGTCAGATCAATAATTGACTACGATTGCATTGTAACCGCAAATAATGACGGTAAAGGTCAAAAAGGAGATTATCAAATTTTTTGGTAAAATATTTAAAGGCTCTGGGGATGAGGGATTGGTGACGGATCAGACGAAAGTTTACAAAGTCATGAAGGAGAATGCGGTAATGTTAAGAGCCTAGATATTCTATTAGCTTGGCATTGTTAGCCAAAAATACTGGGCCATTGCATATTATTATACTATACTAAATTGAAGTACGACCAAAATCTATCGATTGGATCAGAACTAATTTGATGACGAACAATATGCATCGCACCTCATACTCCGAAGTATAACAGACGCCAAGGAACAAAATAAGAAATTCATCGTTACTTATAGCTGTTCTACCCAAAACATTATTCCAACGTTTTACTCTAATGTTGAAAAATGACTGATTAAAATTTAGAAGGGATATAATTGGTGTTAAATCAGTGTTTTTAATCAAAATCGGGGCTAGCCATTGTCGGGTGAAACAATCGAACTTCTCAAATACGAATCAATTGCGCTGGTAAATCAAGTATTTGCATAAGCCCTGATATTTTGCGCTAATGTAACTGTCCGATTACAAATTTGGTCCTTTCTTCCATCGCGGCGCGAGTCGACGAAGATGAAAGGACGAGTCCTCACGTAAGATAAATACTGGTTAAGCATGCCGGGACCAAAATCCCATAGAGCATTAACGTATCTTGGGTAAAAATCTTGATTCGCATTGAGTCCCGCAAGTATAATCGGCTATAGAGTGTCAGCCGGTGAATTATTTATTCGACTCATTAGCATTGGCATGACTCGGCGATTCTTCGGCATCGTGATAAATGATCGCGCGGCACCGACGCATCGCGGGATATTCGCGGGCCCCGCGCGTATTACGCAAAGATAAATACCTGTAAGGGAATCACGATTCTAGGCCGCTCCATTATTGCGAGGCTTCGATTTGTTATTTTCGCGGGTAAGCAGCGATTGGCGAGAGAGAACCGTCGAGGAAATCGGCGGGGGGCGGGGGGCGGGGGAGGGAGACCGGCGGGCTAAGTCCGTTAGAAGGATGGAAGGCGAGACACTCGGCCGAGGCAGGATAACCAAGAAGAGAGATAGAGAGAGAGAGACGCGTTGCTCTAATGAGGAAGGCTGGTGCGCCTGGACCGATGGCCAATCAATAATTCCTCCGCGGCGTATCATAAATCGACTCTCGCAGGAGGAAAATCGAGCTCCACCGATCGTAAAACTCCCTCTGACTTCTATGTGCCTGGCGCGCGCGGCTTAGATTTGAGAGGCCGCGCACTTATGGGCATCGTCGTGTGATTCGCAAGCGGTACTTTATATACGCGTCTACGCGTACGCATCTACCTTGTATTGCTGTATAAACACGGAGGAACCAGCTAGTGAGTGAGAGCTGGCTCAGCAAAAAAGCCAACTTTTTTACGATCAACCCACCATCTCGCATATATCTCTGGCTACCCTCCACCCCTCCCCCCCCCCTCTTTCTCGCACTCCGTCGGCCTCTGTCCGCCCTTTTTTTACGCAACATAATGTATACCTTGTTAACGAGTGCAGGTGCCTGCGCCCCCTCGCGTCCTCCTGCTCCTCCACCCTAAGCACCGCCTGACTCCGATACCTTCTATGAGGAGTTTCATGTCTCTGCACGCCACTTTTTTTATTAGCCGGCCCGAGCTATGAATAAAACTCGTAAAACAGTGTGCGTGCGCGAGCACTCGTTTGTTTGTTCTTTTTTTTTCGTTATTCGTTATTCGTGTACGGGAGAGGGCCGAAACATGTCGGAGGCAAGTTGACACGAGGAGCTCGGAGGGCCGGAGCCAGATCGAGAGGCTCGGATAACCGCGGATGTAGGATCATGCGGAGGAGGCGTTCTTCCTTCTCGTGTCTCGCCCTCCTGCTAAATACTCCGAAATGGAGCTGTGTATCATGTTTATGAGATATTCTTTGGAATTCCAACGATATCCGCTTAGCCTTTTTTGATTCTTACAACGGATTAACGCGTGTTTAGATATCTACATTGTTTCAGCTATGCTTTTTTTTCTTTTTCTTTTTTAAAGAGAATTACGAAAATTTCTACATGGTTATTATATTTTAATACCAATTATTCACTGAAATATTACCATGCTTTATTCTAAAACCCACTCGTACGTGTACGTTATTGGTATTTTTATTAATACATTATTTCACTGACAATTAATTAAGTGCGTTTTTATATAACATAAAAACTTAAAGTCTATGTCCTTTTTCGTATTAAGGACTCAATAAACTTCAATTTTTAAGACAATCATTAAATCTCGAACAAAGATAACAATGACGTATCGTACATTTCTGAGACAATAAGATTTTAATAGACCACTTTCAAAGAACACGAGGCATACGAACGTGAAGCAAAATCTCGAATCGAATTTAACACACCATAAAAACATCAAACTCATTGTATACACACACATTCGCTTACACACAGGCACAAGCACGCACGCACGCACACACGTATATGTATATTGTTTCAATTACAAGAACCAAATTAGAAGAAAAAGCTTTAAACAATTTATTGATATACAAAATTTATAAATTTATTGGGTTATAATTTATATTTATTTATATTTCTATCAAAATGCATACATAACAATAATTACTTTTTAATTAGGTACAACTTTTTACTATACATAAATATCACAAATTTTAAAAAACCTTATTAAAAGACATTTGTTGGATATGTAAAATATGTATTAATATTTTTCAATAAGATTTAACGTTATTTCTTGGCTAAAAAAGAAACTCATTAAATTTTTCGATGAAAATAAGGCATTTTGAATACATAAAATTTTTTTGCACAAGTCAATTCCTTATAGTTTCCTGTTACAAATGTACATCGAACTTGCATTTTTTAATATAACTAATTAAACGACTACTTATTAGGCAAGAATACGACCACCTTATGTATAATTTGCTTTATTATCACCTTGGTAGTGGGATGTAAAGCAGTAAGCAGGAAGAAGGTTTACACTAATTATCATGTTTGTTTTGGATTTTCTTCGCAGATATGCTTAAGCAGTTCCAAAGAACTAAAATAATTAATTATCATAAGCGTATTTGATTGGCTAAACTATAAGAAGCGGATGTTGTTTATGTACTTTCTAAATTTATAGTGAGCCAAATAAGTGTTTATTACATTCAATAATAAACGATGTAAAACGAATCTATATATCTTAAGATTATTAATAAGCTTTTAAAGGTATAAAATTCCCAAAAGTAATTTTTTTTTTTTTATTAGGATAATTATAAATTCTTAAATCAAAAACTAAAACTAACTCACGATTATCAAATAAGTTACTCGTTTAAAATTAAAAGTTGCTTTTTAGCACCAGAGAAGGCATTACAAAAATGACCTTTGAAATTGTTATTTTTAAAGTTGATAGATAGAGACTAAACATTGCATGTCAACCAAATTTCATATCCTTTTATAAATTACTTCGCGTTTATATTAATTAAGAAAGCAGGCATAACAATGATAAAACTAGGATCCGTCTGCTTTCTTACTTTAACACAGAACACTTTCAGCCATTTAACGCCATAAAATCTAGCTCGGGGTGTTTAAAAAACATTATTCAAGCGAGCGCACATTATTTTTTTTTATAATTACCAACACCGTAAGACTAATTTCTTTTTAATGGGTAATAAGATGAAAATGATTCGATTATCCAGATCGTAATAACAGAGTTATTTTTTTTTACCGGTAAGCACAATTCCGAGAAGCGAGTAAAAAAAAGCTAAATAAAGAGAGAAGGAGAAAGCACAAGGACGTGGGGGGGAGAAAGAGTGAAAGAGGGCGAGAAGAGAGCAATTCGAGGGATTCCAAGAAAGACACTTTATTTTACAAGCTTCCACACTAGAAGCTTTATCGATATGGAGTAATTTTCTTTGTATGAAAATCGCGGGCCGCGACTCCACTCACGCATCCCTGATTGTTATATTAACGACTACGTCGAGAGGGATGCGATAGCTCGCGATATCGTCCTGGTCCCCTTTGCTGGCTGACGTAATGCTGGCGCACACCGACGGAGATTAATAAACTAATTGTAGCTTCCGTGCGGACACGCCCCAATCGCGTAAATCAAGGCTCCGCGTCGCGCTCTTACGCGCTTCCAGCTCCTTCCCCTCGCCCCTCGTCCCCCCTCCCCCTCCACCCACCGGCAACACCGGGAGCGGGGCTCAGGGCACGCGCACTTTTTTGCCCGAGTGGTGGTGTAGGAGCGCGCGCCCGACATATGTTACCCACATTTTTTCGCACTAATCATACACACGATAACCCAATAACTCCTCGGAAAGCCCTCGGTTCTTTTCTCCATTTTTTTTTCGCTTCTTTCAATACTATACGCCAACGCCACTCATCACGCGGCCTTCTTTATTGCTTCCGCAGCCGAGTGAAGCCCACGCGATTTGCAGGCCGCGAATGCAGCGCCTAACAACTGTCCTTTTTCTTCACGGTTAAGTAAATTTGTTAAAATTACGGATCGGTCTCGTAAACCTACTGTATGCCTTTAAAGTTTTGCAAGCAAGTGCAGATTTTATTAAGTAAATGACAGGTCGAGGATTTTAGACTAGGAGAATACAACTGAAGTGAAATCGTATGAGATCGTATTGATGCGTGCCGTACCAAATGTAGTCTATTTCTACTTATTTAATTACTACTAAATGCTTGATGGAATATAATTGATGCTTGAATTCCCAGTTCAAATTGATTTGCCTGAATTTTGAATAATTCAATAAAGTCTCGCGAAGGAAAGCCAATCGTTGTACCGGGAATACTAATCATTTTTCTATTCGGTTGATTTATTGACTTATTTTCGGAAAGGTACTTGTACTCGTATACTGGAAGTTTCTCATCATGCAATTAGATTGTTGAACTGATGTTTCCGACGAGTCGATACATAATACATAGAGTTCACATAGAGGAATGCCGTTCCCTTCAATTTATGTTCTTCCATGGGTATATTTGTGTACATTACGAGAGGCTCGTCATTTTGTCAGCATAGTTTTAAATCGAGCATTCGAATACGAGCAGTCAAAGAGAGGCTATGCCTTTACCATTCGCTCACATCTTAAGATTTAAATTATTTTTATTTCATAAATACATTATTTTGGCAGCCGGTTTACCATTTATTTTTATACTAAATATGAAACAGTTTATGGGCCCGGCCCAGAGCTCGTAATTTCTTAAAGGCAAACTAAATATTGCCTACTCTAGAGCCATATCACATCTATTAAATAAGTACAACACCCACGAATAGAGTATTTATTGTAGAAGAAAAACAAGCAATTAATTTGATTAAAGTATTATTCCTCTCGCATGTTTAGCATTAATTTACCATCGCGTCGAATATTTTCTAGTATATTTCTTTTAAATCTACAAAATCGTTTATTCCAATGTGAACTGAAGATTTGGTTACTTCCATTCTTAATTCCAGCTAAGCTAGATTTTCCGTGCTCGAGATCATCGTTATTCGCGTTTAATAAGAAATTGCAATCCTTTTGCACTTAATATAAGGAAGAGATGATCTCCCTGCACGTATTCAGCCCGCAAGATGCGATCGTCCCGTAAGAAGAAATTTCGAGACGGGAGCTCACGCCCAAGCCAAAGAGAATGAAATTTGGAAGGTTTCGTAGAGGCTTATATATCTAAAACGTCCGGGCGTCACGGCGCCGCAATATTAGTTTATACGTCGCCGCGGTACGTCGAAGAGTGTGTAAAAGTCGCGGCCTGCTGCACGTATTTGATGTAAAGTACAAAGCCCTCGCATCCGGGTTTCTCTCCCCCGCCCCCCAGGCCTCGCTCCCTTCCACGCCACGTCCCCGCGAGTCAACCGAGACTAGGAAAGCTGATTTCGCGGTCGTGGAGCTCGGGATGCATGGGCGAGGGCAGAGAGAGGCGCAGGGGCGGCGCGGAGGACAGAAGGGAGGGCACACCGGCAAAGACGCGACAGCCCCTCAACCGGCTCGGCCTGTGTGTGTGTGGGACTTTGCTCGATCGTGCGGTCGCTCGCGGGTCATATTGAATCTTATGAATTTGCGCGCCTCGTGATGTGGACAAACCGCGGGCTGAAATTGAATTTTCCTCGATTTCAGCGCCGGCATACATACTAAACGGATAACGAAAGGGGCTGCGCGTGCGCGGTCCCGTTCCCGCCCACAGAATCATAAACTATTAATTATGAGCGAGCCCGTAATTATTCTGTCGGCCGCGTGACGAAACGCTAATTAGCATTTTACGCACCCGGGGGCCAGGTAAGCGTCCATCCTCGGAGCTCCTTCGCCGTCTGTGTAATTTACTTCCCCGAGACTGAATGCCGTGACCGTCAATTTAGACACTAAAGCCCAGGCGTTCTTCCCTCGAACGATTAAAATAAAATGAAAATTAATTAACAAAAAGAAGGGGGATAAAAAATAAGCGATCATAAAGAAACAAAAAAAAAAAAAAAAAAAAAATATACGAAAGAGAAACGTATCAATTGAAGCCAGCCGAGCTGCTTTCAACGATGAAATGTCCGTTTCACGATGCAAACATTCACTCGACTCAAGAAGAACGACAACTGTGTCCTGCAGGTTTCTACGTGGGAATTATCTCGGCCGGTTATCTCTCTATTTCCTTCCTTCCTTCCTTCCTTCCTTTCTCGCTTTTTTTTTTACAAGCGTGACCATGCGAGCGTGCGCCATTGACACGAGGATAAGAGCGGAGGAGGAAAAGTTGGGATGCTGGAGAAGGAGGAGGCTGGATAAGCCTCAGTTACAGAGGAAATAATATTGTTCCGCTGTGGACGGTACATAACCCGAAGAAAGCGCTTGCGCAACGGAAGGAAGGAAAGAGAGGAGAGAATTCGCCAACACGGGGCCTGCGGAGGGTGTGGGAGGGGCAGCGCAAGGGGGTCGGAGAGTTTAAAACGAGGCGAGAATATTGGTTGGCTTGTAATAATACTAGGGATATAGAAGGCAGAAACTCGACGAATATTAAATATATTATTACATTCATTCTCATTTCCCTTCAGTTCCGGCATCTCGCTCTTCCTTCCTTCTCTGTAACTCTCTACATCTCTCTCTCTCTCTCTCTCTCTCTCTCTCACTCACTCTCACTCCCTCACTCTTTCTCTATTCTCCCTCCATCTCTCCCAATAACGAGTATATTGGCGAACCTGTATGCAAACACAAATACACACAGACAAGCCATCGCGTAAAACTACCGGCGATAGCCTGGCAGGCACGGAATAAAGCCACTGCAACGGAACTGGTTCATTATGACGATGACGACGTTTACCGAGTCCAGCGATTATCTCTCTACGGATCAATTGACTTTTCGCTCATCGATCAGTAATAATGTACAATTATGGCGCAGTGTTTGTTTCCCCGGAATGATCTAGATGTCTCTATACACGGACTCTTTGAATTACACAAAGGCTCGACGTCGACATTAAGAGCACTCGAGCCAAATTGGAAAACAGGGAGGAAGCGAAGGAGGAAAAAATTGGAAACACGATTGGGAAGTGTTTTAGCCGGGGCTCGAGGAAACGAGGCGGTCTGCGTTCCAGGGGAGGATCTACACCGCCTCACGGGGATTCAAGCGGTAAATGTGTACGATGAAAACACATAACCGATAGATAATAAACGTAATTAGCTATTCCTGTAAACCAAGAGCATCTATCTGCCTATCGATAAATCGATTGATGCGAGTACTTGCCGAGTAGTACCGCAGGCCCTTTCCATTAGTCTCCACCCCTCTCGACCTCGTCACTCTAGCCATTCTATTCCGGCTACCCGGACAAACAGCTTCACTTTCTCCCATGCATGCACTATCACAGCCATTTTGCATCTTTTCACCCGATTTACAATTTCGCCATTCGATTAACCGCGCCTATGCTTCATTTGATCTTGGCTCCTTATTCCCGATTGTTCATAAAGGCGCAACATCGACGCGCGCTCGTGCAACTTGGCCAGCCCTCGCATAGAAACGCAGCTCTCCGGCTTCGGGGGAAATAATGCGAGCCCGTAATTTAATTGTCCCATCGCAGACGTACTATCAAAATCACTCGGCTTCCTGGCATCCACTCCCGTCCACACTCGCCCTCGCTCGCTGTTGCTTACCGCGCTTATCGCGCAGCTCGCCCCATGCGCTGGCCGACAAGAAAAATCGCAAACAGGAAAATCGCGCATTCTTGGCTGTGCTCGCTTATAAAATAACGATAATTAAGTTTTTACGAGTGAGGCGTCGCAGAGGTAATAAAGGTGGGCCGCCGCTCGATTCCCTAGTACGACTCCCAAGCATATCCGCCTGTAGCGCCATTATCTCGACCACTTAATTCCTCAGGACGGGGGTGCGGCGGACCGGGGGGGGGGAGGGTAGGAGCCGTCGAAGTACTCGAGCCTACGCACACAACTCAACGTGAATAATCGAGCCCGCTCGTTCCCGTCTCAACGGTGGCCCGCGGACGGGGGGGTGGGGGCGGGCGGGAGGAGGAGAATCATCCCGACTGCTGACGTCGGTTAAAGTATCGCCTGCGAATAATCATCGGAGGTGACCATATAAAGTTCGGCGAGGGCCGATCGTGCTAAAAAGCCACGAGTATAAAATAAGGAGATGGCCATCGCTATCGCTTGCGGATCCTCACTACACGAGGCCTAGGCGCACAATCGCCACGATCCCTATCTGATATCTCTGTATTCGATCGCATCCCGCTCCAGAATATCAAGAGGAACGCGAAGAGAGAAGGGCCCGAGGAGATAAGCCGGGAAGAGGCGCAGCTAATAATCGCAAGGAAGCTTCGAATTCGTGCGGCGATTTGAGTCTCGCGGCTGCACGACAGGACCCGATGAAATTCGTCCCTGATTAGCCGAAATCGCGTTCCACGAGTAGCGTAAGAGCGATGGCGGGGGGGGGGAGAGGCTCCGGGGAAGGTAGACAGAGGAGCGAACCGAAACTCTCATCGAGAGGATTTACCGTTCGGTGCTCGCGGAGGAAGCGGCATACGCGAGATGCGAGTATCCGATAGCGAAATTTCGCGGCGTTTCGCAACTCTAGGGAATGCGGCTGCCTTCGGGAAGTATTAGTCGTCTCGAGGGAGGATTTGTGTCGCAAGGGGAAAGGTCTGTCGAGCCTATGCTAGTTTAAGCGCTACGAATTGCCCGAAAGCCTATTTGTTGGACGAAAAAAATCACTTCCTTTCGTCGTGCGTAAACGTCACTCGCGATCAGTGACTTGCTAACGCGTAACGCGTTCCTACTTCCCCGCCAGTTTACGCCTGTTCCACGTCAATGTATAAACGTCACAAATTCAATATCCCGATCGGAAGTACACATAGTATCTATCGTGCGATACCTTGCTATTGTTATTCGTGCGTATTTTACTAAAATTGAGCATTCAAAAGGAAAGCTGAATTTTATGAAATTTTATAAACCATTCAAAATGACCCTGGATATTTTATAACGCTGTTCTAATCCATCTTAATTCCATGCTTCCTATACTTGATTACTTTACATTTATCGTACAAGTGTAGTAATTCGAAAAAAATGGGTAAAATTAAGAAGCCACAATAATAGTGTTGTAAAAGAAATTTTCATTGAATTCTCTTTAATTATAGCTATTAATCAGTATTATATTCTTTTTTTTATAGTAACTTGTAGAACTTTCATACAAAAAAGTTGAATTTTTCTTAATGGACTAAAAACAAAGTAAAACAAGATTTTGTATTTTCAATTATTTTGTAATTGAGTTACAATTTATCAAATACGCATTCTTAAACATTTCGCTCAATTATAGAAATAGTACCTTAAAAGAATTTCGATATTTGAACTAGCTTTCATTTTGAGAACCTGTTATTCATTTAATTTATTACTTTAAGTAAACTTATCTAATAATAAGTCTACAGTAGTCGGAGCTTTGTTATTAAGCCTACTCTATTGTAACAAAAAAAAAAAAAAAAAAAAAATGCAAAATAAAAGTCTGTATTTTTTAATAGCTTAACGTAATCTAGTTAATTTCCTTTCAGTTTAATTTTTATCTAATAACGGACAATATTTTTGGAACATGTATGTAAATCGTCGGGATATTAAATCAGCTTGTTATTCCAGGAAGAAAGAGCTCTAAATATTGAAATGAAAGGCACTGGCGAGAATAACTAATGATCGCTACTCTCGTGCAGATATTTACCAGCCAATGGACAGTGTCCAGCAGATTCTCTCCATTCGTGGGGGCGGCTTATCTCATTTCGAGCCGGGAACGGCTTGACGGGTGGAAGGGCGCAAGAGGGAGGAAGCAATCGATGCTCCGTTGCTTGAATAATTTGAAGAAAGTAGGACTATAAATATTAAAAATAACGACGATGCCGAGCAGGAGGCCTTGCCAATGGCCTCGGTAGGTGCAAAATACTGGCTAATAAGAGGGACTCCGGGCGGCGGATGTCGGTCAGATTCTAGGGAAGGTGAGAGGGAGATAGAGAGAGAGAGAGAGAGAGAGAGAGAGAGAGAGACAGAGAGATAGTTAAAGAAGGAAGAGGAGGGAGAGAGAGAGAGGAACAGTTAACAATGGACCAATTATGCCTCGGGACCGTGGTTCGTCCGATAAAGCGTCAACGGCTACCGTCGAACCACGCGATAGGAATCATCGTGCGTGCGCCTCCCTGGCTCCAGATACTCCCAGATATATAACGCGGGTAGCTTCCACCGGGATATAATGAGCAGTTAGTGGATGGTCCCCCGTCTCACGGGAAAAAGTCACCGCGTCGCGATCCTCCCCCCTAGATTGCGGCGGGAGCAAACGAGATAGAACGAAGGAGACGGAGGAGGAGAGGCTGGGAGGCAGTGGAAGCGCGCGGGCGCGTGGCCCCTTACAAAGGCGGATAACGGCGCTAAGTAACGCCATTATGCCAGTCGCGCTCTCGTTTACATCCGCGGACCGACTCACCAATATCAAAGGCGTAATAATAATAACGAGGGCGCGTTTGAATCGGCGACGAATAACAATGTCGGCCCCGGGCAATTACCCACCGGCCAATCCCCAAGAATTTACACTCGCGTTAAAGCTGAGCCCTGCCCTGCACTATTAAAAATAATGAGTCGTCGGACCCGCCGAGAGGACGATGTATTCTCCTGCATCCCACCGACAAAGTTTCAGCCTAGGATGCAGCTCTCTTCATTTATCACCTCAGGGTATTAGACGGACCGTTACATTAATTTCGCGGTGTTATCAGATTGCGCTCGAGGCAGCGGACCGAGGCGTCCCGTATCACCCGTGGACTGACGTGGAAACGAGGGGGCGGGGGCCACAAGGGCCAAACGAGACACCGTCGGCCGTCGGCGGATAATGGAAGCATTCATAAGGGTTGGCAGGTCCTTATCTCCGAGATAAGACCTAGTCGTTGGCTCGATACCATCGCCTATCGCGCCACTCGCCTCCGACAGCTTAGAATTAAAATCAGCCAATTCTACCGGCCTTCGATTACTTTGGCTAGACAATTATTATTCACGCGGTAGTTAAAGGAATCGGCGTCGCTTAAGATGCTTCTATGTAATCCGGGGGCCAAACGGATTACGACGGTAGGCTCAGAAGACGACGGCGGCGGCGGCGGCGGCGGCGGCGGGGAGGCTCCCAAGGCCGATAGCGGTGACAACCCGAGAGGCTTTTTGAAGGTTACATATTAGCATAATAATTGATTCAATTTGGAAAATTTAGCCCGCCTAATGAACGCCATAGAGAACGACAAGATGGGAAGGGTAAGGAAGCGTGAAAGGCTGCGGAGTTTACACAAAATGCCACGACGTCCCCAAATCCTTAACTATTCCTCCAAAACTCCAACTTTTGCTTTGGGAATCTGCAATTTGTACGCTTCATTTACTTCATAGATTATCCTTTGGATTACATTGTTCCGTTTGCGCTGGTAATCAATTTTTAATTCGACTCCTAATAAATGTAAAAAATTTATCGTTGGCATTCTCGTGGGTGCGAGCACTGGTCGCAGGAAGTAATAAAGTTATAAACATCGAAAGGTTCTAACATCCATTAGATCATTTATCATTTATTATCTATACGAATGGAGCGTAAAGAAAATTTCTCCTTCCTTTAATACTCCCCCTCGTATCAATTTACTTAGGCGCGTGAAAATTGTCGCGCAGTCAGCGGCGTAATTTATATCGCTCGCTCATAAATTACTCCGTTCTCACTTAAAAGTGCATTAAATTCGATTAAGATTAACATTAACACCCAGGGGGAGAGTAAAATTTATAACTGAAGCGAACCAAGAGCATTAAACTGATAATATATGTAGTGTTAAATGCTCGCGAAACAATAATACTTTATAAATCGTTGTGCGTATTGCAGCTTAAATGAATTAACTGAATTTGAGGAAATAGAGGCACGAAACGAAAAAAGTAATAATAAGACCTTACTGTCAGAGCGTAAATTTGTGCGATTAGCCATCGGTGATAATTCTCCGAGGAGTTGCCGAATACTTCAAGTGGAATCGAGAATCGAAATAATTAGGCACCCGGCCGTATTAACCGGCAATCTAAAGACCACTGCCCCTGAACAACATTTACCATTGGAATATCAGGCAAATTTTTTATGTCAATGAAGGAGAATGAAGGAGAGCAAGCCTCCCTTAATTGTAGACATTCAGATTTCGCAGTTTTCCCGGTATCCGGGCTGCAAAACGTCCGTGTGGACGGGGGATTTTTCACACGGGTCGCAAAAAATGACGGGAAGCGAGCGGGAAACATAAGTCCTATTGGGCAGCGATTCAGAAGGAAATCGGGGCTAAAATTCACAAATCACCAAATAAAAAAGCGCGCGCAAAAAAGTCCGACAACGGAGCCGCAGCTTACTGGTGCTGGTGTTCGCGGTTTGGCTTCCTTCCCCGTAGCCGTTAGTCAAGGAGTATCGGCAAGCTCGTAGATAAATTTGTCTTTTAGAGTCAATAGCAGGGTTCATCGCTATGATATAATGTCGGGTGGAGCTTGGGTCGAACTACGAAAGCTCTGCACTTTAAAGCGAGCCACATTATTGTTCACCCCGTGACTGGATCGTCGACCTGTGATCGGCGCATTTCACTGTTGTCCTTTTCCCCTCCAAACCTTTTCGCACTCCCCCGTTATCCCTGCACACGGGAACAGACGGACCTTTATCGGCATTGTCATCATTGCTGTGCATGAGAACTTTGAGGGGGGCGGGAGGAGGAGGAGCAGGAGGTAACTACGATCTGGAAGAAGAGCCTGCGCGTTTTATCGTGAATGTGCTAAAAGCAAAATTTCGGCTACGTAGTGGGAAACCTTTTAGCGTCTTCTCGGCAGAAAGTCGGTAAATATGTATGTATATACTTATGTATGTACGTATGTAAGTAGGCATGCAAGTATGTATATAACTATGTATGAATGGTTGTACGTAGGTATTTATGTATTTATGCATGTATGAATGTATATTATCCGTATGTACATCGAAGGTCAGAACAGTCAGTTTCCGAGAATTTCGAGTACTATATACATTGATACTAAACATCCTCATCGCTTAATCCATTTTCAAAACTAAACCATATTATATTAGCAGACCTTGTAAGAGTACCTAATATGTGTATATATATTAATAAATAAATAAATGAGCTAAGCTGCTCTGCTGATTTGAAGAAAATAATAATAAAAAAGGTGAGAGTAGCAAGTCCCCAAAATTTCAAAGGATTTCAATTATAAGAATCGACGGCGATCGATGGAGCCGAGGGTAGTACGCAGGGATGGTCTACGCAATAAGCCCACTCTCATTTTCGCGATGCATTCTCAGTTCCGTTGTTTCCGGCCTCACAATTGGCGAATGGGCTGATCACTAATAAACGAGACGAAGCAGTAGAGGAGGGGACAGCGGGAGAAAGGGAGCATCGCGCCCCGGCACTTAGGCCTCGCTTTTAATCTCGGAGCCTCAAGAGAAGTTCTAATTAGACCTGCAGTCTCTCTCTGATTCTGATTGTCTCTCTCTCTCTCCCTCTCTCACTCTCTTTTCCCCTCTCACCTTTTCTCCTCGCTACTCGCTCTCTCGCTCTCTCGGTCTCTCTGCCTGTCTAATAAAGCTCGAGAAGACCGAGCTCGTATCTATGATGCCATAGATATATTTAGTTTTTAGGCGGGGCGCCTGTAATTAAAGTCGTGATTGATGCGCGCGCATCGGCTCTCGTCGTCGTGACGTCGCCCTCGCGAGAAAATCGGACGATATTGTAACGGCGCGCGATATCGGCTGTACGTCACCACCTCTCGGTGCGCCGCCTTGAATTTATCTGATTCAATCTATATGCAAATCAATTATAATACTGAATTAACATGGTATACCGAGGCTGTCAGGCAGACCAAAAGAGTCCTAGCGCGGCAAAACAACAGTATGGAGACAGAACGACGAGGGGGGCGAAGGTAGAAGATGAAAAGATCAGCTACTGCCAGGCTCGCACAATTACCAAACGACTTTTTATAATGGCTGTTTAGTGACCGAGCGTAACAGCGAGACAATTTGATTTTCATCGAAAGCCTGTATTAATCCGCCCCTCGCGCTCCTCCTCTTGGACTCTGTGACTGCGTCTAGACGCGACTAACCTAACTAGTAAAGTCGCATCTGAGTTGCGATCGCGAGAGAGAAGCAACAAAGCGCTACAATTAAACATCGAAGCGGTGCTCATCCAGTTTATGATTTAGCGCGAAACGAAACGCTATATGGAATTTTATCTTAAATTTCAAGCCGGCCTTGTGCGAATTAATTATATACCGCCGTAGGTCCGCTCTTGTTTTTACTTCGCTGCGACTCGCGTTCATCCCATTAGCAACATCGCTTTGCGTTCCAATATTAATTAATGTCTTATAAGCGAAATTAACATAATTTCGAGCAGCACGGCGGCTCTAAATTTTACCATTGATTCGGAGCTAAATAAAGTACTGATAATAAGGAGTGGAGAGAACCATATCCAAATAGTGGGACAAAAGTTTTAAGAAACTTAGGATAGGCAAAAAGCCATTGTCGCCTTTTAAAGTAAGATACAGAGAAGCTGTCGTTCTATATAGGTGGAATCTCCGAGCACGCGGAAACGAAAATCCAAGTTAACGTGTTTCTCCAGTTGTATCCGTAGGGCAAGTAACAGTAAGTACAACACTAAGTCCATTGAATGTAATACTTCTATGGGTGCGGACAGCAGTAGCATGGGGTGAGCGGAGAGTGGCCAGGGCCGAGGTGAGGGAGGGAGACTATGGCTGCCATTTGAACGCACACGCGCAAAGGGGTCGAGACGGACGTGGTTAGGGGTAGTTTAATATCGGATAATTGAATCCGAGGCCCCTTTCCCCGTCCATGTATACTCCTCCGCTGCTCCCCTGCTTCGCCCTCTCACTCGCACAAACCGTACTCCTGTAGAAAGTTGTAGCTACGACGCTCGAGCAACGAAAGAGAGAGAGAGAGAGAGAGAGAGAGAGAGAGACGAAGCAAGCACAAAGTTCATCCAGAGAACACGAAAGATAAAGTTAAAGAGAATGAACAGTACACCTAGTAAGAGAATTAGAGAGAGAGATATGTATAAAAAAAGAGAGTTAGTCAACAGCCATGAACTTGAAGCTGGACAGTACTTTTATTATAATTTTGGTAAATGGAAGAGAATCAGAGAAAGAGTAAAATAATACTCCCTTGTACATCGTTTCCTAATTTGTGATACGATCACAAGAACGAACGAGGGAGTTCAGTTCGAATTCCAAACGATAGTTATTTATATTATTAAGCAGCTACAACGTTAAGGCGCCTTTACGAGTATTCTCGCGAAATACCTGCAAACGTAAATCTTAAGTCGCGGGGCAAAAAAGGAAAATAATAAAAGTAACAGTACCAACTGATACAATAGAATAGATTCTCCGCGTTAACTTAATTCAATTGAAATTATGATTTAAGGTTGTATATGTTACAGAGAGGAAGAAATCCTGACAATGGCTTGAAATGCTTCTGGAGTCGCTACCGTCCGGGGAGCGGCTAAATTATTATATTTGTCGCGAGAGCTCGAAAAATGAAGAACTTATCGTTGGGGTATTAGCTTAGACGGGGACGTGGATGGGTGCCCAAAGAGTGTGACGTCAAATAGCAAATATCTTTTTCCCTCGGCCTCACACGACATCCCACCCCATCCCATCTGGATCATTAATGTGAATGGATTTTTTCGGGCATACATAAGCATCCGTAAACTTCTGAGAAGGTATCCTAAGAAGGACGAAGGAGAATAAATTTTATTATTCGAGTAAATAATACACTGAAAAATCAATTACTTTTAATAGAACGTTCTCAATGCGAATAAATACAAAAGCGTAAAAAAGCCGGGGATTCTAAGAATCAGAACCTCTCATTTAAAACGCCTCGTAAACACGACCTTTTCGGAAAATTAAACATTACGTGATTTACAATCATCGTATTTCTGAGCCTCTGGAGGACTCGATTCTTCGAAAATTAAAAATTTTTCGATTAAGAAGGCCTCCGGACAACGTAATTAATGCCTAATTTAAAAATTCGAATTTCGATCTTGGCTCAATGTACCTTTCCGGGAGTCCAGAGGCCCAGCGTCTCTATATTATACGCGCGCATATGTGATCGAATTTGTAGGGAACGCATGATGCAGGAGGCGATTCTCCGTTAGCGAGCATAAGAAGACGGGAAGAGGAGATGGGAGGAGAGGCCGCCAGTGGGCCATGCAGAAGACTTGGCGGGCGACGGCGGGCCAAGAGAGGTTGCGGGTTGCGTGGCAGCTCGGGGAATGGGACGGGGAACGGGGTCGCGGGGCGGGGCGGGGCGCGTCGGCGAGGGTAGGGGGGGGCCCCCAGGAGGGGCTCGAGCGGAGAGGAGAGCGAAGAAAAGGGATGGGAAGAAAGGCGCGAGAGGAATATGGCGCCTCGGAGAGATATGGAACTCCTTTATTAAACGAAAAATTGAAAACGCCGTTGTCGGAATGCAATATTTCGAGGGATTCATTTGGTGGAAACATTTCGCCATGAAAAAAATTCAATCAGATTTGCAAGGTGAGAGAAGGTGACGAGCGGCCAACGCGCCTGCGGAACCAAAAGAGAAAAGGAAAATCTGATACGTGGGGGCCCGAGTCACTAAAAAACAAAAAAAAAAAATATAAATGCAAAAACAAAAAAAAGCACCTAACAGAATAACGGCCGTTAAACTGGCCAAAACGGTCAGGGGATAGATTCTCGAGTATTTTCGGGGAGGTTCTACGTTGTCCGAGCAAACGAACGATGCGCGTCTGCCGCACAGCAGCGAAAAGAAAAGGGATCGCGCACATTCGGCGCGTATAGTGTCGCCATGGCGACATGTAAAGGAGAAAAATTCGTCAACAGAAAAGAAGATGGAAAATGAGGTTCAGCAATAGCAACAATGACCCGGTCTCGGTGTCTGTCGAAACTATGGGCTGATGAAAATGCGACCCAGAACGACTGGCGCTGGGCTGCGCGCCATACTGAAAGAAAATTCGAAATATCCTCCGACCCCGGGGCCATTTTTCCAAGACAATAACAAACTTTTTTACCTGCTGGTGTACGCATTTGCTCTCTTTATGTGCCCGTGCCTTTCGGGGCAGGGGGGAGAGCGAGGTGGATGAAGGTATCTTGGCGCCTAGTTTTGTCGCTTCTTCCAGATTAATCCAACATCGAGGCTATTTGTCAATCAAAAACTCACTGTATCAGCCAACCTGCGGCGTTGATCTTGCAGAAGAAGAAGAAATATCTCTGAATATTAAGATCTCTACTTTTCTTAAATTATAGTAGGCTTAGCTGGGTTTCACAAATATCTCGTTTAATAGGAGACTCAGGCCGAAGGACATGTTCAACTTCATTCGACATAGTTTAATATTTCTCAAGAGGTGGTATTAGCAAAAAATGTTTTCTTCGAAAAATATTTAGAATATACGCTTGCTATCAGCTACAGGCCTATATTTATAGTTAATTAAATACTAGGAATAACAAGTACCGTTTATTGAATCACGTTATTTTTTGCATTTTATATACAGCTTTGCAATTAATTTATTCCCTGAGAGAAGCTTTCAAATACAGATTTCTACATTGTAACAAGGATTGCAAAACCATTCGAATTTATTGGTTACGTATACAAGTTAGCGCATATTGACTTGAAAATGACACTGTCTTACAATATTTTCTGTGCAACTATAAGTGTATAAATTATTCATACATTTGGTACAATTAAACTAATTCTTATTAATTAATTCTTTTTTTTACCTTTAAAAGATACTTTGTTATACATTAAATTAGATGAATATTCTTCATGTTTAACAAGTTCATAAGTTCATAAGAATTTCATAAATTTTTAAAAAGCAATAAATGAAAATTAATATTTAATATATTTCAGTGAATAAAATTGGCAATATTTAGTACCTCAAAAAATTAAATTTTTTATTAGATTTTGAGAAAAAAAATTTAAATTCTTTTTCTTAATTTTGAAAAGCATTAAATAATTAAAAAGCAAGGCAAAAAAGCAAATAGCAAATATAAAAATTACAAAATTAATTATTTCAAAAAACGCTCTTAACAATATAATAATTTTTTAAAAAGTTATAATTTTGTTAAAAACTACAGCCTAATTTGTGAAATATCAAAAAAAATTAAAAATTTACATATACAAGTTTAAAGACTAACGTCCATCAGACAGAGCATATTTATTTTATTGTAAGGAACAATGTTATGATAGTAAGCAGTAAAAACTAGAACTGTATTTCTGACATTAAAAGTTTTTTATGGGAAAATTAAAAGAAAATGAAATAGACAGAGCACTTTAATATTTATAAAAGAATATTTTTAATATAAATATATAATCAGCTGATTTACCGAACTTCCAGTGAATATATTAATATATACTAAATAAAATAATTTCAGTATAGCACTAAAAACTACTTTAATGCTAAGAAATTCGTGTATTAATTAATTATGTTTGAAAAAAAACATTTTCTGTTTCTTAAATGTAAATCAAAAGAATTTAAGGTAATTTGTTAATGGCTACACAGTTGCTTTGCTATCACATTGTTTCTTAAATAATAATAATATATTTTAGGCTGTAACTTTCATTTTTTATATACTATATCAATAACTTTTTCATCAATTGTATATAAAAATTATAATTTTTGTATATGAAAAAGATATTTGATTTTCTACATCAAAACTTTTCAAAATAATATTAATTGTATAAGAACAATATTGAAAAAAAACAGTTTACTTTATAATTAATTGTTTTACTTTACTTAAGATATTTATATGTGCTAAACTATTCTTCTACTATAACAAATTTTAGTTATTCGAGAAAATTGAGTATATTTTAACCAAGTTTAAATAGCATTAGCCATTTGAAATTAATACTCCCCGTATATCTAGTTTAGTACGAGAATTATTAAAATTTTTGACAGGTAGAGGATTTTCAAATTTTATGTTTATACGATAAAATTTTTATAAAACTACCAATGAACTTGTAATAAAAATATAAAAAATGTAAATTAATAAAACTTTAGAATACGTAGCGAGATAAAAGAAAATTATGGTCAATGGACTTTTTGATAAGTGATGGATATCGTGTGTTAGACTTAATAAAAGTTGTAATCATAACAAGAACAAAAATTTATGTACAACAAAGATGAGTTTTTAATGTTAAAAATTCTAAATATTGCTTGTCCTTCACCCGTGCAGAGATTTTATAATGAAAAATTCAAGCTAATGTAACTCGAAGAAAATACAAATAAGGAAAACGATTGAGTCGGTAGAAATGTAATTAAGGCTCGTGATTTTCAAGAAAATTTGAACACAATAGAGGGTCGAGCTGGTCGATAAACACCATTAGATAAATCAATGTTTTACGGGTGCGACGCACTTAAGTATGGCGTTATATGTAAAATAGCACGTGGTAGTAGCATTAGGAAAAAGGACTAGGAGATTATAGAGTGGTAAAGGAAGGTGAGCAAGTGCGCGGGCGGGAGTGCGGAAGGTGAGCGGGCGGGGAGGAAACGGCACGAGTCTCGGCATCGCCTTCCTTGAAGCAGTGCCACGGCGTCTTTAGAAGGGTTGTAGAACATTTCCACTAAAATATAAAGTGGCTTTCGGGGGCGGTATAGCAATTGGGCACAGGCTCGGCGACGGCGGCGGGGGGGGGGGGCTGGAGCGAGCAGGGCTACGCGGGGATAGAGGCTTGCTTGCCTATGGCATGTATTCGCCGAGGGACAGGATGTAAAGATAGGTGGGGTGTTATTGATCGTTCCGAGTGAGACGGCACGAGAGGAACGAATGCGCGCGCGAGAGAGACAAGCTCCGAGAGCGGGCTTGATTGTGTGAAAGCGAGAGAGAGAGAGAGAGACTGGAAAGCCAACGTGCACGTGTGGACCTGTTCGCTTGTGTGGGTGTCAGGGCGCTCGCTCGGGTATATGCATGTGGGGAAGCCCAGTGTACGCGCGCACGTAAAAGTGCACATTCCCACCCTGTCGGGTCTGGTTATATCTCGCGCGTGGCCGTTTGTCATATGCAACTATGCAAATGTATACAAGCAGTTTATAGTACGATGACTCGTAATACCAAACGATTACGCGAAGGATCATGAAGCATTGTTGTACGCGATACGATGCCCCATCCTCGTCACTAAACATATTTGTTTTTTCTATAATATCGATTTCATTAGGTTCGATTCCTCAGTTTCTTTTTTATAAATCTCTTCCCTCTTACAAGGAATAACATTATATACGAGAACAATAGGCATGTCTGTGGATATATTCTGTACTTAACTTTGATAATAATTAATATGCCGGTAACGATTAATAACCTTGTGTATAGTATAGCCAGCCGACAATTATAAACTTAGAATAACCCTGTAATTAATGTTGCAATTATGTCGAATATGTCTTTAAATCTTTTTATAATTTAATTAATATGAAATACGTATGACGTTAATATTCCCAAACGGTAACAATTAAAAATTTTAAGTGCTATGTTTTCCTTCAAAAATTAATTTATTCCACCTTAAGTATTTCTCGTACTCTCTACTTTGTATTATGAATACTCGTTTAAAATAAATTATATATATAAATAAATAGACAATTGTGAAAAAAATATATTCTATATACACAAATGCGTTTTCATACTTAATTTCATTTATAGAAATACAATTTTTTTTTTTTTTAACTAATTTTATGCGATCATGAGCTATTTAAAGTTTTTAATTCAATTAATAATTTTGTAATAAATTTTTGACTCACTAGTATAATTGTAATTTTAGGAAAATGTTTTTAAAAAATTTACCGATTGATGTATTCATTAATTAGTTATAACTAGACATTTATATATATTATAATAATAAAAAAACGTTCGTTGGCTTTTTTAATAAACAAATTGTACAATTCACTTACGAATTAATGTACCTACTATGAAAACGTATTCAAATTTGAAATTTAAAGAAAAAAATTGTATTTATTCGTATCGTATGCAATCATTGGATTCTTTCATAAGTACGAAATAAATAAAAACTAAAATTATACTATTTACAGAGTTATTATAAATATTAATTTTAGTAAATTAAAAAACATATCGACTTCATAGGTAGAGCTCTGAAATCGAGGATTGTAAAGTACAGGTACTTTCTTAACAATGCAGTTGTAAAAAATAAAACGTCAATTGATAATGAGTAGGGAATAAAAATAATAAATGAATAACATTAATTAAAAAAAATCTTCGCTTATGGTTATTTGCTATCTGTGTTTGAAGCAATTTTATAAAACTAATGAAAATCTGATATTCAATACGTAATCTCTTACTTAAATGATTAAGAAATTTTCATGATATTCCCTTATTACAGAAATTGTGAAAAATGATAGTACAAAAGATACATTTACTCGAGAGCAGTTTCATAATCAATTTAAGCAGCCAAGTATTACAATAATACTGTTACCGATTAATAAGAAATTTACTCAATGCTCTATCATTTATTAAGCTAAAAATGAAGGTTCAAACAATTTCTTTATAATTGCTGGAAAATTGCTGGACAATCTCAGGAGCAAAGGGTAAAGAAGCCCTGTAGGATCCAAGCGCGCGATTTATACATTTTTCCAACTTCGGGATAAAAATGCAATCAAAATCGTTTCAGGGAGGTAATTAATTAAATGGAACATTTTTTAATTTAGAGCTGTCGTCATCTCAGACCTCTTATCTCGACATTTCGCACCATGAAGGAGAGGATTCGCGCAAGTGCGAGATGCATCCGACGCATGCGCGCACACTATGACAATTTGAAAGGCAATTTTTTGCAAGATGATAGCTCGAAGACGAGGCGAAAGTCTGGAATGACGTAATGAAATTGCACTCATCGTGTGAAATTTAATATTAATTCACGATGTAATATGAGAGAGGAGCCGGCATGTCTAACCAACTAGAAAACAAGTGTCGCGTATATTACATTAATCAAACTCAACTTAGGACAAGGGCTCGGCAAGTCTGCAAATTATTATGTAACATATCTCTAACAATTTTCATATAATTCTGCATCAAATTATCGCGGGCGCATAGGAGAAAGGGATAGATTACGGGCGGTCGTGGCGGCGGGGAGGGAAAAAATGGGCGCGCGGTAAAAATTTTTATTGAAATGTAATTAATAAACGTCAGAGCGATGGAACACGATGATTGAAAAGAATGAATTTTGCAGGGTAAAAATAATTCCAGTTCCCAAGTGAGCGATGTAAATCGCTATCAATGTTATTAAAGCTTGAAATTAAATGAGATTCAGTCGGCTTTTCATTCGCGGAACCAAGGTTTGTCCCCTGCCGCTATTCTTTTCTTTCCCCGCATCTCGCTCATTAATTCTCCGGCTCCTCGTGTACCTCGCGACGGTTCCTTTTTTCTCTGCGTCCTCCGCTCGGCTTCTTGCCTCCTCCTACACCCTGTGCTCCCGTCCCCCCCCCCCTCTCTGCCCCCCCCTGCCCATCGCCTGCCGCCAGGCAGTGTCGCATCAGGCGCACTCCACACTCGGAACTGCTGGTCGTCGACGTCACCGCGCAATCCAATAAGCGTTCGCGCGACTGCCGACTCCTTTTTCCCTCTTCCGCACCTTATCTCGTGGGCTGGCGTTGTGCTTTTAAAAGATTGGACGTTAATGAAAAACTTGTAAATCAAAAGCGCGGATTAAAAGGGTAAGCGTGAGACAACGTAGTTGTTTCTTTCTCAACATTGATTTCACCTTGTAAAGCGAGCGGTAATAACACGCGGGCCTGGCCAAGGTTCAGCCTTACCGCTTTCCCCCATCCCGCGACCTCGCCCCATAATCGCCTCTGAGGAGCGTCTCTCTCTCTCTCTCTCTCTCTCCATCTCCGTCGCACTACGTCGGAACTCGAAGCGAGAAGTGGAAGGTAGCGAAGGACGGGCGAATCTTGAAATTCAAGAGCAGTGCGTGGCGATTGAGTCCGAACGTACGTGTGTCCTTCGGGCCGGCGGGATTCGCACAGACCTCCAGCTGTCCTCGTCTTCCTCCTAGTGCCGGCTCGACTCGAGCGAGAGGTGAGAGCAGCGGCCGTCCCTCCCTCCCGCTCCTTTACTTGATCCCCTTCCTTTCGCGCGCCCGCTCTATTCGCGCGGACTGGACTGGCATTCCGTGGCTTAGTCCTGTGCCACCTTCTCACGCGAGTTGCGCTCCTAATGCCGGCAGGATGCTTTAGCCCCTTGGAAATTTCGCCGCTGGCGCACGCCGAACCCCTTTTGCCTCTGTGCCCGGCCTCCGCGCGTGGGCGTGCATGGATGTACGTCCGAAGGCGCCCTGGTGCCTCTAGTTGTACACGCCACCTTCTTTATTGCTCCGCGATCGATCACCTCTTTAAGCGCGGATTCTCGGGTTTCAGCGGCTATGGCGCCATTGCACCCGTACGCGAAGACTCTCTCTCTCTGCCCTTAGCCGGCATTTCGAATCCCTTATACTTTTTCGGTATCATGGATCTTATCTCCGTCCATGCGATTTTTCCTGCAACTTCGATTCGCAGGCCCCGAGATAGTCGTTCACTTTCAGGCCTGGCTCTTTTCCGTCTTCGTACACGTTTTCAAACTTTTATCGACAAACTACAACTTTTATGGAACATCCATTGAATGAGCCAATCCTCGCTTATAGATCTCAACGATATTTCAATCCAACACTAATTCACTTTGAGTACGTTCATTCGCATTCATTACCATAATGCCTTTAATTTCCGTATTTGAATAATTTAAAAAATATAAAAAAAACAATATCTACACATAAATATACGTACAATACAATGTTTTTCATATAGGGTTGTCTTTCTTCCACCATTAAACGTGTAAATATTATGAAATTCTATGTTAAGAAAATTACATTCTTCTTAATTGCATTAGAGCTGAAACTATTCCATAACTTCGGCATTCCGGTATCTTCTCCTCATCAACTTATAGATGATTATAAGCATGTAAGAGGGAATGAAGGTAATATAAAGAATTAAAATTAATAGAGGGTAATGAGGTTAAGTGTAAATTTAGTACGAATAAATTATTAAAACCATCGAGAGCATCGAAGCAACTGCGGTCGATTCCATGTACGAGAAATCGATTGAAATGAATAATAATGCCAGGAACCTGTGAATAGTATAGAAAGAGAGGGACAGCAATGTAAGGTAATAAAATAAAACCCTTCTTTAGCTCCTTGAAGTGCATTGGTAAGGTTGCGCCGACAGCGAATTTTACGAGATCTTGAGTAGGGACGACTTATTAGATTAATTAACGTAATCCTAATAGAATCTCATCCAAAGTCACAACACAAGCCGCAAGGCTCTTCACTTTGCTCTGTCCTCCTCCCCGCTCGGTATCAACACTACCAACCTGAAGCAGCTGCCCCTTTGACTAAATTATCTCGCTTTTCGAGGATGTGGAGGAGAAAGCGAGCTCCAAGACTCGCCGTCGTATACGCAAATATCAATAACTAATGCGGCTCCCGACACAACACGTGCCTCTCATTCCGCATACTTCGCACCTCTCCTCTACGCACGGGCACGCAAACGAGAGACGGTTCGAGGTATTCTCTATCGCCGGTAAATAACCCGAACAAAGGCCTCTATTAATGGCTACAGGCATCGATAATCCCGTTAATGACCGGACCGCGGGACAAGTTGTTTAAACGCTCGAGCCTCGGGCGCACCTTTGCCGTGCCACCCCGAAAAAAAGCACGCACTCGCTCATGGGCCAAGCAATAAAATACATAGACTGACGGCAATGGTCGCGAATTGGTTAAGCGTGAGAACTAAGCGCGTCTCTACTTACCCTCATTAGCCGGCACGTGTCGCGGTACCAGCTGCTAGCATCGGAACGTCGGCTCTCGGACGTGTCGGTACCGCAAAGGATGCTGCGCTCCGCGAATGCTGACGAACGTGGCGCGACGCTCGCCGGCGGCGGACTGGACCTCGCGGTTGCGGAATACGCCAACAGCTGGGGCCGAGGCTCGGGGGCGAGCGCGCGCGCGCACCTACGAGGGTTGCAAGGGGCGCGTGCCCCGGCCACCCTACTCTGGCTACCTGCCATCTCCCCACCCTGGCTCCGGCTTATCGCCGTCCCAGAGGATCGAGGATGCCGGCACAGAGATCGGCGCTCCCTCGACTCGAAGTAGATTGTAGTCGGATCGGATCAGACCGAGTTTTCCTCGATCCTGGCTCACGGCCTGCCTGATCCGTTGCATCCTGTTGCCCGTCTGCCGCGTCCAGGGCTGCCCTGGGCTCGAGGCCATCACGGAGGATACTTACAATGGATATTGGAAGCCTGCGGCCGAGCTAAAAGCCATTAATATTGAGATTGAGTGCCAAAGAACAGTAATGTTGCGTGCTTGTAGAAGGAAAATGCTGGTACTAGGTATTAAGAAAAACTACTCTTGCCTCCTGCAATTTCTATTTATCCAATCGGTCTTATTTCGTATGCACTTCATTCTTGTTTATGGTGTTTTTCAAATATTTTTTTTAAACCATATATTCAATATCAACTGAAATCCGAGTGAAGTATGTCCAACAATTCATATTTAAGAAATCGTATGTAGAATTGACGATCTCCGATTAGAGTATTCAAATAAAATACACTTTAAAAATACTATTTTTAGTAAAAATATTTATTACGTAATTATTGTATAATTATTAATATATGTTTATTCGCTATTGAGCATAGTAAAAAGCAATAGAATTTTAAGTTTTAATTTGGATTTAAAAATGAACCAATTTGTAATAGTCTAAATCTTGTAATTTATCTTGCTTTGGCAAAAAAGGCAGTCATTCATATTTTTCATCATACTTTTCAACTGGCTCGGTAAAGCTATTATTTATCTAAAAAAAGATTGAAAAAAATCGATTAAATTCTATTTAATTCGCTCGATGTTAATAATAACGTTGTTACAAAGACGAACGTCAAAATCGTACTCCATGAAATAACGTTCAAGTGGGTGATTGTTTTCGATAACCTTCAAAGTTTTTGACCTCAATCGCACAAAGTTCTTAAAAGACTTTGACTTAAGCTTGGATAGAAGAATAAAGATGTGTAGCTAAAATTTAATAAACGCTCGCTGATCCACGTAGCGCATCATGCTGTGATAGCTAAGACAAAATCAGCTGTATCCTAAAACAAAATATTTTTTAAGTAAAATAACTAATAAATATTAGCGAAAGTGTTATTATTATTGTTGACTAAAAAATTGGTTAAGCTATTTTGGAAAGGAATGTAGTTATTGTATTAACTAGAAAAATAGGTAATTACATATTGAAAAATGTTATACATAGCTGAGATGAGGTTTGTAGATGAATAGCCTAAGAGGCCTTTAAAGGAATAGATGTCGTTCTTCCAAATTCTCTAGTACTTACTCTCAAGATCACTAAGGTGAAAAATGATAAAACTATCGTATTGCTGATACGACACATAGGCTTGCCTATGTTGACAAATGCGAGCAACATTCTCTCGATATTAATCAATAACGTCGAATACGAGTTATTGAAGATGGAAGAATCAAAGACTCAGCAAATGACTAAAATAAATCGTCTTTATAAGATTCTTAACCGTGACTTTATGGTTTACCTAGAGAGTTAATTTTCTAATTTTATAATAAAATTAACATTGATAAAGCTTACCTCAGAGTGGTACAAGAAGTTAGGTTGAACAAGTACCCCTTACCTTTGGACTTTACTCATATAAATTAGCAGAATACTGATTGTTGTATTGGCCACCTGTTCGAGTAAAACTGAAATGCACAGAAATTATGCGCTACTTTTAGAAATTTTCTTTATGACTATATGTATAATTAATTCTTACAATTTAATATTGGCTAATTATAAAAGTATAGTATGTGTAAATTATATATATATATATATATATATATATTTATAATTCATATACATTTATAAAAATTGTATTAGGTAAGCTACTATTTATCGCAAAATTCGACAATTAAAAAGTGCTATATTTATATTATAATTGAAAGCTATAAAAAGCTGTCAAAGCATACATTAATTTTGATGCAATAAAAAGAGCTTCCATTAATATAATGTTTAAAATTCGAAAACTGATTAATATCACTTTATTGAAATAATATATATGCAAATCCAATTATCATCGAGTTACTTAAGCATTTTTGTTACAAAACTAAATAACATCTATATTTATCTAATGTATGATATAAATAATATATGTTTTCTACAAAATTCTGTATTAGAAAAATTTTTTTGAATCTTAGAAAAATATTTTTTGTTTTATTCAATCGTTATTTTCAAGTTGTAAATGAATGTATTTGAATTCAAGATCTTAGGATCTTAAGTTAAAAAATTCAGTACTAGTAAGCCCATTATCAATTGTATTCCAGCAGAGCAAATTTAAGAGTTTATCTTTTAATTGATAATATGTTTCGATACCAGAAACTCACGACTTTATTTGAATAAAAATAACAGACAAAAATTAAACAATAAAATACTGTGTAAAAAAGTTGCATCTGTACACCACAATAACATAACATAATAAGTAATAATTAACTTTTCATTATAACAAAGCCTAGAAATAGGTATCTTAAATCTTAATTGCTTTTCTGATTTATTCCGACATGCGTGCATGTAATATAGATCATAGAATTTTTTAATTCTTTTACGAAAAATAAATATCATATAACTTATCTGAACACTTACTGGAGATTAATTAATTTTGTTAATTTATTATATATATATATATATATATATATATATATACATTCCTTTGCTTAATATGTTTAAAAAAACAATTTTGATATTTTGTAGGAGTAGGAGAAAATAATATTTACAATTAATTACATAAGTATACAAACAGTACTTAGTATTCATAAAACAATGATAAAAATGTTTTGCTCGTACACACGATCGTATACACTTATGTTTATGGCTCTGAAATAATAATTAGAAATCTGCTTGCCCTGCTTCTTATAGTATAATTGAGATTTATAATTTTAATCAACGTAATTAAGTTATTTACATATACACATAAGCAATTTAATGCACTAAGCTACAGCAGAACGTGTGTCAGAAATACTCGATTCAAAGCCATTTGAAATACTAGGCGAAGCGGTTTTCTAAATATCACGCATAACGCGCATGAAATGAGAACATTTTAAGGGCAGAGGCAGATTTCGAATGGGGAACCAAGCCAGGAATAGTCACAGATCCGCGACTTATTTGATACTTCAACGGAGATGCCACCGCCATCTAGCGAGGGCATCCGAACAGAATGCATCTAGCCGAAAAGTAAGCGACAGGACGGTCATTCAGAGCTGGGTTAAATTAGCCGATAAATGAGCTGTATTTTATAAGTAGGAATCGGTTGGACAGTGTGTATTCGAATAGGAGATAAACACACGAAAATCCATGGACAGGGGAAGGCTTCAATACCAGGACCAAAGGGCCGGGGCTTTTGTAAAAATTGTAAATTAGTCGAAGGCAAATTGGCCCATTGGAGTGCCGGAGAAGCTGGCAGGCCACTCGGAGGGAACGGACGAAGAAGGCTCGAGTAAGAATCGGTAGAGGTCACAGGAGCAATCGGTCGGGAGGACGAGCCGGCGAGGAGCGAGCCAAGGGCGGTCTGCCGCGGAGACCCGGGAAGCGCGGAGGCTCATCGGGAGGCCGAGGCGCGCACCGGGTCCGGCACCTCCTGCCACAATCATCCGCGGCCCTCGACTCGGCGCTGCTGAGGTCCGAGCGCGTCGGAGGAGGGCTGGGGAAAGGCGCAGGCGCGCAGGCCGTACGCCACGCCCTCGCAAGCTCCCGCAAGGAGGAGCGAGTCGCGGGACCGGTCGCGAGGCTACTCGCCATTGGAGACTCTTTTACCTGACGCTCGCCTCTCGTTCCCCACCTCCTGCGCCACCCCACCCCACCCCACTCCGCCGTCCTGCGTGTCCTGCCACCCACCGCTCCTCCTCCTCCTCGCTCCGCCGCCCAATTGAACCCCCACCCACCCCTCCCGGCCATCGCTCGCCCATCACGCTACCGAAACTCGCTACTCGTCCACCTGCGTGTGACACGTGGCTCTCGATTTAGTACAGGGATCGGTACCTCGGTACCACCACCGCCTCGCTTCTCTCCAATACGGATGGTTCAGCTCGCGAGAGGAGCTTTTCCGATGCGCCTGGCCCGACGTTTGCCTCCTCGAGGAACACAGCCAGGAACCACAACAGTCCCTGTTACCGGGGCACTATTGAGGCCAAGAAGAGGATGGATGGAGGGGGCGGAAAACCTGAAGAAGGATGCTCGCGCATTCGTAACAGGATATTCACCGGCCGACGGTGGACGGGTTTAATTAGCCCTGCGGAGAAAGAGTCGCCAAGTCCTTTGATATCGAGCGGGCTTCCTCGATGCGCGCAAGCACAAGAAAATCGGCGGCAAGATTGTGTCTTCCTGTCAGCGAACTTAATTCAACCTAAAGTCAATTAAGCAGAGCCGCTGAAAGCTAACTTTACGAGGACGTCCGTTGCCGGCATTGTAAGCGACGGCCTACGCCGATCTTTACCGAGATCACGTTGCGTGTGAGCGGAAGAGCGAATTACGAAAATGGGAGCGCTTGCTCTGTTTAAAACAGAGCCGTAGCTATACAAAGAAATCGCGATAAGCCAGTCGTAATTTCTTCTGCCAGTTTCTCCATTGCGATGGAGCGAATTTCTTCGTTAATCTACCATGCGTGTAATATTAGCCCCGAGGACGAGAGCAGAGAAAAGTGCGAGATCGAGAGAGAACGGTGAAAAAAGGGAAGCACAGATGCCGAGGTTTCGATAGTTTTAGAAAGGAAATGATTGATGTCTCGCCGCAGGACAAAGTTGCGCGCTCGATAGCGATCGACGTCGCGAGGAATAGAGAGGGAGAGAGAGAGAGAGAGAGAACGAGGCACTGGGCGAGTCGAGATGGAGATAACGTAATGATATGCTAGGGAAGGAACGGACGCGTGCAAGTGAAGGGGACTGTGGGGACTCATCGGTTTTCGCCTCTTCGAAATCAATAAAATAAATAGAGTGGAGGTGCGCTTGTCGACCGTTTCACGAAGTAACAAGTGGATGCATTCGCGTACGCAAGACAAACGACGAGTCGATTGTATCGTTCGCCGGATGTGTACACAGTGCGGCAATGCACACCTCTCGAAGCTTTCGCCGTCACTGTGTTTTACCGAGACTCCGGTTCTGACCGATCTTTTGAATTTACAGATGCTTCATGCTCACGTGGAACCCAGCTGCCCGCGCTCTACCAAATACTCCTTCGGTATCAGATTACCACTAATTTACCGTGCTTGAAAGATTGGAGGTTCTTTTGAATCGATTGACTTCTTGCAAGCAATACTCGCAACTATTATCGCTTCTTTGTTTTAATATTTCCATTTGGAACGATTATATAAAATTTTTCTAGATTGCAATTTTCTAATGTTACAATACGCGTATCTCTATTGTTATAACATAAAAACTAATCATTTCAGTTATAACGCATCTTGTTATAACTATTATATAATTCGAACAAACGTTCTTATTGTATTCAATCAACGATTATATAAGGTTTGCCTGATTAATTCACGTGTTCACGTTAAAAAAATATATTAATCCTTTCACCTCCTTATATTTATATCGATGGTACTTTTGAAACATAATACATCGTTAACGTTAGCTGCGATCTGAGAATCTGATCAAAATTGCTTTCTATTTTGATAGTTTTGCTGCGTTTTACAGCATCTTTGCAACGAAACTAAACTACAAGGTTAACAAACCAAATAAATACAAGATAATGTAAGCATCCTCGTAAAATTCAATACCGCATTATAAATATATTATGCTGTCGTTAAAGTTGTTTTTCCTACAACACAGGGTGGCTACCAAAAAGGATAAAATATACAGTCAACATATTTCTTTTAATTTATTAGTGATAGTATACATTCCGTATGTTCCAATGTTTACATTTATGTGAATACGGTAACCATAAATTCCCATGACAAGCAAATACTGTTCAAATTAATATTACAAACAATAACCGTGAGTATTATTAATTATAAAACAACTATATGCTTGGTATAGACTTTATACATTGCTGATATTTTTATAAAACGACCCACATCGCGGCAGATACAAACTGTTTATCAAATTTTTAACAAGCTTTCGGCATAAATAATAATTTAAATAAAAGGTAAATTAAATAAAACTTAATGTCGAAATAGAGACTTACCGAATCATCTTCACGTATGGCAATGATAAATATGATAAATAATATGGTGGCCTTGATATTGATAATTCGAAAAAGTCACTAATTTCGAATATTTTAATTGCGAGACATTTCCTATTAGTAATTTCTGGTTACTCTTGGAAGTTTTGTTTATCCTTGACACATTGGATAAATGCAGATAAAATAACATTTTTTTTATTAAATTTGTTCGAAAGAAAAATCAAATTTATATAATTTCCCGACTGAAATCCTTCAGACTGTAAACTATTGATTCAAGGATCATTTTAACTTATAAAAACTTTGAGTTAGTTAAGCATAGAGACATGTTTTCAAAAAATCCCTTACGTAATTCACCAAACATAAATCGCACTACCACTTCGAGCGTGTATACCGTCTCCGCTTCCGATTATATAATGATTAGTGATTTTTATGTTAGTTTAACAGAGAGAGGAAGCCAAGTCAAACGTGTAAGCCTAGGCGTACATTAAAAGGGCTAATAGAAGGGAGTTCTTCTCCCGATCTCTCGATCCCGCTGAAAAGTGTAAAACACGTTGCCGAATGCTTTTGTTCGAAAACAAAAGAGATCGCTTGCGCATCGTTTGGCTTCCGCCAGTAAAATCCTAGGAAGGTAGCAAGAGTAAGAGAGAAAGATGAAAATAGAGAAAGAAAGAGAATGAGGATAGAAGGGCGACGAAGGGTAGGGAGTGAGGGAGGAACACGTACGGAAATGCTAAGCTCGCGATGTCACGAGCAGCGGCGGCGGTCGCGAGGATCGAGCTACAAAAGCCGAGATGCCTGTTATACACAGGGCCAACTTTTTTTTTCTCTCCCATTTTTGTTTTTATTTACTTTTTTTTCGCCCTTTTTGTTGCGAATTCTATAGTGCGCATTTCAAAATTACGCCGTTAAAAAAGTCGCGAGCGCCGGATTAGCTAAAAAAATATTGTTCTTAATCTAAAAATAGAGGATATCAGGGCTTGCCCTCGTCTACTAGCCTTGAGTCGGCATCCATAAGAAATGATGCATAGTGAGGAGGAGATTTATTTGCAGATAACGTGCTTTAGGGTCAGTTTTCGTATAAGGTCGAATTCAACTAGGGAAAAAGAACAATGGCATTCATAACAAAATAAGGGAGCCCCAGTGCTAAATGATACGCGGAAAATTCTGCTAGGCTTCCTTCTTGAAAGTCGCCAAGAAAATAATTACCCTGTTCAAATATTCGAATAGGACAGGGTCAAGATTAGCATATGAATACACGGAGGGAAAAATTATTTTTTGAACAATTACCACCTCCGAAGCTGAATGTTGCTTTGAGTGTCTCTCCTTTATTATAACGTTTAGATAGATAAGATGTATTAATGTAATACGAGAGTAAACGAGCGACAATATAAAGGACGTAGTTTAAAATAGTACTAAAATTC
Organism: Kradibia gibbosae; assembly: GCA_018907135.1. Lineage (NCBI taxonomy): Eukaryota > Metazoa > Arthropoda > Insecta > Hymenoptera > Agaonidae > Kradibia > Kradibia gibbosae. The sequence continues at coordinate 18,831,607 of JACCHX010000001.1, forward strand.
TACGTTAATGTTATATAAAAGAAAATTTACCCCTCATGTTTTAAATGAATAACGAACTGCCACTCTAAAGTAGTCCCATATAACTTATCGTTCTGCAAGAGCTGAAAACACGATTTTGTTTTCCGAAAACGGCTAGCACAGCTATACCTGTACTTTTGTTTAGCGAGCTATCCGATCAAAAATAGGATAATACACATCGATAAAGAGTTGAAAAGTACCGGGAGATATTCCGTAAGTACCCTCGAATAATCCAGTATAAGTGTCTGTCATATTTCCATCCTTGAATGTACTCGACTCCAGACGGATTTTACGCACCATATACGCGCTTTGCTCGACTTATCAACTATTTCCAAAGTGCTATTTATCCGGCAACAAGCCACTTCATTGTATATCTCTTGCGTACCCTTAATTTTGCTCCGACGCATCAATGAGCAGCAAAAATTCTCATTGCTCGAGCCCGGATACGTTAAAAAAAATGTTTAGGGCTAACTCATGTATGAAACAGGGCCCCATAATACGAATATTTTCTAAAAAAAAAAAAAAAAAAACAGTCAAATCCTAGTGTAAGTACGCATCCGCTCGGGCGCATATAAGATGTCCCTATCACTAGAGGCTTCCCTGACAACTTTTGCCTCTGCTTACCGTTGAAAAACTCGTCACTGCTGACTCACGTTCGCCCCGCCAATATTTTTGTCTCCATGCGGCCGGAAATCCTACAACAGGCGATGCGCTTGCCCATCGGCCACATCCACAAGTTACGTCGCTCTGACTCGTTCCGTCGCGATTGAATACGAACCTGAACTAAGAGAGCAACAGGGAGAGAGAGAGAGAGAGAGAGAGAGTAAGTCGAGCCCAAAGGAACGCGAATAATCCATGGTGTAGGTTGGATAAATAGCTCGAATCATCTAACTGAGCGCACGCGCTCGTTTCCTCCGAGTTTCGCGTGCAAATTACGCTACGGGTTAAAAAATGCAAGAGCGCATTCGCTGAAAAACGGCGAATACGCGAGAGTGGATGCGAATAAAGCCAGCTTGTAAAAAAAAAGAATGACTATGTGTGAGAAAGAGAGAGAGAGAGAGAGAGAGAGAGAGAGAGATGGAAAGGAGAAAAATAATATTCGTTAAATTCGCCCGGTGCTTGAGTTAAACAACGGAGGATAAGAGCTCGAAAGCCACGGTTGCGCACGGGGCTAAGGCGGGTGGGGCGGGGCGGGAGGAGGAGGAGAGAAAAGAACGGCGAGCATTTTCTACATTTAATTCGCTCACTCGATGCTCTCATGCCGGGGATTAGCGTCGCGAACTATCGCAAATGTGTATAAATGTATCGAGAGAGAGCGGCGAATCGGGCAGGGAAGTTACTCGAGGGGCAAGAGGCTCGAGTGGACTCGAGGAGGATAATGGACTTGAAAGTCCGAAGCTTAAAGCAAAAAATCCGTGAGCCTTATGCGAAGACTTACGCAGAAGGTTTCGCGTATATTTCAAGCTTATTTTCTACTCGACGGGATTCACGAAGTTATTTCGACAAAAATTTCGAGGATATGTAAAATTGGGGCTGGTTTTATCGAAATGTCGAACATCCGCATACGATTAAAAGTCTGCGAGTACAATTTGAACGGTTCTGACTCTGCTTCGATCGAATAATGCATTATCGTTAATAATTATCCGGCTTCTGATTAGGAGGCACTTTCGTGCTCATTGGAAGAATGATGATGAAGAGCGGCCCATTACTTGTGCAACGTCCTCGATAAAAACGGAAGTTCATGGAAGATCGCCTCTCGCAAAAATCACTCTCGCTCTCCTAGGGAGCCGATTTCAAATTTTACGAATAAACAAGTCATGCATCTGGCAGCGGAGGTCAGCAGGTAGTATTTCCTTGGGATGAAGGAAAGAAATTTTCAGAGAACGTAAGCCGAGTCGCAGCGCACGCGTAGCCATCGTCCGTGAATTCAAGGGTTCTTGTACAAGCTGGGGAAAATCCCGGGAAAATCAGGGGCCGCGCGAACAGTCCAGTCGGTGGAGAGAACGAGGGATAAAGAAGCCCGCGCGATTTCGAGCTTTCGGGCGCGGGACTCATTATAATTCCGCATGTCCACGCGATGCTGGCGAAATTTTCCGGCGAAGCGCGACTAATATCCCCGTAGTATAAAGAAAAGAAGGATCCGAGGGAGTTTCGCGAGTGGATAAGTGTGGCAAGAAGGGGCGGAAGAAGAAGGGAGAGAGTCGGACCGGCTTTTATTTCATTTATATTCGGGATAAAAAGCTCTCCGGCTTATCAGCGAGCGCTCGCTAAAGTTATACGGCGCTCAAAATCTGGCCATTGTTCTTTCGCGATCTCGGGAGAAAAAGCGAGGCGACCGACATCGTGGCGTGCATAAGCTAACGGCGTTTTAACCCGCGCTGAATGGCCGGTTGTCCACTTTATGCGTACAAAAGGCGTTAAAGATATGTTAAACTTTTGCATGAGTGGGTGCAGATTTAGCCGAGCTGTATTTGCTAGCAGTTGTGCAAAATGCCGCCGTTACGCTGAAATTTCGTTCAAGCGCTCGCCTAGACTGAATACTTTTTTTGACACAGATATGAATGTATAACGTCTACCACCTGCGTTAAGGATTTTTTAATGTTGGGTTAGTAGTTGTTTCGAAAACGTTTTTATCGAGGCACAATTTTTGTGTGGAATTAGACTTTTTAAAAAGTAATTTTTGCTAATAATTGAGCTAAATCCATCAAAAATGAATCACGCTTTTTTCATTTTTTTTCCACAGCTTTATTCTTTTGGACGGTATCTCTCTTATCTTTGATATACTTATTTTAATGCAACGATAAGTATGTTATTAAGGAAACAATTGGAAAAAGAAATATAAATTTTACAATGCTTAAATTTATAGAAAAACAATGTACGTTAAATGAACAATAACAAAATTTAATACAATGGTATACAAAGAAATAGACCTAGATTTCAAATTTAATTTTCGTGCAAGCCTCGTAATACGGAACATTTTAAAATTAAGTAACATATAATCTGAAGATGATATTGCTTTTAGAAGCATTCTAAGAAACATCATTCTATTAGATATTAAACTGGAAATTTAATATTTTTAAGTGCCTTAACAGCTTCAAGTAAAAAATACGATTGAATAAAAATAAAGATGCAATTGCAGTTTCGGGAAATACCTGGAGGAAGTGGCAATAGGGTGTAACGTATTCATATCGACGAAATTGGCCGAAGCATATTACCATGCCCCCTTCCCGTATACGCATCTATGCTCTCACGTGTGTATACCTATAAAATTCGATGCACAATGGAAAATATCTGATCTACTTGCGGGTGTCAAGCGCTAATTCAGCACTGCGCCACTCCCTCGGTAATCTGATTCACGGAGCCAAGGGAAGGAACATTGCTCCGTTACGTAACACGTGCACATGGAGATGTATCCTGGATCTGGGGGCAAGCGTTTTCCTACGTTATACGCCGCAGGAAGATTGAAATCGTGGTAGCTTAGTACAGGCGGATTTTGGCCGCGTCCAGAAAGGAGACGTAATGTTTGGCCCGGATTCGCGGACGGATGATCGCGCGGCCGATTAGAGCCGAGACATGGTACAAAACGGTACTTACTCACTCGATGAACTCGCGAGTGCACATTAAGCGACGCTGATAACGGCATGGTAATGGTCGGACTTACCCCACGTGACACGCATCCGATGGGAATCTCGTGCCGGTTAATTAAAGGCGTTCCTCTATTCGGCTCGAGTCAAAATTTTTGCAAAAATTATTGATCAAGGAAATCCAATGCGTGTGTGTTTGCAACGGCTAATAGACATTTAAGTGACGCTCGATAAGGACTTAATAAAACGATCTTCCCATAAATCAATACGATTCGTATTAATAATGAATGGAAACGATATAGATTTTTTTAATGAATTGGTGAAACTCGCATGTTAAATGATTTGGATTTGGCCACTTCTTATACAGTAGATTCGTATTTCAGTAATTTTTTAAATCTCCTCACATTAATCATCAGCCAGAATAAAGTTTACGATTCAAAGGCACATAATTCTTTGTCATTGGTAAAAGCGTCAACATCGAGACAAGTGAATGGACCATTTTACGTACACATTTCCTTCATTTTACCGTGAGTCCGCTCAAGTGCCGGGATTCATCCTAAAGGACGTCTCGAATGGAAAAACAAAAAGATAACTAGATGGCTAAAGAGAGAGAGAGAGAGAGAGAGAGAGAGAGAGAGAGAGAGAGACAAAGAGATAGATAGATAGAGAGAGAGAGAGAGAGAGAGAGAGAGAGAGAAAGGGAAAGCAAAGGAGCGATGGGGGGTGGGGGGAGAGGCAAAACAAGAAAGTTTAACAGCGTCGTTATTCTAGTTAGTTTTGAAGCTGCAGGCTTGCGCGGAATAAAATGCAAAATCCAGCAATATAATTTGCAAGAGTAAATTAGCATAGCTCGCACAGTAAAATCCGCAAGAGGCATTTTCGAAGACACGGCCATTAATGTCAAGCGTCGTACATGTTTATGCGGCGGGTGGAGGGACGCGGGGGCCAAGGGTGGTGGCCACGGGATGGATGGCGATTGGGAAGGGGGGGGCGGCAAGGGAGGGAGGGGCGCCGACCGATGCTCGGGGAGCGAGATACCAGGATCGGCATGGCCTTAACCTCGCGAGGCTCCGCGATATCCACGGACCCCGAGACAATGGGGCTCGCCTACACTCCGTGTAGGAGCTCGGAACTCTAGTCTTACGATTATTTAATGCCCACGGAGGGTGGACTTTTCTCTTCCTGCACCCTCGATTTTAACACCGCTGGCCGCGACGCTGCTCCCGTCGTCCCCATTCCAAGTCGGGCGCTGCTACCGCCACTGTAAGCAACACCGTCGTCGCCTAGGACAGTCGCCAGCCGAGTATCCGGAATTATCACTTTTTTATTTACAGCCTTTCTCTGCGGCCATTATTTATTGGTTTTCACAGCGGGTAATAAGATAGCTATGTGCATGTGTGCGTACCGAGAGCCGAGCCGAACCGACGACGGCACCAATACCAAGGCCTCGCTCCGATAGAAAGTCCGTCTTACGTTCGATGTAGTCCTCGGCTGGATTCCTTTCTTTATTATTTCAAGCGAGATGCGATTTCGTGAAGCCCGGCACGGTCAAATTATTTCCCTCGGGTATTGAGGTGCTCCGAAGAAACCAACGGATTCCACTGCTCTCCGCAGCGATATTACTCAGCGGCATCGCGGCATCTCTCACCCTGATTAATAGTCCTGGCATTGTGACAGTATGAATTCCTGGTAATCGAGAGGCCTCCACACATCCGGGGACCCGGTCCATTAATTCGCAGACTCCGTTTGTTGCGCAAAACTAATGAACTAGGCAAATAAAAGGCAGGGGTTAGAGGCTGCGGTCTCGGGGCCGAATCGGTAGCCGCGAGTCAAAGATCCCCCGTTCATAATTTAGAGGAGGGCATAAATCGAATTAAATCGGAATCTAATCGCCCTGGCATCGATGACTTCCTCGACTAATCCCTGCCGTGCCCGCGAGGCCAATATACGCGCGCTCGAGATACGCAGCCGAGATATCGAAAACGCGTCGAGGAGCGTCGCTCGGATCCGCGCCGAGTGATAAAAGTTCGGCGTCGGCCTCGCTCCCCGTGATGACCCGAGGGCCATTGCATCCTTTTGTGCGCACCTCCTACAAGGGAGCCAAGTCTCCGAGGTAATAAGCACCTGCCTGCTGCCGGAAAGCGGAGACTTGATTCATTTCTAGGTAAGTAGAGAGCGCGCCGCTAGTATATGGATGTGCGCTCGTTTGGTGGAAAGCGCTTTGGGCTTTTCGGGGGGAGGATCGGGCTCTTACTTCCCCGGGGCGCGACCGGCAGATGAAGGCAGGGAGTCCGAAGCGACCGGACGCGACGGGAGTGCGGGTTCGGTTCGCGAGAAGAGAGGCGACGGCGCCGGCGGCGGCGGCGGCGGCAGCTACGACGCCGAGGATGGGGTTCGTGAGGATGGGGAGGCAGAAGGAAGGAAGAAGAAAAAGAAGAAAATGAAGAAGGAAGAGGAAGAAGAGAAATAGACAGAGAGGGAGAGAGAGAGAGGGAGAACAAGATTTAAGAAGAAGGGGGCAGGACCTATACTCTTGAGGAACAATGCAAAAAGAACGAGGCAACTCCAAGCACGCGAATCATTTCTGGCCGCTGTGTATTTTAAACGACACGAGTCTTTCTCTGCGCCTCGATTCTCACTCACGAATACTATTGATTTTTGCTTGATTTTTCGTTTTCTCTTTATCTCCATTCTTTATTCGACCAGCATTCACAATGAGTATTGTGTCAATGTTAAGTATGCCGCGATTATAATAATACCTTTATAAAAGAGGGAGAATCGCCAAGAAATGGGCCCTATGGCCATCCGTAAAAGACGCTACGGCTTCGAAAAGAGATAATTTAATATTATCGAAAAATCAACCAGTACCTTGAATTTGTAAAATAAAGTGAAATTTTACCACGCATGAAATAACATTAATGATTATGCACTCGGATCGCGCCAAGTGAGGAATTCACGTAGCCCCGACAGCAAAATGCTAAACTACTTAAATCATTTGCAAGTATAATATCATCGGAGCTACCTACCGAATGAAACAAAAAAGTGAAAAGGAGAGAGAGAGAGAGAGAGAGAGAGGCAAGAAGAGAGTACAGAATTTTAAAAACGAGTGCCAAATTTAATATCGACGCGGGGAATAATTGCTCGCTCGCGTTAGAGGAAGAAAACAACATTTTTCCATTACTTCCGTTCTCAGTAGAAACTAGAATGCGATAAACCAAGATTTGACGAAGCCGCGGTGGTTCCACAAACTTTTTGACGTCCGGCGGATAAACGCGCAGACGTTCGAACTCGCCCGTAAATTAATGATGAACTACTCGCTTTATTTGACTCCTGTCAAGCGAGAGAGTTTTCTCGGGGGCTTTATTTTGCAGCGCGTGTCCCGGGTATCGCGGAATGGCTCACCGCTCTAATTCCAGAAATGTTAATAATGCAGTCGTTTTCTATATTTCCAGCGTGATGTTTAAGTCCGCGATTCGCATAAGAGTTGTAAAAGTTGCTTGATAAACGAACAGCGTAAATAAGGGATGGGTTTTAGACGTGGCCGAAAATTCTCTGACTAAGACCCAGGTGCTTTTGAAAAATATTTTATGCATCTTATACAAAATACGCCTTTTGATACGTGCCTCATTAAAACTTGATTTAATTCGAATTATTCAAAAATTATAAAGTAGAATGACGTTTTAATATGGATTTATACTCCGCGATATACGTTCGACTACTATAGATATGATTCAACGGAGTAAAAATATTATCTATAAATTAAGAAAACTTCATTGATATTTTAATTTAAAAAATATAATTCTCCATTTTCATTCCTTTTTCAATTCAATAATCTATCTGCTTAAAGTAACAATTTTATAATCTGATCATCCGTTTAACTAATAATTATTCGATTTATAAGACATTCTTAGAGTACATGATAAAATTGCTGTTAAATCATAAGTATTATTTGGCATCATAAGGGAAATAAAGTGGAATGTAAATAAAATCCATATATCAGTTCAAAGGAAAAATTGTAATAATCTCGAAGTCATTTAATAATATATGACTCCAGACTGGAAGCTGTTACAATGTAGCCATAGATACGTTTTAATCAAGGTGTTCTGTAGATAATTTTTCTTTAATGAAACATAATTTTAACTTTGAATTTTTTAATAATTTTTACGGGAATATTAATTCTATATATAGCATATTTGTCCTTGTTAATTAATGTGAATTTAAATACACGCTCTACGGTTGAAGAAAACATACATAAATAATTTGAATTATCAAGGTACATTGGATACACGTATAAACCATGTAACGCTTTCGAAATCATGAATCAATATTTAAAAAAGATCAATGGCGAATCAACATAATTTGATTTACATATATCCATGACCATTCAGCCAACGTAATACTTACAAATGCTTTAAATGGCACTAAATATAATGAATTAATCGTATTGACACATTTGAACAATTACGGCTCAACGCAGCTCGTTCGGAAAGAATAATTTTACAAAATTGCTCTCCACTTAAGACGCTACCCAACTCCCGAGTACCATGACTCGTGTGTGCAAAGAGAGAATAAATTCTCTGTAGAAGCCGTACACACGTGTAATCTCCTCATAATTCGCTGGAATTTTTAACGTTCCATAGAAAAATTCTTCCTCTAACGTCCTCCGTTTACATCCTGCATTAGTTAACGTGGCATTTTATTTCTCCGAGTACAGGGATAAAAAGGCAAAAAACAAAAAACGGCAACGTTTGTTGTAGGCAAAAAGAATGCGTGGACAATGAACACCAGAGGAAAAGGATAGAGCGATGGAGAGAAATAAAGAGAGAGAGGGAAAATCTCTAAAAAACGGATCATCGTGTGCGACTCCACGGCAAAATAAAATGAGCGAAATATTACCCTACGAGTAAAAGCGGAGCCAAGTTCTAGCCCGAATATACGTTCCACGCGCTGAAACATTGGCGCTTAATGTTGCGTGGTCCCCGCGGAATATGCGCGAAAATTTCGACCGCCTCTCCCCTTCGGCCCCCACTTGCCGCCCCTAAGCCCCGTTTTATTTGCGCGATAAAGTCTCGATTAGGCGCCGGCACCGAACAGCGCCACGACGTTACGTCGTTAAAACGGAGCTCCTCTAGTTGCCAAAGCCACGCGTCTTTATATCCACCGCAGAAAATTTTCCACGTGCCCGGATTCGGAACGATTACGTCGACTCTTATATCAGATGGAATACATTTGAGTGTGCTGAAGGCTTTTCCCGCAGTTGCGCGCTATTACTTTTACTCCTGAACTATATAAAATACGAGCCGCTGTTATAAATATTTAATGCCTCCACCCTAAGGAATTTACGCGATTCTTGTATAAATTTGTCCTTAGATGTTATTAGAGGGCGCAAAAAAATTTATCTCCAAGAAACGTATTGCGGACTTCCTATACTCATGGCTATAGTAAGTGTTATCGCGCATTAACTAGACCAGTCTATACTATGTAATTTGTACGTTATAATAGACGTGCTTCTATGCGACGATTATAAGAAATTACAACAGACGAATGAATAAACATATGATAAAGCTCGCGATCATTGCTCATGAGCCTCGGTGGGCTTAAATAAAGGCAGTCAATAATAGTTCGTGTAAGTGTGTGGAAACCAAACGAATTGAATCAGACTATTCTCGCACAATTGAAAAATTTAGTCTGCCCGGGAGATTTGACTAAAATCCGGATATAATACTTAACAGCTAGTAACAAATACATTTTTTTCATTCTACAAAACGCTACTGTCCCCATCTAATTGACATTTTGGTGAATACTAGCGTTCCGTATTACACGCTTTATTCTCATAACTACTGAAGCTAACTGATCATCGCTACAACATATTTCGAAAAATATAGTCGCTGATAGATCAAACAAACGTCGGATTGTATTATTTTTATCGTTGTTAATGGCAGCGGCTCAGTCAGGTTTCATTTCACAAAGCCTCGTGATAAATTCAATTTTCCATCATGAATCCTCTATCCCGCTCTCACATACTCGCAAACTCTTTGTCGTACTCGAACACTGATCGAACAATTTGATATCTGTTTCTCTACCTACCTCCCTCTCGTTTCAAAAAAAAACCCCCTCCTTTCCCCCCCTCACCGGCCCATCTCCCCGCCGCCGTGTATTCGCCCCCTGACTCGCTACACCCCATCTCGCATTCCTTTCGTTATTATTTACTCTCTCTCTCTCTCTCTCTCTCTGATCATCTCCACCTCTCTTGCTGCCATCCTCCTCGGCTCTCTCCCAACTCCTCCGCGTTCTCCTCTCATCCTTCAGGATTCCCATCTCAAACAATCTATCTATTTCAACAGTTCATCGCCTGCAGATGTGCACTGATATCCTACGTTCCTGTTTACGCTTAATCAGAAATATTTTCCGAGAGAATTCTGACGACTACACTTACGTGTCTAGTCATTATTATGAAAAATCATGGAGTGTCTGTTCATCGGTGTACCCGATAGTCAGACAATGTTGTACGCGAAAGTTAGACCGCATACGACGCGAATAAATTTAATGGCATACTTTCTCGCTTATTTATTACTAAAAGTACTCATATTAGAATAGACAACAAGAATACGCCCGTGCTTTTTAAAATCATTCGATGGAGACATTATACACCGTAAACTAGAGATAACTCCGCATTTATTATTTTCGCCGTAAATTTAGCGCATGAAGTATTTACATTAACTTACTTGAGGAAGAATCTTTTATAAAAAATTGTATTTGAAAACATTATCAATTATAGCATTTGCTTACGCTTACCATAATTCCTCTTCTGAACTTGCTATCGTACCTAATTCTGGCCCTACTTTTTTCTTTTCAGATGTACATAAAAATCCTTTTAAAGAAACAAACTTTACACTTACTAAAATATCGTGATTACACGATCACAAGTAACCGGCTGCGATTACAGCAAAATGGGCTTTTTTTAAAAGTCGCTTAGGTGTTTAAAATAAAATGTCGCGCATGAAATTTTTCATTAAAATTATAAAATTTACTAAATCAATGAGATAATAAAATAAACAATCATTTTAAAATAAGATTCATTATACCTTTTTAAAATAATAAAACAAAATGTGTGCGTCAGGTATTGAATATCAGTTAAAGCAATGACTACATAATACGAGCAATAATCGAATTTAAATTGAATTTCAAATTATTTTATAAAAATTTTTCACCGATGGAATCGGCGTGACACAAATATTAATTAAAAAACATTTTATATCGTTTTACATTTATTTGTATACCAATTTAATATATTACAGTAATAATATTATTTCGAATATTATATTATAATTTTATTATAAATATTAAGGTTTTGTACGACGTATTTGTGCTGGGTAAATTCTTAAAATTCCTCATACTCTGGAAGAGCAAATAAAATATGAAACATCATCGTTGATAATTCGGGGCAAATGCACATTGAAAACGAAGGTAAAAAAAAGTATCTTGATTGCGTAAACGCAATGAAAATATTAATCCAAACTTAATAAGTAAAATATTATTATTACAACGGTAAAGTAGTCCTAATATATCAATGTGCTGCGAAAGGAAAAAGCAGAGGAGCAAACGCATTAAGTGCCGGGACAACAATGATGACGCCGACTTAGACAAGTTTGAAACGGCCCACCCATAATGTACTTATGAATTATTAATTAAAAAATAGTCGGGCGAGGCCGTGAATTACGTATTAATGCTAAACTCGCTGAAAAGACCGTGGAGAACGAACACTACAGATAGAAAAAGAGAAAGCAAAATGCGGGGGAGGAGAATGAGAGAGCATTTCGTGCTAAACGTATGTATCAGAGGAATAATCTTTTTGTTGCCGTCCTCGTCGCTGATGCATACATCAAATATTGAGCTTGAGGAGGAGCTCGTGGAGGCGCAGAGGGCGAGAGCAGCAACAACAGAATTTAACTAAAAGCACATTAGTACTATTCCTGCGGCGCGGCCATTAAAATTGTCGGAAAAAGCGATTGGGTACCCGGCGAGCGATGGGGTTGGAAAAAAGTAGCAATCGACAAAGACGAAGTCTGCGCCTAATTGAATTTACGAGAATGATTCACGGGTTCGCGAATAGCCCAGCGCCGTGAGGATAGGCGTAAATTACACGCTCGCGATTTATATTAGCGAATGCACTAATTGCGCAAAGAGCACCTGCTCTTCGTCGCGTCCGAGTTGCACTTCGCGTTTAACGAATAATGGTCCAATTAGAAAATAATGATACACCTATTCCTCGTGTGAGTTCTCGCTCTAGTCTTGCGCCGCCCTCTTATTATGTTAAAGGAAATTACGCCCTTAAACTTTTATACACTGGAGGATTATTTATAACTGGAGCCGCGAACTCGGGCCACCAGCACGAGACTGTTTTAATTGCCTCTTTAGCATCTTCATTTTCTTATTAGCCCTGCTCTCTTCTTTTTATACAAGCTAACTGTGTATATTTTCATCTATGTAACTCTCTACAGAGAATGTAAATATGTAAAGATAAATTAACTTTCACGTATTCTAAACTTTTATTATTATGGAATTAAAGTCCAAAGCATCTAACGTTACTAATGCTTGTGTGAGGATGAGAAAAATTGTGAAAGCAAATAGATGAAAAAGTTTTCGCTTACGAGATTAGCGGCAAGTAAATTTTCCAAGCATCCATTAAGTTTCTACAATAAAAGTAAGCTTATTTAAATATACTTGTTACGGAGCTTCCTTAGAAATGCGCTATAACGCGTTAAAAAGTATTGATAATATTTATGAAGGCAAATATCGCTTTTAAAGTAAATCATTACGTTTATGCGTTCTTTTCTTCTTGTATTTCGCCCACATTTAAAAAAAAACGGTTAATCTTTGCGTGCTCGCCTCTCTGCAATACAGTAATATTGAATTTTAATTTCTCCTATTTAATATTTATTTTCGCCCGCTCAAGCAAACAGAGAATCATCCAATCAAGTATTTGCCAATCAATTAATAATTAACAAAAAAAAAAAAAAAAAAAAAAAAAAGTAATGAATCATTCCTCGAAACAAGCACATAAATATAATCAGCATATAAATAAACCGGCAAGCACAAAGCATAGAACGCGTACGAAGAAACGGTCTCGGGAAATCGATACTCCAAGTTCAACAAGGATACGTCAAAAAGGCGGCTTCGTGCTCGCCGTACAAAAGCTTCTACGTCCCTTTCCGTCAGGTCGCGTGTACCTTGGCCGCGTCGAGCTACGTCGAGTGAGACAAAAAGAATTAAAAGTATAGGAAGATTATTTTAAGCGCCCTGTGGACGCACGGGCAGAAGTTCGTAGGGGAGAGCAAACATTGACACGACGCAATCATGCGCGCGGGATCTTCAACGTTCCATTAGCCAGTGCCGCGATAAGAGCGAATGTTTATACAAGAGTGATGATCAACTACTCCCTTATATCCCTGAAAAGGCCATCCGAAACATAGAAATCTGAAACAGAATTTCCTCGGAATAGCTTATACTCATTTTACTTTTAAATACATGGACAAACAAGAACCCGACAAAAGAGATGATTCTAGCATGTTTGTTCATGATTTTAAGTTGCGTTCCATTTTATTCGACGAGTACGAACCTTTTACAAAATGGCACGGAAACAATAGCTTATTCTCTCTATTCCCATAGAATTGAGATTTGGAATCTTGAGAAAACGACACATACACACGGTTAACAGCTTAAATAGATATACATTGTTCTATAGCTACGGCTCATTATTCATAACCGTAATCTTCATCATTTAAACGACTAATTTTTCAAGTCGGACACCGCACAATTGACTCTATCCCTCTCGGGAATCCACGATATTATTTAGTCGAAGTACTCGTTATTAGAGAGCGGCGGCTTAGGCACACACGCGCTCAAGCGAAGAAGCGGCGAAGAAAAACGAATACTTTGTCAACTAATGTACAAATGATGGAGACCTAAGAGAGTATAAAAATTTGCTCGCACTACCTGCAGTAATATACGTTTCTTTTTTCCTCCCTCTTTTTCTCCATGTCTCTATTCCATTCTCTCTCTCTCTCTCTCTCTCTCTCTCTCTCTCTCTCTCTGTATGCCTCTCTCTCCCTCTACCTATCTACCTGCCTTTCCTCCATACGTTCGCCACTTAAAATTTTTGTAGAAAATATTAAACACTCAACGTGTTTGTCAAAAATATTAAACACCGGCAAATATCACGCAATGGAACGGTTTCGCGTCAAGCGAGTTTGCGAGGAGACAATGCGATTCCCTTTGTCGTGAAAACGTACCTTTATCTGACTGGGACATCATCCTGTTAGCTTGGCTGACTTAGCGCAGCCGCATCGTATCCTTCGAATTCATCGCGTCTTTCTCGCCTTCGCGTAAAAAACCAAATCGCGTCCGCGAATTTCAACGTCGCGCCTCGCACTAATTCGAGGTGGGAATGCAGAAAGGGGAAGAACGGTACATTTCATTTGGCAAGGCGTGAAAACTCATGGCGTGCTTGCGAGCCATGGGATCTTTGACATCTGGAGGTAATCCAGAACGCGCTTCTCTTCCCTCCTCCGACACTGAACTCGTCTCGAGGGTACAATGCACCCCCGTAAGCTGCTTAACGCCACCGTATTGACACATAATATTCCTCGCAAGAACACGGTGATATCATTTGCGAGTGTGTCCCATCTCCACCTCCACCACCCTCCGCAAATGCATGTGCATGTGTGCGCGCGCGTGTGGGTGGGCGGGTGTGTATATTTGGTCGTGTACGCGCGCGTGTGTATTCTCGATACGACCACGGAAAGTCACCTTTTACCCGTACGCACACTCCAACGACGCTAAGCATATACAGAGTTTATTTAAAGTATCATCCTCCTATTCGTAGATCTACCGCGGGTAATCTGGACCACCGTACGGCTGCGCATCGTTTGACAAAGCCCAAACATTTACTATACCATATTACCTTCCTACATAAGCCTCGCCTTTTACATGCTTTAATTTTCAAATGTGCTTCAGTTATTATTAATACTACTTTGAATGTGTATCGGTTCGTTGGCATCAGTTCGGAATACGAGCCTCGTATATTACATATATATATATATACTCCTCGGGTACCTCTTCCTCCGTTATAGATTCGAAAATAAAAGAATCGCCTTCATACGTATAATCTCAGCTGCATATGCTTAAAATTTTTATCAAATATTTTCCTTCTTAACAAATGTCACCTTTTTTTTATAGTTTATTGCCTATTTTAGACCTATACAACTTAGTATAATAGCCGGAGATTCGGCATATTATTTTCAACTATAATTCCTACGCGCATCAAAAGCCACCGATTCTCGACTCATTATTTGACACTACTTTCTAAATATTTTTAACTGTGCATATTTTTCAAGTTGAAAAAATTTAAAAATTTTCCGAAAGCTCTTCACCTCGCGGAGCAATTGGTAACTTTAAGAACATTGATCAGTCCACAAGTATTGTAGAAAATATCATAAAATATAATCCCTCCATCAGTATACATGAACAGTTCAGCATGTAGGATATACTCGAAGGGCCTAGTTGATGCGGTAACATTTTATTTTAAACTTTTAAATAGAATTTTTGTAACTCTACATCTGCATAATACCAATTTAAGTGCGAGGATGTATATTTCTTAGCAAAAGTATGTTTCATTGATGTATGGAGTCCACTGGACTGAAAAATTTATTGCGTGATAACCAAAAATATATGCAAATATGGAACTCTACGCATGAAGATAGGCAAAGCCGATGAGCTTAACAGAATCAGCCCCTACGGTTAAACGAAGGTCATGTATTATAGTTATTTTTATGCCGGAAAAGCGATACTGATTACCTTGGAAAAGTAGAACATTCAATGGTCCAAAAGTTTTAAAATTTTACATAAAACGACAAAAATTTAATCTAATGAGTCAATAAGGTCGCGCTCCGTTCTAAAAAAGATTACCCCTTCTATATTTTATTGATTTATTTAATTTTGCCCATAATTTGTTGAAAGAGAATTTTCATGAAATAACGAAAAGTAGCATCCGTTGCTGTAACCGTTATTAGTAATGGTAATTTTTCTAATGATGTAATTCTCTGTAAGAGTCTATACTAGTTTTCGCTCTAGATCCATAGAGCATCTACAGATTCATCGAAAAGAAAATTAGTCATGGTCTCTCGAATCGATCAATATTTTGCGAACCCGAAAAACTATATCGCTTTTTAGAATATCATAGGCGCACCTTTATTATATAGTATTGCTTTCAGAAGAAGCTTCGCTCGTACGTGTTGTCGTCGTGTAACAATAATAGTATGTCACAATAGCGGCAACTGTTTATAATAAGAGCATTAAGCTCGAAGGCCGCGGCTATAAAGTTTGAAAAGCGTTGTACAAGACGGTTCTTACACTCCGGTAATATTTTCCACCGAAGAATTGACGGCTGCTGGAGCGAGTGAGCGAGCGAGCGAATGAGAGGGTAACCCCCCTGAGCACTTCTTAACATGGAATTATGCCCGTCACGTCTGTCCGTTTGTCCGATTCATTTCAAGTCGTCCAACTCTCGTGCGTCGTGCACCTTCGTCTTCTCCACCCTCGCAACCCCAGCATCCGACTGTTCCGACGAATATCGCTGGTTCCCTCTCGCTCACTCCTTTTCCCGTGTTGCTTCCCTTTGATCTACTAGACTATTCATACGCGGCTTAAGGCGCTTGCATTCCTTTTTCTCTCATCCTCAATTGTTATTACCAAGTGTAGAGTTTTTTTCTGTTCTGCATTAAATGTCCATGAATGCTAATGTGGATATTTATATATGTTGCATCTGCGTGTCGATTACCGAACAAATTAATAACTTTATTACAGTGACGTGAGTGACTTTCAAAATGGCTGAAATTAAATTTACTTTCAATGGACGCCTAAATATTTTAATACGTGTAATATCCTTCATCCATAATTTTTTTTTTATATAACTGTGGCCCATCAAATTTTTATCACCCTTTCCAGGCTTTTTATTTTACTGAGAAACAAATATTAACTGCTTGATTATATTTACATATCAAACAAATGTGAGGCTCTGCTTTTTGTGAAAAATTAAATCGAAATGGTCTGCTGCAAACTCTAAAATCTTATTGAAATATAAAAAAAGGATCGGTAAAGAAAAAATAAATGTTACACTATTTGAGCAAACCGTATTGAAAGTTTGAATATTCCTAAAGGATGAGTGGCGGTCAATTTTTTGTAGAACCGATGGATATTTGAAAATACAATAAAGCAACAAAGTCATAAGAAAAGATATCAATTATTTAATGAAATCACATTGATCGGTAAGAAAGGAGTAAAGCAGATAGGGAATTGCGACCAACGTAGGAATTCGTTTCAAGAAATATTAATAGTTAGATCAAAGACTCGACATGATCTTTCAAAATTATTTGTACGATGATTAAAAATCAATCAAATCCATTAAGCGACTCGTGTAGTCAAGCGTAAAACTTCGCTACATATTCGATTTCACAAATATTTTAGATAACAAAAAATATCGAAACATTCAATTTCTTTTCTACCTCGCACAAAGCCCAACCATATATTTGACCAGGTGTATTGGACTAGATCCATGATTGCGTTTAATATGAAAAAATATATGAATAAATATGTTTGAAAATATATAACTCGATTTAAGCATAAAAATCTACTTGCATACCGTCCAAATGTTGCACATGTTTCAAAAACTTACAGTCAATAAACCCATATTACTTTGTAACATTTTTATCTACCATGATATTTGACGCCAAAAACGCACCCTTTTCCCGTTGTGAGCTACAAAAGATTTATTTCCCCTTCTTTTTAAGGTTTACGTGTTATTTTTTCGATCAGCGTAAAATCGGTTCGAACGACTACTCGGCATGATTGAAAATAAATCAAAAAAAAAATCAATTAGTAATTTAGTAAAAAAAATTAAAGCGACGATGGCTCCCAGTGAATCGCGAGCCATTAGTGTAATTACAATTTATTTAGCAATTACTTTAATTAGCGAGTAGTCGAGCTTAATGAGGTTGGCCAAGGTGTACGTTAAAAGGGGTTAAGAGAATAGTGAAACGTAAGAAGAGAAGGAGAGATTTAACAAAATTAAGTAATGAATTAGCCTCAGGGGATAAGGCGGAAAAACAAGTGAGTGTAGGGAGGAGGAAGGGAAGGGATAGACGACTGGTGTGGCCAAGCGATTAAACTAAGTGGAGTAAGAACATAAGTAACTAAGTAACAAAGTGAGAAGTAAAAGTGGAAGAATGAGAGATTTTTTATCTGACTTTTAAAAAGCCTCCTTTCTTTCACACATTAAAGAAACTCTCACGACTGTAAATTTTTAGATTTCGTTAACGTTCGTAATTATTTAATAGCGTTCTCGTAGTTACCTAAATTCAACCTATAGATGTATAGAAGAGTAACATATGTAGACGTACCCAGTACAAAGGATTACTTTTTCATAATTATTTTAAAGAAAATAAATACAAAATTAAAATTAGGTAAAAGACGTTATATAATTAAAAAAAACTTATTCCAAAATAACTAGGTGGATGATATTTAAAAAGCTAAATAAAATGTATGTAAAGTTCTATTTATATAAGAAAATATATATATTGTAGTGTTAATATTTTTTTTCTGTATTATTGTTTTTCTATTATATGGGTTAATGACTTTTAGATCCATCAAATTTTCATGATATGAACATTTAGAATTGCTTCCACAAAATTGTCTATTTTTATATTATTTCTTAAAATTTATTCAAAAACAATATCGATTTCTATTTAATATAAAAATTAACTAATAATAAATAATAACTATTCAAAGAATTATCTTAGCTATTAAAACTAACGAACTCAATACATCAGATAATCGGCTATAAATATTTATTACTAACATTTAGAAAGTTTAATTTAAGCAATTTTATTAAAATTAAGTGATTTAAGTTTTTCACAATACATTGTATTTTTCTGTAAGATCATTTTATTTAAATAAACACACAAATTTGCAAAATGTAAATAGCTTTTTACATGCAAAAGTATTGCAGTTTTGCAGAAAATATATATGATTTAAAACATTACGATGCCTACTTATTCAGTGATTTGTAAAAAAAAGATAAAATGCGTGTATATACACACGCACATACAAATATATATATATATATATATATATATATTGTTTTTAAATTGTAATAATTTAAAAAATTTTAAAATCTCTTTTACATTTTTAACAATATTTTTTCAATTTTGTACGAGATATTGATACATAACCGAATCGTAAAACTTTTGTGTTAGTCGAATGAATCTCCGAATGCGCTTCATTGCTGCAACTCGTTAAAGAAGCTTCTGAGGAAGTATATTTAATAAATGTACCATTGAAAATAATTTAAAAAGTATGCTTATTTCGGTAAATGAACAGGTATTTATATATTTACTTACTGGATTACTTATTTATACTGACCCAAGCTCGCTATATAGTACACGCAGTGCAATGGGGAACATTATCCAGACCCATGATAAACAAATGTCACGTTAGGAAAGAGTGAGATACTTAACTTTCGCGCGTGCATTAGAAATCCTACACATTCTCGCACATAATATAGAAATCTCCATAAATAGTAATACGTGAGTTACCAGAGGTAATTTTGCTAAACCGGTTATTCCGGCGGCCGGTCGGTCGCTCGCGCGAACGTAATTTTTTCCGCTTTTCACTTATCAACGAGCATTTAACGGAAACGACTGTAAATTCGATTTACTCGGCATGCAACTCATTGAGTAATTCAATTTGCTTATCGCTTTTTACGATTCCGCCTGTAACTTTTGTAGCTAGTGACTTCTTGGAGGGAATTGAGCGACAGATTAGCCGGGGTACATTTTCCAAGTGCCCGACTCGCCCCCACGGTCAGCGATACCATACGAGGAAGGGTCGGCAGCTACTATTAAAATTCCGCAATACTTCAGTTTATGTAATGCCCAGCTCTTATTATTTTTCTAGCCAAGCGCTTCGAGTTTTACACAATCGCGAAAAAAGGGAAACGGAATGAAAATGGAAAGACAGATGCCACGGCTTGTTCATTTTTCACGAGCCATCAAAGGGAGCGAAGGTGCGCAAGTGTCTTTTCCGAGAAAATATCTCGCATCAAATCTACATCTTAAATAAGCAGCAGTTCGCATGCACTGTCTATTCTACTCCGCTTTTGCAACCGCTCGAATTCTTTCTGCGCTACATACACCACCGAAAGGCGTCGGAGTGAAATTGGCCGACCATTCCGAGGGCTTATTTAACGAAATAACATAATTCCTGCTCCCGCGAACAATTGGCAGTAATTAAAAAAGGCGTGGGCGAGGCTCGTTACGAAGGAATTAGGTTGGACGGTCGTTGGGCAGAAGACGAGCGTTTACATGGGTCCAGCGAACGATAAGCGACGCGTCCCTCGACGTGTTCGCGTTTTCCCTTTCTTCCATCCACGGCATAGTCATCCTCGTAGCCGTCGTTCCCACATCCCCGGTCTGACAGTAAAATGAATTTGCATGCAGAACAACTAGGCGGCGATGCCCGCGCATTCAAGTGTCCCGACGCGTAAATTTCGCACCGGCAAATTGTTTCCGGTGAAAGCCATCAACGTCTCCTTCCGTAGCACGTGTGACGCGTTTGCCCGCGCGTTAATTGTTTGCTTCGCTCCTTTTTCATGAGCTCTTCGCACCTTTTTTCTTCGTTAATAAGCGCACCCGGTAATCGGAGGTACAATGGTCGCCGACGCCTATGGCACTTTCGATAGGGGCATAAAAAAGAAAACCACCTGCCTTTCATTGGTTAATTTTTTCTTTTCTCCTCGGACTAATTGCCTGTAATTTTCTATTTTCAAACAGATTTCACTTAGGCCGTAGCCAAGTCAGATGCAAACAACGGGGTATGAAGATGTTGGGCTTCATTCGTATCTCATTTTTTTTTTTTTTTTTTTTTTTTTTTTTTAAACCGGTGTCTGCCAAGGAAAGAGCTTAGAGAACGTGCGAATCTGCGTCGGCAAACAATTGAAGTAAGGTCTTAAAATAGTTCAATGGTTATCTATTAACCTCTGAAATATTGGTGTTAAAAGCAATTAATAACCACATTTGCAGGAAACCTATGATTGCACTTAAAAGTCTTATAAATATTAACCTATATTTGACATCCCTATCTATCCAGTAAATGGTATCCGGAAGGGTATTTTGGAAATTAAGATCAAAAAATTAGGATATCCAAAGAATGAGCAGAGGACGACGAGGTATTAGCGATGAACGATGAGATTAGCTTTATAACGTGTATCTGCAAGTTGGGGATGAATTGAATGCATTCTAGAATCGAGCTCGCGATTACAGCCCACGGGAATGTGTTGGTATTTGATTGAGACGTCAGTCAGCCATGTGTGTTGACTGATAGCTCCATTAACACGTTGACGTACTATCAGTGCTTACCGGAATATTTAGCTTTCTGTACGTATATGTATTTCTACATACTCATACGGACAAACAAACAAACACGCGCACGCATACGAATATGTATAAATATATTAATATATATATATATATATATATATATATATATATATGTGTGTGTGTATGGGCAGGTAGGGTCTCATGCATGTATGATACACGTGTCTCGTCGTACGCAGGATAATTATGAGATTACTGAAGCTGTAATGAAACTTACACAGTAGTATTTATTTACGAGTCAAATTTCTTTTTACTTTATGAAAAGTGATCAGTCACGCTGATAGATGATCATTAACACATAAATTCGAATATCATTTTGGGTTTGATTTGACGTGTGTTTGAAAGTTAGTAAAAGTATCCCATGCAATATACAAAATGCCTAGGTATCAAAATGCCCAAACATGTAAAACTATATAATAAAGTCAAGATACGCATAATAGTTTTAAATGCGAGGATACTTAATTTGATGATTTTAAAGAAATAAGAATATTAACGAACAGTTCAATGAAACAATTGTTTAAATTATGTGTGTCTTTTAACATCTACGAAATTAATGTTCGTTAATTAATACAGTACTTTCCCCTTTGTCTCTTTACCGTTTAAAATGAAAAATATTTTTACTAACAGGTTTTAATGCTGCCTATTTAAAAAATGAATACCTTACGCTTGGGCATCCATCCAATTATATGGACCAATGCTCCAAACAAAAGTAAAAACACATTTTTTATAGAAAAAATTGTCAACAAAGACGTAGACGAATAAGTAAATGATACAATTCCAATGAAATTAGAGAAATGGTGCAAAAATATTTAATCACTTCGAATTTGTTTCTTAGAACTATAAAGAGCTAAAATATTTTTTACGAGTGTTTTTTATTAAACTGTTTTACAATACAAGGAATTAAATAAAGACAAATTAATTTTGTTAAAATACGTAACCTTATTGAAATATAAATTTGGATACAATTTCTGTAATGTATTAACCAGTAAGAGGTATAATATTTACAATCTTGTTCATGCAGTCGAAAAACTTTGCTGAACTGAGAAAGCGATATTTTATGGACCAGAAGGAATACGTACAATGGAAAAAATTAGCCTATCATAAGCCATCTATATGAATTAAAAATGTACAAGGATTTCTAATTACTTTAAAAATTTAAAAATAAGAAACTCAAATTTGTTGTAATTATACATAAAATTTATATTTAGTTTAATTTTTTACAATCAAATCACGAAGAAACGTCAATTAATATTTAAAAAGTTAAATAAGCAAGATATATTAATTTTAATTGTATTTCTTTGGATAAATAAATGTTGCATCAGCAAAATTGTAGAATGTTGATAAAACGTTAATAATTTAATAAAAAATATTTTATTGTAAAGAAAGAAGGAATACGATTAAGAAAAGAATAAACTGAACAGTGTTATATATCATAGTGATATTTGCATGATTCAATATACAAATTAAGAAAATAGCAAGTGAGCTTTCTAGAATGTACTGTTTAAAAAATATATAATTACAATTTTATATTTTTTTATAATTTTCGTATTTAGTTATTCTAATACATTGGGCAAACGGACAGTGTTACAGATGTTGTAAAATTAGTAGTTCTCCATACTACCGCTACAAATGTAAGATAAAAAGTAAAGTGGCCTGAAAAGCTTTTCGACAGTCCCGATTATTTACAAAACTTTCATCAATCGATACAAGGTAAGCTATAAAATTTTATTACTAAGCTATCAATACCTATGCAATTGAATGTAATCTTTACATCAATCCAACTGTTAGTCTTAGGTACCCGTGCCGTATATCCGTTCACAATAGCCAACCTAGCGCTTATACGACCTACTCAACCATTTTATTATAAATTATACGATGCCAGTCGAAATTGATGTAGATAATTAAGTATAGTTTATTTCCTATAATATTAATTTCAGTATATATTTCCCTAGATATAGATAATACCGCGAATCGGAAACATCCCGAAAAAACTGAGTCGAGACGACTGTACTCAGCATTGCCGTGACAAAATGACGCGTAACTACTAATTAACCACATTAGCATCCAATTTCTACGGAAGCGTAAAATAATTTGCCTCCATAGGCACGAGACACCACAGCGCGTCGAATGGATTATTTATTCCAACGTCATTAAAGCGCGCCGGGACTCGCAATGGACGTCATGATTAGGAGATGGTTTTCACGTAGCCTGGCCACACGAGGACGCGAGAGTCCGCGAGGATGACGTGTACTGTCATACCGATCGATCAAACAAAATTATTCTTGCGACCTAACAGCCCGTAGCAATTAGCGATCAATCAGTGGCACCTCCCGCACCAATGAAGTGTTATCAAACGAGCCGAGTATTGCATTTGTTTAATTGTCCGTTTATTTCCACGAGCGTGACCTTTGCAAACCAACAAATTATGAAGGTAAACGAGAGAAGGGACGACTCGGGACTTCCCCTGTCAATCGCGACCGCGCCCGGTTATATTAATTAGCGGATGGCGCGGACCTACGGGGAATCGTTAGCGTTAATTGCGAAGGTCTGGCTCAAGATCGTCGTTCGCGTCACACCGATATCTTTCAGATTCCAAAAGGATTAAACCAGTCGACGCAGCATTGATAATTTAGCTCACGCTAATTGGACACGTCGAGCCCGCTGATATTATCTATACTAGCGAGCACAAACATTGACGCTAATAATGCTCCTCTGCTGCCTATTTTAATATTATTGAATTTTTAACCCTTATCGTTTTTTTATCCTTCCACGCCGACATCGTATCGATGACTAATTCTCGGAGAGTTTTACTACAGCAGGTTTTTTTTTTAAGTTTACAAAAATAAAAATAAATAAAAATAAATAATAATAATGAAGCAACGCACGCTTCATAAATATATATATATATATATAAATATCCGGACGAATGAACTGCTATTTTATAAAAGCCATATATGCGATTGCAATACGTTCGCTTCTTTTTTTCCAAATGATTATTTATAAATCAGTGCAGGTGCTTTACAATGTATGTCTGTATTCAAAGATAGTATCCCCTCGCCGAATAATAAACCTATTTAAGATAAAACAAACATGAATTTAAGACCCCTGAAAGATTGCCAAGTAATTACAGCACCTTCAATTTCCTTAATTAAATCAGTAGTACCTCCATTGAAAATGCATTATAAATTTTTGTGCCATATTAATATAATAACTCGGCAATTTTATACCGGCTCATATCCTTGTATCAATGAGCGCCGATTACGGCCATTACTTTGTATTTCACGCGTAATTAATGTTCTTTTATTAGACAAGCAATGGTGATTGCGGTTGCGTAAAACACATGACACGAAAGCAGCGCCTCCGACTTGCAATAGTAAGCAGCTTAAGCCGATGTGTGTACAATTGCAAATAATCGAGGCGCATCAGCCGTAATGTTATGGAGTATCGAGTTAAACGATGCCTCGTTGTCAATTGGGTTGGGACACGTACGGGCCACATCTGCCTAAATTAGCATAAACTACTCAGCCCACCGAAGCAACGCGAACTCTAATAATTATCCGCTTTCCGTTTATTATATAATTGTATGCGGCCTGACGATTTGCGTGATATCTGGAGATTAAATATGCGTCGCATCGTAGCGCACGAAAAATCAACGGCGACGTCCGACCAGATCCCTATCAGAGACCTCTGATCCACTCGCGGTAATTTCCGCGACTTGGTGTTGTCTCGAGGTCGAGCGATTGAATCTCTCCCGATGTTTTTTCTCGCCTTCGTAACTCATTGCCGCGTGAAAATGTAGGAATCAAACATTTTCCTTCGCTCTAACGTTGGCACAGGGTATTAATAGAATTCACGAGTACACAATGGCCTATTATTATCAATTATTATTGCGAAACAATTAAATTAATTATATTTATAATGATGTACTTGTTAAATCTTATCGTAATCGATTGTATAACCAATCCTGCTACGATCAAGCAATGTACATTGAATTACGATACAACAGCTTTGCTGTATTGTTATAATTGCATAATGTAGTTGCAATTTGCTATTTTAATAGATTCATCATGGTGATTATTTGTATGAATTTCCTTCGATACAGCAGCCACTTAAATTACTTGTCCCTCTCTATACCTGTGTGTCTATATGTATATACAATTTTTTGTAATCCTATCAGATGCAGAAATTAAAAAATTTAATGCCATTAAAAAGAAGCGAAATTTGTTGTGTCCATCATTATATTGCCAATATTCGTTACCTTCATAAGAGAATTAATTTTAATTCACTGCTCTTAAACATGTTAATACAATGTTTCATAATCTATTGAAATACTTGTTGTACTATATTACATGTTTGCAAATTTTTGATAAAAAAATATAAAGCTATTATCTGCATATCTTAAAAAATTAGTTTTTTTCAATTAATTGGCATATAATAATTTTATTTGGTGTATTATAAAATTATTTAAAATTCAGGTAATAAACGAATGCTGTACGTAATATATTTAAAAATCGAATGAAGAAAACGAAATAATTATTAATTCAAGAATTTAAAAAAATATTCCCTTCATTTTTTACATCTGCATTTAAACTGTTTTTATTAATTTAAAGACTAAGAAGGTCAATAATTTGAAATGAAATTATAATCCGGCTTTTTCTTGAAACATTATCTTTAATAAATTATTCAAATCTAAAGAAAAAAACAATCAATAATATATAATTATATTAAATTAAAATAACATTTTTTACTATATATAGTAAGTAGTACTTTAGATAAATTAAATATTGTACAATATTATATGTACTAAAAAGGAAGTAAAGGTATAATTATATTTTAAGACAAAGAATGAATAATTTTCTTTGAACTTGTTTACTTCGAACTATAATTTACATTTTTATACTTCAATTAAATATGTGTATTAAATTAATGTATTATGTAAATTGCTAATATAAACAAAATAATCAACATATATGAATTATTTTGCAGCTTAAAATATTTTGTTGTTAAATATGTACGTATACATATATATAAGAGTAGTATCATTAGTTTGGTAAAATATGGCTTAAATACGTAATTAGTATTTCACGCAGGTACACTGCAAGTTTGAAAAATTATTTTATATTACTGTTAATGTACAGGCTTGTCGGTATTAAAACTTTATTGTTCGTAAACTTCAAAATTATTTATTTGACTAGTGTGAAATGAACCCCGTTGTTGTTTGGACGGTAGTGCAAGGAAGTCCCTGATCGTTTACTTTTTATCTATTGTTGTAAAAGAAATCCTCCTTCCTACGAAAGGGAAGTTCGAAGCAGTTAGGTCAGGAGAAGACTAATCAGGTTCATCTTCCTGGATCGTTGGTGAAAAGCGTCCATCGAGGACATAATCACACCCCAAGAATGAGGAACGCCTCGTTTTCTAAACATGACACTTGCTCACCTGTTTTTTTCTTGAGAAATGAAAAATGCTTTACGTACAAAAAACGTTTGCTTTTCAACGGAATCGAAAAAAGAGTCGATTTCGAGAAAGTATAATGATCAGGGACAAGCAACTGCTTCGTTTAGAGATTGAAGAAATAAATTCTTAGAAAACACTCTCATTTTCCACTTTTTCACAGACCCAAATAAAAGCTGTGTACTTAACTATTTTTCTCTCTTTTTTGACACACAAGCCATTAAAAAAATAAAATAAACAAGAGTAAAAAATTAGAGTAACAAATTTTTATTGACTTGCAAAGTC
This sequence comes from Kradibia gibbosae, assembly GCA_018907135.1. Taxonomy (NCBI): domain Eukaryota; kingdom Metazoa; phylum Arthropoda; class Insecta; order Hymenoptera; family Agaonidae; genus Kradibia; species Kradibia gibbosae. The sequence goes on from JACCHX010000001.1 coordinate 18,858,434, forward strand.
GAAAATGTTTTAGTTAATATGTATACGAAATCATCCATAAGATATAAATATATAATTGTCGTGATTATAAAATCGTTTCCTATAATTTATTATAATATTATATGTGGAAAAAAATTATTTTCTACGAAAATTTTATTTGAAAAGACAAAAAAAATTATAAAAGAAGCAACTTCATGTAAGCATGAATTATTAATTAAAAAATGTTTCCATATATAATCAAAATTAATATTAAGAAAGAAATAAAAATTTATAATTGAAAATTTATAAAACACTTTTTTAACTTCTTCGTATGATATAGTAAGAAGTTTAGGTAAAAATTATATTACAATTGCGTAAAGATGTTCATTTTTCGGATTTATTCATTAAAATCTGTAGTTTGATGATTAAACGTGTACATGAGGTGCACAATCGAACGCATTTGACCGATTCTCTTTAATGCAATTAATTTTTAACTATAATTTCGTCACTTATTATGTTACATAATGCTAACATGTTACACCTTAGAAATGCGTATAAATATTAATTTCTTTGAACTGATGCGATTATTGTGTAAATTAAAAATTCTTAGAAAAAACTTGTCCTTTTATTGTTCAATGGACAAGAGAAATAACTGTTCACATCGTTCACATGTCCCGCTATTCATTTTGATGGTCACACCTGGTAATATATCATCTCCTAGATGAACTTATATTATTCTTTCAAATATACAGTGAAGCGGTTGCAAATTATCTTTCTACAGGACTACAATTACGAGCACTTGATGCCTTAAAAGATGCCATTATTTCGGACGGTTAACTCGTTTTAATATTCTTTGCTCTATCTTTTCTAGAAGTACTATTTGACAAATTGGTTAAGCTTCTAATTTGATAGTTTGTTAATTTGCATATCGCTGAGCAATGTGTGCAATGAATCAACAATAAAACAAACATTGCGTTTCCAACAGTTAGCGTAAAGGATCTTAAACATTTTACCGCAATCTCCCAAAACTCTTTAAATCGTAGGAACCTTTACGGAGAAAAGTTTAATAAAAATATTTTAATTCGCTAATTAATTAGGCTTGAAAATTAAAATTTTCATTCTCAGTTAATTTAATTACTGTTTTTAATTCTCTACTAGTTCGTACGATGTTCGTAAGCATTGTTCTTATAAATATTTATATATCAAATTGCCACATCGAATGCAAACAATTTTCTACAGGCAGCAATAAAAGTATCGGTCGTTAGATCGGTTACTAATTTGATATGATACTCCTTAGTTGGGAAATACACGAAAATGTCTAAAAAAAATTTTTACTTTATTTTATTTCTAAACTTATTTTAATTGATAGAAAAAACTCTGCAATATCTATATTCGAAAATGGACACGACATAATAGCCTAAGTACCCGACAATGATAAACATAATGAAACATACAAAACAAATGAACATTATATATATTTTTTGTAATTTAAATTTTATTTTATTTATTGCTTTTATAGCTGTTATTACTAAGCTTTACCGCTATAATTATTGTGAATAAAAAGAAGTAATTAAAAGACATAAAATCAAGGTGTTAAGATATCAAATAATAACATATATAATTTTTTTATTCATTCCTGTATTAAAAATATTATTGCATATTCAATATAGAAATATATATATATATATATATATATATATATATATAGATGTATGTGGGTGGTTGCGCGTGTGTGTCAAAATATAAAAACACTTTATATCATTATAAAATTGGTTGTAAATCTTCTCTCTGGCCAATAGTATTTAATTAACTATCTATTATCCAAACATGTCCATAAGTACTGTACTTTGCAAGTGAAATATGCAGAAAATTAAGTAATTCTTTGTTGTACTTAAACGTCTTAGGTCACTTTTTCTTATCAGTATTAGAGCAGTATTAAAGCAGTATTAGAGCAGTATTAGAGCAGTATTTGAGGAGAATTATTAAATAACAAAATATTGACAAACGCTTATGTACATAACCTAATCCAATATTTCCAAATGTATATTCTCATACAGACTTGTATGCACTTGCCAATCAGTATTGTTCGAGGAAAATGACAAAGTCATGTGTGAAAGGTATCCTATCAAATTCTATAGAATACAAACCTTTATTACAACTAAATTTGATCGCTCGTAGCTAACATTTAAAGTCAAGGCTAAAATAAGTTAAATCGTCTACATTAAAACCTGTAACAAATACACGCAAATAAATATGTTAACTACGATATAAAAAAGATAGTGTGTATTTATCAATAAACGTATAAATACTATTTCTTTGTATCGTAATTATAAGACAACTCCTTAAATTTATATAAATATTACAAACAATTACATTTACATAGGATTGAAATTTAAAAAATTTTCATTAAATTAAAAATAATTAATCAATTTTAATTTACGTAGCATTTTAAGTGAATTGTACTTAACGTTGGAAGACCGTGTTTTTCAATAAATATGGTATGTACGTATATAATAATTTGAATAAATTTGATATAAAGTTATTATTCATGAATTAAAGAAAATCTTGACTATTAATTTTAAATAAAATTCATAAGTATGTAACAGCAATGATGGGGCTTCCTCAAACATTTACCTCGAGCTTCGAATATGCAAATTAGGTCGCAAAACGGTATACGTAACTAAGCCTGCGAACAGTACGACTACGATATATTTATCGCTATTTCCTTCCTCTTATACGTTACTCTACTCGAATGTTATTCTCCTTCTGAAATAATCAAATTATTCAGAGCTCTAAAAATTAGCGTAAATAATTGAAGTATCTGGCATTGTATTTTCGGAAGCACTCGTAAATTGTTAAATATTCCGGCGCAACTCGAGGATAAACTGACCCTGATGAATTATACTTTAGTTGCACTTTAAACGACTGGCGGTAATTAATCATTGACTAAGATAGATTCGCGCAAATAATGAGCAGCATAAATCATCGCTTATCGGTACCGATCTTTGATCGCGCAACTGATTTTGAGTGTCAGCGTCGCAATGCGATGCTCAAAAAGAACGGAAAAACAATTGCCGAACGACTGGCATACGTAGAAATTGAACTTGAAAAAAAAAAAAAAAAATTGAGGATCTTAAAAAAGTACACGATTACGGAAAGTAAAGCAGCGGCCTTCTCGTTTAATTAAATCTACAGCGCGGCCAATCGAAGAATAAAAGGAAGGCTTTGTCGCCAGAATTTCTCGACGTTATTTACCGTATCATTTGTCCCAACGAGTCTGGCAGTCTTACTTCCGCCTCGTATATCGTCTCTTTACGGCTGGGGCTCCGAGGGTAGGGGGACAACAATGTAGCGGTAAAGGATCGCCAGGTCCTTAATTCTCGACCTTTTCGTAAATTCCGCGGAAGGGCTGATAGACGGCGGGAGGGAGCGTGGGCGGGGGCGGGGGTGGGGTTGGGGGGTCATGCGGCTACGAGCCAATGTAAATTTTGCAACCGCGAATTCCGGAGAGAGCCGAGGGGCGCGCGCGCGCGCGCGCGACCGACGACGACGCAGAGTCTTCCTCCTTCGACGACGTTTGCCTATCGCTTTAGTTGGAGCCACATGCTTCCGAGATTTCGTTCGGCCCATACATATTAATGGATGGAGGCGTAGCCTCACCTCTTGCATCGTCATCGCGTCTCACGCATTCCCGCCGCTCGCTGCGGATTATTGTGCCTCCGAGGAGTCCTGCTACGTTAAAAAATATCATGCGCCGGGTGGGGCTTGTAATTGTGGCCTCTCGTCTCCAGTGATGCGCGGGCCCTTCCCTTGCACTCTATTTAGGAGCTTCGTTTTTCTCTTCCGCACCTCGGCGGCGTACGCATCCACCACCGAGTCCAGGTGTGTAATTTCGTGCCGTACATTTTCGAATTTTAAATTGCTTTCGACGATTTCACATTTTAAATTCATAAGACTATTCCAAAGGCACGCCACGCTCGTAGAATCTTCGCTACAAGGACAAATGTTTTTTAACAAATTCAAAACCTTTTCATCGGGAGGACAACCATTTATCTTTTCATCCTACGTCCAGTCAAAGGGAAGGTCATTAATCGCTCTTTCTTTGAATTATTAAAGCTTACAGCTGCGTAAAATAGTCAATGTACGCATAGTCAAATAAAAGGACATCATTGTTAACTAGATATGAATTTAATCATTCCTAACAATTAAATTTGAATATCATCTATAGTTATTTATACCAAGGGTCAAAATTAGAAATTAATGTTAGCTGTAGAAAAAAAATTATCTGCAGAAAGTTCAGTGTGATATATGAGGGTATCTTGTATTTTAAAAAAACATTTATAGTCATTAATATAACTCGATTTATATTAATATATTAAAATTATATTTCAACAAATGAAAACGTCATTTACGGCGACAGACTCAAAATCAAACAATAAATGCACCGTATAACTATATAACCTTAATCATTAAATATACATTTTAAGTCAATATTAAAACTTTAATATTAACTTTTCTTTTTAATATTACATTTATGAAATGTATTTATGAATATTACAAATGGTACTTACTTCACATAAATCAATAATTCCAAAAAAAAATATAATGAATTTTTAATATAATCCTTGTGTACCATCTAGTTTAATCACTTTTATCAGATTTCTACAACATGAAGCAAATAGAAAAGCTTTGTAATCAATAATTTCATTCTATTATGCTACCTGTATAACTTTATGACAAATCTGCTTCAGAATTTTAAGCTTTTCAAAAAATATATATATTTTGGATTTCAATAAATAACTTAAACCGACAACTAAGGAGTTACTTTTATAAAAAATATAATCTTTGTTATGTATCTTTCTATTGTAAAAATTAAACTAAATTCTTGCAAAAATAAAATGTAAAATAATAATTTGTCTAAATAAAAGATTGACATAATTTGTGTATTACTATTCAAATTACGTTTTAATAAATAAAAAAAAAGAAATTTACCTATAAATTAGCAAAGCAATATGATTTTCATTGCAATACCCTTTTTCGCTTTAAAAATACAGAACAATTTATTATGCTGTTAAAAATCTTAAGAACTGTTAGTAAACAATATTATATGCAGTACTAGCAAATACCAAAAATTGCAAATTAAAAGATATTCCATCAATAAATTATGGAATGCGTCAAGGCTAAAAATCAATTTAATTTAATCTCAATGACAAGCTTATTCATTTGAAATATAATGATGAAGAAAAAAATTTTTAAATTTTCAGAAATAATTAAACAAAATTGATTACAATCAATTATAATCAAGATTACATCGTAAATAATTAATTTTTACAATATCTTCAAAAAATGTTTCAAGAACATCTAATAATTTGCTCAAAGATGTAGATTTCATCAAATTTGATTTGTTTCCCGGAATGCATTCCACACAGCTTGGCACCATTAAATTTGTCGCTTATTTGGCGAAAATCAGTGTTCATTAACAATGATGATAGTTGTTTATAATAAATTAATAATTGATAATGATATGTGAAAGTACACGGAAGTACGACGTCCAAGTACTGAAAATATTTTCAGTTAGAAAACGCGTTAACATGTAAAACTCGTTCATCGTGAAATTAGAATATCAAGATAATCCAAATCGCGTAATCCACAATGCGAGCATACTGGAAATAATGCAATAAGGAAGAAATATCGTGACGTAAAATATACTGACTGGCAATTAACTAGGCTAATTAAATTTGCGAATCGCTAATTGTACAAATACAATGTGCTTACTTTGCATTGAATGAGGATCTCATATACTTCTCCCCTCCCGCGTGTGCGAGCCCCCAAGGGTTCGGCTCTTGCGGCGGGCAGTTTTTCGACGGGGGCGACATCTTCCGATCCCTGAAACAACGAGCGATGAGCTTCCCTTGCATCCCAACAGTTATTAGTCACGAAAGTGCGCCATCTATTTGCGATACGCGACACAATTCCGAGGTTCCGAAGGCGGCGGCCTTAAAAAACAAGGACCCGCTCGCCACTCGTTGGTTTTACAAAGTGAGGGCGAGAGGCAGAGAGAGAGAGAGAGAGAGAGAGAGAGAGAAGTAATTGTTGAAATAAGTACAAGGACGTGGATCGGGGGTGGGGGGGAGGGGCGAGCGAGCGAGCGGAATGGGAAGGGATTCGGCAGGTTTATCGGGCACCTCAGAGGAATAAGCGAGCGATTGCACGCGGAAAGGCGCGCAATCAAAGGTAGGGAACAAACGAGAACCGGGGGAGAATAGAGGGTCGGTCAAGAGTCGCGCCTCTGTCCAGGTAAATCTTTCGTCCGTCGACGAGGTGGCGACGACCGCTGCGGTGGAAGGGTGGACAGGACAGGTGGAGGCCCTTGGCGAGATCGTCAATATCTTGTGGCATAGGAAAGGCTGTTGTTTGCACGGCGCGAGTGTCGCAAACAGCCGCGGAAATCGAAGTCTAGCGATGCGAAGAATTGATAAATTAGTTATTCCATCAGTCCTCCTCCTCGTCCTACGCTCACCTCATTCTCTTGGTGTTTAATTTGCGAGTGTGCAAAAGCTATCGTCCAATGCCCATTTGTTATCACTGCCCCCCCTCTCTCTCTCTCTCTATCTCTCTCACCCGGCTTGAATCCCCTTTCATCAACTTCGACAACTCAACTCGAGCGAGCTTTGACTCCCGGGCACAAGATCAAGGACGCGCGAATATTCGATGCTCTTTCGTCGAGTCGAGATAATTCGCTTGAATCCTTGAGTCCGGTAGAAAATTCCCGCGCACCGAGAGTTTCCTACGGTCACTGGGCTTGCCAATTGATTGGCGAGCGAGGCGAGTTGCTTCGACGACTCGAGTGCCGTGGGCCTGATGAAATTAAATTGGGGCGCGGTAGGTACAGGCGAATACAGGGAAGGATGCTCGAGGTCCTGGCGGGGGCAAAGCTTCCTCAATAATGAATCGCCCGAGGAGTCCTGTAAGTGCGGTAGGTAACAGCCGAGCCCGTGTAAAGAATATCCAATTTGAGATAACATCTGAAACGATGGCACACGAGATCCGAGCTTCGCACGGTAATCGATAATTCGGCGCTCATTTACGGAGGGCATCAATATTTTAGAGCGATGAGGATAAAACTTTAAAGCCGGTGTCGAGCGCTTCGAAATCCCGCGTGCCCCCTTGCCCCCCCACCCCTCAACTGCACAGCGCCCTAGGCCCTTTCGCAAATACGCTTCTACTCGAGGTCTATTGGTAGACGGCAGTCGCGCAAGTTTTAACGTCAAGGTACGCCAGGAGCCGAGCAGCGCATGTACCAACCGAATAAATCGCGATAAATCCTAAAAATAACCTCCGAGGACGTTACGATCCGCCGCTCCCTCGTAAATCAGAATGCGCTCGCGGGACTCTTGGTCGGACTTTTACCGTCCGAGTCGTTCGCCTGGAGGTTCTAGACGCTACCTTATCTCTCCCTCGGCACGATTACAGTCGCGGGTATAATCCTAAGATAGTGCGAGTCCCCGACTAGCGCGGAACTTGGCTTATTTGTCTTTGAAGCTGCGGCCCTGGATCGGCAGCTGCTACCACTCGGGGCTCCTACACCGACCTCACCCTCACCTCGCGGGGCTTACGGGGGGCCGACGACAGAGGGGAGCATTTTTCGGGGGTAGCACATCGAACCACACGGAAAAAATGAAGCGCACAATAGGCCATTAGCCCGACGGGGAATTTTATTCCGCACGCTGCAAGACGCGAGGTAATGGACGTATAATCCGCGGCCCGATTGTAGCCACGGCAATCGCGCGTCGATTGTAGCTTTGAAGGCCCTCTAACTATCTCAAACTAACCCCATTCAAAACCCAGCCTCTCTCTTGCTCTCTCTCTCTCTCTCTCTCTCTCTCTCTTTCTCTCTCTCTTAAAAACACACACACACACGCGCACACACATGAATACGCAGGCGTGCAAGCGTACCCTCTCCCGCTCGGTCTACCTCTGCCACCCTCCCTAACTACATCTCGTCGACGTGTCGCGCGGATCGTAGGCCCGGATGGTAACGTCGACCTCGTTAGTCGCAATAAACGCGAGCTTTTTCACACGAGTGAATTTGGATGTGCCGAGGCCGGCGATTTTTTAACGATTGATACGAGCCGAAAGGATTCGCAGTCTGTCGAGCTACTTGCGGAGGATCAAGGGCCACCGCGATCTGGGACTGGATTTTTTGTGTCTATTAATACAACGGCTTTGTATTTGATTTTGTTCTTTAGCCGCTGTCGCTTATTTATATTTCAGTTGATTAAATTCGCAAAGGAGACGGAAAGTCAATCCTACATTTATTTCCTATTATTATCCTCTAACTCTTGGTAAATTTAATAATCTACATTTAACAGATATTATTATTCAATTGCTTCAATTTGAAAGGAATGTATGAATAATGCATCGCTTAACTTCTGGCTTATTTTCAAAAATGTACCGCCGGTCTGTTAAATGTATCCCGTTATTTTAAATTTTCTGTTGAGAGTCGATGAATACTCTCTTTATCTCCACGAAATAAATACTTTCTTAGGCTTCGTTATTACTTTCTGAGAACTATTTAAATGAAACTCGAAAACTTGAATTTACATAGGGCTGGGTACCAGGTTAATATACATTCGTCATTTACACAATTACTTTTCAGTATTTACAGTTAATAAAGCAGATGTTTTACAATATTTATTGAGCTGATAAAGTACGGAGAGTTTCTTTTAATCTTCGTTTATCCATGCTTGAAAACTCTTAAACCATTATTTAATAATCTATTATTAACTTAATAATATTTTCTATGAAAATAATATTCTGTACTAAATTCAATTATTTTCATATAACTTTGAGCACATTGGTGCAAGATAGTACAGTTAAATTTTATATATTGTATTTCATACACTTATCTATACGAAGGAATATGAGAGTCTACGAAAAAACTTTACCTACACGGATTTCTACTTAAATATCGGATCGTAAGTTATGAGTACCATATAGATATACATATATAGGAAGCGATAAATGTAGCACGCAAATTAATTTTGTAAAACTTCTGGTCTACAAATATTGCCGTTAAGGTGCCACCGAACGTTAATAAAATCATAGCGAAATTTATATAGCTAACATCGGTCTGAGCGACGTTCATAATTCTTGCTGCGGAAGTACAAAATCCAATAGCGTCACCATCTTAATAAGAACGTTTGACTGTGGGCAGCGTGCTAACAAACCGGTTAATATCCTGAAACCTGGTGGCCGCATGTGCGTTCGTCTTATCCTTGCCACTTCCGTTGAAATACATATAAGACAGGAGACCGAACGCTTGGCTACACGCTGAGAGTCATCAAAGCTTGAAAATCGAACAAACTCAGTTACAGAACTATTCTCTCTTTCTCTCTCTTTCTCTCTTTATATATATATATATATATATATATATATATATATATATATATATATATATACATATATACATAAACATCTTTCTCGCTCTCCATCTGCTCCCCGCTCCCGTCATTCCCTCTCACTACCTTCCTAACATACACGTACAAGTCTTACTGCTTCAATATCCTCTTCTTGCCGAGTATGCGTAATTTGTCTCTGTGCATTTCAAATCCACCCCATGATTTTGCACTCGTGATTACGACGAGCAAGAGTCGCTGCATACGTGCGGTCGATTCATGGCCTTGCTCTTCTTCTTTGATGATTCAACGAAAAAGAAACTTAGCCACAGGCAACATTTTAACTTTATTAATATTCAAGATTTATTATTTACGTGAAAACGCACTCGCGCGCACGTACACCCCATGAATATATGTATAACATTAGACATTAATGGGTATTGGTTTCGCAAACCTGCCGACCGGTTAATGTACGCAATTGCAAAAGAGGCAAAATAAAACACTTTTAGTTTTAAATGTATTCCCTGGCATGACTGTTGTTAAATATCTCTATAACTTTCATACTACAAATTTGTTTCCTATCCGGTATAAAAATTTTTCTTTTAACATTTCTTTATTTATATAATATTTCTCAATTATTCAATATTCCGCTAGATAATACAAACTTATATGATTTTATTTAGATTACATGCATTGTAAAAGTTTATCCAACGCAAATTTTAATTATTATTTAATTTTCTATTATAAAATAAGGCAATAGTTTTCTTATAAAATAATAATATCCAAGCACGCAAATGTAATTATGTAGAAAGTTTGATCTTGATGATAACAATTTTCTGTAAAAGAAATTAATTAATGTATATAAAAACATTTGTTAAGCATATCCATTAAAAAAATATTTTGTCAAATAACTTCATCTGCTTTTATATTTTATCCGGAATATGAAAAGTTTATGTTATTAAAATAAAACGAATTTTAAATATTATTAATATTTTATTATCATTATGATATTTTGTTTGAAAGAGTATGAAAAAAGACTTTTACGACTACTATAAAAGTTTTCCTAAATACTTTTAAAATATATGCTAAGTAAATAGAAAAAAGAACTCATTTTTAGAAGTAAAATTTTATAAAACTTCAAAAAAATTATCCGATTAGTAATGAAACCATTACGAGTTTCCTTAACTAACTATATTTAAATCAAAACTTTTATAAGAAAAAAAATCAATTTTAATGATTATTATTTTTCAGTTCGAATAATTAGTTCATTTAATGTAAAAGTGTCAACAAAAATTGAAATAAAAAAATCATACAGTTTGTATAATTATTATTCTTTCAGAATCTTGGTAAACTTATAAAAATTAATTTTTAAAAATTTTTATTAGTTAAAATTATTTACAATATTATATATTATGCAATATTATTTTTTTTCATAAAACGTAAATATTATTCTGTAAAATAATTCTATATCGACGATTTTTCTTAAATTAGAAGGCTCTATTATATATCAATAAAAAAACCTTAGAATATATGTTATTAAATAGTATTTTGAATAGTCTTTTGAAGATTATTATTTTTAGATATTAATTTGAAATTTATTAAATATTAATTTAATTTCTTTATGTAAATAAAAAATATGCAACTATATTTTAAAACATTATTAATCGGTTTTTCATTTAAATAGCAGAAATTTTGTCAAAAATATATTATAAATCATGGATATTTTTTTTCACGAAAGAACCAATTAAAATATGTTTCTAAATTATATACAAAAAAATTTTATTTACTTTTTTTAACATTCCTTTTTGAATAAAAAGTAATCATAAAATATTTAATAACTTGACAATATTTATTATCTTTTTATTTTAATAGTTCAAAATGTAATATGTTCATATCTCCTAAAATATGAATTCGAAATAAATATCGCTAAAATGGCCTTTTCACTTATACAAAAAAATATCTAAACAAATTTTTTAATTAAATACAAAAGAAAAATTTTCTTTTTTATACAAATTTCTTCAAAAGTTAAAACAAAACTATAAATAATAAAATGATATAAAATTTAAACTTCTTAAATAAATAAATGTTACTGTACAATCTTTTTCTTCATAAATTTTTTTGCCTATAACTTTTTATTTTAAAATTTATTTAGTTTTTTATAGAAGCAACTACATATTATCATAATAAATGAAATATAAACTGATATTGTAATAATTTATATTAGAAAAGAAATAAACGAAAACATTATGTATACACACATTAAGCTAATATTTTAGCTTTCGCGTTGCTTGTAAATATTTAAAACAATTTTTTACTGATTTAACTACGTAACCATTAATTAAAAAAAATAATTTAATGATATTTAAATATTGCACTATATGAAAGAGTACCTAAGATTAATTTCAACTTATGCTTTGAACTTCAGTTGGTCGGTTATTTTCTGGAACTTAGAATTAAAAGAATTCACAATGTTAAATTAGTGCTCATATTTTTTACGAAATGAAAGTCAAAATTTATTGCTAATAAATGTAAATAAGAATCAAATAATTTATTCATCAATGTAAATAAGCACAAGGACATAGCGATAATCTTACAAAGATCAGAAATCAAATGATGGGTCAATTGATACAATAGAAAAAACTATTTAATTAAATCCCGATTGAGCACATAAATTTATACATTATAATAGACACACAAGTATATTATTTAATTAACATTTTATCGAAGGACTCATAAAGAATCTATCAATGGCTTTGAAGGACTCTCGACAATATTGGTTCACTAATAGTGATCCAGTGGTATGGTAAGTTTCTTGGAACAATGGGACAGGATCCGATGGCAGATTCACCCTAAGACTGGCCCAACCGCCAATCAGGAATCCAGTAACAGCATCTACAAATGCACCCTATCCGGTATCAAAATTTGCATACTTTTAATCTTAGAGTCTGTTGAAACGTCAATAAATGATGTTGATGATGTAATGCAATCTCAGAGCAATTTAATGATAGTTCTGTATCTTGGATGAAATATTATGCCGCAGTATTACGTACTTGTTTTTTTAAATTCAAGATTCAGAAATAATTATTATAAGAAATTGTTTGAATTTTACTCTTTTAAAATTATATTTAATAAAGAATGATTGTTCGAAATATACAAATTGTTATTCAATTTTTTTAGCAAAGACGTAAGTAAGCATTTGAAAATATAATTGATCACGTATGTATATATGGCAACGCATATTAAGTATCATTATTATTTAACTACGCGTTACATTTTATTGGCATTTACATTGATGTTGGTCTAAAAAGGTATAAGATTTATAAAACACGTCCAGTCAAGTACGACAAGTGAAGTGAAAAATTGCCGTAAATCTTTATCTTTTATTACTTTTCGATTTTATAGTATCGCTTTAGAATTGCAAACTATAGCAATAAAAAATCTTTACTATTATTTATTGCTTCTATTAGTAATTAACGTACATATAATTTAGCTGAAAATTCACTGAAGTTTTTACTAAAATCATGCATAAAAGTTATTTATTTTTTTGTCCTGAACTTTCTTCACAGTCAACAAATGTGTAAATCTATTTGTATTGTAAACGTTGTATTTGAATAGCGAGCAACGTTGTACACTTGAATTACACGTAAATTTAAATTTAAACGATTCCATTGTCTTCGTTAAAAAATGAAACTATTTAGTATGCCAAATTGTTAATATTTAAATGTTTAGCATTTGAACGTTATTAATTTGAGCTTTCATCTTTGGAAAAATTAGCTATAGTTGAAGTCCCTGTTAATTTGTTAAAACTAATTCTCAAGACTAATGATAGACCAATCAAACCGAAAAAATAGAACATTCGTTTCGACGATGAAAAGCCCCCCTAATAATAAGGTATCAACAGAAAATGAATTTTGAAAAAATGTTTAAAATGAAGACACGTATAGCGTATTCCAATGACCAAAGTACTAAAAATAATAAGCCTACAGCATAGTCGTACCCGCACGTGGTTGGTGACTTTAATAGCTAAGAGACGCTTGAAAATGCCCGCAATAAAAAAGCTGGAAACGCCACGTAGGCGAGTTGCGAGGACCAGGACGAAGGCCAGCAGGAGCTGATCGTCGGTCATGATTACTCCCGTCGCCCTTGGCTCGTATTTCGTATGTGTCCACCGAGCCGCAAAAGTCCGTCCGTCTCAGCAGCCAGTAACGCGAATAAAGTAAAAACAACAGGAAGCTCCTTATGGACATGCAATCGGGACAATGTAGAATCATCTATAAAAGCGAGATCGAATGGAATGTCCAAAGAACAATTCAATAAGCTTTTGCTGCGAAATACACTCCTAGCCGATGACTGATAGCACTGGTACCATTCCCTGATTGACGGCTACGCGGGACATAAAATTGAGACCTGCGATTCAATTAAATCAATCCATTGCGCATGTCGCTTTTATCGCCAGGTGCGAGGAACAGTATCGAATAAATCAAGGCAAACAATTAGTTCGTTTTGAAGGAAGACCTACGCGTGCCTAGAAATTTTTAAAATGCCAGAACTTGAATTATGACTAATTTGAGAAACTTGATACGTTTGGCCTTCAGAGCCTTTTGCCAAATTTTCAATGGGCTCTAACTTGGAGGGTCCCCGAATCTGCCACTCTAACAATGGCCAGTCCTCGAATTGTTGATTGCGAGGCTTGTCGAAATAACAGGATTCGCGTTACCCTTATTTTTAAAATATACATTGATATTTCTTCAGCTGTGAGATAAGCTTAACAATTTTTACATTTTTGTAGGATCTGAAGCAGAAAATGACTCAAGAGTAATTGAACTTAACTGTTAATATTACCACAATTACAACATTAAAATACAAAATATTTTTTAAAATACTGAACGATAATTTATTTGACGTTAACATTATTTATAAATAGCATATAATGTTTTAAAATTTATTTAGAAAAAGGATTTATTACAAAATAAGTTCTGGATTACAAATAAAATAATTCAATTAAAGAGGATTAAAAAAATTATTATAAATGAATAAAGTTTTTTCTGCTTTAAAAAATATTAGACAAAAACGAAATATTATAATTATCGTAATTAAACATATATATATATATATATTTAATTTACGCATAGTTTAAATTCGATAAGATTTAAATACAAATATTGTTGTAATTCGATTTTTCTCTTAACAATATTTTACCATTACTATGTTTACTATTATATTGTATTTCAATCTGCTCTAATTACTTTGAAGCCTCAACTTTTCAAAAACTTAATGTACAAATATGATATATTATACAATATGTTAATATGTACAATTGCTATGTACAATTCGCAATTATAGTAAAAAAAATTATTTTATTCTTAATGATACATAAACCTTTTATTTCTTTAAATCTTGTCATGTAGCGTGGAATATGATTTCATGCTGTGATTATAATTTACGAATAATTCGAATTAAAGAAATGCAGAACGAACAACAGGTTTTATTTGAAAGACCATCTGTCGTTAAATCTGAAGGTCTCAAACTTAATCTATAGATAAACTAAAGTCAACTAATCCAACATAACATCTACGTTAATATAATTTACAATTATCAATATAATTAAAGTAATGGATAATAAAAATATTTTTCGATTTTTTGTTTAACATTGAATGCTGTTGATTAGCATATAAATGAAACGTAACTGAAACAATCAATGTCAACAAAAAATAATTCGTCTGTATTTGGCATCCACAGTTTTAATGCAAAAAAATCATTAACCTTAAAATATGTTAATATTTTTAAGGATGAAGCAATTTTTAGTACAGATTTTTTTATTAGCTTATATTTGACTGTGTGGTTGGTATTGGTACAGTTACTACACATCCCATCGTCGAGTGTGAATCATATATTTATTAAACTATTTTATTGATATGTAGGGCATATAAATAATTTAATTTTCAATGGTATATCGACGTATAAAGTAGCATGAGATTTATTAATGATACAAGATGAAAAGTAAATGATGTTGAAAAAAATATTATTTTAGTCACGTTAAAATACCAATTAAAAATTATTAATAATACAAAGAAACTGTATTAATCAAAATAATCAACCCTAACCATTGATGTGTAGTACATTTGTATTATGATTACCACGAGTCGACGCACACAATTCTAACGGTGGTTCGTAAAAAAAACTAAAACGCGTCTCATCAAACGCGTTTGAATCGAGAGCATAAATACCGAGGGTGATTAACAATGTTCGATATTTATAATATATATATTTATATTATATATATATATATATATATATATAAAATATAAAATTTGCAGATATTGGCGTAACTTTCTACCAAAATATTCAGCAACAAATGAACCTAATGAATAATTCATAAAGTTCTACTGGGCGTGTGTGAGATGATGAGGCGGAGATGAGGAGTGAGGATAGATAGACAGATAGATATAGAGCGAGAGAGAGATAGCGAGTGAGTTGCCCAGGGGTGGAGGAGGGTGCCTGTGCGTGAGACCGAGGGGAAAAGGAGAAGGGGAGATCGGAAGGTTCGCGCAGCGCATAAACTGCATAAACAACCGTTACTTGAATATCACTCGGAACGCGCGCGACCTTCGTCCATTATTATTTCGAAAGAGACGAGAACTACAAACGACGATTGGACTATTACCGGAGGACGAGACGCAGCTGCCGTCCGCTTACACGTTAATGCACGAGGGTATTCATTAGTCGTTTCAAAGCCCGATGCTAGTGATCGGGAGGTGTGGCAAACGGGGCTCGTTAATCGGACTACGAGCAGCGCCTTTTGGCCTGTCAACGACGAGACGACGGGTTTGTTTTGATGATTCAATAATTTCGAGCTACCTCGGCTCGTTTGCTCGATCGCATTCGATATGCAAGCTCGCGAATATAATTCATTATGGAAAAAACGAAATTCCTCGTAACTCATCGATGGAGGTTGAGCCCTTCCCCCCTCCCCCCGCCACGGATCTTGCATACCCCCGTCATTTCATAACGCACTACTCCTATCGCAATTTGCAGGTGTGCCAAAGTTACTCCGATTTTAATGGCAGTAGGAGATTTTTTGACGAGCATCCGATGAATCGCTCGAAGACTCCATTCGCTTTTGTATGCAAAACTATAATTTCAGTGCGATATACAGGATTGGTCTTTAGTTGCTAAGATTACCAATATTCGATTATATGCCTTTTTCAGTGAAATTTCGGTATAAAGTAAATATTCGTGTGAAATTTTTTAAGAACACTTCCTTCTATAAAAAAACTTGATGATAATAGATCATTAGATTTTCTTTTTTATTTAATAAAAAATTATCATATACAATAACGTTTTTCCAAAATTGTACACAATTTTTGTTGTACTATTTGCTCGCACAAAATTGATATAGGCTTTAATAATATATTATTATAAATTGTCTTCATGTGGTAGTTTTATTAAAAATATATAACTAGGTTTATAAATAGAATAAAATATTACAGTAAAATTTTATTCACAATCTCGAATTTCCATTCTTCTGCAATATTATACAGTACGTTAAAATCAATTCGACAAAGTATTATTATTCATATTTTGACATAATGTTTATAAAAAATCAAACTGAAAAATATATATATACAATTTTTAGATATATACTTGACTAGTCAAAATCAATTTAAGAAAGTTTTTCGGAATGCATTAATTTAAACCAAATAAAAGATAGCTATTATTTGTAAAAACTTTAACAAAAAAGTATATTGTCTACTTAAAAATGACTTTTAATTTTATAAAATTTTCTGTGTCGATTCTGGAGCTTCTGTACACTTGATATGTTATCAATTTATGACATTTGTAATGCATCCACGATTCATCTTACTCTCAATAATCATAAATTACATATTTAAAAGCTTAGCATATGTATGAAAACATCAAAATCTAATAGAATTTATTTATTTTCAAAAATTTTCAAAAATTTTAAAAATTTTGTTCAATAAAGAATGTAAAAAGTATCACAACTTCACTCCACTAGTCACTTACTTTTTATAGAAGGATGACGTTCTTTTTCTTCAAAATTTTTTCTTTATTTCTTTATTTCTATATTAATTTATTTCTATAATCTTACAATTACATGATTCTGTTCCTTATTTGGACAAATCAGATTACTCTTATTATATTCAATATAGATTTTATTTTTAGTATTGTATTGTATATTATTTTTATATTACAAAAAAGAAAATATATAATCTTATTTTTGGTGCTTTTTAAAAGTTAAATTAGAAATGCTTTACATCTAATTAAAAAAAATTGTCTTTAACTTTTATCACTTATGTGTACATACATTCATCTTTACCTGTAGTATCGAAAAGTAAATTTGAAAATTCCAAGACAAAAATTAATTTAAATTTATTTAAATTTATTTTTAAACAATAAAACATAAAATAATTGTTAATAAAATATTATTAAGTAAATTTATTATAATTTTAAAAAAAACTTTTATTTTTTATCGACTTTTAAAAACTCATAGTCTGGTTTTTCATACTATGAAATAATAAAAGATTGAGGAAAATAAGTAGATATCTCAAATGTGTATCATAAACTGTATTTGTATTTCTCAATTAGAATACACTAAACGAGTACGTTATTCATCTTTTTATCGTCCTTTATGTCTCACACATTTTATTTACGTATGTGTGTGCTATTAAGAGGCACACAGTGATTCGAATGAACCCTTTCAGATCCACAAGAACATCGTCAGACGAAAAGCTAATTTTTAGGCGCAATATTGTCGGCGCAATATTAGCGCGTATCGTTATTTTCCTTTTTTCTTCATAAAAAATGTATCGAATACAAAATATATAAATCTGTTTGATACAACAAAATTACTATCATAATAATGATGAGTCGACACCAAAAAGTAAAAACATTTTTTATCTAAAGGAAAGTGCAATTGATTGTAATGTTTGTACACGAAATAACTGTAAAACTTATTGTGCATTGAATAAAAGATACACCATTATTGAAAACTCTGGTGAACGTTATTTGCTGTGAGTATGCTTAAATAATTTTGTTTTCGTGCGCAAAATAATTATAACATTCAGCGTTATTTATTGTTATATGATAGCTAAGTGAGGTAATTTATACTTCCAATCTTAATTTAATATAAATTGTCACTATTGATTTCATGCAATTTGCTGTCTCACTATCGATTAGGCATCTCAAATTAATTTTCTGCTAACAGGCATAAATCATTTTACGTAAGCCCTTATTTCTAATGATTTTTAATTATAAAAAGCCGTACTATGTACCAGTGCTTATATGGTATGCCAGATTAAGTTGCCAAGATGATTGATACATTTTTTAACTGAAAATTCTTTTTTATAATCCTTTTCTGCACTTTTAGTGTTTTCTATAAGCTTTTGACGTACATAAAATTAAAGAAATCCTTTCAAGATCTAACAAAAGTATTAAACCATTTTTACAATTTAATTAGTAAGGTGAAGAAGAATAAAATTGAGCATAACTTCTGAAGACAAAATTGTTAAACATAAATCAAATAATTAGTGTCATTGCGTCGATCTTGTTTCACAAATTCATGCTAAATCTATATCGATTTATTTTCGATTTATTTTATGTTTATATAAATATATGTTGTAACATATTTATTTTTAATATTATGTTAAAGAAATTTTATGTTAAAGAAATTTCAAAAATAACAATAAAAAATAATAATCAATAATAAAAGGGACATCTGGAGAATTTTCAAACATGTTCATTGTAGTCTACAACTTTCCGAGATAAACTAATACTTTTTGTTTTTCAATATTTTAAGTTAAATATTTGGTAAGTCAAAACAAAAATCTACTTTTTTTAGGTATGACTAGCATTATGCATTATGGGATAATATTGAATTACTAATACTATTTTTTGATTGAGATATGCCTGAGTAGTCAATATTAATTACCAACAATTGTGGTAAGAACGAAACAAATATCCCCTTTAAATTTTTGGCCAAGCAGACGTTGCAATGATACTGTCACCATTGTTAAAATTTATTTGCATCGTACATTGTAGTCATATCAAATATTAATTTCATCATACAAAGAACATGAAAAACTCTTGCAAATTTTGCATGTTGTTCAAAAGTAAGTCCGTAATGAAAAATAACTCGGATGAAGCTACATTTTTAGAATTATTATAAAAATATTCCGAGTTTAACTATAGGAACAAAAATTGCATTTTTGTTTTGAAAAAAGTTTTCATGTAAAATGACAAATACACCTTTAGTTTAAGTAATCTTAATTTATCAATAATTTTAGTTGTCAATGTTCAAACTTATCTCCGTTCAAAAGTTTTTTCTTATAGTTGGATTTCGCATATGTTGGCTGTTTTACTGCAGATTATAAGTTTACGTTAAATTTAAAAGTATTGCAGAAATTGATGCCTCACTTATAACAACAAATTTTTTAAATGTTAACTTACATTACTGTATAATTTATTTTAAATCATACATTTTTTACTCTAAATACAGTTGATACCTTCAGATTAACTATAAAATGCTGGCAACATTTAATTCTTTCATTCAATTCAATTCTTTGTGTTAATGCTTTAAAATTAATTTACATTCATAACAGACTATTCAATCAAAATTTCAATCAAAAGTAAAAATAATTATATGTTCACAACATACCTGATATTACATAATGGTCAAATATAAAAAAATAATATTCAAACTAATAGTTAAGTGAAGAAACTATGAACTTAATATTATTTTTTCTATACAAGTGTACACTAGACACAATCACCAATAGTAAAAACAATTCAAATAGTAAATAAAACTGGCATATTTTGGGTAAATATATTGCTACTATAATTCAACAAAATCAGTACTATTCTAAAATGAACGAGTGGTGTTTTACACTTTTAGATAAATAAATAATGTAATAAGTTTAATATTCACAATTATATATTTTATGTATTCTAGGCTGCTAAATTCAATTGCCGCATTGTCGCTTAAGTTATCAAATTAAAGGTAAGAACAAGAAAAATTTACTTGGTGAAACGGAATTTGCTATTCCGGACTGGGTTCCATAAATATGTCTTATAACTGATCTACGTAATATCATTACCGTTATAACTCTGGAGATTTCTTTTTTTTTCAACAAATATATCGACATTACGGAACGCTTTGATGTACCAGTGTTATGACACTATTTGGTAACTACCAATTCAAGATAACAGTCAATAAATATTTGCACTTATATATTGTTATAAAACACAGTCCTTTTTTAAATGCTTTAATGATAAATTGATCACAGTTTACGATATTTCCCTTCGCCAAATAACCATCGGCAAGTCCTATCCACTAAGAACGCCAAAACAAAGTTGGCAACAAGCACTTGGACTAGGATTCTTCGAAACTGCAATGAAAATTTTACACGCATTAGTACGTTTACTTTGTAAGAAAAAGATATTCGAATTATTCATTTTACAATATTCCTTACGTCGACTGGGAAATCTACAATTTCAAATTGCAAGGCAATATCTGGTACGATTCCAAGAGCAAGTGCAAAAATAGCTGCCGTACTACTCAGAAGACTGTATAAAAGTAACTTATTTTCTAGTAAGCCTTCCATGAATGGTTGACCCTAAAATTAAATAAAAATTTTATAAAAAATTACGATTTTTACATTAAATAAATACTTAAAATTAAAAAAAAATTATATTTGCGTACCCTATAATTAACTATAAACGTTGAAACCTGAAGAGTCATAGAAACTATATAAACAGTACTATTAATTAAATTCATTTCAAAAGGTTCATCATCACTATCTTCTGAAGTCGAAATTTCTGTTTTATTAGACTTTACAGATAAAATTGAAGACAGCTTTTCATCCCTAAATATTAAATTAATATTATAAAAGTATTAAATTAAATTTTTTTAAATGTGTACTTTAGGATATTTATTAAAAAAATATATACTTTGGTGATCTTATCACAGCTTCTCGGACAAGATAGATGAGACAGCAAAAATGTACAGCGAATTGAAGCAGAACTGTTAATATTGTATAAACATTAAAAATATTTGGTAGTGGTCGTTGTTTGGATAATGTTTTTAAAGGCTTCGAACGTGAAATAAATAAAAAGCAAATTGCTAGTAAAATTCCTTGCAAAGTTGCTTGAGCATCGCTTAATCTTATTCCATCTAAATAAAGGACTGACTGACTATAAGCCAATATTAAAGCATTCAAAGCTAAAATTTTAAACATTTGTAGTGTCGTTACCAGTGTACATCGACCTTGTTTAATTACATGGCATACTGGAAAATTGTTCAAAAATTAATTATGTTTATTCGAAATTAAGATCAGGAACCGTTATTTCTACGTGAAATATAGTTTATAGTTACTGCATTGAATTGAAGAATATTTGCTAGTAAAAGGTGCTGCAATCGATGCATCTCCAAGTTTTACTATAACAGATTGTTGCTGCTTTTCCAAATCTTTCATTAATTTATCTAACTTAGATTTAGCATTATTTAGTTGTTGTTGGCGTGGATTTAACCTTGGACTGTTTACCGGTGACGTTTCACTCAAGGGAGTAATTGATTTTGGATTATTTTCGCACTTTGGAGGACTTGAAAGTATAGCGACTCCTAAAATTAAATTATAAAAATAAAATTTAAAATGTCTTTAATAAATTCGTGTATTTAATAGATCTTGTAACTTTTAGAACCTACCAACTTGAGCATGTTTGAGTGCGCCTACATCATTTGTTCCATCACCACACATAAGAGTTGAATATCCTAATTCTTGCAATCCAGTGATAATATATTCCTTTTGTTTTGGAGCGCAACGAGCAAAAATAACTACGTGTGGCAATATATTGTATAAATATGCTTTTTTATAGTCTTTTAGATAATTTAAGCCCTATTATCGATATTGGTAAGTCTCAGTAATGATAAGTATTACATAAAATCAAATGATTAATAAAATTTGTACCTCTCCAGTAATGCATAAGGCGTATTGTTCCCAAATGTTTTTTTTCTTTAAAGCGTCGTCGAAAGAAATTTTCACTGTACTATCAACACTTTCCCAATTCCAAGAATTTTTATCATTTGTCAAAATTAAAGTGGTTGATTTGTCTGTGAAGTGTAACTCTCGTGCAACATGACAGGCTGTAAGTGGATTATCTCCAGTAATCATTACGACCTAAAAATAATATTATGTAACTCAAAAGTAAATTTCTAATGAAATGTCAATGAATCAAGGTGGAATAATTACGGTGTGCGAGGCATTCAATATCTCTTTTATCACACTCTTCGAATCTGATTTCAAAGGACAGCTAATAATTACAAATCCAACAAATGATAAATCATTTTCCAAACTATGACGAGAAAAATTCTTTAAATCATTAATCGTTGTTGAATTAGGAAGCTTCCGATATCCCAAAGCAAGGACTCTTGCACCTCGTCGAGACAAAGATAAATAGGTTGAATCATAATTAGGTGGTACCGAAGAAAACTGTAAAAAAAATGCAATTTACACAAAAAGTAAATATAGTTTGAAATTTGAAAAATGCATTTGATTTACAATGACATAATTTTAGTTTTTAATTATTAATTATAATACTAATTATTTGTTAAAAACAGTAATTTAGTTAACAATAATTTTTTACCATGCTTTTTAGTGTTTCTGGAGCACCCTTAACTGTAACAATAAATTTAGAATCTGATGATCCACTTGTTGTATACCCTGCAATAACACTCATCCTTTTCAATGAAGATGAAAAATGATGTCTTTGGAAAATTTTGAGACCAGGTGACTTGCCTTTTATTGGAATAACTGCTTCGCCTATATTGTAGAATAACAATATTGTGCTTGTGCTGAACTTGTAAGAAATGTTAAAAAAAAAAAAAAATAATAAATACCTTTGGTAAGATTCCAATTAACGGCTTTTAGTGTAGCTTTTTCTAGTGGATCTCCCACAATACTGTTATCCAATTGCACCAATGAATGACAAGTTGCTAGGACTTGAACACTTTCCAAAGGTGCCTCTGATAATTGTACTACTTCTGAGTTGCCACTAAAGTTATTTATGAATTAAAATTTTTCCTATTAAATATGAATTTATTAATTATTAGACTTACTTAACCCCTGCTATACCCTCAACAACTAAATTATCACTCGTTAAAGTACCAGTCTTATCAAAACAACAAATCTCAACTTTTCCTGCAAAGGGAATCCTAAATGGTTCTGTACAATAAACACCTAGACAAAAAAAGTAGTTTGGTTTTGGCACGTTAAATTATTAGAAGTGACAAATATATAATTTATTATCTACCTAATTTGTATAATGCTAGAAATGAAGTATTTACTGCTAATGATAATTCTATAGGTAGCTCCGGCGGTACGACAGACGTTAAAATCAATGTACATTCCAGGAATAGCTTGTATTTATTTCGTTCTGGATCCTCACTTCCTAAATGAAGTAATTTATTTCATTAGTGCTTATTTTTAAATTAAAAAATGTTTAAGCTAACCTTTAATCCAAACGTATGCTGATGCAGCAATTGCAAAGATCAAAAGAAATAATATAAACCCAAAAGTTTCTAAGTTATTTGCTGTAACTCGTTTTACTCCAAATAGGATGGTTCTCAAAAGCTTTCCCTGAAAAGTGGAGAAACCAGTTCTCAATACATATGCAACGCAACCATTGTCTGTTGCTGCAAAGCAATAATAACGTTAATGTTAAATAGGAATTGTTTTTGTCTGATTAAAATCAAACACTGCTACAAAAATTCAACATACCTCTCAGATCTGAAGTATTTTTTGTTGGTCGAGTATGCTGTACAACCTTTGTACCACCATATAATACGTGAAGTTTATCATCCCCTTCAATATCTATAATTCTATTTTCATCAATATCCTCTATTGGTTCTTTCATTTGTGGAACAGATTCACCTATAACAATACAATATGTATACAAAATTTAAAAAGCTATCAATAGATATCGAATGCTTGCAAGTAAATAATCACCTGTTAGCATGCTCTCGTCAACAATACAAGGCCCTCGTAAAAGAAGCATATCGCAAGGAACAAGATTGTCATTTTGAGATCTTGTTATCGAAACAATATCACCAGGAACTAATTGATCAGTAAACATTAATCTCCATCGTCTATTCCTATAAACCTTTTAAAAAAAGAAGTATTAATTTTATGAAAAATATCTTACATAAATCAAGTAGAAAAAGAAATGAAATAATCTAAGATAATAAGCCAGTTACCATTATCATGTACGATCTATTTCCCATTTTTCTTATTTCAGCCATGTTTTTTAATTGCTGTTGTACTAATGTACATTCGAACATAACAAGCATAAAAAGTGTGAAAAAACTGTAATACCAGTACTTATCTAAGCACCATAAAGCCATACAAAAAACTTGAAATACAAAGAAAGGTGCAATTGCTCTTTCTTTGAAGAGTTCCCAGAATTCTGGCACAACCATTTCAAGGCTGCAAATGAATAAAAACAAATGTATCACAACCATCGATGAAAAATCTTCTGTCAATTTTGTTCAATAAATAGCTTATTAAAATTTAAATGTAAAATAACTTAAATAGTACTTGTTTTGGCCGTATTTTTGTTCTGCCTCTTCAATTTCCTTATCATCAGCATAACCTTTCCATTGAATGTAATGTTTAACGGAATGGTTAATCGGAAACTGAACCCCTTGAAATTGATTCTTTGCGCTAACCCATACATATTTAGTCTTTTGAAAGATAAACCAGGGCTCAAGATTCTTATCTCTGTGCAATCTGACAAGCTCGGTACTGCCATTATTTGGAGTTGGAGCTACCTTAGCTATGGATGCCCTGTAAGGATCAATAGTCTGAAAAACAAGAATAATAAATAATTAATAAATAACCGAAGAATAAATCTCTTCTTCTTCAGGGCGGATTTTTTTCACTTTCTCGACAGTCACGTGTCCGTGAGAATCGGTACATCACGATATCGTAGGGGTTAACACACCGAGTAAATTGAGCCATATTGGCCACGCATAACGCATTCTAGACAAAAGTGAACGAGTTCGGCAATCGCGTAGCAGTCAATGGGCTTATTAAGACAGCCACGGATGCAATGGATTACGATCCTTACCGAGCTGCAGTTCAGGAAAGTGTGCACGTGGACGGACCATTGGCAACACAAGCAAACAAAAATCTGGAGAACGCCAATGACGGCGATGCCGACAAGTCCGGGCTCGTAGTAATCGTCCAGCCCGTAAATGAATATCCAACAGTAGATCCAGAGGAGTTCCGTGAAGACGAAGGGCAGGACGTAGCCATTGAACAGCAGCTTCCGGGGATTGTGCAGGCTGACGGATTGCACGAGCTCGTCGATGCAAGTCGACGTACGCTTGGCGCTCACCATTATCGAGGTGTGATGACGATGACGACTGTTACGTGTACGCGAGCCGCTGATGATCGACGCTGGGAGTCACGACGGTTGCCCTCCCCTCCCCCGACCAATCGACCCGGCGCGAAAGCACCGCTCGACCTGTCACCGCTCTGACCGGGCTCAGGAGGAAGCTCCCGACGACCGGTGGAGATTTACTACGATGCCCTCTTACTCCAGCCCTCCTGCCCGCGAGCAGCACTCGGTCTCCTCTTGGCTTTCTCGGGGAGCGATAGCTCTCTCACGACTTTTGCAGCGACGTTACGACGTTCATGGCTCTCGCGCCCCGTGACTTGCCCTCGCCGAGCTCCGGCTATCGACGCGTGTCAGCCTACCCTTATCTCATCCAGGTCTCGCTTATCTCGCCGCTGGCAGACGGAGCCATTAGCGGCACTCCGGGGCTCGATACCCTCCCCAATTGTCCGATTTCCCCGGGACTCCGCTTTCGGATTCACTAGCTCCGACGACCCCGATAACAAAGATGGCCTTTCATCATGGCCGTCTGCCAGCCGACGTTTACTTTTGCCACCGTAGACGACGACTCGCGCACGCGGCGACACGCGCGCATCTCCGACAATGACGTAACCTGGATGTAGGTTGTAGAATTGTACCCCGGCCAGGCCCAATCGAATGCTGACCGCGCGTTTCGAACACTTCCAATCGAGGATGCACCCCAAGATGGGGACTGACAAAATTATGATTTTTTAAGCTCAGTCGATATTTAGAGAATCCGTTACTGGTACGCGGCTGATGTTGATGAAGTTGACAAAGCTTGTAACGATATCTACAAACTTCCACCTCGTATTCTTAATACTCCGAAAGCTTCACAATTATGTTGTTTATGCCAATGTAATTCAAGCTTTATCGGAGGACAATTATATAGTATTTAACTACGATAAAAAGAACTGCACTGCTGTTCTTCAAACTGTAATATATGTCGGATTAATTGTCTTTCTTACTAGTAAATCCATAAAACTCTTGCAAAAAGATAAATTTCTATTACGCACTACCTTAGATTCTTTCACAAACTTAAACTACTCACTCATTAAAGTGTAACAAACTTTAACAGAAATTTGAAGCTTATGGCAAAAATTCGTTCAATGTACATATATATTTAATAAAAATAGAAAAAAATGAAATCTTTACGAAACACCTATTGTTAGTTAGACAATCTTGATAAGTAAAGTAACGCGAGCGTACATGCGCGCATAAATGATGGTGTGAGGAAACATGTAAAAATGAAAAGCAAAGTAAGGAATAGATGTACAAATAGAGAGCAATATACATAGAGAGAGAACCTACGATAAAGAGAAAGCCTAGTTCCAAAACAATTAAGCGATTGCATTATTCTAACTTTATATTTAAGGTGCTTTTGTGTCAAATACACTTACTCTGATACTCTTTAAGTTACTATGAGTATTAACAATTTTGATTATTAATTCAACTCAGTTTTTTCAGATCATTCACACTGATAAAGTATCAGCTTTATTGTGCTTATACGTATACATTGTCATCAGATAAGACACAATTTTAAAAGTGTTCGATGATTTAAATTTTCATTCTTAATTATTAATTATTCATTCTCGTAAATTAAATAGTTATGAACGCCTATAATATATTATTATCTTCTTACCATAATTATACTTATTAAACATAGCTCGTAAAAATAAAAAAAATAGTCGTACCATAAGCCTTTTGAAGAGTATTATAATATATTCACTCATATTTAAGCTCATTCATATTTAAGCCCATTGCATCTGTTAAAAATTTTCGATCACAATCTAAATCATTTAAAATTGACATTAAATGGCGTTTCCGTTTTACGTAATTCGTAACAATGTAACTAATACCTAATGTATACAACACAACAAAATTCTTTATTAATATTAAATTTTACTCATCTAATCCGAACTAATAATATAATCTATACTTGGCAGTATTTTTATACGTATCAATATTGCATAATTAACAAAAATATCTTTTATTAAATTAAACATAATTTTACAACTATCGAAATAAATTAGGTATTTATAATTTTTATGCTAAAATATAGGTAAAACCAAAAAGAGATAAGTCACGTAAATGTATTTTAATTATATCTTTTATATGTATGTGTGACTATTATAATATATGTAAAAGCCTACGATCCTGAATGGAATGATGAAAGTTAAATTTAGATCAAATATTTACTTTGGTTCTGTTTAATACGATTATTAAAGCACACACATAATTCATTACGCGAAAGAATTCTCATTAAAATTTTATTTGTGTAATAAGCAAGTATATCTAAAAAAATTTTATTTGAAAAGATAGTTCACAAATATATTTACAATACTTTATTGTTATTACACATTATATGTAACTAAGCTTTGCAACAATAAACTATCTTACTGAAATTAAGTCCTCGCTAAAATTAAATGTTATTTATAAGAAATTTATTACTCCTGCACATTATACACTAACGTTAAAATTTAATTAGATGTTTATTAAATGATTAACGTGGATGTAGGAAGTAAATAAAGTATTATAAAATTGACTTACTTCACTTGATATATAGGAAAATGTGCCTTTATTTTAATACAATCGTTGTACCAGTAGTTACAATTTATGACAATTACGATGTTCGAATTAGGATTGCTCATACCACTACAGATGCTTATATCTAATTGTACATTTGTAAGACATTTATAAAACGTTGTGCCCACTGTACTTCTACACTTGAAAATACAATGACGAGTCAGACAGGTACAATAATTACTTCAGCAGCATATTGATATAATAAAATGTATTCTCGTTAAGTAGTTATGTACATAAAGAAAAAAAAAGAAATTGCACCGTTGAAACCGCAATTGTTATTCAGAACGTGCGCTAGAGACAAGCGTCCGAACGACATTAAAGTCAAACTTTCATCCGTTGATGAGCATAAACGAATAGAAAGCGAATTTATTATTATTGTCAATTTAAATGTTCATAAAATATGTTTCAAAATAAATCGTGAAAGCGCCGGATTGTTTTGTCACACTGAAGTTTCGAGGGACATTGGGACAAGTTGTAATCATTGAAAAAGACATTAATAGATCATTTCCACGATATACGTTAGCGCCAGCAAACCATCATACCGTTACTAAAGAAGTCAGTATTTCGATACGAGGACGATGTCTTTTTCCAAAGGTCTTTAAAAAGTAGCGCGGGGCGAAAAAAAAGTACCGAAACGCGTATCAATCAAACTAAGGAAAGACTATTTCACAGACGTATAAAAAGGGCGCATGATTACCGAGCAACGGGGATATACCCAAGGGCACGTTGAGGAGGTGGGGCGGGGAAACAAGTTCGACGGTTACGCTCAGCCGTATTCGCTCGCACGGCAATTATGAGCTATCATCATCGGGACGCTTGCATAGATTACGCGCTCGTTGGCGGAAGCGGCGGAATGCCGATCGCGAGGAAAGAAAGGACTAAAACGAAGGAGAGGAATGAAGAAAGAAAGAAAAAAAAAAAAAAAAGGAAAACCGTGAGCCAGCCGCTGCTCTAACAGGAATGGACAGCGGCGGCGACGGCGGCGGCGGGGGGGGCCGGGGTGGAGGAGGAGGCGGCTTCGGTGAGGTTTATCGGGTTGTCGGTCGGGGAGAGGCGCGACAGTTAACGCGCTGGCGTTTACGCGTTCGGTGTCCCTCTCCAGGTAGCCTCGGCGAGGTGGTCGGGCCCCCACCCCCGCTCCCCGCCGCCCGCTCCAGGGCCGCCGCCGCCGCCTCCGCCGCCGCCGCCGTCGACAGAGCCGGAGCCGCTCGCCGCTTAGCGCAGAGAGGCGCCTAGTGAAAGTGTCTAGCCCCACCCTGGGGACCGCGGGACGGGGAGCCCGTGAGAGGAGCTCGTGCACTTGCCCGCAGGATCAGCGAGCAGTGTACGAGGAGCGGACCCGTGGCTGGAATTGGATCAGTAGAGCCGAGCTGGACCGGCGCGAGACTTGCGCGCACGTGTTCGAGTGTAGGCCTTCGAGCGGCTTTGCTTTGGGCGCGATGCTCGAGCGGCCCGGAGTCGCGCGATTCTTCCCGGGCACGAGTTCCTGAGCCGATCCTCCCGAGCGAGGTCGAGTCGATACAGGCACCTTCTCCGGCCGAGGAGCATTGAGTCATCGGAGTAATGAAGTTTCTCGTATGCGCCCGACGCCGCGGTGAAACTCTGTAATGTAATAAGCCTTTCGAAAATCCGAGTTGTTTTTTTTTTTTTTTTTTTTTTTTTTTTTATTTGACGCCGCCTGGAAAGTTCTCCAGTGGTATTTAGCTCGCGAGGGAAGCTTTTGACGAAAGCTCCGTCCGTCCCCGAACTCCGCTATCTCCGCGAGCTCCTCCTCGCTCCTGTGGCTCTGCCTACCTGCGTGAGGGCGTTCGTAAGGACGCGAGCCTCGACATGTGGACGTGTCGCCTGCTGATGCTGCTGCTTTTCACCCCGTGGGTAAGTAATGCTAGAGGCGGAGGCCGACCTCCCCCATTAATCGGGTCGAGCCTGCGGTTTCGCAAAATCGCCGACATCCCTCCCACCTCCAACCCCGACCCGCCTCCGTTCACTCCTCGTTCTACGCTCGATTCACGGATGACGAACGGTTGCACGCCGAATTTCAAATCGTCGCACGCGCGTGAAAGTTGGCTCGCGGCGCGCTCTTAATCCTGACGGGAGTGAGCCATTTGCCTTGGCGCTCATTTGAATTATGAAATTTTAGGAGGAGAGGACGACGTTCGCCTCTCGCGTCATCCGCGGATCTCCGGATAAAAATGAATTGGCCGCTGTTAAATACGGAGAACGAGCCGCGTCCATAAATATCGCGTCTGCTCCCGAGCAGCAGCTCATCCTCCTTCCTGCCGCTCAAGGCGTTAAAGCACATCACGAAAGATTGCGAGCCCCGAAGCTTAACGAGCTCCGCATAAACGCCGGGCTTTCACGTCCCAAACTTTCTAACTGTCTCTCGAGCTTCGTTGGAGCGAATGAGACGGTCCGGGCGATTCCTCGCCGCTCTGTTTCGGCGAATTTCGGTTGTCTATGGGGGACCGGCGGCTGCTGAATATTTCAAAGAGAACGAAATCATCTATTTTTGGTTTTGGAAGCTCGGCTCTTAGCTATGGAGCAAGGCACTTTATCGGTGTATTGCTCAATCTTTTGAAAGCACGCCACGAGAATAATAGCCACTCGACAATAGGCATTACTTGAGAAAACCCAGAAGATATTTCGAGACAAAAGCTTCTTTCATGCGCTGCGCGCTGCTTTACACGATCGTGTTCATAATACAAATTACTCGATGAATGATAATGATGAACTGCTTTGAATAGAGGAACACAAATTTTGTTTTTTCTAAAGCTAATGCGCACTCCGGCATTCGCCATTGTTATACAGACATGCCAATTCACTCGATCAATTATGGCGACTTTATTTTATCGCGAGAGTTAACGCGTTCATCGGTCTCTTTATATTGGGAATGTATTTAGTCAAGCATAATTAATTAAGCTATATACTTAAATGCTAAAATCACTAGATCGCGCGGCGTGGACTCATTGTAAATATTCGATGGTCCGATTTTTCTAAAACGACCTGTAAAATAGAGTCCATGATTATTCTCGTTTGGCCAATAAGGACCAACCAGTAGAATAATGAACGCTCAGTCTTCAATGGCCAACAAACGACAAGGGTGACACTTATGCCGTATTCATTCATCTTCCATCCGATAAAGCGGAGGCCAAGGACGGTAAAAGTGTTCCTGATTCGTTCACGAGCCGGGGATAAAAAATATTAAAAAACATTTAATTACGCGTATTCGGTGAAAGAATGCATACGTGCGTCATGCACTTCCGGTGTGCGAGATAAAACCTCATTTCTGCAGAAGAGTGAATGCTCGCGACCGGGAGCTCAAAATATACAAAAATATGAATAATAACATTCAAAGAGCAGCTAAGCCTGTTTAAAAGCATCGGACTGCAGCGCGCGTGGAACCCCGTCGTCATCGGTTCCTCCTCGTCCTTCCCCCTGCAACGCTCATAAGCAACTAAGCGACCGCTGGCAGTCCCGCGAAAAAGAAAGCGCCTAAAAATAGACTCGTGAGTCACGACGCCCATTGTTTTTTCGACAGAGCAATTTTTCAAGGATTTCGCTTGTTGCCGCTTCTAATAAAGTCGGACCCGGCCGAAAGCCATCCGCATAATCGAAAGTCTCTGGCCTAATAATATCGCGGACGTTAACTATCCCGCAGACGAAAGCTTATTCACGATATTTTATTATTATTTGATCTCTTCGCGCGCGCGTAATAACCGACTCCTCTTCCTCTTCTTCTCCTACGCTTCCCTGATATCGCTCTCTCGCTCTTCGCGGCCCCTCTGCCGCACTGGCCCACTCTAACTCTTTCTCTCTCTCTCTCTCTATCTATCTATCTCTATCTCATTCTCTCACGCCAGTTTTGTACAGTTTTGGACGTCCCGCACCTCTAAAAAAAGAAAACAAAATTTCTTTTTCCAGTTCTTGGCGAACGGATATCACAATGAGCCGTGCTCCAAGTACGGCTGTCCGCTCGCTCCACCGATTCACGTCCCGTTTGTCCCGGCACCACCTGGCCACACGCCGAGATGCGCCAAGCCGGGTCTGACCTTTTGCGAATCCTTAGACAGATACCCACAGTAAGGATCACTTAGTTATTTCACGTAGGCCGCGTGGCCGCGGGGGGTTACAGTGGTGCGTTACGTTCGGAGTGGTAGCCTGAAATAACCTCCTCCTCCTCCTCCTCATCCTTCTCCCCTCAGCATCCCCCAGACTCCCCACGTGAACGCGGGACACCCGTGCTTCCTTTATTTCCTTTTGTGTACGAACATTGTACAGGACCGGACAGGCACCGCTAATGTCAACGGAGATTCAACGGATTTTATTTAATGGATGTACAAAGTAGCATTAATTTCATTTGACGATGCTAATTAGCATGTACGGGCGTGTTTTTCGAACCCCCATCAGTGGATTTATTTCCTGTTATAGCGATTCCCTACCAATACCCTCACTAATTTTTCAACAGATTAAACTCTGATTCATAGAAATTTCACCAAGCTCATTGTTTTTTCTTCTTCTTATATAAACCCGCGTATTTTAATTTAATTAAAACTAAATGTGATAAATTTATTTAATGCCTATGATAATAAAGTAAGTTATAGTTAAACAAAAGAAGCTTATAAAAATCTTAAAGTAAATTTTTATTTTGATGATAGTACAAAATTTTATAAAATATAATTTTTATATTTTAAAATAAAAATCAATCTTATCCTTTAATATAAATAGATGGTCTTGTAAAAACATAATTAAAATAATGGTTAATAAAGTAAATACAATTTACAAGCATATTTCATTCGACATTGATTAGTTTTCCTGAAACATTTTTAAAAATTAATCAATTATTTTTATAAGCTAGAAAATAAAAGGTCTTTTTCGATTACTTTTATAACTTTTTACACATTTAATAAGATTTTCATCCATTTTCTATTCCTTTTCCTTCTATTGTAAAGCTTTATTTGTCAGAGAAATACCATAATAACTTAAAAATGAAGTATTAAAAAAATGAATAATTCTTGTAATACTTTTTAGATAACATTTCAATATTAATTAGTTACTAATACGGTTTCTTAAGGTATTTTTCATAATTATAATATTATGTTAAATTATATTACCTGCTTAATTATTTTGATAAACAAAATTATCATTAATAAAATACTGTGAATAATTTTCTAAAATGGTGTACTATAAATAATTTTTAATTTTTCTTCAGTTAACAATAATATAAATATTGATTTTTTTACGATTTTAGAGGCTTATTTTTTTTTTTTAAAGTTTAACACAAATTTCAGAAATATTTGTATACGTTTATTGCTAATCATGCAGTTTATTACCGTAAGTAGCTATTAAGGGATATAAGTACTTATATTTGTTTTTTATTCAAATATATAATTAACTTATTGAGACCAAACCGACATCACACTATTACTTTTAAAATTCTTATTATATAACAAAACATTACGATAATAGAATACAATAAAACACGAATAGAAAATCCAAAAAAAAAATTAGTTATAACTATACATGTATATGTCTTAATTTTATTAAATTAAATAATCGAAAAAATAAATGTTTGATTTTTATTTATTTTCAAAAATTGAAAATATACGTAAACGATGCTTTTTATTTTTATAATTCAATATAATTTACCTAATTTTATAAAGTTTAATTATTTTTTTTGTATGTATTACTTATTTTTAATTATTACATTTAGAGTAATATAAATATTGGAATTAATATAATTCATTAATGAGATCAATTTTAGGAAATTCATAATTGAATATTTTGCTATATTTATCCGATTATAAGATGCCGGATAATAGAAGTAAAACTATAGAAGTAATTCTTAAAAAACTCATTAATAATTTGAATTATAAACTAAAATTTACGATTCACAAGAATAATGTAATAAATATTTAATTTAATGTATAAATAGTTTCTAAATGTATTGTTGAGAAATGGAAAACGATAAAAATATAAAAAAAATATTTTTTTTGTAAAGAATTATCTTAACACAAATTTACATAAAAAAGGCTTTAATTAGATTGATTCACAGAAACAGGTTCGAATATGTATTTTATTATAGTGTTATTACGATAAGTTTGATATATGTATATGTATAAAAAGTATTTGGTGAATGGTCTGTTATGTCTCCTCAATCATAAACCGATAATAAACTTGTCTAATCAACAATAAAGACATTAATGGTCCACAAAACTAGTTTTTATCAGATCTAAGCTAAAAGATTGATTTAACTAAAAAGAGACAGAAGGTTTGAAGAGATTTCTTTAAACTGATGCATAATTTTAGCTAAATAAATGAGTAACTCATTACGGACTTCAACATTATGGCAAAAAAAAAATATATATATATATATTCGATTCATCAAAAAACAGGTTAAAATCGATTGCGTAAAGCAAATTGAAAAACTGGACGGTCACTTAACTATGACCATGGCCTTGTCAAAATCAAGCAATAATTCTAAAATATTTATCAAATTCATTATTCTATTATATTAAGGCTTCAAAATACCACATGCAAAATATTGCGTACACTATTTGCCATTTGAATACTTGAGATGCTTGAACTCATAAATTTGCTTATTTAAAAAGCATTTTTCTAATATAAATAAGAGATCACAGAATCATTATCGATCTTAAATCATTGTTTATTAATGAATTAAATAAATGCATGAAAATAACTTTTTTCTGTACTTTTGAAACGTAATCGAATAATGAAGACGTAAAAATGTGTAATGCTATTAAATTTTATGATTACAACTGTATGTGGCTTTAATGGCAGGTGTACTTAGGGAGTAAAAATAGATGAGCGATATTGATCTTTATTATAGACTGCCAGGAAAGAATTGACGGGTTCTTAAGGAAAAGAAAATGATATTTTAGAAGTTGACTAATGAATTAAATACTGAGTAGTTTTGATCATCATTTCCAAGTCCGGTGAAAGTTTAGACATCTTTTCGGGACTTGCGGAAATGCTGGTATACCTTTTAATTTTATGACACCACATTTTTATACATCGAGTAATGATCCTCTTAGGAGACGTTCTATAATGCTCGAGTGGACTGTAGATATTGTATAACTTTTTCTCTAATTCCAGTTTGAGCGACAATTTACATGTATCTCCAAATTCCACTTTTAGGCTTACCTATTTTTTTCCCTAAGGTTTTTAGAATACGGAAACGTTCCCGATGATCGTGAAAACGCTTATTTTTTAGAACTTTTTTTGCTCCTCCTTTATAATAAAATCTTTCATATTATCTGTTATATGTGAGCAGCTTTTAGAAAAGTTGAATATGATAAATGCTCGACAACAAGGCCAATGACTCCCGGCGGTAACAAATTAGCATTTTAAATTAATGTCTTGACAGAGATATCCATCTACCAGTGCTATAAGAAAATTTAAATTACTTGTTAATACGTTCGACTAATGATCATATTTAATTTATAATAGGTATTAATAAAACAAATACAATAACTTTTGAATATCGATTTATTCTAGGCAACTTATTAAATTTCTCATTAACAAAGGCACTGCAGAATATGAAAAGTTTCTCAGAGATGAGTCCCTTGAAGACTTCAATGCAAATAGGTAACGATTATTAACGCACAGCCTGAGCGAGACCAAACATCAATCACTAATCGTTCTAAATAATTATTTAGAAATGAGCCAGAAGACGAATACGGATACGACTACCCGAAGCCTAAGCTCCCTACCGAACTTTACGCTCAAACGACACCTTTACTGCTCCTTTCGTCAAACCCAACATATCTTTACAACGTCCCGTTCAATGCCACGAGCAACAGGTAATACAGCAGTCTAGAAACAAGTGGCCAGGCTCTCCTAATAACGAAATATAATATCATCAAATGAATTGTTTAAGATATCTTCCCCCGCCAAACGTGAACATCTACACTCCCCAGAGTGCGAAGTTGAACGTTCATCAGACCTTTGGCTATCATCAAAGTGGTCAGCTGCAATCTCAGTACCGAAACCCCGAAGTTTTCGTTCCGGATTACGAACCCTGGGCTCGTAGGTAATGCAGACATTCCACCGACATAAGTCCCCCACATTGATTGTCATCAAGAAACATAATGACTTAATAACCATCTAACACGATTGTCAAATGATAATTTTACTCTTTTACCGTGTTTTAGGAGCTCGAGATTGGGTCGACAAAGATTGGCTCATACCAGATACCAAAATCCGCTGCTTGAGTTCGCGACCGGTAATCGGCCCAAGAGACAATCGGCATCCGATCCAGTCTCTATTTGTCCAACCCACTCGCAGTTCGTCATACCCAAAGCCGCCCTCAATAATCAAGGAAATTGGATGTTCGTTGTGAACCTCGAGGAGCAGACGAAGTATTCTCAGCTCGTCAGAAGCGAAATCTGCATGTAAGGAGTCTTGGCTTAATTGCGTACAATTGTTTATAAAGTTAGAAGTGAATTTCGCTCAGGAGTTCGAACTACTTCGGATAGACATTGCATTGACACAGAGAGCTTAAATCGGTAGCAAGCCGAAAATATCAGATTCCGTGTCAGTTATTAAAGAGCCTTTCAACAGAGCAGCGCCTGACGCCGTGGCGTATGACATTAGCATGATGGCGAACGAGGGTCCGGGGTAAATTCGTCGAACTTGTACAGAATAAAAAAGATTGCGCGATATCTTTATCCAAAAAGACAAAAGACCTTCTTATTTTAACTCGACCGGGCAATTGTCCCAGGATGATTGGCCCAACTAATTTCAATCGTATCTTCTGCAGGAGCGACACGTGCGACGGCCTGTGCTCGTTGCCGCTGGGTTACACGAGCAAATGCCAGCAGCAGTACGTGCAGAAGCGATTGATAGCCCTTGAGGGGAGCGGCGACAGACTCTACACCGACGTCTTCTGGTTTCCACACGGCTGCATGTGTCAGGTCACACTGGATTACTAACTGCGGCCTCCTCGTCGCTTCGAACAAAGTATCCGACCTCTTCCAACGCCCGAAGTCCACAGAGAGAAGGAGACGAACAGAGGAGGCAAGAGAGAGATGACTTACTCTTCCGTAATCACGAATCACGGACTGTCATCAGCGATTCTCTATTTAGCCGTGAATTCGTCACAGCACGCTTTTAGAAATACGAATTCCCTCTCCGCTTGAGCTTTACCAGAGGATAACGCTAACACCCCTCCCCCCGCCCTCCTCTCGACGAAGGCGAGAGGATTATGCAGATTCCGCGGCTATTGAGGATAATTCTATCCTGGATTTCGAGAAGTTGCGGCTCAACATTGGAGTCACGGCGACTCCCTCGTAGCTTCCGGTTCAGCTGGGGGTGGATGAAACTGGGGGGGGGGATTCGGGAAGGGGAAAGGGGTGGACTGTGGAGAGTGTATATTATTCAATCGAGGCCAGTGATAGCTCGACTTGAATATCAATGACTCGTAGTCGAGTAGCACGATATATGAAAAATGGACAAAGTGAAAATGGCTGGGTGGGCCGTATACTGGTATCCCTATAATCGTAAGAGTGTGCATCGAAAAAAGAAAATGAAAAAACTCGTGAGAAGAAGAGGATATACACGTTCAGCATAATCCGAAGAATACGATGATTCGACGGGTTTCGAATCGATCAGCTTTCATGTGATTTATAATACTGAGTTAAATTATTTACATTAGTAAAGAAAATAACATTATAAAGGTGATTGTGTACGACTCAATATATATTTATTTAAAATTTTTTAATAAACATGACTAAAATGATCGCTCGATTTCTGGTGCTTTGGTCGTATCCTTTACGACTTACTCATTCAACATTGATTTACTCCCTATCTAATTTTAACGAGAAACCAATTTTCTATATAAGCTTACAATTTGCACAAACAATAAAGCCTTAAATTCTCATAAAATACTCGTTGCCATTAAAATACAATAAGTAAAATATAACATCAAAAATATATTTATCGACTGCACACAGATTATTTAAAAATATTAAGTATAGATGGCACTAGTAAGGTTTGTTTCGAGATTCTCATTTATCCTACGCAAACAAACGGACGAACGAGCGACGAAGCAAATTTTTATAAAGTATACATTATAACGTATAATTCCCATCGAAGTGAATATGAAATATTACATTTTTGATAAAAATAACTACTGAATAAAATAGTGAAGGAAATTGAAAGAAAACTACAAATAATACATTAAAATTAATATGATACTTTCGATTTAAATGTGAAAAAAAATATTTGAAAATCAATAATAGTTTTATACTGAAGCATAATATGAATATCAAATATAAAAGAAAGGAATTCTTCCTGAAATAATATAAAGCGTACTATACAATGGGTGCATTTATGTAGGAGTGTGCCTATACGGATGCGCGCGTTTGTGTATGAATATACATATAATATCATGAATGTTAAAATGCAGATAAAGTAATAGAGATTGGAACTAAATGATTAACTTTCTGATATGCTTATTTGTTTACTTGAGACTTATAGAAAAGTACAGTTATCCGTAAACAGTCGTAGTCATAATGGTCTATGGGTTTGATTCAACGGTGCTGTTAATTCCACGGCCGAAGCTTTTTAATTTACCCTCGATTTTCACGCTTCCAGAATATATACAGTTCCTGTCTCTGGCCTTTGACCGTGAGAATTGTATTGGTTGCGTCGACAAAAAGCGAGCGGAAATCAACAGCTTGAGCTCATACGTTTCGAACGATCGTAGGACCTTAGCACGAAAAGGATCAGAGCCAAGCATTGAAATAGCCATGATGGGCAGGACCAACAAACGTCTCCTCCCATCCATCGATGCTCGTCGATCTTTTTCTCTTTCGAATGGGACTCGGTATAGGCTCGCAGCTGCATTAAACGAAGAGCAAAAAAATACAAAAGCAGAGAACATAGAGGAGGAGAGGCAAGAAGCAGAGGCATACGAATGGGTAGAGGAAGAAAGAGGAAAAAAAAAATTGAAAAGTAGAGAGGTGGAAAGGCTCCCTCGTGCATCGTTAAGGACCCCGGCATTTTTCGCGTTCAAGCGCGTCTTGGTGACAATGATGGTCCGGGCGATCCTAGGATGCCGAAGTAGGCAAGTCCTCGCAAGGCGAAGCTCCTGCAGTGGCGCGCGCCTTTAAGTACAGCACTAGGGCTTTCATCGGGTTCTTGCGGATCCCCACCAGTTCCGCGAAAACGTGCACTTGTACGTACGTGTCGCATTCGATCGAGCCCCCCTCGCCGGGACGCACTCCTTCCCCGCCTAGAGCTCGCCGGGGCCCCGAGGGTAGACGCGCGTGTCGGGGGTGGGGCCGGGGGTGGCCGAGCAACGACACGCGGGTCGGGGCAGCGACGGGTTGCGCCGGGAGGCACGTACGCAGTCTCGGCGTGCATCAGCTATGCAAAGAGGCGAGGCGCGAGCGGGGGAGGCTCGAGAGGGTGCACAAAGCTCCTGCTGCTGCTGCTGCTGCTGCTGCTGCTGCTGGCCCTTCATCAAAGCCCGCCCTGGCGATGGTGCGCGGTCGCGAACGCGGTGGAGTGGGCCGGGAGGTGCGCGAGCAAGTCTTGGAAATTGAAAAAGCGTCGGGGTGAGCGAGCGGACGTGCGGTGCGGGGGCTCGAGATAGGGTGGATAGGCGCGAGCCCATCGTCGTTCTCCTCGCCGTGGTGGTAGTGGTCGTCGCGGCGGAAGGGGGTGTGTAAGAAGAGAGACCGGTGCTCGTACGAGTGTATTGCTCTGTGCGCGCCCGCGCGCTCAGCGGCGACGGCCCCGAGGGGCGGAGAGAGGAGCGCGCACCCGCGCACTTACCTACTACCTCGTGCGTAATCCAAGAGCCGGGGCACACGGACATCGCGGAGCTGTAGGTAGAGCTCGCGGGGGCTACTTGAGGGGCTTCCATTATATGCGTGCGTGCGCCCATCGGCAAGAGCGAGAGACGCGGCAATGAGGAAGGCAAAAAAAGGCTTGATTTCGGGCGAGAGGGAGCCCAGAGCAGCGGCACCGAGAGGGGCGACGAGAGGCCGGTTGGCCGCGAGGCGAGTGGTCTCGTATCCTGGAATACGCGCGCGCGCCACTAATAGACCCGCGCGAGCAATTATTCGCCGTGCGTCTTGAATCTCGAGCACGCCCGAGAGTCGGTACCCACTTTATGCTTTTCTTTCAGCCCGCGATTTCGGACGGAATAACAATATCCTCGGTGAATGAGCTCCGGCTTTTTTCGCTCTCGCTCTCTTTCCCTAACGCGCAGTGCGTACCTACGAAGTCAGGAGCGGTAATTATGCTTCGCAGTAGGGAAAAGAGAGGAGAGAGCAAGAGAAAGAAAAGCAGGGGGGAGGAAGCGAGAGAGAGAGAGAGAGAGAGGGAGAGGGAGGGGGGGCAGAGATGTAGAGAGTGGGAGAGAGGATATAATTGTGATTGATGGGAACGACGAGCAGAGGCAGGGAGATGACTTCCTTTTAATCTCGTTGCTAACCCTATCGGGCAACGTCCATTGCCGGTGCGTCGACGACTAAGCACTCGATCGATCCTCGCTCTCGTCCGATCGCGCGGATTCTTTCTTTTTCCTCGCTTTTCTCGAGTGGACGAGTGAATGGAACGGGAACTCGGTCCTGGCTGAGCCCCCGAGGATAAAGCTGCGAATCCACTTATCGAGTGTCCCCGTGATTTTAACTCCGAGCCGAGAGGGAATAACGAGATATTCGCTGCGGAGATCGAACGCTTCCTGCCCGTTACGTAATTCTTTGTTTTACGATGCTCGCCCGAGTGGTAAAGTCCCGTAAGCTCGTAACGCGTCGCCGCCGAAGCCACGCGATTAATATTAATAAGATAAGTAGAGCCGCGTGACTATTGGGTTTGTTTCGAAAATTCTAAAATATTAAAAGTAGTGAGGAGGGTGGACAATCGCAATAGGGGTGATATTAGGTTCTGGAGCAAGATTGAAGGATAGAATAGGAGCCGAAGAAGTTTCGAAGTATAGTCAGCTCCGAGCGATGGCTCGCTATCTTCGTACGTAAAACTTTTTTATCTAACTTTCCCAATGGAATAATCAATGTTTGGATATGACTAAAATCTCGTCTTTTAAATCTGTAGGGAGAACCTCTACGAAAAATGGGATCGCTCCTTATAAAATTATATTTTCCCTTCTTGTCTCTCTCTCTCTCTCTCTCTTTCTCTTTGTCTGTTTTTCTCACACTCTCTCTCTCTCTTTCTCTATCTCTCTATCTCTCTCTCTCTCTCTTTCTCTATCTCTCTATCTCTATCTCTCTCTCTCTCTCTCTTGACTTAACGCGCATATAGAATATAAAATAAAGACTCAATTGAAAAATAATACTGGCAGTGGTATATCCTAAATCCTGTCGAATGAGATGTCAGTTCCTGGAAATACGAGAATGTTATTTAAATGGGAAACAGAATGTCGAAAATATTCCATCGGCATTTTATTTCTGACCGTAATATTATATTTGACGAGTAAAAGTGAAGACATCCAATCGGAACTTTCAAGCAGCAGTTTTTAATGATTTAATTCATATTTTAATTAAAAACATAAAATTGAACTTTGCGAAAAAATAATTAAAATATTCATGCTTCATAAAAATACCTTTAACTCTAAATAATATTTTTAAAAAGTCCATTTATATTTATAAATTTCAAGTCAACCTATACAGTAAAAGAATGGCGCAATCCTAAAACTTTATCACGCCATAAACTGACTCTTCGTTTCGATGATAATAATTTTTTAGAAATTCATTATGTATATGTATATATATATATATATATATATATATATTTATAATAATAACTCAATCATAATTTTATATGCTAAGTAATTATAATTTACAGTCTCGTAAAACAAATTTAATCATTTAATTCATAAAAATACTTTTAAAATAATTTTAATACCTCACAATTGTAGCATTAATTTTTAAACTAGGAATGTCTATTTTTAAAATGTAACACCTGCATGATCCTATAATTATTTTAAGAATTTGTTTTCATTATTCATATATATTATATAATGTCCACCTTCTTCGTATAGATTTTTACAAAAATTTTAAATCAAATTAAGATTTTTGTATTACAAATAAGATGGCTTGTATAAAAAAAAAACAATAAAATCGAAATTTTAAATAATTGAATGCTATGAACTTCATCTTTTTTTATGTCAAATCAATTTTTGAAAAAGATATTTTTGAAGCTGCATCTTATATTATTTCTAATTCCCGCTCATATAATGACATATACATATGTTTAAGAAGGCGATTGAAATTGATTAACATAATAAGACTCGATTATTCTATTACTAATTTTATTTTATTTAAAAATAATATATAAAAATATTGGACTAAAAAATTTAGTGACTAGTTTTAATTAAAATTTAGTAATAAAGTGATTTAAATTGCACTGAATTTCAAATATTAATATACGGTTATACATAATCTAGTTAAGTATTATATATATATGTAACGCATAGTTAGTAGTAGTAGTATCCCAATAATTGTTAGATGAAACGTTATTCGTTTAAAACCGAGTCGAAAATAAAGTAATAGAGTGGGTTGAAATATTGCAATATTCACAGGGATTATAATGCATAATAATTTTCAGTCCTAGAAGTAATAAAAGATATTAGATAGTTTCAACTAACGCAAACAATTTAACAGTAAAGAAATTGATGAATTTAATAATAGCTAAATTAAGTGCATAATTCGCAGCCAGAGGATGGCAAAAAAAGAATCAAGATGCGAAAGTTTTTAAAGGAACATTTTCAACATCCCATTGAACTAATAAAGCGGTCATTATAAATGCTGTGATTGTTGCGCGTAGCACAGTATACGGCTTAACTAGAAAATTAAGCTCAGTAAAGTAACAATTGGGGACTCGATCGGAATAAAAATCGCCGCCGGTGTAGCGCGCGGCTTTCAAGGGAAGAAAGGGAGGCGAAGGCTGCGATCGATTTGTTCTTCCATCCAAAATTTCAGACTCGGAAAACAAAAAGCGATGCTGCCCAGTGATGGATTGAGTAAGTGGCCAAGTTGGTGAGGAGACCTTGGGCATCCTTTACACGCGAGAAAGTTCCTTACGGAGCAGTGATGCACCTGTGTGCCCTCGCATTGTCTGCTGCTGTTGCTGCAGCGGGGAAGCTAACAGCTGTCCCTTACGCTCATTATTAGTAGCGAATCCGAAGAATTCCAGCTAGTAAACACTTCATTGGATCCAGGTAGACGTTGGCCTCGAAATAGCCATAGTGCATTGTTCGACGATCCCGTCGAGGGGCGATCCTGCTTTTCACCCGATTTTTTCCTCTGCCGGTGTCTTCGCCCGGGCCCCCGAAATCACGGGACTACGTGCGAATTGCAACGGCTCGCGCTCGCTATTGATGCGAGGGTTCTGTCGGACTCTTCTCCTCCACGCTGATTAGTCGCGCTGAGGAGCTTCCGCATTCGTCTCACGATTCTAAATAACATGGACGGTCCCGCCACGATTGATCGACCCTACGTCTCTACTTGTCAACTCCGATCCCTGCGATTTATCTGCACTTGGGTGAGAATTCGCAGGTGGCCTAGGATTTTGCACGCTGCGTCACACTAATTACGCCTCCTGTCTCGTTGATCATGTTCGAGGAGGAAGTGCAGTCCTATTGACTCTTTTCTGTATCGAGCTTTCTTAGCATCCAATATTTTTTCTCCTTGACGTAAAAGTACTCCTTGACGCAAGGGGAATAGAATGAGTTTGTTTAGATGTTTAATGTCAATTTTCGGTGAAAATATTGCGAGATT
This sequence comes from Kradibia gibbosae, assembly GCA_018907135.1. Taxonomy (NCBI): domain Eukaryota; kingdom Metazoa; phylum Arthropoda; class Insecta; order Hymenoptera; family Agaonidae; genus Kradibia; species Kradibia gibbosae. The sequence continues at coordinate 18,902,568 of JACCHX010000001.1, forward strand.
ATAATAATAAGGGGGGAAAAAAATTAAAACTAACGGCTTCTCATTAATACGTTAATATTTCTATATCGACATCAATCAAAGCTTCAATTTATTTGTATCAGAAGCTCTTTATAAGAAAATTTTTCCCGCAACTGTAAGCTTATAACATACATAAACTATATCCAAAATTGAGTTCACTATATTTTATTCGTCAGTAAACTTGTCTTATAATTCTTTCAGATAATCTTTAATAAAAGAAATTAACCATCTCTTCGAAATACAATTTTAACAGAACCAAATAGACACACGTGCGATAACAAAGTTATTTATTTTTGTTACTGTTAAAACTTTTGGCTATACGTTGACAACTTAATGATCTTGTTGTAGTTGCTAAAGTTTCCAAATAGCTCATCACTTAATCTCATGAAATGAAGAAAAATTACGAGTATAATTTATCAAAAAATTAGAGCCAAAAAATAGATATAAGAGCAAAGATGATAATTCATGGTAATCGATTTAATTTACTACTGCGCAGCATTGTACGTCAACATTAATAGATCACTGAAATTTTTTCACTTTGGATATTGATGTTATGTTATTAGTCATATATTATCCACACACAGAAACACACCTGCACAAAAGCAGACTCATGGGCGTGACCATTTGCTTAGTTTTCTAATAAACATAGTTCGATAAAAATATTGAAAAACGTTGAAAATTTATAGAAGATGATTAAATAGCAGATATATTACATGTAAATGTAAAAGATATTTCATTTTATTTTTATATTGCTTAAGTTAACATTAAAGTTTAAAATAGCTTATTTTATTCATTATTCATTCAAAATAGTATTATTTTGAAAGACTGAAATAGTTGATTATTTAAATTATTGTTAAAAACGTAATTAATAGTAACTATATTTAATTAATTAGCCATGTATTTTAAAGGAAAATCTCATTATAAATTCACTTTAAATGGCAAAAAAATATTCAAACAATTCTTTTGTAACTAAATTTTAGTTCCTACAGAAGATAATTCAATGCTAGCTTATTAACGCTTACCTGCTCAACACTCGGCCACTAAAACTGCTATAGCTTCCAAAAAACGTTGAATTAGTTTCTAAAATTTTCAGCACATATTCTTGAATAGTTTTACGATAGATGTACGTAAAAAATAGATTTTTTGAAGCTTCTATATCAGGCTCCCTTAAAGGAGTGTACATTGATATTATAAATGGATGTAGATTTGTATGATATGGGTAGTAGAAATTCACATTACCTCGTAGTTGTTAATATTCTCTTGTCATGTTAAGAAAATGAAGGCATATAAATCAGATCACGTGTTTTTCGTCGATTCATCATTGGAAATCGTATAAGCATTCATCGTTTCGGTTATGCTTGGTTTCCGTGGAAAATTAAAGGTACCGCCTCTTATTAAGTATAGCCTAGCCAAGAAGAAAAATAAATTTCCTTGGCCTCGGAAAAAATTAACCCACTACACGTATCGACGTCACCAACTCGTCTAATTGCATAATAAAGCCTGAAAAGTCGTCGAACAAAGATTGGCTTGTGTGGCTTAAAAGTATCGAATAAAGTAGATGGAAAAATCCATACGGGAAAAGGCAATGGGCAAATCAGAGTAAATTATAAGCGGCAATAAACAGGGCGAGTGCAAGAATAGAAAACCGATAAAGAGGCTAGTCGGTTAAGGAAGTGAAGCAGATAGCCGAGACGTAGTTTGACCCATTTTCGGTGCTTCCGCTTTGGTGGGTACGGAGGTGTTGACGACGGGCCGTCGTTGCCCGTCCCGAGTGCCGGCCGCTGTCGCGGGGTCAAGTTCGCGCCACGTCCCGGGGCTAAACCCTTTCGGCTTAGCAAGGATTTTCGGGCTCTCGGCTTTCGCGACCCTCCCGCTGGGTACCATTAGCCTTCTTGTCCCTCGGTTACTGACCTCCTCTACGATCGCTCAAATTCGACTCCGAGATGCACGAGGGTGGCATCATATTTTTCCCACCGTTGAGCTCTATCACGAGTCGAGGAACTCTTAATGAAATTGTCCGAGCACGCCGGGAAAAATCTCCTACGGCTGGTGGGAGTTGGAGGGGGTGGGGAGGGGGGTGGGGAGGAGGAGGAGGAAGAAGAGGAGGAGGAGGAGGAAGAGGAGGAGGAGGAGGAGGAAGAGGAGGAGGTAGCTGGAGTAGAGGGTGTAACTAAACGAGCGAGGGAGTCAGTCATTTGTGAAAATGATCGCAGTGAGGGCGAGGCGCATCAACCTGTTGACCCGCCGCGAGGAGCCTCCTGCAATATCAACGTCCCTCACAGCTTTTCACCACTCGATGGGGGTGACACGTGCGGCCGTTCTCTCGCTCTCGCAATTCTACGTCTCGCTCTCCGGCACCCTAGTGAGGGGGAGTCCCGCAACCCTCCGAACAAATTGTAAACAAGTTCACCGCGATAACGCCCGACCGACTTGTTCATTATTATTGCGACGCACAGGATGCGATCCGGCGAAATAAATGTCTCTCCTTCCTATCCATTCCTTCTCGCTTTTCCTCCTCTTAACCCAAATATCCCGGGTGTCCCTCTTTTATCGTCGTTTTTTTTCACACTCCTCCGAACTCAACCACTTGTAAGGAAAGTCGTCTGTCTCAAGCTCTATCGAATTGAGATTTTGCACGCTCTTTTTCGATTTTCTGAAAGTATGCTCATTTTTTAAAAAATATTTACGATTCAAAGCTGTGTCGTCAGTTACAATCGATTCTTATACTACTGGCAAAACGTATTAGGAATAGGCACGAGGAAGTTTTATTGATTCCGTCACCGTTAAAAATGAGATTTTCTATTGGCTCCTGCATTTTGACTTCTCTGTAGTTTATATTACCGTGCAAAAGCTATTTTTCTTTCGTCAGCCACCCGTCAATTTTCGTTTTGTATCGATCATGTCACCATGATAATACCATACGAATTTCATATAATTTTCTTAAATAACTTAGAGAAAACAGCAAGTTTTTTAATTAATGTTTTTTGCAAGGAAATGGAAGCAAATTTTATTAATTTATTTACTTTTTTTTAGTTGAAGAGAAAAGCATTTCCAATGTTTATATGTTGAAGTCTTGTATTATTGAAAGGAAGAGTAGAAATAGAAGTAATTTAAATTATGTTAAACTGTAATGTAAGTATTTATTAAGGCACGATAAATTTTTAGGATTGGCCAAACTTTTACGTAATAAAATTGGAATTCATTCAAAATATAATTCGACATTAGTATATTTTAGCAAGACGAATATTCAGAAAATCAATTTTAATAGCAGTAACTCGAAGTCCAGCGGATTTCTCTTAATATTAAAAAAACTGTACATAATGGCTCGCTGTATTGCTTCCATTGCCTAACCAATTTCAGGATGTAAAGCTCTAAAGGGCAAAATTTATCTCGAGAAAGTAGCTCCGAATAATTTCGTCCTGGAGAATTTTTGAAGCTGGGGCGTACGTAGCGAAGGAAAAAATATATAGCATCGTTAGCAGCGCGCTACATTCGGTTAGTGCGTGTGCAACTTTTACGGAACATCGATCGATGTCGTGCTCTCCCACCCCTCTGATCCTGTCTCTCACTTGCGCCTTTATGTCCCGCTCTATCTCTGTCTTATTCTCCGTGATTCCTGGCTCATTTTCCTTGGGTTCCTTATCAAGATACAACCCGATGCTTTGCTACCACGGGGCGCATCGGAGGACGTCGTTAGCCGGGAGAAAAATTGAAAAGCCAACGTGGGAAAACGGCGTAAAATTTGTTCGCTCGCACTGGTCGCAAAGCCGTTGCGAAATTTCAATTAAGAATCGAGATAAAAAGAAGAACGAGGTTTTCGCATCGAGTTTGAATTGTACCACGCGTGAGGCCCAGGTGCGGTCCCGAGAATAGGCACAAAAAATGGAAGACGAGCGAACGAAAAAAACTCATTGACGCGGCGAATGTGCAAGGTAATAGAACGAAATTAATAGAATGGAGAAGGGAAGAGAGAGAGAGAGAGAGAGAGAGAGAGAGAGAGAGCAAAAGAGAGAGGATTAAAAATAAAATTATGCGTGCGCGAATGAAGGGAGAAGAAAGTGCGCGTACGCGTAGGCAAAGGCGAGCGACGGCAGCGAGAAAAAATAAAGATAGCGCTAGTAGGGATAGTAGGAAGCCGAAGCGAGACCACGGCACGTAAGGCTTGCGTCGGGGCGAGCGGCGGTTGCTGCGGCGGCGGCGGTGGCGACGATGTTAGCTGCGCGTTTGGGGGGCTGGGGGGGGAGGCATAAAAAGGGGCTAAGGGGAGTCGGCGGCAACGGCGAGAGTCATTGCGGGGCGGGGGCGAAGGTTGAGGGGGGGGCAGGGGGGGGGGTCGAGGCGCGCGCGCGCGACACGGGCGGCGGGGAGGGAGCCTAGGCGGGCGAACGCCGTTCTTCCGGGGTTTAGGGGGGCGGGCAAGAGGCGCGGGGATCGCAGAGTCGCGGCGGTGGCAGGGGAAGGGAGAGAGTCACGAGCGATTATCAAGGCGGATCGCAACAACGTTGGTCGCTTAGTGCGTAGCTCGCGTGCGCGCCGTTGCCATAGTGACGGGTACGCGCCGGCGGTGCCGCGCATTGATCGCAGACTCCCGAGACGAGTGAGACGGAGCGCGCGCGTGTTGAAATGGAGGCGCTGCTGCACGCACGCACGCACGCACGCACGCACGTCGTCGTCGTCGTCGTCGTCGCGGGGGCTCGCGCTTGAGTGGGTGGGTCGAGGGGGCCGGTGGGGGGGGGCGAAGCCTTGACGCGAGATCGCGGGTCTTGCCCTTTTTTCGCGAGCCGGGCTTCAAGCGGGCCACTAGCTGCTACCGGGGAGCAGTAGTGGCTGTTGCCTTCCTTCGGCGGCCTCCCCCAGCCCTTAGCTCCGAGAGATTCCTCGAATTCTGGGGCTCTCGCGGGCCGATGCTCTCGCAGTAGCCCCCGTCACGCGGTACCGAGTCCTTTCGTCGTTGGTAAAGCCGGAGAGGGAGTTATCCAACCCACCGGCACGCGGACTCTTTCCCCTCGTTCATCCTCCAACAGCTCACGTACCCCTTGATCCCTGTTCGGCGGCTCTCAGCTCCGTCGTTGATTCTACCCACTCCATTGCGGCCTCGCTAGCATCTTTCATTTTTATGCAAATCCGTCATTGCCGACCAAATAATCAGTAGAGGCTTTACAAACCGTATTATCGCAGTCTCGTAAGACTCCTTGAAATCCTGCGCTGCATATTTAATATACACCTACGATATATCTGATATCAGAGCTAACGAAAACTTTTGGCACGTTGTTATGTTTTGAAGCACATGATTTAAAAGTTTTAGCGATCTTGCTGATTGTAAGATTATGCAGTTTCATCGGCGTAACTGAAAGCGTATCCAACTTGAAAAGAAAATCTCGATTGCCTCCCTTACTCCGCATTTCGAACATTTTAGAAAGCAAATTTGACTGTAGCGCATGATTCAAAGTTTAAAAGCAACTTCATTATTATTTTGTGCATGATGTATATCTAATAATATGCACACATTTATTTAAAGCCTTTGGTATAGCATCTTCAATGGAAATTTATTTTAGCCAAATGAAGTAAAATGATTATCGATGACGTAATCAGAATTTCTTTTTTTTAAATTATTATGTATTTCCAATAACGATATTTCCGCAATTTGTAATAAGCAACAAATTCCTTCTCTTACCATTTTTTAATTCATTTTTCTCTGTGTGGTAATAATTAGGCAAGACAAGCGGCAAAGCAGCAGCTGATTCAGCAGAAAATTGTAACACGAAATCGAAATAGTAAAAAGTAATTTTCAAGCGAAGCGAACATCGATTCATTAAAACATACGCTTGCATCTCTAAATTTCACGCTTTCGCTGCGATGGACTCATTTCTTTAAAAACAGAAATACTCTGGTCGTAAGCATCGCTCATTCACAATCAATAATCGACATAAAAGGATTACGACGAGTCTTCTCACACTCGCTCATCACAGTCGTAACCTAATATATCAATCTCGTACCTACGCCATTAGGAGTAACGGCGCATCTTCATGGATGATCGGACGAAATCGATCACACAATAAAAAAGACCGTAGCGCTTCGACTAATGACTCTTTACGTAATTCTTATGGGTAAGAAGCGTGTGTATACGGCATCGATCGGACTCTGCGCGCAAAACTACCCTGGTGGGGGTAAGATATAAGCAAGAGAGAGAGAGAGAGAGAGAGAGAGAGAGAGAGAGAGAGGGGTTGGAGAGATATGGGAGAGTCGGGAGAACGACTCCGTGAAAACGCAAAAGTGTCATCATAAATCGTGAACCGGGCCTCCGAAATACAAAATCCGGTCTCGAATTCGCCGCAATACACATGAGCTTCCTCATCCTGACAAAGGCCCCGATTTCCTCGCTGGGCACTAATAGTTGTTTGACCAGCACCACGAGTGCGCGCGTACCTGGGATACTTTTATTATTTCACGTCCGAGACTTTTAGTCCTGGGAATACGAGTTTCGGCTAGAAAAGGGAGAAGAAGAGTCAGATTTTAAGTTTGAACGAGAATGAGATAGAAATAACTGAAGTCTGCGAGCTTTTATACAAGCGCGCATACATACGCTATTCATACAAGTCAGACCTACATCCTCTCACTCGAGTGTCAAATGACTGGACTTTTCCTATTTGAGGCAAATGGGCTGTTTCATTCTCACATTTATTCTTGGATCGAGAACTTAATACAAAATTTGTGTATCGACGATGTGCTTCTCCCTTCCTGCTTCCCCCTCCGTGCGCTTGGCTAACCTACTTAGTTTTTTATTTTATATCAGTAGCCGAACGCAAGCGTGTTTTCACGTGTATTTATTCTAAGGGACTAATTGAAGATGATGAACCTTGCGACGAAAAAGAGCGAGTCCTCCAATCGTCACTATGAGGGATCATTCCAAATGGAAGCTCCGGCTCGATAATACGGGCGCATTATTACAAAGTAGCTTCCAAGACTTCTCTTTTATAAAGAGAACTTGTACTTCTTGACTTTACTCAACGCGTTAACTGTCATGCTGCAACTTCTGAGAACAAAATGACTTGAAATACATATTTTATTTTTTTACCCATCCCGTATTATTTTACCTTCCAATAATGTAAACGTGCGTGTGCGTGTGCGTGTGAGCAACGAGATTAGGCTTTGCTCTCCGCAAGCGTACATTTTGTAAAATGAGTATTTTGATGCTAGAGTATTCAATGATATTTTAAAATTAGAGGCGCAATACGATATCCATGATATTTAATAACGGAATTTGTCAAAATTTCAAAAACATTTTTCTATATTTTCCGGGTTTGTTCTTCATTCGAAGAGGCAGCCATCGAACTATTTATTTGTAATCAGGTAAGTATAACTTCGAGCACGTGATATTAAAAATTTAATTCATGAAATTGTAAGTGAGTTTGAATAATAATTGCTGCAACAAAGAATAATATAGGCAACCTTATGCCCAAAATAAATTGTAGCACGTACATACGTAATCCCAGCATTTAATATTTTTCTTAATCCCAACGTTAAATATTGATTATATGTAAATAATGCATCCACGTAATAATAACGGATCTGTTGGAATAGGCTTTATTCTTAATAAATAAGTATTCTCGCAAGGCAACAACTGTCATCAAAATGCAAACATCCCTTGGAGACGTATAATAGATGTTTCTTCCTTTTCATGCATTCATCCGCTTCGTGAGATTAAACATTTCTTTCTAATACGTAAAATTGTGAGCGAGTCATCTTCCAGCCACTCGTCCAGAAAAATGTATTCAACGACCATGCAGGATACTATCTCGGGAATAGTGTTACGGTTATTTCCCACTCATTGGATTTTACATAAATTTATTAGAATTGCTCGGCAACGGAAGGGCCATCGAAATCAAACTATCAGATGCATGGGAGCGATCCGCAAACCCCTCGTCTCACCCGGGGCAGAGAAAAAGGGCGTCGATGTTGGTGTTACCGGGAGGCCTCGGCTACTGTCGCGCAATAATTTCCAATTACGTTCTGTGGGACAATTAATTTTCGGCGTCCGAGCGCGGCGTCGCCTACCGTAATGGTCCGTCGTCCCGGCGACGGCAAAGACTCGGACGCGCGAAGTCAACCATGGTGGAGCCCAGTGGCGCGCTTTTACGTCGGCTATAACTCACTGTCCAACCGAGACTCCCATCTGCGCCCAAGATTTTCCGCCCCGGGGCTCCTTTCCTTTCCCCCGCAGGCTTTATTTAAGGCCACGCGAAAAAGCCCGGCGAAAGAGTCACGCGGCCCCCGAGCCGAGCCCTCCGATAAGAGTCTATCTTCAATGGGTGTTAAAGCGCGAGGCGACTGCGACCTAGAAACGGATGCTAGAAACGGAAGAGGACCACGGAAGGAGGAGGAGGAGTGCGGCAGCTGACGGGAGTCGTAAGTTGCTCGCTCACTGTCGCCGAGTCTTCCTTCCTCAATGAGACTCGGCCGCAATCCCGGAGATCGGGAAACCCGCTCTGGCGTGGCTGTAGCTTCATCCGGGGGATTAGGCGCGCGCCACCGACGCCACGCGGACATTGTTTGAATCCCTAATGGAAGATGTTTGATAGCCCGCGCCCTTACAAATATTCATGAGTTTTGTTTATCTCCTTCTCTCTCCCTCCCTCTCCTTATCTCCATCTGTCTGTCTCTCTCATAATAAAGTGATTTCAGCTTGGGAAACGCGAAACTCTTTCGAATTCTATTGGCGCCCACCTACGATGCTCGTGTGCACCAGAGACCTAGTGAAGAGCTATGATTTAGAACAATCTGCTTTTGATATTTCCCGGGCATTTTTCAGGATGCAACTTATTCTATCGAATAATGTCAACAACGGAGTAAATTTGGAAAAAAACGAAATAAGACAAAAACGGTAAAACATTTACCAAGTAATCCTTTAAATACATATAAACACTGTAAAATCTGTAATATGACAAATTTGTAGGGGATCCGAAGCGTTTCGCACGCACAATAATTGGACTCTTCGACTCAATTAATAATACATCAGTGTCATTAGCTTACGGATGCACGCAATTGCATGGGATTCACGAAGATAGGAAGGGTTCGGAGGGGGTGAAGAGAAACGTGAGATTAAATATTCGATTTTGTGAAATTGCAAGTTCATCCGTAACGCGATTAAGCACTTGCGTAATCGAATAATAAATGGACGACGATAACGAAATCGATGTACTCTAGGTGCGTCTAGCCGTAGGTCATCCCGCGAGCGGCCGATAATTACGGTGGTGCGTGGAGGCCAAATGGCATCGACCGCGACTATTACGGGATCTCGCACCTCGTCCAATGGTCTTTCATCCCTTCGGGGTCGCAAATACCGCGGGGCTCGTTTCAACAAGATAATCAAGGTGCGGGAGCGGCGCAGAAAGAGCACAGGTCCTTTTAGAGCACGGCGTATGTTGAGAAAAATGCGAGCGGGTGTTCGTACGTGTGTACGCGTACGCGTATGCGTGTGCGCACGCGTGCGTGCGCATAAGCTAGTTGACTCTTGGGCAAAGGGGAAGAAGCCCCATTGCGACGTTTAATTTCAGGGCCGACGAAAGTGACTATCGGTGCATCTGCAATTGTACACCCTCAACCAAGGTCGAGATCGGAATCGCAACATTCGCCTTCCGTTCCAGGTATCGGCTTCCTCTCCACTTTTTGCCGTTAAAGCGTCAACCGGGGGGGGGCAGGAGTGGAGTAGGCCGCTGGCGAAGCGCTTGCGAGAAAGTCGAGGGAGCGGGAAGGAGCCAAGCGAGAAAAGGCGGGAGAACGTGTGCGTATCGCTGTCGGACAATGGCGCACGATGGTGAAGGCCTGATTGGTGGCTGGCCACGCGCCGGAACACTACCCTAGAGACGGCAGATGTTTCTAACGAGCGCCGAGGACGGCCGAGGCAGCTTAAGAATACGCCGCGCGGCTCTGGAGTATCGATCGCGATAAGCCGATCGCTTATCCCGCTGTACGAGGCAAAAAAAAAAAAAAAAAAAAAATAACAAAAACCGAAAAAATGAAACAAATAGTAACGGTGAAGATAAGTATTGTCAATTCGATTCGGTGGCTCAAGGTTCGCCGGTTCTATGCCGCGCAATCACGTGCACGCCGTTATTCGAAATCGAGCGGACCGCGGCCTTTGAATTATGGATGAGACGTGGGCCTGTCGACCACCACCAAAGCTCCTGGTGACCTTTTCCCGGATGAGCTCCGAAGCAAAGACTTTCAGCCCATCGATCGTCACCTATTTAATTTTCCGAAGCGAAGGATCCCTGTTGCCTCAACAGCGGGGTATCGCGGACACCAGCGATTGCATTGCGAGTTCGATGCGTGTATCGCGGCTCCATGAAAAAAAAAAATGGGAAGAGAGGCAGAAGTAAAGAGTGCCGAGGAAGAGGTAGCGATCAGGTCATAAGTACACCTTGCGAGTCTAGTGGACCAGCGGTGGGTAATTCGCGATTATTAGTACGAGGGGGTCATGCCCAGTAAGTGGGAGAGCCGATGTTGCGGCATCCCCCGGCGCTTACACGCTTTTTACACTGTCGGTGACGTAAGGAAGCAGGGAGACGGCGAGGGTGACGCTACTTTTTCGGCGCCGCACTAGAGAGGGAGTCGGCTAAAGCGAGTGTAAGTAGCGCTGCGAGAGAGAGAGAGAGAGAGAGAGAGAGAGAGAGAGAGAGAGAGCGATGGAAGGTGGCTTCTGGGCTGATTCGGGACCCGTGTGGCGTCGTGCGCCCCCGGACTCGGGGTGAGCGCGTGCCCTCTTCAATGGAGTGCGCCGTGGCTGCCCCCAATCTCCGAATTGGCGAATGCTCATTTTGGTAACTCGCACCTCGCGCACCCCCTTCATCCCTTTGCATTCATGGGCATAGCTATTTGGTGAACTCTTTCTTTCTCCCTATCTCACCCGCCTAAATACTGTAGCCGCGCTGGCGCAAACGTCGTCACCTTACGCGACTGTATTCGGGAAAGCCGAAGCGTCTCTCCGTGAGAAATGAGCAGAAGGCGGGCACTGGGGCCTCGCGCGTGTGTTCGACCTACGCTGTCTGCGTAAGTGTATATTGGGTGCGTGTGCATTTGCGCGCGCGTTTGTATGCGTGGCATAGTGAAAGAGCGAGAGAGCGAGGAAGGGAGGTAGAGAAAGAGAGTTAGAGAACGGAAGAGTGGGAGAGGCCCAGGTGAACGGCCTAACGACTGGAAGGACGATTTTTCATTTCTCGATGCCACGAGACCCCCGACAATAGACGCGTGTCACGAGGCTGCAGCTGCTTGCCACTGTTTGTCGCGCACACATGGCGCCCATGACGACGGCGCGAGATCTACGCGCGACATCAAAGCTTCGTGTGCACCGGTTACATTTGCACGTGCGGCTCCCCCCGCTGATTAGATTACGATACTCGGAGGCCGAGGATCGAGCCCCGTCCTCCTTTACAATCCGAGTGTCTACCGAGGAGATAAAACTTCGGGGCTGAGGGGTCAGGATAATCGACGCTCGGATAAGATTACGCTAATTTTACCGGCCGGTCGCTCGCACTAGCAAAACGAAGATAAATACGCTACTCCGTGCGGGGCTTTAATGAAGTTAAGCGTAATATTACTCTAATGACATTGGCCGCTCGAACCGTCCGTTAATAATAATGGTTTTTCGGCGATTGCGTATTTATCATGAGCGTCTCTACGCCCGAGAAAGTTAAATAATGAGACATTCGTCATGCGGCAAGGTCATTAAGAAAATTAGATTGTATTTTTTCATTAAATAGCAGCAGCTGCATCCACATGGACCATTGGGAACGGCAAACGCTGTTTGAAAAAGACGTACAGACATGAAATGAGAAAGAATGAGAGAGCAACAGAGAGAGAGAGAGAGAGAGAGAGAGAGAGATCGATATACTAGAAAGAATCGGTAAGACAGATAATATCTTGGGCTGCTCAGGGCTGAGAACTTAAGTTCTGTCCTGCTTTCTCTCATATACAAGAACGTAATCCCTCTGTTTCTTGTCCGCTGGCTATACAAAATAGATCCTGCGAAGCCAAAATGTCAGGTATAAGAGGAATAAGGATCGTATTGGAGCATAGAAGACCTACTACCGTGCGATCACAGAATCACAATGCAAATTCGCGCTATTAATGATCTCAGTGAAGATCCCATCCTCCCTCCTATTCATGGTAATGTATCACGACCGCCCATTTCTTCAATGCTGCTTGGATGGACGGGAAGAATTTCGCGAACCTGAATAATCATGTCATGGAAAAGGGGGCGGAAGAAGATCGAACGATTGATTTTCGCTGTTCTAGCAAGACCATCACAGATATTCAGCATCCACCTTCCTCTCGCCCCTCAAATTTATAGAACGAAATCAACGCAATACACAAATCCAACCGGAAAATACAATATTTGTATGTGTTTTGCCGTTTTCCCGTGCATGTTAGAGAGTATCAGCGACAGAGCGTGTTTAATGTATACGTGTGATAGAGTGCGCAAGAAGGGAAAAAGAAAACGAAGGACTGTGTCAACTTCAGGGTGGAGTCTTCATGTATCGGACGTAAATCAAAAGCTCCGCACCTCCCTTTGGCATTTCTAGTTTCCTTCAGTCTGGCGATGCCCCGTTTCTCGAACTTGATGTATTCGATGGACCATTTGCGTAAAAAGCCGACTCCATGAAATTAATGACTTTATTTAAAATATTAACGGATAACGAACACCGATTTCTCTCACTTTCATCGGATAGTAACATGGAGCTGCATACATTTATTACAAGCAGTGGCACGTGTCGTCTTTCCGAAAAACATTCGATCCACTATCTTGAATCTAGTAACTCACATTTGTGTTAACACTGGTCATGGCTTATCTCTACACGGATACCGAAGAAAAATGTGAAATATCCGGATTCAAGCGTGAAAATTGACCTGGCTTCCTAAGGGTGTAAGCTAGAGTTAGAGTAAACTAAAGCGTGAGAGAGAGAGAGAGAGAGAGAGAGAGAGAGGGTGCGCGACTGTACGTGTGTATGTGTGACTGAGAACCCCTGACGTAGCGGCACAAAAGCCGTGGGCACAGGCTCTCCTACGGTCCTACCTGGTTTCGATAAACTGATTTATTTCGGTGGCATTGTATCCCCTGGGTGTTGCATCTGTCCGGATTTCGTTGGGCCCCGTGTGCAACAGCAGCACTCACTCTGACGCAACCAAATTGAAGATCTTGTCATGAAACGGCGGCCAGGAAATTTCGCGTTCCGCCCGATAATACGAACAATGGCTCCATCCCGTGGTTTCGGCCCCATAATCGGGAAACGTTGCTCGCGCTCACTCTCCCTCTCTCTCTCTCTCTCTCTCTCTCTTACATCCTATCCTAATTCTACATCGGAATCACTTTCCACCACATTTCGAACCTATGGACTTTTGCCAAATTTCACATAATATGAATCGTGTGTACCGCACACGGTTTCTCACTTAACAAAGAAATAAAGAAAGAAAGAATGAGCTGAAGAGAATCAAAGAGATTATCTGTACACGTATATATGAGTGAGTTACAGATTAACGACGCTCACGGTCGTTTAAAATTTTTGCTCGATTTTGATCCTGTCAAAAAGTATCGATTTTTCAGTATAAAGTTTCAATCCTAGAGATACATTGCAGTTTTTTCATACTATTGTACTGGGAATTCAGTGGGGAAAAATTTCATTTATTTCGCGATTGAAATTATTTCAATGTCCTGACGAGAATAAAAATTTATTGTTGGAGAATAAGTAACAAAAGTATTTCAACGGTCCTGTAAATGTTTTAAATCTTGTTTCAAAACTCTTAACTCAATATAATTTAAGCAACGTCTATTGCATTTAAAAAAACTGTATTATAACTAAAAAATCTAGAAGAATTTTCCATATCAAAAAGCTTTGATGCTTTTTAATTTTATATATGTTCAATGTGCATGTATACGTATGATTATATACGTTAATATAATATATTTTACATTACATACTTATTTTCCAAAAAATTAGTCTCTAAATTAAAATCACGAATATAAAACAACGTTATTATTACGTTTAAAATTAAAAAAACCATGTACTCTGTACGTAATGTTTTTCCATATCACATATTGAATAAACTACTTGTCATTTAATCGATAATTAAATGAAAATAATATAAGAATTAATACATATATATGTTTCACATACTTTCATAAACACTCCATGTATGAATGTTATATCAATAAATGCTTGGAAAAAGGAGTCCATGTTGTGTTAAAAGAGAGTGGGGATAAAATAATAATTAGTTTTTCAGCAAAAACGGAAGGTCAAAACATCCAGCGAGGGGGGAAAAAGAAAAAAAGGAAGAGGAGTCATCGCTTTGTGCGAATTTTTGTCGACCTTCGAAAGGTAGCGACTTTGAAACCGCGTGTCCTGCGGCTTGAACCCAAAGAATAACGGAGAAAGAGAGTAAAAAAGTGAGAGAGAAGGAAGAAGGATCACGGGTTGACCTTATCCATGCGTACAATCCTTTAGGGCACGCTCGGGACATGAGAATTCAGCACTCGAGTCCTCGCTTTTGCTTTCGCTCCTTGCGCTACTTTGTTCAAGGGTAGTATACATAAGCAAGAGAGTTTACCGAGTGAAAGGGGGGAGGAGAAGAGGAGAGGTAGACAGAGATAGAGACAGAGAGAGAGAGAGAGAAAATCCTCGTCTACTCAAAGGACAACGAGCTAACCACCTTCTCAAAGAGCAACGATAAAAAGTAGCTAAAAAAGTCAAAGCGCTTTCTTTAGAGATGAAATCGCGGATGCGCGCACTCCGTCCCTAAGCGACGCTTCCTCCCTTATCGTCGGTGAATCGTTCTTTTCTGGTTCTCACTCACTCTCTCTCTCTCAGTATCGAGGAGCAAAAGGAAGAGAGACATGCAGATCGAGCCTACGGATACTCACGTCGACCTCGATAAGCTTCGATCTGCTTGGGCCTCGGATCAGTTCAGGCTCGCCGCTTACGTATAAGCATGGATGGTTCATCACTTGCACACGAAACAACTTATCTTTTCTCAAATCGAAAAGTAATCGAATCGAGAAATTTGATTAGAATAGAAACATTTCTTTGCGCTTTTGTACTGCTGCCTACTAAGTACATTGTTGTGTTTTTCCCTTTTTTACGCTCCTTATTGGTATAACACCATCGTGTAATGCCTTAAGGTTTGGTCGACTTTCAGCATGTACACGAATGGAAAAAAGCCTTCGACATGTTATAATACTCATCGTAACAAATGGCAATGCTCATGAAATAATACACGAGAAGAGTATACGTTAACTATAAACTCGTTATTCATAAACGACCGAAGCAAAAATAATGGACTCGCAATATTTTAAAGACGAACAGTAGACTTACTTCTTTTGCCGTTCTGAGTAATCTCCGCTGGGCCTGCCATTAAAATAATGAAGGAAATAATTTTTTTACTCTATTTTCAAGACGCCCGTTGTTTGAATAGGCAGTAAGTAAGATAGTTGGTCGTCTTGAATATTATAAACCCTTAAATGGGTGATATTGGTCGATTATCGAAAAATAACACGTAATTTCATTGGCCGGATTGAACCAACATAATTTTAGTTTTGGATTGGCTATTTATATGTATATTAAGGCTCTATCAAAGCGACTCATCCCTTAAAAAACAAATCGTAGAGCAAAACCGAACGTGGAATAATCGGCACCTCTAATTCAAGGGAGACACACTTTTATTAGAATTATATCTGCTTCTCCGACCTCGAAGAAATCGGTTAATTTCTTCTAAATATGCATTGTTAATAATAATTATTTTCATTCAAGTGTTTTGTTTTACCATCGATACTGAATGCGAGCTTTGCCTTACGGGTTTCATTTAATTGACATACCATTTGTACAAGCTTCTGTTAATATATACATAAGCATATTAAATATAAAGATGCAATCATTCCATACACGGCACGAAATCCCTTTTAATTAGTTGAAAAATTCATTAGCAAAGTATAGAATAAGAGGGATTTTTCAATAGATAATTGAACAGACTGCTTAGAAACGGTCGAGAGTCTCCAGCCTTCTTTTATTCGTTCTCTCGTTATCTCTATTTCTCTCTACCTCTCTGTCTCGCTCCCACAACTTGGCTCAGGATAGTAATTGATGGTACTTGTTGTATTTCGCCAATGCTCAAACATATGAATGTTATAATGCAAGTGCACACACACACACACACACACACACGACGTACGCACACAGAAGCACACGTCGGCGAATCGAGAGATAAAATGAGAGCAAGCACACGTGCAGGTCGTGGGCTTACATTCGAAAATAGATACCAATGTCCAACGTAATATTAATCTGTTTCTGCGTATAAAAGATGCTCAACCCGGTGATTTATAGGTGGTGCGGATTCCACGGCGACATCGACTGCTTCCGAGCCGCCGGTGAATTATTTCGATAAATTCCTTTGTTCTTTTGTCTCCCGCTACGAAAAGCGCTTCATTTTAAATCACAATGTTATCCCGAGCGCACGTGTCACGTTTCATTAGATACTCCCGTTCCCAAAGTTTCCTCTCCTCGACAACGCTCTTCATCACCCGCTCTAGACATTCGGCGTGGATTACACTGCGCCGTAAATATGTTAAAAACGAAGTATCGTTGCGGTCGCCGGTAATCGCAAACAAAAAAAGGAAAATAGAAACAAGAAGAAATAGAAGAGGAAGAAATAGAAGAAGAAGAAGAAGAAATAGAAGAAGAAGAAGAAGAAGAAATTGCTCATCGATCCGAAGAGGATCGTTAATGCAGTGGCAGGGCGCGTGATGCATCTCCTGTCATCCGTCGTCGGCGCGCTCCTCTCGTCAACCCACCGAAGGGAATACGCATTAATTTATGTCCGCGTACGGTCGGGGCATTGTCATGATAATGAGGCCTCCAAGGGCTAGGATATTCCGGGCGTCGCGTTTCGCGTTTCGCGTCGCCTTGTATCTCTCTCTCTCTCTCTCTCTCTCTCTCTCTCTATCTCTCTATCTCTATCTCTCTCTCTCTCTATTTCCCTGCAAAGATCTCTTCCCACCTCCCCCCGCGCTCTCTAGACCCGGAGGGCTACTTATTTAGCGCATGCTTGTCCTAAGTACCCGGCGCACCGAATATGTAGGGCAAACGCACACTGGAAACAGTATCGAGCGCGGCCGTCGAAAGCAGCCGTCCGGACATTTTAATGCAGATAGGAAGGGCGAAAATCTATTCGGGAATTAATGTGGCGTCTCGCTTCTGCATCTGTGGCGTCTTGATGGAAATTTTTTTTCTTCTTCCTTTTACCACCTTCCCCGCCGAACTAGCTAACCATCACAATTATAAGAGATTGCGACGAGTGAGACGCGCGGCCCTCACTTGACTATTCTCTGCGAAATTGAAAAGCGTCTACCGCACTTCATCCGGACAATAACCGAAAATTTCTGGCATTGTATCGCCCGAGTTTTGCTCGCGTTTTGCATGAAG
Source organism: Kradibia gibbosae (assembly GCA_018907135.1). Classification (NCBI taxonomy): domain Eukaryota; kingdom Metazoa; phylum Arthropoda; class Insecta; order Hymenoptera; family Agaonidae; genus Kradibia; species Kradibia gibbosae. The sequence continues at coordinate 18,920,054 of JACCHX010000001.1, forward strand.
AATTGATCCGTAGCTTTTCGTTATTGCTGTAGGCGAACCCAATTAAAGAACCGTGCATAAAGCCATTTATATGTACGCGCGCACACATCCACAACCCACACCCACACCCACACGAATATATATATATATATGTGTGTGTGTACATTTGAAACGTGTCGTACATATAAAGCACTTTATTACGCTACGCATTATAGGCATAAACTATAAGCATTATTTTTGGCAATGGAAAATGGAAAAAGGGGTTGTAATTTTTGCATATCGCCCTTGTAATTATCAAGTCCATCGTAAAAATACAGCGAATCAAATGCTGTGTTGAGGTCCTGTTTATGTATTTAAAAACATTAAAATGTTAATTTTAACAACTATTATAGACATACATTTATTTTTAAGTATAATTTAAGATGATGGGTGCAATGATAATTACAATTATAAGAATAAAAATTTACATACAGGTAATAAACAAATAAAGGTTATTGTTTATTTGTATTAAAATCTTATATCATGTTCTGAATTAAAAGATTTTCTTTTTAAAGATTATTTCATAATTTAAGCATTTTAAAAAGTAAAAAAATTCATTTGTGTAAATTTTTAGAAATATTTATAAAACATTAATAATATGTATAATATTGAAAATGCTATAATTTATTTTGCATGTTTGTCCACTTCCAATATGAGTCTTATGCAATCTGTAATGCATGCAAATGTTTGTATACGTTTATTGTTTGGTATTCAAAGTGTATGCAATTGGATTATAAATTATATGAATATATAAATGTATTATTTATTCTGTACATTAAAATGTATATAAGAGATATTTATGACGATACTTAAACAATGCGTTTTTATATATATATTCCATTTACTTTTTTAATAGAACTATGCAGTAGAAACTTAATATTTATATTTTTTTAAATATAGTTGGTAAAAAAACTTTACATTAAAAATTTCTTATTATTATGGAATAGAACCATATTAAAATCAGTTGACACTAATCTAACCATCACTTTTTTTATTTCTTTCGAAAAATGTACCTTACAGTAATAACAATGTAGTAATTTTTTTTAAAAAATATTAATTTTTATCCTTTTTGAAAAGAAAAATTTTTTTTTAATTTTATAAATATTTTCATATTGCCTATTTATTCAATTTTAAAGTCCGTCGACGACTTTCTAATGTTAAAAATGTGTACTAGTGTGGGAAGTGTATTATATTTTAAGTACACGATATAGTACCTATATATATTTATAATTTGATACAATTTTTATCAATAATGTTAAATTTACAACGTATTAGGTGTATTAATATATTAAATTAATTATATTTAACATGATTTGCAACTTTATACTGAAACAGAATTAATTCAAAAATTATATTTATGGAAATATATGAGTTGGCAATGAAATATTGTAACAACAACTATGAAAATGATAATTTTATCTAAATGTGTAATTATGTTTTTATAATTTTCATATTTTGCTTAGACTAAAAAAAACAAAATATTTTTTACGGTATATAAATAGATAAATTTATCCTTTTGTGTTTTATAACAATAGTAGTATATATATGTTTATTTCAGTAGCCTTAATTGTAATTCTGAATATAAACATTTTTATTACAACAACTTATAATAATAATCATTTTCATGATAAATTAAAAAAGTAATATATAGAATAAAAGTAGAAATATAGATTTCTAACGTACCTAGTAGTACTTCAAATTACTACTATTATTATTAAAAAAATAGTTGTTATATAAAAAAATGGTATAGAACTTTTAATGTCTGAAAATTTCACTTAAAAAAAATTTAATAATCAAAAAAATAAAAACAATGAAATCGCTTTCAGTGAAAGATTTTATTTACCGTATAATTATTTTATAGTTATTATAAAATAGTTATGCATATAATTCTTGTAAAAAATGTTTTTATTGTGTATTTCAAAGTATCCATGTTGGATGGTATGATTATTACAGAAAGTAAATAAATTTAGGTTATGCATAAATCAATGTATTCTCTTAAGTAGAGGCAATCATTTTTGATTAGTAAAATACTCTCTAGATAAAGTAAGATGATCTCGTACTTTTAATAATGGAAAATACAGGCTAATAGAAAATGCGTTTAAAATGCATTTTCGAGCGATCTTGAAAATTTAATATTTAAAGTGTCTGAGAATGATCGTAGTTACAGGGTATAAAATGCATATTTATCGATTATTTATGAATAATTTAGGCAACCATAACTTAGGCTCTGATAAACCGTTATAGCACATCAATTACTGGCACAAGATTGGATAAAATTTGAGCGAGCATCGTTTGTTTACAAGAATAATATTTTCATTATTCACGCACGATAATTTATCAATAAATGATTTTGCACTCTTGAGGGAGAGAGAGAGAGATAGAGGGGGGTGGGAGAGAGAGAGAGGGAGAGCGAAAAAGCGAGAGAGTAAGAGAGAGATGAGAGAAACCGTTATTCGTAACGTAACGTAAAAAAGATTCAATGCGTATGCGTGTGTACGCGCGCGCGCGCAATCAGAAGAATATAAAAGCCAAAAGCGTACATTGGAGCATGGATTGCGTTGTAGGAGCAGAGCGGCCTAAGAGCCGAAATGAAAGTGAGGATGCACGAGTGCGTGTCGGATTAAATACGTGCGAGGGAAAAATTACGGATTTGTCGGAAAATCGGGAGCAAACGCACTTTTCATCCAAGTGCTCCGTGTCATCGAGGAGAATGGCTCCCCCGGGTTCATAACACGTAATTACACGCATACGTGTACGTGCATACAATAGTTACTCCACTTAGAATTTTAATTTCTTTGTCTGCATTTTCTCCGCTCATATCTCTCGGTTTTTACATCTGTTTGTCAATAAAAACGTATCGCGAAGAAAACGCCATTCTATCCCCCTACCACATATATGCTTACCTGTTACCCGTCCCTTGCCATCCCAGGTCTCGTCGTCCCTTTTTTGCCAGCGTTTTTAAACTATGACTATGGTTTTATTTTTCTTTCATTTTTTGTTTTAATATTATCCCTAATCGAGTTTTTTTTTTTACATACTTTTTTGTCGGGTTCTCTACTTTTTGGCGAAATACGCGCGCAATCCATCAGAGCGCGCGAGAAGCGCCTTTGTAAATGTGTTTTTTACAGATCCTATCAGCAGTCGTTTCGTTTGATTTCTTTCTGCATTTTTTCAAGGAGCTCGCGCCGAAGTAAATCTCGGCAAAACTGAGAGAGTAGCTGCGAGTGCGCGTATCGGAGGGTTCGGCCACATGTCGCTTTTTCGGGAAAGCGAATAATGCTCCCGCATGAGGCGAGATGCGGTCGGCATTAGTAATGGGACGGCAATGGAGTAGCGGAAGACGCGCAAGAGGAATGAAAATCAAAAAGACCTCTTTTTTCATTCGGCGTTGACATCGAAGATGCGCATCTGCGCCTCTCTCACCTCAGCGGAGATTTCGTCACCTTGTGACGCTGCGACGGCACTTGTCTTGCAGCTTGCGCTACCGAAGATTATTATCTTTCGCGTATTTCTCTCTTTCTCTAACTTTTTTTCTCTTATCGGCTGGGACCATTGCAAAGGGGTGAAGGATCCTATCGCGTTTGCCAGTGTTGCATTGGCCACATGTATACATGTATATACATACTGGCATGCATTTATACATACATATATGCGTATGAAAATATTTATGCCGATGCCGTGTATGTATATGTGTATGCGTATATATGCGTGTATGTATAGGCGTACGTAATCTAAGGGAGTATCAATATTAATGAGAAGTTATCCGTTCAAGTGATTCATGAAGGTAACGTATTAGAAGATAGAGAGCGAGGCGGTGCCGATCGATAAGCGGCCTAGGAGCGGGGGGGAAAGGAGGGCGACGGGTAGGGAGAAAGTAGGGTCAGATGAATGAAGGAAGGCGAGAAGGAGTCCACGGGAAGGAAAATTCTAGCGCAGGTCGCATCGGACGGCCATTTAAAAAGGAAAATCGAGGGTGCGAAGGAGGCACCCAAGTGTCAGCGAGGGGCGCGCGAAGGAAGCGGCAGGTCCCCGCGTGCAGCATCCCTCTACATCGGGGTTGGTTCGGGGTGTAGTCGGGACAGCCTGTTTGCGCCTGCGCCTCTCTCTCTCTCTCTCTCTCTCTTTCCCACTCCCTCTCTCACCCTCGCAGGCACGCATAATCAAACGCAGCCTCGCGCGCGCGCGCGCGCGTGCACACGCACAGCCCAGGAGAGAGACAGTTGGCCAACGGTGGCGGCGCACGCATCCCTTTCCACTTACGCTCCTCGTCGCCGTCGGCAGCGGCGGCGGCGGCGGCGGCGGCGGCGGCGGCGGCGGTGCTGGTGGCGGCGACGGCGGCTCGAGATATCCTGCCCTCTCTCTCTAGCCGCCGCGGCTCGTGTGTGTCCTGGCTTCCCGCCATGGCCGCGGGATGACACCCGAGGGCTGCCGAGGGGGCCCGAGCTCGCACGAGGGCCGAAACGCGGGCAGCTGCGAGCCTCGGCGGACAAAGAATACTCTCGGAGCGTACACACAGTCACCGCGCGGCGAGCACACTCAGCACGGGGCAGCCCGCAACCAAAGGTACACGACGACGCCGAGTTGCATCGAGCGAGCGAGTGAAGGAGTGAGTGTGACCGAGGAGTGCTAGCGAGCGAGCGATAGATAGAGAGAGAGAGAGAGAGAGAGAGCGAGAGAGTGCGAACGAGTGGACGGAGGGAGGCTGGTGCACGCGTTTACCCGCTCGGTCCCGAGGAGTCCGTCGCGACCTGCTGCCCCCGCCAAGGCCAAGGCCTCGGCCTCCACACCCCCGGGCTCGCGCAGCTGTCGCTTTCGCTTTCGACGCCCGTCAGTCGACCACTCCGACGTCCTTAGGCTCGTCCTCGGCGCCCATCTACCGAGCCCCTTCCACTTTGATAAGACCTTTCTATTTTCCTTTTCTTTGATTACTTCCTTTGCCGCGTACCTTAGCCGATGCTTTTGTGGCCTCGCGCTTCCAAAGTGGAATACGTGCACTCGGATGATTTCTATGGTGTGGAGATTCAAAAATATTGTGTCTACGTGCGTTCCCAACAATTCGACAACGTGTTCTAGTGCCACAGCGAACCTCGTTGTTTTGAGGTACACTCGGAAATGGAGATTGAGACAGAGACTTAGACTGAAACTGAGACTGTGGCTGAGACTGGGACTGATAAACAGAAACAGAACAGAGAGAGAGAGAGTAAGTGAGAGAGAGAGAGAGAGAGAGAGAGAGAGAGAGTACAGATCGGTGGAATTGCGGTGTGTCTCGGGAGAGGGGAAGGGTGATTGAATTTGTAAGAGAAATAGAGAGAGAGAGAGAGAGAAAACTTCTGTGGAGTAATTTTGAAAAGGGTGGTTATGTAAGAAGGTAACAGAGTCTGTCGCCTGCCTCCCTCAGTCAGTCATCAACAATATTTGTTTTGACTCTGCTCATGCAATGCTGCCTGCCCCTCTGGAGTCCCGACTCCGATTCGTAGCTTTAAATGCTTGATCGGGACTTTAAAGCCAACTCCAACAAAGATATGCGCCCGTATTTTCTTGTTCGACAACGAACGACTGCACGATTATCGTGGATCCGATGCAGTGTTCCTCTTTCCTTTTCGGCATCGACATATTTCCTATCCGGCCTGGACCGCCTAGAGTTATTTACCGTACTCGAAGGATAGCAACGGTTGTAAAGTGCGGCGCGAACAGGGAAGACGAACAATGGCCACGATTCGCGGCCTAATCAACATAATTTGGAAACTGATTTATATGGCAAGGGCCGTACCACAGCCGCCGATCGAAAGAAAGATATTAAAGGTGGCTACGGAATCGTGGCTGCACTCCTAGAGTTTCGAGGCTCTGATGCATCGTTCGCGCACACATGCATCTGTACAAGCACGGGACCTTGCACATCCACACGCGCCTTCCCTCGAGTAAACATGGACACGAGCACGTACTTTCAGCCACAAACAAACGCACTCACACGCTAATGCATATCCACACCATTAACTTGAGTTTGGTGAAATAGAGGGAGAGAGAGAGAGAGAGAGAGTAGCTGCAATGGGAAGAGGCAGGGGAACGGAACACACACACACACAGGCTGACAAGCGCACACTGACGCCCCCTCGTTTTCGGGGCCACGGGGCTTTTTGCTTCAGTTCCTCCAGCGCTGAGCGGCCTTTTTCCACTCGCTACTCTTTCTTCTTTTTTCCCTCCTTCCTCTCCCGCCCTCTCTTATCCGCCACGATGCAAGGAAGCCGCGAGCAACGCGAGATTTCGGCCGGTTTCTCGATTCCTCTCATTCTCTCGGGCCCTCTCCTTTCCTTCCTTCCTCTTTCTCTCTCTCTCTCTCTCTCTCTCTCTCTCTCTCTGCCTACCCGAACTCGGACAGACGAAACAGATCGAAAACTGCTGACCGCCGACTGGAGAGATTGAGGGAGTGAAGGAGTGAGGGGGCGGAGGGGAAGAGAAAGAGATAGAAGGATACTCGCGGATCGCGAGGGAACAACAGGCGCTCTCGAGGAGAGATTTACGGACCGCTCGCGAGAGGAGCCCTTAAGGCCCGCAATGCTATATTGTTCTCCTACGTGTTTTACCTTTGTTTCGTTTTCGGACTCGGCGGCCGCCCGTCGACCTTTTGTTTTTTATTCAGTCGCGGAGGCCCTCATTATGCGGCTCGGTCATCCCGGCGGGACCGCGAAAAATCTCGCGACCAACCTCGTCCCCTTGGTTCGAGTGCCACCTGTGACCCGGGAGCGGAGACCCGAGGGCCACTCATCGGGCGTAAGCAGCTTTATTACACCAACAACGGCCGTAGCAGCCAATTTATCAAGGAGCTCGATAACGCGCGGCATGGTCTAGGTGAACTCCGACATCGCTACCTGCTGCTCCGAGACAGGGATTCCGGCATCTGATTGGCACTTGGGCTAATTACCGATACGGGCTTCGCGAACCTTTTTGCGAGCCCTGCGCGCTGTCTGCGAACGGGCGTGACAACTCGCGCACGTTTATATTGGCCTTCTCTCTCTCTCTCTCTCTCTCTACGCATCTCATTCCATGTACACCGTTTCTCGCACCGGTAAATATATGGGGAAGCTTCTTCGGGGGTCGCGGGACGGGTCTGGAAAATTCGTAGCTTAGTTGGGCTCCGAACGTCCCTCCCCTCGTGTTATTACATTTGCCCGTCCTTGTTTCTTGCAACCTTTTCCATTTCTTTTGCTTTTCTCGCACTCGTTAACGGCAGCACGTGCTCCTCCCGAACGACACTCGAGCAACTACGTACGCGCACTCCCCGCGTGTGGGTGAGTGCGAGGGTGTGGGTGTGTACGCGCGCTCGTAAGCGCAGACGGGCACAAAAGTGAGAGAGCGGGCAGGCGAGCGGCGGAGAGGGAGCGGGAGAGAAAAGGAGAGCGAGTCGGATAGATGAAGCCGGGCACACGAAGGAAGATAGAGGGACCCAAAGGGAATTACGAGAGGAGCGGTGCGAGTGGGTGAGCGTGTGCGCGCATGCGCGGGTGCGAGTACGTGTGCGTGGAACCTTGAATCAAGCAGCCTTTGTCGCGGGGCTCCACCGCAGCAGCAGCAGCAGCAGCAGCACCACGAGGTCGACGAAAGTGTACCCGAAGCTTTTTTGCTCCAAGTGCCGCCACTCGCGCGCCCAGAGTAGAGTCTCGCTTTTTACTGCTTTTTTTCCTTCTTTCTTTACTTCTCTGGGTCCTTTTTTCCTCTTCTTTCCTTTTTCTTTTCTTTTTTCTTGGCTTTGTTGTGTTTTTTATTCCTTCTCTCTCTTTCTCTCTCTCTCTCACTCCGTTTTTTCGTTCTCATTTCTCCCACCCTTCATTCCGCGTCCTCCTTCCCTCTTGTTCTTTCGCCGCTGCTCTCTCCTTCTTTTTCTTCGTCGTTCCTTTCTTCGATGGTAGCAACGCAGATCGCGCACACGAGTCTTCGCTGTTTCTTGCCATTTTTACATCGCTATAATGCCGGAATTAGCGGCAGCAACGTGAGATATTCCCGAGGGGCAAGGGAGGAAGTAGTGGACATAAGCTGCTACGGCGTTCGGACTACTTTTGCTGCAGCAGAGGGGAATCAAATTATTGGCGAGGGGCAGGAGGCGCGGGGGTAGGGCTCCTACGAAAGGGTGATTATCACCGTTTTTAATTAGCTGAGCTTCCAGGACCGTTCGGCTTGTAAAAAAACAAACGGAGAAAGAGAGAAAACGTATATATGTGTATAATTTCAGTACGTGCATATGCGTGCACGTTAGACAAAAGAGAGAGACAGAGAAAAGTAGCGGCAGGAGCAGACGAGAAAAAAAAATAAAAATAAAAGGGCGAATTCTCCAGTATTAAAAAAATGAATATAGTTCGAAAGCCGTTCCGTTTGTCCTCGCACGGCTGAACACCATCATTGTCGAGGTTCGCTTTCACGTGCATTCTCCGAATGCCCCAAAATTTAAGCGGCACCGCGGGGCCAAACTTTCGCCAAACTCTTCCCGCTGGTCTATCGATTCGCAGATAAAGAGAAAACTTTCGCCACCGCGGGGAAAGCCTTTCCCTCCCTTCATCGTCGTTCCTTGATGCTCCCGATCCATGCGGCCCTTCGCAGCTCTCCTCCATCTCCGAAAAAAAAATCGCAGCTTCCGAGAAAGTCGCGCTTACTCAGAAGCCCGTGTTTTGTAGTTCCCGTGCATAGCGGAGGGGAAGGTAAAGCAGAGAGGAATCCGACGAGCCGAGGAATTCCGGCCGCGCTTTCAAGGCACTCGGTATATCCAATAGGCAGTGCCGGGCGTTATAACCGAGATTCTCTATGTCGCGCGCCAAATTTTTCCGTGCTTTTAAAGGACCTCCCGTTAATTATTATAGAACTTTTTTCCTCTTGGATCGCGTAGGCGTAGGCGTATATGGTTGGATTCTCGTCACCTCCGTCAGGAAAAGAGCTCACCGTATAATACTCGTAAATTTACGACAAAATAATGTCACTCGCTACGGCACATCATATCTCTTATTAAATAATAAAATTTCTTAAGTTCCGATTCGTTTTATGAGAATCAGCAAGTTGCACGGTATAGTTTGAAATATCTGAAATTCAATAGTTTAGTTTTGTGTAAATTCCTTTTATTATTCATAAAGTGTAATCAGCATTAAAGGGACGTTGAACACGACGACGAATCGATTATTGTTTTCTTTCGAATGATCGATGTATTTTATTACTGTAAATTTATTGTGTATAATAACGGGCATTAAATTAAGAAAAAAAAACTTATACATGAAATGTGCGGCATATTACAACCTTAAATGAAACGCTCCTAAGCTGGCTTAAGGTAAAAGTTGCTTTCATAAAATAATATTATTTTAATTAAAATACAACACAATTTTTACTGTATAAATGAATCGATCATTGAAACTTTATACGTAATTTTAAAAAACTATTAAATTCGTTATTGTACGATAGAAGTAAAAATCGTTCGGCGCAGTATTGTATCAGCGTTTTCACTGGTTTTATGTACATAAAAAACGAGCATGCTTATAATGACTGAGATACTATGGAATAATAGCTGCCCACAAAATAGAGCTAGCGAGAACATATTTCACGATAATAAAAAATATTAGTGCTCCTTGCGGGTGCGCGACACTCCTCAGGTTCCGTCAATTCGGAATCGTATACGCTAAAAGATGTTTCGCTTATTAAATATCGAAGGAATAAGTAAGAGCAGAGGTGTTTTGCCCTTGGCTTTCGCAATAAAGCTTCGAGGTAATAGAAATTTTGAACGATGTACTTTTTACGGAGTAGAGGTAGTGCTCTAGGGTATTTTCCCGCATTTCCATGATATTTGCCGAAGCGCAAATCGAGAATAACATTGTCTGTCTCTTTCTTTTTCTCTTTCCTTTAAATTTCGCAACGCTAAAAGTGACATTGTTCCTATTCGGTATCGACGACCCCTGGACATTATCATCTTCGATTGCTCGCTTCGACATTATCGCGGTCTCAAAGTTTCACGACCTCTTGGCTGAGCGGCAAAGTACGACAGACATTTCCATCGCGTTGCCGCGAAAAAGGAAACCCGATTAATCAGCCGGGGGCCCATAACCGTGCTGCTGCATTAGCACTATAACATTCCGCTGGCGCTTATCGAGAAAGAGCGGCAAAACAATGGCCGCGAAATAGTGGATGCAGCGGCGCGGAGGAAGAGGAGGAGGCGAAGTGTACCGGAGGCGTCAACCCCGACCTTGTGCGCGCGGCCACGTGGTGAGCCGGGCGAAAGTACTCGGGAGCTCCTGGCGATAGCGAAAGCTGCGCGCGCCCCAGCTGTAAGGCTATTATTGTCCCCGAGGGCGGGGACGGCGAGCCCGGCTTCGCGCCACCCACCGGAGCCCTACATACAAGCGTCGGTGCAGCATCGCGGGGGGGCCGCGCGCCGAAAGCCCTAATTCGGCGCCTCTGCGAGCTTGCACACGAGGAACGAGGATCGATAATTTCGCTCCATCCTCGCACCCACAGCTCCCGTGCAGCTCTCTCGCTTCCTCGCTTCTCGACCTCCTACGTCCAGACTCCCAGCTCCCGTCGTCACCTCGCCCACGAACCGTACCGTCCCTCGATGACTCTTCGAGTGCGTTAACCGAGTCACGGCCTCGCTACGTTATAATCCTGCTGCCGTCTCCTCCGACCGCCCCCTTGCCCTTCGCAGGGCCCTTGTCGGGGTTCGCCGCCCTTAGCCGCCAGTGCACCGATGCCGCCGTAGTATATTTGCTCGGACCCGCGGGCTCCTTCCCGTCGCGTGCAGCTCCCGAGCTGTCTTTACCGCTCCAACAAACAAGGATCGAAAATAGCACGGGCTCGGCTGCGGCGAGCGCACGGGAGCGACGCGATACGCGTCGCACGACGAGTCGCATATATACGCGGCGCGATTAATTAGTATTTGGTCGCGCGCTCGCCAAGGGACGATAAAGCCGGCCTGCTGGTAACGGACCTCGCGCCGCGGCTATTTATAATGTCGCGCGTCTCTCTGCAGCCCCCCTCCGGTCCCCCCCCCCTAACCCCCTCCCCGCGGCCCTTGTAGGAACACCTTCCACGTAGGCGTTTGTGTACAAGCGCGCGACCCTCGAGGCGAAGGCGTGTATAGTAGTAGCCTTGACAGTAGTTGTCTTTCCTGGCCGCGGGGCAAGATCTGTGCCACGATTCAGGGACTAGCATGCGCCTTGTTTACTTTCGCTCCCAGCGAGAAATTGCTCCGGCGCAACTCCTCTCCTCTCTTCGCCGGCCACTCCTGTTGCACTGCCTACCTATACGGACTCGGCCACAAAGACTCACCCACATGCCACTGCGGTTCTGCCACTCTCGTTTTTGTATGTGGCCGTGTCGCCGTTTGGCGGGTGGGTGGGGGGGGAGGCTTGGGGTAGAGGTGTATTTGTGTATGCGCGTGTGCCTGAAATATAAAGAGAGAGAGAGAGAGAGAATAAGAGAAAAAACAAGAGCACCGGAGCACATCCTACCCCATAAATATTATTACTGCTAATGAGACATTCCTTCCTTAACAAAGATCTTTTATCTGTTTCAGATCGTACAAATCAACCGCCTTCTAGAAGCCACGTTAACCTCAAGTGATTTATATTTTCTTATGAAGAGCGAAAGAGAGAGAGTAAGAAAGATAGCAAACGAGATATAGCGCGAGTGCAAGAGATATAGACAGAGAGAGAGAGAGAGAGAGAGAGAGAAAGTAATAATTAGTGCGTTTATATATTGACCGTAAAGTATCCCGAAAGAGCTTAGATTCAGGTAACAAAGAAGCTATAGTATCTATTTAGTGTACAAAGTATATTTTGAAGTTACAAAAGTAATAGAAAAGGAGGGGTATAAAGTCCGTCAGTGCCAAATCAAAGAAAAAGAAGAAGAGATAATAGGAGACGGAGGTGAAGCAAAAGGAAATTATTATAGCTACTGAAGCCAATATCGGCGACAAATGATTGTTTTTTAAGGAGGATAAGCCGATCAATCGAAGAGATTAAAGAAGAGAGTATATAGACCGTAAACCAAAGAATATAACCATTTTTCTAAAAATGCTTGACAAACGTAGCTCGTAGCGAGGAGCCAGTGAGTAAGAGCGAAGAAAGGAGAAGCACGAGGAAGGACAAACAGAGCAGCGAGCCGAAGAGTTAGAGCAAAGTCAAGGGAGGAAAGCAACGCATCTACTTCAATCCGTAGCCTAAACCTGTCGAGTACAAAAAGCCAGAGTGGACGGATCGGGGCCATCAGGGGCGAGCCGCGGATCGAGGGAGTAACAGCCCGCGCCCGCAGAGCCGATCACGGACCCGTGGGGCCCCCCGTCATGCCGCGAAGCTGCGCGGCCGCGCTTCGCAGTTAAGGGCTCAGAGGCCCGTGTTCTCGCATCTCCGAGCCCCGGTCAGGGCCTCAGCCTGCCCGCGGCCCCGGCGGCCTCGCCACGCGCCGGGATGGGGCGCGAGAGATGAGTAGCGAGGTCACGAAGGAGGTCCTCGCCTCCGAGAGGGTAACAAGCCCTCCGGCGGCGGTCGCGACCTCACCGGGTCTGGTGGCTCCCGGCGAGCACGGCCGCCACCTGCCGCCCTTCAGCAGCTTCTCCACCGACGGGAGCATGGACGCCTCCGCCACCCTCGGCAGCCTCCAGGCCCACGAGCTCTCGATCGGGGCGAGCCTCAACGCATGGGACTACTACGAAGGCCTCACCGGACGGCTAATAGACGCGCGAGGCGAGGTCGTCCTCGCGAGCCAGTATCGACCCTGGGAGTCGAAGCACGGGGTCGGGGGACCCGAGGGCCTCCCGAGCTTCGCCTCGCAGTTCGCGGGCCCCGGCGATCCCCAGGAGCCCCAGCTGACGACCCTCACGCCCCTCTCTCCAGCATCGATATCCCACTCCCCGCCGGTCAGCCTGCCGAGCTTCCACACCCTGGGAGCTCCGCTGCCGGCTCCCCAGCCCCATCGGGCCGCACCCGCGGTCGGCTACCCACTGGTCCCGGCCCCGGTACAGGCCCGCGAGCTCCCCGGCCTCCAGCAGCAGCTCATCGATGAGCGCCACATTCAGCTGCTGGGCGCGAGCCCCGTCCAGGGCTTCGCCGCGCCCCAGCCCCACCCGGGCCATCCGCACCACGCGGTCCTCGCGGTCGTCAAGCCCGAGTATCCGCAGCTGCACCACGCGAACTTCCAGAACCCCATGTCGACGGTGCTGGACTCCTCGCCGACGTCGCGCGCGGTCGGCGTCGACGGCCGCAAGAAGGAGCGCAGAAAAATGCGCGCCGGCTCGATGGAATCCGAGGACGGGGTGCAGCAGGGCCCCGGGGCCGGGAGCACCGAGAGCTCCGGCCAAGTTGCCGCGGTCTCCTCGACCGCCAATCGGGGACCCCACCACATGGGCGGCGGTATGGGGGACGGCGAGGGCGACGGGCCCCTGGGCGACAAGCCCGCCAAAAAGAAGAGGAAGCGCTGTGGCGAGTGCATCGGATGCCAGCGGAAGGACAATTGCGGTGACTGCGCGCCCTGCAGGAATGACAAGAGCCACCAGATATGCAAGATGCGCCGATGCGAGAAGCTCACCGAGAAGAAGGTCAGTGCCTGCTTATCTTTTCCTCGCCGTTGCCACCACCGTCCCTGCTCCTACTTCTACCTCTCTGGCTCCTCCTTCTCCTCTCTTCTCGCGGCTCATCGGCTCTAGATTTCTCCTTTCCGATTGCCCAACCACCGACCCCTACGCTTGCACCCCCTTCCTTCCTCGCGCAACACCGCTGATTCTTTATCGCTCAATCGAGCTCGGTTTCGACGGGACGAACGCCCCGAGATCGCCACCGGATTTCAGCTATCGGAGCTTTATACCCGTTGCGTGCTTTATTCCTTCGACTAGGCTTATCCTCGATTTCGAGCCCCGTATCGAATCCCAGTACACACTTTGGAACAATGGGAAAGGAGAGAGATTCGGCATTGAACGCTAATAAAAGCGTTATTCCGCCATCAGCTGCGCATTAACATTACAGACTTTGCCTTTAACGAGTACTGCCTTCTTATGCATCATTAGTTCAAATTCAAAAGTGAGAACGCGACACATTTGAATTTTGCAATACCGTGGCTTGTAATTATGTAAGTCACCTTGAAATTAACCAGTATTATTAATATTATTACTACAAGACGGTGAACAGCTTTTGATTGCGAGCTTTTTAATAATGCTGCCTTAGCGAGAGTAAGGTACGTTATCTTTGATGCACGTTAGCGTGCATTCAGTTTAAGCTACCATAAAGTTGGTATATTTGAGGACTTGAATTGCTTGCCACGCAGTATTTTATACTCGCAAGCTCCGACGCTTATAAAATAATGTCTTTAATGGCTCAAAAATTACAAAATTCCCACGTAAAATGCGCTGCCGTACAGGTTCGATCTAATAGATAAAATCTAATAAGAAAAATTATCATATTTTAAAGATTATACGAGGCCACAAGTATCCGTCATTAATACAATGGCCATGTAGTATTGATGTAGTATCCATTTATCTCTTGGCAGATGCACGAGTGTAACGTTCGTTTCATTTTTTTTTTGTTTTATAAAGAATGGAAGCCGCACACAATTCATTGCATCGAGGGCTGTGCTAATCCATAATAATCCATCTTAATATAATCACTATAAAGGCCTTTTACCTTTTAGTGAAATATTACGCTATAAAAATTATATCAGACCCAAGTGCAGCAGTTTAAAAGTCGTACATAACTCGCATAGCTAACATAATATTAAGTCCGAGGACATTGTGAACGTAGCCGCGAATATTAAGCGAGGGTTTCTCGGCGCGAAACCACCAAGTGCCACCCAAGTCAATTGAGTCCGAAGCCTCATGTCCGAAAGCACAGGACGGTTGGCCATTCGGTTTTATGAAGCGGCATATTTCCCCCCTCCTCCCTCCCGCCTTCCCCTTTCTTCGACCCACTCTCTACAGCCGCAGCACCGAGCCCTCGCCCCTCAGCTCATCGCGGAATCGCTCCTAAAATTAGGTATAACGAGCGGCTCACGCTGGGACTTGACCCAGAGTCAACCGCTAGTTTTTCGACCGTCAGTACGTGGGAAAACGCACGAGGTCGCTAAGTGGACGTACACCACGTGCGCCGGTCACGCGAACCATCCACCAAAGTCAGCTCCCTCCGGCCCTCCCATTTTACCTCTCACTGCGCTCTTTCTTCTTCTCGCTCGCACACACACACGCGCGCGCACGCACACACTCTCTCTATCTCTATCTCTATCTCTGATCGCTCTCTATCAACTCGGCTCCTCAACTCCTAGTGGGGTTGTACGCGCGCGCAGAATGCACCGACCGGCTATATATAGCCTGAACTTGGCCCCGATGCTGGGATGCGCCGGGAAGGCATCCCGGAGGGAAACGGAGAAATGCGAAGAGGAAGAGAGAGACGGAGGAGAGAGAGAGAGAGAGAGCGGTGTGACGTCGAAAGGGTGGCCCTGACAGCAACGACTCGCACCGGCGCCTCCGTTACTTCTCTCCCTTATCGCGCTTATTCAGACAGGGCAACGCATTCGCGCCTTCTTCTTTCGACTCCGGATAAACAAAAGTTCACTGCTCTCGCCGAAGGCTTCCGCGATAATGCGACTCGGGCCATTGCATCACATACATATTGTTTCGGTTGTAAGTCTTACTTCTTCTCACCTCTCCTACGATCTTTTCTCGGCTCCGCTTCTCTACTTTCCTCTCTCTGATTCAATCTTGCGTTTATTATGCCCATTGCTGGGTTTCTTTACATTACATTAATTGGCGTCGCTGATTTAGCAACATTTTCATATTCTTATTGCATTTCGTTCTCGAGCTGCCGCTTATTTACTAGAAGGCTAAATTCTCGTTGCATTGCATTGGATATCCGATGAACTTATGCACGGCATTATTGTGTTTTTACATTTATTTTTATCGTTTGCTTTTTTTTTTAAAGCAATCACTGTGAACGATAGACGCACGTACTGCATTAAAGCTCAAAATTAAATAGCGAAGAATTTCGTCATATCTCAATAATAAGGAGCGATAATAACGCTCGAGAATTATTTATTATTGATACCTTATTTTTATTTTTAAAACATCGTAAAATTGCAAGTCATCGATTGCAGTCTTCACTTCTTACGGAGCGTTGCGTAAAATTTGGAGATTTTCATAAGCAGGTTAACGAATGCTATATGGAATGCTAATCAATTGTGTAAAAAGGTAGAGTTCGAAAATTTTGCCATAATTGAGCACATTCGAGATTTGAAGAAAAACATAATATATTATCTGTCGCGATCTTATAGCGAAGCACAATGTTAATTAGTTAAAAGTAAGATTTTACCTATAATCTTATAGAAAAAATAAATAAAGTTTAACTATACTCGACAGCAAATTAGTTTTATTGAAAATGGGAATTGAAATGAGGCAACGAGATTGTCGCAGCATATTTAAGCGATCAGATTTAATTTTTTTACGTTTCGGCAGTTTACAGTCAGTTATAGAGTATGATCAACTACGTGGGCTTAGATGAAGTAGAAAAATAAAATGAATTCATATACTGTAAAATGGCGGAAAGAAATTTTCGTGGTTCGGGTCGAGTCATTAAAAGTCTTTGCTCAGTACGACAGGGACGCAGCAGCAGATAGTACGAAGGAAGGCTGTTAAGGAGAGAAAAAGAGAGTGTTTATGCGAGCGCGAGAGAGAGACGGGGAGAGAGTAGGGGGGAGAGAGAGAGAGAGAGAGAGAGAGATAGAGGCAAGCACCGCTCCTGGCGGACAGTTAGAAGGGCTCGATTATTGATCGAAACCTGCCTCTAGCTGTAGCCGACATTATAGCGCACGTACGCGCTCGCTCTCGTGGTCTCAGCTCACTTCTGTCTCTTCATCTCTTTCGCCCCCCCCCAACCCCCGAGAACCCCTCCACGTCCTCCCCCCACCGCCGCCCCGCGATTTCTGTACCGACACTTCTCCCCTTACGCGGTTTTCTTTCTAACTCGGCTGCTCCCTAAATCTCAACTAGTTCCTTAGCCAGGCTGCGCGTCTCCTCCGTTTCGTATATCGTAGGACAAGTTCAAGGCGCCGTTCACGGGTCATAATGATTGCCTATCCGACTCTCGCTCTCTCCCTCTCTATTCCCTCTCTCTCTCTCTCTCCAATGCATCGTCCTCGACTCTCCTCTGCAGAGGCGCCTCCTCTTGCTCTTACTCCACCCTTTCTAGTGGTGCCGCCGATTCGCCTTCTTATTTGCAACAAGCGATTGCGCGCGAGTGAATTTCGTTGAATTCTTGGCACGGGCAAGCGTCCGCTCGTGCGAAATTGCTCGCCTCCTCCCCCATGTTGCACGGACGCGCACGCGCGCGTACGCATTCGTACAGTGAGAGAAAAAGGGAGAGAAGGAGAGAGAGAGAGAGAGAGAGAGCAGTCCTCCCCACCCACAGGCACTCTCTTTCGCTCTCTTAATCGTAAATCTTGGCTCACGGGGCTACGGCGCGAAGGGAAGGTCGTGCCTCCCGTCGCTACGGCGATACATTAACGCACGGCTACGATTGCGCGAGGCCGAATAATGCAGGGAGTGCATGCAAAGTAGCCGCCGGGATAGCTTACCGAGAACGCGGCCATCGAGATTCCCAATGAAATTAAGAAGAACGGGCTCACGGGGCCCCCGGACCTCGAGATTTTTGCGAACAAACAAATCAATTATATACGCCGGCTGTAACGCCTCGATGATTTGACCTATGAGTCATCCGACCCGTGACTTACGGCCAAACGTGCGGATCGCGCATGAACTTTTTCGTTGACGGCGGCTCGCTACTCGTATCGAGCGAAAACAAAAAGGAAGGAAGGGAAAAAAAGTAATAGCCATTTTCGATTCTAGGCACGGGAGGCCGTTTTTGTAATCCGCGCGAGCCGCTGACTTGCACGTCCTGTGTGACTCTGCATCATGCAACTTTGTTTTTTAATTACTCCCGACACTTTCTTCCATTCCGTCGACTGGCATCGCGGATTTACTCGCCCCCTCCCCCAACCCCGCTCTCTCACGCACACATTCGTTATTACTCTCTTTCTCCGTCTTTCTTTTCCTTTTTCTTCTCCTGTTTTCTGTCTTTTTTTTTTTTTTATTTTTAATTCAAAATAAACAAGACCAAACCAAGCAGATGTTCGTGCGCGTGCAAATACGTCGCTTCTAGAATAAATAGACGTTAAATTAAATTCGTTGGAAAACAGGCGAGCATACGAGAAACGAAACGTCACCTCGTATTACCAATAATCAATAGTACAATGGCACTTTTCAAACAGAAGGGCCCAGACTACCAGCTGCCTGAAAACTAAACCTTCCTAGTCTCTTTTAATTTTGTACGCACAAGTCAGGCAGCATTTATTCGCGTAACAAATTATCATAGGACATTAATCTATCTTGCAATGTTCGATCGTTTTTGGTAGTCTATCGCTTCTTCGGCCGCAGAAAAATGAACAAATAGAACTGCTCGTTCTCAGAATGAAATTCGCAGGAATCCAAAACGGAGGTGGGTGGTTGTTGGGGGGGGGGGTGAGAGAGGGATAGCGTTAAAGAGGTAACTTTAAAAAGGTGAGCAATAATGAATCGCCTGCAGTTGAAGACGGTGCACTAACCAGACCGCCGCAACAAGTCCCCCCCTGGATGCTTCGCCGCCTCTTTACGTTGCTCTCTTCTACAGCCTTACACTTAAAGCGCATTTTATACCGAGAAAAGATTGCCGGGCATTATTTATATATAAATAAACGAGGCGCCGCTCTATCCTTGGAGCCCATCGTGTGCACCTGGTTTACCGTGAGGCCACCCACTCCCCGGTCACGATTTAACGGCTCTTTCCTTTCTCGTTTTTCACCGAATTCATCATAAATTAATCCACGCCTTCGGAGCTTCCTCCTCTTTGGACTTGGCCCGCTGACCGACTACTCACCGCACTTTTTCCTCGCTCGTTTCCCCCGAGCGGGTGCGCCCGGGGGAGACGCGACAAGTCATTGATCCTGCGGTGAAGGCTCGTCGCCTTTTTGTTTACCTCCTGCTCCGTTCCCTTCGTGTTATCATTAGCTAAGAATGCGAAAGTGCCGATGCCAGGAAATTAGTGGGTATATCGAGAGCTTGGAGATCAATGTTGCCGAGATGTAACACATCGGGTGAGAAGAATAAACCGGTCTCCCCCTTAAAGAAACACAGCCATTTTCACACACCCCTTAAGTACATGCGTTGACCAATGGCGCGTTGTCGTTCCCGCGTTCGCGCGGGACGCATCAGCTCGGGACTCTTCTGGATTTGCAGATCTTCTGGCAGGTCAGCGCTCATCCGGATGGAAATTCCGCTTCTAGGGAACAAGTTCGGAGGGGGGGGGGGTTTGGTAGGAAAAATTGGAGAGCGAGGCTCGCCCGATCCTCGGCACATACCAAGACGTCAATGGCGGCCTATCGGGCAATTTTTACGATCTCGGCCAAGTGTTGTTTCGATGCCGCGCGTCGAGGGGCAAAAAATCGGTGGTGATATCGCGGAGACGAGTGGCGGATCCCTTGCAAAATAAGATAAATCCGAGGGACTGCAAGTGCATGAGAGTCAGTAAATCGACTGAACTTTTAATTTCTCCTCGTATGACCGTGTGTGCAGAGTTGGTTGGCCTGTCTTGAGATAACCCTGAAGAACTCGGGCCGCTTCATGACCGCTTATCTCGACCGTTATCCCCTACTCCTGATACGGCTTTTCATTAAATCGTTCGGACTTCTTTTCCTCTCTCATTTTTTCATTTCTCTCTTTTTTCCTCTCACTCTATCTCATCCCTCTTCCTCCTCAGCCCCCCTTCCCCTCCCCAATCTACCCAATGGCACTTTTCTTTTTTACTTTCTTTACACCGAGACGAGAGTCAACGGGCTTCATTCACGGCCACGTTTTCAGGACTTAGGGCAGTCGCGAGTACTCGCATCCGCGGTAATTTTATACTCGCGAGTCTCGCGCTCGGTCGGATCCTCTTTCTCATCCCACTTTCATTGGCTTCCTCACTCGTTTCGATTTATCGAGAAACCGAAACCTCCGAGAGCCCTTTAAAATACGGCGATCATACGGAGCTGCAAGTATTCCCTTACACTCATCGTCCTCGGCTGATAATAATGCCGACCCTGTAATGCAAAGGGAGGGTGGAACGCGATTTAGGACCGACGTCGTCCGCACTTAAGAAACCGTCTTTCCCGAAGAGCGAAAAGCTCTCGACGATTGGATAGACCAACATTACTTACGTAATGATATTTCGACCAGAGCCGAAATATTCTACCCGCGGCATTTTTATCTGTGCTTGGTAACGTAGACTTTGGCTACGACGCCAGGGAAAAGTAAGTTGAAGCCGAGCGTTAAATCTGCTTTTAGCGTCGTTAGGCTCGTCGATTTCGGACAGCTTATAGGATGCCAAATAAATCGACGGGAAATTGAAATGATAATGCTTGATTTTGTTACGGAGTCCCATGAAATACTACGCTTCGAATGAATTTCGATTTAACGCTAGTTAGATAAGTTCGTGAAGTCGGATATTAATGCTCACAGTCGCTGTATAAGAAATTCTAAATAATGGTTGTAAATTTTGGATTCTGGGCTATGGTTAAACATTTTTATGGTTTATTGCCTCCTTCTCTTAATAAATTTAATTCTCTTTTATGTCATCAGAAGCCTATGATGCATTATTGATCTATGCATATAAATAGCTTTTAAATGTACGTTGGCTACGAATAAGATATTTGATTTTATATGCTTCAATCGGCACATAGGCAATATTAATGAGAATTTCAACGCAATGTAGATTTGTAGATATATACCATTGAATAAAATAATTATAAAGAAATAATTTATTGCCATCGCACGATACTGCACGTGTCCCAAACAATAGCATGGCAGATGCTGCAGCTTCATGGTCTTTTTTTTAATAAATCTTATTTTCAATTACGCTGATGAAATTTTCTTAGCTACGGCAACATTAATATTATTTTGTTGGCGTTAAAGAAGACTTAAGTTAAGTGACACCGAATCGTTTCAATTAAAATAATGAAAACTCCAAAGCTGTATTCATAGAATACAATGTACAAGCGTCATTCCGTAGATTGGGCTCAAAGTAATTGTTAATCGAAAAACAAATATTTCTTCAGAGTACGAACGAGAGCGTAATCTTTTTAGAAATAGGAGTATTTATGTTATTTCTCCTTAGAAGTAGATTCATAATCAGGGGGAATAATAATTATTTACTTTTTGTCATAGTTTATCCCACAGTATTTATCAAAGGTTATTTAAATTTCGTTACTGAAAATAGAATTTCTGTTTATTTGAACGTGCCATATGTGAACTAAAATGTTTGTATTTTATTACGGAAAGATTTTTAAATTGTTTTAAAAGTAAGTGAACGAATTTTTTTTTACAATTTTTTTTACAACTGTAAATGTAAATTTAACTGCTTATATAGTAAATTTGAAAAATTCTTTAAGCCACATTTTCCACAAGTATTTAAATTTAGATGGGGCGATTCAAACAGATTTTTGAATAATTTTAGGGAGTTGAAGGCATTAAAAACCTCAACAGCTAGTTTCGGAATTTTTAACACATGTGAATCGAGCGCGTGGTCTAATGGACGAGTGCTAAGTTACGTCAAGTCATGGCTCTAACATTATAATGCTTCTTTCAATTAAATTTCCAATGTCGTTGTCCAATGTGAGCCGTCGTTACATTTGATACGCTTATAAACGTATTGTCGACATTGTCTTACTGTACTACTGTAGGTTTTTTCGACGTTGGTGTACTTCAAAATGGCAAAAGTGATGAAAAAATTTGTTGAATGCCCGTATAAAATTTCATACTATTTCCGAACCGCGTTATAGCAGTCGGGTTTCACCGCACGGAAAAAAAAAATTTCTCACATCGCTACGTAACGACAGAACATCTCCGTATGGTAAAATAAACGAGATCGGGAAAAAATTCTGGTTTAAGGATGCGCTCTCATTCGTGCAATATTCGGACAATGGCGTATTACGGGGAGTAGTGATAGATTATGAAAGCGATACCTTTCGGGCAATCGCTAAGAGAAAATAGCGAGGGAAAATTAACGACACGCTTGGGGCAGATGTAGCACAACGAGCTCGCGCAAAAGCAGTGAAGGTCATATAAATCGAGCTATTGGAGCTTAGGCGGTCCATTGGTCGTATGCCCTGTACGTTAGGATTACTCAACCCCTTGAAAATCCGCGGGGATTGACGCGGCCGCAAAAGGACGTCCCGGCAAATAATGTTCCACAACGCTTTTTGTGCCCGGCTCCGTTTTCGTCGGTGGCTCGCACACGGCGACGCGCGCTACTCGCAGACAGATGGAGGATTACCATATGTATACTCGCGGACGAGATCTCATTCCAGATTTTCGGGTCCCGGCAAGCGAAACGTGAGAACCTCTAGCTCCCGAGGCGATTCGATTCACAGTTCGATTTTCCCTGGGACGGATTAGGGTTTTTGATTAGGCCTAACGGGCGCGTCGATCTGGCCCGCCCGCCGATAAGTCATTGGGAGGAGGCTCTGGAACGCTGAGCCACCAATACGGCCATGGTCAATATTTACCCGAATTGTCACCTGCGGCTGTTTTTGTTATTGTTTCGCTCAGCGGATACGTTATTCATGCCCTGCGCAGTCACGGCTCGGCACATGCGTCCTTTATCCGCTTATCGGGGAAAGCGGCGAAATCGAGCTCGGGTCGGCGGAGGGCTTGCCCACCACCCCCCCCCTCCTGATACGCGCGCGTAAGCCGTTGAGGAGATAGTAAACAAGCCCAGTGATAAAAGCACGGCCTGCGGATTTGGCACACCAACGACTAAGCAGCCAATGCTTGAATGTGTGCGCGTGCGAGCATTAGTGTGCGAGAGCGAGAGAGCCACGCTATGCACTCAGAGCTTTATCGAGTCGACGAATGATGCTGAGTCACTTAATGCTCGATTGCCGGAGGTTTGACATGCTCGCGATATGTCGAATTGTCGCGATTTATCTACTTGTGCGTTCTTTGATGTTTCATTCATGAATTACGAGTCGCTGCAAACTAACCTCATACAACGCACTTGCTGCTTATATAGTCTTTAACATTATAAAAATAACCTCGAGCGAGAAGTGAATATATATATATATATATATACAGAGTATATGATATCGCTCAATATTTATTCTGCATATTATTTGAAAATGTCGATTTTCGTAAAATCAAATGCTAGAGAATTAATGAGAATTAATTAATGAGAATTATCGCATATGCATGTTTGCCTCGTTCTTTATATAAAGAATATGCGAAGAATAAATCACGCTGATTGCAAGTGAAGGGGCTTGCGATTAAGAATTAATGATGATTGTGGTCCACGATTGCTAATTAATTCGGATTTAAATAATATTATGCTTTCAAGTACCCTCTATTTAGTAAGAGCTCATTACTTATTGCACATACAGCAATATGAATATCATATATACATATGGGTTTAAATAAAGAAAAAGTTTTGAGTAATAGCTTTATCGACACACAAGTACGTAAAGCTAACATTTTCTGAATAAAATTTAATTTTCACGATGTTTATTTTATTACATAGTATAGGCCTAACGGGTATCGCCAATATGTAGATATAAGTCTTCAATCCCACCGCTGCCCTTATTTGAAAAAGTAAAAAGAAAACAAAAATTTACAATTAGCGTGAAAGTTGGTATGTAAGTATCCACATCCTAACCACGAAGAAGCTTTATTGTTTTCAATTTAACGGGTTCGGGTAATCAAGGACAAGTTTACTTTCAGCGAATATTAAAAAGACGTTAATTGCTTTTTTCATTATTTTCGTAACTTTATAATATCGTTACAATTAATTGAAAAGTCATATAGCGCGCGAGAAAGTATGCAGCAAATAAAGAATACATCAGTCAAGGTAATGGCGTTAAAGCAATTAAAGAAAGGAATGGAGAATGTCGATAAGGGCGCATCGCGCGAGCCCCTGGGTTGCGAAGACGTTCGGGATCGGGAATAAGGGAGCTCGTATGGGTAAATTTTCCCGATCCTCGGTCTCCGGAGATGCCGGATCGAAAACCGAAGACGCGAGCGGCAATCGGGAGTCCGCGAAAAGCAGGGATGGGGATTCATTGAGGGGGTGGGGTAGGGTAGGCGGCGGTGAAGGCGGCGACGTCGGTGACGCCGGCAGCAGGAGTAGCCGAGGAGTAGGGCGGCAACGTAGTGAAAGGCGCAGGAGGAGGGGTCCCGGGGAGGGATGGAAAGGTGGAGCGGAGGCGAGAGAAAAGCGCGCGTGGCGCGTGCAGGCGAGTTACGCAGTTACGAAGGAAGTGGTAGCGGCGCTCGTTGAGGAGCGTTTTCTCAGTCGATATATCGATCCCCGTCCCCACTGGGGCCGCTTCCTGCCACAGGCACAGGATTCGCTCGGTCTCTCTCTCCCGCAGGATGAGTCACGCAGCCTCCCCGAGCGCCATCGCCCGACGAGCGCACGCACGCACGTACACGCGGCCGAATTCACTCTCGCTCTCGGCACGCCATTGGCGCACGTGTTGGCCGCGCGCGGCTCTCCTCGTGCACCCGATCGACCCGCGTTGCCTCCTCCCCCCGCCGGTCCTTCGCCGCCACCCCCGGGCACCCCACCCCGGGTCGCGCCACCGCGCGTAGGTACCACCTCGCGCGTGTCCTCTCCTTTTCTCGCTCGCTCCTCCACCCAGTCGTTTTTTTAGCCGTCGACGCCACCGCCGCCTCCGCTCGCGCCCGTCCGCTCCCCGCGCGCGGCCTGCCCGCGTATTTTCGCGAAGACGAGATTCTAAAGGTCGCTCTTTACATTATTCAACGCTGGCAGGTTGTGCACCCGGAGCTGGAGGACGCGGCAAGAAGAAAGAGGCGAATTTTGCGCCCCGAAAACTATATTCACTGCCGCGGGATTAAATTTTACTGCCGGCCGCGCTGACGCTCCGTCGGGCCTTTGTTTTCTGAGCGAAATCAGCGGAGAGCCGCCAAGAGAGCATTAAAGTAAAACGACGAAAAAGGGAAAAGAGAAAAAAACCAGGCAACACGGCGCAGGGGTCAGGGGGAACAGGGAGAGGAAAAGAACCCAATGGAAAGCGAAGAAATGCTAAAACCGGCTTGATTAACGCGGTACTCGTCGAAAATGCAAATTAGGACGTACGAGGGCTTTAATTATGCCGGGCCTAATAACCGCAAAAATGAAAACAAAGTGCGATACAGTTACAAATTACGCACGCTCCCAATGCAAACCGTCCTCGTCGACCTATCGAATTCGTGTCCTAGAAGTCTTTCTCTATGTCCCTCCCTTGCTGGTCTTGTTGAGTGGACGCGCACTAGCCGACGAGGACGATGTTCCTGCGCTCATGGCCCGCTCATGGACGCGGGCGTCGTTCTAGTAGTGCATCGAATACGTGGCGTCGTCTCGGCGCGCGACGCCTCATTGCCAAGCATCACGGCGCTGACCGCGGCTACGCCTCTTCTTACGTGACTTTAATGACGAGGTTAAATTCTTCGTTTTTAACATTTTTGTATTTTACTTTTACTCCTCCTTTCTTCCTGTCTTTCTTTGAGAATGCACGCGTCTACAATTACCAGTGAAAAATTCAAAGGCCGCTGTGCAATGCCTTGCGTGGGGCGTATAGTATTCACTTTTTTCCCGGTGAAAAGGAAGGAGGAAGCAACGATATTTGCGTGACGCGTACATACAACGTAGGTAGTACTATCGCTTTAATGTAAGCATACTGATAAATTTCATTATCATTATTCGGTATCGAAACCACAAATCGACAATTTTCTGTATACCAACGTTGACAATTTCGTTTTCGACTGCAGCAAACCCGAGCAACCACGCTTAAAATACATTTTCAGTCCTTCCCTTCTACTTGGCTTTTTTTCCTGTCAAGTGAATTTACTCCTTAGATTTAAATTTATTATTGCCGCTTTTATCCATTTTCCAGCGCCATCTATTGATTTCTTCGACTGAATTTTATTGGCAATGCTTAAAAAATGATTGTTAGTTACCTGTACATCATATTATTTATTTAAAAACACAAATTTATAAATAGTATAATATTTAAGTTGACGATAAAGTGAAATTCGGATTCTGGGGATAAATATTAAAATTTGTGGGAAAATATAGTATTTGGTTCAAATTGCTTTAACAGTAGCATTTTACAATGTAAAAATAATAAAAAATTCATTCTTGGTCATTGTATAATTTTAGAGGGAGTTTCTTAATTTGTAACTTCAAGGTGAACCGTTATTACTTATAATATGGCTGAAAATTCTAGTCTTTAGGAATGGCGTACTCGTTTCGAAAATTTAAAAAGTACCATATAATTCGATGCATTTAAAGATATTTTTTGCCAAGCCAAGACTGGAGATATAAAAGCTTCGGTAAGAATCACGTGAGTTAATAAATATAGCATAATGTTTGTAGGAAAAAAAATTGATTTTACAGACGACGATCCATGGGGTCGCTTATGAAATTGGGAAAGAAAGCGTAGCGAAACCAGTCGTTGCAAGGGCATAAAGTTCAAGCTTGACGTGCGTAGAAATTATGTTTTCAAGTCGATTGAACTAAATCGTGAGATTGGGCGTCGCATTGTTTGAAATTTCAGCCTAAGCAATTTCGAGTCTGAAGCGGGCAATCGTGAGTAAGGTCGAGGCATTCGGATTCATTGCTCGCTACGACAACAGGGTTCGCAACGATGGATTACTAGCATCACGTGAAGCCCCGTGATAATGCAATCTGGCTAGATTCGCTCGATATCGATTTTAAGGTGCAACTGAGCGTGGGCTGTTGTGCGTGACGTTGGCTTGACCAAGACGTTCAACTCATGGCGATTCCAGGTCTAATAATTGTACGGCTTTTGCCGTGAGTTTTCGAGTTTCCGGAAGGCGGGCTATTTCAGCGTGATCTGCTTTTATCGTTGACTCCCCGCCCCGCCTTCCTCGCCCCCCCCCCTGCACCGCCGCCAAGCTTCCACTCACTTGCTCGATCTTCCACGGGCATAATCGAAGCGACGAAAGCAATTGTAGGCGCGGAATGCCGGGGATGAGCCCGCGTCCCTTTCGGCGGCCGTCGAGTCAAAGCGGCAAAACGCTCGGGAGTCTTGAGAAATCGACTCGGCTACGAAGGAAACAATACTTCACGAGGTGTCGAGGAAGAATCAATTTCGTACGGGCTTGGAAACGTGACCCAGTGCTTCTTGTCATAAAGTCCAAAAGCCTCCGCAATACGACAAAGAGCTGCATTGAATGTCTTAGAGAGTAGAAGCCTCGCCCCGGGAATCATCGGACTTTTAAAAAGATCCGTTCTCGAAATCCATACGGTCGGGGGAATCGCGCGAGCAATAGCCAGGTCAACTTTTACCTTCGTCCTCTCGCTCTCGCTCACTGCCCTCGTATCCCTCTCTCCCGCCCTTCCTCTCTCTCGCTCTCTCTCTCCCTCTCTCTCTCTCTCTCTCTCTCTCTCTCCTTCTTCCGCTTGGTCTCTCGTCTTTCGTTTCGTTCTCGGCTTTCGCGATGCGCTCGCGTGGGCTCCATAAAGGAAATAATTATTGCATTTTCACAACGATCATGAATGTCCGCGCGGAGTTCGCAAGAAAAAGCCAATGCTAAAGGCAGGGAGGGATGGAGAGAGGGAGTGAAAAAGATAGAAATATCTATATATATATATATATATATATAGAGAGAGAGAGAGAGAGACATAGATAGAGAGAGAGAGTGCGGGGATCTCGACAAGGACGCCACGGAGAACGGAAATTGACGCACTTGCCGTTATGGCGGGGAATAAGTGCGAGTACGCGGTAGTAGGAGGGAGTCGTGCAAGAGGAAAGAAAAGAGAAGACGGGAGAAAGGTATGGAAGCACGTGCTACTTTAACACACGATATACGAGGCAGCAGCTCGGCTTCGGGATACTGTGGCTCCCTCGACTCATTTTCGCTTCTTTTTCACGACTTTTTTTCTCCTACCGGAATCGTCCTACTCGCCGCGAAATGCACTCGGTGTCAGCTACTGGATGTCGTCGTCGTCGCCGCCGCCGCCGCCGCCACTACACAAGTACGGATGGAGCAGGTAAAAAGGGCTCCTACAGCTGTCTGACAGCTGCGCCCCTGTCCTATATACATACACGATGAACCACTCGCTGCGCTAGTCATTTGCGCACGAATATAAGTACATACATTTATATGCGTCCGCGCATTTGTATCCATGTATACATATAGCGTCTCGTCCTTTTACCTTGGTGTACTACGTTTCAGGCAGTCCTTTTTCTGACGGAGTCCTCGGTTCTATCCACAATAGAATATACACGAGCGTATAAAAGTGTAATTGCAAAGTAGCTAGAGAAAGGAATAAATAGGAACGACAGTGTTAAGGGAAGACGGCCAATATTCGCAAGTGCACAAGCGTATAGACAGTTGATCTTTCTTTCTTTCGTGCGCCACCCCATTAGTTTTCCGTGCGTATCGCGCTTTTCCCGCCCTCTCTCTATCCTCCCCGCTTTTTTGTGTGCTTCCTTCTACCCGCTTTCAATTTACAAAACTCCGTTACTGAGTCCGATGACAATGTCCGGGACATCGCATGCGCCGATTCACCCATCCTGACGTTCCGCTACTCGACTCTCAATGCGAGCGCCCGTCTGTGAAGGTTATCCCCCCGCACGTGATGATACGCCAGTTATACTCGTGGCTCTCCGATAACCGGCAGCTGAAAATCAACCCTTCACTAGCTCAACTGTTCCGAATTATATGGCCGAAATAATCACTCCGCGGCTCATTCGCGGTCTCGGAGTCCTCGAGTTAGCTTGAAGCGATGATTTTTTGGCTCCGTGGACGAGAAGCCGGGCGCTTCGTTTCGTGCTCGAAAGACAACAGCCGCAGCCTTGGCCCGTGAATTGCGTCGACGATGTAGCTGATTGCCGTTTCGTTATGACGTCAGGGCCTCGGAACGAGCGCGCGCTACATTAGGCTTCGCTCGCGGTAAAGGATAATCATCGCGAAATTATGAGCGCTCAGACAAAGTGGCATGTCAAACGAGCCGTTGCCGTTGGAAAATTGTGCTCGCTGCTGTCTATGGCAGCGCCATAGGCTCCACCATCCCGTAGGAGCCCAAAAAAATTCGTTGTATTCTAGACGATTTGGCTGATTTACGACGATTCTTGAAATATCTTGATATTGTGATTAATAAGTCAAAGCTCCTCTGGTCCGATTGCCGTGGGCACAGCCAAGGGCCGTTGGTCACATTATCGTAAATCGCAATCAAGGACAAAAAAATTGTCACAGACTACGACACTGCTGCAATTAGTCCGGGCAACGAAGATGGCGTGCGCAGCAGCAGCAGCTCCTCATTTTGGCCCAGGCAGGAAAGAATGATCTCGCGACGATATAATGCATAAGGGGGCGGAGTGAGCGAGCGAGAAAGGCAGAGACGGAGACAGACCGAGAGAGAGAGAGAGAGAGAGAGAGAGAGAGAGAGAGAGAGGAGCGAGAACGTAAGCGGCTTCACATTGCCGAGAAGGGCTCCCTCGCGAATATGGCAGGCAGAGGCAGTCCGTCGGTCGCGCGCGCGACTCCGTGATTTATTTGCGCCACGGGACCTTTTTTAGGCTCTCTCGTGTGCGCGCGCAAGGGACTTTGAAGTTTAATCGATGGAAAAGGCAATATGGTGGAATTAAACCGGGGGACGGGAAGGAGATTTGCGCGCAGGGCACATAAGGCGAGAGTACGCGGCAGGCATAGCCAGAAAGTACGAAACGGGAGAGACGAGACAAAAGAAACGTTGAAATTCGAGCAGATTTCTCAGCGCGCTCTAATTTAATTAATTAGGCAGTGATTAGAAAGCACCGTGCTTATAACGTCCCGCTGAGGCATTGGCTCGTGATCGAGCAGCTCGCGCTCAATACTACGGGTTGAAGGTCGAGTGCTCGACAGGCCCTCCTCGAGCCCTTTAGAAGGGACCTAATATGTCGGACGCGAGGTAGAGGAGAAAAAATAATGAGCGATACTCGTACGGGGGCGATAATTGCGAGCGACGCTGCGCTTACCGGGTGTGTACTCAGATTTCGTCCTATTTCGTAGGATCGTTTGATACCTTATAAATCATATCGAATATCCCCTGCCGCTCGACCCCGGTACCGAAGCCAGCCACCTCTACCCGCCACCCCGCCAGTAGTTTCGCGTCGCCCCCTCCCACTTGGGATGGACGAATGCGATATCGGGTGAGGCGTATTCATCCTGACGGTCGTTCGCGAGAAATTGCCTCGTAAAAAGGAACAAAAACGAAGGAGCCTAGGAGCAAGAAACGAAGGGCAATAAAATTCTACTCTCGCGGGGACTCGGCGACACATGCGCCCTCGTGACCTCTCTCCTTCCGTCCTCGGCCTACCCCTAACCCCTCACGTCCGGCACAATGGTGCAATTCTAATTCTAATGACCGCACCCTAGTCTCGCGCACGACTAATCCCAATTATGAATGCCCATTAGTTTTATTCGTCCAGGAAAATGAGCGAGTGAGCCAAGAGCGAGAAGGGGTGGGGGGCGGAGGGGTGTTGTGTGTGTGTGGGGGGGTGGAGAAACAGAGAAAGTTCGAGAGAAAAGCTCGGGACGAGAATCGATCGCATTTGTGTGCTCTGTTGATGAATGGTCTCAGCTAATTACATCTATTTGCATAATGGCAGTATTGGGCGCCAATTAAGATGTTGCCCCGAGGAGAGGAAAGGAGGCGAACCGGTCCTGAAGATGGAAATTAAAAGTGTTGAAGGGACGGAGGATTTCGGAAGTCGGAAAAGTCGGTGGAACCTTACTGGGACGATCGATAGGGCGTTTACGCGTATGGCTGTGAATCGGACCGAGAGAGGATCGATGGCCGTTCCACGACATTTTTCACGCATAGGCATCGGCGGAAGACGGATGACGCCTCGTACGCGTAATTTATCGCCGTGGAACGAATTAAGGTTCCTCGCTACGTTTGCTCACGGTGCTCTGTGCCCGGATTCTATCCTATCCATCTCTGCGCCTCTCCGCTGCCACCTCCTACTTTTTTCTCTCTCCTGGCGGGCCTCGCTGCTCTCGTATGCATAGGGCCCCGCGTTCCTACGCATTCGCCCGAGAGCTAGGAGAAACTAGATCCGCGCAGCTGCTGCCAGCTGACCTGAACAACCGGAAGCTGTCGGCCATCTTATTTGTACAGTTGCCATGGTTACCGCGGCAGATCGTTTTCGGCTTTTATATGTAAAGACGCTGACGACGCCCCGGTTAAGTGCATCGCTTCGAGATCCTGAAATGGGCACGCGGTTCTATCATTCCGGCTTCCGAGGCGTGCGTCTGCACTTTTCCTTTCGAGTACACACTCGCAACTAATGGATGACGTGACTCTGTGTATTTCCGAAAGAAAGGCTCCACCTAGCCCTGGGACTATAATAACTTTACAGTGTCTCTGTCTCTCTCCCTCTCACTCTCTCTCTCTCTCTCTCTCTGTCTGTCTCTCTCTCTCTCTGTCTGTCTCTCTCTGTCTCTCTCTGTCTCTCTCTGTCTCCCTTTCACGCACGCTCGCTCGTTTTTTGTGACGAAGCGCGTCTGCTCACTCCACAAGGGAAGACCATGCGATTATTAAGACTCGAGACATTCCAAAAATTCTTCAATAGCTTCGCGTATATCCTACATGAGCTGAATTAAACTCAACACGGCAGGCTAAAAAGAAAAGAAAAAACTACTCACTCATCCATGTGACCAACTGTACGGGGAGAAAACGTCGCCGCAAAACTGCCCCGTAAGGAAATTATGCGAAGCTAGATTGTTATTAAAATGCCATTACAGGATTAGATAAGAGACAAGCTTCTTAAAAGCTCGGCAGCTGGGTCCTCGTGACCCTCTTCCTAGACGATTTTGTTGCCCACTATAGCTAGCTGCAACTTTGATGGCTTCTGGGAGATACTTCACGGACGCTGATTTTAGATTTGTGAAATTTATTGTTCTTGATTGAGTGCCTCGTACAGGAAAACAAAGATGAAGTCGCGACGGTGGTGTTGGCGACGGTGGGGGGGCGCGGGCGGGCGGAGAGGTGGCTCGAGATGAGAATAAAAGGGAGAGAAAGTTCTTAAGCGCGACAGCGAAGTTCGGAAGGAGGGAAAACCAGCAGATGGGAAGAGACTTTTTTTACGTTTCGATTAATCGGATTAGCCACATCCCTTCGTACGCACTGACACGCTGATTCACAATTCACACGGAAGCTTTGCGATTCCTAAATATGCGCATGCCTCTTATTGCACCGAGGGCTTTTAATAGCAATCGCCCTATATGCAAGTCGCGTATAATTTCAAATTTTTGAGATCGACGAAAGTAGTCGTGCAATATCGATGCGAAGTGAATTAATTAACTGCCCTTGCTCTTCGACAATATATCATGATGTTCGAAGGCGAGTGGAAGGTCATCGACTTCTTTGCCGAAAAATGCGTATTATACGTTGGTATTGTATGAGGCTATTTACTTACAACTACTAATATATTAACTCGGGAACGTAAAAGCCGTAACGCTTCCCCGTAAAATTTGTCTTTTGCACACAATAAAAGGCCGCACGCACACATGGCCGCACAAAGCTCATGCTTGAAAAGATAAACTAGATTCGAACATAAGCTGAAAAGAACAACTCGCGGAGTATTTCATAAAACATACGCCGTGAGCATTTATCGGGAGGATCTCCCTGCCATTTAAAAGGTTAAGTAAATCCATGGAGGGCGGCAAAAATGATAGAAACGGAGAAACAGTGGAAGGGGAGGGATGAAGAGTAGAAAAGCGCGCGGTCCACACGACGACTCCCCGAAGGAGGGGTAAGTTACATCCGAGGATTTTTGACAGATGTCTGACCTTAAACTTTTGGAAACAATCTGGAGCGAAACGAGAAGCATGTGTGGAGGAAATACACTTCCTTTAAAGACGAGGAGGACGCGAGAGCGCGCGCGCCTCTGCTCGCCTCGTCGGAGAGTAGCTCATGGAGACATAGAGGGAGAAAGAGGGAAAGAGAGGCCTCGAAAATCACGAAGACACCGAGAATTACGAAGCAGCTGCTACAAGGACCGTAGTTTGCTTACCGATAGACGGAGGGAGGGGAACAGGGTATAAGCGTGAGCGCGGATTTTGGATCTTGACGCCGTATTTAATCAAGCCCGGTCTCCTTAACTAGTCCAATTTCGGGCATCTAATGATAACCTGTCGGTCAATAATGACCGTGTCCGAATTCTCGGTGTTGAATAAGTAGTCTCATGGATTACCAACATTTTCAAGACTCCCCGATCAAAATGTGCCGTAAGAAAGCGTAAAAACTATGACTCCGAAGGAGATTTCGTTCGAAATATTATTTACAGTCGCGACGAGATGATTTTTAATCGAATCTCCAAGAACTCTCGTAATTATATGTCTTAGAGAGAGAGAGAGAGAGAGAGAGAGAGAGAGAGAGAGAGAGAGAGAGAGAGAGAGAGAGAGAGAGAGAGATAGAGAAAGAGCACGTGATTGAAGTTTTTGTAAATAAGATTTAGTAGCTTTCTTCCATTTGAAGCTGGTTTTATCTTCTTTATTGTTACTTATCGGACAGAGGCAAGCTTGAAAGTACGCATTGCGTAGCTGTGTAATTACTTACTTGGCTTGGCTCGAAAAAAGGAAAAAAAAAAATACGGAAAACGCCGTTTTCACGGGGGTTGGCCTTCCGCTGCTGGTGTAGAATGACAAAGGGAAACAAAATAAATCCATCTTAGCATTAGATGGCTTTGCACACTTACGCTGTAGCTCAATAAAAAAAGTCAAAGAAAGTAACGGCCGAACGGTGGCACATTGGGGAAAAAGGCCGAAAACACGCAATTGTTGCCTCGCGAAGAGGAAAATTTAATTACTCAAGATTCATAGCCGATAACTCGGTTTGTAGCGACGATGCAGCGCCCGAAAACGGTAATCATGATCCTCTTACATTAGAAGCCAGCTGCCCGGCCGAGCTTCTCTTACATTCGCTCTGCTCTTTCGTGCTTTTTTCAGTGTCCAGCGGAAAGGAAGAGTATACCATCGTATACCTGGTATATTTGTTCGATTGGCGCGAGGTCATTTTCGGAATCGATGACGCGTATCGAGGTGGTGGTGGCTTTTGTGCTGCTAAGGGCGTTGTTAAGGATTCTGACCGGCTGAAATCTTCGAAGCGCGAAAGAAATAGTCGAGGTAAATGCTGGGCACGAGGAGGCAGGGAGGTAGGGTAGAGAACTGGAATCGCTCGCCACTTTCGCATTTCTCATGCCGGCTTTTATCGGCAATGAAGCGCAAAGGAGACACCTGGCAGATTTTAATGATCGTCTGTTAGCTCGCTCTTTCTCTCTGTCACACAATACAGATAAATCTTGCATTAATGCATGCACGAATGTACAAAAGAGGGACGAGATACGTGCTGTAGGACGTTGTATAACGCACGAAAGAAACGAGTTTTTCGTGCGGCGGTGCTCCTGTGCGACTTTAATCGTACCGACGCAGCTCTGTGCGATAACCAAATTTCTTGAAAATTCGCAATCTTTCGTGCGCTTCCTTATAGCGTATTGCGTTGTACGTAGTGAATGGTCAAAAAGAGAGAGAGAGAGAGCGCGCGGGATAGAAAGAAAGAGTGAGAGAGAGAGAGAGAGACCAAGATCAAGAGAAGGAGAGGGAGCGATGACCGATGGTGCAGGGGGTGGGGGGTGGAGAATGCGCGAGAGCAGGAACAACAGGGAAATAAAAGTTTTTCGAAAAGAATAATTCAATCAAAAGAGGCCAAGTGAATGGGCCACTCGCTTGTCTCTCTCTCTCTCTCTCTCTCTCTCTCTCTCTCTCTCTCTCTCTCTCTCTCTCTCTTTCTCTCAGTTTCTCTCGTTCCGTCGGGCCAGGCCGACCGTTACGGGCTTTAGGCGTCGCTCACAATGGCGTATATTTTCATAACGATTCGCGACGGCAGCTACATCAACACGACCGGTTTTTCACTTGCGCGCGCGGCCCTGGACATCTGCCGCTTGTTCGCGTGCTGTGTGCGCCGCAACGCACACCAACCGTGCCGAAATTCATCATCCCCAATGATCTGTCCGTGACACGACCTTTCGAGACGTTCCGCCATGAAGTGGTAAAAAATGGCGAGATCGGCGTCGGGAGGGGTTGTCTGTCGGATTTAGTGGAGGGGGTGAGAGACAGCATGAGGAATAAAGCACGAGTCGGAGCCCGTGCCTGTATGCGTACGTATTTGCTTGAATCCGTACGGGTGCACGCGTGCGAGAGAGAAAGAGAGAGAGAGAGAATGCGGAGAGTCGTGGCATTGTACGTGTGCACAGTAGCGAGATGTAACACGATGATTGCGCGTATCGTCGAGCGCAGCTGATCCCGCGCTATCTGAAACAAAAGAGACTATCAATCAATTCCGCGCAATGAAGGCTTGCAAGCGAATAGCATTAACCTAGAGGCATATTTTAGCTAGTCGGCGCGCCTGCGCCTCATGCTGCTCCACTTCCACCGTGACCCTTGACATTCGCGTTTCCCGGGAAAAGCGCAAGGCCTGCAGCGTCGGAAGTGTTGGAGCCCCCCTGTCGCTTTATCAATTGTCCAATTACACTCGGATCGCCTCAGATTGGGGTTCGGTTTGTAGATCCCGTGCTCGAAATGCGTCGATAGCGCTGCGATTTATTCAGCGACACGAGGCCACCGCTCGATTAAACCTACACGCAAGCGTTTCACCGATTCCATCGCTGATGGGCAGCAGAGGCGGGGTGACGGGTGGCGCATCCCCGTGTTGCCGACTAGTTTTCAAGCTTCGTTATCTTTTGCTCAGCC
This sequence comes from Kradibia gibbosae, assembly GCA_018907135.1. Lineage (NCBI taxonomy): Eukaryota > Metazoa > Arthropoda > Insecta > Hymenoptera > Agaonidae > Kradibia > Kradibia gibbosae. The sequence continues at coordinate 18,955,896 of JACCHX010000001.1, forward strand.
GACCGGCCTCGAGATTTATTTGACAATTATCGGGAGACGTCATCCCTGCCTTTCCTTTCGACATTATTACTAACGTTTCACGGGAGAAAGAGATATAGAGATGGAGACAAAAAGAGAGAGAGAGAGAGAGAGAGAGAGAGAGAGAGAGAGAGAGAGAGAGCGAGAGACTCTATCAAGCCTCGGGTCCGTTGCGATAGTTTCCGAGTTAGCAATTGCGTTCTTTTTTGTCGAATGCGCTAGTAGCGCCTTGAAAATTCTTCTCCGTAAGCGTTATATATTTCACGCGTTGACTTTGAGGATGGAGTGCGTAAATTGGCATAGTAGAACTCGATAACACGTTGCGGCGCAACCTATCATCTCAGCACGGGATAATTTCGTGAATCGTTTTGGGGCGAGAGTTTGAATCCCAAAGCGACAGTGGGTAACAATTTTCAATTCGTCTACCGCGTGTACGGAACTTCTTTTCTACTCGCACAGAAATTGAATAAAAGAGAAAGAGAGAGAGAGAGGAAGAGAGAGAGAGAGAGAGACAGTTAAAAAGAGAAGGGTGCTGATAAGTGGCTACTTCGGTGCGTGCGGGTAGCGGGCGACGAGTATTCGGGATAAACGCCCGGCTTAATTTCGAGCCAAAGCTCAAGGTGGGGCCCTATCTTCTGTTTACTTTCTTCGTCGTCTCGACGCTTAACGCGGGGAATGAACGACCCTTATACGCATTGTCTCGTAAAATATTTGCACCCCAGTGAACGAGTAGGGGTTGGTGGGGAGGCTCAGGGTCCATGGAATTTACTTAACGATAAAGGAAGATTTAAGGATCATTATCTGTCAGGGAAGAATTTATCTGTTGTTACGGATGGCGCGAGACGCCGGGGCCGGTCGAGTCTCCCGAGATAATTTCGCAAGATCAATTTCGTAGCTTTGGGCAACGATCATTGGCCGCGATAGCGCCGCGTGCCTTTCCAGCGCTTTTTGCATGCGCTCCTCCGCTCTTCGATCTTACGTGTGCACCCTTATAGCGAATGCGAATCGAGAGCAAAGAAGAAACTGCGAGAATTACCCACGCTCTCCTTCAGACTTCATACAACAACGCGCATATTTGAATTTTTCGCTTTAGCGTTCACCCGCTGATTAACCGAATGAGTTATGAGCACATTGTCGCCATGATCGTGCGTTCCTTTGCCATACGAGTTACTCTTCATATTAATTAAAATCACTCCAATTCTCTCAAGGAGCGCGACTTTGGGGTATTACTTCAGGACAGTCGGTGGATTTGGTAATAAGTCGCTTTGATAAAAAAGCCGAGTAACTTGCAAAATAGACAAGTATAAATTTACCCAATCAGAAAGAGAGAGAGAGAGAGAGAGAGAGATATTCCTTTAGTATAGAGTAATATATTGCACAACATTTAAAATCTGATGACAGTGAGTATGGCTCGAGCGTATTGCAAACATAACGAGAGCGTGTAGCTGTGTTGTGACATCCCGCGCACAATCAGCGGTTAACAGGTTTTATGAACCTGTAACGTGGACAACGGAAGCCGCACTCAACTGACATGGCTGGCCCGTCGAGCTCTGGCGGGACAATTTGCCGCTCTGCTCGCTTAATTCTCCGTTCTCTCGCTTTCTCCCTCGCACGCGCACCTACACACCGTCCATCTATCCATCTATTGATCTATCTATCTCAGCCGGTCGGCGGTCCTCTCCTCCTCCCTCCTCCCGCCTTCCATCTTGTTTTCTTTTTCTTATCGCGCTCCCACCGCATGCACTACTCGTTTTATCTTCTCTGCGTCGTTCTATTCTCTCGTTGGTACATCCGCGGCGCACGCGCGAACGGAGAAGATGCGAGTGCGAATGTGACGGACAACGACGCGGCGAGGGGGAGCGAGGAGAGGCCTGCCGGTAATAGTAATGAGGCATACACCACGAGGCAACGACATAAATTGATTAGTTGGGTCGCTTGGCCCATCGCGTATAGAAAAATCCTGGGAACGAGAGCCCGACAAGAGGCCCCGACGAGCTCACCGAGCCAATAAAAATAAAAAGGATGTCAGATTGCCGCGGCGTCGGAAGCTGCGGATTAAGTTAGGAAGTAGACAGTTAACGTCGCTCCAGAGTCTGAGAGAGAGAGAGAGAGAGAGAGAGAGAGAGAGAGAGAGAGAGAGAGAGAGCGAGAGCGAGGCTGGCGGTGAGGAGCGCTATGCGGCGCGGGAGGACGAGGGAATTCAGGGAGCGAGGGAGGGGGGGAGGAGGAGGAGCACGCGCTAAAGCCGCGGCGCGGCAGGGGCAAGAGGGATAGCGAGTGAGAGTCGGGAGCCGGCGGGGTGGTCGACGGGAGAGGCGTGCAAAGAGACGAGCAGGCAATCGTGGAGCTGATGGTTGGGACGCACGCGCCGATTTCCTCGACAGGGGAAAAGCCAGAGGACACGTTGCCCCGTGCCGGCAAGAGCCGGGGAAAGCTCTGCGCACGCTCGCGGTCGTCGTTCGCGTGCGCGCTCCCGAACACGTGGCGGTCCTCCTCCGGCGTCACTCCCCTCGGAGACCTTGACCCCCGGTGAGGCTCGTGTGCGCTCTCGTGCTCGGCTCCGGCTACGTCCGAGGCCACGCGAAACGCGAGGTTAATCGTGGCGCCGATCGCGAAGACGGGACCGGTAATGGTCCCCTCGGACGGGACCATTACCGGTCAATTAACGGCGAGTACCCTCGCGCACGGAGGCGCCCCTGGCACCCTTACCATTTTCGGCATCAGCGCGCGACGGCGCCTCGAAAACCCACCGAAACAGACGATAAAACGGATTCGGACAGACTCCATGGACGAGCCGGCGCCAAGGGGACCCTCCGAGGTGCAAGGGTGCCGAGTGCTCGGTTCGGGGTCAGGGTCAGGGTCGTGACTCCCTCTCCCCGATATTTTATCTGGGTTAGAGGAAAATTCGGGGGCGTTCCCTTTTCGCGCGCGGCGCATTCCCCTCAGTCGCGGCCGAATTTTCGATTATTTTCCCGATCCTTTGTCCATGGTGCTCGATTTACGCTCAATCGTCCCCCGGTGAATAAAGCCACTGGTGACGCTCGTTGCCCGGGGCGGGAAGACGGCAGAAGAGGAGGAGGAGGAGGAGGAGGAGGAGGAGGAGGCGGCGTTTAAGGGGGGGGGGGTAGGGAGAGAGAGAGAGCTGGGCGGGGCGCTCGCCGACACAGAAGGAGCGAAACAACGGGCGCGAAAAAGAGACTGAAAAGAATCAAAAATGAGAAGAGGAAGGAGCGAATTTCAATCAGGTCTCGAATTTCTCGCATGAACTGATATAAATAGCGCATATAGAATTCCACAAGAGCGAAAGAGTCACGTATCCGTGCAGAAAGTGGAGGCTGTGGCGAAACGGGCAAAGCCGTCCAGAGGCAGTCAAAGGGACGGAGTGCAAAGCCGTTAAACGATTGCTTTCTTCTCAATTCTTTCCTTGGTATCCTTCTTCCCACCTTACCTACCTACCACCACATTATTCCGTCCTCGCCCCTCGTAGCGATCACGACGAGGATTTGACAAAGTCTCCGAGTGGAGTCAGACACCGGCGGTAGAAGGTCGAGCGGGAAGGTGCGGAATTTTGATGTGTAGCTGCGTTGCTGTGGAGCAGGCGGCGGTGGAGGAGGAGGAAGAGATGAAGGAAGGGGCAGTGCATGATTCTTAAATATCAAGTGAACGAGAGAAGAGCCATTGCATAAGGGCTATAATACGGGCGACTACTACTGTCACCGACATTGGTTTCTCCTATCTTTCCCCCTTGGCTCGTGCCGAGCACGAGATTTTGAATCTCGTGGGAGCAAGAGAGAGAGAGAGAGACCGCTAAGTTCCAAGAGTAGGAGCGAGATATAGGAAAGTCGAGTGAGAGTTAGATATCAGATATGTATATATATATATATATATCCAAAGAGCACGAGGAGGAGAACAAGTGAGCAAGCGGGAGCAAGAAGAAGCTAGAGTGGCTCGTCGACACGGTGATTCGGAGGGGCTCGAAAAAGGGGGAACCCTCGTGCCTAATTATGTGGAAGTGTGCCACACCCTCGCACGTTCGCCTACGGCGGGAGAGGAAGAGAGAGATGTCCTCGAGACACCTGGTGGTCTAGACGTTTTCGTCAGAGACGATGCATGTCCTCTTCCGTGTCGTGTCCTCCTGCCTCTTCATCTACTTCCTCTTCTACGTCCGCGACTCCACTCACATCCATAGCTACACAGCCACTTCGCCCGATGCGAAAGTTGTACACTCGGCACTCAACGACTTTTACTGACATGATCCTCTTATCTATTTAGAGATAGACTCGATGCTCTGCGGTGGAAACTTTATGGTAGGAGGGAATTTCGACAATTGAGCCAACTGTCGCTATTAGTGGGGCTTCGTTCATTAGCCGACAAGTCCTTTATGCATTCACGACTTCTATCGACCTCCTACATTGATTTCCACTATGCTGAAAATGAATTTTCAATCATCCATATTTATACGGTTAGGCTAACAGACGGCGAATATGTGGGATGGGGAAGGCTTTCAAAGAAACTAAGATTACATTTGAAATTTAATGAAAGATGCGGGCGTAATCTCAGCTTAACTGCTCTTGCAAAGTAATGATAGCAATAAAAACACACACAGTTTTTCGAGATGAATGCCACGATCGTGGAGGGGGATGGGTTACAACAGCCACTCCTTATGGATACTCAAAAAAAACATCGGAAGTTTGGACCGCTAAGTACAATCGGCGTGAGACAAGGTCTTCGGGTCAATGCGCGCGACATGAAAGTAGTGGCAGAAATATTACGAGAAAACTGACCTAGATCTGTAAAAAAAGTGCGCTTTTTCTATCGGCGGGGTGGTGGGGGGGGGTGTGTGTGCGAGGGACGACCTAGAGAGGGGCTAGGGTCCGTGCGCTGAGGTGGCAAGGGGTGGCATCGAGAGGGAGCCGGTAAGTAAAGTAGAGAGGCGCGTCACTCCCCCAATATCGTATTAAGATATCAAATAGCCGTAATTCTTCGGCCCCTTCTACGGAAGCCCAAGACCTCGAGATCGCGGGCTCGCAGTTGCACGGAGAGGAGCAAAGAAAGAAGCCGAGAAAGCGAGAGTGAGAGGGAGGCCGCCGAGGCTGCACGCGTGGCCTACCCTTTTTTCTGTGCGAGGAGCCGAGAGCCGAGAAGGAGGAGAGCGACAAGGAGGGACGGGCGGCCGAAGGGATGGGTCGGGCGGCGGCGGCGGCGGGGAGGCGGGAGCCGAGCGATCGAATCGGCGGGGATGAGCCGCTGCTGGCTCACCGTTGGGGACATGAATGAAATCCCTCCCGGAGGGTCGAACAGCCGTATCGAAGGTGCCTGACCCTCCGAAACGCTGCCACTATTAAGCCAACGGGTGGCTACTGGCCCAGGAGAAGAGCGCGCGCGCGCCCCTTCGCCCCACAAAACAATAACACGTCCACGTGGACCGGCGGAGCACGTGACGCTTCACGCGTATCTACGGATGAATGCCAGTCCATGACTTTCCATCGTTCGTAAACATTCGTGAGCGCTGCATGCGACTCGAGTGTATAAACAGTGTCTTTTACGAGGCTCTTCGAAAATACGAGTGCCGCCGGCTTTACTCTTTCGCTCTCTTTTTTGCCTCGTCTTTCAGTTTTTTTCCTCCTCCGTCTCCGCGCCGCGAATTAACGAAGGCTTCGGAAACAGAAGCCATCCAGCAGATGTAAGGAGTTTGTTGAAACAGAGCCGGCCGAAATTCAATTTCGAGCTCTACGCGTACAATTAGCCCTCCTGCATTACAATTATTAGCCGCCCGTTGTACAGAAGCCTCGGCTTTTATAATAAGACCGTCGCCCTAGAACTTGTTTTGTATTATTTCCTTTTCCCTCTGAGCTATAATTTTCCAAAGTGATGTTTTAACGTAGCTGACGATTTATACGAGCTCTACTATGCCAAGAGAATAGAGAGCGAGAGAAAGGGCGAGAGAAAGAGGGGGTGGAGTCGTGCCGTAGGTTGGGGAGAGCGATAAATCGGAAACCGTGGGCGAGCACAAAGTGCAGAAAAACGCACTCGCATAATTTGCCGGGGGTGCAACTCTTCCGGCCCCCGTTAAGCACCTGTCGATTGTACCTCGGTTCCACTGGCACCAGTTTGTACTCACGCGGACTTTTCTCACACGCGCCCACCTTTCCTAGACTATGTGTATGTCGACCGCTCCGATGCTTATCAATCCGTGGCGAATGACTCAACCTAATAGAGCGCTATCTTAACCATTTTACCATTGTCCTCTCTCTCTCTCTCTCTCTCTCTCTCTCTCACTCAATCTCTCACATTGCTAACGTCTAACTCTGTGTTTTATTGCTATTTGTCATCGGGTTCAATTGCGTCGGAGCGCACTTTTGTAGTGGCGGCGGCGCGCGGAGATGATAAAACGTCATTGCCCCTAAAGAGAGCATCTAAAGGCCAGGACGAATTGCCTCCAGGGGGATGCGTGCGATGCTTCAGCGCCACTTAAACTTGGTCTCGTGTAAACCTTCTTTGAGCTCTGTTTTATCGCTTCCTGAGAAGTGGGGACAGATGAACATGGACGATGGATGCATTTATCTAACTTTTACGGGACTTTTGAAAATTAATCCCTCGACGAATTGCCGCCTACTATTCCCAATGCGTTGGCTCGAATTCTCCTTCAGAAAGAAATATGATTTCATTACTGCATACTGAATTATTGAACACCCGTAATACTATTAAAAATAAATATTTCTTTCTGGAAATACAAAAATTATACACGTAGAACTGGAGCTTTTAAGCACATCTATATGCATATATCTATATACACACACGCGCACGCACGCACACGCACACGCACACGCACACGCACATCCAAATATGCATATAGAAACACGCGTGCTCTGTCGAAATGCATAAGTTTATGTGCATTAATGAATATTTATAATGATACGATTGTATATCATTAAATATCGATAATACTGTTTTGTCTATAAAGTAGCAATTTTGTTGTATTTCCTTTTTACGCTTAATATTATTATGTGTGAAATAAACTTATTCACGTTCGTGCCATGAGTAATGATTTTCAATAAAGCAGTATAGTCTCCCTTTGCATGATTATTAAGACTAAAATGACGTGCATAAAAAAAAAAAAATAAAACTATTACATAATAAATTTTTTTTTATTGTACAGGTTATATCAACTAATGAAAAAAGTTTCCCGACCAATGAATTTCGAAACATTTTTAAAAATGTCATTAGTTATGTATTTGGACGCATGAGAGATGAACAAAATTGATATGAAAATTTTTTTTCATTGATTAATTTTCGGTCGCATTTTCTACATTCCGTAGAATTTTTGGAAATTCGAATTCGAACTTGATATATTGTAAATGCGTAATTTGTGTTTTAAAATATTATTCAAATTTTCATTAATTGTTATATTAAGGTAAATATGATTCTTATTACAAGTTAAGCACTGCTGAAACCTTTGAACTTTGTATAAACAAATTTTAATCTCAAATTTAGATGTATAACAATTTTTTACGTACATTTATATAAATAATTTTTCTTATAAATCATATACTATTGTGTATATAATTATAATATGATATAAAGAAATCCTAATATAAACATGAAATGTGGTTTCCAGATTTTGGGAATGACAATATATGTTAAATTCAAATCTGATGGATTATGGTTCGCGTCTTATACTATATTTGAATTATTCAGTTATGTAAACATCGTCAATCGTAAACGATACGTAGCAGATAATGTCCTACATGTAAAAAAAAATTTTTTATGAAAAAAAGAAGGAATAATATTCAAATACCAGACGGGAGATTCGGGAGTGTCTGTTTCGTATTAAAACAGAATATTCAAAATAAGCATCTAAAAATGAAATATTTGGTAACTAGGAGAGTTACTCCATATTAACGGATTCCTCTATAAGATTGTCTTATATGGTTCAAATGCTTTCATCATTCTTAGAAGTATTAACAGTACAGTAGCGTCGAATAAATATACGAAGAAAAGACATTGATTTATGTTTAACATATCTCGCTCGGAAATCGAAGCCAGCAACGGAATTACGCCACGAAGGAAATGCAATTATTTAGATAGGGCTTATACACAGTGCTGGTGCCATACGACGAATATCAACGCACGATATAATAAACGTCGGTGTAAAGTATCTACCGGAGTAAAAGAATCGAGCTTGAAAAACATTTTTCCTGCGCCTACGAATACAGCCGCGAAAGCCGCGGGGGGTTGTCCCGTATTATAGCTCCACTCCGTGGTTCGGTGCTTCTTCCCTTTTTACGTCAACGCAAGCCCGCTTCGGAGGATCATCCTCTCGAGCATCCCTACCGTCGAAGACAGTTCGATTCCGGGAACATTAAGATATTCCGAATCGTCGGAGGCAGTGCGAACGATATTGGCCACGTTAACTTTGCGATGAATTTTCCCAGCGAGCGAAACGATAAGTAACAGCGTGGGCGCGTTCACCGAGCCTGCTTTTCTCCTTACCTCCTCTCTCTCTCTCTCTTTCTCGTTCTCGACATGCATCCTGCGCGAGGCCCGTTCACATGCAGTCGGGACGCCCTTATGTCACGGGGTTGGAACGAGCCAGCTGCGAGGCGCCCGAGCGAGACCGCGCACACATACTCGGAAACGTTGTAAAAATAATTATTAAAGCCGTTAACCATTGCGTCCTTCTTTCCCTCTCTTCTCCAGCCACAACCCCCCCTCCCTCCCTCCTCCCCGCTCCAGTCGCTCCTTTAACCCCCTCCTTTCTCCTCTTCTGCTGGCTCTATCTCTTTCGCTTGTGCTCTATTTCTCTTGCTCGGTTTAAGCGGCATATGAAAATTCAGTCCTTTTAACCAGCAGACGGGAATGCGAGAGCCTCTTTCCGGGAAACGACCCTAGATCCATCTCTCATTCCAATTTTTTTTTTTTTTTATTTATTATTATTATAAATTGTTATACCTCGAGCTGGAGGATAGATAGGTGCCTTGGATGCGAGGTACCCCTCACGCCCACTTTTATTGGTGTACGGCGGACAATTGCCATTCTCTACGCCAGCTTATACTTCGCGTGAATTGCAGTAGCAGCTGAACGCAGCTCGTCACGAAACGCAGAATATGTTAATAAGTGCACGACACTATTGAATTTTACCGCTGTGCCTTTCTGAGTTCCTCGATTATTATGCATTTTTTCTTTTTCGCCGTACTCTATGATCTTAAAGTGCTTAATCGCTTGGCAACGAATTTATTACAATACGTTCGCGGTTATAAATAATGAATTAGTGGTTAAAACGCTGATAATGTCTTTGCGAGGGACTTCCATTTTTATTTGGTAATTCATCTAAATCATGAATGCAAGATTACGTAGGATATTTTTTGCTTTACTTTTATATTTTTCTACTGCCATCGGTAATAATATCAACCGAAACCTTGAATTTAGTGAATTTTCCTAAAATGAGATATTATAATAATAAATAATCAACGGTAGTGACGTGGCACTTAATACCATACGGCATTTTCATTTTGATCGATGAATAAACATGTCTAAAACTCTAGGTTGACCAAGAGGACTACTTTCAGATAAACAATGTAAACCCCCTGAAGGTTTTATTTTACATTACAATTTACATCGGCGACGGAAATTTTTTAAAAATGATTTATTCGTACAATTAATCATATAACGTCAGATTGCCGGTGAGGCCTCAAAAATTCATTAAAAGCCCCGCATACGAAGAGAGCTACGCTTAAGTTTGTCTAAAATGGGACTATTGATTTTTCTGGCGTGATTGACGCAGTCGTATCCCCGATGAGTAACAAAAATGTCGGGTAAAACTATCCATTCAAGCCGGCGAGTAGCGTATATCTTCCTTCCTCGTACTTAAGAATATTTTGAAAAAAAAAAAAAAAAAGGAATAGGAAAGCAAGTATGTGGCGATCGATAAAATTCATTTAAAGCGTGTGCGAGAGTGAAAGAGTGGGAGAGGGAGAACGAACTCGTCGGCTCGGACGGATACAGAGGAGAAAAGCAGAAATGCGCAGGAGTTGTAATAGTGCACATGCGCGGCTGGAATGGCTATCAGAAAAATGATGAACGTCGGGCTTTGCGAACGTAGTTGCTGTAACGAATGAGCCGGGGACCGGGACTCGACAGTCATCAATTCTGATCGGCGATGCGGGGATAATTCGAAATTATTATTCTTTCTTTCCTTCTTCCTCGTGCGAGCGCGTCGCGTTCGAATTCCCTGTGTAAAATCGATTCGATGCAATCCGGCTTTGCCTAGCTTCGTCTCCTTCCCTTCTCCTTTACACTTACATTCTTCATCTCTCTCCCTATTTCTCTCTCTCTCTCTCTCTCTCTCTCTTTCTCTCTCTCTCTCTTTCTCTCTTTCTCTCTCTCTCTTTCTCTCTCTCTCTCCCTGTCAAAATTCTATCATCTACGACCTTTAATATGATACGCAAATTGTGCGAGCTACACTCGCACCGCGAGAATTAATTTTTCTCTTCGTCCTATCACTCCTCTAATGAAGTGTCGTAGAAAGTTTTTCATCTGTATACAAGTACAACCCGATAAATTGAACATTTTCCTACTATTTTCAAAATAGAGGCAATAATTTATAGCTGAGCTTTTAAAATTTCCTTATTTATGAATTAATGAACCTACTGTACATAAGTGCATACTTGTTCCTAACAAATATCACATCTACAAAATCATTTTGAATGTTTGTATTTATAAAGCCGGAAACATTAATTTCGCCTTTTGTATAGTATTTTCATATTAAACGTAATGTAAAAATACGTTGCAGTTGTAAGGAAATAATCACGCAGTAAGTAATGGATATCGGGTCCCAATGCCTCTGGAAAAGCAATACGTAAAGTTGGCCGGCTCATTATGAATTTCTATAATTAGGAAGCAGTTAATTATATCGTGCATTTACGTTTTTCTCATTTTCACACAGGTGGTCTCTAAAATTTATAATTATTTAATTGCGGCGCCAGCACAAGCCATCGGCATGGAATATCATGAATACACGTTACGACGCCGTCGTAAGAAAGAGAAAAGAATAATGTGCGGGCCAATCGTTAATGTGGGTAAAGTTAATATCAGTGGTCAGGAATCGACCTCCGAGATATACTTTCGAAACATCGGCGTAAACATATTCGCTTCCCTCTCCAATCCGGGTGCCGCGCTCATTATCCGTCTTTTTTCCTTCCCTCCGTAGCGCCAAAAATCCAATTGGATCGGAGAAGAAAACAACCTGTCTTTTTACAACTGCCGGCCAGTATAGATACTTTCTAATGGGAGCAACGGCTCCTTACGTCCGCCGACCATCTGTCGTGCGCCGTACGCAATATTGTGGATCGCGCGTATAGCCAATACACAAGACTTACGTCGTGAATTGGTTTGTCGAAAATTAAAGTCAGCTGAGACTACGGTGTACGGCACCGCGAGATATCGCCGCATATCTACCCGTTACCAGCTGTTCCGCCGAAACCGTCTACGTGTGTGCTCACCAATACTTGCGCGTGAGGAGGCACGCACGCGCAACCTCGCGTAATAAACCTTGCCTTGACAATCCCCTGCAGAAGCTCGAAATCGGGAGTTGCCCAGGCACTCGAGAACGGGCCGAAGCTTTTCCCCGAAGATTACCAGGCCCCGCTTCGACTTTTCATGCCTGTCGCTCGCATCCACTTCGCGATTATCCCCCGTGGGTCGTAGGTCGCGCGGCTCTGCGTTCGAAATGACGGCGGCAGCTGTGCCCAACATAAGGCGTCGGCGGTTCGTCGAGTGCTACTTTTAAAAAATGACTCAGCTGCCGTCGAGCAGCAATGCCGCTGACGCCGCGTAAACGAACGGACTCGGCATTAAACCGATAGCCCTTGTTACGCCGACCGATTTCCCTCCCTTTTCCTCGGCCGCCGGTCTCGGGCTCCCCGGCTTTTCATCGGCACGCGGCCGATACGAGCCTACAACGTTACACTAGCTTCCATCCATCTACGCCAAAACACAATACTCGCATGGACTTCCGTGGAGCGAAGCAAGCGGCTTTTCATTTGGTGACAAGTTATCGGGGCGAGACGTGAGCCAGGGAGTCGAACGGGAGCCCAGCAGCCGCCCCCCTCCCCGTATTTGTTCAAAGCCAGGAGCGCTTTCGTCGAAGTCGAGATGGGATCACGAGTCGCGCGGCCTTACGCCGCGGAAACTCATGCGATGAGCTCTACGACAACGTTTGACGAGGAAAAAGAGTATGGCTCTTTGAATAGAATACGCGGACCTTCGTAGCCAAGGCTGTTGCGCTCCAATCTCCGTCCTGATCAAAATTCGGCCTCGGTAATGGGGAGAACGGAGCCGTATAAGTGAGCTTGAGGAAAGGACTTGTTCGGTATTTTCATTTCTCCACCCTCAAAATGAGCGACACTTGCATTTTATTAGTACTCGTAAATGGTAAAATACCGTCAGGATAAAATTAACTATTCAATTTCAGGGTAGATTCCCGTATTAATTCGTCTACGAGAACTCTTAAAATCCCGAGTAACGCCGAAAGTTGCGATATTAGAGCAGCATTTTTTTACGATGCAGGAGAAGTTAAGTGTATTCGCGCTGCTCAGAGATGGGTAATTGTTCCACGATTCGCTTCCGAGTCCATGAAAAATATACGTATTAATGCAAATATGCCCGTAGTAAAAATGTTGGCGTTATCGAGTGAGGCAAGCGAGTGGGCTTATAATGCAAAATAAAAGGAGAAATGCAAATAAAAGCCTAAATTTCACGCAGCCTCGGTAGGGCTAGGTTCGTCCAGCATCGTAATATTTATAAAAATGGTTTACAAAAATTAATCACGGGATCAACGGCCCTCTAATTCAAAGCAAGCGCCAAAAAGATAGAGCGGCATGGAGGGAAGGAAGGTAAGATTCCCGAGATACGCATCTCGACGGCTGGGAGTAGCCTAATTGCGATCGTCACTGGAGCGCTCGAGGGAACATTTCATCGAGTTGCGTGCATCTGCCGCGGCTTGGCTCGTTCGCGAAACATTTTAATTGCTTTATCGGTGGCTACTCGCGGCCCGACAGCTGCCGCTCCCGCGTGCCAGTAATCGCGCGGGAAAAGCTCTCCGAGCATCTCCCTTTTCCGCGGCTTTCCTCCGCCGATGTCCCAGTGAAAGCCGGCCCTCGGCCAAGAGGCTGCTCCAGAAATAGCCGCGTCCAGCTAGCTCAGCCAGGCAAAAAGGGCTACTGCGCCGTTAATTACGCTCTCGTTATCGGGGGCATACCTCCGCGGCGTACCGAGCGGCCCTCGTCCTGGGATCCGTGACGCGTCGTGCTGGAAGAGCCAAAGGGTCGCGGCCGGCTAAGGGTGGAGGTGCCAACACCCCTGTCTTTCGAGCGTGCGCTTATTGACTGCGGGAGCATTACGCGCCGCGGGGCAGGTAGCACGGATTGCTAGGTAGGTAGGTAGGTAGGTAGGTGGGTAGGTAGATGGGTAGACGGGTTAGCCGGGTCGTCCAGGATCCAACGAGCGAGGCCGGACGTCATGGGAGGTCATCGTGCCCGCGGAGTCCCCGCTCGTGTTTCGTCTCGCGCGATTTCTGAGTGGCTTGTCCGTCATCGAGTCTCGTGCATGAGCGCGAAACTTCACAGAATCTGGATGCCGGTAAACAAAGCGCTCAGTCATTTCCTGCAACAGTTATAGCTCCAGCAATAGCCTCAATGCTCCCGTATTTTCAAGGCCCAGTCTAACGCTCTTCTGCCTTCACGGAATGCTCGGATTTTTTGTCGACAACCGAGGGATTATAAAAGCAGCTCCCACTTCGATTTGTCCTGCGCGTAAATTAGCAGCCGGACAAGGGACTTCGCATACCTTACTCGAGCCCCATGGCTTTTCGTATATTTGTACCCTGCCCTGTACGACGCGGTAACGAACTTCTACCTTCTTAGCAAAATGCCGCTCCCAAAATCCTTCATCAACCGGAAGAAAACGTTTGTCCGAGTTGGATTGAAGCCTATTACCGAATTACGCATTACGATCCTCAAGAATAACGCGTAGTACTTTACGAACTGGTGCTGCATTCCAACCGCGTTATAAGCTACGCGCCTGTAGTCGGTAAGAACACTTTCGACCTTATCTCCGGGACACAGTTTCTACGGTTTTACCGGCTTTTGCTTCGGAATACAGACAGATTCCTGCAACCTCTGCATCGATCACGCAAGCATGTCTCACACGTCGGTATTCCATGCCTCGATAAATTTATTGTCTCTTTACGCATGATAATGACATAACGTTGAATCACTTTCTACTCACTTTCCTCTTTCGAAAATCTTCCTATGTTCTTTCATTCAAATTAGCATCGATGCATCCGATGCATCAATCACTTAGTATCTCCCTTACTGTATTTGACACAAGACCAATCATTTTAATGTTTCGGTAAATGCAAATCGACAATGTTAAATAAATTTGAAACCTCTTTTAACGAAATGATTTATAAAATAATTCGAGCTTTAGTTATTATAATCTGACGCGAAAGTCGTGGAAGGTTATACTTTTATTAGCGGTTTTATTACAGTTAACAAGGGCAATTGGTATTATACAAGAGCCTTGATTTTAGTATAGATTGTCATAGCGTAGATAGTAATAACAGCTGAATTTCCTGATCTGTTTTTCTATTATTGTAAGATAATGAGATTGAATGTTATACGAAAAAAAATCATTTTGAAACTGAAACAATTAATTTTATTATTTATTATTATTATTTTTTTTATATTGTATACATTTATATATATATATATATATATATTTTAATTTTTTGATTGCAGCATCTTTACCATTTGCAAACCGGCGAAGGAGCATTTCGGGAGCGAGGCAGAGGTCGAGGCAAAGGTGCAACGAGGGTAAGATTAGCTTTTGTGTATCCTTTTATTGCCAAGTGTTAATTGCTAAAAGATTTGTCGAGTAACAAGACGGTTCAATTAGTCGTGTCAAATTTTAATTATTTTCAAGATAGAAGTGCGTTAACTCTTTATCGCCCAGAGGTATTTAACACTTTTTGATGGAAAAGTCCCGTTTTGCTCCCACCCCCACCCCGAGGAAAGTACTTAACTTACTTTTATGCAAGTTTCAGATCTATTAAAGTCTTAAAAGCAATAGACGTAGTTTCGGCAAAATTTATATAACTTTGATGAAAAAAAATTGCAAAGGATTTACTGATATTTGTAAATTATAAGTCAGTCTATATAATAAGGTATCCTGTATTGAATTCATAATGAGATGGTGTCCCTTCAATTCTGTTTAGCATAAAGAAAAAATTGATAGAAAAATTGGCTGAGAATAGAGACGTCGGGTGTAAAAATAGTTGGAAGATAAAATGCAATCTCCGAAGAAGTGCGAGCCCTTTCCGATGTTGAAGTTGCCTGTACAAAGTTTGAGAACTGATATTAAACAAGGCGCTATTGATCGACGCGTACTGCGTCGACTTGTTCGCGCTTGCACCGCCATGTTTAAAATTTTCCTACCTTTAAGCCGACTTTGCTGGCGTTCTGTAATAGATAACAAGCATTTAAATTTCACCAAATATTACCCTACACATCTTTAATGTCCTTCGAAAAAAGTTTTCATGGGCTTCCGCTCGCGCTTCATGGACCTGTGTATAATTGTTGAGGATGAAGTCACATAAAATTTTATCTCTCTGAAAATTGCACTAATACGAGATAAGTCTTTGGAGTGATTCTCGAATAAAAACTCTTTTCAAAGGAATTTTTGTATTTTATTGACTAATTTTATGCTGCGAAGACGCTTGAACGTACCAAATTACATTAGATACGTGGAACTCCACCGCATTGAATTTCGAAACTACATTGAAACGTCAGCATAAATAAAGTTTAGATGATTACATACAGATGGCAAAAAATATAATTGTTTCTAAATTTACAGATTATTTTGTTCAATATGAATTCATGAGATTGATAGTAAAATATTCCTGCCTACATCCTATATTTATGGTACTAAACTAATTTCAATTGCGACGAATAAATACTTAAACGTCAATAAATAAGTATCGATTTTATTTAAATTAATAATATCCGCTATCATTTTACCCAAATAACTCTGTTTTAAATTATCAGCTTCATTTCTTACTGGAGAGTATTTACGATATACGTAATCGTTCGCTCGGCACTATTGAAAGAACATGTAGCACAAACTCCAATAATTGTTTCTTTTACCGTATCGTGTTAGTTTCAAATAATTATCACTAATAGTCAAATGCTTAAAACCAAAATTTTGCATTCAAATTTAATAAGCAGCGAGTATATCTTTAGCTCGGTGCTGCAACGCTTTACTCCGACTCGGAAAATAATTTATCGCTCAATTAATCTGCCAGCTAAATGGAAATAGAATTCGTCGATTACATCGCCCGATGTGATATAAGGGAGCGAGTGAACTCGCGAGCGAATGAGTGACGGAGCACGATAGAGTAAAAACGAGAAAGAGAGGGGGAGCGAACGATAGAGTGAGAAGGAGATCTTAAATAGGTA
This sequence comes from Kradibia gibbosae, assembly GCA_018907135.1. NCBI lineage: Eukaryota > Metazoa > Arthropoda > Insecta > Hymenoptera > Agaonidae > Kradibia > Kradibia gibbosae. Next base: position 18,972,428 of record JACCHX010000001.1, read on the forward strand.
AGAGAGAGAGAGAGAGAGAGAGAGAGAGAGAGATAGAGAGAGATGGAGAGTAATATTGCTGTCCAGTGCGCGTTGTCGTCAAGCATTACAAGCGTCGTCGGGTTCGCCTCCCGCAATAATTCCACGCTTGATTAATGATATATTAATTACCAACCGATCACATTGTAATTAATAACCTATTAATTTTAAATAAGCAATTGCTGTACTTGCTACCACAATTATGAACAATTCATCTGAAATAGGCGTAAGAAGCATACTAAAATTGTGAGCCAATATTTTCGAAGGTACTTATATTTGCATAATGCAGCATGAAGAATCTCGTTGTTTGTATTTTAAATGTCGTCACGATGCTGATAGAATCGAAATGTCTTCGACACGCGCGCTATCATGAAAATACACTACCTAAATAATATTTTGCTTGAGCATGTATGTTTATCAAATAAGAGCGGCGGCTCCCGTCGGTTCAAGTTTATCGACGATTTTCCGGAGGTTCCTTCAACTCTATCTAATCAATGACTTAGCAGATAAGACAATTCGGGCTTCAAACGGTATCTCTCAACCAATAAGACTATTTAAAGAATAAAAATGTATCGCTATAGTGGTTCTCGCAATTGTCGTCGTCTGTAGTAGATGTGCTGTTATTTTTGGATTTTTTGTTTAATACAGACCTCTTACAGTTGGACTACGCGCTCGTGTATGTGTGTCTCGCTTTCACGATAGTTGGCTCGCATCGGGAAAGGCTTTCCTCTCTGCATGCAAATTGACCTCTGCTATATCTAGAGACCCCTAAATCGACTATTAGCAAGTTAGTCATGTCTCTTTTTCTCACGTTCTTTTGATATCAACGTTAAAACGGTAAAGCTACTATATCTACATTTGAATGAGTTGAATGCAAATTAATAAAAGATGATGATGAAAAAGCACCTGTAGAGTGAGGCCTTCAATGGCGGTATATCATATAAATAGTATTGCGAGGTGTTATTAAGACACTGTGATTTTATTCATTTTAGCTTTATCTACTCCGAATTAGTTATCCATTATCATAATTCATTAATGTATGCGGATCTTTAAGAAGAAGCGTTCAAGTGTATCCTATCCCGAAACTACTGTGACGACGTTCTCGAGTCTCTTGTAACCGACGGGGATAGTAGTTAGAGGCCGGGCGTCTCGGTGTTTAGCATTGACGACAGTACGGGAATCCCAAGTGGGCTTTTATCATATCCACTCTGTCTCCATTTTTCCCCACACCATCCACTTCCTTCGCACCTTCGCGACAATCTCTCGTCCTCTTCTTCACCTCTCTCTCTCTCTCTCTCTCTCTCTCTCTCTCTCTCTCTCTAGCCCACTTCGCGTATTAGAAGTGCCCCCGTGCGTGCAATAGTAAGTGGCTGGCTTTTATGCAGGATTGCAGACTCGTGTCCGATTTATCCGTAAGCCTGGATTACCGCTTGTCGCGCGCTCTCGTACCTCCGGACCGGGGAAAAAGCGGTTTGACGCCGTGTCGGTAATCCAGACACACGGCTGGAAATTTCGAGTGGCACTTTACGAGCGACACGATTACCTCCGTCTCGCGCTCGGCAACTTGTTGCGGATTTGCGCGCGCCCACGACGATAAGCGATCGATGGTTACTTTCCCGAGGTTCCCGCGGGGTGCGAATTATGCGCTTCCCATCACTCGGAGGCTTCACTAGTAATGGGTTATCGATCGGAAATCAAGGCCGGCTCCGGGAATTTACCTATAAATTAACGATACAGCGATGCATCGGCTCAGGCTTGGGAGCAGACGAGGGGCAAAATAACGATGCGTCAGTAGACGTTGCTTTTCTTTGCAATCATCGTCGAGGTCGTCGGCGTCTTGGTCCACTCGGTCCTCTTAGCCCCTGTCGCCGGGACTCGTGCATCGCCATGGCTACCCCAGCCTGTGGCTGAGGGCCGACGGAGGAATCCGGTGCGGGGCAAGTGCGAAGGAGCAAGAGCACGTGTGGGGGAGCGATCGCCGTGCACACACGCGCCCGCAGACCGCCAAAGCAGATATTGCTCGTGGCGGGAATTTTTCCGATCCGGCGGGTGTATTTTGGCCGAAAGGAAGGGAGGACCGGGCTTGGGGGTGGGAGGTCGGAAAATTCGGTCGGCCAAATGGCGGGGACGGGGGTCGGCGCGGCGGGAGCTGAGCGTGGGTGCGCGAGCATGGCAACGGTGAGGCTGGGGGGTCGGTTCAGGGGCGGAAGAGCGAAGAGGATCGCGGAGAGGCACGAATGTGGCCGAGCGCGGCGGCCGGTGTCAGAGGGACGTCCGAGAGAGATAAAGAGAGCCACGGAGCGTGCAAGGAGGCATCGGGTCGTGCGGCGGTTTGCTTACCGAGGAATGGTGGGAGTCAGGAGCTCGGGTCGAGGGGGTGCAGCGTCGTCGAGGACGCCGTTGCGCGAAAACCGAGCCGACGCGCTGCCAATTGTCGATCGAGTCGCGGCCGCCCGTCGAAAGAGGAGAAGAGACGAGCCGGCGATCGCGAAGGAGGAAAGAGAAGGTGACGGGAGCGGAAGAAGGAGGGAAAAAGGCAGGAAGGAGCGGCGGGCTCGCATCGCGAGGCATCGATCGGTCGTTAGGCGTATTTCGAGATAAGGAGCGCGACAGATAAGAGAGAGAGAGAGAGAGAGGGAGAGGGAGGGAGAGAGGGAGGGAGAGAGGGAGGGAGAGAGAGAGAGAGAGAGAGAGAGAGAGAGAGAGAGAGAGAGAGAGATAGAGATAGAGAGAAGGAAAGCGAGATAAAAATAGGCTGGAGGTCCTGCCCTCCAGTCGTGTCGCGCTGAGCGCCGTCGAGGGGTGATGGTGTGGTGCGGTTATTGGCGAGTTGGCCAAGAGGGAGTCGGAGGAGGTCGCGGGCGGGGGCGAGGCCGAGGTAAAGCGACGACGGCAGCAATAGTGGTGGCAGCGGCCCGCGATACCGCATACCGTTTCGGGCGCACTTACACGAGAGCGCGTCGCTACTCGCAGGCCGGCGGCACACCGACACGTCGAAACCCTCGTGCGCGCGCGCTCGCGACTCCTCGAGCAGCTTCACGTCGCTCGCGCTCACGAGGCAGTCGCGACGACGCCGTGGAGCGCGAGCACACGCTACCGTAGCCGGTGAAGCACCTTGCCGCCAGCAGTCGACGATTCCGCTCGAGCCCGGCACCCAGGGTGTGGCGCGCCCGGGTTATGGCCCACGTGGTGAGTGCGCTGGTACTCCTGCTCCGCTGTCTGGTAGCCTCGGTCTTAGCGCCATCGATCACCGTTAAAGCCGAGCCACGACCAGTCGAGAGCCGCAGTCGTCGCCTATAGGACATGTGAGAGCACTTGTCGTCCTTCCACTATATAGAGAGTGAATTAAAGAGAGAGATAGATAGATAAAGAAAGAGAGAGAGAGAGAGAGAGAGAGTGAAAGAGATAACGGGAGAAGAGAAGAGGCGCATGAAGCGTGAGTGTGAGCGTGCTAGAGGGAGGGAGGGAGAGTGAGAGAGAGAGAGAGCGAACGCGAAGACAGGAGAGAGGTAGCAAACGAGAAAGAGAATGAGAGGCACTCAGTTTTTTGCGTCCATTGTCCGCTGGTAAAGCCTGCCTTTTTCTCATCGTTTTGGAAGCGAAGCCGAGTTGCACAACCTATGGCGATTTCACGCTCCACTTTTTCCACTTATTGCTACTGACCGCATCATTCCACCTCCTCTCCCTAGTTTTCTACTTCCCCTCGCCTCCCTCCCCGCCCCGCCCCCGCCGCCCCCCTCCCCCGCCGGCCCGTCACACACTCACACGCATCCGCGGCAAGCGCAGTTTCTCCCCGCGTAAAACTATCAAACCAACCGGGCTATATATAAGAACTCTACGATGAAGTGCAATTGAACAATGAGTACAAGCCGCTCCGACATTCGCGCACTCATTAAGAGGCCGAGAATATCTGCCGCAAATAATAATCACCGTCGAGCCAAGCCTTTAGAGATCTATTATAAGGACCAGACGAATGTATCGCGGCGTGAAAACACCGGTAGGGGTCGGCGTTTTTCGATGCAGTTAATACTCCGGAAGGTTATTTAACCGATCGTCGACTAGTCGGAATAAGAAATCGTCGCGAGCACCAGCGGCGAGCAAAATCCTCTCTCTCCGGTCGAAAATTTCTCCGCGAAAAAAATAGCAGACCATGTGATCCGGGGACAAATTCTTTACCGCGGCAAAAATCGTGGGGATTGATTCGTTTGATAGCGCATCGGCGGCACTTGCGAATACACCTCGTGAGGTTGCGCAATCCGTCGCCTATCGTGGAATTCAGGTCACGCGCTGTCCTATGCTATTACCATCACGTTGAAGCGTGTAAACTGTACCGTTCGATTTCCCTAACCTATCGTCGAGATTAAGCGATCCGAAAGTCGCTACTTCAAGTTCCTCTCCTCATCCTCCTCCTTCGTACCTCCCCGTCGCTCCACGCCAATCCTCTCTAATCGAGGCCGACGACTGTCCACCTTTGCCACCAGACGCGTCGTTAATTTCGCGAATACGAATGAAGAGGTTCGACGACTGCTCCGATTCGCTTTCATTGTCTTGTTGACGTTTCCTAGAACGCTTGGCCAATTATGTCCTTTTAATTATCGACTTTCGCGTATCCGTAAAAATATTGTAAGAGGAATTTGTTTTTTAAATTGTCGCATTCTGTTTATCTGATTATCTAATTATCTGATCGTGATACTATTAATAATATATTATTTTACGATCTCGGTAATCGGCTTTGAACAAATAATACTCGATTATTAATGGCTGGTAGTTTGCTTGATAGGAAGAATCATTTTGAAATACAATTGCAATAATATTTGAGATTTTATATTAAACTTATGCCTTTAATGCCTATCTGGAGTAAAATTCTCTTCCTTGTACGCATATGCATACATGAATGCTCGAACACGTATAATAATTGACATTAAATATAATATATATATTTTACATCGATACTCAGCGCCATGTCATCGCTACATTAATGTAATTGTTATCGCTACTCGAGTTTATTCCTCGACTACTCAATGAAATTAAATTCGAGTTTCGCAAAAATTAATCAATTCCAGATGTGCCTTTTTTTGCTACAAGCTGGCTTGCCTTTCTGCTGGAGTAGTACGATGTAAAAATCACGACCTTATTCATCACGACTGTTGTTTGACAGCGAGAACTCCGAGCCGGCTCCGTGGGTCTCGCGGTAGCCAGTATTTTTTCCCCGTCATCGAAATCAAATCACTCCCTATCACGCGAGTCGCAGCGCAAGTGCATCGCGATTGCGGCAGTACAATACCTCGCGCCAGCTTCACGAGTCGGCAATGAAATTGGCTCGCGAGTACGTTTGCATTTCGCGCCTGTTGCTCGAAACTTTGTCATTTAGTTAGCGCGAAAAGCGAGCGTTACTGAAAATCGAGAGTGAGGTCTTCCTCGCCCTTGAGTCTCCTCTGAATCACGACCAATTCCGGATCTCCGCGCGCTTGAACCGTGATTTCCTCTGATGATGATTGACATAAGAAAGGGAAGCCCCTTCCATTTCTTTGCCACGACGGGGTGCGCACCATCATCTCTCTCGGCTTACTTTCGGCCTCAAAACATATTTTGCTTAACGCATCTTTTGTAAGGATCGCGTCAGGGTGGGCCGCGAGAGCAATTTTTAAGATTTCCTAGTACTTATTGCGGCTTTTTTAAAAACAACCTCGGGCTTAGTGAGATACCAAGCGCCAGGATTATAATTATACTTGGAAATTCATTATATTTTACCTGGATTATTTTGTTAGGAGATACTCGATGAGGTACTTGATGTTTTGTGCGCGCGCGCTCACGTATGGAGTCCCTTTCATAACGATTAAATAGAATTACTATCGACCACGTATGCACTAGAGCGATAAATATATATATATATATATATATTTGTGTGTGTATATGTATATACTATTATGAAAAATGTCCATTAATAAACTCGCGATACTTATCTTACTTTCCAATGTGATTCTAAATTTGCGGCAGAGGGTATCGTTTTTTAATATTTGAATAATGAAAAGCTTTGAATAATCAACCAAACGCTAAAAATTACAATCTCAAGTTTATAATTTTGCATAAACGTTCAATTAACGTTATATTGCTGTCGTTAAAGAGAATTATTATTTGGCGATTTAAGCGTCGAATCGATGTAGCACAGAAAATATAAGATTATTCACATACGATTACGAATGCAATATTTCAATTATTTTCCCGTATATTTGAATCGTCAGGCTAAATGAATGATAATCGCGTATCTGTCGAGGTTGCGTGCAAGATTTTTATTAGACTTTTTAATTTGCTCGTTGATAATTCTCCGGCGAACTTAGTTAGTTCCAACTGTATATTGAAATATATATTTTTTGTATTAATCTTATTTGGAGCTTAACATCGGCGTGGAGCAACTCGACACCGACACATAGATATTAGCAAAAAGAGTTATCTAATATGAGGCGGATGATAAAAGCGGTCAATGTTTGAATTTTCTTTGGCCATCAGTGCATCGATCGGTTACAGCTAACGAAACATTGCAGAAGAAAGTATGGTCCGAAAACCTGGCGTAGTCCACTGTTACATATTGCGCGAAAGTTCAAGTATAACTCAATATGTTAAGCAAAGAAAAGGGCATAAATCGTAAGAGATAAAGAGAGAGAGAGAGAGAGAGAGAGAGAGACAGAGAGAAATAGAGAGAGACAGAGAGAAATAGAGAGAGAGAGAGAGAGAGAGGAATGGTAATCGGAACGAGAGCAAAAGCGCGCATAAGCGGCTTTACTCTCCCGGAGAGCTCAGCATGTGCCTGGGACCTTGTCTATTTATAAATAAAATATAAATGAGAACATATTCGACCTCGGCGCGTAAATGAAATGTTTTACGTGCCTGTAAAGCAACAGCCCATAAGCATAGCAATGCAAAGTAACAATAAAAGTGGTGCATTTGAACGAATGGATAGGCGTCGAAAGCCTTCGGACTCCCATCGATTGCTCGCTACTTCCGCTCGATAAGTCGATATGCAGAAACCTGAGTCCTTAGACCCCCGTCCCAGGTCACCCAATAACTCGACAATCGCCAATCATCACACGCTAACAAGATATTCCGTCATTCGTATGATTGTAGAGCTATCGAAAAATCGCCCGGCAAGTAAGTACCCCGGACAGTGCGCCCGCGGGTCTCGGGAGTCCCCAAGCGGCGATCGGCGGCTTGCAGACGCACCAGCAGCAGCAGCAGCAGCAGCAGCAGCCAGCGACGCAACAGCAGCAACAGCAGCAGCAGCAGCAGCAGCAGCAGCAGCAGCAGCAGCAAGCCCAGCCATCCCAGCAGCAGCAACAACAGCAGCAGCCGACGCAGCAAAGCCTTCACACCGACCCGATGCAGCAGGCAAAGGATAGTCTGAATCCAGCAGCGGCCCAACAAACGGGACCACTGAGAAACGGCAATACCGTACCTCCGGTCGTCTCCATGGTGAGAGTCCATTGTTTCTCATTTTTTCCCCTATTATCTTAGCAGTTCCTGGATGACAAAAACTTTTTTTCCCCAAGAGTCCCGACGATAGCCCGCGAGTCACAAGGAATATATATATATATATATATATATATATAAATATACACGATATGGTGCTCGTTTTAAAATGAACTTGGAGCCGGACCACGAAGTTTCCGCGACCGCTGTGACACGTGGCGGGGAAGGGAGGCCCGTCTTCGGAAGAATCTATCGGGAATAAGTAGAGAAAATCCGATGTTATGTTTAAGGCTTTCCATGGGTCGATCTCGCGGGACTTATCGGCTCGAGGTGTGCGCTTATCGGTCATGCGCGGTTCGCCTCCATATCTGCACGATGCTCCAGTTCTCGCGAATGTAGTGTCGAGCAAGTAGCTCGTAAAAGGCTAAAAGAAAAGGTTGGTGGGGGGGCGGGGAAGCAAGGAGGAAGAAGGCAGCGAGAGGCGGAGGCGACGCGAACGGCTTTGTCGAGCAATTTCACCGATTCGCTTTCAAACGCGTCTCACTGCCTTTGTCTCGTTGCGCTCTCGGTTATCCTCAATTGTGCGCGGTGAACTTGCCCTCCTTTCGCCCCGAGGGAGGAAAAGATAGAGAGAGAGAGAGAGAGAGAGAGAGCCGGCAAGGGCGAGCGGGTGGGATGGAACGAGATATAGAGAGAGAGAGACGTGCTTTCCCTTTCGGCACGAGGGCAGGAACGCGGGAAAAGGACGAGGAAAAAAGACGATTTCCACTGCAGCGATAAGAGGAGGGACGGAATGCGGGAGACTCGGAGGTTACTGGGCGAGCGAGTCTCGCTCTCGGTCTGTTTACGAGCCTGTCCACGTCCACGAGGTAGAAAGAGACGTGCGCGACATTGGCGACTCCGCGTACGCACAGATGCCCGACACGTGTGCTCCGATGCTTCCTTTCCCCCCCCCCCCCCCCGCATTCCTTTTCCACGGCGCCTGAGGCTCCCGGAAGGTGAGCACCGGCTCCCCCTCGGCGAACTCTCAGCGACCGTCTGGGGCACTCCTTCCTCCGTCCTCCTCACGTTTCTTGAGGCCACACGATCGGCCCTCGGCCAACCCGCCGCTGCCTCTAATCCTGCGGGTATTGATTCGCGGAAGGGCGAGCGTCCGCGTCTATCAGCGGTCTACCGGGAGCCCAGGGGCGGGGGGGGGGATTCGGCGGGGCCATCGAGTCGCTGCACGGGGGACGGCTCGCGGGTGAGTCTTGAGAGCCGCAGTCGTCTCATCGCGCCAACAGATGACTAATGCGAGTGCGGCCATAATTCCGGTCAGGGTCGGAGTGCAATGACACGTTTATCGCCGCTCGCCTCGTCTTACCGTACTCGGGACTTTCTAGTCGAGACGCGCCCTACTGTCCTCCGCTCACTCCCCTCCCCCGCCTGTAACCCGCCCGTTCGCGCTCAGTCCCTTTTCTCTTCTTCTCTCATCTCTCTCACCTCGTTCGCCATCCTCCCTCCTCGGTCTCCCATCCTCCTTCACCTGCCCCGGCGCTGCGGCTCGCATTGTTATCGCAAGGCCGTTCCTCGCGAATCAGAGGCGCGACTGCGTTTACCGCTTTATTGCATTAGCCACTGCTCGCTTACGTGGACGACTCTCGTCCGTGCCCTGATCTACGCGGCGCGCACCCAGTGCCGCTTCGATTTTCCGCGCTCGTACGTGTTCCGATACCACTTTTCGAGCCTCGCAACCGCCGTTAGTTATGATGTCATTCGGACAACACCTACACCCCCCCCACCCCGCCCCGCCAATGAATTTATGAAGCGAATTACTGCAATATCGACGTCTTTATTTTTTTATACTTCGGCAGCCTAGCCATACATTATTCTATCTTTCATTAATTAATGAGCTGACTGCAACTTAATCACGCATCCTCAAAGGCATTATTTTATTCGATTTTCCATTTTATTTAAGTTCTTCGGCACGCAATTAAACATCACCTTATTGCAAACAGTTTCATAAGCATATCGAGCTGAAACTTTTCTTTTTTTAATCATTCATTCTTCGTCAATTCTTTCTACAGTATGGCATGTTACAACATTGTTTGAATTTCGATGAAATATTTTATAATTATTCATTCTATTATCTTTACATGTATAAAGTGCATACTGTAAATATATAATATGAGCGATAACTTTTATTAATAAAATAAAATTATATTACGTTACTGTAAAAATTATACAATTATATAAGCTTCATTTTTCAATAACTCTTGTAGAAATATTATATTCAAATTTTAATATCTCTTTACAATTTGCATACTTAAATATATACATATATTTCTGCATTAAAATGTATCGAAAAATTTTGCAATTACTTTTGCAATTTAACAAAACTAATTACATTATTCTTTTGTAAAGAAATTTTACAACAATGTTTTTAATTATATTGACACTATTACTAAGCATCGCATATATATTCATCTTTAAAAAGTATATCATCAATTTGCCATTACGGTAAATTAGAGTTGTACATAATAGCATAATAATTTAATCATTGCTACTTGAGTGGAAATATTTGAAGTCTTGCTACTGTTCATGAGTAATATGAATATACTAATCATTGCACAAAAGATTTAGCAAGTAAATAATATATTAAAAATACTGCTAATCTTCTTAATTTTTTAATTACTGAATTTGATAATAAATAATTTCTCAAATTAAATAGCTATAAAAATATTAGGAAAATTCCTGACTTTTCAATGTTCGTGTTTTGCAAAAACAGCTGTTTTTAAAATACTTTGTTGTGAAAATGTTGTGAGGCATAGCCTATAATAATGCTACGGTAAAGGTAATAGTAATCTAGATAGAAAAAAGAAACAGGTATATCAAAAAGCTCACAAGAAAATCAATTTATTTACGATCCTAATGAAATAAAGCAGAGTATTTACCGATCGTCTCGATAAAGCAGAGATACTTTTCAATCCAGATAATGCGTACTAACATTGAAGATTTGTCGGTTCGCCTTTCCTTTTTCCTTTCATAGTAATGCAGCTTTAATATCATTTCACTATCTGCTTTCGTCTACAGCTGAAATGGATCCTAGCCAATAGCTCTATTCTACGTGACACTCATTCGAATCATAGGTCCTCACGAGGGTATCTTACAAACCCCGTAACAATGATCATCCCGTTTATCGCTTCATTTCGTCAGTTATGATCGATCGTGTACATCTTGTTACACTTGACCAGAAGCCATTATTTCTTCACTTTATTTGATACTCGGAGTGGGGTTGAAGTGAAGAATAAAAAAGAAAGAAAAACCAGGGAATGAAAGGAATGACGAGGGCGCAAGGGGTTAAGGACGTCTTAACAACTCGGCCAGTTGGTCCTCGCGAGTGCAGCGTCTCAAGACGCGTTTCCTGGCACTTGGCGTAGGTCACGGTGTAAAAGTACGGAAGGACTGTATCCCTCGTGAACGTGTTTGTGGTTAGGGTCGGGGGCTGTTGAAAGAAGGATAGGGGTTGGGATGGCGCGGTAACAGAGTGCACGCGACAAAGGAAGAAAGAGAGAACGAGAGCGAAAGAGCTCACGAGTCTCTGGGGTTGAGGTATAGTTCGAAGAGGTAGTGGTGAATCGAAGGGGGGAGAGTGGGAACGATGCTATCAGCCGCAACACCGATTCTATGGCTACTTTAAGGGTGAACTGCTCTATTTGCTGGCCGTAATGCGGTTTACCCTGTTCACTTCCTACTCGGATTCGCTCCCGATTTATGAGCCCCCCACTTGCTCTGCGATACACGTAATGCACGAATTAGTATTTTTAATTATCCTGGCGAAATTACTTTTAATGGCTCCACGGATAGGAAATGAAATTTTCGTCAAGAATATTACGAGGTGCTCCTCTTACGGGACTGCAGCTGCTGTGGAAATTTATATTTCCTAGTCCGTGTGGTAATCGCTAATGACGTACCTGGATGTAGGGCGATTTTCTAGCCCCGACCAATGAATTTTCAGTCTTATCCGCGCTTTTCACTCCCCGCATTAACGAGCTTAAAAATTTTATTTCCTTCGCTTCTTCCTCCAAAGTGCAAGTCTCGTTCTCATTTCTACGCATTAGAAGCTGAAAGCTCTGGAAAAGCAAGGGCATACGTGTGGATTTTATCCTATCACTCAGGCGCATTTATATGTAGATTAGCTGGGCTAGAGCCGCTCCGGCTCTTTAATTGCGGAAAATCGTATTTTAAAATTTTGCTCAGACAACAATTTCATTGCAAATTGGATAGCAAGCATTTACTCGTGCGCAATAAATTCTCGACGATTTCTTCGGCACTGTAGATTGGTGTATGGCCCGCGATGATGGTGGGATGGTGACAGGGCGCGGGTGGTGGGAAGGGTAAAGAGGATAATTGTTTTTTCTTGTCCCCTTCTCGTCCAGGAAACGAAATTGCCAAGAGCGACAGGTCGTTAAGGCGACATTGTGACGAATTTGCCTCGGTGCGAATTTCCGTACTGAGCGTTCACCGGGAAATTTCACTTCCTGTCTAAACCTAGTTGTTATCGAGGGATACGACCTAACGCCCGTATTACCTTCGTAACTCAATGCTGTCTGATTAAACTTCATTTCCCTTAGTCGCCATTTAACCCGCAAAAATCACGAAGCAATCTGTGTAATAACATATTACGATATAAATTTATATTTTGTTTATTTTTCTTTATAAGAAATACATTTTTTTCCATTTATGTAAATAAAATATTGAAGTGTATTTAAATTACTATCTTTTATTTATTACACGTAGTTATTTAATACGTATCTAAACTTTAGCTTGAGTTATTTTATGCAAAATAATGTTACACATGTTATATATGCATTTGATACTGTTTGATCCTTTTAGCGAGGCCAATTATGATAACATTCACGTTTCTTTTTCACTATTAATAGTACCATTTACTACTTGTTTTAACTAGGTAAAAAAAATTTTGCACTCTAGCGCTAGAATAAGATTGTCACATTAGTACAATATAGCAGAGTTGAAGTAAAGAATTCAAATTTATTGCCGATATCAAGTAGTATGCCAATAAACTGTTAGTTAATCAATAATAAAATTGTAGTTAAGTCAGTGATGGAATTTTCTTCACTAAACCGTTAAAATTTTAAATTTTAAATAAATATGAAAGTTCTTTATGTAGTTTTCCTAAGAAAAAATATCACATTTTTAAAATAAAATTAAATTACACATTGAAGTTTAAACTTTCAACTAGAATATACAGTTCAAAGTTTTCAATTCATTAAAGGACTCTTATAAAATGCTATTATTATAAAATTAATCTAATATTACAGAATTTTTAACTGTTAAAAAGATGAAATATTCTATAGATTCATATTTTCTTAATTTTCAAATTCTCTACCTTCTGATTAATTCAAAAATTTAATTTGATGTAATTGATTAAGACGATGGTCTCTTTAGATGGAATTTATAAGTAGTTGGAAATGAAAGTTGAGGGGTATTACTCGAAGATCCGGAACAATAATATCGTGATTAAAGTGCGATTAAAAAGAATGGGAAAGGGATCAAGGGAGAAGGGGTTTGAGTTTTGGACAAAATTAGATGAAATTTAAGGCTGAATAAAATAGATCTATCTCATTACTTTTATTTTCGAATATAAAATTTGCGAAGGGGAACAGCTTAATCGTCAAAGGCTCATAAAATTTGTAGCTTTTTTCATAATTTCACCTCAGTTGAGAAGCTAAAAAGATGAATGGAGAAGGAGAAAGACAGCGAATCACGTAAAGCAATGGAGGGTTAGAACGCGTAGGGTAAGGGACAGAATAGCGAGGGATAATTAGTGCACTGCAACGGGGCTCTCACCAAGCTCCCGAGGATAGCAAGAACGTGTTGAGTTGTGCCATCGACCGAGTGTAGATAGCGTTAACGAACTCGTTTTCTCTTGTTACAGTCGCCAGGCGTGATGCCATTTTACGGCGACAGCGGAGCTGGTTTCCGGCCTACGACTGGCTTCGGAAACGCCGTTTGGCACCAGGGCGTCTCACCTGTGGGTGCGGTGACGGTCGACACGGCACCGAGCGCCTGGCCGCCACAGCAGTTCATCCAGCAGATCCCTGCCCCGAATCAAATCGAGGAGCTCAGATATCATCCGCAGTACACGACGGCGACGCCCTACCACCCGCAAACAGGTAAGCGAAGACAGGGTCTATCCGCTGGCACGGCTCGCGCGACGGTGCGCGACGAGTCCGGAGACAATACTTCGTTACGTAAGCTGGCTAAAAGTGCAGCTTTAACTGGAGCTTCGGTCTTGTATAATTTCAGTCACGTATCAGCAGCAGGCTTTCATTACGACGGATCAGTCCGCGTTTCAACGCGCTGGAACAACGGGACAATACGCAATCACGGGGCAGCCTTCGCCCTTGGCTCCGGTCGCACCGCAAACGGCGGCCACGACACCCCAGAGGCCACTCAATGGCCAATTCATTGATCCTGCGGGAACGACTGGTCAGCCGGTGGCTTATGAGAGGCAGGAATACGTTAACGGATATCAGCAGCAGGTTAGCTGCTGAACAATCAATCTCTCTCTCTCAATTCTAACTTTATATTGTTCATTCGTAATTTGTCACGGAGGAGTTTGCTTTTGTGCGTTTCCCGACCAGAGAAGGAAAAAGGTCTCCACGCGCACACGTACATTTTTATTTAAGACTATTATCATTCGTCTACTCTCTACCTAATCATATTTCGTGTCATATCACACACAGTTCTACTTTCACTTTCCGCAACGTAACTTGGCTTTTGATTATCTGTTCATTCATCGTTTATGTAGTACTATTCCAACTTATTATTACTGATCATTGACTAACGTCGATCAAACTAACGATCATTAATCATTCTTATTTAATTCAGAATGAGAATAATAAATGGAAACATTTTTCAATATTTAAATGTGCACGCGTGCATATACACAAGGTTATAAATCAGTTGCAAATAATTACTCAATAAAATTCGAATATTTATCACAAACTACACTATAATTCATTTAAGGGATGTCTAGTCTAAAATCGATTATTAAAAGCTCTTAACAATAAGCATGATTTATTCTCACAAAGATAAATGCTACTTTTTTCATAAAAGAAATAATTAAGAGCCTTCTGCATTACTGCCCATCAGCTGAAAATAAATTAACTATAAATAATACGATCGATTGGAGGCTATACGGCACAGTCCCGAATTGGCAATTAATAGAATATTAATTTGTCTTAAAAAGAAAAAGAAAAAAACACGAGAATATAAATTATTTCTGCATGTAAATAAATCAGTGCTAATTCATTTACGGATTGATTTTCTATTTATTTTAGTTTGAAATTTATTCTTATAGGATATAACGATGGCCCCGCCAGCGTCAACAACGCCAAACAGCCGGAGCAGCTCCGTTCACATGGAGGCCCAACAACAGCCTCAGCAAGTACAAAACCAACAGGCGGCGCAGGTCGCGCAGGCGGGTGACACCCAGGTTAAGGGCTTTGCGACGATCGCTGCGGGAAGCGTGTCGGGAAACGAGATGCCTGGGTATCCACTTCAACCGGGCCCACAGAGTTTACACAGCTCTAACGGATACCCAGGCTACGTAGAGATGGGCCAACAGCAACAACAGGCGCAAGCTCAGTGGCAGCAGATTTCCGATGCTAATCAACAGCACATTTGGTCGGAAACGAATACCAGTGCCAAAATACGGACCATCAATAACGTCTTGACTTGGTCTGATGCGAATATGCAGCAGCAGCAGCAGCAGCAAAATTTGCAAAGTAATATGAAGCAATCGAACGAGCAGCAGCAACAGCAGCAGCAGCAACAGCAGCAGCAAAGTATAACGATACAAACGCAGCAAGAAATACCAAGGCCTGCGAGTCACATGAGCTGGGAGAATGGTGGTGTCAAGGATCAAGGGCCCCACACTCCCCAGTCGTGGTCGGAGAATATGGAGAATCAGCAAAAGTCTCAGGGCAGTTGGCCGCAACACAGCCCCGGCATGAGGGACAATCAAAATCCACGCCTGACGCCGTCCGCGCAGCAGCAGCAGCAGCAAACCCAAGGCTGGCCGCAACATTCTCCCAAATTGTCCGAGCATCAAAGCGTCTCGCAGAAGAATGCGAGAATTACACCGGGCCCTGTACAGCACAACTGGCCCCAAACTAGTCCCGAAATCCAAACGCAACAGAGTTCCAATCAACAAAATCCGAGATTGACGCCATCCAATCAGCAATGGCAGCAACAGACTAAACTCGAGCAGAACCCCAGACTGACTCCTTCTAATCAAATGTCTTGGCCGGATACACCTACTAGTCAACCGAATTGGTCCCCGAATAGTATGAAAAGCGACGGTGGGCAACAGCCGCAGCAGCAATGGCCGGATTCACAACCGAGCCCAAGAAGAACGCCGAGCCATCAGCCAGCGTCTTGGCAAAATCAGAACGCCCAGGATAAAATCGAAAACCAAATGAACTGGTCGCCGAAATCGGAGAATCAGGCCAACTGGGGACAGCAGAGCACGAAACAAGATATGCAGAACTCTGGAGAAAGACTCGTATGGCAGCAGCAAAGCACTGAAAGCAATAAGCCGAACGGTTATTCGGAAGTCCAAGATTCCCAAGAAGGCATGTACGCCCAGTCGAATCGCATCAATTTGAACAGCCGCTTAAAATCTATGATATTGAATAAGCAGCAGCAGCAGCAGCAACAACAACAGCAGCAGCAGCAGCAGCAGCAGCAACAACAGCAGCAGCAGCAGCATCAACAGCAGCAGCAACAGCATCAACAGCAGCAGCATCAACAGCAGCAGCAGCAACAGCATCAACAGCAGCAGCAGCATCAACAGCAGCAGCAACAGATGCAAAATCAAATTAATCAGCAGGAACATCGTCAGGTTCATCATCAAATGTCTTCTCAGCATGTGAACAATAGTGAGGGACCCAATGGGGACATGTCAGCTGACAACAGATTACGAGAGTCCCACGAGAATCCCGATAAAATGCAAGAGAAGAGAAACGAGCAATATATGAATCAATCCGGGCTCATGTCGATGAGCCAGAACAACGAATCCATGACCGGTAATTTTTTATTGCATAGCCACCACCACCGGGCCAATAGTTTGCCCGATGGTGGTGGCTTATGGGAATGGTCAGAGGGAGAAACAACCATTGGTATAAACCTTAACGCTTTGCCGAATCACGAGATTTCGAGAATTAATAGTGTAATGCATTTCCCTACGGATAATAAAATCGAGAAACGCCTAAGTGTCGTGTGTAATAATGCGCTCGAGGAAAAGAATCGAGATTTTCAAGGGAACGAGTGTAAGGGTCGAGAAAATCAGGGAATCGATGACAAGAATTTTCGACAAACGTTGCGCATCGAGTCCAACGGTAATAAAAAAAGCCGAGGCAGAGTGGACGAGCTGGATTTCTTGCATTCGACTAATCTAGCAGGACAGAAGAGAAATGAATTGAAAGCACCGGAAAATACTCTTGTCGACGTGCAATATGATTCAAGGCAAAAGATAAAGCAGGAATACAATTCTTGCCCTGTGTCGGTGAAAGCGGCATTGAACGAAGAGCAATTAACGCAGGATATTAAATTGGAGTCAGAAAATAGAGAGCGAAACGAGTCTAATTATAAGTTTCGAGGCGATGGTGGACCAGCGAAAATGTCGCCGAGTGTTGGCTCTTGGTGCTGTCGTAGAGGAGGCACGGAACAGCCAACGCCCGAGCACTTGCGCGAAGGATGTTGCCAAGGTCTTCAGACGAGGGATGAATTTTCGGAAGAGTCTGCGCAAAAGTCCGATGTCATCAAAAGTGAAGACTCCAACAGTCCAAGAGGTGGGACCATTACTGGGACTACCATCGCCACAAAGTTACAAGAGCATTTGGAAAATTTGAAGAATAATGTCAGGACGGAAGTACCGGACTGCGAATGCTTTCCCGCTGACAAATGTGAGTTGCAACCGTTGTATGTTACTCGCTACACTAACATTGAAAGATCACACTAATCATAAAAATGCTTATATTAGACTAATTTTTAAACTCGAAAAAACATCTAATACGAAGCCTAACTAAATGTAATGCATCAAGATGTGTATTATCGCTTAAATGTTTTGCTCAAACCATGGTGTCATAATAAATAAAGTAAATAAACACTATAAGGTCCGCCGGAACCAGGCTCGTACTACACTCATCTCGGCGCAGCAGCTAGTCTACATGATCTCCGAAATGATTTAGAGAGAAGAATTGGTCTTAAAGGAAACGCGATAAGATTCGAAAAGGTGCTCTATACGGGAAAGGAGGGGAAGACAACGCAGGGCTGCCCTATGGCTAAATGGGTGGGTACAGCATATATATGTAATATTATCTGTGAGTGTGTGTGTGTGTGTGTGTGTGTGTGTGCGCTAGCTGCTCAAGTAGTGCGTTGAATTTTGAAAAAATGGAATTTATCGATTAAGATTGCCGTTTAGGACAAGGACAATTCTTTAATAGAAAAGCCTGTCTTTGCAGATAATTCGACGCTCCGACATCGAGGAAAAAATTTTAGCGATCGTTAAGCATCGCCAGGGTCACAAGTGTCCAACTGCCTGGATCGTTGTAGCAATGGTAGCTTGGGAAGGTGTTCCGCATCACGAAGCCGATCAAATATATTCTTTATTGAGTCACAAGCTCAGCCGATTTGGTTTGCCGACTACCAGAAGATGCGGAACGAACGAGCCAAGAACTTGCGCCTGCCAAGGCCTTGATCCAGACTCCTGTGGTGCAAGCTATTCATTCGGATGCTCTTGGTCGATGTATTATAATGGTTGTAAATATGCAAGAAGTAAGACCGTTAGGAAATTTCGATTATCCGTAAGGTCAGAAGTGAGTAGAGTTGGTCGAGTTTTTGTTCTTTTTTTATTATCCCTTGTAAGCCGATCTTCTAATTAAGTATTCCTGTTACAGGAGCAAGAGATAGAGGAGAGGATGCACGTTTTAGCGACGCTATTGTCTCCGTTATATTTAAATCTTGCGCCAGAAGCTTTTAACAACCAAACGCAGTTTGAAGAAGAGGCTAGTGAATGTCGATTAGGTTTTAAACCGGGCAGGCCATTTTCTGGCGTTACAGCTTGTTTAGACTTTTGTGCTCACTCGCATAGGGATCTGCATAATATGAATAATGGATGCACAGCAGTAAGATTCATTTATAATTTAAATTTATATCTTTACTTTCAGTGTAATTATTCATTGGAAAAATATACTTAAAGGTTGTTAGCTTAACAAAGCACAGGACACTATCGAAACCGGACGACGAGCAATTGCATATTCTCCCCTTGTACGTAATGGACGATTCAGACGAGTTTGGCTCGAAAGAAGGACAGGAAGAGAAAGTAAAATCAGGTGCAATTGAAGTTCTTACAAAGTAAGTATTGCATAAAACACGAGGAGAGCATTGTTTTTCCAAAAACCTTCAGTAGGAATAAAAAAATTTACTACTTCTACTTAGATATCCTTGTGAGGTAAGGGTTCGATCAGTTCCACTACAGCCTTGCAGACGTCATGGAAAGAAAAGAAAGGAAGATGACGCAGATGCGGCGAGCAATAAAAAAGACACGAAAAGTCCTGCCGAGAAGAATGTTGAGACAAATAGAACACCAGCTTATCAAGATTCTTCGAGAGCGCCGTTAAGGGAATCCCAAATACCCCTTGAAATGACGTCGATGTTAGACGGTATGGACGCTCAGCTGCAGAGCTCACAAGTTTCTTCCACTGTTCTCGATAGTCCTGTATCTATGTACCAAGGCTGGAATTATCAGAATGAGCAACAATGGAATCGACAAGGCTGGCTCGATCAAAGGAAAAACAACTGGATGAATCCGTGGACGGAATACGGATTTGGCGGATTGGATCGAGAGGTTAAAGTGGATCCCGACAGCACGAGTCTAGACGATACCAGACCTAGAAGTACAATGTCGCAAGAAGATTATAGGCCAGCGTCGAGAAATTTCCAAAATTCTAATAGCGAGTCGCCCAGAGTCAATTATACTCATTCACCTAGGAGTCATCCAATATCTCCAAGGGGATTGATGCCGCATACCCCTACCGAATCTGTATATTCTACACCACCGACAACATGTCCATCAACGCCTCAAGACCAAGGAATTATATCTCCCAGAAGTTCTGGATATTCGTCAGCTCCTAGCGATTTCAATAATTCCTCTCCTTCACCGCGGAATTATCAAAATCAATTGGAGAATAGGCAAAATAGCGTATCCCCTCGAACTGCTTATCAAAGCCCATTGTTTAATTTGGAAAGCCCTCAACGAAACCTACCGTCTAGAAATAGCCTACTCTTATCTACCACGATTGGTTCAGAAGCGGTTCGTAAGAATCAATCCCCCAGCATAAATATGCTTAGAAGTCCTAGTTTAAATTCATCCGATGGCTCAAATTTCTCGTCACCTCGTTATTTAAATGAGCCAAGTCAACGATTTACGGGAAATATGATACCCCATAATTGTGACATATCGGATGTGAAGGATACAATTGTATCAAAATTATCACAATCTCCATATTTTCAAAATCAAGGAGCGCAATCTCCGAAAATTGGAGACTACCCTAATCAGAATAACGCAGTGCAAAATTCCATAAATACAGATTACTTATTGCAAAATCCTCTTCACATTCGCTCGCTTTCCAATCAAAATTACGATTACCAGCACGAAGCTATGGCAAATCAGGCCGATCAAAAAAGAAGCATTAATATTTCGAGGGACTCTTTTAGTATTAATTATCCGCCTGTGTCTAACGAACAGTCTAATTGGAGTTCTTTGAATTCCTGGGGAACCGAGACTGCTAAAAAGTCTGTACAGTCACCAGCACTCAATGCTCAGCAAGGAATCGTGACGAAATTCGAATTCGCTAACGTATCGAAGCCATCGACGTGGGAGGAGCGGCTTTTGCACTTGGATGGGATGAAGTCGTCTTGGGAAACGCCATCGGAGCCGCCGTCACCATTCCGAGTGCCAAAGGGCAGGCCGCCGTCGAGGACAACGCCAAATCACAATTCGACGTCGGAGCCTGGTATATCTCAAAGCCCTATAGCGAAAACATTCCTCAAGCCTCAGGAACCCAGCAGAAATAGTTTATTTATGGAGAATCATAGTGGAAAAGGTTGCGCGGTAGCCCAGAATCTTCAGCGAAAATCCGAATGGTCCCAAGATAAAATGCGAGAAGGTATGCGCGCACACGCGGACAGGCATTTGGCGTAGAGCGTAGGGCTCTGGCATCTGATAAAGCCCTGCCTCGAAGAGGTAATTAATAAAAAAAATTTTAACGTCACAGGTTTCCAAGAGACTGCGCGCCAAGAATTGCCAAATCCGAGTCCAAGCTTCAGCTGGGCCGAGGCCGAAATAAAGCAGGCGCAAGACTTCCACGCGATGACCGGCTTGTCTCACCCGACGTTCCCGCAGTACGGATACCCCTCGTATCCGGTATTCGACAAGACTTACCCGAACACGTGGGAGGGCTACGGCTACAACCACGCGTACCATCATTCCCAAGCCTCCCCGGAGTACTCGGGCCAGCAGTTTTATCAGCAGCCCAAGAGGAAGGCCTGCTTCCCGACGGCGCAGTATCCCTTCCAGAATGTATCGCCAACCTACCAAGGCATCAATCCGGGCTGGGCGCGATGGGAGAGCCCGGGCTGCCCGCGATGGAACCTCTACGCGCCGCCCTCCTACTTCCCGGTGCTGCCTGAAGCGCCACCCAAGGCCGAGCCCCTCGGAGAGGTCGCAGATTACACGGACAACGAGGAGTGCTTCAAGGACTCCCAGATGGGAGGGGTCGCCATCGCCCTGAGCCACGGCAGCGTCCTGTTCGAGTGCGCGAAGCACGAGATGCACGCGACCACGGCCCTGAAGAAGCCGAACCGCGTGGCGCCGGCGCGCATCAGCCTCGTCTTCTACCAGCACCGCAATCTCAACAGACCGAAGCACGGCTGGAACGAGTGGGAGGAGAAGATGCGCCTGAGGAAGCTCGGCCTCGCCGCCTCGAGCTCCGCCAGCGGCCCGGCGACCTCCCAGCCGGTCCTGACCGCGTCCACCGCCAGTCCGGCCGCGTCCGCGGCCCCCACCGAGGCCATCCCGACCCTGCCGTGCCTGCCGAGCGTCCCAAGCTCGGAGTTCATGATGAGGTCGCCCACCTACACGACCATGACCTGGACGACCCTCTTCCCGATGCATCCCTGCATGATAACTGGTCCGTATCAGGAGGGCGGAGCCGTCGGATGATTGTCGGTCCTCTCGAGCTAGCCATAACCGAAAATCACGATTAATCCTAAATTACGGTTTAACTGATCAATTTAAGCCGAGGCTCGCCCCGAGCTAGAGCAGCTAGCGACTACACTCGCAACTGTCGACTTTAACTTATAGACTATCTTATCCTTCTACCTTTCTTTCAATTATGCGTCTTCTTGCAAACTCGCCCAAACACGCGTACAGACGCTCCCCAAAACACACCCCGCACACTTTAATATAAAGCCATGCTTGCATAAATGCATACCTATGTGTACAAGTGCGCGCGTACGTTTGCATGCGCTTATGCATATTTGCATTAATGTGCCTGGGTACATTTTCATCTTCTCCGATTCCGAGCTTTTATTTGATAATGAGGAAGAGCGTTAAAGCATTCGGTCTCGGAACGAGGTGTGGATTTATCGGGTGGTACGGTGTTTCTGCATCTTATTGGAATCCCACTCTTATGCAAGATTTGCATAAAGTCAAGGATAAATTTGTGAATCGCGTAGATTGATCAAGACTAAAGAAATAGAAAGAAACGTAAGAAGCATAAAGAATCGAGAAATCTTGTCATGTTATTTTTTCGCGTTTGAATACGAGCGTAAATTTACCGACGATTTTCGATGCTCGGTGTGAAAAATCAATTTGTATTATTTGAATATTTGTACATATTAGGTGACTTTTACTTCCAGATCAACTTAAACCTCTCTTTTCTATTTTTTTACGCGAAAAAAATATCCTTTTGACTCGCTTCTATATTTTATTTAGCGAAACAGATGAGAGAGCATATCTCGTCGGAGAAAAAAAAAATTATCACGTAGCAGAGTCCATTTATAATTTATTTATTATCACTTATTACCTTGGCCCCTTTTCCTTTGTAGTCCCGGTCCCTTAATACCTGAGCATGTATGAACTCCTTGTGAAACATTTGTTCTTAGACAATTTTAATATGGTTTTAGAGAACTTTAAACGATCTACATTTTTAGGTACTGTTTTATTATAAATATAGTGTGGATCAATTGTATGGAAACTTTTATATTTGTATGTTTGACTGCGCACGGGACAGAGAAGCAAATTCGAAAAGAGTCAAAAAAAAAAATGTCCGGTTATGTAGAGGAACGATATTAAAATAATGGAGTAATGGAATTGCAAGCCTCATCCCGAGCCAGAGTATTATAAGAATCATTAATATATTATCATTCATGATTATCGCATACAATAATTAGTATATAATCTAATTTAATCGATTATTTATCAATTAAGTTTTGGAAGAGTGTTATGTACTACTATTATAACTATTAAAGCGGCGGTTTAAGGTAGAGTTTACACAAGTATCGAAAGGTGAGCGATTAAGCGGCACTTGTGAAAAGTCTCCTTAAATTTCAAGGGTCTCAGACCCAAAATTTTCAATATGACTGTATCAAGCGACGACCCAAAGGAAGTTGTTGAAAATTAACGCTCATTCCGCAAAGCCGCCACGGCGTCTTCTTTTAATATCCTTAATCTATTCCGAATTTTTTTAGCTAAGTTCATTATCGCATCTTCTTTTTTTTTAAACTATCTATAATGTGCACTGAATTGCTCAACTATTGTAAGAATAAACAGAAATATTCCAATTAAAATATTTTTTTCTCATTTTTTACTTTTGTTTTTTTTTCTACTTTCTACAATTAAAGCAGTCCAAAAAACTTCAATATTTATGTAAAAATATCGAATAGAAAATTAAATGCCTATACATATACACATACATATATATTTTTTCCTAAAAAAAATGTCTGATAGAATCACTGGTACACGCATATATATATATATATATATATATATATATATATCTTCCCTTTAATATTATAACGACTTTTTACGATAATGTTCAAGTAAATTTTATAATCATTGTACAGTAATAAGACTTATTCGTAATATCAATATATGTAAAAAGTATACATTTTTTTAAGGATCATTGAAATGGTGTTCCTTGTTTTTTAAAAGTAATGGTGTTTCTATTAGATCTTTTACAAAGGAAAAATAACCCACAGTACAACTTTGACCATCAATCGTATTTGCGTTTAACATCGGCTCCTAAAATTAATATTAGAACATATACAAAAATATTTAAATAATGAGGTGACGATTAAATCTATCCTTTTTTTTGTACAAATCGTCTTTTTTTCTGCCCTGAATACAAAAAAGGCTGAAAAGAGCTTCGATATTTTATCTTATTTATCCGATGATTTTCATTTATTGTATTTTTTAAACGTTTTTATTATTTTTGTAACATAGTTTTCGTATTTGTCCTAAGCTCTCGTTTTTTTAATCAGAACTTTGTTCTCTTCTAAAAACTACATAATTCACTTTCAAAAAGAAGAAATATCAGCTAGAATTTAACTAAGAGTTTAATTAATATTTATCTAAAAAATTTCTTTAAGAATCAAGTATGTAATTTTTTTTATGGCGCCAGTTAAAAATCACTGCCATTTATGGAAAATAAGTAAAAAGCGAATACATATTATCCCTACGATTTTTATGACATCAAAACATAGAAGGCGTAAAGCGGATGAAGATACAATAAAACAGATATTGATGCGATGATGCCAAAATAGTGTTAAAGCTAACATTTAGAAAGTAAATAAAATACAATATTTGTAATAATTATAACGAGTTTATTGAATCTAAAGTGTATAAGAATAAAGACATTTTTTAAATACTTATATTTAAAAGAATAGACAGAGGAGAAAAAATAAAGGAGAAGAAATTAAAAAGTTATGATTGATAAAACGAAACGAGTAAATAGTAAAGATAGACAACGTTAAAAAATGTATTTTTTCTTCCAATGCCAAAAAGATGCCATTTGTTTTGTACGAAAAGCTCGATGAAAAGACAGAAAAAAAGGGAGAAACATGATAGTGTTTAGAGAATGTATGTAAGTGTACCAAGAAAAAATTCAATGTGTATATCTCGTGAAATAAACTTGTCCGCCTTATGATGAAACAAAAGCACTATGATAGGTTAAAAAGAAAAAACGATTTGTAGCGTATCACATAAAAGAAAATTGAAATATCATGGCAGTGTTACATTGTCCAAACATATAATATATTTATCATGAAAATCGCAAGCAAATCGATGTTTCTCGACTGCCATCTTTTTTGTTTTGATTGTAGATGCATGAGATGATTGGCCGAAACATCGATTTGCAGAAATAATTTGATATGAGCACGGCATTGAAGTAAATTATTTAGATGATTAAAATATTGTATGAAATTAAAATAAACAACCCGTGCCTGTAAATAATTCTAATATTTAAAGAAGAAAATGAACGTTTGATCATTTATAATTTCAAAGCGGTTATAAACGGCAAAGAATGAGTCTGGTGAAAAATGAAATCTTTTTAAAATTTGTTTGACAAAATAAACGCCGAATCAGCCGCGAATGTTTTACAATTTCAGAAGAATGAATATAAGCTATATAATATTTAAGTGAAACTGTTTTCATGCAAAGTAATTTCTCAAAAAAAGCATTATAAAAACGAAAGAAAAAGATGGAAATCTAAAAATCATTGTTCTATATAATTAACAATATTTTAATTTGCACTTGATAAAATACGCGAGAAATATATAATATATTGAAGATATTTAAAGCGATGTAAGAATTAAGGTGTAAAACATAATTTTTTTAGAAACAGTAGATGCGGTTTATTTGGCCATTTGGCATTTTAAGAAAAGAATAAGAGTAATAATAACAATAATAATATTAATAATAATTTTAATAATAATAATGAATAAATAAATAAATAAACAAATAAATAATGATTTGTAAAGGCAAAAAAGAAACAGCAAGCAATCTAATGAAAGACTCACTTCGACGATAATGAAAATTATTTAGCACTTTGAAAATAAAGTAATTTTATCGCCGCGACGCGCCAATAAAGTTGGGAGGTAAAAATCTGTTTGATTTATCAAAACTATCATTAAGAGTTGTACGTAAAGAGGAAGAAAAACAAAGGAAAAAACGGAGCGTGCTTGATTAAATGGTCAACATTTAGAATGTTTACGATTAGAGTGTAACGATAAGCGTGAATAATAAACTTAAGCGATAATACTATCGATGTAAGATTAAGGATTAGATCAAATATACGCATAAGTCAGATGTAATTGTCCTTTGTGAATATACTTGAGAGAGAAATGACAAAAATACAACAAACTTTTATGAATATATGTCTTGTCGACTTTTCTTCATAAATTACTCCGCACTTCCTGCCTTCCGCCACCTCCCCCCAACAACAAACTATTAGCCGAGCCCTGCATCCGACCCCCTTATTAAGACTATTTGCTTAGCAAGGCTCACAAGTCACAAAGCTAAAGACAGTGGTATCGCATCGGTGAACCCATGGGAAAGACTTCGTCGAGCTCGCGATGCCGAAGCGTTAATACTCAATTGTCTTGGATTAATTGAACGGCGCAGAAGTACGAAATCATTCGCATGTGTACATTGTCGGCTCATCTCAGCGGGACGTCGGCGATTCGTCTCGGCTGAGCTCCGAGCAATGGGTTGCAATTAAAAAAGTCGCCAATTACGTAAATGGCATCGGCCATTATACCATTTTTGTCCTTTCACTCGCCACCCCTTCCTTCTTCAGCCATCCGTCGCCCTCTCACTCTCTTAAGCGCCGCCATCTCGCACGCAATTTCCTTCTTAATTAACCGATTCTCGCGCATGATGAGATACATAAGAAAATCCAAGTTTTCTCCGCGTCCGTCCCGTTGCGGTCGCGAGAAAGCAGCAACAATGAGCAATACGAAGGTGCACTGTCACAGTCACGAGCATCTCGAGGAAAAATTACCTAGCAAAAAAAGGAAAGCGCATAAGGGGGGGGGCATTTTTCCTTCAGCTTGATGAGCCTTCTCTCTGAAATATCCTCTTTTCAAAATCAAATGACGTGCCTTCGATTTGTATAGTTAATCGCAGTGATTGCTTTTTAATATTGAACTTAAAATTCGTTAACCAACAGAGACAAGAACTAAATCCGGAGAAAATGTGCTTTACTTCGTCTCGTTTATACGGGATTGTCAGCTATGCTTACAATATTTTATTAAAATCTTATGTACATGCATTGTATTTAATATTATTTTAACTCCTACACCGCAACTCTATAATAAATAGAACATTAGTACAAGTATACGTACAAAAATACTCGTGTATCTGTTCAGTAATTAGTCTGTTTAGTACCCGGAATGATTATTCTGCGGTTACTTCATAATGTCATTGCAAATACTTGAATCTGAAAATACTTGCAATATTCATGCGTGATACAAAATCCTTTTTATTGTATAAATGCGTTAATAGTTATGATAATTAATATTTTTCCTTATAAATTTTAGAAAATTGCATTTTTTTTACTACATTAATAAGTAAGTTTAACGTGGATTTCGATTTCTCTGAGCAATCCAAGTCTAACTAGACTTACCGTTGATAAATGTAAGTAAAATAACATTTTAAGAACATGATTTACTAATTGCACAGGAATATACATTTCTCAGTATTACGATTCCATCCCGTCAATAAATCTCTCTAAACATAATGAAGTTCTTTTGCTAAAATACAGTAGGTATAGCAGAACACAATATTATTCACTCTGTAATAGGATTACAAGTGTTATCATTAAATTGTCGCTATGACAGGTTCACGACACTAGATATCATGAAATATAATTTATCTGGAAGTCTACATGATCAAATACCATTATATATAGAGGTAAATTTTAGTTTTCATGCAGTCTATTTCTTACAATTAATAAATCAACCTTTTCTATCATGCTTACGTTTCAAGACACGTAATGATAACATTTTTAATCGATAATTATAAATAGGAGGTATATTAATCTACTAATAGGAAATTAAAAAAAATTAAACAGTTCATATTAAATGTTAATACTATGCGAAACAACAATACATTTAAATAAATAAACATAAATTCATTTTATCTCATTTTAAATATTATCAATTTTAAATGATTATAAATACTTTTTCAAATCAATATTATAATCAGATATTACGACAATAATAATTACCGCAAGTTACATATAAATAAATATCGATGCGATTCAATAATTATCTCAATTAGGATTGTAGTATTGCTACTTAGATATTTATGTATTTACATGAAAGTTAAAAAAGGCATTAACAATGTCAAGAATTCTATAAACGAGATAAAACTTTGTTTAATACTTACATGCTAATTTATAAATGTGTCCTTCATTTAAAAAGTGAACGGCGAGTATTATAACAATGTAAAACATACTGTATATGATGTTTATTTCAATGGCTCGGTATGTCATAAAAATACGAATTCTCCTTTCATGTGCAAAGATCTTTAATGAAATTTTTCATAAGTTGAGTTTAAATAATATAGTCCTTATGTTATAGAATATCTTACATGAATGTTATATTTACAATATGTATAGAAAAATTTGCTCAATGAAAGGAGAATATTTTACATAGTTAGAGTTTTAATTTTAAATATTAATGAGTTACCGATTTGTAATTTAACAAATAACAATAATTATAATCCTGTCAGTTGTATATACATTAATTTATTAAGTTAAAGTAAAAAAAATATATAATTAACAAAGTTTTGACAGAGGTTAGCTTGCATATCTTATTAAAAGTAGCGACCTTATGATCATTTATAATTTTCTAATTCCTTCATTCTACCACATCGATAAATTAATATTATCCATTTAATTGATATTTTCGTTAAATAAAAATTTTGGAGTTTAAGTATCGGCGCGTAAACAAAGGATTTATAAAAATAATCGGAAGGAAATGAATGTGCTTAAGAAAGTAACGAGAATCCGCGAAATAAACTAAAATGCAATCTTAAATGAACTAAATTACAAAGTTTCGAATAGATTGATTTCAGTCGTGAAGGCAATTGACCTTTTTTCAGTATTGCCATAATTTTAACATCTGGTCAGCGAAGTAATGATAAAGAAAAAGTACAGAATATCAATATTTTGATAGGGATATCATAAGGAATGCGAAAAATGTGATTATAGCTATATGTGATACAAATAAGACTCCTGTAACTGCATACCAAAGGAGATAAGAGCGAGGGCAAAGCCTGAAGAATCCAGCCTTTAAGCCCTCGCGCTGCCTTTTCCAATACTTATCTCGTACTTTTTGCCGCGCAACTTCTCGGTAAAAATACACACAAGTCCCTCTCGTGTCCCCCACAAAGTAATAAATATTAATTACACGACCTCCTTCTCCTTGCTTCTTCTTTACTGGTACTATCTCCCTCGCTATCTCTCTCTCTCTCTCTCTCTTACTCGCTCACTCTTTCTCTCTCTCTCTCTCTCTCTCTCTCTCTGTTTCACCTGCCCCGCGATGATTCGCCAAAAGTAAGGAGTCACCATGTTTTTTCAACGGGCGTAATAATTTCAATGGGCGGACGTGTCGGTAAAGGCTCCTGCCTTACTCAGCTACCTGCGCATATAATAACCCATCGAGTTACAGCAGTACAAGTAAGAGCCGAGGACGCGTAAAAATAGCCGGGTTTGAAACGAAGGACCTGCGCCAAGAATGCGCAGACACGCAAGAGCGGGGGTGGAGAACAGCGAGCGCCGGGCAAGAGCGCGCGGAGCGAGGGTGGGTGGGCGGCGGGGGGGGGGGCGGGAGAATTCCTCGGAGGGCGAGCATTCACCGGTCGGCGATTTGAGCGATCCCCGGTGAGCACGAGGACGTCGATCGGAACAGCGGAATGCAACTCCTCCGCGGGTTCGCGCCGGTCCGCGCCGCTCCAGTCACACTGGATGTAGCGCCTCGATTAATTTTATATGGCTAGATAAGCCCCACCTTGCGAAGACGCAGGGGTCCCCCCCAGGAGCTTGGGCCTACCAAGCAGTGGAGGAGGAGGCCCGAGCGGTCGGTGTCGAGCCCGCGGTGGCAGGACGGAACGAAAGCAAGGAAAAAGGATGAGGTGCTGGGAACAGAGGCTGGAGCATAACGGTAATTAATATCCAGCCTATCAACCACCAACGACCGCCGCTTGACTGCCTCTTATCCGTTTTATTTTTGCTTTTACCTCTCCATTCAACCGTGTTAATTCTATCTCCCATATTAAACCTGCCTAATTTATTAGAATTATAAGCGCTTTTAATAGTCAGCAGTTGCATTCAGCCCCGGTTAAATGCAATAAATATGATATTATAATTAAATTAGAATTTAAAGCAAGCATTCGGCAAATAAACTAGTCGCAGCAAAATTAGCAAGAAAAAGAGAGATACGAACAAAAACGAATGTACTTGTTGGATGGATGGCGTGATAATTCACTGTAATAACAATTATTGGTCAACTGATAATTTGTATAAATATGGCATAAATATATCAATTTATCGGCTAGAGGTAGAAAAAGTAGCCTAGGCCATTTGAAATATATTTTTAAGGTGATAATTCCTGTACTTTATTGTGCAAAAAGAATAGTTGTCGGTTACTTAGATTTTCCTGGCATGTTTATACGTAGTTGCTAATGCAGAACTATATTGAGGGAAACAAGTTATCTGCAAGTGCTAGGATTAAGTAAACAAAAATATTGATGCGACTTAAATACTGGAAATACTGGAGCAATAAAGTAAGCCTTAATACGAGAGTCGGGGGAGAAAAGCGTTAAACCCGTTCTTCGTGGATTCCTGGCGAGTAGCGAATGTCGCGCACGAATTTTCGACATTCGAGACTTACACAAACATAACTGCGATGGAATAATTAAACGACATATCTGCTAAGCTCGCTACATTAAGCACCTACGCTTCTCCAACGATGATTCCTGTCGCCGCACTCGACCTTTCTCTCGGATCCCTTCCCCCGGGCCGCGGCCACCCTCGGTCTTTGGTAGCACCGCGGCGCCGTTTGGTCTGCTCGTCTCCACCCACCCGCGCGCCATGTGTCCCAGCGACGGGAGGCTTTTAGCGCAGGCGCATTCCTCGGGCAGCGCCTTCGGGAACCGGTCCTGACCAGCCGCGCCGATGATAGCCGGCGCTATGCAGACGACGCGGCGCGCCAACCAGGAAGTGGATAGTAATGATACCATCGAGGGAGCTCCGCTCCTTACGGCCTAAGAGAAGAGGGAGGAGGAGGGTTGACCGCGGGGTGCGATGTCCTCCTCGACTGCGATTCATCCTCGAGCTTGAACCCGTTCCTGTGTCGACTGGGACTTTATTGCCGGCAGCTGTGCAAATTCCAGCCGTAGCCCGGACTGGCTTCCCCGTTTCCCCGGGGATCGTTCAAAGGCAGTCAAATGCACGACGTGAAACGAGAATCGAACAGAGCGAGAAACGGCTGCGAGATCCCCGAGGAGGAGGAGCCGGCGAATAGAGACGGAGCTGGAAAGTGTACAACAGCGCGGCTTACCCCCCAAGGGCTCGGCGGTGGTTCGAAGCGCGATCGGCTTAATTTTTCGCCGGCTGATCGCTTAGCACGCCGACGAGTCCTCGAGGACGTACAAAACCGGCTCTTCAAGGCGGCACTTGGGTCTCTTTATTCGCGCTCTCGATCGACTCCACGGCCAATGTACCTTCGGAGCCTCCTCGAGCTTTCGAGCCAAGTTGTGGAAGTGCTTCGCGCTCCTCGTTTCAACGTCGAGCGAGACTCGAAAGGAGGAAACGCGACGGAAGCCAGATGCGATCGATCGTAGGTGCCACACGATGTGTGTCTTGACGCTGCGATCGGGCCCTCGACTCGGGATCGGCCAGAGCGACGGGCGCCGTCCGCGTCGGCCGGGGGAGGGGGACAGCTTAACTATCGATCGCTGTGCGCCGGATAAGCGCGAGAGGGGAGCAGAAAGGATAATTCAGCGAGCAACTCGATCGGAGTTGCCCACTCAGCGGCCGACGGCTTAATTAGCACCGGCGGCGGGGGAACTTGCGACCGAGTGCCGACTCGACGACGACCGTTTTGGTGGTTCGCACCCACGCGCGTGTCTGACTCAGTCGGCCGAGAGAGAGAGAGAGAGAGAGAGGACGAGGGTAACGAGCTCGAGGTAATGTGTATCGCCTATGCCCAAAGCCCACGCAGGCCCCGAGGGACCTTTGCATTCTGCGACAGCGGCCCTCGTGATCCCGAGCTGCGAGCTGAAACGCGCTCCTTTTTCCCCCGTCTGTATGCTGAACTTTGGGAGCCTGGACTCGTATTGGAATAGCGAATCCCATTCTTTTATTCACGAGATAACGAGCCTATATCTACGTTTACTTGGGAATGTCTTACTGTAAAACTCTACGTCTCATTCTGTTGCCGAGAGGTCCAATTCCATTCAAATGGAAACTCACTAATGCGTGAGAAAGTTTCCTCTTTAAGTGCTGTTGTCCTTCTAACATCGAGGAAATACTCCAAAAGCCATTACTAAGTACTATTAAGTATCACTTTCTTACAGCAATGAAATTATAAATTTCCACGCTTGCTGTGAATGATTTCACGATTTATAGCATGGTATGAAAAAGTTATCAGGGTTTCGTGTACCAGAATTCAATAAACCAAGTGCAAGCAATTTATTTTCATTAATAATTTTGCTGTTGTTGCAACATTATTCATATGGATATATAAGGCGCGTGGAAATATTGTGTACATGGTATTATTAGATATTCTTCGTTTAGAGTTTCTTTTCGTATATCATTTAATTATGACATTATTAATTTTCTATTTAATGTTTCCTTTTTATATCAATACTTATTACACGAGTTTTTATTAATCTTTCTTATATTACTTTATTACATCACCTACTTTCTACTCAAATATTTACCTATTGACTTTGCTCTGTTTTTGAACTTCATTTTTTTAAATTCATTTCAGACAACTTTTCTGGTCATTGAAAATGTCTTTACTATAAAAGAAAAATTGTTTTGTAAAATTACCTTTATACGTTTTAATTTACGAGCGTGTAAACCATTTTAAAGGAAAAATGTAAAGAAAGAAAAGAAAGGTTTAAATTTATAATTTCTTATGAATCTCATAATATTTAACTCACCTGTATGTAGAAGTGCTATTCACTGCCAAAAGCAGAAATTGTATTTTTCTAACATGGACTAGAAAATTGTCTTTCGGAAAGGCAGCATTTTTTAATGCTCATATGAATTTATTATTAGCGGAATTTGTCGACTCGCCTGCAAATTACGTTTGCCACTTCGTTCACTTTTACTCATAATACAAATAGAAGTTATTGAATAATTCAATTTCCTAGCACAGCTGATGCTACTATCTTTCAAAATACAATCGTTGCGTATTATTGTATTAATAGATTTCGCTCGAATGTACAACTACTTTTCAAATGTAGGCTTACATAAGAGCGGCGTGAAGCAGTCATCGTATTTTACAGGAAACAAGGTAAGCAAACGCTGTCCAACGAAAAATTTCGATTCAGCTGCTCGCGCACACGGTAAATAAATTTAGACAGATAATCATTCTTTTTTCAAGTTCGTCGTCTCGTCTGAATTTTTTCTCATAGCCAGTCATTGCGCGGTCCAGGCTCGAGAGAAATATTTTAAATCAGTCGTAAAACAGAGACGGATCACGAAAGTCGTTAAGTATCCAGGAAAGAGGAGAACCAAGAGTCAGAAACGAAGAAGAGGAAGAGGGACCAATTACCGCGTAGGCTTTGGTCCAAACTGTCCCAGCTACGCGTCTCGAAGAGCCTGATAATTGGATACGGCAGTGGTGCAAATTATAACACGGCCCAAGGCGCGTCCAGTCAATCCACTTAGGCATTACGGGCCGGGCACCAGAACTGCTCGCTTTTGGCACTTCCGAGTGGAAAAAAGAGATTCCAAGGTCTCGAGTAGGTCCCTCGAGGGCGCGCGCGACCCACCGGCGAAATTCGGCGTCTATGTCCGGACGCCGTCGCGTCGCGCTATAAACCTCGGCGCCACGGGGATGCGCGAGACTGCGAGAGGCGCCTAGACGGCAGTGAAAAATTATTTTACATCGTGTCCGAGCTCCCCGCGGAGTTCGCTTGAACGCTGGCGCAAGGGCCGGGCCGTGGGAGGGACGAGCGAGGAGAGAAACGGGATGGCACGGCCAACGCGAGGAGATTCGCGATTGGCTTTATCTGCCCGCACTCGAGACGCTCGATGCATCGCGAATAAAGGCAAAATGAGATTTTATAGAGACATCAAGCACTTGCCGGCCGATATCTCCTTTCTTCGTTCCCTCTTCGACCCTCCCCGCTCCGCTCGCCCACTTGCTCTCTCTCTCTCTCTCTCTCTCTCTCTCTCTCTCTCTTTTCCTCCTCCCGCAAATAACGATGCACTTTGCACGTAGCTTATGTAGGTTAACAAGTTGCACTTTCGAGGCAACCGATACGCGACGCTCGGTTCGTTGTACGAACGCGTTCCCCCTTTCCCGGTCGGTGATATTCGGACGATACCACAGGGCCCATTCTTCAACAACAAAGTCGGTTTTACGATAGACGCTCGATTCACTTATGTTACGACCAACTGTCCCAGGCAGGGGGAATTTTATCACGGAATTCAATGCCGGCTTTTTTGGTGGAGGACCACGAACTCGAAGATTCACCGATCGCAGTTGGAGGCTGACCCTCGTCCTTTGAAAGATCTCGTCACCTTGAGTCGGCAACAGCCCTTCAATTAATACCTTACCTTCCGTGGATTGCATATCATCGATACCATGCCGTCCATTAGATTATTGGATAAGATCCGATGTTTTAGACGTATCGTAATTCCCGATCATTATTTCAACATATTGATTTTGTTCTTCCAGCCTTGACTCTCCGACGCAGCTTCCGTACGTGAAATACTAACACATTTGAAAGGAAAGTAAAAAATTTCCATATCCCGGCCTTTTACTTGTACCTTATATCTATTATATTATACGTAAACTGTATTTGAGTACTCGGATACTGAATTATCATCGGCATTCATAGTTTAAGCTATTGAGACTATTATTAAGGTCCCGCCGGTTGCGTAGCACGAATGCGAGCTCCACTCATTACTTCGTATTAAACATGATCGGTATATTTAAGTCCTTTTGTTTGTAAATATTTTTTAATCATACTGAAATACATGTTTGTGTACATTGGAAAATCAATTTTTACATTTCTAATCGCTGGTGGTGTTTTTAGCTTGTATTACGTTGTCTCTTTATTTTTAATAAAAAATACAATTTATCGATACTTGTGGCCGTAAAAATAAAATTTATTACATTTTTAGTGTTATATTCCGCGAGCACTATTTATTTAAAAGTCATAATACTCGCTTTAATATATAATTAATATAATTGTTTAAACGTTTGCCTTTTTTATTGTTTTAGAAAAAAATGAAACTGGTGAACATTCTCGACCCTGTACTTTCATATATATATATATATATATACATATATATATGGGTGTGTGTGCGTGCGCATGGAAGTGTGTAGGCATGCGTATAAATATTATAATATTAATATAAAATTTGTTCCGAGCAACATAATAAATATCATGCTTTTTTAATGCATTAAACTATGTATATTTAACTCTTTCGAACATTTAAGTATTAAACCGCGCCAAGAAAATAGATATCAAACCAGAACCTCGGAAAAGTAAAATAACCTGTTTACAATGAACACATATACTTTTTAGTCAAATCGATCGATTTGCTTTGTATGTATTGTTCTCAGCTCTTTCCAATCATTTTTCTATTTTCTGTAAAGTAAGTTTGCCAAAGCCATACACGATTAACTGGAATAAATTGACTACAAGTTGCACATTTGAGTTTGAAATACATGCATGCGTCAAGATCCCAGAGCAATGCTAATTGGAATTTTTTCAATACATCTAGATTGGAAGAAACGTTTGCCAGGCCGATTTTCCTTTAATTTGTTGGAGAAAAAATCCAAATTCACGAATAGATTGGGTAGCTTAGAAAGCTGCTGCAGCACTCGCTCCTGCTTATTTTCAGGTGTCTCGATCGAAAGGCCGTAAATTATTTGAATATTATGTCGAGGAAAATAAGAAGAAAAAGTCAGCGGCGATTTCCAGGCAAGGCGTCATCGTGGCCTGTCCTCGCAGGCTGTCGCTAGACGATCACTCACCGAGATATTGGTCGTGGCAACGCTCTATCCGTTGTATTCGCGACACGCAACCCGAGTGACAAAACTGGTTGCCGTTCGCCACTTCGTTTCCACGGAATGAATAAGCGAAAAAGAAGGACGATGAGCGGGCCGCAATGGAGCGGCGGCTGCGCCTTTTTCCCTCCTCGACAATCGGTTGAGCCGACGGCCATCAACGGCCTCCGCGCGTATCGCGGCTCGACGAACGGCTTCTTTTTCACGAGCCCATAGGATACGACGGGACCGGCGAGGTTCGGCTCCTGGTCTGCGCGGACCTTCCGGTGTCGAACGCACGCACCCGATACCGGGACAGTTTCTATCGAAAGCCGAGCGCTAAAATAAGAGAGAGCGAATCTCCGCCGAGTCTCCCAAAGACTCCGAGTAGAAGCGCCTGCTTCTGCGGGCGCGTGTGTGTGTTGGCCACGGATGACGATCGGCTTTTTCTCACGGCCGCCAACCTCGTTCCGACGGACCCCGAGGGCCATTCCTCCTCCTCCTCCTCCTCCTCCGTCTCCTGCGCCCCACCCGCGGTCCTCGGGATCGCGCGCGTCCCGGTGTCGAGGTGCAGCCGATGATAAGCCCGGTAGACGAATCGCCCAGTCGACTCGAGATTTTACTACCTTCCCCCCGCCGCAGCTCCTTATCGCGCTAACTCTAGGGCACGCGGGCACGCAAACACTCTCGCAATACCAATTTTCTCCCACTAATGAAAGCCCGACTACATAGTTCCGTAGGAACTGTTGATAAATCTTGCGCTATCCTCGAAGGGGAAGTGCGTCAAGTTTAGAAGGGGTGAAATACGCAGAGTACAGTCAACCTACTAATCGGTCAACGGATACTTTTTATTTGAATGCAAGTCGGTGGATCATCCTTACAACGCGGGGGACAAGGTCGACCGGTCGTAGAAAGTGCAGACTCCATCGAGTTTAATCGGGCTTCCCCCTCGAACAGAAATTTTTCATTAGGCACCGGGGTACCTAATAACTTATTTTGATTTTCCACGCGTGAAGCTCATTAGCCGCGTGCCATTATGTAAAGTGAATGATTGCTTTGGAAAGCGATTTGCCCGTCGGTGGGCGTCGGTCGTCCTCCCTTGCCGTTAAGGCCGATAGAAAGTACGGTTAGAAATGTTGAATTATCGTAACTTTCCTTTCTTTATATTATTTACTCCTCCTCCTCCCTTGCTCTCTCTCTCTCTCTCGCTCTCTTGATATCTTTCTTCTATCTTTCGTTGTATATGTTATTTCTTTTTTCTCGCTCGCGCTCCGAAATTGTCGATTGCTGATAACCATTTACGAGCCCGAAAATGTGTAACCACTATCTTAATGGATTTTATGCGTATTAGCATATGAAGATGCCGTTAGATAAGACAGGAGACATTAAATCTGCTATACTTTTGTTTTCACTATTTGCATAATAAACACAACTGCAGCCGTGTTTCTTAATAGAGGCAAAATTGTTGCGTTCTTGATGATACGCTTTTCCATTGTAAATTTTGTTTATTATCTACACTAACAACTTTTGTTAATTTTTTAACAGTAATAGTTTTATTCCTTAGTGGAAAGTAATGCTCTTCTTGAATTACTAGCTCAACAAGTTTCCTTGTTTTAGAAATACGGAATTGTAAATGTTGCCCGAAAGTGAATCAGATAATCAAAGAAGCATACATCTACATAGACATTAAAAATATATATTGAAATATAACACTCAAGAGAATTTTATAATCTAGATATATAATTCAGAAATAATTAGTCTAACGGGTTTGTCGATCCAATAATTAGGGTTGGCTTACTAAAGCACATTTTTTTATAAATTCTCTATAAAATAATAAAGTGAATACTTATTATTTTATATTTACTCAAAATTTTTTTTATAAATTATACTAATAAATAATTCAGTAATAAAAATTAAATCAATAATTTAATATGAAATATACTTGCAAAGGAAATAGCTCCGATATATCAATATCATTATTCTAAACGCTTTTAGATATCAAATACAGTTTTTCTATTTTAAATACAGTGAATTAAATATATTTGTGTACTTAGGTGATTATACCCTTTTATGATGATGGATCTGTACAATAAATTAAAGTCCATTAGGAATTCAATCAAAATATTATTTAAAATTATAAAATTATTTTTAAGTAATAAATTAATTTAATACGGATAGATAGAGAATAAAACAATTCTTTAATTTTTGAAATGTATAATAGTAAAAAGAATCGTTGTACCATTTTGAGTTGACACACTTAATTTACAATTATAATGATCATTTGTTTTTCCACACTATTTATTATGTTATTCAAATTGAAAAAAATATCCTTATCAACATCGATCTAGCATTGATAATCGTTAATAAATTATTACCATTGATTAAACATCATACGTGTTTAACAAATGACATTTGAATGACTAAGTATTTACGATTTTATAACAGTTTCCTTTATATTATTATTATTATAATGGAAGATTATTTATTTTAAAAATTTTTTAATGAATTTACGACATGTTTAAAATGGCAATTTTTAGCAGCAATAAAAAGCATTTTTTCACAGATATTGAACAGGAACCGTATTAAAATAAGGAAAGGTCGCGTAGCATTCAAAGGCATATTTTTAATTTGAGTACGATTAACATTCACGAGTAAATATGTTTCTTAGATCCATATTATGTATATATTTTAAAAAATTTCTTCGAGAACAATTGCATATACGAGTTTGAAAACGTAAGAATCAAATTTGGATCCAAAAGGTAATATTGTAACTCGAAATGACATACACTCGTGCTTCGATTTTGTTGCTGTCATAATTACAATCGCGTCCGTATAATTGCCAATTGTAGCTTATAGTTAATTATAAACGTTGTAAGATACAAATTGTAGTGTGAGCAAATTGCAGCGACGAAGGCTATAATTCTGAAAGGCCCAATTACAAATTTTTTCCATAAAGTCTCTGCTTATCATTAAGTGCTGGATCTTCTCTTGGTCACTCATGTATCGCATTGATAAGGTACCCGGACCGAAGGGCTTAATTTAATTCAACAAGAAATAGCATTATTTTAGAAGCGAAGAGTCATCTTCTTTGAGCTAGAATTGCCGTTTTCCGAGGAAAAGGAAGGAGCTGCTGTAAAGTGAAAGTATCGTATCCTAGCGCATGCTGAGTCCTTACCTTAAAAATTATTAAGCATCAAAATAGGAAAGTAGTAATTTTGCTCGAAAAGAAGGATACCTGAACAAACAGAGAGCCAGCTGGTTGAACTAACTAAATCAGTTTTTGAAGTAGCTGGGAAAGCGTCCGAATCTCTCGCACTACGTGCGCGAGAGCCCAAGTATCACGTACGTATAATTCTACATTAGGAGAAATCATATTTACGATAGACATGCGGTAAACCTAATTTACCTTCATGATACAGAGATTTGTCATCAATCCAGACATTAGATCCGTAGCTACAGGTGGTACATATCTGGCACTGGCTCCGCCTCGCCAATCTTCGTCTCGGTAATGGCTCTCGGTAATAGCACTCTCGGGTACTCGCTGTAGATTTGACTCTGGGGACGCAGACGCACGCGCCCGAGGCGGAGGCGGCATCAAGGAATAGGCCTATTCATTGCGAAGAACCTGGAGTGGAGGCGCGCTTCCGTGAAAAGGGAGTCGGATGCGACGACCGAAGGGAGGGATGAACCGCCGGGGAGAAGAGACGCGTATTTGTAGGCCAGGGCTCTGCGGTTATGCTAGGAATCGTGCCGCGTCCCACTTGAAATTTGTGCATCCGCGCTCACGGCCAATCATATTGCACGTGCTTATTACGTTACCGTTAGCGAGACGCGTCTGTCTGCTCTTATCGACCCGATCCGCCGATAATTCTCCTCCGAGTTAATCGCCGGCGTTTACGCTCGGTTGTATACGGTTACGGCGCAGTCCGACTCAACCGACTCGGCTAAGTGAATAGTCGCGTAAATTTCCCTTGGGCTCCGCGCGCTTATTCGGTCCCTCGGAGTTCGACATCTTTCCTCATTTTTCTGTCGGTCGCTTCATTCTGCCGAGGATACGTCTGGTCGGAAGGATGGAGGACACGATTTTCGCGCACACGTGCCGAGAAAATTGGCCCTCGCACGGGCACGGAATGGAGCAACGCAATCTTCGGAAGTCGTGAAGTTAGTAGGTAATTACCCTGCCAGGCGAATATAAGTGCAAGAAATTGAATATCCAATGACTTCCTAGCCGATTATTAGCATGAGCACCCATGAGCAGTGCCTTGAATCATCTTTATGCGATTGACAACAGTTCATCTTATAAATAAGATTGATAGAATAGTTGCGTGACGATAATTTTATTTCCCGGTGTACTTTACTGTCCCTTTACTGATTATTCATATTTTTTCCCTTCAATCAACTTACAAGTCCTGCTGTTTTCGTATTGTGCATTTCTAATACAATTTTTTCATTTTTAAAGGTACTTTATACGTATCGTATTTTATTTGAAAATTATTTAATCATACTCGAGTACAAGATAAAATACAAATTTGAAAAATTTTCAATTCGATGCCTGAAACAAGTTAATATATATATATATATATTAAATAAACAAATACTGCACCTACACAATAATAAAAAAAATTATTGAAAAGTAGAGAGCTTAATTATACCCATACTGGTTCAAATAAACTGCAGTGTCCTTAGTGGAAGTCAATATGAATATTAAATTAGGAAATGACAACGAGTCGCTAATTGAAGATAAAAAAAAGAAATCAGTATATCGATTTGTCATAAGATTTATAAGATCACCAGCACGATATCAAAGACAACAAACGAGATCTGGTACGGTGAGCAGTACCCGGAGACAAGTTGTACATTTATTTAAACAATGTCGTTGGACGATGTATTTTCTTAGACAAAGCCTCGAATAATATTGAAAAACTAAACAAACTCCCGTATCTTAACGGTATGGAGAATTTTTGAGTATATACAATACTAATTGTTCGAGAACGCAATTGTTTTCCTCATTTAAGTAATAGATTCAAATTATATTCAAGCAATTTTAACAGTGAGATGAAACGTTTTTTGAATGTCTATTCATAAAATCTACTAAACAAGTGGTAATCATTTTCTTGCACTGGATGAGCAGCCGTAACTGCGTCAAAATAATAAGTTGTATTTGATTTACTTCATGAATTAATCCGAATAAATAAAAAACTAATGCTTGACAGTGATTTATCAACAAATTTTATTTATTATTAATTGTTGATTTATCAATTATAATTATTGAAGTTGTTAATAACAATTATGATTTAGCTATTTTTATAAAATACAGCAGTCATGAAGCAGACCATTATATAATTAGATAAAAATTAGCTTACAAAGTATTAAATTCGTTGATATGAAATTAGAAGCGATATAAACATTTACATGAAACTACAAATGCAATTATTTACATGAAATTGTGTCTTTTATATTATTATTGCATTATATCTATTAACTCATGCTTAATTTCATAAAAAAATACCTAGAGTACAGTTTTATTATAATATAACGTTGTTGCAGGTTTAGATGTAAACCTGTATAAAGTAAGAATTAATTATATGATCAACATAATTACAATAAGATAGTCATAATATTTTTAAATGAGTAATACTCAAGATATTCGATTTTCTTGTCCTATTTCAATATAAAAATTAAAAGTATGTTATAAAAACCTTAAATCAATATTTTCAAAATTACTTGTAAATATCATTAATTGAGTAATTGGTGCATATCAGGAAGTAAGAAATCCATTACTTAAATAAAAAATCTTTAACTGTGTCGAATTATAGAAAAAAGC
This sequence comes from Kradibia gibbosae, assembly GCA_018907135.1. Taxonomy (NCBI): domain Eukaryota; kingdom Metazoa; phylum Arthropoda; class Insecta; order Hymenoptera; family Agaonidae; genus Kradibia; species Kradibia gibbosae. The sequence continues at coordinate 19,014,108 of JACCHX010000001.1, forward strand.
TTGAAAAAATACTTTGAATCAATGAATACTTGTTTTTGCATTCAAGTTTACCACACAATAAAATTACTTTACGAGAAAAAGACATTTCAATTTTTTGTTAATTTCAAATTTAATTTCAATATCAGTCATACTTGTAACAATTGATCTTTTCATTTTTAATATTTAAAATAACAGTTTATGTGTTAGTGATTTATTACAATTTATTAATAAAAATTGTACCTTGAATAAGTATAAAATTATTAATAAAATTTATTTTGAAAGTGAATCATTTTTATTCGTCAATAATCATTAATGTAACTCCAAACATTGTAATTTCTATATACTTGACTAGACATTTATGTGCTGGACTATAAAACATGATCAGAAAAATTGACTTTCATGAAAATTTAAGATTGATCCATGGATTTCTCGTAGATCTATAAAATGAATTTTAAATGAATATGTTTTAAGTGTTCGTTAAACATTTTATATGATTCAATCATTAAAATTTTATGTGTAAGTGTATTAGACAATATATGTACGTTTTATTGTAAATACAATTTTAGTAGAGAAAACTAAAATTACTTGTTTAAATATGATTATAAATATTACAATTACATTTAATTGGTTATAACGGAAGAATTATAAATGTGTGATTAAAAAATATTTAAATAGATGTATAACTTTATAAGAATACTTAATGCTTTTAAATTAAAAAATAGTACTGGAAAATTGAGCAAGCATTAATCAATTTCTAATAAATAACTTCCTCACCCCTTTCTATTAAGCATTGAAAGCATATACAAAAAGTTATTTTTTTTTTAATGCACGTGGAAGATTTTGGTATTTTTCAAAAAATAATTTAACGATGAAAATTCAATACAAATGCATATTATAGATTATTCGATTACATAATAAAATCACATTTGCATTTAGAGATGAATATTGATTTATCGCTCATATCACGCTAACGTTACGTAAAATCGTTGACTTAGGACAAGAGCATCGGACTTATGGTTTGTAATTATAATGACATTTTCGACTTTGAGAAATTTTTTCCCATGCGAGTCAGTAGCAGTTAGTTATAATTTCTGCACCTTTCGCAATAAAGAAACTTTTAAATTCAGTATAATTTTACCATAAGAATGACTCTAGAAGTACGAGAAAATTATTCATAGCTTACTAAATATTATTTGTCACACTTAGCACTGGTATTTGCCATACGGCCAGTTGGAAAAGTTCGCAGACGTTGGAACATAAATAATAATAACAGCGTTAAAATTCTTATAGGAGTATGAGATTTTCATAATGAATTGTGCTCAGGTCCTTTGTCGCCCGGCCATTGGCCACGAGCAGTTATTAAACAATCTTTTCCGATCGGTGCAACGTCAGGCGTCCTTATTTTCTCGCCGCATAATGTTCGGGCCATTGTAAGCATAGGTTACTGGAATGATCACAGAGCAGCGCAGCCCCGAGCGATGCGCGCAAATGGAAAGTTCGCGTGGTTAATTTTCCGCGGGTAAATGTTTACACACACCTCGACGCGGCTCCCCGAACGCAAGCGAGCCGCATCGCTTTGGAAATCCTCGGATGAGCGTCGCCGCCCCCTCGTCGTTATCCAGTGTCCTCGTGGGTGCCGGCGTTAATCTTCACCAGCGGAAAAAGAACCGAAGAAGAATTAGCCTGCCAATTACACGCGGCTGCATTCATCAAGCGTTTGCGCGCTCACCCTTTCACCTTACGTAAGCTCCGCCACTGATGATTCGCGGCAAGAAATGGCATAGAGGAAGGTGACTATCAGCGTCTGCGGAGGAGTCCGAAGTCCGGGCTCGTGGGACCGCGAGGATATCGCAGAGCTTGAAAGGAAAGGGCCTTTCTCGCTCGGGAGGAGAAGATAAGAGGAATATGCCCGCGGATAACCGATTGCTCCTAACGGGATCGGAGCTGCTTAATTACTCGTTGCTGTCACTCGAATCGCAGGTGCAGCTGCCCATAGGGGCAAGGAGGGGCCGAATGGTTGAATGTAATTTGACGTATGTTCGGAGGTTATATAAGCGTCGGAATTTAATTGTTGAACAGGGCAGGGGTGCAATTATAGGGGCCTAAGCTTTTTGCACTTTCCTCGTGTGTCTGTAAACTCTCTCTCTCTCTCTCTCTCTCTCTCTCTCTCTCTACTCTCGCTTCTTACACCTCAACGTCACGCAGCGCTACGCGAAATTCACTCGGGTAACCAGCATTCGTATATACACTCGTAAAAAGCCACGTGATTTATGCAGCTCTCGGAGGCAAAGGTTACTTTTTACAGCGAGCGACCACAGAATGACGGAGTCTCTTGGCAAATTTTATCTCGTCCTCGTTCAGGACACTTCTTTCACGCTCCGTTTATCCCCACCCGCAGCACCCATTCTTTTCATTCCTCCAAGTATTTACGGCCATCCTCCCGTGTCTGACAAAGGAAATATCGCTGTCTGGCAACGAGTAAGCCCATCTATGTAAATCTCGCGGCACTCGGGCCCTGGTGATTGCCGCTCGCGGGGATGACTAAGAATTTTCAATTAGCTATTTATGAATTAGAGGCCAGCTCGACCATTAAAAGAACGATGTCGTTCCCAGACGCTCGGAAATAAGGTTACGAGCGAGCGCTTCGCCTCGGATGCCCATCGCCTCCGAGTTTTGTCGCGTTCTCCAATCGACGAGCTGTCAAAGGCACGCGACCCTCGCTCGCTGAGGATTGAGAGTAATCGACGATCGGGTCGCATCCCGGCCGGGGCCATCGAGAACCAATCAAGGAGAGGACCTTCCTCCTCCTCCTCCTCCTCCTCTTTTTCCCGAGCCTTCCACTTTGGCTCCTTATCACGGGTTCGCCTCGCTCCGAGGGAGCTGCACCGGGATCGGGAGGCGTTCGAGCCCTTAAATTCCCCATCGCGATACACCGGTTACACGCGTTGTCGGTGCATTCTTCTGCCTCATCCTTTCTATCTCTATCCCCATCTCCATCTCTGCATCTATCTCTATCTCCGTCTCTGCCTCTAACTTCTATCTCTGCCTCTATCTCAATCTCAATCTCATCTAGCCCATCGCGATTAGCGCTCGCGGGACAAGGTGAGCGACCTCTTACCAAGAAGCGGCCAAGCGTTGCCGGTTCTGCACCCGCCTATTCCCTCAGGCCAGGGGCGCGAGATCGATCAATGTTCTTGGTTACTGGTAACTCTAGGCTTTTCGCCTATTGCGAGGAAACATTAACGATGATTGCGTTATGGTATGTAATTTTGGGGCGCAAATCCGGAGCGAGGCGTTGTGCAATGGCCTCTTGATCGCACTTCGCATGCGCATACATTTAAGTATCGCGTGGCGGGCGGCAGTTTGCCGAGGAGCATTACGAAACGCCCTGAATTCACGTTAAACCGAAGCCATGTTTAGCACGGATTCCCGAAAATGGCTGATCGACCATTAACGAAACAGATCTAATGTGCACTGGCCTTTAAAGGATAAGCCTCGCTAAGCGTGGCATCGGATTTCAGACCCTCGATGCCACTTCCACACCCGTCAATGTAAAGACGATCGAAAGCTGGTTGTAACGTACGCAAATCTACCGACTCCGCGAAGATATTGCAATGCTGCACCTCTTTATCCTATGCCTTTTGCAGCTCGTTTATCTAAACGAGCCGAATACGCCCGTTCGATAAAACTTAATCCTGCACTTGGGATCCCGCGCGATGCATATTTGTCATCGGATACTTCGTTGCCGTACAATTCAAATGGGCATGGGACAGCGCAGAAGTTTGGGGGAATCTCCTTGTCGGTATTCGTGCGCCGGGACGTTGGGAATTGCTCCTAGTATCGGCTAAGATTTTCGCGCGAAAATACGGCAATACGGAAAATAGAGGTAAGGTTCGGTTAAATTGTGCCGTGTATTACGACCCGGGCCTCGGTTTAAATCTTGGGAATGCATTCCTTGTAATTACTGATCGGCGCCCTTTAAGTGCACCGGCTATAAATAACCTTCGTATAAACGACGTACTTATCGTGTCAAAAGAACGAAAATTATAACTTTGACTTGATGAGTCGGTAGTCGTGCGTGAACAGTGGCAGATGGTAGAGGGAACGAGAATATCAACACGATTTTGCATTGACTGAATCAAGCGTTTATCGTTGGGGAGGCGAAAATTGTCGCTTCGACTCGAGTTGCTCCTAAGGGTTAAGGAAGAAGCCACCTAATATTTTAAGGTCTTCTTTCGTACTTTTATTACTCTTTTCTGGTTAAATTTATTGCCGTTGTTGTGTTGTTGTTATTGTTGTTATTATTATTGTTATTATTACTTTTATTATTACTATTATTGCCATTATTATTAATATTATTGTTATCGGCATTGTTTTTTGTGGAATGGTGTAAATCAAGCGAGCGAAGAAAAGGGAATATCTAGCATCGTGAAATTTGATTCATATGTACTTACCAACTTATACCGACCGCACCAAACATGAAGTATTAAGTAACGAAAATTACGATGCGGTGAGATTAATATTACTTTATAGTTGATATCATCGGCTTACCTTCAACCTTATCTCGCTTTTCATAAACACAACCCACATTCATTATAATTTATGAAAACAGAATTTGGTATAAATTCAATTTAAATATTATTTACAGCGAGCGCATTTGTATACATAGATCCTGGATATATTTCATCAATGAAATACTTTGGTATATAACAGGTCACTTGTTTCTATATATATATATATATCATTAAGAAATAAAATTATCAATTTTAATATCAAATATTTTAAAACGTGCGTATAAACTGTTAATATATTTTCTTGCTTATACCTATTAAATTAAAAATTATACTTTCTATTTAATATCGAAGCATTTTTCGAAAGAGGTAGGTGATTATCTATGAACAGCCTCTAATCCACAGTGTATGTTAAAATACTTATCGGTGATCATAGAGTTTTGTTGATTTAAATCTTAGCCAGTTTCATGAGTCTAAATTATGACAAATTATAAACTATTTCTACTATTAATAAAATAACAATGATGTAAGAAACAATAAAAGCTTCTTCATCAACTACAAAATAAGTTTTAAAGTTTAATATTAATGTTGTATATGTACCTTAATAAATGTGCGCGCTCGCGCGCGTTTCCACACACGGAGTAAGATACATTATATGAAAAAATTATTCATTAATATGTATTTTAGGTTTAATGCTTCTTATCATAAATAAAAAGATGAGCTACCTTTTTTTAAGAAAAAAATATCTTTGTTAAAATTGCTTTCTTTCTGTAATTTAATCAAATGTATATAAACAGTGATAACTTGAGCAAGTCTGTATTATGGCATACAAGATGTTGTTTAAGATCCGTTGGACTTCAAAACCTTCACTTGCTTCTACAGGATTCTTTGGTCTTCAAAAAATATGATTTCTGATGTGTTATAAGATTGTAGTTGAACGAGTATTGCATGCATTACTTATTTTTTCATTTTATATACATTCTCTTAACATACATAATTATGATCTAAATCGCTAAACCAACAAAAAATTGAAGGGAAAACATTATGATTCAAGTTTTTAAGCATATTTAAAGTTTTTAAAAAACTTACTTAATGTTTTAATATTATATCTTATGCGTGGATATTATATGATTAAAAATAATCGCATTATTAATAAAATTCCACGATCAGATTACCAACAATTAAACAATAAATACTTTCTCTAAAGGGATTTCTTACTACCTGGATACTTCTTACATAAGTCTTCTTTTCACATTTACATACCTACATCATGCAAGCATATTGTAATTAACCTACGAAAATAAAGAATTTTTGATGCTTGATTGGAAGAGTCTGTAAAGTACGCACAAATTGCTCAGCCGATACTTATCTTTATCTGTATGTAAAAATGAGGAATAATTGAAATTGCCTCTTAGTATGTAAGAAATTTCTACGATGTAAAGATCTTTATTTGTTATTCAGTTTCACTTCTATTTTGAATAACTCGGCTGTGATAGGCAAATAGTTGACACATCGATGGAGCTTGCTTGGATTGTAGAGTAAATACACAAGTAAATACTTAGTAGGCCTAAGAGCATCGTGCCAGCATCGTGGAAATAAAAAAAGATCAAGTACGCGAATCATGTACAGTCTAAAGCGTATAAATAATTCATAGTCTTATCCGCAGTTATAAGCAATGATTTATTTCATCAGAAGGACAAAAGACCGAAAATTTACATCACCCGAGCAAAATTTCACACGCTCTTCCGAATCCAATTCCGTTGGCCGACAATGCGGCCAAGCTTTAAAATCAGGGTGAACGCGAGTTGCCCAGTAGCTTACATCGCAACGCCCCCACCCGCACCCCAAAGTGTCACTTCAGAACTCGACCTTGACCTCAGCAGGCCCAATACCGAGATGCCCTTAGAAACCCGCGCTCGCTGTAAAGTCAACGAGAAGCGAAATACCCTTCTCGCTGTTCCCGGAGGGCATCGAGGTGCGTGACCCAAGGCACCGAGGCTCGCGAGGCGTCTCCTCCCTTTTCGCCGGTCGTCCCAAGGAGGCCTCCGCGTTTGCATGGCTTGTAATTGCGCATGGCCCTGAAGCTGATGGTCGGGGCATTGTTCGGCGGAATGGCGGCAGGCTGGTGAGGATGCCGGCTGGCAATAGGAGAGGAAGGGTCGAGTGGGCTCAGGAGTCGAAACTACACGATTTGTCGATCGCCGGGCTGTCGATATCGTTTCGGCTGATATTTTCTTATGTGTGCCGATAAGATCCGAATGCCGGACTTGAGCGCCGTTGCGCATTAAGGACTTTCTCCTGGAAAAAGTAAAACCGATATATTTATGATTACGTGGGATGTAAAAGCGCGTTTACGTCGTATTACGAGGGGAGCGATTTCTCTATTCCGCTGAGGAATGTTAAACAAAAACAAACTGGGGTGAATTGAGATAACAAAAGCGTTTGGCATCGGCGCGTTAATAGTCGTGACGTCGCTATCAAAATGATAATACGAGGAACGATGTTGCTGGTAAATTGGTTAGCATAAATTTGGTGCCCAGCGCGAAACATATCTATTACAAGAATTGCCGGGCTCTGTTTTGTTGAATTCTTTTTAATTCTACGACTGGTTAAATGTATTTTACTTCTAGTCAATCATTTGGATTATTTTGATCGATTCGCCTTTTTTCGTTTATGAAATTCCCGGCCATTGAATATCGTTCCGAAACTGTAAAATATCTTAAATTAATCAATAAAAGTGCAATGCACCGCCAATATATAAGCGCTCGCATTATACTATACTTACTTATAACGTCACTCATTGTGCATGGAATGATTATTTATTGTATTTATTAAATGATAATGTACCATAGTTATAATGAATATTCAGTCCAGCCCTACTTTCTCTGCATTGATGAATGGTTAACAAGATAAAATCGTACGCATCCAAGTCCTTGAAAATTTCCACTATATTTACAGATAAGTACTTTTCCAGTGCATTACTTACTTTTATACATATCCATATTTATGCGAATCTTAAAGGCTTTAAAAAATGATTCGCATTCATGTCCTCTAGCGTCTAACGAATATTACCGTGCATTAGTCACGCATTTTTCTTGAGTCTCACTATACTGACCAGGCCCTTATCTCTTTTTAGCAACTGTATCAAAATACGGATCCACATTTATCCACTTATCATGCGTAATTAAACATTGTCATAAATAAAATATAAGGTCTAGGAAAAATTCTTCCCACTTAATTGAATACAAAGGTCACTGTTAATTTGTCAGTCATCGATGGAGAAAAAAGCTGTTAGCCCTAAAATAGAAGATACTTATAAAAAAAAATTTAATTTTCCATTGAAATAAAGTTAAAATAAAAATGCGCAAATATAACCATATATGTACAGATGTCGTATAATTTCCGTATAAAGCGCAATTGGAAAAAAGTTTTGTAACGAGACTCGGCATGTAGACATGGTGTAAAAAGACGAACTCTAGTAAGGCATGACGTAGCGACGAGTTTTATTTCTTTTAGGGTAACTGTTGCATTACCTAGCATTTATCCAAGTTAATCTTCAAATTGTGCCTTTGTCATTAAAAGATGCACTTAAATGGCCGGGCGAGATTTGACGATCCCTTCTTCGACAAAGAAGACCGTGGCTTGAAATTTCAATTCACATGTACCATTTAAACACACACGCACGCACACACAACCATCATGTACTGATATACGTATACACATGTATCTTTATACGCGGGTTCATTCATGCGCATACGCATTAAGAGTCTGTGTATGGAGCGAGCGTTAAAACGGCTCGGCGAAACGGAACAATCTGAAAGCAGAGTAATATGTTTGGAGTGCCATACGTTTGCGCATTAGATAAGCATTCGACAAACGCATCTAAACGGAGAGCCGGCGGGATAGGAGAGAGGAGAAAATATACGGCTTTCGAGCAAGTAACGTAGCCGAGCGGATTGTTGGGGCGCGCTCGAGCCTAGGCGCGGGAGATATACGGACGGAAAATCAAAAATCCGATGGAATCTCACTCTCGCGGAGCTCGCGAAAAGCGCTTTATTGTCGCGGCGGCGATCAATCTTTTTCGCGCGACGACGGAATCGCGTATCGCCACTCGGATCCCCGTTTTTTTACGACGGCTGCGCGAAAATCGCCACCGTCGCCGCAATCGCGTCGCGGCCCTCGCCTCCCACCCCCCACCTACTTTCGGCCCCTGCAATAATTCTCCCCGATTAGAGAAAACTGGCCTCGCCCACGTGGACACCTCGGCACCGATAGCAGTTCGAGGCCCGAGGGCAATTCCTTACCCCGATGCGCGCGTCCTCTCCGCTGCCACCTCGTGCCTCGACCATTCGTCATCGCAGGAGGTTCGCTCTCTACCCCGGCAAGGCCCCCGAGCCATTACCGTCTCTCGGTAGCGAGTCGAGCCGAGATTTTTTCCCGCTCGAGGGCTACATCCAACTGGCGAGCCACTCGATGCCGCGAGTAATGACACCGAGAGTTTTTGATGCCCTTGATGGATAGACGCAGCCCGAGCTACGATCTCCCGTGCCTTATATTCGTTTCTTGCCTGCAGCCCACACGCACCAACGTTACGACACTAATGACAATTATAATGGGGTCTCGTAACTTCGGGTAATTATCCCCGGCTTGTTCCGATGGGCATTTTATTGACCGCCGCTAATCTACAACTGGCTCAACTGTCGCTATGCAGATACTAACAAGAAGCGACTGTGTAAAGTCGGGAAGAATAATAATAAATCGGGTTACGCGATGTATGCAAAAAAATATGACGAAACTTTACACGACGGATCGGGTCCGTCTTTCAGTGCCACTAATTATCGCAAGAGGCAATTGTTCTTACGGTAATATTGTTTGTTAAATGACGCTCGAGGATCATTGCGTGGGCCCGATGACTCAATGATAACAATGCGGGCATCTCCGCAAAGCAAAAATTTTTACCTATTACGTAAGTATAAAATGAGACAAGGAGTGTTCGCCCTTTCAAAACACGTTTCCTCAAACATTAGAATCTGCGTTAGGAGGCTGAATTCCAATTGCCGTTTCCTTTCTCAGGCACCTTTCATTGATCATAGCTTTGGCTAATGGCGAGGGGCGACGACTTCCGCGCAAAGTCGAAATTGAAGAGGGCGCGAAAGCCAAAGGCGCACAGGAGCCAAGTCTAAGACGATCGAATCTAGGCGCTCGGGGAGCTCGATCGGGCGAGTTGATCGATCGAGCGGCGCGAGAAGGGGAGGGGGAAAGTCATCGCCGATTCCCATTTACGTGCCGTAGAGTTGCGTCAGCCGTTCGTCCGACCCTAGACGCGACCACAGCCATTGCTTGGCGTACTTTCACGCGACCAAATTTGGTCAAGTAATTTGGCTACAGCCTTCAAAGCCACTGCACGGCAAGTGCGGCTTCTCGACGACCCTGACCTTGGCCTGAAGCTATTCGCTGGTCCCGCGAATTTTCTGCCTCGGCTCAACGTCGTAAGGGACTCTAAAGGACGGAAGCCAGCCGCCTCTCTGGATTTTTGTGAATTATCGATCGACGGTGGCCGTCTGCGCACGTATTCCATTGGCCGTTGCGGCATTTTTGTGACTTGCACCGAATAGCCCGCGACGATGGGACCCATTGTCGTAGCATTGGCAAACTTCGAAGACGAGCGAGCTCTACTTGAATCACGTTGAATGAGATCCTCGATCCTGCTCATGGGGCTTTGGCGATTCTCGGGATAATTAAAAAAGCGCATTTATATCGAGGTATTGCATAAACCCAAGCCGGCCATAAATTTATCGGAAAAATAATTTTCGACAGCTGAATGAGTATAAACGGTCCGACGCACACAACCGCATTAACGTTAATGCATCATCGTACACAACAGCATTGCGCAGGCAGTTGTGCTGCATTGTGCTGTATGATAGAGGGGGGGGGGAGGAGAAGGTAAGGAAGTGAAAAAGATCGGATTATTATACAAGGATGCGATTAAGGAGCAAGAACCCGAAAAAAGGCCAGCTTCCGAATGACGAATCGCGACACATTGATTCCCCCTCATCGGCGTACATTATCCGCTCGCTTTCCCGAAACAAAGAAAAAGTGTTGGTCGAGAGCGACAAGGCAGATGTGAGCGATTTCTCTACGGTAGGCGGGATGTCGAGGATAAAGCAGTGCTCGAGAATAGTCACGCGGAAAAAAGCCATAAAGCATTGAACGTCGAAAGTCCGCGTCTTCGCGGTGTCTTGCTCCACTTTGGAATGGGAGCCGTCGTCTCGCGGCTCTTCCAGGACCCCGGAGAAAACAACGGGGAAAATTGGCAGCGGCGGCTTTTCACGGAAATGTCCACCCACGGTCACGAGGGTGAGGAAGCCGTGGAGACTAAACGTGGGTAAGAGGGGGGGGGGCAGAAAGAGAGGTGGAAGGGAGGGAGGTAAGGGAAACGGAAAACAGGGCCGACGGACAGTAGAGGTCGGTTAAACAATAGAAATGATTTGAGAAAATGTCGTGGCTGCTTCAGGAGTACAGTGGAATAGGAACCGATCGTTAATTACTTCGCGACGCTGATTATAAATCCCATCGAGCGCTAATTACGTTTAATTAGTTCAACCCACATTTGCAATAAAAATCAAATCAAATCGTTCATTATGCTAATTCTCGGGAGTTCTGATCTTTCTTCTGTCTCCCAACGATCCTTGCTCCGGAGGGATGGACGGTATGGATTACGGAGCCGACGTGCTTGAACGTCGCCGATGAGTTTTCATTTTCACAGGTTCGTAAGTGAAATGTCAGAGGAGATGAAGTAGCTCATTAGGTAAGTAGGAAGACGATTGATCTAAATCTATCGAGTCGATCTCCATCGGTGCCATTAAGGACTTGCTTTCAAATGATAAAAGGATAAAGGAGACAAAAAAGTGATCGCGGTAGTACGGATGACTTTTCTCGTACATCCATCTTTCGTATGGTGATTCATAATACAACGTCGTCAAATGTACGTATATACGTGCAAAGTATTGGAACGAAGGCACAATGTACGTCGAGATAAAAATATATGATCGGGTTGACATTAATTGCCTATAATTTATTTCGACTCCAAGGAACATCGCGAAGTACTGTGCAAATTTATTTTAAAAATAATTGACCTCTTTATCGACAGGTAAAAAATAGCTTTAGCAGATGTAAAATCCGTGAATGCAAATTCGTGAGGCGTCCTTTTAAAGTACGCGAGGACAGAGTATTTGAATACTGGAGCCGCTGATTTTATCTAAGTCGGCGAGTCCGCGTGTTTCTTTCATACGCAGCATTTGTAGGCTCGATTCTGGTATACCCGAGTCAAAAAATATTTCAATGGCGGCATTCGCCGGCGTTAATCTGCACTCGTCTTTCGAGTGTAGCGATTGACCCGTGCAGAAGGAAAAAGAAGTGGGCCAAGAGCCCGGAGTCACCGGTGGAATGTGAAAAAAATCGCGTACAGAATAGCATCTGAAAATATCGGGTTAGCTCATCGGTCGCCCATGATTTCAAGATTTCCCATCGATACAAGAGATCGATTACTCCGGAGTGGCCACGTCGCATGGAGTCTTAGAGGGTCAAGAACGATCCGCATGCGGTCTCAATAAGCGCGAGGCACTTTTCTCGAGTGCTTTCGCTTTCCCAACAAAGGCGTCATCGCTCTTCGCTCGCTATGCTTTTTGCCGAGTTCCCGTAAAAGCAAAAGAGCCGCCTGCGGCAATCAAGGGCCTCACTGCCTTATCCGTACATCACGTCCGCAGACTATCGAGGCTCCTGCGTTCGGGCTTTTCGTTTTCGCGCAATGACTTCTACGGGCAATTCGGCAGGGCGCACCGCAACGGAGGAGCCTGCACGCATTATTCGGACCGCAATTATATCTTCGCACTTCCAGAGTTCCACTATCCGCTCGCTCTGAATTTTCCGGCTCGAGAGTCTCGCGATTGTTCAAAAGCCAAAGCCTGGAAAAGGCTATCGATATCGGGCCAAGCCGGAGGAAACCCCTTCTAGAAGGGGCCTCGGGTTTTTTTTTCCCGCATATCGCAAGCGACCGCTGCCGGAAAATCGTAAAGGTTGCCGTGGCACGCGACTCAAAGAGAGCCGATAGATGAAGCGCGCGCGCACGAAGTTATCCTCCCCGAAGGAAGCGGTCGGCGTCCGAGGAATAGCCGAGGGTGCAATACAAGGGCAACGCTCTAAAGGAGATCCCAACGTAACAACTGCCGGCCTGGGAGGGGGCATTTTTTCACATCGGGACCTGAATCGCGACAATGGACCGACACACAATGCCGAGTCACCTTGATTGTGCACGGGGGCCTCAAGGTGGGATCGCGCGGCTTCAAGGGGAAAACCGTGCGATCGTCGTCGACGGGGATAGGAGAGAAAGGCCTTTTCCCCATTATTTTGCCCTCCCCTTATCAGATTATATTGCACAATCGGCTAAATGAATGATGAGTAGAGCATTCCTTCCAGGAATAAAAGTCCCCGGCGTGTATAATCGAGCCGATTATCATTGCGAGGGCAAGTCCGAAGAAGCCCGCATGAGGTGAAAAAAGTCGAGCTTTCTAAATCGGTATAAAAATCGCGACATCGGAATTGCACGCGAGCGACGATTAATCAAACGGCTAAAGGATTTGGAGGGAAGGGCGCGCCTGTAAACGCCCGGAGGCGTCCGGGACAAGGAAAAGCCTCGCTCCCGCCTCGAGTTGCGGGCCCGTAATTCAAGCGCTAGCGATTTCTCAGTTCCACGGACCTCCTGATAAGTTTCATCTCGCATACCCCGTACGTGTTTGTATTGCCAAGTCATGTAAGAATTCGCCGCTTTACTCGCACGCGTGGCCGCTTATCGATGGGTGGCTTGTCGACGTCGATAAGTAGCGCCGTGACGGTTACGAGAGAGCAATAAATCCGTACCGATCATCCCTGACAGATCGGGGATAAGTTGCTTGGGTGCACGCGCTCATCTTATCGTCTTATCGTCCGCCGAAATGCGGAGATGTATCGCTTTCGATCCCATGCGGTTGTTAACATACTTACACCTTTCTCGATACCTTTTTAATAGCTTCATAAAGTTATGCCTTTGGATCTGTAGGAGATTTGCAGATCCCGCGAATATTCTCGTAACTGTCGAACTGTACATCGTATTCCAGGCCTTATATATATATATATATATATATATGTCTTTTTGTCAAGAAATGGATCTATTACGAAACGAAAAAGAATTTTTAAAGTAATGCTTCTTCGTATTGTATAGACTCCATTAGTCGCCTACAGATCGATGCATATTTATATATGTATATACATATGTATATATATATATATATATATACATAATATATACATACGTTAATTATTTTAAATAACATAGACATAATTACCAATGCTACGTTTGCACAGCATCAATAAATAGTGAATGATTTCTTAGGAAAGCCACATGCTAAGTAGGCTCGACGATACTCAACAGCTTCTCGCCATGAAAATTGCGATACCGATCATCAATAATACTGATTCCAAAGTCACATAAGCTGCAAATATATAAGCGGCAATTGAGCGGGAGAGAGAGAGAGAGAGAATAATTTCAAAATATCATCAGCACTGGTATTGTCGTGGGCGCTATGGAGTTTATTAATAACGATCGCAAAAAGATATAAAATTTGAGAAAACAAATACCATTTAATGTATAAGCAGTTAAGTGTTTAATGGCATTCATAATGCTAAAGAACTGCGACGATTGGTTAAAATATTGTACTCGTGCGCAATAGAGTTATGTTGTGGGGGAACCGTAGTGATTTGTCGAGTTAATATATGAATATGTGCATGAGACGACGAAATGACGAGGCGACGTAAGATTTGTTAAATCATCAAACATGATAAAGTACAGCACGCACACGTTTACGAGGTTATTAAAGTGCCGATACATAAAGAGAAACACCGAGAGAGAGAAGAGGAGGAGAGCAAGCGATCCCTGGGAACTCGGTTAAAGGACGTGATTCAGCTCGGGATATGAAGATCACGACATTGTAAATGAGGATGAGAAGGGGAGAGAGAGTGGAAGTCGCACTGAAAGGGAGAAAGATTACGATCAGTTAACCCGTGACTCAAGACCGTAATACTTGACCCCACGCCGATCAAACTCAATTCTCTCCTTCTGCACATCCCGTGTCTCCTACTCCACTCCTTCCCTCGATTATCACGCCCGAATGGTTAGGGCCATTATCGAGCCGATTACGCTTTTCGCAGCCGCGAATTTTAATCGCAACCTGTCCGGCCCGATCGGCACGTCTAATTGTTAAGCCGTTAATTATATTGTAGCTGTACGTCGTTGATAGGACAGGGCACGAGGGCGGGAGCGCTAAAAACAGTAATTGCACATTGGCCGGCCGGCTGGCCGAACGAGCGGGGCGGGGCGGGGCGGGGGGCAAGAGAGCAGCAGCGGATCCTGGTAAAGAGGCTCGACTATCGCGTCGCACTCCGCCGATAGGATCGAGATCCTTTCCACTCGATCGCACCCCAGGGACTGGGGTAAGACAGTTATGCGTGTCGTCGACGCTCAGGTCGGTGCCGGGGAAATATATACTCGCCGCCGGCGAGCTCGAGTTTTATGAGTGACGCCTCGGTTAGCAAATGGCGCGCCACCAGCCGACGAAAATGGCCTTCGCATGGGAGGCGTGCCGGGTCTGGCCGGGATGGCGAGCCCCAGCCCAACGAGATCCTACAGGCTATCGTGCGTCGGCCAAGGAAATAAACGTCGATCCTCGAGTCCGGAGGCCCCGTGGTTTATTACCCGGGGACTCGCTTCCACCGGCCGCCGATTTTAATAAAGCTGCGATCCGCATCGCTGCACTTGGCCACGATCCTCCCCGACTTCTCCTTATTTTAACTGGCAACTGGTCGCGAGAACCTTTACGCACGATTATTCCTCCTGCTTCCTCAACAAATCAACTTCACCGCGCTCTCCGCTCTGTACGTGTCCGGCCATGCGTGCGCGAACTTAAACGGCGGGCGCGCGAATAACAACACCGACTGGTGAGATAACGATTAGGAATTTTTTTTAAATCAGCGCATTACCGCTTACCGGGAAAAGGCGTAAATTCCCCTCGCTCGACAAGCAAGACTCCCCCGCTTCCTTCCATTCCATCTGGAACATCAACAACTTCGCGTTCCTACTCAGGCTTTTCTTTATTGGTAAAGATCAAATAATAACGCTAATAATTCAAATTATTTTACTGCTCATTCGCATTAATGTTTTTATTTACAGGCTCTTATTTAGACCTATCTTCGAGATACCTACCTTCTATTCGAAATGCACAACTCTTACCTCGCGTCCTTCGCTTATGAATCATTTATCAAAAATCAATTTCATTGGTTATTTTTGTTGAATTAATAATTTGTACCTTTCTCAATTATCCGTAAATTCATTAAAATTATTTCTCCTTCTGCATTGAAATGTACTTAAATGTATACTAATTTGATTATTATACAACGTTAATGCGCATGTAATGCAATTAAAACGTATTTTTTTAATTCGGAACATCCGTATTTCATAATAATTAACTTTGAATTTATACCGTTTATTCATAGAAACATTTCATCTTTGACAGATTTATTTCTATATATATATATTTATAGAAATTATGAATGAATACACACGTATCTATTTTTAAAGACATTAGCGACATTTATTTTTACCGTAGTCTAAGCCAGATGTCACTCCTGTACCATTTGAAATTTCGGACGCTCAAGCGACATTGAAATTATTGATATTGAAAATGTAATGTTTGGGCATATTTAGTAAAATATTAATATGAAATAGCTTTAAAATTCTATTCAGAAATGAGAACATTTCGACTCAAAAAATACCAAAATATGCTGAAAACGTTCTAAAATATCCACGAGATACTTTACAGACACTAGAAGTACTAAATAATAATTTACATGAAAGTAAAAATAATAATCTTTAACGTACGTTTTTAATTAACGTTAAAACGTGAACATAAGTTATTAGTTAATACCTAATATAATATTAGTATACCATATGAAAAGTATCACTACATAAAAAAGTTTTTGAAAAAATAAGTATACTTTATATCAAAATTTATATATATATATATATATAGCAATTAATCAATGAATATTAAATTCCATGTAAATACTTGTGTTCAAATTATGCACATAATTCTGTGAAATTGTATCTTTATAATATTTTACCGCAATCTTAAATTATTACAATGCTGAATATTTTTACATCTCCAAAAACTATAGTGTAAAAACTGGTATTCAAAATCCTGTCATATGCTCATATGCTGTAAGTAGCGTATTAATTAGATTTTATTTTTAAAAACTCTTAATTTTTAAATAGTAATTTACAAATAGTATTTAAAATATATTATAACAAAGATTTAATATTAAATAAAAATTTTATCTGTGTAAATTGATTTTAATCAATATACTTTAAATATGTGTGTGTAACGTGAAATGCAAATGTATAAAAATTTTGCTTTAGATAATGTTTTCGAAATATGAATCAAGACTATAAATGAAACTCCTTTTAATTTACAATAGTTTCTATATCATATGTATTAATTAATCAAATATAAACAATTGCAGCAAAATTTAACAAGATATTTATAATTGCATATATAATTTAAATTAAAAATAATAAGCCATTCTTAAAGAATAGTTTTTTTTTAATTGTTTATAAGTGTTTAATTTTAGGCTGTATTGAGTCAATTAATAAAGCTGAGAACAAAATAAATTTAAGTCTTTCTGAAAATGGATAAATATTGTTTGATAGAATATAATTTTAATACATATATATATTTATTTAAATTTTAAATATAACTGTCATAATTTTTAATTTATATCGATGAAAATTAATTGTTTAAGATATTAAGAGTTTTAAATTTACGTATGAAATTTTATATTCACCAACCTTCAATTTTATATGCATATTTTTAACTATTTTGATATGATTTATTTTCTACTAATTATTCCAAATATTAGTAAATTAAAATATTTTATTGACTTTTTCCTATGAAAACACATATTTTTTTTGTAATTCACAGAGGCTTCTTATAATATCAGTAAAATATTTTTCCTTGTCTACCCTTTTTTTTTTTTAAATTGATAATTGTAAAAATACATTTATTCAAAGATATTTATTTTTGTATACATAATAATAGAATTAGAAAGCATAAATTTACTTATTAAAAACAGTTCAGATAAATTATTGGTCAAATAATGAGATGTTTTTGCTATTATTCAAGTTTATATTTATTTACAAAAGTATGAAACAAAGTTTATTATATGTATACATATAAAAGTATATGTTTATATACTTTTGTATTTATCGAAAAAGCTGTAAATTATTGATAGGTGCATCTAATTTCAAATTATTGAGTTTCTAAATTCTAAATATAAGACGCAAATTCTGAAAAAGCCAAAAATATAAATTCAATTTGTGGCAAATGTGTTTACTATTTACACATTCAAATTACATACTATTATCAATAAATACGTATATAAGCTATATAAATGATATACTACATTTTAACAACTCATTGATTTTTTTTTAAATTATATATAAATCAAGATTTAATAGTTAAAAGTAAAGGATATAATAAATAATTTGCTGATTACATTTTATACAATATTTATCCATATTTTGTCTCAGAGAGATACAGATAATGGCTAAAATATAGTTACACTGTTAACAATAATTGTAACCATTATAAAGTATGCTATAAAATACGTGTTGCTATTCCATAATCACGAAAACATCGTAAAGAGCGAAAAAATCTGTATACAAGTTCTATAACGTAGATAATCTTAAGACTTATTCAAGGCAGACATTTGATAATTGATGGCTAAAAAATATAATTATACGAAATTTTTTTATTACTCGGACACAGAAGCTGATCTAATATCGGTGGTAATGCGAAAATTAATGAAGGAAAAACTGTCCCGGGTTAAGTCTATAATTAATCATTCTAATTCAACGCAATTAGAATATTATAATTTCTTATAAAATTTAGAGAAGCTGTATTCGGGCTTAATCTCTTTCATTAAATATGTGAAATAATGAAACTTCTTGATATTTTACCAGAGACAAAAAAAAATTATAGATCAAAATGCATATTGGCACACAATAATTATAATAATTAATTTGAGAAGCTCAAAATCAAAATTTGTTGCTAATTTAGAGTAACCAACTTTTTCTGATAAAAAAGGAACCCAAAATAAAAAACCATTCTGACATTAAAAGTATTTAGAAATCTGATGGAAATTTCACAAAATTGAGATAACAATAACAATTTTTATAATTATATGTACATAATTGCAAATAATCAAGTAATATGTATTTATTTTTATAAAAAAAATTTTTAATTGATATATGTTAACGACATTTAAATAATTGTAAATAAATTTAATAGAGGAATATAAAAATGGTTTTGTCGAGATTTCGCAAAAAGGGATGTGGAAATTATTACAGCATTATATTTAAACAAGTTATGGACTGCAACAATATAGACTTAACTGGAGTTAATAAATTGAAACAATATTAATATTCTTAATGACGAAATGTTATAAGCTTTAATCAACGCTAATAACTAACTATAATTAACTCGGAAAGGCAAACTCATGGATGAAAAAAAATGTCAAAATCTCCGTACGAAGGAGCAACGAGTGCAAATATATTTAGCGATATTCACATGTCTTGACATATCTTATCTGGCAAATTTTTACAGTCGATTCAATGCTAATTATGATGCTAAACACTAGAAAGCGGCAGTGCGCATATGCTCTTGGCTTATGAAGTCCCGTCAGGTACGGAAGATTATATACAAGATTAAATAAGACATTATTTCGCTTTATAGATGCAGACTGTGGATCAAAAGAAGCCAATAGATATTTGTATACTAACTCTACACTTATAATTACCGAAGCGCGGTTGGTGTAAGGAGAACTTCAAACTAAGGACTAATCTATCGGGTAATAAAAGTGAATAAACGGCACAGGCTCGAGCATCTTATTCAAGAATGTTAATGAAAAATTTCGATATGCTTTATAAAGTGATTTATTTGTTTATGGGTAATAAGATTGGAAGCAGGATCATGAAACAAATCCTATCGTATTATCGCTTTAAGCATGAAACATCGATGGAAGAAAATTTCAAATGACATCTGTACATTCGCGTTGATAAAATATTCATCGATACTTTTTATAAGAAAAAGCAACTTTCAATACGTAGGTGCAATTATTTTTAAATATCGTTAGCAATGACAAATTAATTGCAAATATTTCAATATCATATGTTGGAAGGAGGTACCTAGAGAGCCGAGCTATTTACCAACCACATTTTTATCTCACTTGTCATTATGATAAATATGTCAACTGTTTTATCAAACGTATGCTCGGATATACTTTATTTTAAAAGTCCGTTTGTTCACCTTTTTACAACATGTATATGGCTTGCGATCGAAAAAATAGAAATTTAAAGCTAGAATAAATAAATTACTGATAAAAGTGAATAATTGTAATGACTGCGTATCACGAATCCCTCCCTCTGCATCTGTTAAATATATTATCCTGATAGATCATATTATACAATATCGATTAAAGTGAATACATTTAGAAACATGGAAAAGTAGCTTTTTATTTTGGGACAAATCTTACTTTATGATATGAAACATTTATATCAAGAAATAACATTTTTTATGCTCGATGTCTTCGAAAGGAACTTGAAATCAATTTAACACAATGTATAATTTACTTACATTTGCTTTCAATGTGATTTAAAAAAAAGTTTTGTAAGTATCATTTTATTGTTCGATTATTTCCAAGCATGGTAATATTGACTTTATTTGGTGTACGTTCAACAAATTCGCAAGCAAGCGCTCACTTTCAGAAGAACTCGTTTCGTAAATCTTAAAAATAAACAATATAAAAATAAGCGCGTATAGGTAAATGTGAAAGGTATTTCAGTTAACATCTTCATAAAATATGATTTACAGGTGTTTGACGGGAAAAAATTACCTTCGGCCTAATAGCACGTATTTTCCAGATTTTCAATGTATTCAATTTTATCAATTGCATCAGAGGTAAGAGTTAGTCTGACAAATTTTTTATAAAAGCCTTTTTGCGCGGCTCTTGGCTCTTGCGTGCGAAAGTGCACGTTCCAATACTGAGAGAGAGAGAGAGAGAGAGGGGGGGGATGGAGAAACAGAGATAGGGAGAAAAACAAAATTCACATAGTAACCCGATAAAGCGGCTAAATTTATCATCCGTCTGAAGGAATATCCTCCACCCAAGGAGGTGAAAGGTTCGAGTTTATCACACGGGAAGAGGATAGAAAAGGCGCAGGTCATTTTTATCGACTGATTTATGAGTCCCCGGGGCGATGCATTAGCGCAGCCCAGTTTTCGCGGAATCGAGAATCATTACGGCGCAGTAGAGGGACGGTGGCTCAGGATTAATTTCCTGCTGCCGGGGATTTCTCGCGCCCCTGGAAAAACAAAGCCCGCGACAGTTGCCGGTAAGGGCATAGGACGGGGCGGGAGGGAGGGCGAAGGGAGGTGGGAAAATAGCGGATCGTAGCGAAGCCTCGCGTTGGTCGCTGATCCCCTGATTACCGGGCGTTCGACGGTCCTCTGACTCCCCGGGTACTGTTGCTCCTCAGCAGTGATTAATAACGGTTAGGAGGTCGGGCCCGCATTCTTATGGGAACGGTCGGGGACCACCGGAATTAATGCCCCGGAGCTGCCGCGACTTTCACTACGAGAGCCGCGCGATAAGGAGGACCCTCTTTGTTGCGGGAAGCCTGGCGCACGACCTCGGGGATTCTCACGTCGCGGACCCGTCGCCTCCCTCGCGACTCAGAACTCGGCCAGATTCAGCCCCACCGGTGCACGCAGTCGCGGGCCCCTCGCCCGATCATTCCTCTCCGGCGCTTTCCAAATGGACCTCGGCCCCGCGAATTCGTTGCCTCGTGGCGCTGAATCGGGCCCCACGGACACCCTCCTCGACTCCCCAAGAAAGCCTCGACACTCGAGTATTTTGCTGAACTTGATGAATGGCCTCGGCTCCTGCTCGGTAACAAGGGCGAGTTTGCAACCGAGCCTCGCCAGCGAGTCGCGATAGAGCCGATTGCTCCAAAGCCCAATGCTTTATCGAGGACTCGAGTTTGACCGATGCGACTGTCGGCTCCGGGTGCGCGTGCGAGGCCACGGACCCTTTAAATTTGACCGCGAAAAGCAAAAGTCCGACGGGGAGGGGAATAAATGGACCTTGGCACAGGTTAACGATGCCGAGAGAAAAGAAACAAAAGTTGGCTCTGGTCTTTGGCCGAGACGAACCGCAGGGCTGTTGCTCCTGCGTATGCTCTACTAATATTCGTTGCGGCTAATTAGCCGCAGTAGAGAGGAGCGTCGAACGAAAGAAAAAGCGGCTTGGAGGGAGAGGGAAAGAGCCAGAGAGACGTAGCGAGTTCCCTAGGGCTTTGAAAAGCCATTTACAAGCGACTTACGGCGCACGTATTGGGACAGAATCAGGCCCTCGTGTTTGCTTTCGAGCATGAGGCGAAATCAGCCGATAAATTACAGGGACTTCGGAATACGACGAATCATTTTGGCCGTCTCGTAAATCAGGGCACAGCTTTGTTCGATAATGCGACTGCGAAGGAATCCTTAAGTGACAGCGGTCGGGAGTGGGAGAAGGGGTGGCTAGTAGGAAAAAAAATAGCAACGAGGAGTCGGAGGAAGCCGTCGGCCGATTGACCCCCGAGCGATCCTAAGTTCCGGTGATCGCGTAAAAACGGGTGGCGACGTACGGCACTGCCCCGATTCCCCGGCTGTTATATCAACGGGAGCCGGAGTTGGCCGCGGTGACGCGATGTGTTTCTTCTTGGTCGTCGTCCTCCTTCTCCTACTTTTTTACTTTCGCCGTGTTGTCGGTTCGCAGTAGGAATGACGCGAACTCGGCCATAATACGCGGCTCGGCGTCGGGGAGGCGCCGCGTCTCAGCGACCATTATGGGGGTCAACTCGTAGGCGAGATGAAAATGATCGCCGACACGCTCCCCGAGGCGATCGCGGCCCGGATCCGCGGGCCCCGGAGGTTCACGGGCGTCCCGAGACTTTCGCAACCGATTCCTCGCAGTGTACACCTACCGGGTCCCACACCGCGTGACCTTCTATCGTGCCGATGCACGCACGCGAGCGTTTCTCGAGAGAGTAACTAACGGATAAAGCTTCGACACCGAATACGTGTAGAGTCAAGTTCAGGGAGAGCATGTCTTTCTTTCTTCTTTCTATATGGCTCCGTCTCTCTAATCTCCCCCCGCAGCCCCTCAGCCGCGTCTTTCTCTCTTACGCGTTCACTCGATTCTTCTTCGCGCCGCCGCGACGTCACACCTAACGTTTCTCATCGCTGAGCTGCACGTAAACGGCTTATGAGTAAAAAGATGCCGAGTTTGCTTTATCCAACGATCTACTGTTAGATTTATTAAGATTAAAGGTGATATAGTTAAATTTCACTAGGCTTGCGACTCTGTTTTTTACCCCCCCCCCCCATTCTCCTGCTCTTGACGAGCAATCCATGTTTGTTTTATTGCGAGGTTGCATTTTAATCTCGATGAAAAAGTCTCTTCCGCTTTGGATGCTTACTTCGAGTCCAATGGATAAATATGTGTATATTAAATGCCACGTAGGTGCAGGTAATATAAAGAATTCGAGAATACCTTTAACGAGTATCCGTGCTGGATGACACACCTTCTACTCTTTCTGTTTTTTTTTTTTTTTTTTTTTTTTTTAATAAAATGGTAAAAAATGGTACATTAATCGCGAATTGATCATTTACATTCATGATGAGAAACATAAGATACTAAAATAACTATTTTATATACTTACGTTTAAATCAATATGAACATCAATATGCCATAAACTTGTAAATTTTCATGCAATTTATGTTAATTTCTCCATTGTTTTAAGTTCAATTATAAAATCTATTCTATTCAAAAACATTCTGTTTTTACTCTAAAATTAATGATTATTATTATTATTGTGTAACTAATCTAAATTCAAATGATCGACAGAATGATCAATTGATTTTTTTACTCTCCGATTTTAATATCTCTTTTTTAAATATTTAACACCTTGAAAAAATGGATGTGCAATGTTACATTTTTTTCTTTTATATGGTAAGAAAACTATTTAATTAATAACCGATTTTTTCGATGATAATTAGTGTAATAATGAACGTTTTTTGGAACATTCTTGCCTTGATTAAAATCCCATTAAAAACAAATAATTAATAATATAATTATGAATAATATAAACTAGAAGCATCGAAGCAAGACGTCTACCAGAATATTACCATGCAAAAAAACTCATAAAATAAAGATGTATGTCTGCGGTAGCCACAACAACATGAAACGTAGAAAGGAGACAGAAAATAAGAGAGAGAGAGAGAGAGAGAGAGAGAGACAGACAGACAGAGAGCAAGAGAGAAGCGAGGAAGGCAGAGAGCTAGAAAGAGAGACGGGAATGATATTACATACTTACTGGTCGTAGTCATCTCGAGGCAGAGAAACACTGAAATTCATGCACAGACTTACAATAGGAATTCAACAAAATACAATACTTTCATACTGGACGAGGACGCAGTTGGCTAAGAACCTTCATATTATTTAAAATGCCAAACTGTAATATCGAATACACTCAATAAACGCGAATACAACAGAGAATCGATGAGAAGGAATAGATCTCGATAGATCTTTGCGTATATTATTAATTTCTTCGTATCATAAGTTAATATTAAAAATAATTGAATTATACATATCATCCACTTTAACACTTTTTGAATAACGAAAAAGCGTTTCCTTTATGGTTTTCTTTTAGAAAATCTTCTACACAGCAAAATGCTTCCTGACCGTTAATTAGCGTACTTATTAAGTCTTACGTAAGCGCAGCAATTTTTATTCACTTCCAACAAAACATTGTTCTCATATCAATCGTAGTCATAAATTAGTTTTCCGCCCATTTGCATTATATCCAATCCAACGAATTAAGATAGATTCTTGGTAAGCATTCCGCTCGAGAACTGGTACCGGCGACTTTTAAAGACGTAAACTCGTTTTGCAAATTTACACACTCGGCGATAAAATTATTTAAAATATTTTTTCGTTTTTTTCCCGCCACGCCGCGCCATATAATTCAATGTCGGGAGCACTTTTTTTCACCCGAGGTCAACAATCGGCGGCCGCCGGGACATTGGAGGAAAGGAACTGCGCAGTCATGAATTTTCGATGCGAACGGTAAAAAGAGCAATAAAAAATTCATCGGAAGCCCAGCTTTGTGAGATTTGGAGTCTCTCCTAGCAAATAAGGTCGCGCTTAAAACTCGGAGTCGTGCGCGCGCTTAAGGGAAAGGGACGCAGAGAGTGAAAATTAATGCGACGTAATCCCAGCAACGATTTGGCCTTTTTGGCTCTGGTCGGCAAGGGATCGACGCAATGCGGCGAAGGGGGCAAAATAATCGAGCGGCCTTCTTTCGCTACCAGGACGTCAAATTACTAACGAGCTGCAGAGTGACTTCGTCCTCTTGGGTTCTTCCTACCCACTGGCCACCCCTTCCCCCCCCTCTGCCGCTATCAACCGTCTCACGCCCTTTCTCCGCAACGGGCACACGGTCAATGTGCATTGTCGAATCGAGAGAGTAGAGCCAAGAGTAATCGGGTCGTAGCGTTTCGTACTTACTCGCACCTCGTATTTTTACCTTACGCAATCTGAGCTAATCGCTTCTCTCTGGCTGCTAGGATCGAGCCAAGTTTGACGTCCAGTCGTGGCTCGGGAGAAAGAGCCAAGTTTCAAAGGAGCGACGCTCAGAGGGAGTACACAATCATCCATCAAAGGAAAGGGGAAAAGAACGAAGAAAGGAAGAAAGCAAATCCGGAGGAGAAAAAACGTTGGAAAAGGAGACGGAGATGACACAATACCGCGGGAGAAAGAGAAACTCGAGCCTCTAGATGTGCCTGGCTTCGAGGCATTTGAGGTCGAGGAGCTCAACATCAACTCCTGACATAACAACGCGGTCCCGATAAAAATGACATCCTACTAGGTAAAGAAATCTCCTGCCGCTGGCATTACTAAGATCTGAAATTGGCGCGAGGCGACGGCGTTTCCTCCTCGGCCCCTGTGGAATAATAGATTCGGCAAAAATGAAATCGCCTTTCTACAACCGACTTTCCCACCCACGATCTCGAACTTGCTTTGACGCTGTCCAGACGAAATATCGGCCGTGGTAGGCTGAAACGTGTCGCTACGCGTCTATAAGGCAACGAGAGCGAGGAGCGCCCGGAGAATGACCTTAGAGTCCTCCAGGCTCCGTTTGCGTTTTTAATTTCAGTGGCGCCGGGGATCGCGCGCAAAAAGTCCCGAATAATTCCAGTCACCGGACGAAGGAAAATGGGCCCCGTGACGCGAGGCCGCTCCTCGCTTACATCGGCAAATAATTATATCGCCGCGGCAGGTATCGCCTAGCGAGTTATTAAACCTTAATTGGCTTTACCTATTCCCCTGACCCTTCCGCTCTCTCTCTCTCTCTCTCTCTCTCTCTCTCTCTCTCTCTCTCTCTATTTCCTCCACGTCTGCCTCCCTTCTTCGAAGCTCGCGACGACGACCCACATTTCCTGGGAAAATTATTCATTTATTCGCACGCGAGTCGGAAGGTCGGAGTGTCCGTGTCTTCCGCGTCACCGCGACTATTTTTAAAGTATTTTAGAGGACGTTGCGTGCGCTGCTCGATATTATTTCCTTCCGCTTGCTTGGATGGAGGATGTATCCCTTCTTCTGATATTTTTTCGCGACAGGCCAAAGCACCGGATGGCTTTATCATAAAACATCGCTACTACCCACTAATGCTTAACTGCCGATATTGAATTTTCGAAATATAAGAGCGATTATGAACTACTTGTTACTGTATAGGATTTGATAAATTATTTATTATCTATGATTAATTTTTATTCTGAATAACTCCTTACTCAGGTACTGCGAATCAAGATTCTTTCTCATTTGCTGGTAATGCTTTTTTATATAATGGTATTCTTTTACAATTCACAATTATTATAACATTAACGTAAACCCTTTAAAATAGAGTCTAAAAATCGGACGCAAGTACCAGAGTTAATATATTTAAAATGCTCACGAAAACAATGTAAGAATTAATAAACGAAAAATAATGATAAATATTAGAAAAATTTGATCGAACTACTTATCTCATCTATATCTCATGTATTTATATTAAAATTATAGGTAAATTATTAACGAAATACGTTTCGAATAGGACTGGAGTTATGCCCGGCATCGCTTCAAGCACAAAGAGGAACGTGTTTTTTCGGTGTAAGCAGGCCATAATAATATTGTAGATAATAATTTCAGATTCGGTTAAAAATACTTTCATATACATTTCACATAAATTTTTACATAAAAAAATAACATTTTCACATATTATGAGTAATGATTAATAATCGCATTATGTTTTATGTACTGATAAAGTGGTTTCGTTAATATAAGTAAGTGATGTAATTGTAGTATTGAAAATTATGTTTCGATTTCAAGGGAAATTCAGTGAGAAAAAGACAGCTTTGAGCAGATTGTGAAAAAAATACATTATATTAAATTATTGCAAGTTATTTGCATCAATTTAATCGCATCGTTGTAATATCATTGTATATCAACCATAATGAAATAATTTATATCAGTGTTCAACAATCATTGTGACCCGAGTATTGCATAACTCTATTACGTAAAAGTTTCAATTTTCAAAGCCTGGATCCAAAAAAAAATTGAATAAATACGAACAAATCAATATAGGTATATGGATGAAAGAGAAAATTAAATGTTATTTGCATGCGAGTAAAATGTTTGCGTTTTATTAAATACGTGTCTGTATAAAGGTAAATCGACTTAGTATTATTGCGAAAACCAAAGCCATAACGCTGTTTAATTAAATATTCGATTGAAAATGCTGTCTGGGCTCAGCATGCGGGATTTATATAAAATACAACTGTGCAAGCATATTACAATGAGATCCCGATTGTTAAACCTTCCCCTCCCCTTGGCAGTCGCCGCCACCGTTGCAGCCTCCGGCAAGACGTAGAAGTGCCCGATGGCTCGAAAGTACAGAATGAAATATAATAATAATAATAAGGCTCTCGCGGGATAAAAAAAAGCTCAATGAAATTTATATAAAAGATGTCGGTTAATTACTTAAAAAGTCCCACGTTCCAAAGAGAGGATGAATTCGATACGATCGGTTGTTAGCAGAGCTTCGGTCTGAAAGTCTCGATCTACGAATATTATACGAGTGGTATAATAGAGAAGAGCGGCCGTATAACCCGTACAGCGATGCTCGTTAGTTATGTTTGTTTAGCCAGATGCAAGAGGTTGGCTCAATCTCACAAAGCTCTGAGTCGTTACGAGCGGCGTATCGCGCGCCTGATATTATTTACGAGTGCATCATTTGTCACTCGCGCTCGCGAGGCGTTACTAATCAAAAGTCTCGCGCTTATCCCTCGTTTCCCCCGCCACTACAACCCTCCTTTCCCCACCTCTGTCTGTCTCTCTCTCTCTCTCTCTCTCTCTCTATACCTCCCTCCTTGCACCCCCCCCCTTCTCAAAACACTAGTCGGTGACTTTCGCGGAGATCGAAAGGCTCATTGTAGTGGGAAAAGTCAGGCTTCGTGCATCGCATCTGGATACCGAAATATACGAGCACTTAAAAAATTTATGCAAGTAGTAAAAAAATAAACGTAATTACGAATTGAGGCGTCGGGTATCGCGCCTCGATTAACATTTTATTATGAACAAAACCTATATTTACACTGGCCGATTCGCGCTCGGTATTAAGCGAAAAAAAAAAGAAAAAAAAACAATATTATTAGTTCGCGATTATTTCGCGCCGCACGTCAATTTATGTAAATTATGCGCAATTGCCATGGCGATTATGGCTTTGTATCCATTTATCTAAAGAGGCGCGCGCGCCTGCGTCAGCAATTAGAAAAGTTTCTCTCAAATAAAGCTACTGAGCTGTCGGAAACTCCGAGAGCGCGCTTTCCACGAGGTTTTCCAGCTGAGCGAGATCGGCAATCAGGCCAAAACGGCATTGAAAACCATACCGTTATCCGTCGCCCATTGTCCATATTTTCGGGCTTCGAGTATCTCGTCCATTTAATGAGTTGCGCGTCCTCGGTCATTGTGTAGACAAGGTCATTACTCATGCCCGAACACTGCGTTTCAATGAAATTTGCATTCGCCGATTGCATGCCGGATTCTCGCCGCCTTGCGCTCCTGTAATCGGCTGCTGCTGCTCCTTCGACGCAACGAGAGGACTTTTTTTTCATTCCATCGCCACGCGTCGATTCGTTCCGATGTGCTGCGATCGCATTGCCAGATCGAAAGAGGAATACTTTTTTTCGAGGGGGCTCTTTTCTCTTCTCCCGAACTCGCCTCTACCTCTTTTTTAAATTATACTGCCGAAAACAAAGCTTAGCGACCAGAAACTGAAGATTCGAAGAAATTTCACCAGGGCTACTAAGTCTAAGCTAATTTTTATAAAACTTATTTTTAATGTAGATTGCATTTCTCACAATGGTCATTAACGGTCCTTTTTATATTTAAACGTGCTTTTAAAGTATTAAACACTATGCTTATTGTTTAAGACAGATGGGGGAGAGTTGAAAAGCATTTATACCGCAAGCTTGGATTAAAAGTTGTAACAGGAATTTTTACCTTATTAATTGTGCAGGTCAGATTGACAGGGATATTTATTTATGAAAAATGTTTTCTGATACGCTTAGACGT
Source organism: Kradibia gibbosae (assembly GCA_018907135.1). Classification (NCBI taxonomy): domain Eukaryota; kingdom Metazoa; phylum Arthropoda; class Insecta; order Hymenoptera; family Agaonidae; genus Kradibia; species Kradibia gibbosae. The sequence goes on from JACCHX010000001.1 coordinate 19,043,456, forward strand.
GAAACCCGGGCACAGTTTTCACATTTTCAATTATATTCATTGAATTAATAAATGGCCCGAGCAAGAACATGCAACTCGATGGTCTACTTTTAATATATTGACGAGGAATAAGCCAAAACTAAAAGCGTCGTCGAATCGCCATTTCACCCCGTCCTCCCCTTGAATTCCGCAGTACTCACTCCTATCGCCATGGCTACACGAATCCTTGCTCGCTATCCTCAAATGTTAATCGAGGCCCGTGCATTGGCTCATCTTCCATCGGCTCGTAAAAATGAAAGCAAAGCGATCTTTTTTCTCCTTTTAGTTTCCATCTTTCCATCGAAAGACCTTAAAGACTCTGATTTTTTCCTTCTGTACGTATTCAAATAGCTTTTCTCGCCCCCAATATAAGACGAAATAAAAATAATACAAAACAAAGGCCACTCTAATAAGAAACCCAAGACTCATCGGTAATTACCGTTGATGATGATGATGATGATGATGACGATGACGATGATCGTGGTGGTGGTATGAAGATGATGATTGGGACGATGATGTTGATAATGATGATGATGCGGAGGAGAAGGAGGAGAAAGTGGAGAAGGTTGAGATGGAGCAGAACGCAATGATGCGATGGGGAGCTTGTGCTTGAGTGAAAGTGCCTCGAGGCCGACTCCCGTCCAATGTAAGAGACTAAGAACGACCTTATTTATTATCGACGGGGGAAAGAGAAGAGCCGCGGTCTTATTTTCAGGAGTGTCACGCTAGCCAAGGCGCAATACCTCATCGAGCAGGCTAAATAGATCGTCCAGGGCTAGAGGCCCGACTCCATTTTAATTGCAACCGCGCGTACGTCAACGCCAAGCCACGTCTGACTACTCGCACTCACAACAAAACGTCCGAGCCGACCGATGATTGATTCCTTCCATTACCGCCACAAGGTCACCTCGTATTTCACTCACGTGCGTTTTCAATCAGGTGGACGCGAACAACGCGAATGAGAATTACGTAACCTGCGTTGCTAATTAACTTGACTTTGTTGTCTCTTTAGGGAGGAAGCCATGGGCCGGATCATCGCCTCGCACGACAAGATTTCCCGATTTTGCGTCGCGACCTTCTCCTATCGCTGGGGTCGAACGGAAAATGTCCGTAGTCCTATGCGCCTAAACAAAGCCGAACTTTGCAACCTGTACTATTTCACCTTACGTTTCCACCCCCCCCCCCACTCCTATCGCCCAGACATATTCATTACTTTGTAATTTATGAATCAATCGACGGTTAAGGGACTTACGGTAGTTCCGACCTCGATGGATATTTCATACTTATTCCTCTTTTTATTCCCGTTCAGCGTCTTCTTATCTCGCTGTTGCTTATTCTTACATACGTTGCTAGTGATATATTCTTAGTTGCAATCGACGGATCGTAAGAACTGTTTTAGGAATTGTTCATCCTTATAATTTAAACAGCCTCTAAAGACTAAATGCATTGAGTTCCGTGACATTCTTTAAAGATTCGGTCAATATCGTCGAGTTTACCATAGATTGTTAAACAATCCGAATCATAGATAGTTATAGATTGTTGATTGTGCCAATATAAAAGAATCGTTACTTATGTAGATAATGCAATAGCTATAGAAGCAAAATATTTATTGCAATAATATTTATGCGACTGAAAACAATACGATAAACCAATTCTTTATTAAATAAATAAGAAATTGATTTATGGTTCTGACTCCATTAATAAATATTTTTCTGTTCTACATCCATAGAAACTTCATCTTCTGATTTATATTTATTCTTTCTTCGGTCTATATCTTTCATCAAAACGTTAAATAAAACAAATAATATAGTAATAATCAATCAAATATTTATTTTATTTTCAATAATTAATTTCCAATTATTTGAATTGTCATTACTATTGAATGTTATTTTACGATTTTTATTAAATTTGTTTTCATCTGCAAACAAAAGCAATTCTAACTTCGTATAATTTTTCTATAAATAGTTATAGAAAGTAAATTCGAAATTCACGAATCATAAATACTTTTATAATTATACAATTTAAATCGTTACTTTATTGAACGAGCAAGTTAACGTCCAAAAGAAAAACTAATCATGGAAATAAGTAAATAACCATTATTTGTTTACATAATTATACTTAAATATTTTAAATAGATCATTGAGACGAGTTTCGAGAGTTGTGAAGTAAATTCAAAAGATTTTACATGTTTAACAAATTTTTATATTAATTACATTCTCTTTTTAGATACCTCAAGCGATTAAACTAAAATATCATTAAAAAAATATTTTAATCTAATCGTTTAATAAAAAAAATTAAAAATATTTGTTTTGAAATTAATGTGTGTACAAAATAGAGGCGTTAATTTGTTGTTTCTAAATGTTATTCATTCTTCTAAAGTAATAAAATATAATAGATAATTTCAGAAAATTAAAACTAGCTTACATTATATAAAATAGGCTGCAATTAAATTCTTGAAGTAAGTGAGAGACATAATTAAAAGTATATATTAGAAAATATGAAATCCGTTAAAACTGTATTTTATAATTATTAATAATCATTTGCAATATAGTGCCACGATAATCCAAAAGTGTTTACAATTATTTATAGAAAACATAGTAAAGGGAAGTAGGAATTTTTATTTTAAATAAATAGTAATTTCAGTTTAGCGAATATGGTGTTATCATCTTTGAATTTGAAAGAAGTATATAAAAAAAGGAGAGAGAGAAAAATTTGAACACTATATAAATGTATTTCTGATAGTATATATAGTATGTTCGGAAGTTAAGAACGCGTTGAAATGATTTAAAATTGAGATAACAGTTATAAATGCGAAATTACATTTTAGCAAGATTTTATCGTATTTCTATTAATGAAATATATATTTTAATATCACAAATAGTTTATATAAAGCATTAAGCATAACTCGATGATATCAAAAGTACTATTAGAAGGAAGAAAAAATGCGGTTGTTGGGAAGGGGGGGGGGTGCGGAGAATGCGAAGTGAATTTAAAGTAATAAGAATGCAAAGTGCTTTTGTCGAGTGATGCTGGGAAGCACAAGACATTTCTCACTTGTGCGTGATAATCTTCGTGGCAGTTTCAGATGAGACATTGTCTGGTCGTCAAATGCAGGAGGCATGGGTAATAAATGGAACGACTTTCGGCGCTCTGGGGGATTTGCGTAATCCCCAGAGGTACACGGAGAGGCCCGTGAGTGCGAGGGGCATAAAAGACGAAAACAAGTAAGTGAATGTCTCCTGGCTGTAAGATATATTCTGTGTAGCGCCCGCAGAAAGGTCAAAGTGTCCCGCAAATAATGCAAGTGATTTGTAGGTACGGCACGGAGAGTTTGATAATCACGTTGACGGAGCATAGAATTACTCGTCAGTACGTGGAGTTTATTTAATTTTGCGAAAGAGGAGAGTCAAGTGACGCTCCTAGAAAAATGGTCCGGTAGAGCGCTTCCAAAAAAGAGATGCATAATGAAAAGTGAGAGGTAGGAACAGGGGCGCTCGAGTCGATAAAAATGACGGGAGATGTCACGTTCGCGTACTAATCACGACTCCGTGGCACACGAGATGATTTTTTGCCGGAGGGCTCGACGAGGGACTCGAAATACCAGGGGCGCCATGACTTCGAATTTGAAATATTTCGACTCGTGTTGCACGTGAGCCACTCGTGAGCCACACTAGTGAGTCATCCATCCGCGGAGAGCCAAAGGTTGGGGCGGTTCGGAAGCCACGACCTTGGCCTCGGCGAAACCGAAATTAAAAGGGATTAGCGTTTGTGGGAAAGCGACGCACCGGAAGCTCCGTACTCGAGCCTCAATTAATCGCTTACTACATTAAATGGCCGCTGCACCGTCGCCGGTTGTGGGGCCTTATCCGGCCTTCGGACAGGTGTTCGCAAGTCTGGATCAGCTCGTCCGGTCCCGCCCAGCCCTCGAAACCTCTATTCGTTAATTAGGAGCTCGTCGATGGGACGCCTCCCAGAGCCACGAGGGCTTAGGGACTCGGCTGGGTGACAATCAAGCGGAGTGCCACTGGAGGGATCGGATTTGGCCTCGGGAAGGTCTCCGAGCTCGGGAAGACGACTGTTTTATCGAGGACAGCTGGGGAAGACGTCGTGGTCGACTCCATCCGCGCGCGACTATCGCCGCGACGAATCAATTACGTGCTCGGGTTCGCGTGCGCGATTTCCGGCGGGAGCCATTGTGAAAACGGCGTGGGCTTATTCTCAACTGGATCGCGATCGAATCTGTATAGCTACGATAGCTAATTTCTTTCCTATCCACGGCTATGGAGAACCTGTGCCACGACACTTGTGCCTTACCTCGTTCCCAACAACGCCTCGAGATATACACGAGCGCATCGAGCACGAGTCGCGTTACCATAAATTCTGGCGGTTTCTCCTGACCTCCGACAAAAATTTCTAGATAGATTTGATATTTTTTTTCCGACTCCTATTCCGCCCCCCCCCCACCTCTCAACCTCATCTCTGCTCCTCTTACCTTACGCTTCGCGTGCATCGCGAGGCGTTGCACCGATTTTAGCCCTACCGCCCGACCTAAGATTCTAATCACCCTCCCTGGGTATTTAATAAGGGAAAACGCGTCCCTTACTTTGCAGCCGTTCCATGCTACGACTTAAATCTGACTTGAGTTTCCTTGAATAATGACTTTAAACATTCCCAGCGATTTACATACGTTGAACCTTTGGCTTTGGTTGAAATTTTAACCGGAAAACATCCAGAGATGTGGATAATTCTTTTTTTGATATGAGAGTTTTGAGGGTACTCGATGACACAATTGAAAATCGCATATAAATATAAGGTATAAATACGTATTTTATTTCAAGAAACGACTATGTATTAATAATTAATTTCGCTCCGGATGCAGCTAAGGCAAAAGAAGAGATAGAACGATAGATAGATTAATGGAGAGGGAGTGAAAGAAGAGAGGGAGAGAGAGAGAGAAAGGTAAGAATGTAGTTCGAGTATTTTTGATTAATTATTTATACAAGTAGAAAGTTTTTTGTAATGCGTTAATTGGTATTCTCTAATTAGGATTCGTCAATGTGCAGTTAATTGTTATTTTTGATAACAATTACAGCAGGTAAAAGCTGCTTAAAAAATAAGATAGAGCCTGGATCTTAACTCCTTTTATCTCTTTCCGATCACATTCTTCAAGTAACGCTAAAGTGAAATGATGTCTAATTAAAGGTTAAATTATACAGAGAACATTTTTTCAGGGAAATTGCTTTACGATCACAATGTAATTTACCCATTCTCCTTTATCCCGTTTTTATATTTCCCAGACAATACAGCGTTTCTCGGTTAAGAGATTAATTTTCCAAATAACAATAACACAGTTCGGGCGCGCGCGCGCGCGCGCACGCGGCAAAGTACCAGAAGTTCCTCCCTCCCATCTTTAAGAAGCGCAGAAAGGAAGCGTAGAAATACTTGCCGTGGAATACTGCTGGTCACCGGTCCACCGACAATAAACAAGGCTCAGCCGCTCAAGAACGCGTATTTGCAAAAGTAATTATCGATCCGACAATTCGAGTGGCTTCACTTGCGTGGAACGGCAACGCGAAAGCTGGTTTAAGCTGGGCATGCAAATCCCTGCCTCGATTGCATCCATTAAAAGTGATTTTCCCCCTCGACCGAGGAGATCGAGTGTCCGGGCGAAGATTTTCCCAGCCGCTCGTTTATCTCCTGGACGCGTCAGACGGCTGAACTTGGTAGTCGCACGCCCCCGCGACTCGAGCTTTCGACGGCTCGCGATCGCGAGATAAGCCCTCCGAACCGTGACTCCAGCCCTCCCCACCTCCAGTCGCACGGGAGAGGCGAGCCCGCGACTCCTTGGCAGGGCCATTAATCAGGGTTGCGATGAGAAATCGCGACTCCCCGCGTTACTAAAGATGGCGGCCTACAAAGGGACCAACGCATGCCTCGCGTGCTCCTAAAACATCGAGGATTCCCATGCCTATTGTTCCCTTCTTTATTGTTTGAGAGCACTAAAATCCCCGCACGCCGCGAAATCAGGCCTCAAGACAAATGCTCGCATTGAACTCATCGGTGGATCGCAGCAATCGTAGCTCAAGGGGGCCTCGACCGTTCGTCGCTTTTCGGTCCCGCCGGACTTTTTCGACAAGGCCCAGGACGTTCGACTCGCGCTACCTCGTCGCCCCCTTCGACCTTTAGAAGCGTTGGCCCGCGCCGAAGATTAGTATCTGAACGCGGAGGCCCTGTTAAAGGAGCCACGACCTATGACGAGGTCGTTGCCGTCCCCATTTACGGCTTCGTCCTTCGGTTCACGCTACCTGCGTCTGTCAACGTTCCGCGTAATGATGCCCTCGATGCCGTCGCCCCAATGATTTACAATGCCAACGACTTCCGGGCGACTCCCGGTCCTCGACGTCGCTGGTCCATCGCTCAGGAGGCTCACTTGGGCGAATAATGTAGGCGCTGCCTGATATCCGATAGGCAAACGTCGATCAATCCTGCTTGGAAGTTCGCCTGCTGCGAGGTTTTTAGACAACGTAGCCCTGTGAAAACGTTGTACCTCGCGGCTTACGCGTTATTGAGATACCGTGGATCTTTTTTTTCCGGCTCGCTCGTGAGCACTGCTCATAAATAATGGCTCGATTAGTCTTAATCACTGTGTTGATCGCATTCTTAGCAAGCTCTATTCATATTATATGCGTAATTGCCGGGTGCCCCGTTAGTAATGATCGAAATTCACTTTGTGACAGCGACAAATTGTTTTCAAAGCACTATTGATTAAACACGTAGACCGATCAACATCCGTCTCGGAGTTCTAAAAAAACCAGGATCAAAACAAGTCGGGTGGCAATATTTGAATAAACGAAAGTCCCGCTTTGAGAGTTTTTATTGAACTTCTCACCGTGTTTTCGCGCGGCCAAAAGCTAGAAAACAAAGCCCACATTCGCCGTTGTTCATAATATAACATCGCCAGTGATTTGCTCGCGAAATGTCTAACGTTCGTCGACCGAGACCGCCAGCCTTTTTCCTTTATCCACATCTAACGAAGGTGTCGCGAAGGCTGAGAGTAGCAATAAAGTTTCTAATTGTGAATTGGTATGACATCCAGAAGAAGCGTTCGGTGTTTTCCTGTTAGTTGCGCAACTCGTGCAAAAATAATGACGCTGAACTGCACAAAAAGCAGCTTTTTTTACAGCTCCTTGTAGATTTATTAATAAAAGTGTGTGTGTGTATGTGCGCGCGCGCGCTGGCGTGCACACTCGATACTAGTGTAGTGGGGAGCGTTCGAAATTGCGATTTAAGAAGTGCATAGATTCGCAGAATAAATCGGTGATTCCTCAGCCACAGCCTTTGTCGAGTCGAGACACAATGCATGTGTCGAGGCCAATCGCTAATCCATAAATATCCTTTATGCTAAAACTGCCATCGCTGCGGTTTTCATTCGCCTTAAAGTCGGTCTACGTAGATGCCATTCGGTCTATTTGGGAATCAATATCTGCTCATAGCTGGGATCTGGATCACCTTCCCAAGGCGATACGTGCATATAATTCTAGCGTTCGTTCATAATCGCATAAATGCTTACAATTTTAATATGCTGCATTTTGTGCACGTGGAAATATACGCCTGAGAAAGCGTAGTAAATTGAAAATGGTAACTTATGTCGTTTCTTGCTCTATTCATGCTTTTGTCACCTGAAACATAATGAGCATAAAGACATAACTAATTTTAATGCATTATTTTATTCAGACTCCGTCAATTTGCAAACATCTGATTAAATAAATAACATGTTTAACTCTCGCACAAGATACATGAATATAGATTATTATGAAATAAATACATACATATATATATGTGTGTGTGTGTGTGTGTGTGTGTGTGTGTAAATCTTACCGAAGTGGAGCATTTAAATACATTCATATTTTGAACGAAGATAACCGCACCTAATTATGCCGTAATCGCAATATTTTATTACATAATTATATGAATTTCAACATATTTGGCTTTTAAAGACAATCTAGTGGTTACACGCATTTCATACATTGTCCTTTTTTAGATGTGACATGAATAAGCTGTTTGAATATTTTGAGAATTTTCATTACCAAATGTTTACTATTACGAAACATTTAAAGAGTACATGTTAATTTGACAGGGTATTAACTAAGTAAAATTTAAGATGCGTTATTTTTATTATTTGGCATTAGCCAAATAATTATTTTTGAATTACGAAATGTAAAATCTTCAGTATTCTATGGTTTTTAATGTCATAAAATCAACATATAATGTGTAATTTTCAAATAATATTTCTTTATTGTTATAAATGGATTAAAAACAAGTATTACGTTATTAAGAATTAGTACATTTAATCAAATTAATTTTTCTAATAAAATACCGATACAAAATGAACGTTGTATTTATATAACTCAATTTAATGACTGAAGTTTTTATGGCAACGACTAGATATGAAATGCGTAATTGCCTGTGTTTCGTGAAATATATAATTTATTGCAGATATCTTATCAAGCATTACAACAGCCAGCAGATCAGCTCACTCCCACTACCCACAGTACATCAACTAATGCCTCCTACAGCTTCAATGCTGCTTATCCTCGATAACTGAAATGAATAACTCACCTTACTTGGTGGTTCAGCTGAGAGGTACGTAATAGAGTGCTCGTGCTATGTGAATCTTGAAGATGTTTACATATCTGTAAAAAATTTGTCTGATAATGCCCTATTTTGGATTATGAGCTTTGGTCAACATTGTGCAAACATTATCTTCATTTTCCAAGGAATTGCACTGCTTCTTGCTAAGTAGGGCACTATTAAAAAGTGCGATCCTTGCTCCGTATTTCTTTTTAGTAGTAGGAATTGATGTGCCTTTGTGCACATCGCTGTTGTCAATAATCGACAAGAGCCTGTTACTGATCGCGAATGGCCCCACAGGATCAGAGAAGGCGGATTTCTCTGGTTTGGCTATCATGTGTTTTATCAAAGCTATAGTCCCTCATTACTCCTCAGAACTACTAAAGTAGAGTCGTTCAGGTTATTAGAGGAGTCAGGCTCGTCACAAAAACAAGGATTATATCAGTAGTCGTGAATCTCCATCCGTACGTCGTACCAAAATTGAAGCAGCAATTTAAAATTACGGAAGCTAATAGAACTAGCCGAGTTGAGAGCAGGTCTTCTACTTTCGAAATAGGTGATCCAGTAGAGAATCAAAACTGGAGATGCCTAATACTTCTTATCCTTTGTCTATTTGGCCCTGTCTACTTGCCTGTTAAAAACTGACTCCATCACAGTTTCGTAAAGCAAAGAATTACAGTTTGATCGGCACCTAATCGTTAACCGACTTACAATCTAACAATCAAAACTAGCGAGATTAAAAAGAAAAAATTTTAAATAACTTTACACTTCAATTAAAAGCCTTTATTTTAACGAACTGATGATGTTAGCAGTTTTTATAATAAGTTATATAAAAATAAAGATTTTTATAATTTTTCAACGAAACTCGATAATATTTAAATAAAAATGCATACAAAGATAAATTTGTATCCCTTTTTTATACCACACTTGCTACATTAATTAAACTCATGAATAATTAAAAAAATCGTTCTGGAATATAGAAATTTCAGTTTAACACCTTTTACTTAATTACATAGTCCATTTTAGGCGAACAAAACAAGATAACTGAAATATGAAATGAAAATAATTAATTATGTCATTAATCGATGTTATTTACTCATCAATTAGTATATTTGTAGTATATATTATAAACAGAGAATCATAATTCTTAAATTATTTTTCACTTATGATGTATGAGCTGTCAAAGTTATTGATTGCACTGATATAACATAAGAAAATATTGTAACAATTTTTAATATTTAAAGGTAAAGTATCAGGATTTACAAAAGAATGTGATGTGAATAAAATTTTATCAAGAAAATATTGTAACAATTTTTAATATTTAAAGGTAATGTATCAGGATTTACAAAAGAATGTGATGTGAATCAAATTTTTTCAGTAACTTTTGCAGCCTGTTTTTAATACGACCTTTAAGATCCGTAGTAGCAGTAGTTGGATTGTTTGAGTGGATAGTCAATGTTTCTTCAAAGTAAAGCCGTCCAGAACTTTTTAATTAGTTGAAAATTATTATGAGATATCGCATTAAATTTCCATTCATAAAGCTGATAGTACCAATGAAAGTTAAGGAAAATTCTTGGACACAATTTTCGGAAAATCGCTTCACAAGTTATTTATTGGAACTCGTATCAAAATCATATTTCGTAAGTGTTATTTTGCGCTCAATTATGAAATCATGATATCTGGAATGCTTTTTAACTGGCTACGCGGTTAATTGTCGAAAATGGTAAAACGTATCGACTCGTGTGGTTTGGATGCAGGTAACCAATGGCCGTTAGTAAACCTGTAGGTTGTGGAGGTTCTTTGTGCAAAAGCTTGGTGTGCGATACCCATATAATATATATCCCAGTGCGACGTAGAAAATGAGAGGAGAGAGAGAGAGAGAAAGAGAGCGAGAGCGATTAGACGAAATAGATAATGTTATTTAGCATAGCAATGATTAGTTTATAAGACTCTATAATTCACTGAAATGGAAATTCAGCGAGATATGCGCGACTGTCTGTGTCCGGAACGCAGTGCAGAAAAAACCCATAATACACCTGACGTGACGTTACGTGCATTATAACGAGCGCTGGGGACATAACGTTTTTGTTGTCTGACCGTGTCATTTGATTTATCTACGATATTCCGGTAGTTTTAGCCGGTCGATGATAAAGAAGCAAAAAAAAAAAAAAGAAGAAACAGTAAGTACTGTCGTTTCATGATTTATCATCATAAATTTCAATTTTCTACATTCAATAGAATCCATTGAACCGTCAGTACGCGAGCTCCCCCTCGCTCCGCCCACCCCCCGGGTGCCCCACCCTCCAAAAGGCAACGGCCGAGACGTTGGGAGGAGAAGGAGGAGAGGCCGGTGGAGACTGATCCTGGGTAAAAAGTCCTCCGCCGCATTCTCGAGGACCGTTCCGCGGACATTCAATTGTGCGCAATAAAAGCAGTTTAGCAGTAGGAAAATTTAGCGACGCGCGCCGCCGCTTGTAAATGCCCCGGTAAACGAGGTTAGTTGCAGAACGGCTTGTCGCCCACCATCCTCGCGCACTTTTATACGCGCGGACCGATAAATCATGCGAAGCGGACAACGATACGCGAGGCATTTAAGCCGATTAACATATGAGCCGCACGAGCGGAGATCGATGCAAATGAATCGCACCGCGTTTTTACGGGCGCGCCGATATTTCCATTCGTAGCTGCAGCTGTGCAAACAGTAGACAACCGTCGAGTGAAACCGAGAGACGAGAAAGAGAGAGAGAGAGAGAGAGAGAGAGAGAGAGAGAGAGGGAGCATGCACAATTAGACGCTGTTTTCTTAACGGATGATGTGCCTTCCTCCCCCTCCTCCTCCGACACGTATCCCACTCCGGCATACGTGATACAGTCGCCCGCGGAGCGTCCCATAAAATACGCGCACTTTCGCCGGCGAGTACCGTATCGGCGACTTATTACAGAAGGAACGGTAACACCGACACCAAATTGCCCTGGATGCTCGTCGGTTCCGCAGATCTTTTGAAATGCGGAAGGGAGCCGGGTTTTTCGGCGTCGGCGCGCATTTGTTCAATCTGCCGAGTGTTAAAAGCTGCGCGCGGTTTCCCCAGCCGGTTCTGCTTTTTCTTTCTTTTTCATCCCGACGCGCACGCGCTACCGTCCTCCTCTCTACGCTCATTTATTCCATTAACATGTTCGGCTAATAAGCCGAGGCCAGCATCGCCATTCCCTTATCCCCTGGACATTTTACAAAAGAGCGCGAAAATCCGCGTTCAACGGTTCTTCGCTTTTAACCGAAAGATCGGCCGTTCGCATGCATTTATCAACAGGATAGCTCTTCGAGTTTTCTCTAATAATTCAACGCACCTCGTGTAACAAACATAAAAACGTGCACGCCAACGAAATCGTTCGGTCTGATAAATGGATGAAAATACCAGGGAGAGCTACGTTTATTTATAAACGGAAATCTATCGTAGTGCCAGTATCGTCACAAGAGCAGCTCGCGGATGCCGCGAAAGAAATTAAAGCTTCGAGGTGGATGTGCCGAAACGTTCGTATTAAACGAGAGGCGATCCCTAATGGCGATTGTGTCAGTAGTATCGGAAACATGAGCGAACACATCACCCTTTGTCCGTCAACCTTTATAACATAAATATCAAACGGTGAGATATGAACCGCCGGGGTCGATACGCGACTTACCAAGCAACATCGCATGGCATCATAATAAAATCTCCACGGGTGATAGCATGCCATCCAAGACCGTTTTATGGAGACGTTGGAACTCGGTGCACCTCTGCATACTCTCCCCCCCCCCCGACCCTATTCCTATAACAAATTTAATTGCCTTAGCATTTTTCTTTCTCATTAAGCCTTTTTCATCTCATTCGTTTCAATTTTTGAAAGCCAACTGTCCATTTCTCTCTCTCTCTCTCTCTCTCACCGTGTGACTCTCCCATCGGACCGGATCGATTAACGGAGTGACTTTTTGCCGAAACGTGAAAGCGAACGGCTTTGTTTCGGCGCTGTTCCGCTTTCGGCACCGATCTTCGCCCGGGACATGCGCACACGCTCCTCTCCCCGCATCGGATTCACTGACACTGCGGACTCTCTTGGTGACCGCGGCACACGATGCTATTGCTGCTCCCCTTCATAAGCCTTGCCAACCCTAAGTTCTTTTCTTTCTCTCCTGCCTCTCCCTCGCTTCCTGCGCTCTTGTGCTAGAGATAATTTCACGCACACGAAGACCCTTGCACACTTCTAGCTGGAAGAGAGCCGTCTAAATTGCCTTTTGTGCTTGTCGAGGCTCACATCTCTAATATTTAGACAAGCGTTTGAGTCCAATCGACGATTAATGGAAATGTCGAATGCACATAACACTCCGTCAGCCTTGCGATTTCCGATCGATTCCTATCAATCCTCAGCTCCTTTTGATACCAATTACAATCAGCGTTATCTTACCCTACGAGACTCCCGAAACTCGACAGACGGTCAATAGTCCCATAGCATTCCCGTGCACGTAATCAAGTTCGCACGTGATTGCCATGTTCCTGTAGTACCTGGGCTGACGATTCGGCTAACTATTCGGCCTCGTAAAGGCCGCCAAAGGAGATCTATCCAGTTAGTCTTGTTGCCTCCTCCCGTCTCTCGCGCTATCACTCTCTCTCTCATTCTTATTCTCATTGCCTCAAACTGCCTCCGGCCTTCCCGTAGCTAGGACGAGGATCGAGCGCGGAGACACGAAATTCGGGATCATTGGGGGGGGGGGCGGGACGGAGTAGGCATCGATCGGGAGCGAGAGACGTCGCGCGACGGTTTCAGCCGATGATCGCCGGCCGCCGTACATAAGCGTTCCCTCTCTCAGTCTCTCTCTCTCTCTCTCGGTCTCTCGGTCTGGGGCGAGCGCGCGTGTGCGTAAGCGTGCTCAAACTCAATAGCGAACCTGTGGGAGAGACTCTTTCCCGTGGAGGGCGCGCGTGTGTTGGAGGCTGCGTCGCGTGCAGCGGCGGTGTAGGGCTGTGTCGGTGGTGCCGGTGCATGTGTCGGTACCGGCCGAGACTCGCGTCGAGCGTCCAACCCCACTACCGTCGCGATGCGCCGCTCGGAGCAGGCGTCGAGGCTCTGGCCGAAAGAGAGCGCAGTTTCTCGGCAGGATCGGCGCCCCTCAGTACGAAGCCGACGACCGGAGCGGCTGCACCTGTCGAAGGTACCGCGGCCCCTTCGCTGCCTCGCATTCCTCCTCCTCGCTCGGTCGTTCTCTCGGTCCTGCTCGCTTCTCCACCCCCTGTCCCGAACCCTCCCTCCCTACCCGCGGTCGAGCTCCCGTCCTGAGCCACCCCGCCGGACTGTGCTCCGCTGATCGGCTCGCGAGTGGGATGCCCGTCGTCGGCGGCGTTGGACCGGGCCCGAGGAACCGGCCCGCCGCGAGAATGTGATACGGCCGCAGGAGGTGTTCGGCTGCTGTCGCTGCACGAGCCCCGACGAGTGGAGCAAACTCTGCCTTCTTCGGTACGGCCCGACGTCCTTCTTCTTCGATCCTTCCCTCCTTCCTTCGTTCTCTCACTCCTCTCCCGTCTGCCCCTCCGAGGCGCTCGCCTCTAATCCTCGGCTTTATCCTTGCTCGCCACCTCCTCCGCCACCGCCGCCCCTCGGCTCCTCCTTGGTCTTCCTCTTCTTCTTCTTCTGCTTCTTCTTCTCCTTCCGCATTATCGCGGCACCTCCGATCCGGCGTCGCTGCAGCCGAGATGCCCCGGCTCTACGTCGGCTAGGAGGCGCGAGAGCCCCCGTGAGTTGGTGTGCCGCTGTTAATCGTACAGTGCCTGGAAGCTAGGCGTAAGAGAAGAAGCCTCTCTTTGCCGTATACGAGGAGGGAGCCTTCGAGGAAGAAGGAGCTGGGTAAGTCCATCGACTTCCTTCTTCGTCGCGAGGCCGGCGTCCCTCCGAAGATTCGCACTACCGATAATAAGAGCCCAAGCGACGAGGGCCCCTGGTGCCGAGGCAACCTCCGATTGTGAAATAGTTTTCGATACCCGAGCGGGGCTCGAAGCCAGGCGGCCCTCGTCCACCCGTCCCCCGAGTGTAAAAGGGCACCGAGATGCAAGGGGCCGAGCCTCGTGGCCGGCGAAGGTCGCGCGCGTCCTTGGCTTTAAGCGCGCTCGGCCAGTTTCCACCGTCGGTTTTCCCGGCAGACGGACCGGTGACTGCTCGACCGCGACTCCTCTCGCCTACCTCGGGGTTCGCTGTACAGAGAGCAACCGGGGGTTCTCCATTTTTCTCCTCCTCCTTGTCCTCCCTCGCCCCTTATCCCCGATGACCAACTAATCAGCTAACCGTCGTCTGCGACGCGCAACGCCTCGCGTTGGACGAGCCTTGGCGACCTCCTAGTCCCTAAGCTGAGACCCAGGGCTTCGACGCTCTTCTTCGCGAGGATTTTTTACTAGGTCGTGCGCGTTGATCCATGCCATCTACGCCAACTTTAAACTGCGTTTTACTCTGACATAGCCCGTAAACGCTTAATTTTTTACCTCATTGCTACTTTCATTGAAATAGAAACATCTGATTCCACTTATATCGTCGAACTCTAATGCACAATACCAAGTAAACGACGAATAAAAAGTTATCTAAGATATATTTATGCAAACAAATAATGTTGTTCATCCAATTCAGTGCCGGTCGTTACATAAATAATACGGTTATTTCAACCATTAACAGAGATTTACGCTTATACGTATTACTAGACTCTGTTTATTAACATAAAAACTTGCAGCCAATTGCGAAATTAATTTACATGCAGCCTACTGAATTACAAAGTTGCTGGAACTCTTCGAACTCTTTTAACGCTTCTGTAGCCTTAAAAACAAGATTAACATTCTTCAACTCTTTAGTTTGATTGTCAATTCGTAAATAAATTCCATGCCAAAGAAAAGCTTTGCCATGACGACTTTCAATTTATTTTTTACAGCATTGCTTGTTATTAATTTACATGTGCTATGTAATAATTTACATGCGGATGGAAATAAAAGATAAAAGGACATATACTTGTAAAATTTTATATTACGTATATACATCTTCATTATGCGCAAGAAAGCAGTATAATTTTATAATGTAGCAAGTTAATATTTTGTAAAGCCAAGTGCATAAATAACCGAATGAATTCGGTTTTTGACGTTTTGTTATGACTTGAACAAACTCATTGCATATCTTTTTCTTAATTAAATAGTGAGATTTTTACTAAAAAATACTTATTTAATACATGGATGCATAATCGTTTCAAAATCATTTTATACTTATAACATGAATTAATTACACACAGCATTAACATTTTCATCCTAGAGAATTTAATTTGCATATTTTTTTATCAAAAATATAAATTCAATTAAAAAGTTTCAAAATTACTTATTGAACTTATTTATATTATATTAATGTTTTAGAGAAAAATCTTTAGAGTTTCCACAAAAATTAATAAAATATAAATAGATTTAATGTACTATATATGTTTTAATGCAACTGCGTTAAAATTTCTTTTTATTAATTAGCAAATAAATTTGGTATAATTACAATAGTTTTCTTGTGTATAGAAAATATTAATTATTATTTTTTTAGAACTAAAAGTTCTCAAAATCGTAAAATTATTTATTGGTTTTCTTTTTTTTAATATGAATAGAATCTGTATGTATTACTGGAAATATAATAAATAATTCTTGTGATAAACGATATTTTAAAGAATAATAAATTATGATACATTAATAGTAAATAGACATAAAAAATTCAATGTTAATTTAATGCAATATTTTTAGAATTATAAATTCATTCTAGAATCTATATAAAAAACAAATTAAATGATTGTCACAACCATTAAAAGTTTCTGAGATAATTTTGTTGTTTAGAAAAACTGCAAAAGTCAAGCAAAAAGACTCATTATTTTGTAACTATGAAGTTGTAGAACATGTTATTTGGGTAAGACTTAAATAACACATTTCAATCATTTTTCTTAAAAAAAAAATAAATTCAAATGTCTCTTTTAATTATTGACTATATAATAATTTGATTTTCACCTTTTAGGAAATTAGTTTGTTTTCATTTGCTAATAACGTAATAGATTTACATAAATTATCTAATACCAATCTATTATCGATTTTGTATGAACTGATAGTTTGAAATCGTGCTGCCCTGATAAATAAATAATTATTACCTATCAACTGGAGGTTCGCTAAAAAAATCTTTGAAAAAAATGTTCTGCGTACAAGCTATTATATCTTTGACTGTGCTAATATTATCGAGTAAAAGTTGGTCATGAAAATAAAAAGAAACTCCAGTAGTTTCCGAGGATCAGTAATTGAATACTGCCAGCAATAGAATATTAAAAGTTTATGCTTTATTATCAATCGATTAAGTAATTTGTATGTGATTTATTGCGGCTATTTTAATCTGGTCTACTGCATGCGTATAAGGAAGTGTATAATTAATGAAACGCGTATTAAAACAGCCAATTAGTCATTGAAGGTCCAAAATTATAATACAGCGATCTACGAAGATAATTTTAATATTGTTATTATTGGCTTTAACATTAAACATCGAGGGAGAAAAAATATCAGTGACAATGTTTGGCCAAAACGTTTAAAAAGCCACAGCGCCGATGGTCGAATAATCGAGGCTGCGAGGCCCGGCCAACCGACACAAAAACCACCAGGCCCGAATATTTCCCCTCGCATCCGATTCTCAATCTCGTCATCACTCAAACCGGTTAATCGCCCTAGCGCTCGTAGCGTCCCCGAAGGCCCCCCTAAGAATTGGCAGTGAATGCCTCGGAACTCGAGGGCCGCGCCGAAAGCGCATCAGCGGCTTCGGGGTCGAGATCGGCTCCTTTTCGCTCGCGATCGACGGACAATAAAAGTCGGCGGCCGAGACAAGGAGCGCCCGGAGGAAAGCGACTTCCGCAGGTTGAGTCACCGCCGGGGAGAGGCTGCGACAACGCGAGCGAAGCCGGACTCGCGCTCGCGCAGAGGAAGCGAAATCGCGCGGCTTACATACGGGAGGTTAGCTCTCGGTATCGAGGCCCCGAAGGAGGCTAATGGGAGAGAAGTCGATCGCTCGGCTTTTCGAGTCACCGCCATAATTTCTCCTACGCTCGCCCGCGGCGACGACGCGCGGCGCGCGCGCGCCAACCCGAGGTGCCGACGTCACAGTCCACATGTTACGGCGATTGTCCCGACGGACCGAGCTACGCTCCTCCGGGAAGGGACACCGTCCTCGAGAGCCGAGCCCCCCTCGAGATTTCACGCAGGAGGTTAAGGTCGTCCCGTCGGGGGAGCCAGAGGATGAGTGCGTTTCTTGCACACATGGCACGGGGATGATGTAGATGAGAAAGCCGGGCAGGGTCTAGGATTGCCGAGGCAAATCGTTAATACCATGCGCAATGTAGAAAGGATATTGAATTCAATCAGCTCGACCACGATTAAATCGCGCTTTTCTCATTTCAATGGCGCGTCTACGTGCGTGCGTGACTATGCTCCTTTTTCAAGCGCACAAGGACGGTGCCGATGCTCGTTTTGCGGACCTCGAAACTCCGCTGCGCGAGGCGACCGTGGCTTAAGGGCGAGCCTCGTTGGCAGAAAGCATCTGGTCGAATTAACGTTGGCTCCATACCTACGCCCACGCTAAAGAATCCTCCGAAAATTTAGCCTTGAGGGACCTCCGCTCATAGGTTCGCCATACCGGATGGAAATAGGTGACGGTACGTCCCCCTTTAAAATTCCGCCGAGTGATTCGAAATAATCAATCTTAATTTGCACTGATTTTTCGGCCTTCCAAAGGTTTCGGTTTAGGCGATATCTCTTAAAAGTACAGTCAATGGAATGACTTATCATGCTTGCTAACTTTAATCAACGGTTGATGCTTAGGACCCGATTAATAAATGGTAAAACGCTTTTGGGCCATTTTCTTGTTTCTCCCTCAGTTGGGTCGCTCTATCAAATGTTAGACAAACATCTAAACTGAATTTATTATTGAGATCAATGAAGAAATATTAAAATGTGTTCAACAGCAGTTTTCTTCTGATGTTAGATAGGATATTAATTAACTTTTCAATAGAATAGAAACAACTATCAATTAAGAATTAACTTTATATGGAATAACTAATATGTACGTTGTACTTTAAACGTTATTTCCAGCACATACATTAACCTGAAAAAGTTTTATTTAACAACTATATATTATAATGATTCAGGATGTATTAATCATTATCTGCAAACGTATTCAAAGAATAAATAAATTTATAGACTATTTGTAAAAACTATTAAATCTACTCTACCTGTGAAGTATCTGTCATTATATGATTTTTGATATTAGACACTTACCTTATGTCTGGCGAGTAAAACATGTCAGATATCATCAGATTTTTAGAAAATTTATAATCACTTTTATTATATTAGCGTACAAATACCTTCCCATCGGCTCATTATATTTGTTACACATTTGATGACCTTGCATAACTATTCCATTAAATCCCATGCGGCTGCCTTTATAATTTAGAGGTCACTGTATATAAATATAATTCACTATGTAAAAAATGCAATTACTGATTTAATTCCTAACAGAAATAAGCATTCCTTGTTTATTTCCTACCTTACAAAATGCTATGCCCGACTATACTTTCTCAAGAAGGAAAATTAGTCGCGATAGCGGTAAACGAGAAACGTTTTTATCAACAACGATTCTCGGCTCTCAGCTTTGCACAGCCTCCTGGGCATGTGCAGAGTGATTTTAGATTTGAACTCAGCAGTAGATTGTAATTCTAGCAAAGATTTGATTCGAGAATTTTAATAAAATGAAGATTGATTGATTAACCGAGTACCTCAAATTCATTGCTTATATTTTTCAATTTTATGCGCGAGTCCGAATCATTAATTATTAGATTTCTGAATTTTATTTACCTTGGGCTTCTCCCAATTGTCATATTTTGTCTTTTAATTATTAACGAAAATTACAGTGTTAAAAGGAATTTATATTGCTGATAAATTTTAATTTTTGTGAAGAACTGTTATGCCTACTATGCACAAATAATGCAATAAAATTTGGTTTTTATGAATGGAAGCCGTTTTAGTGAAACATTTTAAGCAATAGCTATAAAATCAATTGACCAGTACAGGTTTTTTCATTAAATGTGTCTTTATGGATATATGAAAAATAGATATAAATGGGAGTAGAAATGAGTTTCAGGATAAGATAGCGTAGTAAATTTAACCTCGTAAGATGGTCGTATAATATTCTATACTCGGAAGATTCGTGAGAATTGTTAAAATAAATAACACTCAAACGCATAAAAATACACGCATTTATATTTTTTTATACACACACTCATTATACTATACTCAATGACTGCTAAAATATTCAAATAACAAAAATGAGAAATCTTGGCAAAAGATATTACGGTAAATATCAAAGTACAAAATATAGATTTCATTCATAAGAATACGATTATACAAGGTTAATCATCTATTTGCAGCTGGTAGTAAAAAGATTTATGAAGAGTCCATTAATATTTTCATTAAAAATCAGAACGAATTTACAGCTCACTTAACATTATAGGGCCATCATTGAAAATGTTCCGTAAAATTTGATCATCGTTAAGTAAAACGTAAGATATGAAGTAAGAATGAGAAATATGCAAAAATCAGTGGCCAAAAAATTTTGAACGCGATTCGTCATCGAAGCGTAAACGCAACCATTCATCGCCAGAGATCTGGAACTTTAACCGAGTACCAGATTTGGCGGCGAAAGTTGGACGGCGCGCAAGTATCGCAAGTGCCACGCCATTGTTTTGTAAAAAGTATGGATTCTTTCACTAAGGGGAAGGAAGGAGAGAGAAGGACGGTCGAGCGCAGCCAGATTGCGATATCTTTTTAAAGTTTACATAAGAAAGCCATGAAGGCGCGTAGTCGTTAAGTTTCACGAGGTTGACAATCGCCCGTAACCGCAAGATCCTCGTCGGAATCGCGTCGAGGTCGCTTGGCTTATCAGTCGCCAGTATGGCGCTCCCCAATCGACGGCATTCGTTGACCTCCGGTTGATGGTCGGGTTCTTCCGTTTGCAGGGGGGAACTCCACGCAATGTCGTCTGGCCAAAGAGCGGATGAGACGAATTCGCGGGTAGTTTGGCGGAAGCCAGAAAGCCAGCGGCGGGACTAATGACAGTGCGCGGCACGAGGTTAGCCTCATTTGCATTGAAAGGGCCCCAGAGCCATCGAGCGCGCCTCATATCCCAGAGCCAGGCCCCAATTGAGCCGTTATTATCCTCGTTCGCTGGCAATCGTCGAAACAACCGGGATGGTTCCTGTGATTCACGCTTCTCGCTTACGTACACGCGACACGGGATACCCTTGAAACCCGCCAACGGTTCTCCCGAGGTCTTCGGCTCTCGCCTAGGACTCGGACTCCGTTACGGGTTTTCGCTTTCCCACACATATACCTGGACGTTTCCCCTCCTCCTGCCACGAGGATTGCGCAGACACTCCATCCCCCGCCCGCTACTCGCCGGCACCGCCGCTCGCCAACTCCGCGAGCGAACGAAATCGACGGCCCGCTCCGTTCTCCGACACGCGTTTATTAATTCGGGATCTCCTCGAGGACTCGACACCTTTCCTGGAACGGAAGCGGACGAACTCTAGCGCTAGGACTTCGAATGCGCCGCTGCGCTCGTATCCGTTGGGTGGCGCGCGATTGGCGAGCTCCTTTGTCCGAGGCCATATCGCCCCATACAAATGGATCCTCTGCCGTTACGGGAGCATGGAATTTTTTAAGAGCATCGGGACGACAATGGGAATTTAATATTTCGTCAGAGCCGATTCCTGTTTATTCAAGGTTATTGCAGCTCTCTATGGTTTCGTTGAGAGACCGTGGCTTTGTCCGTGTGTGCCTGCGGACACAGAACGCGTCCCCTGTCACGGACAACGCGTCTGTGTTGCGGTGGCTTACGGGGCGGGCAATGTTTATTCTTTGCATGAACTCGATTCACGCTCAACGATTAACGGCCCGCGCTTTCATCGCGTGTGACTTATCTGTTTATTTGAGATTTTGATTTACCATAACCTTAGCGCCGCCCTGCATGACATGTTCGGCGTGCGGCACTCGAGGCTTCGACTGGCCGCCGGGGTGACTAATCATAATCAAAAGGTACGGGACCGAGGAGGCCTTTTTCCGATTGAAAATCAGGGTCGAAGGTCGCGGACTCGGGCATGTATATCGGCCAATGTGGCTCTGACCCTGTTTAGCGTCGATACAGGTTGTGTTGGGCTCTTTACATAGCGGTACAACTTTTACTGTAACCAGTTATATGGCCGCGCAATGTAATCCTAGGATCCCGAGTTAAGTAACGCGGGGAGTCTCGTGTTTCCCATAACGCGTTGTCGAGAGCGGGTGCGCGGCCTCTGAAAAGCCAGGCTGCGCCGTCGCTTTATCAATAACTCGCGCGGAGCCGAGGAGGTACGCGTTAACGAGACACGTTCGAGCGCCTTTTTATGGGTCATCGACTTGTATTATTGTAGCATTTGCGCGCTCAAGCGCGTATCTCCTCCTTGCTTTGGCGGCTCAGCTGCGGGTCAAGACTCTCGCGCTCGTTATCTCTGACAGCTGAACCCTAACTCCTCAACGTCCTATCCTTACACTCTTGGAGCCTTTTTTCACAAAGCCTTTTCACATAAAATTATGTAAATAAAGGAAACGAGACCGAGCGTTAAAGCGATCGTCGACTACGTGTCCTCTTAAAAAGCGCGGCCTCCTTGACCCGACAAAGGCTCGAGGAAGGTTCGGATATCGCGGGGACTCGCACGCGGCTCTACGTGGCTCCGACTTCGACGACGAAGGCGGCCCCAGTCATCCAACACTCCTCCCCCTTGGTCCTCCCCCTCCCCAGCGATTAATCCAGATGAAGACGTGACCTGGAGCAGCCAAGTATCATTGAAATAATGGGAAATATACCTATAAGGGACGTCTATATTCGTCGAGGACCGCAGACCTCTCCTCCTTACCCGGCCAACATACGTCGTCCGCACCGTGGCCAATCGAGAGCACGGCACGATCCATTGTTCCAGGCGCAGAGGTGATCTCCCGCGATCGATCCTTTATCGCTCGACACTATTCCGCTGAGCGTGGGATCAAATCGGCCGGATTCATCTGGCGGTGCCTCGAGGAGGGCACGCACTCGCGAGTCGCCCGGTCGGTCCGGGTGCAGAGGAAGCGCTTCTGGTCGAAAGAAGGGCCAGTGCTGCGTTGCCGCGCATCGTCCTAAGACAGACAGACGGAGAGAGAGAGAGAGATTATGAAAAAAACGCGGGGACTCGGTCGTGTATACCTGCAGATCGGACGATGGTCGGCCCTCCTTCTCCTTCTCCTGCCCCTTCACCGGCGCCCGCTCTCGACTCACATAGTAACTGGTCTGACAGGCCGACTCGCGAACCTGGCCCTCCTAGCTCAGCCATCCAGCCCCTCGCCTCCTCCACGGGGGCCAACAACGGACCCCGCCCCGCGCCCTCGAAAATGAGCGAAACCAGAATTGCGAAGGTTCTCAAGTGCGGCGGCTATGCGTGTTCGGCTCGTAGCCGCGTCCCTCCTCCGGAGCGGTGCTGCATCGGCGCCTCGCGCATATGTCGAGCCGAGGAATGAGCCGAGGAATTGGAGGCAAATTGGTGGCCCGGATCCTGGAATCTGGCCGGGGCTCCCTACGGCCCCTCTCTCGCGTAAATCTGTGACGCGATCGCCCGTACGTGCTAATGAGCCGCGGAAATGGAGCCGCTGATATAATGGCCGACCTTTGGATTGGCCGTACGAAATTCACCCGCGTCCCCGAGCGCATGGAATTGCCAGAGCCACACGCTCGGGTTTACTCGACGTCTCGCCTTACCCTCCCGCTCCGGCGCAGCCGATCGATTACGAGGCGCTTGATTTCTACCTGGATCCGAACAACCCGCTCCGAAAGGCTGATGAGATTTTTAACCGTCGGATCGCGTGCGGCAGCGATAGCGACAACCTTTAGGGACCTGCTTGCTCCGATTCGCTGGATGCCACCACGATTTTCGCCCGGCGATGCTTAGGCTTATATCGTATCATCCTTGTCGACATTCCCCGACTCGGACGTGAATCGATTCGTTTTGTTTTCTTCGATTTTTTTTCGATTATCAGAGCGCGCCCAGTGAAGAGTAAAATTAGCATATTTTGCCAATGTGAAATACCGGTTTACTAGTGATTGGGTCATTGGGACAATGTAATGCTCATAATTAATTAAGACAGCCTTTCCATTGACAATTTGTCAACCTTCACTGTCGTGTAATTTGTTATTAAAATTAGATGCCGTAATGGATGCGAGCTTCGTCTTCTGTTGGCAATTAAGTAATCGCAATTGTTAACTTATTCTTGCGTGTGGTGAAAAAGTCATAATGCTCAGGATTATGTGTATTACAATGATGCGCCAGAAAAATGTGACGCGAAGAAAGAAAAAAAAGAGAGGAGCCTTAATTTAAAAATAGCCATTTAAACCCATTGATTTGCATTGCAAAGATTCGTATGAACATTAATAATAAATTGAGCACAATGGAATTATTCTTTATAATTAAGAATAGGAGAAGAAATAAAAGGCAACTTTGAATGACTTATGAGATGTGTTGTTAAACGAGCGTTTCTTCTCCGACTCACGTGTGGCAACGAAAACATTCAATATAATGTAACGTCATCTTTCAAAATACCGCTGCATTATTCTTGAAGGTTCTCGCGCGCATATTGCTTTTTCAGCTAATGTTCATTTGTAAACAGAGTAAGAAACGAATAATGCGCGTGTACGATGGGAAAAAAATGACAAATCGCTCGTGCGGTAAAAACTCGCGAGACCGCCGATGCAGAGCATGAGAGATCGTTCGCGAAGTGTCTCTAGGTACTGCGATTTTTCAAACTCGGAAGTCTCGCGTGTAGTCGTCGATCAAACTCACGCATCTGTGCGCACGCGAGCCCCAACAACGCAGCGTGACTCTAATAACGTCGCCGAGCCGTAATTGTTTCTTAAGCAGCGCACGGAGAAAGTCGAAAAATCACTCTCCCAATTACTTTGCTAATAAAAATCCACGATAATGAATCGACGGGTGGCGAGCCGAGTTCCCGACGACCAAACCGTGGTGTCAAGGAACCCAGGGGAAGGGTTGAGGGAGGATGAGGCGCTGGGGCCGAGTGGCGTCAGGATTCCGATCGGGGCACGAGATCGACGAGTCGGATTCCCCGGCGATGTGAGGGGAAACGAACAATCGTGGCCGATCTCATTTCCGATGAACCGTAAATAGCCTCGGCATTTCAAGACCGTCACTTTCCTTCGCGGCCCCGCTCAATAAGAGACGGCCGGGGTCGGATGCCGGGGACAATGGCCTGCGGATGCCTCCCGCCGTCGAGGAAGGAGTCAGCTGACGGGCTCCCGGATGCTCTTAGAGCGTAGGAAGTGACGTTGCCTCTGAACTTTCGCCTCTCACCCTCCTCCTCTGCCTCCACATCCTCGATTCCTCCGAGACTTTTTTGTCATCGACGTTTCGTTTTCACCGACGAGCCATCGCACATTTTCCGGTTTGCTCTCGGTGACAATAACACTTAGATAAGGTCTGTGGCCCTTTTTAAAACCTACTCTGACAGGTGCCGCCGTGTATAATTCGCTTTCGGTGACGAGCGCGGAAATGACGCTAGACGCTTTTTTCAGATCTCTCAACTCACCTCCCTAACTCCCCCGCCCCATTAATCACTCTTGGCGTCGTTTGCGTCCTCGATTTTTCGGGAAAACGCGGCGCCGAGAAAGGAACTTTCTTTATCTGTACGTATCTCTATCTCTCTTTCTCTCTATCTATCTCCCTATCTCTCTCTCTCTCTCTCTCTCTCTCTCTCTCTCTCTCCACTCTGTTTATCTGTAGGTCGTTCCGCAAAGTGCCTCATTGTGGGGAAAATGAAAGTACGGGAGGAAGCGAGGGAAAAAAAACAGTCGGTGGCAATTGTGAGAACGGAGTATGTACGTAAGATATCGCAGGCGCAACAATGATGAATAAAGCTGAACACGAGTCGATAAGAGAGGAGTCTCGACAGGAGCACGAGCGAGAAGCGACTTTGTACTAATTGAGGGTATTATTCTTGTGCTAGTGAGTCGGCGGCGGTGGGGAGATGAGGGACGCGTACGATGCAGTTGAGAGCTCGATAATTCGAGAGCAATGGCACAATTCGGTGGAGGTGACAACCGTTAGTCGGACCGAGTAGTCGTAAAACTCCGGGACTCGGAGACAACCTGAACATCGTCTTCGTCCGGGTACACCTAGCTTTGTTATCCAGGGCTGATTGCCTCAACCCCATTGATTCTTACCGTATGCGTGTGTTTCTGTGTGTGTGTGTGTGCTTGTGCATGTTGGTGGGCGGACGAGTGGGCGGGTGTGCGCGTTTATATGTATGTGTATCCGGCTCGCAATTATTATGCTAATCAGGCTTGCACTTATGCATCTACTCCTTACTGTTTACTCACTGCCGCTAGGCTATTATTGCTCGGGCAATGTGTTACACACAGGGAGCCACGTATGGGTAACACGAAATTTACCATGATTATCGAGCGTAGTTACTTTAACATTAGAAGGAACTAAACTCGGTGGTATCTTGGCTCCTTTGCTTTCCTGCTTTTTGTTAAGAGCCTTCACGGCTAACAACGGCTCGTTAAAGCGCAAAGCCCGACAAGCACGTTATACGTTGAATTGCAGACTTGCGTTTGATAAGATACGAATTTACCGTTTTTGAAAATGCGTGGCTAATATTCCGGCTCCGACGCTCGCGATGTAATTAGTTTCAAAGCTAAATAAGCAGTTAGAGGTCGAGATTAAGAGCTATTACAATAATGTACTTTTGTACATGATAATATGGTGCCAGTGGCACAGATTCTCTTTATCCTTAATTTTCGAATGTTTTACGAAATAAAACGTCAAACTGAGTGTTGGCCTGTTTTTTTTTTGGTTTTTTCAAAGTTGGACCCATTGAGACGTTGGGAACCAATGGATCGAGAACGTGTAGTCGGTTGAAATTTCATTCAGAGTACTAAAAAAATACATACGTATATATATATATATATATATATATATGTATATATATGTACAAGATACGGTCGTATATATACAAAGTGATTTTCGATAGTGACTTTCACGCAATGCCCAAACTTGGGAACGCAAACAAAAAATTAATATTCATTTTACGATAGAAAATTAGACAGCGCAAATACTTTCCATTTTAATCCGTAACTCAATGCAAATATACTGGATTGAATTCATCTCAATTTCACTGGCATCGAGTACGAAGAAGATTTTTCTGGACAGACATAAACTTTCTAATCAATAGTTGACACGTAAGGAAAGCCATAAGCATCACGAGCGCGATGTGCTTTTACGATCCGAGGTACGTAAAGTCAGCAGCATTACATAAATCCATCATGGGCATGATTATCGCCGACAAGTTCCCGGCGCCGGATGCAGTCAAAGTTCAAAATTTAGAGATTTCATCGATCGGTCCATTAGTCAGATTAGACATTAGAATTCAATCGAGGCTCGGCCCACCACTGTCATGATTGAATGACAAGTTTTCTTAATGCACAGCATGAAAGGTAAGAAAAATCGGCTAAACTCGCGCACAATTTCCATTGTTGAATAAAGTAAACAATTAATCACAATGAGCGGGCGCTCAGTGAAAACTGGCTTGTAAGACACGTAGTAATTCCATTAAATTTTTTAAATTTGAGACACTCAGCCTATCGATGCCTGCCCCGATAAAATAAAAAAAGAACGGGACGGCCATAACCGAATATTTAAGGTTTAATCAAGATAGTTCGATAAGCGGCTGCAATTAATCCTCGTGATTTTCTCCAGTGCGAAAAAATGTCCCCGAGGAAAGTCGTAAGGTACCAGATGCTTTGCGAGAGATTCGCCCCTGGCGCGGACAGATAAACGAGAAAGAGCGAGATAGAGATACAGGGGCTTTTATCGGCCTAAATTATAATCGTCTCGTCACGTTGGGCCCTCGTGGTTTATCTGGACCTCGCGCTTATCCTCGCACAGGTGACAGCTGAGTAGACCGATCGCTTCGGTTTCGCCGAGGCGGGGGTTGGGGGTTGGGGGGGTAATAGCCGCGGGTCGGAGAGGATAGATAAATAGCCGGGATCGCCCGCGAGAGAGGATAAGTCTTACTCTTCCTCCCTTGCCCCTCCGCGATAGCCCGAACCGCCCATCCTCGCTGGGGTATTCGCGTCCGGTTCGGTGTTATCACGCGTGATCGGCCACACCCGCGTCGAGACGCCTCGAGCACGTGGCCTGCGCGTACCACGTACCGCGACTCGATCTCCCTCCTCCGCCGTCTCCTTCTTCCGATGCCTCTACCCCCCCCTGCGTCCCTCCCGTCGCCCATCGACTGCAGCCGCCACCCTTTGCTTCCACCGCGGCTTCGCTCCTCAGCTCGCGTCGCACAATCTACTACCACCTATCGAATCTTCCTTCCTCCATTCGTCCACTTTCCGCCCTTTTTCCGACCCCCCGCCGACTGCAGTCCCTAAAATAGACTCGGGAAAACTTTATAACCATTTAAAGAAATGTACTCGCGAGGCTTGTGGAAGTCACGCGCACGGCGCTGCGGGTGAACACGTCGGCGGGTGGCCGATACGTCGATGCCTTGCGAAGCGATCTTACGAGACATATGACTCTGCGACAAGGATAGGCCGGCGGCGGCGGCGGCGGCGGCTGCGAGGGGGGGGGGAGAGATAGAGAAACAAGGGGCCTGGGACGTCGCTAACATGTAGCTGGAATCATTTTTTTTGTCGCCCACATCGGACGAATGCAGCCTAACGCCGATTTTTCCACCGCCGGTTTATCGGGCTTTGCAATGTCATCGCGAAATCGTTTCGAAACGGTAATGTTGCGCCATTGACGTACTGATTATATCCCTATATGTAATGAGCTTCTTAGTTTGACCTTAAGTTCCAAGGAATTGCAGCTTATTACTCGTATGTAATCCATTTTCCTCAACGTGTCGTCGTAGAGAAGAATGTAAATCTTTTATCAGAATTATTCCCTTTAATATTCATCGTATTACGTTTGCGTTAATTATCATTTATCCTTACAGCCATTTATATATTACATTTATTAAGAATTACAAAATAAATATATTGTTAAAATAAACGTTAGTTACTGCTAGAAAGTATTTCGCTTCACATATTTGTTTATGTATCACTTAAGTACGTATTACGTATATGTTATCACCTTAATAATTTTCATATGTACGTACGTACATAAACGTTTCCTTGTGTAAAAAAAAATTTTTCATTAATGTTCTAAGATTTTGTTAGCAATATTTAATTTCTGTAATATACTTTTCATATTTATGATGATCATGATATGGCATCATTGAATTCATAATATGTGATGCTAATAGCTTTTGTTATAATGAAGTAATTATTACATAGAAATTCGTTTCTCGTATTCCATTAATGAACTATATATATTGAAAAATAATTAAATATTTATATAAATTTAAAACAGTTTCACAGCATACTAATAATTGATTTCTTTAAAAAATTCTGTCTTATCAGATCAACTGATATTTGTCTGGAAAGTTCTAAATCATTTATTCCTCAACTTAATAACATCATAAGTTAACTAGACAAGCGTTCGTAATTAAATATAACTTCCGACAACTTTCTGCAACTTTCTTTCGCCGAAAACTATCTAATTATTGTATTATTACAAAAAATTATTCTCTGTATAAAAGTTAAAATAACATATAAAAGTAACATTAGCTTTGATTGATAAATTTTCTGAATCGTATTTTGTACATATGTAGTTATTTATTTTTTTAAATTAATTTTGCTTTTTTTAAATCAACTTTTAAATCTCGATCTCACTGCTTCATTACAAAATAATTATTACCAACTGTTTAGTGAATTATTGCATAAAGCATTAGCTATATTAACAATTCAGCCACGGTTTAGAACAGAGCTAAATAAAGAGATTGTTGTATTAATACTTTTACGACCGCTACTAAATTCGATATTTTTTAATTAGCTCATTCGGAATTGCAAATTGAAAATTTTATGAAAAAAGTATCATTATTATTTGTTAACAAAATTACAATGATAAAGTTTTAATCCCTTTCAACGTATAAATACTTTTAAAACTTTTACATTTTTAAGCACGTGATTCTTTTTTCATTAACTCCAAGTCCGTAGCGACAAGATTATTATGAAATATGATATTTATTATAAATAAAAATAAAATAAAAATTATTAATACGATAGCCGTCTATAAAATTTAGAGTAAACATTATGAAAGTATTCTATCGGAAACAATTTTTTAATAAAATTTCAGGTGATCCATATGATTAACACTTTCTTTTCCGCGGTCTTTATTACAGAAAAGTAATTTATAATGTAGAAGTTTAAGGTACAATCGTGCAACCCACAAGTGATTTATATAGAGAATCCTGAAATCGTGTCATAAAAATGTGTATTAAATTTATTTAATATGTGTGATTAAATTTATTTAATAACTTTACGACAAAAACGTATAAAAATCACACTTTCTATATCAAGTAAATTATTTTAAAGATCATACACATTGTAAATATAATATAAATAAATATTTCAATTTTAAATTTTCCATTTTGGTTAAGCATACTTATCAGAAATCAATATTCAACCTTTTTTTCTATTTACACTATTAAAACAGTATAAATTGAGAACGCATGGAATTAAATAAATAAGATACTGTAGTTTTCTGAGAACGTTTTCCTAACGAAAGAGGTTTTTAAACACTTTAATAATTTACTTATCAATTGTCTTTACAGATGACTTAGTAAATGTAAATCAAAATGTAACATAAAATATACGTAAGAACATATATTTAGAAGCCCTTATTTGATTAAAAAAATTTACTAAATACAATACGATAATTAAAGGAAAAATACAACTGTAAAAGTTGATGGAAGGATAATTTTAAAGTGAGCAAGTAAGAAGAAGTAAGTGATGTAGGAAAAATTTTTTCTGATTTTTTTTTATTGAATTATTTGTAGGGACTACTCATGATGAAATAGGAAAAGAAAAACAGTTTTCCGATGCTGTGGAAAGAATCTTGGCCTCGCTTAGATTAATAGCAGCATGAGAGTCGGCTTCCCCTACTTATTTCGGATAATACAAAGCTTTACTGCGCAGCGCTTCAAGTCCGTAAGCGAGATGACTCCGACAGCTGCGTTTTTACATCTCGGACTATCGGGATGTAAGATTTTCTTTAACGCTTCTTACGAAAACACTAGCCACTACAATCAGATCAAATTAAGTTAAAGAAAGTCAAGTTAAGGAGAAGTAGTTGAAGCGGTCATATCGAAGAAGATGAAGAATGTATTCGTGTGCAATGAAACATCGGTATTGAACTCGACTGTGAAGTCGCGACAGAAATTATGACTTAATTGCCAGAAACGACGGCCCCGTACGCAAGCTATGAAAGAAAACAGACAGATCCGTGGCAACAATGCCGTGCGACCGCTTTGGAATTGAAACCGACCCGGCCCCCTCCCCTGACCGTCCCCGCCGTCCGCCTCCTCCTCCGTCATCACAATCGCATCGAATTCTCACCGAACTGCGCAGCCCCTTAAAGTCCTAGTCGACCTCGGCTCAAAATCGTCCGTTGGAGACCCTCGTAAAAATCGAACCTTGAGCCAAGGTTGGTAGCAACCGCACAGCCCTGACACTTGGCCCGATTATTTAAAACTTCGGTACCACAATGCCGAACCACAATGGTCGTGGACGTCGTGGTAAAACGCGATCTGAAAGGACGTACGAAGTGTGTTAGATTACGCTCCTCGAGCCAAAGCAACGCGGAAAAGAAATACGAAACGCAGGTATAGGAAGGCGACGACGATGACGACGTTCTTCTCGGTAATATTGTCTCGCGTGTGGGAATCGCGGGACTGAGGGGAACATTGAGACTCAGAGAGACCGAGAGGAAAGCTCGAAGCTCAAGTGTTAAAAACTCTCCTCGGAGCCCAGGAGAGCCCTAAGATGACCGGCCTTGTTCATTAATAATTGCTTTCGGGACGATCCAGCGGTCTGCCCTAAGAATCGGTCGGTCTCGCGATTACACGCCACGAGTGATACCGAGGTCTCGGACTCCGTGAGAAATTTCCGATCGGGTTACCGGCTACGCACTTAGTACGCGTCTCTTGTTCCTCTCAAGGGGCCCGCCGAGCCTCCAAGCCCTCACGACCTACGCACATTTATTTCACTCAGGCTCTAGGTTTCCTTATCAATGGCATAACAGGGAACTCGAGTACAGTGCAGCAAGGGCGATTCACGTGGTGCCCTAGTCCACGTTGTTGTAATTGCTCTTACGGGCGACCGCCGCCAACCTATGGATTCTTACCTAAAGTATGTTTTCGACCTAGAGACTCGCTATTTTTCTTATATTATTCTTTGTTCTGTTTATATGCCAGCCATTCGTTATGCGCGCGTCCCACGCTGAAGCGCAGATGTGTTGGCATTCCCGTAAAAATCACAGCGGTAAATCGATAATGATAATAAGTTGCTCGGATCTTTGACTGCCAATATTTATCTAAGCGTTTCAAACCTTGTGCGCGAGCTCCAAGAGCTTAAACGTTTTTTTTCATTCACGTAATCCTGTATTTACCATTACTATTATTATTTCGACACTGAGTGATAATTGTATCCTATTTTTTCATAAGTTTTTTACTTGTTTCTCTTTGACACTAAGTAGAGGCCTTAGCACACGAATGGCCCCAGGCTCACTTGCAATCATTATAATCGTATTTCCGATTTATTTTGCATTATTTCCATTACACAAGCAACTACGTGTAATAATGACATCGCTTCGATTCTGAAAGAATGTATTGTAATAATTCAGCTACATCATAATTGTCAGTTACTTTTTAAAAAAAATTCTTCTTTTATTTATTTTGCTGCGGTTAAAGAAAATATTTTTCAATGATTGATTATTATTTATAAGCCTATTAATTGTTCGATATTTTTTTTTAACCGAAACAAGTTTATTAGTCTTGTATCGCTGGATGATCTGTGATATTGTCGGGTAAGATAGTTATCTACTACCATAAGCGTATATTAGAAAGTTCAAAAGATCTACGATCGAAAAGTTCGCATTATATAGTGACAAGATATTTAATAATATAAAATTCCAGAGTAATTGTAATCGTCAAGCTTTTATTTTCGTTAATAATTGCATAGATTCATCGAATCGATAAGATTGACTTTAATAAATTCAGCCATGTGTCTATCTCTCATAAGCAGAACTTTTTGTGACTCCAAACTCTTCCTATATTATGAGCAGTGCTACTTAGGTAATTTATCAGATCGGACAATACATTCGATAAAAGTTCGAACCGATTGAGAGACGTGATGAATACCCCTTGAAATCCTCCTGTCGTTTTTCTCGAAAAATTTACTTACATGCCATTTTGTATTCTTAAAAGTCGGCACTGGATCTTATAACTCATGGTTCTTTAGTTAACATTTTAATTATGTAGCTCTGTGTAGAAACAGTAAATTGAACAAAAATCAATGTGTACAGGAAGACCACAACAGTAGAGCCGAGCCGCCAGAGGCTATTTGGCGTATCCGTAAGAAATAATCTTGAGTTTTGGATTAATAGTGATACCAAAGACCGGATTGTTGTATTTTATATCATATTTCTTTTTCGAAGTCTCCTAGTGAATCTTCCTCATGCATTTTAGAATACGCTTACGATCTACTAATTTATAAATCAGATGTTTGTCTTGGTTATTTTTATTCTCATATAGTTACTTACTTTCCTTTTTCATAATAATAATATATTTCTATTTAACTGTAACTGTTCACTTCCATTTAAGTGTATCAAATTTATTGCCTCAATTTAAATAACATCTCTGTTTTATAATGTATTCACCTTTGTTTTAGCTGATTGTTAAGGTTTTTGCTCTCCCTATACCTTACTTGAAAAACAACTTTTCCATAATGATGATTGTTATCTGCATTAATTATTCTCGATAATTTCATGTTTAAATAAAAAAAAATCTAAATAAATGTTTATATTTTTTATGAAAATCCGAGAATGGTAGCAATTTAGTCCAAGGTGCAAGCGATATCGGTAGTTGTTTCTGCTAATTCATGTAGTATTCCGTTATCTAATTTCATAGTGTAGAGCGGTATTTGCAAATACGTTTCATTCTAGAATAAGCAGTATTCATTTAAGTACAAAAATAAATGTCTAATGAATAAAGAAATAAATAAAAGGTGAGTTGGATGCAAAGAGAAATGCTGATTGTTGGATTCAATTGACTTTGAAAACTTGCGCCTAAATGATGTATTACATTTTAGAACCTTGTTTTTATAAGACGGAACATTCCTGTATCTCATGGAAATAAGCAAAGTAGTACAAGAAGATGGATTTCAAAAATAACTGTAAAGATTTGATGCTTTGAAAACAGTGTTTAGAATAAACGCGAATTTTAGTTAAAACCAAATACAAATCCATTGTATTAGTACGACGCTACTAAGCCGTTCAAAAAGCTATACAAGCGCGTAAGAATTTTCAATAAGCTGATCATTATTTCCGTACTGAGCCATCGATATTTTCTACCAACACCACTGAGAATTTAACTATGTCCATGAGCTATCCCAATGGCAACTTCCAATCTGGAGTTTCTCGCGACGTACATTTACATTCGCTTCAATAGTTCACGACTTCGCTCACTCGTCTTGGCCTGTTCGGCATTAGTGGAAGGAACCACCAACTCCGAAGAGGTTAAAATCGATTCAAGCCTCATTCCCGACGAGAAAATCTGAAACAAGAGAGACTCTCGAATATTCGAAAGTTCTACTGAGAGAAGCCTCGACGCATATACATCCCTATGGTGTCTAAAAAATTATCGCAAAAAAACTAATAATAACTGATTTTTAGTGGGTAAAAGAAGATAATTAAGCGCGCAATAAGCCAAGATATGTAAGACAGCTCTGTAAACATTTTGACTGTAACTAGCCTTCCCTCGATAAGATCTCAATTCCCCTCTTTATCCACGGTTTCGCGAGTTTGGCGCAAGTTGTGTAAAATAAAAACAATCGATGCCGCTCGATACATAGTTCCAAGTGGTTCACAATTTTCGAGATGGGTTGTTCATTCTTGAAGCGGGCTTTGCGTATTTCGTTAGCCTGTTCATTCAGCATGGCCAGCAATTGCCCGGAGATAGAAGGTCAGAGAGTGAGAGGGAGGGTGGTAAAAAGAGAGGGAGCCAGGGCCAGAACGAGAAACGAAAACAAACGACCGACAAACTAGTGGCCAAGCAAAAAGATTAAAAAGCAAAAGTGAAATTCAACAATGACGTCTTATGAAGAAGCGCGTTTTGTTTACTTTACTTATGAGAAAAGCGACTTTCGAATAGGCAGCTGCTGGCATTTGTAAGTTACGCTCCCGTATCCAAGAGCCAGCACAAAAATCGGCCGTCCGGCAGAAACAACGAACGGAAAGTGAAATACCTTCTCCCTTTCTCTCCGGATGCGTCGACGGCGGTCATGGGGGCCAATTAGCTGCCGATAATCAACGCCTCCGCGCAGCTCGACCTTGTCGAGAAAAGATCCGCGCCTCCGCCTTTCTTCGCCGCTAACTTGCGATGCGGCAGCGAGGAGTTAATGGTTGCAGGGTCAGGGGAAGGAATGAAGCCGGAGTAAGAAGACATAGAGAAGCAATCGAAGCATCAATGGTCGAGCCTATTGCTACCAAAGTGCTTTTGTTATACACTTCGATGTAGCCGCGTGCATAAAATTTCAATAGCTCGCGACTCTAACTTGACGATGCTCCTCCGGGTGCGCAGGGTTAGGCGTGCGTAATATCATATTTAATTTTTTACCATGAGCAAATAAACGACAAAAAATGAGCATTCGTTTCAATTATTTCTGTCCCGTCCTCTTAACGTATGCAGTCCGCGAATGGATACACGGAGGACCGATTCTGGTGCCGTTCACAAAGCTTTTGTTAACGCACGTGCGTGTGAGTTCAAGCGTAAGAGACTGTTTATGGTCTCGAAATGATGAAATTGTTGAGCTTTTATTGCGCACCTTTAAATACTGGTTTGCGGAAAAATGTAAACACAAACAAGGCCGGAGAAGGCGTCGACGGAGCATTGAGAGAACGCGTACTCGTCCGCGGCGAAAACTCGAGCTTGACTCCGAGTGCAAACTAGAATTGCGCAAGGCAATACTCTTTGTCGGATAATTGCCTCGTGTTTTCGGGAGATATTATTGGAAAAAGGATTTCGCAACAAAAGATAGACGTGCATTGCTGGTTAGGGAGCGCGCGGAGAAGTGCCCTGGGTACCAAAACATCGTGCAACGATTACACAGGGCTTTTGGGCCATTGTTGAGGATAATCTAGACCGATTAAAAAGTTCTCACCGCAAGGTATAGATCGGGCCACGCTCGGCGGCTTAAAATCTTTATGGGTTTTATTTGCAGTGGGAATGGGGGACGCTCGGCGGCGCGGCAACGACCTCGTAAAGCTCGCGTGGTGGCGCGCCGATTCCTGTAAATCAAGGGCCGAGTTAAGGAGGTCCGCTTAGCGCGGCGGACAAAAAGGCCCCGCTGGCTGGCCCGTTGCGAAGACGAGTTGACGAGGCCCGCGGTGACGAGAGCCCCCGACTTGCCGACTCCGCAGACGCCCGCGAAATCTTCTTCTAGGCGTCCGAAGCTCGCAATTTACTTTTCCGGCTGGGCTGCCCGAGACCGAGAAACATAATCTCCGTAGCCTCCGCGACTGGCCCTCGCACTCGACTCGTAGGAGGTAGGGTACTAGGGCGCGGCGGGGAGGGGCGCAGCGCCGGTCTCGGTGCGTATTACACGTGCTGGCCGAGAGATCGGGTCGGTCGGGAGGGGGTGCGTGCGCGTAGAGGGGGGGGGGATAGGGAGAGTCGACGTCAATTACCAGTTTCGCGGGCCGCGACGTCGAGGCGCGCGTTTAGCCGCGTGCAAAGCGAGTTACCGAGCGGGACAGCGTAATTACCGACATTGTATGCGAGCTCGTATAATGGAAGGCCCCCCCAAGATGATTCCGCGGGCGTATATAGACCGACACCGCACTCCCGCCCGCGACCTAATGGAATCGCGATTGACATCCTCGGCGGGGAGAATTTCTTCCCGCGGCGATAGCCCGTCCGGGAAAAGCACGATCGACGGCGTTATCCGACTCCTCTTCGAGCCCCGCCAACGCGGTTGCATTCTCCTCTGCCTCCTTCTTATCCTCGGAAACCCGTGCCGCGGGGCTTGACGACCACCCAGCGGTTGGCCCCGATCGCGATATCGAAAACTCGCGGAGCGGCCGCGAATTCGCTTGTTTATTTTCGCCACCTTACCTACTCTGTTATTACAGACCGCTGCGAAAATCTACGACTCCCTTCTCCTCCTCCTCCTCCACCTCCCCCTTCTCTGCAGCTGAGCGAGGAAAATACCTTCTTACATTACCTCCCGTTGCCCGCTAACTCCCCCCTATGATAATACCCGTGGGATAATAGACTGCATCGACAGCCAAAGTGGCGCGATTAGCTCCAAAACGTGTGCTTTTTGAGAAAGTCGCTCGCTTTATTCTCGCCGCTGAATAAGCGACGGCGCGAGATGTCGGTGCTCGCATCGTACGCGGCAACGTTTCACCTTGTTGAGCCTCGAGGCTCCCGTAACTTCCCCCTATACTCGTCCTCCTGTAGAACTACGACGAGTGCGAAACGTGTCTTCCGGGAGTCCCGAGGAGCGTAACTTGGCCACGACGGGATATTTGCTCGGGATCTGTCGCGAGTCTGTGCCGGAGGGCAGAAAAAGGGCGACTCGGAGCAGCGGGGCCTCATACCGGGGAAGAAAAACCACGCAGCCGTATTTACAATTACGCCTTGTAATTTATGTGCACTCGTTTCTATATTGGATCACATTACCGGTATTAGCCGCGGAGAAAGTTTCAATGAGCGAGGGGGAATAATAACGTAGTCCTATCCACGGCACTAGCCATGCAATACCCGAAAAATTCTCGATTGCATTACGCTCTTTCGATCGGAAGTTGCCTCTCTACTCATCATTGCTTGTTCTATTCTCGCTCTCCCTACAATCGGAAAATAATACACTGCCAATTTACAAATTCATTCGAATCAACGAATTTTTCGCTGCAAAACGAATTTTCGAAAGCCTTGTTTCTGGTCGGAAATATTATCCAAGGTTACGCGCGTGCCACGTTGTAGCCTGCACACTATATATATATATATATATATATATACATATGTGTGTGTGTGTGCGCGCGCGCGCGCACGTATTTGTATGTATCTTTTAAGCTGATCGCCGCCAAGGCGCCGTAATTCGCGAACGTGTGATTAAGTCCCCGGTAAAGGGGCGGAACCGACCAGGGACCGATGTATATTATATTTTTAAAGCGAGCGTCCGAATGAAATTCCGAGATAATGTGAATATGTTGGGATAAATCAAACGGCTACTAGGAACCTCGTGTTTTCGACTGCTCTCTCGATAATGCTGGCAAAAGCTGAGCGAGAAAACGTACTCCATTGTTGGTAATCGCCCGCAGAGTTTCAGAATGTATCCACGTGATGTGCACGAGCACGAGAAAGGAGAAGGAGGTCGATGGGGTTGGTAGGGAGGAAGGAAGCAAGGAGAGATGGAAGGGTATGATGTGACTTTTCGTCGTGAGAAAGGCGAGAAATTTCGTTATCTCCGAGAACGAATCTATCCGCCGGGTAGTAAGTCGAAGAAGAGAACGAACGCCGTAGGTGAAGCCGGAGAAGAAAGAAAGGAAGCGAAGTAAAGAAAAGAAGAAGAGGGGCCGAGCCGGAGGGGAAGGAGGCAGGGGGGAGGAGGTAGGGAGGACGAGAAGGAGAAAGAGGAGGAAGAGCAGAGGACTGGAGAAGGGGCCCCGAGAACCTACGGATAAACTGGAGTGCGTCTGGCCGCAGCCGCGTGGTCCGGAGCCGGGCGTTTCCGAGAAATCCGGATGGCCTTAGCTTAGTCGAGTGCCCCCGACGAGCGCCAAATCGGGAAGACGAGCAAAGGACGACGCGAGAGCGAGAGAAAACAGATGGAAAGGGAGCGAGCGTCAATTCGATTGCTAAGGGGGCCGCAGCCTCCCTCCCCGTTCCCTGGCCCTGGACTGTCGCAGCTCAGGGTCGTTCCCTCTCGGTCGGTCCCCGGCTCCGGACCGAGTGTAACGAACTGCTGATGCGTATACGGGCGCGAGCTGACCAACGCGTCCCCGCCGGCTCCAAGGATTCCAACCATCGCAGCTAAGAGCCGAGGGGAGACGGTACCAGACGCTCGAGTGAGTCACACGACTCCCGCAGGAGGTGGAAATTGCGGGCGTCCGAAGCCACCTAGATGCGAACGAGGATCGTTCGCGGGCAAAGGGCGACTCCTCCTGCAGCGGCACTAAAGTTCGCCAACTCTGGATCAATCAGCCGAATAATGCGCCGCAACTCTACTCGGCATCGGCGGCCTCATCCCTTTGGGCGTCGGCCGGGGACGATCCAGTCGGGTCGATCGTTCGGCCCGGCGGCCTTAGCTAGAGCTCGGGGACGGGAGGCGGGGAGCGGACTAAATCGATTAGCCGACGGGCGAACGAGGAGGCGCTGCCGCGATAAAGCGACCTGACGTTGTTTGCCCCTTAGCTCGACAGACGTCCGGGA
Organism: Kradibia gibbosae; assembly: GCA_018907135.1. Classification (NCBI taxonomy): domain Eukaryota; kingdom Metazoa; phylum Arthropoda; class Insecta; order Hymenoptera; family Agaonidae; genus Kradibia; species Kradibia gibbosae. The sequence goes on from JACCHX010000001.1 coordinate 19,082,829, forward strand.
AAAACGTAATGAGGGAGGCGACCGCTACTACCGGCTACAAAGGGAGCGATGTATATCTTAGGACTCGTACTTCCCACAGCGACCCCAGGAAACACCGACCGCTACATTATCGCATCTCATCGCCGACTTACGTTATGTTTTATTGTGCAAATGTGCCACAGCGATGGAATTAGCGCCGAGGAAATGAAATTGCTAATAATTTTTTTGCGAGAGTTGAAGCCCTCTTTCGACCTAATCCATGCACGCGCGTACACTAATTGTAATGCGACTGGAGCCGTGAATCTACTACTTAATCCCAAAAGACTTCTATCCGAGCTGGTAATTTTTTTCCCTGATGAATCATACGAATTTTATGATTCTCGGCGTAACGTAGAACTAGATATACATGCCTTTAATACATATATATATATATATATATATATATATATGCACACACATATAAATAATTATTAATTAAGCCATGAGTCGAATAATGATTAGTTTTGTAATTTACTTTCAAAAACTTATGCATATAAATTACATATATATTTAGAAGATCGAAGTTTTAGGAACTTAAATATTACTAGGAAAATATTCCTTATTACAATTAAAATACTTTATTACAAGTTCTATTCCTATTTTGTACTCAAGTTAGCAGTCAAAAATCTTTGAGCGCGTGTAAATGTGTATTAGTATTGGTGCTTTAAATACTTACATGTAAACGAGTCGATCTCGGGTTGCATAATAGCTCCGTCCAGCATTTTTATGCTGATTTGAAATCCGACCTACGTATCTTCTTATAACCAGCTCATTCGCAGTATCCTGATTGAAAATTAACTTCAGAAGATACCCATAAATAAATATATACATACATACGTACATGTGCATATATATATATATATATGTGTGTGTATGTATATATTATAGGCGTGTTTTTAATTAAGAAGATACAGGAAGCGAACTCGTTGAGAACGCTTGCGAAATCTCCTGAACAATTAGCAAGTAAAATGTAAAAGAGGCCGGATGTCCCGAAAGAGTTGAGCGGCACTCGATGAAACTCCGGTGGCGCACTCGGAGAGCCGCGATAAATCCTAAGTTGCCCCGTTGCCGCGCACAACAATATTTCACGAGCGCGAGCCTTAACAGGACTGATGAACAATGGGCCTTCGCACGTGATTGCAGGTACATAGCGATGCCACCGCCCGACGGCCGGAGCTAGTGCCGAATAGCCGGGGCCGCAATGTCCTCGATAATGGACGAGGGCGCGGACACCGGGGGCCCGGGGCCCTCCCGCTGCCTTCTGCTCCTTCAGAGGTCCCTGGCGATACAGCTGACGCGGGGCCCACCCCCGCAGATCCTCAACTCCGCGCAGCACGACACCTGCAAGGAGCATCCCGCTGACGAGATGTGGATGTACGACAAGGGCTACAACCTGTTTCAAGTGAGTAGGAACGGCATTGCGCGCCAACGACTTGCGATTAAGCCGGGCACTTTTGCCGCGAGTGCTCGCTCGCTTCTCTAACGGTATTACACATTGTACAATGTGAAATTGCACCTATCATTTTACGAGCCTCTAAATTCAATGGAGCGTCTCAATTGGAATGCGACTCTATTCTACGGCAATATAATGGGTTCCGTTAATTCTAATATGCTCTTCGCCTTTTTCTTTCCCTGTCGGCGAAATTTCACTCCCGTGCGCGGTCCTGCTCCGTTTCTTAAATTGGCCTTAAATGAGCCCTTGGACCATCCTTAATCCAATGGTGTTAATGACCTCGTTTTAAAAATATCCCGATTAACTGTAGCCATCCGAGAATCGGAAGTCCCTCGTTATCGCTCGCGGAAGGGAGCTTTTGACCAATCACCGATCAAACATGCGAACCTATTGCACTTTTGAAAAATTCTGCCCCTCAAACGCGTATCGTCGTAGACGATAGACGCAGCAACGGCATTGAGTCATTGCCTACGAGGATGGTTAGTTTGATCTACTTAAGCTTTTGATTCGGTAAATCGCTTTGCTGAATCAAGCAATATCGTATTTGCTGCCTCAACAACGATGAAGTTCACTGGGTGCATTTTGACGCGGTCGGCGAAAAATAAGTCTCGAGTCACCGTATCCATTGCTCGAAGCCGCGTCGTGTACAGCTGCTATTTAAATTTTTGGATAAACGAGTGAAATAATGACTAGGAAGCTATCGGTTTTTGTCATCTAAATTACGCAAATAAGTGAGCACTGCCAAAGTTAGAAATAATCTAACGAGCGCGCTTACTTGCAGAATCATGCAACTCGCCTTTTCTCTTCCTTCAACTTTTTTCTTTTATTGTCTTTCTTTTTTGCCGAAGATCCTAAGCCTTATCAGCATTCACCGTTCTTTTTTGGCTTTTCTACTCGCTCCTCTCCTCGCTTTTTCATACGTGCGCACACAAACGTGCTTAAGCTCGCGGGCGCATGTGGCCGCGGCATTGTACGGCCTATGTACTATCTACGTGTACAGTGGCGTTAAAGCGGCCAAGCTATTTGCCAGTTGTCCTGAGTAATCACTATTTTCTTTCTTTTCCACGGCGGATACTTGTGACGCACAAGTATTTCTGTTTGCGTGCCTACACTCGCGCGTGCGTGTGTAACTCCGTGTGAGTTTACATTTAGAGAAGTAATCCTGTTACTTTAAGAACAACAATCTCAAATCAACTTTGAAGAAGCAGCTTTCTTTAGTCATTATTCGTTCCGTGAAAAACGAAATCACTTCATGCAAATTTATGATCATTGATAAAAGTCATGTTTTATTAGAAATCCTTTCAATTTGGATTCAAAGCCTGATAATTTCATTTTAAAGAGATTTTTCATATAAATAATTAACGTGTTACGAATTTCAAATACATATTTTCTAAATAATTATAATTCTTAAAAATTTTCTCTACCTATGCATTGTAATTTTCTGATGGATTGATACGCATATACTTGTAACAGTTACACTCATCGATCATTGAACCCATCAATCATAAATTGTATTAATAACACTCTTACTTTTATCATTCTTATCGAAATATCTTAAGAAACACGCATTAAAACAAAAAGATTCGAAAGAATAAATCGTATTGTTAAGAGAAAGGAATTGACAGCTTTACCAAACCTCAATATAGTGTATAAATTCTTTTAACAAGTTCGTACATGCCGTTTTTTCATTTCAGAAAAAATTGGTTTCATGATAAACACAATGGTATTTTTTAAGGTTTTTGAAATACACATACTCTGAAAAAACGCCTAATATTATTTATATAAATTCCGGGAAGACTTCAATTTTGTTATCAAACTCAAAATGCTTTTAATAATTATTAAAAAAAAAATAAAATGGCTGTTTCAAAAAAGTTTTTTATATAGAATATTGGTACTTGTCTATCGACTAAATATACAGAGAATCTTTTCCTTTTAAACGTTATCTCATTTATTTTTTTAATGCGAAGTAAATTGGATTTTTTGCACATAGAATTTACAGTTATTAAACAGAATATCAACTACACCGATAAAAATAGTTATTTTGAAAGATCAATCGAAGACTGACAAAACATGAGTTTCAATTTAACGACATGTTGTAAATAAATAACCTAAAATATTATTAAAATACATAGATGAAAAGTTAAGAGTTTAGTTTAAAAATCATATATATTCTGGATTCTATCAATGATATGATTAATTGTTAATCGTAATACCATTAATATTAATGGTAATAATAAAATAATAATAAATAATAAATCTCTCGATAAATGAAGAATTTATCAGGGCATGTTCACAGTTAATACGTAAACAATGATAGAATCACGTATCTTAAATTATAAAAAGTTTTTATTTCTAAGTGATTCTTTCTTCATATAAGTCGAATGTGAGTTTACTGACCTTTAATAATGTTTTAACATTAATATTAAAAGCATTCTTTTCCAATTAAGTATAAATATATGTGTTTATTTTCTTTCGTTTACGTATATTAAGAGTCACCCACTTCCATTTAGCCAACAGTTCCATTTACGTTTTAATAAAATTGATAGAATTTATTGTAATCTTATGTTAAGTAGCTGAAAAACTGTGAGGTATATAATTATTTATAAATTAAAATTAAGCGTTTTGCACTTTCTTCGGTAAAATGTTAAATTAAAAAGAATATATTAAAAATATGGCTCAGGTGTAATGTTAAAGTGAGATCTAGTAATTGTATGAAATCTGCTGTTTTATTACAAAGCCAAGTAATATAAAGAATTTCCGTAATTGGACTAGAATCGTGATTAAAGTATAAAGAAAAATATAAATAATTGAGAAACTTGTATGTTTTTTTTAGGAATTCTATTCAAGGTTTTTATAAAAGTAAAAAGCGATTATATTAATAGAGCATACAGAGATTCCCTTACTCGCTGAAATAGCTTTCATACTCATGAATTTCAGTCTTTACTACGCATTGTGAACAAAATCCGAGCAGGAGGAAAGAGATATTGTAAAACTCGAACAATATTATTATAAATTAACGGTTAAACCAAAATCGCAGATTCAGTGTAGGCCCTCATCCCGATGTTAACATTCGTTCGCGGTATAAATTTTAATAATAATAGGCGTACGTTAAGGAAGCATCGATACTCAACTCCATTCAGTCGATGGCTTCGACACGATTCGCTCCGTACCGCAGATTTAAATCAGTGAATAGTCACCGAGTTACAGTTAAAGACACGTGGCTCGCACCGATTCCGATTAAGAGCTACGTTGCGTACATTTGCGCAGTACGCAGCGAAGAAGTCGTCCACATTCATTAACAGTTAACGATGTTCAATAACCGTTAATAAATAATCTTAATAGTTATCGAAGGATCTCGGCTAGGCAACGAATGCCCGCGGTCAAACACATTCATCGGCACCGTCGGGAGCGGACTCTTCCCGCCACTCCCCCGTACCCCGCCCCGGCCACAAAGCGAAAATTGTTTCCCGGGCAAAGTTCTTCCATCGATGCCGGCGCCGGCCTCCCGGCACGAGCCGATCGCCAATCGTCGAGGTAATTCATCCTCTGCCTCTCGATCGCCGGTTCATCAATGGCTATTCCACTCACGTGTCGCCAGCCAATTCGCTCGTCTCATCTCTGTGGCTTCTTCAGTCGCCGATCGGAGCTGCGCCTCCCGAAAAGGCACCGCCGACACGCGAGTTGCGTGACGTTGGGCCCCGGTACTGGTCCGGCCCTCCGCCGTCCCGCGAGTCGTTGAAACGCGGCCTTCGCTGATCAGTCGGACCGTTATACCTGCCGACGATGGCGGCACACTCTAATACGATAAATTACGCGCGCTCGCCCAAGGTAAACTCGCTCGGCATCAACGTTCCGGGAGCCCCGCGCGAACGGAGGACGTCTTTGCCCGGTCGCGGATTCAATGGTCGATAGTTCGGAAGGAAGAGGGCGGCGAGGGGTGGACAAGACGCTAGAGAGCCTCGCGACCCACAATCGCATCTCTTTATTCCTCGCTGGCGCAGGGCGGGCTTTGTGCGATGCCGAAGCTGGGGAACAATGGCCGAGAGCACGAGGATGAAGTGGCCAAAAACGAGTGACACTCGGGCTAACCCTATTAAACCGCGTGCCGAGGCTCTCGCCCCTCTTAAAAATCAATATCGAATAACCTCTCTTTTATAATGTCGGCGCAGCTCGCGAGGGCGCCGTCACCGACTTGTAATAAAACCCGCGAGAGAATCGGACAAACCTGCCGTTGCACCGTGGAGTATATTTATAACCCAGATTTATGTGTTCGAGGCTGCTGCCGAGGATATTTCCACGGGCTCCCGACGATAATCTCAGTTAACGATCTTAACTAGGAAATACTGTCACGAGCTAATTCTGTTGAAAAACAATACGCAATCGGAAGACTCATTATTTCTGCGATCCTGCCCCGTCATTTAAGGCGCTCGATGAGCGAATAAATTGAAAAGCGAAGAAGGAGCCGACGGTGAAAAAAATGCAGGCGCTCTCACCGATGTAACGCAAAAGTGTTTTTGCTCGATGACGCACGAGTGCGTGGATAATTAAATGAGAAAAACGATACGATTATTGGAATAATTATCAACTTATTACAAGGCCGTGGATGGCTTGATTCGCGCAACCAAGTATTTTTTTCCATTAGCCTCGCGCTATTTAATTGAGCAGCCGTAATGCGCCAGTAATGATCCAACCGAATACCTAACGCGCACTGATAAGATATCAGGGGAATATGTAAATACCAAGACACGAAGACAAATCAAAGGAATGAGATACACGGCTACGCTATGCGAGGAATCAATAGAGCAAGCTCTAAATTCAAGGAACAGAGAAAGTGAGAGAGAGAGAGGGAGAGAGAATGGAAACGATAAAGACGATTCTCCTTCAATGCAGCGTCTACCTCGGGGGTTGGGGCAAAAAGTTGAGACTTGCACGAGGGGGTGTGTATCATCGGTCCGCTCTTCGGCGTCAATCAAGATAGAACCTTTCTCTCGGCTCTTTCCGATCGATAAAGCGTTAACGAGAAGAGCCCCTTGGCTCCCGCAGCTACCGTTCGGTAAAATCTCGCGCCGTCCGAGAGTGCATCCGAGCGACCCCCGGACGGAGGGGTAGGAGGCGGATAGGGTGCGCCTCGCGCTCGTTCACCCCTGAGAGTTACGTAAGTCGCGAGAATTCCGCGAAATTTATCCTCGGATAAGGCGCCTCGGGAAAGAGCCGACTATTAAGCCTCGTCGCCGTGACTCATTAGGTCGCAGGGCTGCGCGACCTGGAGAAGCTCGAGCGCTTAATTAGACCCTAGTGTGGCGCGGCTTTTTTCTCTAGATCCTGACCCAGATGGAGCCTCGATACCACCGAAGGGTATGGAACTGACGGCCGAATGACGCGATCGGGTATCGTGACAAGCGTCGTTAGGGGCCATCTTCGTCGAACTTCCGCCACGGGGGCGGGGTGTCGAGGCGTTCACTCCCTAGAGAGCAAGAGATTTATAAATTGGACGGCCGCGTCGGGGCGAAATCGCAAATCCATTCCCAGCGAGTGTATTATCATCTTCGCAAGACTACTAGCTGCGTTTAGGACTTCCTTTTCTTCTTTCACTCGTTCACCCATTCCTAAACTGATTAATAACGACGTTTAATTTATATGGCTAACGAGGCAGCATTTCTCGCTCCTGGCATTCCATTATCAAAGTCTTGGGTCTTATTTTTTCTATTTTTATTTAGGCAAAATTTTCTCTATTTTCAAAGCTACTTTGCCCTCGACTCGATACGAACATACGTATACATATACATATATATATATGTATTTTTTTCCATTGAGGGGATAGAAGACCATCATTCGATTACAGTTATAGTGTAAATACGTTTTCCCTCTGCGAAAGGAAATCAATAAAGTTCTGTCAGAAGAATTATAAGTATTTCATTGAAGTAACATTTCTTATTGTTCAACATGATTTCGAAATTTATTTAATGGAATGCACTTTCTACAACTTCTTTTAAAAATGTTTTGATGTCTTCATTATTTACGACTTGCTGCATATAAGCTTTTCAAACTCTTAATGCAATGGGATTTGTTCAATCATGTTGCTGTAAATTAGAAAGAGTTCTTTGCTTATCATCGGGTATAAACTTCCCACGACATGTTTGCAAATAATAATCATTAATCTTGGTCCGACATCAATAGTTTTGATCCATGATCAATGATTTGAACGATAAGACAATTGCATTCTGACATGTATATAATTTAACATTAATTTTATGTAATTTTATGCTTATATAGATACATATATTTATGTATAATTTGATATATTCACTATGCGTATATATTTCAATTAATTTTCTAATATTGATGATGCACATAAGCACACTCATATATATATATATGTATTAATACTATACTTATATATATTAAAGTATATTATATATATATACACTTACTTCTATCAATATTCAGTGACATAACGGTATATAATTTCTTAGATGTAATTAATACATGTGTACTCGTATAATTTTCTTACTTAAATAGAAAATATAAAAATTTGATTTGAAAAAATTGACATTAGAATTTTTTCATTCGAAGCTGATCAAATTATTACATCATTTTAATTTAAATATAAAATTGTGTAATATTATTATTACATGTTTGAGTAATTTTAGAAGATGGCTTAAAAGTTTTAAGTAAACTTTTGCTTTTTATAACAAAATTAATGAATATTAATTAAGAATTGAGAATTAAAAAAAAATTTTTATCGTATTAGATATATCAGGAAAGTTTTGAATGAAGTCACATAAACTTCCTTTATTTGATGTCAAGTATTAAACAATATAAGCATGGTAGACGGTAGATGAAATGGTTACAAATTATCAACGATTGAATTACATTAGAATGTAAGAAAATATTTGTAATGGAAACCGAACGATTGACATTCAATTGCCATGATCCATACCAACTAAAATAAACAGCTAATTCATCGTAGCAGGTGAAAAACAATACGTGACGAAATACAACAATGCCTACAAAAATATTGAAATAGAAGAAAAAAGTGATTTTTATAAGAAAAGTAGTCGGAGCACGAGCGATATTAGTGTAATAGAAAGAGAAAGGCCTGATGAGCATGAGTTTCGAGGAAAGTCGAGCTCCCCCGCGAGGATCCACTAAGACGCGTAATTAGTTTGGCAAAGGAGGAACGTGACGGTAGGAGCGTAATCAAGAAACTTGGATCTCCCTCGTTTTCCCCCGGGCACCGGACGGCGCGTGTCCCCGGCACCCGACCATCGCCTCCACCGAGAGAGAGACAACTGAGCGGCTACTTTCCACTTGGCCCATCCGCGTACGCTCTCGACGGGAGCTCGCGCTTTCACTCCGTGAACGACAGAGGCCCAAGCGATTGATTTCTCGCTGGCGATGAATGATGCGGGAGCCTCCCAAGCCTCCCCTCGGCCAGGATCAACGGCTACCGCCTCTCCTCTGTCGCTCATCCGCAGCGCTTTCCCGGGAGTTCTCATAAGCCGCGCGGCTCTTGGCACTTTTGCCAGTTCTGCCCCGACCTTCTCCTCCCTCAAAAGCTTCGCCGCGACCAGCCCCCTACGTCGGTACGATTCGTTCGCACACCCATCGATGCGAGGAGAAAGAATGAGAGAAGAGAGGGAGAGAGAGAGAGAGAGAGAGAGAGAGACAGTCGCACCGAGGCAGGGAAATCGATAATTCGCCTCGGTGGTCGAATCGACCGTCGGAGAGGTCAACGCCACTCTCGAGCCATGCACGAGCCGTCGAGGCTGATCTGCTTACGCGAAAATTAATCGCGGCCGCACCGACACCGACAGCACCGGGCAAGTTCATTGCCGGACACCGGACCTCCGGCTTGTCCTCCCTCGGGGCTCGGCTCCCGCCGTGCGCATTGTCACGATAGACGAGAGCCGTCGAAACGCGAGAATTCGCTCTACCTACCGCGAAATCTTGCCGAGCTGTGACCGTTGGTACACGCATGCGACTCCTTTCGTAATTCGATAGTGGCCGATCGCTCAAAAGCAATCGGTTTGTATTCCGTTGAAAAGTACTGCATCCGGAAACGCCTCGGCAGTGCGATATTTCACGGGAAAGCCCCGCTCGCCGACGCATTCGATATCTGCACTGTCTCTGTGAGCTACAATGTATTATATTATTGCTGTCGGGCAACCGAAGGATACTTTGTGCTCGTGCGTGTGTGAGCCTCGGGATACTTAGCCGCGACGGAAAAATCAGGCTCGTGGTTTTCGCCGAAAATTTTTACGACCTCAGCCACTTTCCGTATGAGTAATTACTCACTCGTGCGCAATAGTGAGCGCACGGCAAACAAACGTGGCTCGAACAAATTACGAGCGCTGCGATATTAATGAGATGCTAATGCCGAGAAAATAATTTCCAGCCGCTCCACAGCTACGCTTGCGCTATAATCGGAGTCGCTTATGCTCCCGGTGTCGTACGAAAAATAATGGGAGTCTCCCGGATGACAGTCGCTTATTAATGTGCACGCGAGATGTAAATGCTCGAGACGACGAGGAGTAATGTTCTCTGTCTTGTGTTTTCCTATCCCCACGCTCGCCGACTAAAATTAATAAAGCTACTCATTAGAAAGTAATATGGATTTCTTCTTCTTCATCTTCTGCTTGTTCGAGGTGCGCGGCAATGCCGCGAGGCGTGTCGTATTAACATCATCCCTCGCCGCGCGACTAAACAAGAAAAATGATCGCCCGTACGGAAAGTGAGATCGGGAGACCGCAAACGCGGCGCACCTGCCGCGGCACCAAGCCGCGCTCTCAATATCGGGAAGTTTCATTTCTCATTTTGTAGGCCCTGATCGTGTAACCCGGTGGTCGTTGACTCCGCGCTATTAATTATCCAAATGCCGATGGTTGAGAATGCAAGTGACGCGAGCCTCCTTCTCCGGGTTCGATGACCGGAGATTATTCTCTCTCAAGCGGGCAGGGGAGCTCAGATCCCTGTAGCCGCCCCTCAGGGAAAATCAGATCCGAAGGAGGCGCCCGTGAGCCTGGATTCGGGTAGATCCGCCGCCTGGTAGGCGCTCCTGCCCCTCGAGAAGCCGCTGATGGAGGGGTCCGCTTTCGCGATCGCACTAAAACAGTCGATTGAGTATCGACGATCATCCTTGTGATCGAGAAGTTGTCGGGGGGTCGCCGGGGACCCGAGGGGAGATGGGCTGCAATAACTTTTAGCGTCGCCTCCTTGTCTTGATTAAAGCTATCGAGAACGGCTTTATCCTCCGCTACAAAAATTCGCTCGTGCCGTGTCGTCGCCGCTATCTTATCTGCCTCCCGTCCGTACTTGATGGGCAGGTCAGGGGGGGGAGGGAGAGAGCCGGCACATCCGAGCGGAACCATTGGTTCGGAAGAAGAGCGTCACGGAGGCGAGGGATCGATTGGGCGACGAGGCCTCGTATGGGCCGAGCGGAGAGACTTTATCGTCTCGGATCCATTATCTCCGGGACGAGAGGAATGGATGGGGAGGGAGATAAGAGGCGCTCGTGGTCGAGGCTTTCGGCATCGGCAATTAACCAAGTGGGTGGGGCTCCAAGTCGAAAAACTCGAAAAACAATCGTGGCACTTATCCGGCGGGACGTTACGACATCTGCGAACGACTCGATGGCCCGATACAGCATTTGGAATAACTGCCTGGGGATTTATGCTCCTAACTCCCCGGCTCGCGCTCTCCCCCGAACCCACGAATAGCCGATATTATACCAATGAAGTAGAAGGAGCCTTGCTAATCTGCGCGGAAGCGCCAAATGGAGAAACAGAGAGTGGCCATAAAGAAAAACGACGTCGGCTCGGGGCGCAGTTACGATCGCCCTCGCGAACTAATGGCGTCTCCTAGACTCAACTTTTTTCTCCGCTCGTACGCGCGAGCTTGTCGGGGGGGGGGGGACATCGGGAAGAGCGCTTGTAAAATACTCGGTAAGCTCTCGTCGCCTTCGTGCCCGTTTGACTATTCTTCTTTCTTCTCCCCTTTTTCCTCCTCCTCCCCCTCGACGTACCAGACCAGAGCCTGGACTCGGCACTGAATCCCCCGCGCCGCGACCGCCAGGGACGTGAAAAACGGCGAGGTGGCGCGCGACTAGTCGTCTAGTATAATTCACCGCGGGAGATTCAGCGAGATTCGCTATCGGGAGGCCGTAAATATGATCGGGATTACCACCTCTGGGACTTCGTTCCCCGACCCCATTTTTAGCGCTTCATCGTAAACCAGACATTACGGTGATTTTCAACTCGCCGGGATTTATAACGCGACTCGTTGGCTTTTATCGACTCAGGCATTCCTCGAGGGGGGGGGGGAAATCTACCCCCGCCATAAGATTCTTACCGGTGCATGGGAGCGGCACGTGCACGTAATTGAGAGCTGGGAAATGAATGTACAATTATCCAATTAGGTTATCCAATGATTTATCGACTGCCCTTGGGGAGGGCTGAAGCGACCGCGGATGGCCAATGGCCAATGAGGACGATGACATTTCATCTTGTGCCCGTTCGTGTGTGTTTCAGGGTTTTCTGGAGGCGAACTCAAGATGCTGGTGGAACGTCGCCTTGGTCGATGCTACGCGACAGCTGAGGTACAAGGGCCACGTGGCGCCCGGGATTCTCATGGTCGGCGGTCCGCCCTGCGCCCTCGAGGTCTTGAGAGCGGCCTGGGCTCGCAACGTTCTTCGGCCCCCGGCGGACTACGTCATCACTTGCCTCGGTGAGTCCTCGAATTCGAGATAAGATCCGAGCTGTCCTCCCGATCGGCCGCCCTAGGGGCCCCCTTCGAGCTAGGGGCCCGAGGGAGGGTCGGACTCAGCGCGGACGGACCCTCTCACGCGACGGGGGACTCTCTCGTCTCCGGGTGCCCGGGACTCCCGTTTTCATCTTGGCACAGGTGCGCGGGGCCCTCCAGCTCTTGAGGCGCGGCCAAATTGAATCCCTCCGCGTAGCCGAGCGATGCGGCGTACGGCTTGCGCAAGTCCTCAGTGGTCCGCGTCGCTGCACCGTTTTGAAATCGCTGCGAGCGCGGATATCCAATTATAACTGCGGTATTATTTTTCTTGCGTAATCCAAGGTCGCGGTATCACTCGCGGAGCGCGCCTCGCTTTCCTTATTGTGTCCATTGTGCAACGCCCGGATAATTATTTCAGGGCATTACGGCGAGCCGAAGAGTTACTCCGGAGGACTCCTTCCCCTCTTCGCTACGCTAATCCCTTGCGCTCGCATTGTCGTGGCGTCGGCACCGCGGCACGGACACGTAACTCCGGGAGACGGGAGGAGTCCCGAAGATGAGGCAATTACGGTGCTCGGCGAGCGAAGAGTTGTCGGCGCGACTCTTCCGTAAGGCCCCGCGAGCATTCGTTACTTTTTGAATAATCACATGTTCGATGTTTCACAGTGAATCTATTGGCAGGAGTTTTCCACTCCTCGGACGCCGCTATAAATTCGCACGCGCATCGATGATTTCATCTATCGTATTAATAAAATAATATTCCCGCAATTACGCTCGATTGACTTCTTACTACCATGTTAAAATGATTTGTTCCTACATTAACAATCATCTACAAACAAGTCACTGCGTGCGAGCATATGTGTTTCGTTTGCTGAATAATTTTGCCTATTTGCATGCTTGCTCTTCGCTTTAGTCTTCGTCGTATATATTCAAATAGAAGCGACTTCATTTTTCAATCCTTTTCGGAGAAATTTTCCATAATTCATCGAGCGATTGTACTTGCTACAATAAGTAAGAAAAGAAGGAATGCTTGATTTAGATAGTCGAACTGTGCAATTTAATTTATAAATATCCCCACGGATGACACAAGCTATTGCTTATTTATAGTCTAACTATTCTCATTGACAATGTCTGAATTTGCATGACAATGAGCTCGAGATAAAGGACCAGAGGAGCGCGTATCATCACATAAGGTATCTCAGCATTAAATTACACACGACTACCATTGCGTTAAGGTAATAATACACATCGACCAAAGGAAATTAGTTTAATAAGAATCTTCGGTTCTAGTCATGCTTTATTGGCGTCAACATCTTTCTCTCTTTCTCTCTCTCTCTCTTTCCTCCCTCTATCTCTCTGTCTCTATCCATCCATCAAATGGAGAATAAAAACGATTAATTTCGAGCGCGCGGCATCGGCGTGTAATTCAGCCGCGAGCGGTGAATAAATTACCCACTCGGCGTACACCAACGAATTCGTAGAATCGAAAGCAATTTGTCAATGATACCTCTCTCTCTCTCTCTCTCTCTCTCTCTTTATCTTACTTCTCGCGACTGCACTTCGGTCAAGAAGCGGCACGGAAATGGGACTCTGGCACGAACGGAGCCGCGGGTGCGATCGTTCGTCGTTACTGGCAGGGACGGGCGGGAAGGGGTTGGCGAAATGTCGCCTCGCTCATTAAAAACGCGGATAATGGAAAGAGGAACTCCTCGAAGGCTCGGCAAAATTTGCCACAGCCACGAGATGGACGTGTATAATATGCTAGCAGCTCATCCAGCGCGCGTCAGTCACGCATCGCGGAAGCGGCCTCTCCTTTCCGGCAGTTGTTATCCTTAGTCAGACATTGCATTTAAATGGAAGGACGAGATATTGCGACGTAACACAGTCCCCGGGAGTGTACGTCGGCCCCTCGTGCCCTCGTCCCTCCGCGACGTCCCCTCGGCGAGTCTTCCACCCCTCGGCGAAAGGTCAGTCTCTCACGGTAACGCTTTCTTCCCCTTTCGCGTCTCGACCCTGTCCACTAGCCGCAACCGTCGGCGCTGCGCTTCGATGCCGGCTGACGCAACATCATTGTATCGGAGGGACGTCGATCGACAGGAGTTTAATTTCAAGCGTAGTCAAACGTCGGCTCGATCCTTCTCGCAAGAGCTCTTAAGAGAGGCCCCCGTTGCCCGCCCGCGGCACTCCGCTTCGCATTTGTTGTTCGCAGCTGCGCACGTGATAAGTGTCAGCGTTGTATCTCACTGAGCATAAAGCGATATTATAGCATGCATATTGATAAGAGAGGTGGAAGAAGTCTTCCAGCGTTAGAGCAGATTGGATCTCTAATGAGCGGCGGCTCAACGTCGCGGCAGAGATGACGAATGACCGAGGGGCGAAGGGCGAAGCGTCGCTGCTCACCGACAATTCCCTTGTGGTCCCTCTATTATCGCAAAAGCTCACTACAACTTCGAGTGGTATCTGTTCGGAAAAAGTGCCATTTTCTGAGATACAAGGGTTTTTTTCTATTGAATGTCCGCCTTCTGTTGGCTGTTGGACTCTATTGTACGTCTTATCAAGTCTCATCTAAGTTACGTAAGAACAATTATGTTTGGGAAAAAGTAGCTTTTTCCGAACGTATCGTCCGCGTTTTGTCGACCGTTGGACCTTATTTTATAACGCGTCGAGTTATACTAAGTAAGAAACAATACGTTTACTCATCGTCGATTTTAAGACAGTTCGAAATTATTTTTCTAACTGCATGAGCGAATGTAATAAAACGATGAATAACATATGTCCTGCCTCGACGCTCGACGCGTAGATATTTTAAGTATCGACGCTTAGTTTTATTTGTGTTTTTGGTCGTTTCCTTAGAATGCGCCCATACCCAAGATTCAGGCTTTTTAATAATAAAGATGAAAATAACGTACTTCCGAGTCCTTTAAATACTGACGATCTTTAAAACTCGGGTTAGTTCCGCCGAAAAGTTCCATCCACACACAAGTTCAATCATGCGAAGTTCACCGAGGAAATTTGAATAAAACCCTTATTACGCACAAAATTGTTCCGAGTCCGCTAATTTCTATCCCTAAAAATGGATCTCCTTGCCTAATGCAACAAGATAAATACGTAGCACGAATGCAGCATCTGTATATTTTGCTTCGTATCACTCGGCGAAATTAGGAAACATTTTTTACAGTGCAAAACTGTACCTTCGCGACGTAACAATATCATTTAGCTTATTCGTTTTCTGTGTTGAGCGAATCGCTCCGAGCGAGCGGAGATCAGACGCGATTTTGGCGTTATCCCTCATTCCTCCCACGCATTTTGATCGAGTCCCTTTTTCGCTACCCATCCGGTCTCACCAGGCTGTTTTTGGCTGAACAAAAACTTCTGTCATCGTTTTCAAAACTTACGTTCTAGGCGGATTTCGAGCTTCAGAGGTAAACGCTAAATCTCGCGCAAAAGTAATATGATACGTGTCGATTATCTCCTGCGATGCAAATGCGTTTCTTTGCGCTAACGTCTTCTTGCGCAAGAGTTGCCAAAGAAAAGCGCGAATTTTAACTTCTCCACCTCATTCCGCTTACGTGCTCGACTCGGACCGAGATTTACAACGAAGGCCACCGGTCTCGACTACCCGGTGGCACGACGCTGACTCTGAATTGTACCTTACTTCATAACATCACCCAAGCTGCGAACAGACTATTAAATTAAGAAAGCTTTGAAGCGCAAAAAGAAAGGAGAAGGGAAGATTTAAAAGGGAAGGACCAATTCAACGGCCACACTTGTGAAATTTTATTTTACCGCGTCGATACGTGCTTATTACGGCGGGGAGAGTTCATGGTTTTTTGATTCTGGATAGGGAGCGCGGCACGTGCAATTGAGAAATAGCAGAAAGATGAGTGAATCAGAGAGAGAGAGAAAGAGAGAGAGAGAGAGAGAGAGAGAGAGAGAGAGAGAGAGAGATAGAGAAGCGACCCGGACCCAGAGTTCAGCCTCATCACGTTCGGCCTCGACTGGCAAATTGACCGAACTACACCCCCGTCACCGTCTCCCGTGACTCTCCGAACCCGCGCGCAAATGAGTCTCCTCCCCTGCCTCCCTGCCAGGGCCGTCTTCGACATGCACGATTACGCGCCGCTCGACGCCTCTACCTGATCACTGAGAAATTAATTGAATATCTCGCGCTCGGCGATGAGACGCTACCCGGTCACTTACGCAACGGCTGTCGCGCGAGCGAGGGAATCGCCCCCGTTTAAAGGAAAGCGGAGTGAGAGAGTGAATATCGTTGTCGCGCCGGCGAGTAGATGGAAAAAGAAAGTCGAGACACCGCAAAAAGCAGACGGGAGCAACACCGCGGCGACTCCAGGGCACTACCGCCGGCAGATTCGGATTTCAAATTTTATGCGAACGTTGCACGCGTTCGTGAATTCATCTTCTCAGAATATAGACGAGACGAGAATTGTGGGGAGGAGGCCCGTTTTTCTCGGTCCTCGCGCGGGAAAATCGTAACGCGAGCCTCTGCTTCTCGTCACCCGCCGCCACACTTCGTGAACTTCTCACTACCGCAGCATTAGCGTAATATTCGCTTCGACGCTCGGTCCAGTGACTCCTTTTCACAAATGCCTCCAATCGTACGAAAATACCCGCACCGCACGATGATCGATCGCTGTCCGGTGAAGTCCATTAGGAAGGAGGGCGATTGGTCAGTCTTCGTTAAGTAATTCGCTGAAGCAATTCTACCTGCAATGCAGCTGTTACGTTGTTTACAATGAACTCGAGTAATTGAAAATAGTCATCTCGACACTTTGCTTTTTTCTGCTTTAGATACAGCAATATTAAAGGCTCTTTTGCTGTTTTAAGTTATTTATTTGTTATCCAATGCAGTACATGTCCTTTTGAGAGATGTCGCGATTTTGAATAATTATTATAATACAAATGATTTTAAACAGTAGTAAAAGCTTATTTTTTATGCTCGCTATCGCTGCTATAAGGCCAATAATTGATTTGAATTATCGATTGCCGAGAATTATTCCTTATTGTAACGTGGTTAAAATTAAAGTTCATCATTTATTACTCAAATTATATCGTTTTTATGATTTGTTTGACAGTTTAGCTGTGCTTTCATTTCATTATTATCATACATGCACATATATCTAATATTAATGTGAAATTTTACGAAGAAAGGCGAATTGAAATGACCCCCACAGTAAACTTGTTGTCTTACTTAGTAAAATTTCTCATATTCCTTTAATTTACCTTTCAAATATCCCTGTTTTCCGTCTCGAAACTCGAAAAATGTTCCCAAGTTTCAGAATAGATTTCTAAAACGACTAGCTTCGCGTACTTTTATTACAAAATACAAATTACTCCATTGAATATTTATATTTTGTTCAAATATTATGACGCTTAAAAATCAAGTAAGTATATTTAGAGGGCCATTTTAAAGATAAATTAATTAAAATATTTGCCGAACGTGTGTAATTCTTATTTATTCATTTATATTATTATCGCTACGAGGATCCTTTGTATGCATTGGATGCGAATCGCGATTAAAATCACATGCAACGCGAATTAATAGTTGATCCACTAAAAGAATTTTGAAATAAATATCTCGTGTTTTCATTAAAATTATTCATCGTACTTGGGTGAATTTAAATTTAATCGGGATAGGTTAGGTCGAGCCTCACATTTACACTGTCTTCGCGTTCACAGTATACTTAAGTGGGGTGGAAAATATAAAGAGAATTTTACGACCACTATTATCCACAATGATTATTATCATTACTTTCGAAATTGCCAACAGTACATACATAAGCGAGCGCGCATTCGAATTTTTTAACGTAGCGCCGCGAATGTGCGCCGGTCAAGATCGGCGCATTACACGATCATTTAGTACACAAATTTGAAGATACTATAATTACCCGAAGTAAACGGTCAATATGTCGAAGTTTATGAGCCGGCTAAGGATATAATTATCCCGCGCGGGCATTTAACGCAACACTTTTGAAAAAGCCGGCCCTCGAATGTGACAGACGTGGCGGCGTTCACTCGTCCGTCGGCTTTCTGGAGCGCGCGGCTACGCTCCTCCGGTATTATTCGCAATTAGCCGTAGGCGTGTCCAAGGAGGCACGCGACATAACTAGTCCTCGCGGGCCGCGCCGACGAGGCTCGACGCAGCGTGGCTAGCTCGAGGTGGCCTAGGCCGCGCGTATGTAGGCTAATGCCAGGAAGGCTCGGAGATCCCCGGATAAGCCCTCGCCGATGTAATCCCGGGGCGCGCATCCCACCCGCGAGCGGACATCGACTCCGGAGTCGAGGACTCGTCGCGGAGGAGGTCGGCGCTGGGAACGCCACGACGGCTAATGGCTAGATATCGAGATTACAGCGGAAAGGAGTCGAGTCGGCGTATAATGTGCCGATAATGTGCGCGGCTGCCTCTTAAACGGGTGAATTTCCGGAAGATACGAAACGACTCGAGCGTTTAATAAAGCCGGTGCATATCTCGTCCGCCGCCGTTCCTCGAAACCGTGTCATGAGCGCGCAACATTAAACCTGCCCGTACCGCCTTAACTTGCGAATCTACGGGATAGATCGGCTACGATCCCTCCCTCCCGCGCGCCCGGCACTCCAATCCCGCCCAGTATTATCCCTAGCCCCCGTCGCAAATCTCCCGGTTTCTCCAGCCCTCCTCGGCACGAGGCGCGCACGCACATAATGCAAAATTTTGACTTTCTCGCAGTGGCTATCGACGGTGGCTCCTACGAAGGCGCGCTCCCGGTGTATCTCGCAGTTTCATCGACTAGATCGATCATTTTCACCACGCGATAGCTGAGAGCGCGAGGACGATTAAACTCGGGCTTTCACCCAGTGCGCCTTAAAATCGTCGGGCTGTAAATTTCCATGGCAAACAAAAGCAGCGCGTTAGATATTTGAGCGATCAACGAGGCGATCCGGAAAAAAGCAGCCACGCGCCCGATTTATCGGCGTAATTAATAGCCCCCGTTGTGCGTACGACGGGTTTGCGCATAACGGACACTCTGGGGGAAAAAAAGCCCTCGCGAAAGCATGTTCGGCTCCTCTTTCCTCTTACCCCCTTACCCCAACCACCGCCACCTCCACCACCGCCACCAGCTTCCCATTCTTTTGCGAGAGTTCGTGCCCAATCAATTAGAAGGGATGTCCAACAGCCTCTAGGGGCTTCTGTTTGCACGGGGAGGATAGCGAGCGAGTCGCTTTGAAAAAGCCATATGGGATATTATATGGGATTACAGAGACTCCCGATCAAGGCAAATTTATAACTGCGGCACCTACTTTCTCCACGACCTACCCATCGAGTGCACCCGTTGCCCAATCACTTCGATTTTTTTTAACGATACAAGCTCCCTTGGCCTTTGAGGTCTTGCTGGTTTCCACGGAGAGGACGAAACACCGACGACACGTAAGCGTAGACCCGACGCGCATCATTTATAACTGCAGCTAATCTCGTATATAATAAGCTTCTGGTATATTAGTCCGCCGCCGTGGCTCGTGTACAGCTAATGAAGCAAAATTAAAAATCCTGACTTTATAATGGATCGTCTTATTAAGCGTACGCCACCATTTTAACGATACTTAAATATGAATTTGTTCGCGCATAGAGTTGGCTTCTAAACGCTCGCGATCGCGATAGGCCGCGGATTAAAGGAGACAAAGACGATTTCACTTTTCGAGGGCACTGCAGTCGTGATTGTAATTGTTCGTCCAAAAAAATTATGCATGACACTAGTGGGCCCTCTGCTATATCGAGGTTTCTCGCTTCTCGGGAACAGAAACAATAAAAAGTGATGAGAACAAGTGGGCATACGACGGCGGCACCGAACGGCTCATAGCCTCATTCCGAGGATTCCCTTCAATCCTCACCCCCGTTAACTCCAGTGGCTCGCATGCCTCGATCTTGGCTCGCTCTCCTGTCCATCCTCACCTCGGTTTTACTCGTCAGCTGTGACTCTTGGCCCCCGTCGTATTCCCTTTTCCGTGAACTTTCTTATCGGCATTCTAATACGAAGAGTCTAGAGTTCCATTCTTCTTTTGTTTGGCATAACTGACTTTACACTAGGGGGCCCAGACATTTGCCCAGGAATTAATTGCACCTTAACGCGATGTTGAAAATGTTCGGCCTTCTTCCGCGCGATATGAAAGAGCCAGGCGAAGCCTGTTTGTGGGATGCGTGCAAACTTGTGCGCTCGCGTGGAGCAGCGACGTCGCACGCGCACGTATCGGCAATTGAAAAACGAAAAAGAAGGAAAAATTAAGCATATTGTATACGTGCGGGTGAATTTGTAGACCCATGCATTCTCGTCGCGATGTAAAAAAGGCCGAGTCAATCGTAAGTTGTCGTTGCTTTTTTCCAGCCCCGTTGGCCGTGGATCGAGCGCGCCGAATGCTTTCTAAATTGCACGTCAATTAAATTTCTTTGCCAATACGCGGATTAGAAGGATTACGGTAGTTTTTCGTCGATGTCTTCTCATGCGAGTAATAATCATTAAAGCCCGACAATGTAAGAAGCGGGTCCTTATAAGAGGGAGAAGGTCGAAAAAAAAGAGAGGAGAAAGAAGCGAGCGCTTAATGCACGTTTAAGTGACGTAATATATAGGGGGACAATTAGGTTTTTGCGGAGCTTGGGTAGCTCAAGACGGCATTCAAACGAAGCGCACCCGACAGTAGGAGGTAAAAAAGCCGCGTGTCAATAGCTGTGGGATGATGGGAAAAAGAGCCCAGGGCGACAAGACCTGGCAACAAGCGCGAGATCCGTTATCTCCGCGGATCTCGGCCTACTTTCCCAGTGGATTTCGTCAACGCCGGGGCGCAATGCCGCGGCTTCCGATTGACGGAGCCCTCGGAGGCCTATTATAACGAGCAGATCGCCACCGATAACCCTTTGGGCCGTATTATCTCCCTCGCGCCCTCATCAGCTCCTCTATCGGTAAGATGGAGCTGCGATCGGCAGACAAGCCCCGAGCCCTTATTTTTTTCGAGCGCCTTTATTCTCACCCGTGGGCACAATTACGAGTCGAGGCCAATGAAGCGGCCGAGACAATAAGGAAGTCCCAATAAAGGGAGGGCGACCCACACGATGGCTATCGTCGAAAAAGCCGAAAAGCGAGGCTCGATCCAGCCTTGATAAGCACGGGCTCCGGTCCAATTTGCGCCGACTGCTGGTCCACAAAGTGCCCACGTTTCGCTATAAAACTCTTTTCTGCAGATGCCCGTTACAACGGCTCGCGTATTATGTACGTAAGCCGTATTACGAGTTTCATCGTCGGTCGGTGAATGAAGGGGCCAGAGTCAATGAAAACGCGAGCCCTGAACATGGCACGAGTATATTATATCGCCCCGATAATGAATCTTAGTTTTATTTTATTCCTTTTTCTCATTCTATTTTTCTTTTCTTTTGCTTCAATATAAATACTTGCTCGAGTTAAATGGCACTAGCCACTTACGGCTGAGACATGACTGACAAACCGGAAACATTATACCTTTTTTCTTTAGTTAGTTCCTTGCCCAAGTCAAAGCATGTCACTAAAGCTACAGTAACCTCGCCTATCTTCTTCCGCGAAATCTTCTACCTTCGTCTTATCTTGATATCTTCGATTGAATACCCTAATTAATAGATGATTCCTTTTATTTTTTTTTACCATCAGCAGCTTCAATGAAACGCTGCGCTTTAATCAATTATTCAACTAATTATATCAATACCAGAATGCCGTAATCATTATTATTAATTTGTATTTTCTTTAATTGAGAATAAAAAAAATTCATTCTTTACTTTTTTAATTTATAAAAAAAATTTAATAAATTTGAGATTCATATAGCTTCGAATGTACCCTTTAGAGCATTGTATTAAGAACCATAATATTACGTATCATTAAGAGAAAAAAAACCTTAGTGATTAGTATTCTAATAACATAAATTAAAACAATATAATTTATACCGTACATAACTGTATATTAAAACTACATATTTTAAAATATATATGATCTAATGCCCTTCAATACTATAACCTACAAAAGGCTTAAATAAAGAATAAATATAAAAAATAACATATTTTATTTCAATTATAGCGAAATAATAGTTTATGAATTTTAATTTTTTAAGGACTTATTCAAACAATGTTTTTCACTTTTTATTTAAATTTAAAAAAACTTAAAAGGCATAAGTCAAAAAAAAAGGATTATGAGTAAGTGATAAAAAAAAATTATGCAATACTGTACTTTTCTCGGTTACTTTCACTTAATAATATTTTATATTTAATTATCAGAGTAATAATATCTGGTACTAACTTAAATAAATTTATAAAATAGTTTAAGTAGTTCGAAAAATATATACAAGGTTTATTTTAATTAAATTCATATTATATACACAATGCAGCTCCGCTCATTATTAAAAGTATTATATTCATATTATATATTCATCGTATTAATATTTTAGATAAAAATTATGGGTCAAGATTTAAAATCTATTAATTATCTTTTTATAGTCATTATGTATAAATTAGTAGTTATTCACTTGTTTAAAATGTAATTAATACAAATTTCACATAATATTATGTATTTTAATCGAATTTTAAATAAAAATTACCCAAGAGTCTTTAAATTAAAATAAATTTTCATTTCTTATTATAAGTATTTAAAATACATATTTTATTATTGTGAAGGAATTCGTTTATTAGCAACTATTTTTACAAATAACATATTATATTTTACATAATCTAGCCTCATTTGCTGTAATAAATGCAAAAATTATGTGAATAAGGCGCTTATGATCACTATTTGTTTTAGAAAATATATTGTAATTTATCGGAACTATGAAAATGTTTTCGAATGCCATTATTTGAAAATAAACATTGCCTTATTATACATATAATTATAATTTATTTTCTCTTATTCTACACAGTGAGAATATTGAATCGTGCATACTTATTAACCAAAATGATAAAACTTACATGAGCTTAAATCAAAACCACGAAAAATAATAGACTTTCAATAAACATTTCACAAACTATTATAAAGTTCTTAAAAATGAAAACCCTGGAAGATTCATAATCTTACATAGATAGTCATTAGAGTTCTATGGAAATTGAATTCTATATAAAAATATTTTAAAACAGCAGATTTGAAAATCGTTTGCACTTGCTTCATACAAGTGTTCCAATAACAATTGTTTCAACAACAATGTTTATTAGTAATTCAGTCGGTTACTTAAAATGCTATCAGGCGTTTTATAAATACAATAATTTACAATAGAATTATAAAAGAAAACGAACTGGTAGAGTTTATACCTTTGAAAATTCTCAGACGAAAGATACAAGTATAGGGCTATAGGCTAATGTGTAAATAGAGTATCGGACACCTCATTTGGATCCCGAGTTGTCAGACGTAGCTTTACGCGACCAAGTTGGAGACTTAAATTCTAGCCATCCGGTAAGTAGGATAAATAGATAAAGAGGCAGTAAAGTACGCAGAGGGTGTAACGAGGGGGAATGGAGAGAAGCGAGGGGAGAGGATCGGCAATAGATTAGGCGTGAGAGTGTTGGGAAATCGAGAGGAACAAGCGAGTGGAGAAATGAAACGCGTCGACGTTAAGAAGTAGGAACCCTGCAGGCAGTTAAGGATAACGCAAACGACAACCCACGCGTCATCTCACCATAAATATTGTGTCGAGCTCAGACTTGTACACAGAGGTAGACGCCGTGGCTTTCCTCTTTCCCGCGTTCCCCTCAATCTCTCTTCTGACACTCGTCAAGCCTTTTTTTGCACTTAAAAATTTAAGGAAACGAAAAAATTAAATCCCACATGCCCCGTGTGGCCACTGCGGGAACACGGTTAAAACATTTATGCGATGCAACAACTATTTATATATAGCTGTAAAATGTTTAAAGAGGAGGAGAGTGAGGGAGAGCCGAGGGAGAAGAAGAGGAAAAATTGTAGAATTAAGCAGTTTCAAAGAGTCTGCGGCACCGATGATAATACGAATTCGAAAACGAACCGCAATCCTGTACGAAATTAGCTGACAATTATTTTACAATTTCGATGGTGTAACTACGGAGTTTCACCGGATTTTCATGCAATTATGCGTACAAACGTAAACGCTTGAACACCTGTCTTGTACGCATTTATATGCGCTAACATTGTATCTCTCGGATGAAATGGCTTATTTATAGCTAATAATTGACTTGGCTAATTCTCTACAAAATATACATAATGCGCCATTTGATTCCATGAGTGATCATTTTTAGATAATGCTGACACGATCACACCGAATCCATATGCATACATGTGCTGTATGCGTATATTGATCTATACACGTCTGCCTCTGATATACTATTCTTAGAAATAATAGTAAGCGGCAATGTTTCCCGATTTTAATGCACGTTATCAAGCGATGAATACCTAGAAAAATACGGCATTTTTCACTAAACTAAAACTTTGTAATATTTATACATTTATATCTGATTTATACATTTACATTTTATGTACAGTTCAAGACCTGCATTTTTACAAAAGTGTATTTAATTGAATTTATCTTACGAAGGAGTGCATTGAAAATTTATAATACAATCAATTTATCGAATAAATAAACATTGCAGTATTATTCAAAACTTTGCCTAATGTCTATCCGAACGTTAAGAGGTAATTTTATTATTATCTGAGGTTATCTTCGCATATCGTGCATATAATAATCCATACTGTATTGAAGTACTTTCCCTTCTATGGAACATTCGATATTTAAAAGTAGGGAATCACAAATAAAAGGAGATGCACTAAAACGTTACGATGCGAACAGCACGCACTTTTTCTTCGATAACGCTTATATTGAACGTCTCGATATTGAAAATAATTGTTCTTTATGGAGAAAACGGGTTTTGTTATTATTAAGGTAAATTTAACAATAATATTAAATTGAGAGTCTATGGTATCTACCAGGATAAGCTTTATCATACGAATGCAAATCAAATTATTCATTGATCGGAGTAAAGAAGGCCGTTGTATACAATACGATAGAACACGTATCGAAAGTTTGTCACGGATAAAAGCACCAAGTATTGTATAAAGGTAGAAATAAGAATCGATTGCAGAAGTGTAAAAGGGATATATTAATACCTTACGATAGCAATAAATTTTCTAATATACCAGTGAGCGATTGCAGTGTAAGAGTGTCTACTTCTGTCTCTTAATTGAACAGCCAATTGTTGCAGCATCGCACGAGGCCAATACTATATAGAGACCAGAGCGCTTTCAACACTAATATCCTATCGATCCATCGCTCGATCGGTCGCTTCGGATACCTTTAACAACAAATCGAATCTTGAGAACCGTTCTTTATTTTGTCGGATAATATCGATAGCGACACTCCGGCCATCAATATCAATCTAAAACGAAAGAAAAAGTAATGAAAAATGGTCACACGCACGGCTCGCTGGGATTTAATGTCTAGCAAATCGTTATGAATCGTTGGACAATACGATCGTTCAAATTTATGTCCGCAGCGCAGTAGCAATCGCAGTCGCTAAAAGCCGGTATCAATACTTCCTCCGGAAGCAGCAAACAAAGAGATCCAACGATCTAAACGCTCGCCGTGTAACGTAGCTTTGCGAACTCTAATATCCATTGTAAAGGACTTTTTCCTCCTTACAATAGTTAAACACGGCAAGACGTGGGACTAATGGGAGAATGTTTCGGCGGCTCGCGACTTCTCGCGAGCGCGTACGCGCGGGGAACGGTAATTGACTTTCCCCGGTACCAGGGAACGGCAAAGGAGACCGACGACGCACGACGCGTGTAATTCGGAATAATTCCTTCTCTCACGCTAGACCTCCGGCTCCTCCTCTCCTTCGCTCCCACCCTCGCCGGCGGCACCGCAGCCGTTTCGGCAAGCTCGAGGAGGGTCGCGCTGCTGCGTGGCCACGAGCCCGCTAATAAGTCCCCCGAAGAATTTCATTGTTCGGTGTCTCTTTCAACACGAGCGCGCGCTATTTCTAGCGGAAGTCTCGTTAGCCGCGCGAGGATAATTGCGAGCCTTGCGCAAGGAACGACGCCGTCGACAGGGAATCGTACTTACAAATGGACCCATTATTCCTCTTGCTCCATCCGTTCGGGTGTTCCCGTCCGGCCGCGATCGTCGTCGAGGAGCGACGCAGAAATCCAGTGGCAAATCACCTGGATCGCCGTCGAGCTGTTGAACGGCCAACTCTTGCCGCTTTCGCAATGGTACACGCTCGCAGTTCGCGCCAGTATAATTTATTCGTCGCTCGATACCCGACGTGTCTATTCTTGGAGTGTCTTTCCTTTGCCTTCGGCTCCGCGACGAGAAGGAGGGAAAAAATACGAAAGATTTTCAAGAGGCGAGCCACGTTGATCTCGTTGAAATGAATTATTTTATTTTCGAGTTAACGAGGAGGCGCGGCCCTGAGAACTGCAGAATTTTAGACCTATTGTGCGCGTGCATTCGTCTCTTATTTGGAAAGAGTAGAGGAGTATGGAAAGAAGAGAATGCAATGAATGATACGTAAAATCGCAGACCCTCGGTAAAAATTCATACTACTGCTAAGAAAGATGGATTACATGAGTATAATTTTAATACCTAATTGGTAGCTACGAGGTATCCACGAGACTACGCTTGATAAATTTTTACCTCGTTATACACTACTTGCACAAAAAATTGAAGCTAAAAGGTACTATTTTGTTCTTGATCGATTCGTTCAATGCCATTATCATGCCGGGGGTCGTATGTTCTTTTCTACATTACAATCACTTTTTCCTCAATCTTCTATACTGACTTCGTAAAGGTTCTTCGTAAACAAAATAAGAATTGAAGTGACTCAAGTATTATGGTGCAGATATAGGCCCCGGATATAAGTTCGCACCTAATTACTTAAGATGAAGTGCATTTTAGTATATATTATGATAGATCTTAACGGCCTTTGCCGGACAACCCATTATTAAAATTAAACTATATTGAAATCTCGTGAAATTTTCAAAACATCAAAGTCATTCCTGTGGGGGATATTTGCTGACAAACGACCAACTGTATAAGCTTGTATGAGCTGAAGTTCTGTAATCAATATATTTAACATTAAAACTGGTACCATTAATAATCGATAATAATTTTAGTATTATCTTTATCACTATCGTTATTGCAAAGTACTTTCTATGCCGTGCTTATCCGCGCAATGATGCTTGATATTTCCGTATTTGTTTCTTTTCCCCGAAAAGATATGATGCTTTACAGGACGGAATTTTCGCGGAGAAAAATTTCTTTTTTGAACGTCAAACATCCGAATCGCATTGTCATTCGAGATTAATTCGAGATTAATTCGAGATGCTGAATTGACGTAATTATTCCACCTCAGTAATAACGCGCCGATTACAGCATAGGCATGTCATCAAAGTAAAAATTTAAAGGAGAAACAAATGGCTTGCGAAGGAATAATAACCCCGGGAAATCTAGTTCATAAAATGCTAAGCATTTCCGGCGATCGGTCACAGACGTCGTATTTTGAGCTGCAGCGTGGGTTAATGAAAAAGACTTTTTCGTACCTTCTACCGGACACTGGTTTTCGCGAGCCACACCTTAGCGCGACAGCGGCTCCGTCGTCCTGTTTCTCACCGCGGCAGTATTCGTTCCCCTCCCTCCGTCCTTCACTTCATTCCTTCCGCTTCTTCCTTCCGTCCTTCCTACTCTCCTGCCTCCCTTCGCCCCGCCGCCAACCCTCGCCGTCGAAGCCGAGTCCGCGAGCGCGAGTCACCAGCAGGATACGGGCAGAGTAAGGGGTTGGGCGGCGCAGAGGGCTGGGGCGTGGAGAGGTGTCGAGAGGGGCGGGGGGGATAGCTAGGCGAAATCTTAGGCGCAGCCATTCGGGCTTATCTTGGCGGCGACTTAATGCGCCACTCGCGAACGGCGATAAGCCCCAGTCGGTTTCGGCCTGGGGGTTTTTCGCGCTATCGCGGCCCTCCTCGGACTCGAGCGTACGCGGACTCGCTCACGGGTGGACTCGTGGGGCCGCCACGTCGAGAGGAGACAAATAAGAGGCCAAGAATAAGGAAGCCCAGCCGGCCGCGTGTCCCTCCGAAAATCGGCGTGGGCGCGCGCGCCATTCGCCTCTCACCGATGGGGAAAATCGTGGGCACGTAGACGCGCGTCGGCACCTCGCGACGCAATAGCGCAATTGCCGGCGGGGCGGAGGGCAGGTATAGAAAGGCGCTCTCCGCTACTGCTGCTGCTGCTGCTAAAAATAGCGACTCCCCAGGTCGTACGTCTGGAAACAGGTGTGTGTGTCTCCTCGCGGGGACTCGAGTATTGCTCGACGAGCGCGTGAAATCTTAATTCCATTCGAAGTTGTGCTTTAATTAACGAGGCGCCCCCCCCCCTATTTCCGCGGAGGAGCACAGCAATGAAGATATCGGGGGGAGGGAATGCCACTTTATTGTCCGGCGCCCGTGGCTTTTATTGATGATCGCTTGTACTAAGGCAAAACACCTCGCGCAATGCAATACCACTCTTACAGTGTATATCGACTTTTACGTCATCGGCGTCCCACTCGTCGAGGTCTGATTTATTTACCTCGAGCTTTCAAGACGCAACTGCCGAAAATTTCGTGTTTTACCTTTAGACAATTTACCTTTGGCTTACTACGAGGGAGAGATAGATGCCAGTCCCTTGCCGCGACGACGATTTCATTGATAGCCTCAGCTATTTATTCCCCTTCACTCGGATGCTCCACTTTGCGCCTCACGCACTTAATCAAGCTCTTCCACAGGCTCCGATACTCACAACCGAGGTACTCCCTCGGTCTATCCTGCCATGGGGGACCAAGGGAGTGGATTATCAATCAGCTGGCGCTTAATTGATCGCCTTTTCACTTTTTTTCACATTATTTACAGATACAAAGCCAATTATAACGTAGATAGCGAACGGAGTTATGATTTTAACGCACTTATCGCTACGGTGATACAATGATTTAACCGTTAGGTGCAGTCTTACATTTCCGGGTGGCGTGGCACTTTTTCATAACACTCGCAGGCGCACGAAAATACATTTGAAAATGTCACCTACCGTGTCGTAAGATACATTTTCTAATCCGTTGTCAGACTTTCGTTTTTCTCAAAGTTTTTATTAGTTAATTGGTATGATTGAAGCGTTCTATACTATTAATACACACCTGTTTCTCTGCCTCTCTCTCTCTCTCTCTCTCTCTCTCTCTCTCTCTCTCTCTCTCACTCACTCATACCGAGTACTGATCGTTGATATCATTCTAGTCCTCTTCATATTATAATAATATAAGAAAAGGCTACCCAAGCTACTTTTTCTTTATTCGTGATAACTAAATTGTGATGGTTAAAAAAAACCCCCCATCCGTTTTCATAATTATGCATTATCAACCAGCTGGTTATGAATTTTTATTGCACTTTTTTAAAATTATTCTTAGTTCGATACATTATAAGGAGCAAAGCCAATTTAAAAGAGATTAAAATCAATATTACACCTGTGGTATATTTTAAAATAATATACAATATTTCGAAATTAATGTAAGTCTCTAAATATAATTCTGTCAAGAATATTATTGTTGAAAAAAAATAATACTATTAATGATTAATTAATTAAAGTGTGAATAGTTATTTGTTAATACTTGAAGTAAAGTTTTACACAATATAAGTAAAGACTTGATATCAGTGAATGCATAATGCATAAGTCTGTCTTTTTATATCAGTTCGTAAGATCGCTGTATTTCGAATTGAGGTTGGATGCAAATATTTCCTTTTACTTTGTAGTCTCATTTTTCTTCTTTTTGTTATACATACATATACACATAAAGCCAGCCGGTCTCAAAATTTTTATCCCTTTTCTCACGAAGTGTTTTGTACTAAACATTGTTACGGCTCTTATTGATTTGTCCATACAAATTTGTCTGATAAAAGTAACAACATTTTACGAATAAAGGCGAGAAATGTTTATGAATGTCGGCCTTTAACGAATATTATGCCCGATACATATGAGATTGAAAAATAAAGGTACAACATTTGATAATAATATGCTCGAACAAGAAAATTATATAAAATTAATCTTTGCGGTAGAGTTCGTCAGAGAGCAGGGGGGGGGGTAGATGGGTAAAGAGGTCAGCCGGGCGGGGGTGAAAAGGAGCGTAATGATATTGAAAGGATGCATCTGTTAAAAGAAGGCTCACGACGTATAAGACATAGTTTGCGAGCGCTTAGAGAAATGGGCATTATGGCAAGTTACGTTGCATAGCGTACTTTCTCGCGTGTAAAGGGCGATTGGCCTTTAGCGTGTAGGTCAAATTTTTCTCGAATTTTAATAAATGCCCGGCGTAAAAAGAGGCAAGAGCGCGAGGGACTTTAAAAAACAGAAGATCAGGGAGAGACGATCGTGAGTACGTACCGAGTCCGCCGTTTGCTCGGTTCAACAAAGTATATTTTTCTCCTTCTCTCTCCCTCTCCCTCTCTTTCTCTTGCTCTGTCTCGCATTTATCGCCTCCTCCCTCGAACAGCCTGTCCATTTTAAAAGAGCGCGAAATCTCGAGATCTACATCTTGCTGGGCTCGCTATCGGAACGGGGAGATTTATTTTTCGAGCTATGAAAGAATCGTAAAAACCTCGGAAAAGGATAAACTTGCTACGAAATAGGAATCTTTAATACGCGGCATTAAAGCTTACTTTTGTAATAATTAGTTTTCGCATTAATTTTAATCGACTCTGTGTAGCTCTATAATAGAATTTTACTGTTTTACTACGCAGAGACATTTTGAGGTAATTTTTTTCAACGAAACTCTGTAAATTCCTAATGCATTGCTAATGGCGTAATCTTATTCGTTTAAGTTTATGCGGTGAAAATGTATTAACGATTAATCAAAGCTGCCGCGATTTATACCTTTAGCTATCAATTCACATATTATTCAAACTCTTAAATGGATACTCTTTTTCTTTTCTCATTTATATGTACATATATAATTATGTATTATATCATCAATCGTCTTAATTGTCCGTTAAGAGTCGTTGCAATATAATCAAAAGTAATTCAAATAAAATAAGAACAATAAAGCAAGATTTGCCCCAAGTCATCGTCGCACAAATATATTCCTGGTTAGTAAGCATTATTTTGCAACATTCAAAAAGCTTTGTCTACATTCTATTAGCTCTTCGCATAAAATCGTCATGAAAAACAATATGATTGATCAAATACATATTGTACTATAAAGGGCGATTAACAATTGTCATTTCCGCACTAATGTTTTATACAGAGGTCGGTAAAGCTCGAGCAGTAAATCCAAACCACCTCAGCAGGAATTTCAGTAAGCCAGATTGACGAAGCTAACTTTCGAAAAGTTCTCCTTGCCACGATTAATAACGTAGCATGAAATTCATCGAGCCGCGAGGAGGAATTTCAGCGGGGGAAAATCCTGATTGCCTTGTATTTGGTAAATAGTCGAAAGTCTGAGTGTCGCGGACAAACAGGACGTTTAACAAATGTCTGTGTGAATGGCATAGCGTTCACATTATTTCCCGATCTCTTGGCTTGGAATTCAATCCGACGGACTTTCCATCAGTTTTCATCTGGGAAACGTCCCTCGCCAATAAATGACCGATTTCATCGGGCGTTCGACAAAGGGCGACGGAAAGGAATCGGCGCTCTTTCCTCGGATGTGTGCGTAAATCAAACAGTGGATAGGGGCGGGGGGGGGGAGGACTCGGTAGATACCGCGTAAACCTGACGGACCGTATCCACCCACGCGCGGCCCTCAAAGTGAACGAAGTTTAAAAGGGCCGAGCTGTCGCTCAGAGCTTTACGAGCCTCCGTTTCCGCATCCCACCCCTCGTAATCCTCGTGAAAATTACGCGATGCAAGATATTTCCTGGCCATTGACGAGAAAAGGCGCGGAAGAAAGAGAGGAAAAGGCAGGGGAAGGGCTCCTTTCGACACGGTAATTGTCTGCAATTCGATATTGTGGGAGGGGGAGGATAGAGGCCAAGGTTTGCGCTTCTAAGATCTCGACAGGCTCTTCGTATTCCCCAGGAATCTCTTTTTCTCTCCCCCCCCTCTCTCCCTCCCCCTCCCTTTAACTTCCCGCCGCTCATCCCTCCCGAGCCCATGTCCCCGTCGAGTCCTTGCGCGTCGTGAGCGCAGCTCTCGCGAAAAGCATGAAATACGATACAGGAGAACGTCGAGGCAAAACGCGGCGCGGCACAACGAATAGGAAATAGAACGGAGGCCTTCTTTGCCACTTGGACTCGAAAGTATTTATCGGTCGTAGCTCGCACCGCGTGCTTTGAATTACGACTCATTCGCGCTCGACTCAACGGCCGCACGTAACTGCGCGCTCTCGGCAGCTCGAGTACCCGATCTTGCCTCCGGCTCACCCCTGACTACCCACCCCCCTCCTCCTCCGCCCACCGCGGCCTCTGCACTCCTTCCAGTCCTCGTCGGCAGGAGCGATTCTCTCGATTGCGCTCCTTGGCCTTCCTTCCGACTCGACGATGTGCGAACTCTCCTGGAGTAGACACTAGATAGCAGTGACCGCCCCGCCCCTTTCGCTGCTCTTCCGCCCCTCGACAATGAAGTTGTCATCGAGGACTGGCGTGGCTCCCCTACTAGAATTGTCTCCGCGTAAGGGCTATCGGATTTTCCGCCGGGGTTGCAGCCAGAATATTGGCAAAATTAAAGCCGCGCCCTTTTGCGCGTGCCGCAATAGGAAGACTTCAATTGGTAATTGGAGGGTTAAAGGGCCGTTGCGGCGACGAATGCTCGGTAGTTGGATGAACCTCGGGTCAAAAATCCAGTTCATCGTATAAATCTATATTCGCCCTATAATCTTTAAGGTTTTATAAGCGAACGCGAACACGTGCGCACAAGAACGACCATAAGCATAAATTGAGGTGCAGGCACGTTTTTATTGCAGCTCAACTTTAACTCCGCGAGTTTCTTATCGACGGCGAGGCGACGAAGGGGTGTGAGAAGGAGGAAGGTTCGAAGGAAGGAAACGAAGAAGAAGAAGCGTAGCAAAGCCCAAGATGAAGGAAGAGGCGGAGGAGGAGGAGAGGTTGGACGTCTGCGATTCGATTGATCGCTTGCACGCGCGTCGTCGTGTGGAAGCTCAACTGTATAGGGTCGCTTTTTCGTCGTAGGGGCGAGTTGAAGAGATTACGAGTGGTGGGGCGGTCGGGGGATGGACCAAGCGAGATGGCCCGAATCCATTTCGTAAATCGGGGGGCCACCTTGAAGATGCGCAGACGCTCGGCCCATCTGCTGCACTCGTGGAACACGAGGCCCCGCGCCCTGAACCTAATGCATTCCCAGCCATGTTTGCGAGAGAATTACATCCGTGCCCTTAACGTCACCGCCACATGATGAGACGCCGATCAATACATCAGCTTTATTGCCCCTCGTCGAGGGCGCATGATCATCGGGAAATTCGGCCAGAGGCGAAATCGCCTCGTTTGCCCGTGGCCCGCGTGAAAGCACGATCCCGACGGCCCACAAGAATAATCGAAATTATCGTGTCTCGGTATACACAATTAGACGCGATTCTCAATCGCCGTCATCGCTGTTGTTCTTTCGCTTCCCTGCTATTGTCCTGCCTTTCTTACAGCTTCGTTTGTCCTGTCATTTTCCTAGTTCCGCGAGCTTCTTGCTTCTTCCGCAGTGAGCTGTCACAAAGGATCAAAGCTAGAACGTTGAGTATCGATAATAAAAATAGAAAAAACGAGAAAAATAACGAATATGAAAATACGCAATAGAAGATTGGAGAGGAATAGAGAGAATATAAAAAATAAAAAGCGCAACGAAATGAATCTTACCTCGCGGTACGGATTCGTAAGTCTCGACCTCACGGTGGGACGCACAAAGCTGTCCTTGAAACTCACGAATTCTTAAAAAATGAAAAGAAAGGAACGGTGAGGTAAAAAACTCCTCGTGAGCGCTTATTCGTGTCACGTCGGGAGCGCGACCCCGGCATATCGAGCGGCTCGTAATCCAGCTTCTTTCCTACCAGGCGACCGTATGTATATTCGACGCTTCGCTTTTTTCTTTCCCTACGCCGCTCACGCCGATGACACCCACCGTGAAAAGGAGAAGCAAGAACCGACTAACCTCGACTGGCGAACTCAATACTCGCCAAGTAATGGCCGCGGTTTGGTACTGGGTGTCGCGATACCCTGGTCGCACGATAACAGAAAGATTCCGAGGGTCGCGAATAAAAATTACGTAGGACGAACTCGACCATTTTGATCCTTTTAATATATCAGACTATCATACATATATATATATATATATATAAGAGAGAGAGAGAGAGAGGAGAGAGAGAGAGCAATGAAGTGAATGGATTTACTTACTGATCGGTAAGTGACTCTTATCGTTCTAGCCGTCATTGGCTAAATAATCTCATTACACGTGGCGCTTACTCTCAGGATTGAGAATGAACAAACGAATGAATGGGAGTGCTCATAGTGGAATTTATTTATAGAAATTAATTTTGTACTGCGCATTGTATATATATATATATATATATATATATATATATATATATATGTGTATATATATATATATATTTATTTAGACCAATAGCGTTGGTTGAGTGTTTCTTAATTAGAACGAGGACCTCGACAATGGTTGCGTACCGCTCGATGATTGCAGAAGGAGATATTTTATACCCAGTTTCACCTTTAAATTTGATAAGATAAATAAGCTCGATGCGGCGCATAATAGCTTACACTATACTATTAAAAACTTCATCTCTCCAAAGGCCTAGATGTAGTTACAAATAATAAAAGCATTTTCCGAATTCGCAGGAAGTAAGAGCTGTTGAGAGAAAAGGCCGCGATCGCGTGAAACCTTAAACAGCGTATAGACTAACGCCAATGCATTTGCCAATTGTCGCAGGTGACATCGAGGACTGTCTGGTCGCGCCGATCACCCAGGGCCAGTTCACGCCCCTGCCCGAGGCCCTGTGCTGGGCGATCCTCGAGCTCACGTCCCAGCGGCAGGCGGCGACCCTGGACACTCTGCGCTCAGCCCTGAAAAACGCCTTCCCGGCGATGCAGCGCCCGAGCCGCGAGCTCGTCTACGACGCTCTGGCGAAGCTCATGCAGGAGCGGAAGATCTACCACACGGCCCAGGGCTACTTCGTCGTGACCCCGGAGACGCGGCGGCTTAGGCGAGATGCCGCCGGGGCGCGACGCAGCTCCCGGGAGATCGGCCACGGGCGCAGCCAGGTCGGCATGCTCATGAGCAACGACGAGGCCGTGGCTCTGGTGCACGGCGAAATGCTCACCCTAAGGGACGGCGATGTCACTCACCAAGCCGTCCAGACGAATCTAGCCGACGTCATCTGCGGAGGTCGGTCATAACCTTGCGTTGTCCTTCTCTCCTCTCGCCTGGGCCCGGCTCGCCCCGACCGCCCCATCG
Source organism: Kradibia gibbosae (assembly GCA_018907135.1). Lineage (NCBI taxonomy): Eukaryota > Metazoa > Arthropoda > Insecta > Hymenoptera > Agaonidae > Kradibia > Kradibia gibbosae. The sequence goes on from JACCHX010000001.1 coordinate 19,118,479, forward strand.
ACCAGCGGCTGTCGAAGGGAGGACTCGTCCTAAGGGAAATCGAGTCCGGACCTCGAGTCCTCTGCGACTACACGGCGAATGCTCGTTAAGTGAAGCGCGGCTGCAGAATCCGAGGCTCGCGAGACAGTTGCGGCCCATTTTACGGGAACGGGCGCTAATTCGAGCGTGAGAAATCAGATAAGCTCCTCGGGGAATGTTTAAGGCTGTTGTCGATGGCATCGAAGCTGCCCGAATAATCATTGCGAATATTTGCCGATTAAGGAAGAATCGACGTCCGTAGAGAAGAAATGTCGTTTCTCTTCTCATGCCAATTCATTTCATGCGGGCTTTCCTCCGTTTTTGTTCGGTTTTGATTTATCGAGCACTGGGAGCCTCGGTCTTATTTGCAGTGGCATTCCCGCGTCTCGGAGCTTTGAAGCGACTATGGCCTTTATTAAATCGCACTTCCCTCGCACTTTCTCTTTCCTCGTCGATTCTCATGCGCGGGCCACGAGGCTCTTTCCAATATCATTTTCTAATTTACGCTAATCCTACTGCTGCGGAGCACGCCAGGATGCTCTTCCGAAATAAAGATCGTGCGACGCGTGCGTACGGTTACGCTCTCCAACGTTCGACTGGCTTTTTGGATCGGTGGCTGAGGACGAGCGTGAGAAAGTGCGTAAGATTCGCATTCGGGAATACGGCAATCGGCCCTGGGATCGGGCCTGCGTAAGAGGCGCTCAGCCGGGAACGGATAAGGATCGGTATGAATAAGGCGTCGAAAGGAGGGCGGGAGGTGGTCGCGGTATGTCGAGCGGGGGCGGCCGGACGAGCGACGAGTACAAAGAGAGGAAAGAAGGAGGGAGATAAGTGAGAAAGAGAGTAAGAAAGTTGCCGAGCAGGTAACCCGAACGACAAAGTGCTGTTCGCCCGGTGCCGATCGGTGCCAGGCCGACTGGAGAGGAGGCATTCCCTGCGGCTCTGGGGCTCGGCCAGGCGCCTCCACCGGAGCGGGAGCTCGAGGTCGCTGCCGCGGAGGCCCGAGAGGAGCGACACGTCCTCGAGCGCGGAGTACGCGAGCACCGACAGCGCACCCCACAGCCCGACGAGTGAGTCTCGACGAAGGGGGAAGGGCTTGGCTTTGGTGCTAGTTGCCTGATTTTTCCATTTCCCCTATCGCAAGCTGAATTATTACACGCGACGCCGGGCACGTATATCACGTCACCTGTCCTCCTATCGCAATGTATTTCGCTGACCCATGACGATGCTCTCCTATCCTTCCTCTTCCTCGCGACTCTAATGGATAATACGAGATTACGTGCGACTACGTTCTCTCTCTCTCTCTCTCTCCCTCTCCCTCTATCTCTTTCACGCACGCACACGCAGACATTTCAAACTGCCACAGAGAGAGAGAGAGAGAGAGAGGAGGGGGAGAAGCGTAATTACATATTTGTAGGCGGTGTTTCTCGTCAGCAAAGTCATCCGTTCCATCAGATTGGCACTTTTTTATTTTTACTCCAGATCTTAGAGATAAAAGAGCCGTACTTGTACGTTGGCCAGGTGGGGTGCAACGATTCGTGCACCCTAAAAGAGCCTGGACGGGTACCGTCGTAGCTCGCGCTCTCGTATTTTCCGCGCTCGCTATTCGTCTCGATGCGAAAGGTAAGTAAGGAATGGGTTGGGAACGCGTACGCCGCTTTACAAAGCAAAGAAAATGGCAAAAGAAAGTGCATAGGTGTGGAATTTAGGAGGAGAACGAGGAACAAGGAGAGGACGAGAATGGAGGAGGAGGAGGAGAGGTAAGACGAGCTTGTTTACACGGGGCTACACCACGTATATAGTTACCCGTAGCCGAACCAGTATGCAATCCCTTCTCCCTGCAGTATTTCATGCATGAAAATGAACACGTGCTAAGTCTCCCGCGTTTCAAGGCCTATCGAGTATTTTTTCAGAAAAAATAGGCCTCCTCTCCCGTCTATTCCGGCGGAGCACTCGAAGAAAGGGGACACCCCTCATAGGGACGTTTAGCGCCCAGTACCCGCCGACCGAGTGGTTCAATCCCCGGGTCGTTCATCTTCACAGCGTGGCGACGCAGACGCGGGCCGCCAGTCCATCGGTAATGCCATCTTACCCAGCCTCCCAGAGGCCGACCTTATAGCCGCCTTACCCGCCCCCGCCCCCGTAAACGCCACAGGTCCCAACTTCCAGTCGCAGTTCATTGCTCCCCCTCGTCATTATCCGACTCCTGCTCCGGAGCTCCTGCCAAAAAGGGGCGATAATGGTCCCGAGCCCTCGGGCCTCGAATTTAGCCAATTTTCACGAACGAAGCTCCGCACTCGGCAGATGATGGAGGGCCTGGAGCAGTCGCAGGCCAGCTTTCAAGTGTGGGACGACTCGAGCTCCGTGAGGTCGGCGACACTGCCCCGGAGGCATAGACGCCACCCGAGCGGCGACTCCTCGAGCCTCCTCGCGAATTCAACGCCTCGGAGCTCCCGGAGGCATCGATCCCCGTGCTCAACCCTGCCCCGCTGCAAGTGCTCAAGCCTCAGCAGGTGCACCTCCAGAGCCTCGGTCGTCCCCTCCAGCAACGGACACCCGGCCAACGGCAAAAGCAGCTCCTCGCCCAGCAGAAGCGCCGGCAGCTTCGGCTCCGTCAGGACGCCGAATCCTGGCCCGGCTAAAAACCCCGGGCATCTCGGCAGGCTACAGACCTCGAGGCATTCCTCCAGGAGGCCGAGCCACGACCTCTCGAACAGCGGCAGCAAGTCCGCGAGCAGCTCGCCCCAACACAAGGTAGAGATGCCTCGATCCCCTCTTTCGTCGATTGGCTACTCACTCGGACCGGCTGCGAATCTTCTGCGCGAAATATTACGACGCACGCACTGACCAACGTGAAAGCCCGCATATATATACATATATATACATATATATATATATATGTATATACATATACCGGGACGAGCTTGCGTGGAATTTAGTAGTCGTTCGTGCTTAGCATTCAAGATACTACCGAGACTCTACAACTACCTGCGATCATACGCGACGACCCAAAAGATACGTTGAACTCGTGTGAAAATAGTCTGCCTTCGATGGCTTGGCTCTCCCGTCGTTAACAATTTAAAGATACTTCGAGAGAAATAGTGAATCCCTTGACACGCGCATTCGTAAAACTATTTCCACAACAATGATAATGTGGCCGTGAAGAAGATACGAAGTTTTTCAACTGAAGTACCACGTATCATTAGGATACAGATTATACAAACTTTTGCACATTAACACCTTTCAAGTACGAATAACAATTTTTAAGACTCTAATTTATTTTTAGAACCAGTGATGGATTCCTGTGGGATTCCACTTTCAAAACACGTATATGGTGGCTCGAAGTACCAGTCGCACATTAAATTTTATACACGCTCGTGAATGATACTTTGAATCTATGTTAACCTTAAAAATGTTTTTCATGATATCTCGTTTAATTCACACTCATTACATTTAAAACGGCTATATAATAATAATGTCCATTCAATTTACCCTCTATGCTTGTGTAAGACTTCGTACTTTTGTATGTATTAAAACTTTTAAAACGTGGAATATCCGCTGGATTATTTATGATAATTATCAATGTAAGCTTATTACTCCGTTACGCAATAATATTAAAATTATATTATATGAATAAAATATAATTGAAAGAATGTTTTAATATTTTTAATTAGGTAAATTTTATTATTTACTTATTATTTTTTTCTATATTTTTTAACATCCAAATTTATATTTGTACAAAATCGCTTAAAGTTCATATCTAAGATATTTTCATTTATTAAGTTAATGCAGTTAATACTAATTATTTCCGTAAGCACAAATTGTTTCTTGAGAGATGTAAATAGATATTTTCAATTTTTAATTTATCTAAAATATTGAAAAAACGTGTACACTTGCGCACGCGCATGTGTGTATCTAAATATGAACTAATATGAAAAAAAATTCTAAATAAATAATAAAACTAATATTTTATACTTGTTTTTGCCGTACTTATAATTTATTGAGGATAAAAAGAAGAAATAGTATCATTAATTATATGATTTATGAACATTTAATATTATTATAATGTACAAGAAATATTTAAAAATTAAAATAAATGCATGTAAACGGTTGATAATATTTAATGATATGAGAATGTTTTTAAAAATTATAATACGTAAATTGTCTAATTATCTAAATATTCTCTTTCAAAATTATTAACTTACAAAAGGGCGTAAATTTTTAAAAAAATGCTTACTGTATTAAATTGCACAGCCTAATCAAAGAAGCCGTTGCTTAAAATAAGCTTCTAGGATAAATGTAAGATATCCTTTAAGTCATAATAATATTTTTTATACACATATCCAGTTACATAAGCTACTTGCTATTTGTGCAATTATCGAACGTAGATAAGTGACCGACTATAAAACGTGTTTAATATTTAAATCAGAACATGATTCCATCGTCTAAAGTTACAATGATTCTCGGGATAAAAGTCACATGGATAACGCAAAATAAGGTAACATCAGTAAAAAGTTTCACAGAATTCTGTCGTTTTTAGCAACGCGAATAAAAAATTCAGCCGTGTCGTAAAAACCGAATCGCTAATTGAATTCGCAATAGTATTAGAGCACCCTTGCGAATTTGACAATAAAATCGCCCTCCCCGCCCCGCAGGTCTTGCAAAAGTCATCATCTAATCACTCGAGCCAGTCGAGCGGCAAGTCGACCTCCAGCAGTCGACTCTCGTCGTCGCCTCTGAAAGCGGCGAGTTTCTCGGCCAACTCGTCACCGCTGAAGGTCATCCAGCAAGGGGGCCTGACGCCACTGCAGCAGGCCCAGAACTCGATAACCCTCCAAGTCTCGACAAACCTGAGCCCGTCGCAAGAGCAGCGGGCCTCGAGCGTCCAGAGCAGCGTGACCCTCGCGTCGAACGCCTCGAGTACGACGACGATATCCGGCTCGCCGGGCACGAAGATCTACGTCCACCAAAACAACTCGCCGATGCGCTCGGTGATCACGTTCGAGAACGGCACCGGAAAGAACAGCAACGCCGACAAGGAGGAAGAGCTCCAGCTGGAGAAGCACCAGGAGAAGAACCAGGAGAAGAACCAGGAGAAGAACCAGGAGAAGAACCAGGAGAAGCACGAGAAGGAGGCCTACGGCAATAAGGAGAAGGAGGGGAGAAAGCTGCTCCCGGAATCGACGACCGAGGACAAGGTCCTGAGGCAGAACGGCAAGGCCGAGCGGCCCTCGTCCCTATACGCGTGCAAGGACGCGAAGCCGACGCCGCTCTCGGAGTCGGACAAGGAGAACAAACCGAAGCTGGCGGACGAGGAGCCGACGAGCAAACCGAAGCTGACCAACAATCGGCTTAACAACAGCCAGGCCCACCTCATCGATGGCGGCGGCAAGGAGACCAATGACGCCATGAACAACTCCCGGAAGCTCAGCCTCTCCTTGTCAAAGGACGCGCTCAGCTACCGCAACCTACTGCGGCCGGGCTCGAAGAACAACGTCGCCTCGAATCCGCCCTCGCCGACCAAGTCCTACGATGGCTTCGGCGGCTCCTTCAATAACGTTTACATCGAAAACCTCGACAGTTCAAAGCAGCGAGCCGCCCAGGGTTCGGAGCCAAACCTCGATAAGACCATGAGCAGGGCCGACCTCTACTCTTATCCTAGTCTAAGCGACATGCAAGTGCAATTCACGAGCCTCGCCGCCCAGAAGATTCTCAAGGGCTGTCCCCTGAACAGCGTCGACACCCTCGTCGAGGTCAACATGGCCGCTGCCGAGAAGCCCAACAATTGCGACGTCACCGTCCACACTGATTTCGGACTCGTTTGAGTCGACCCTCCTCCTCCTCCTCCTCCTCCTTCTTCTTCTCATGCTCCTACTCCTCTTACACTCTTCTAATCCCCTTCACAACCCTCCTCCCACCACAATTAGTACTTTACCCTTTGTCTATAGAATTACCTCCTTCCGCAAAAATGAATCGCGTCACTCCTGAACGAGATTCCACTTTTTATTTTCCTTCTTCTTCTGCTTCTTTCATCGTACTTCTCTCTCTCTCTCTCTCTCTCCCTCTCTCCCTCTATCTATCTATCTATCTATCTATCTATCTTTTTCTTATTGCTTTGAAATCTGCAAAAAACATTATTGCCGTCTACGGCCTTTTAAATAGCATTCGCGGGTGGGATGGGGAAAGAACAAAGCTGCTTAGAGTAGCCGTAGTGTATCAATTTTAACGAAAAGTAGGAATTAACGTCTTTTGTTTTCTATGTTTCTTTTCTTTTTTTTCACTCTTTATCATAACTCTATCTTATCTTTATCACGGACACATGACACTATAAGCCCACAATCAAATAAATAAGCGGTGACTCCAGTAATTTGTTATCAAAATCGTAGGGTACGTTCGATTTTATGTCAGTTTTACTGTCGAATGTTCCTTGCATATCTAAGAGCTAAACTTATAAATTTATGCTCGGTAACTTTATCCAAAATCTTGCATTCTGAGGTTGTGAAGCTTAAAATAATATTTTATTGGTAAACGCTTTTAATGATACATTGTACAGACTATATTGTAGATACAATATGAACTTTAAAATTCATTCATTCATATAATTTTATGTGTTAAATGCTCGAAACACCTTTTTTCTTAAAGAAAATCTTCTGACTGAAAACTTTTCGTTAGTAGCATGTATTGAATATCAATTTTTAAGGCGAAAGATTTTTTATCAATTTTGATTGTTGCTTATATTCTTGATTTCAATTTATTTTTAATTTAACAACATTTATTAGTTTAAATAAAAATCGTTTACCCAAAATCCCAATAATTAATTTCTCATAAAGTAGGTCCTGCACATTCCATTATACACCATTAAATATAATTTTCATCTATGTAAAAAGAAGAAACTTGTTTTTGAGCTTAAAGTTATGATAAAATCGGAATCGATACATCGTAGTCACATTATTGAATGTAGTATAAGATATTATAAGTATTTAACACATCTAAATTTTAAATAATTTACCTATTTCAAATTTAAATACATAATGAACATCCGGTGGTGAAATTAAATCCACATGTATATGTCTGATTAGGCGAAAATAGCTGCGATCGATAACATTAAAAGTTCATCATAAATAATATGGAGAGAATTCTGAGGTCTTAATCAGGTTAAATTTTTGCAATAAAATTTGTATTTATTTTCTCCAACTGAAGCATCAGTACACGATTCACTATTCAAAATAGAAAAGAATAAATTAATTAATGCCTTAAAGAATGTTTAAGAATATTTTTGATTGTTAAAAGTTTACACTGCAATTGCTTAAAAGCAAAATAAAACTTGTGTGTCTTTAAACAATCCTGCGCCGATATCTGCAGTTTTGCATCGCTTTACTCCGCTAAAGCGATTTGCCAAAGCGATTTCTTTTCGTTGCTAGCAGATTTTTTCATTAAATTCATGAAATTATGTACAAGCTATAACGAAAATTATTATTATTATTATTATTATGATTATTATCATCAAATTACTCCGAGGAAAGCGAAAACTAAAGGAAGATGATGAACTTGATAATAGAAATAGAAAAAAAGAGAATTTTAAAAATCTAGGTAAGCGAAATGTAAGAAGCGCGATTGGCTTAATTAAATCATAGCACAGGTGGCCCGTACTGTACCACTAGTGCAATTTCACATGTATTTTCCAAGTGCCAAAACCTTAGAACTTAATTGATCGCCTTAAGCGTTTCGTACAACGAATTCAAATTGAAGTCCGTTAAGGACGAACGCTAACTTTACAGATTGACCGTTGTTGATAATATTAAACATAACATTAATCATAGTCCCAAGAAAAAAAGAATGAATAGGATAGTGCATTAAATTCATGTAAGGGAAGGACTGGACATCTTTCGAATAGAATCTTTTGTACAATTATTATAGATTATAAAATGTACACTCGCCGTTTATTTTATATAAAGAACATAAAATATTTAAGGTGAAATTTTTAGAAAGATATCTTACGAGCTTTCATTGTTGTGATCGAATTTTATAGAATGTACGGAAACAAAAAATACCTTTTGTAGTAACGTTTAAAAGTTTAAAAATGCTTGAGATAAATATCTTTTGGTAAAAATATGACTCACGAAAATGTACGATCCTAGTCCTACCTTAAGAACGCAAGATCGTGAGCTTTGTACATTTACAATATGCAGCAGCGATTAACCAATAGTGTTTTACGCCTGTTATCGGTGTGAGCTGTAGGCGCACAGCATTTTCTTCATCAAAACTAACTTGTAGAATATAAAAATTGTATGATGTTACGGATGTAACGAGGAAATCGCAAAATAAAAGACAAAAATTATACCATAAAATGGCTTTGATTTTTCTTAAACATTTTCGAAACATCTATTTTTAAAATCTCATATAATTTTGAGTGACTTAATGCTCATAAAGAAATACAAAAATATTTTGCAATTACAAAATATTACAATAGAAACGTAGTCTCTCTAGAAATAAATTAATTTTAATCTATCTCTATTAATGCAATCATTCTTATATTACACATCAGATAATAATTGAAATTTATTGTTTGAATTAGGTGAATAATAAGACACTGTTGTAGAAAGTTCTTTTACTGCTCAGTTCTACACTATATCTTCTTAATCGATGAAATATTCATCTAGCTTACTAAACTTGATCATTTGCTAAGACTAAATTAAATTATCTGGAATCATTTTACTCAACATTTTTAATTTGAGTTTTTAATTAGGTCGGTGTTTAAATTATTAATGCAGTAAATTTATTCTATTACGGCTTCAATAATTTTTCTACAAATTCCTTTATATCACGCAATTCCTGAAAGCATTTTAAACATTGAATTGCTATAAAAAGTTGAATCAATCAGTGTTAGGATTTCTCATAGATGATTTGTATGTTACCTCATCACATGATGCATGTGAAAGGCCTTCGTATGTTTTAAACTCATTTTGAGTCATAAATTGCTTCAGTAATGTTGAAGTTGCTTGTCCCCACTTATATGGAACAAGTGGATCACAGTTTCCATGGCATTGTAAAACGGGTGTATTTTTATTACCTACAGCTTCCTAAAAAATAAATTTTCCTATGAGATGTGTTCTTGAATAGTGCCACTATAATAGTTCCAATTTAATTCAATTTTATCAAATTTTATTTGTAATTACCGCTGGGAACTTTGAACGCAGAGGAAGCCAAGTGGATAGAGCAATAACACCTGCTAATGGTTGAGGAAACGTAAGAGCGCTAAATAAGGCTAATGCACCACCTTGACTAAAGCCACCGATAATTATTCTTTCCGTAGGAATCCCAGCTGCTACTTCACTTGCAATCATGGAATGTACTGAATCAGCAGCTTTGCGTATACTTTCTTCATCTTCAGGACTACTATCGTCCAAAGATCTTAAATCAAACCTGAAGTTTTAAAAACAATTAATACTCATGCTTTAAAGCGTAATATAATATAATAATATAATAAAAAATTTACCAAGATGGCATTCGAAAACCTTGATTTAAAGTAACAGACATAGTTGGCCTGAAATAAAGGTCAAGTAAGAATATAGTTTAATTACAAAAGAAATTATTACAGAATAATAAATTGTTGGTAATTACGCAGTTGGACAGATAACTTTAACATGTGACGGTCTTAAAGAACCTAATGAACTAGCCCAACCATGTCTAAAAAAAAAAAGTTACATTAACATTATTGAATTTTATTTATTAACCATTAAATTGCTTATAATACATATACTCACCCTGTGTCACCAAGCCCATGAAGAAAAATAAGCTGAAACATAAAGTTTCTACGATGCAATGTTATAAAAAAAAGGTAAATGGTTCTTTAAATAGAAATCTAATTAATGCATTGATTAATTTTCCCTTTATTGACAAGTCGATAATTTCAATTTTTTATAAAATGAGACGTTCATTGATAATAAAAAAAAAATAAGAAAAAATAAAATGTTGAGAAAAAGTTAATTTTATTTGAAACTAACGATGTTAGCATAATATTAAGTTACGTAAATAAATAAATTTGAATTAGTTGTTACAACACTAATAATGAACTTTAAAAAAATGACGCGAATATATTAACTTAAATTTAAAACAAGGTTGAGCTTAAGCAGCAAAGTGCAAATCAATGAGCAGGAAATGTTTTCTCATCGTGTAAAAGGATTAATAAAAAATAATCATATTAAGTCAAATCGATTTCAACAAAAATATTAAGTTAAACGTCAACGTAAGAGACTGAATTTTAATAAACGGGTTTACAAGAGCATTGAAACATATTGATCAAAGGCACAATGCACAATGAATAAAGTGATGCGTGATGCATTAGATCAAGAGCCTAACCAAAAAGTCGGGCCGAGCATTTTAGAAGAGGCGGTGAACAGTAGTTACTTTTACTCACCGTCGCCGTCTGCCTTGTGGTAGCCGCGATCACCACTGGGCTCGTCATCTTTTTCGACTTCTTCCCACGTACTAAGGAAATTTCACACAATTAATTCGAGCGATACCGTATCTTTTTAATAACCCAGCAATACGGAATGGGGGAAAGCCTCCGGGCCCCGCGATATGGTCAATCGGGTAAATTATATCTACTGGGACTCGCTGTGTATCCTCGATATATATATCATCAATTCGCTCGTGAGCGAACGAGAAATCACCTTCCTAATTTTCTATTCCCGAATCGCGATCAGAACAATAAAAGTGGGGATAATCGAGAATTCATGTATATCATAATGAACATGCGCGTATCGTCTTCGGTTGTTCTGAATTTACGATTAATTCGACGATTCAAGCATATCAACCCAGTCAGTGGCAAATTTGCAAACGCAAACCATATTTTACGTACGTTATGTCGTTAATCATATAACGTTCTCAGTTTCTCACTTCAGTTGACTACATTGTTTAGTTTGAGTTTTTACAGGGGGAACGTTATCTTCGTTATATGGATTATCGATTTTGCGCATTGGCTTGCCTTTAAAATTATCAATTATTTCTACGAACCTTGCATATTACCCATGGACGAATATGTAATTTTTCCAACGCACTCTCTCTAATGAAACAAGACTTATTTTCAAATACGTTACTCACACGCTTCGCGCATTTATCAACGATTTTTCTCTAATATCTTCGGCCTTTACAACGATCACGATTTCATTCGACATCGAGGCCAATGATCTTCAAAATTGTGCACCTCTATTCGTTCATTCTACTGTAAATCCTTAGCGATATTTTCCAATGTAATTTTTACACATAACCATCCCCGTCCAATTCGCTTTATTTTAGATTTTGCCTTCGCGATCATTGCTTACATTGTGTCTTCTGCTAAATTGATCACGTGATATGCACAGAGTTTATACGTATATTATCATAAACGGCATTACAACGAGTCGCTGCATGGAGGATAACTTTTTCACGAAAATAGACAGTATACACAAGACGAACATCATTAACATTTATAAACATATTTATTTACACATTTCATACACAATGCAATATAAGCTTTCAAAATTTTGATAAAATACATGATATAGTATCAAATACAGACTGTATTATAAAATTTACATGTAAAGCTACTAATTTTTAATTTGTTTCTATATTAATCAGTGGCTCATCGGGTATATCTAAAAATAGTAAGGACTCAGGTATATTTTTTGATTCCATCAATAAATCTGATGCTGATTTAGTTTTTTTAACTTTTATGTTACTTTCTAATGGAAGAAGTGGAGAATTTTTTTGTTTCTCATCTAAAAGTAACAATGGTTCATCTTTTTCGTCGGTATCTTTCATTAAACTTGTTTGCTTTTTTTCCAAAACTAACTGCAATTCTGGTTCAGATTTTCTTGCATTATCCATAAGCAGTAATTGTTCAAATTTGTCATTCATGTTTGTTAATCCACTTAAATCTACTAAATCACTCCAATTTGTTTTTTCATTAGTTTCAATATCATTACGTGAAATATCTGCTCCAGTCAGTTTTGATTTCACGTTTATATTTGTACTTGGCATTGCTTCTTCAGCAACATCAAAATCTATTATTTTGCTCAAATCAAAACCACATGCTCCTTCTTCTTCTTCTTCTTCTTCTTCTTCTTCATCAACATAAGCTTGGATTTGTCCTGGTTGTTTATATTGAAAGGCAGTTTGAGACAAATCAATCTCAACAGGAAATAGAATATTATCCGATAAAAGCTGTGAAATATTTGTATAATATTTAGATAAGCCAATCGCGAATTTTTGTATTTGTTTTACAACATCCTCTACATGTTTATTATCAAGAAGTTCGAGTTTAACAAGAACATCTGATCTTAATCTTGCAAATTTTGTTCGAGCATTCTGTCTACATCTTAAAATTAAACGATATTCATAATTTCCTGTTTCAATTCTATATAAAGGCTCTTGAATCGCGACGTAACTTTGCTCTTCATCATCCATTTCTTTAACTTTCAAACAGTAAGATAGATATTCAAATTTAGCATCAGCATATTTACTAATAGTCATGCGAGTATCTGGAATCGCTTTATGAAGATAAGTTCCAAGATCAGATAAAATTGGTTTTACAGTTTTTAACATGTTAATTCCTAGCTTTTCCATTTGCCTGTGTTGTTCTCCAAAGCTTGTAAAAGCTTCACTAGCTCGAGGTTGTGGCTCTTTTACACCCATAGACGCAAAAGCATCACCAAATACTGTAAGAATATTATTTTTGATTTAATATAAATGAATAAGTTACATAAATAGAACCTTTTTAAAATAAATTCGATAAAATACCCTTGTAAATTTGAAAAAGATCGAAAAAAGCATGTAGAACAGATTTTACATGTGCTACAAGCCCTTTATATAGATTTTCGGTTCTTTCCAGTGCTGCTAATCTCTGCACAAGAGTGTCATTACAAAGAATTGCTCTCGACAATCCCAAGGCATCAGCAGTTGTATTACCCATGCTTTCTACTAATCTATGTTTCACCTTAATTGCAAATAATTCGATAAAAGTCATTATAATCAAATCATTATTCATTTTAATATTTACTAATAGTTCCATTAGTTAATATTTTTTAACTATATGAAATATGGAATTACAAAATCCTCTAAGATATTCATCACATTTATTTAAATAAAAAAATTGAAAGGTTACAGTTTTTGTTACAGTTAATAGTTTGTTAATAGTTTTTTACGTAATTACTTCTATTATCCTGTAAAATTCATCCTTCTAATTGTAAAAAGCTTTTTCCAAACCTTTTTCAAAATAATATCCAAAGTGTGTCCCTGACGAACGTCAGCATGGAGTTTGTTATAGATGATGCTGACTTTTGTTTCGCAAGCTTGAATCATTTTTGCTACCTCAACTTTTGTTTTACCCTTCAAGTATTCTCCATTAACTGCAACAAGTTCATCGCCTGCCTCCAATGTTCCATCTTGCGCAGCTGGAGTATTGTCGAAAACTTGTACAATATAAAGACAAGGACAAAGCGGTGCTCCACCACCGATGCTAATTCCAATGAGATTACTGCTATCTTTTTTGATGACCACATTTCCAGAAGATATGGTCATTCCCCTGTTTAAAAAAACGGATATTAGCCAAAGAAAAAAAAGAAATGAATTGCAACAATCATGCTGTAATTACTTTTGAGTATATTTTACAATATTGAAAATCCAGGAAGAGAACTTCTAATCAATTATTACTTAAAAAAATATCAATTTGATACTTCCGATTTTTGTGAGTAGTATTAAATAAATTAATAGGTAAACAAATATATACGCACATATAATATAATAACATACACATTACCATTTTCAATTTCCGCATCCACAACTTACGCATGCATAGTATTAAATTAACAGACTACAATATGTTAAAACAAATTTTAAGTATTATTAATTGCATAATATGATGATGAATGCACGATGCATAGCAGCAGCCATTAGTGGTCTTTTAGCTTTAATTTCAGCAAGGCTCATGCAAAAATGAAACTTACATTTGATTAATGCGCTGTTGTGACAGATATGTAGACTGATCTTGTTCAACCAGTTCTACATCTGGGCTAATAATTCCAGAGCAGCCAATAATAGAAAATAATATAAAAAAGACCAAAAACAAGAAATTTTTAAGTCTTTGATAAACTCAAAAGTAACAATGCGTACATGCGATCCTCCATCATGTTCAACTGATGCAAATCGACGTTAGCCAAAGGCACGGTGGTTATAAAATGAGAAATATCGACTAATACTTCAGGTCAGATAGAATTATTCTGTTGAACTGGACTGTAGAACGATGAAATTTCACCCATCAAAGTGTGCCACCGAGCCGTGGCATAGTCATGTGCATAATGCAAAAAAAAAAAAAAACACTGAAAATGAACAAATAAGACAAATAATTTACTAAGTGCTACTTTATTAGAAAAACAAACATTTTGTCTTCTTCAAACAGGAAGTCATCTTCGTACTCCATGTTTCTTATTTAATTTTTTTAAATATATTTTTTCTGTGGAAAAGAAAGCATTTATCACATTATAATTCCAATGTTCATGTGAAATGATAAAATTTGTTCAAGATATATAAGAAACTGATCAAACATTTTTAATCTACTATCTACTACTTACAAAAGCCTATGTTGATTTCATTACATGTTTTTTTTTTCTTAATCAAAATTATAGGGGTACAATGAAGAGCTTTACAAATAATATAATAGATAAGTTTGGGAGTCTTTTTCCATTAAATGTAAAGACAAACAAACCACTCTAAAACTGATTAAATTATCAAAATGACACGTCGATTTTATAACGCGCAATGCATTCCATTTTTCAGCCAATGAGAATTATATTAATAAATTGTAGGGCTCCTCCCAACGAATCAGATTGAATGACTGTCTGGTAGACCACTAGTCGTTACGCCATGTTGAATATTTGGTCTATTATTCTAAAATACTCTACTCATACACCATTAATAGAAGAAAATTTACTGGAAATCCTTGCGTGCATTATTAACAAAATGTCACATTGAAGATGTGATTAATTGAATACTACCTATACTAAAAAAGTGCCAGGACGCCGACTTTTTTATTTATAAATACACATCAAGTCCTGTTTTGAAAAAGCGACAAAAAAGAAGAAAATTGTACAGGCCACGTCAATCCCAAAATCGCTGGAGTCTCAAGCTTAACGTTTTACACTACGAATGACACAATTAAACGCACTCTACACGTTTTCGTTCATAAACTTCATTCACCCAGCCTACAAACGGTTATTATAAATTGTAAACACATAATAACGGCTTTTTAAGCTCAGTATACACATAAAATCGGTGTATTGGCAATATTCTTTATATTATTGCCATAAGGGAAGTAATTTTTTTATTTATGAAATCGTTTAAACTTTCGATCAAAATTTTTGTAAATAAGATTTAGTGGAAATCTGTTGCATATTAACAAAAATAAAAGAAAAAAAAAATAGAAAACAAAATAAACAAGAAAAATGTCGGATGTAGGGGATTGGTTTGAAAGCTTACCAATATTTACAAGATATTGGTTATCTCTTACTATAGTGTTTTCATTAATTGCCAGATTTCGTATTATTAATGCAATTTATTTAGTACTGTTGTATGAACCTATTTTTTACAATTTGGAAATATGGAGACCAATCACTAGTCTTTTCTATTATGAAACAAATTTCCATCTCCTTATGAATTTATACTTCTTATACAATTATTCACTAAGATTGGAAAGGATAGATTTTGATGGCAGACCTGCCGACTACTTATATTTATTAATGTTTAATTGGCTTTGCTGTGTTATTATGGGATTAATTCTCAACTTTTACACTTTAATGAATGCCATGATTCTCAGTGTTATTTATATCTGGTGCCAATTGAATAAGGATGCTATTGTTCATTTTTGGTTTGGTGAGTAAAAATTATAATTCGATTAAAATTGCTTAACTTAATTTAATAATTGTCCTTTACCTCTGTTGTAGGTTTGCAATTTAAAGCAATGTACTTACCATGGGTTCTATTTGGAATAAACTTTATAATTAATCATGATGGGTTAGAAGAACTGGTTGGAATATTCAGTGGACATCTGTATTTTTTCTTAAAATTCAAGTACCCTCAAGAATTCGGAGGACCAAACTTACTTAGTACTCCATCTATTTTAAAATTTTACTTTCCAGAAAAGAGTAATATAAGAGGATTTGGATCAGTACCATCACAATTTAGTAGAAATACTGGAAGTACCCCAAGAGCTCATAGTTGGGGACGTGGCCATGTACTAGGGGAATGATTTGTGCTTAAATTTATTTTGAAAATATTTAATATTAAACAGTCTGTCAGTTAAAGAATTATGCACTATTTTCAAAATTACTTTAAATACTAAATTAACTTTGAGTAGTTTAATTTAGAAAAATTTTTAATCAATTCATTATAAAATTCCATTTACAAAATAGCAATCATTAATAATAAACGTGTCATATTTGCCTGTGAAATTCTTTTATAAGGAATATTATAAGTACAAATAAAAAAAAAAAAAAAAAAAAATATATCAACTTTGTACGTATTTTCATAATACATTATAAGAATGAATTTATGATTAAGTTATGATGTAGTTTTGTTTTGTAAAAATGTACTATAAAGTTTTTGCGAATCCAAAAAATAATCTAAGCTATGTATAACATTTTATTATAAATAATGTTTATTCAAAGTTTGTAAAATATACTATAAAATATGAAACAAATATGAATGAAAAACCTTATTTTTTATTTGCTAGATTTAAATTGAGAAAAAATGCATTGCTCTTCTTTATTAAAAATAAATCGATAAAATCAGTATAATTCTACATTACAAGCTGACATTTAATATTTATTTCAATTCTACGAGCATTTATCTTTATACTTCGTGTCACGTTTATCTTCGACGGATGTGGTTTATTCTTGTTGCGATTTCGTGTGGGCTTCGTGCGCACCATAATCCATAATTAGAATCGCGTATCTATAGTATACAGTCAAGACGACACAAGTTATATCATCCTAGATTTCTTTTTCATAAAAAAGCCCTGCAAGGAGAAATAGTCGTACGTCGAATTTCGAAGTTTGCGCCATTTAACAGTACAAATCATGTGTTTCCTTATAAAAAATGTCGTTCGTTCCGGCAGTAAGAGGATTAAGAAACAAGATTGATTCAAAGTCGTCTTGGCCAAGTACGGAGTCACGGAAAGTTTCCCATTATAAATGTTATTATTTTATCGTCCTTGGCTCTACTAAGCTCTTAAATTTGCTATATTATTAAAAACGGTAAAATAGTTAAAAAGAGAACGAAAAAGTATCAGAAAGAAAAGACGGCTGATCGCATAACCGTGTAGGTTCTGTTGTCGGCCTCATGTTGCCTCGTCCCATGCATTTTTGATGTTTTCTCACGTTAATACGCGACAGCATGGACAATCTGTACAAGGTGAGTTTTTGGATTTTTGCAATAATTCATGATCAAAATTGACCGAAAAATTTTTATTTCTTTATATTTAATAGTATATATGATGTTGTGAAGTCATATTGTGTCGGTGCTGCCTCTATCATGTGATCGATTTTGAGGTTAAAATTCTAGAATTTTTCCCCCTAAAGTCCCCAATTAAATGGCTAATGTGCCGGTCACTTTTTACTATTTATTAAGACATTTATGAATTTATTGGGGGTTTTCGGTGGATTAAAGTTGTTTTAGTATAATACTGGGTTAAAGGGGAAGCGAATTCTCGTTTTTCTGGAGGTTCTGGTGGAGGTTATACGAGCAGAATTTTGGTTGCTCCACATTTAGTAGTCAAGTCTGTCAAAAAGGAAAAAATCATGCACGTTTATTCAATCGTATAATAATGATAAAACGATTAATTGAACTCCAATAGGATGAAACATTGCTTTAATAAAGTAAGAATATTGATTCCTTTGTAGAAAAGAAAATTTTATATACTTGTACAATCAATAATTATTTATCAAATTAAAGAAAAAATGTATTTGACTAGTAATGCTTGCTGCATATTTTCCAGAACGAGCTTGAGTTTTTAGATTTGGAAAATTTAGATCCAAATGATAAAGATGAATTAAGAGCTATTTTAAAGCCTAATGCTGTCACTGAGGGGTTACAATTACCATGGGATAGGGAAGAAAACAATTACCATGTGTTTTCAGAACAAATTGATAATCAAGAAATGGCAAAAGCTTGGGAATATGGTAAAATGAGAAATACTGTTTTATATAATTCTTTTGAATATGGTTAACTTGCTTTTCTAAATTTACAATCTTTCTTAGAAATAGAATCAAATATGATGAAATATGAAGCTCATACAAATAATTCATCTTCCCTTCTTGTTACTGTACCATCCACAATTCAATATAATCAACAACTTATTGCACCAGTATATCATGACTGGGCACAAAATGTATATATTAATAACATTGCCAATGATCGAAGTATGCATCCTTATATGCCAGGACTTACTTATTCTTCAAATTTGTACTCTCCTATTGAAAATCAAGAAATTCCTCCAATGGGAGATGGAGGAAGACGCAGTCGTGGACGTGGTACTAAGAATTACAATCGAAACATGAATCATAATAGTGAATTTCAAACAAGTTATATAGCAGATCATGGTCAATATTCACTTAATTTATCTTGTCAACCAGTTTTATGCGTTACGGATCCTTTACAGCAACATCCTGCTGCTACTCAATTTTATATTTCTCCTGCTATATATCATTCACCCACTATGGCACAACAAGCTCATCGTGTTGAGTAAGTTGATATAAAACATTTAAAAAAATTAGGTACTACATAAGTAGCACGTTTGTAATTTGCTATCTTTACTTTAGTTGCCCACCATATCAACCTCCACCAAATACAAAATATAATCGTCAATCTCAAAGCTTATTACCACAAACTAATGGAGAATCCACAAAAAACACAACTCATAAATCTTATGAGAAACGAGTGCAAAATGTAAATATGACAAAGCCTTCCATTCATCAATCACTTGATGATGATAATAACTCATCCCAAACCAATATAGTCACAACAGTTATTGTAAATAATACTAATATTGATTCATCTACTAATGATGTTGATGAAAATCTAACTAGTACTAATAATTCAAATAACAAGAAATTCGACTTTAAAATTGAACAACATATTGTTTCAACAAGAAACGAGAATTATAAAGGTGTTGAAAAGAGTGATATTCCTTGCGTTAATATTAAAAGTAGTATAGAAGTTAAACAAAACGGAAATGATAAAGAATATGATGAAAATACTTCCCATACAAAAACGCCAGTTACGAGTACGACTTCCAAACCTGCTGTAAAAACATCTGATGACGAATTTCAAAATAAGGAAGTCAAAGAAATACCAGTAACCAAAAATACATTACAAGTTAATGAAGTTCCTGTGAGCACTTCATCTTCTTCTAATATAAGGAGCCAATCTTGGGCTAGTATTGTTAAACAAGACCAAGATCCTCATTTTGCAAGTTCTAGGAAACCAACCGCTTTCATTGCTCCAAATAATATCTTAAGTATAAACAGTGAACAAGCTGATCAATCATCAATTGAAGAAACATGCTCAACACGAAAGACTCCACACAATAAGTCTGAAACTGAAAATGTACAACAAAATGATGTTTCACTGGAACAACGTAAACCATTGCACAACGAAGCACTACAAGTACATTGTGATGATCCAATTACATACAGAATGGGAGGTAATTATTAATTATTGAATTAGAAAAAGAATATTTATTTATTTATTTATTTATTAAAAAAACAATTACCAATGGAAATATATAAATTTTAGAGTTCTTACTTAGTTATCAAATGGACAAACAAACAGTTAGTTTGTTACCACGTGGATTAACAAATCGCAGCAATTATTGTTATATTAACAGCATATTACAAGCATTACTTGCTTGTCCCCTGTTTTATAATTTACTCATGGCCTTGCCTTGTTCAAAGAACCCTTCAAGACATTCTCCAAGTCCACTTATTGACAATATGTAAGGATTATAAATAAAGACATAAAACTGTTTTTTAGAAAAATCTAATTACATAATTATTTACAGGATCAAATTTGTTCGCGAATTTACTCCACTTTCAGAGGCAGCGCGCTTAGCTAGAAAAGACCGGGCTCAGAAGCGTAATGAAGATGCAGCTGCTGACATTCAAAGTGGTATTCCATTTGAACCATCTTACATTTATACTATTTTAAAAAATACATCGTCGCCCGGTGTATTTTCAGTAGAAGGTAGACAAGAAGATGCCGAAGAATTTCTATCATGTCTGTTAAATGGAATTAGCGATGAAATGTTGGAGGTAAATTTTACTTTCAGTGCACTATTTGTACATATAATTCTTATTTTTCATTAAAATTCTATAAATTGCTTTTCAGTTGATGAAATTAGCTAATAACAATGAACAAAAATCAGTAGAATGCGTAGACTCTAACGCCAACTACAATCAAGATGAAGAAGAATGGAAAGTACGTACTTTGAAATAGCTTATAAAATATCATTTTTATTTTGAACATAATTATCAAATTTTTTTAAATTGATTAGGTAATGGGTCCTAAAAATAAAGGTTCTATTACACGTAGTACAGACTTTGGACGCACTCCTTTATCGGATATATTTAGAGGCCAACTAAGATCTAGAGTTTCTCGAGCAACGGAACAAGCAACAGACTACGTTCAACCATTTTTTACTTTACAACTTGATATAGAGGTAATGTTGGTTCTCGGTCGCTTACACAGTTCTTAGGACATTAATATCCTATTTAAGCCCATTAATATAACCGACATAATAACTTACAGAAAGCAGAATCTGTAAAAAGTGCACTTGAAATACTTGTTGGAAAGGATCAACTCGAAGGCATAACTTGTAGCAAAACAAAACAACAAATTGAAGCATGGAAACAGGTTACTTTAGAAGAACTGCCAGTAATTCTTATATTACATTTAAAATGGTTCGATTATAAACCCGATGGTTGTTCTAAAATTGTCAAAAGTGTTGAATTTCCTATTGATTTAAAAATTGACGTCAGTAAGTATACGCCAAAAAATACGCACACTTGACACAATAATAATTACATAACTATTAAAATTAAATTTCATTCGAATTTTCAATTTCAGAATTATTGTCGGGAAATGCCAGATCAAAGCTTAGTCAAAAGCAAAGACATTATAAGTTGTTCGCTGTTACTTATCACGATGGAAAAGAAGCAACGAAAGGTCATTATGTAACTGATGCTTTTCACGTCGGATATGGCGGCTGGGTTCGCTATGACGATAGTTCTCTTAAAGGCGTTTCTGAATCAAACGTATTGAATCCTTTACCACCCAGAGTACCATATTTACTCTATTACAGAAGATGTGATACTATTGGGAATAACCAATCAAATAATGTTAAAACGCGGTAGATTACAAGCAGTAAGGGAAGTCCTACAGAAAGTTTAACAATTTGTTTTAAATGAATGAAACATGCATTTTTCTATTTTCTAAATTTAATTTGAAATTTGTATTTAAGCGATTGAAGAAAAAAAAAACGAATTAAGCGTTAACAGATTGAAAATTATATTATTGTAGAAAGAAGCGTTACACTTTTTAAATGTATCATATTCTTATCGTTATATATATAGTGAATGCGATCGTTATGAGTTTGATGTAATCAATCTTTGGTATATGAAATAAAGATAAGTAAGGATCTGCAGACAAATGAAAATAAATTAAGTTTTATCATAAATGGAGAAACTATTTTTAAGTTATTTACATGTAAATTATAAAATATTCAAATATAAATCGTAGTTTCTAATAAATTTAATTATTTTCTCCTTTTAGAATAAACGTTTTATTTTATTTCCAATTGTTTATAGATTCTTATGTTATAAATTAATTAAATATGCTTAAATTATTTATTCTCTATATACATATGTAATAACAATAAAGTTATTTATAGTACTCTATTGTTAATTACTATTTACATTGTAATATAAATTTTAACAGTATTTGTATATAAGATTAATTTTATTGATAATTATAACAAATTTTATAATTATTAATTACTAAATTACATATCACAACCATCAGTCCAGTACTGTTTAGAATTATTTTTACTAATCCTTAAATAAGATTAAATTCCTATATCTTTATTATTTTGTAAATTATTGCATTATTAGATTTTATTTACAGTATGTTCAAAGATATTTATCGAATCTTAAGATAAGTTTTGAATTAACATTTATACATATTCCTATGCTATCTAATATATTTACAAAATTAGCTTAACAGTTCAATATGAAAAAATTATAAATTGAATAATTAAATTAAAATTTAAACCTCTCCAAAAATTCCTCTAATCTTGGAATATCTTTTCTGTATATGTACGGAATACACAAAATACTCAACAGTAGCGAAAAAAAAAAGAAATTTGTCAGGAGATGCTAAAAATGCGGTAAACAAACTTTACCAGCAAAGAGTTCAGAAATGACTGTGATCCATAACGCAAGGACGAATAATATATATGAAATGCCCACTTGATGAGAATTAGGTAACTGATATGGTTGACCACCAATTTCATCGATGTGAAATCCCATGGGAAATATAACTGCTGCCAAACAAAATAATACCACTGCAACACAATTGTACATATTGTAAAAAGTTATTATGATGATGAAATGCCGTTTTATTAAAATTATAAGTATTCATTACTCGCTGTAAATCCAACCCATCTAGCATAAGGAATGACATTTCTATCCCAGTGTGAGCTTATTAAAAGAATAACAGTAATCGTTATCAATATACATCCAACCAATATGCATACCAAGGCCATCCACCATTCGGGTTCTAACTCTGGCTTGTAACACACTTGAGGTCTATTGTATAATGTCACGCAAGACCACATTAATCCTAATCTTGTATCCCCTAAATAAAATTTCAATTACTGTAATGACTCTTCAATCATAGTATAGTAAACGAATGAAGTCATACCTCCCACATCAGTTATAATCCAGTCTGGCATAGCAAGACTGACAATTGCAAATATATCGGCTGCAAGAAACAAGGTTCCTGAAATTACAGTCAGCTTGTCCATTGCTTATTATCGGATAAATCGCTGAATTAATTAAATCGTAAAGAATAATGTATCTGTCATTCCAGTGAAATATTGCTCATTGCTAGTGTTTTATCATAGACATCTCTCAGTTGTTGTATCTTTAGTAATTAAAATACATTCTATGATTCTATTTATAATCTTCAGATCGCATAAACTAAACGAGCTGCTCAAAGCACATCCATCTGCTCATTGAATTGACTTATAAAAATCGGGACTCTATATTAAAATATAATGATATTTTCAATCGCTCAGCCTAAATTCACTGACCACATAACATAACCGCTATTTTATAAGCTGGGCTTGAAATCTTGAATCCGAGTTATTTGTTAGCATTAGCACTACAAAATATCATTGCATTAACATTGACAGCGAAATTCTGGACCACCTGCAGACTTCTTATTAAATTCGCTTGGCTCGTGGTGTCCGAAAGTTGTTCATCTCTGATCCAACAGACAAATAACATTTATTTGAACATAGAATTAGGAGTAAAAAGTAAAAAATGCTAAAAATGGTTTCATCACTCGTTAATTTGGTCTTGGATTCTTGTCTAATGTAACCTAAAAATTTGACAGTTACAAGTTACAAGTGATATTATTTAAAAGTATTGATAATTAATTCAGAGCAAAGTTGCAAAATGTCTGTTAAAAAGAAAATCAGCAAGGAAGAGCTGAGGAAGGCTATGTTTGAAGCGAAAAAGAAGCATAGTGTCATAAAAAAAATAGAATCACCACTTGCCAGATATCCTTTTTATAATTATTAAAAAGCAATATTTTAATAAACTTAACAATTTTCATTAAAAGGAAAGTACATTTCTGTTTATACTATATTTATGCTCTTAAGTACAATAAAAGTTAAACTGCAATGATTTATTACATTTTTTTTCTTTCTTTTGGATTAATTGCTTTATGTTATTCGATTAGAAGGAGATAGATCAAACTATATGTTAGAATAAAATTTTTATGATTTTCCTTGATTCCTAAAACACATATAACGACTTAGATCAACTCACATGCATACTTTGCAAAACGGTGGTACGCAACGAAGCAATATGGCCAGTCCACTTAAATTCCAAAGTACACAAAGATAATATAGCTTTAGCTAAAAAAACGAAACTTGAGCCCTCAGCCCCTTTATCAACCACAAACTCCAATAAAAGATCATCGACGTACGAAGAACCACAAATACAGAAAAAGATTAAAGGAATATTAAAAAATACATCTCAGCAACCTTCCACAACAAAAAATAGCTTACCAGCAGATT
This sequence comes from Kradibia gibbosae, assembly GCA_018907135.1. Lineage (NCBI taxonomy): Eukaryota > Metazoa > Arthropoda > Insecta > Hymenoptera > Agaonidae > Kradibia > Kradibia gibbosae. Next base: position 19,142,891 of record JACCHX010000001.1, read on the forward strand.
TTTTTGATCATTCTGTAATTACCGATAATAATAAGGTTGGGCCAAAAATTAATTTATTGAATAGTTCAAATGGTAGTATAGAAATGGAAACTTCAGAAGAAAAAGTAATTGAGAATAAAGACAATAAGGATGCTAGTCAATCAATACTTCCAGAGGGTTTCTTCGATGACCCTATAAAAGATGCTAAGGTAATTTGATAATGTCTACCTCATATTTTTGTTTTATTAATTAAAGGTCTTGTATTAGAATATTATATTAGAATATTAGATTAATTTTTTTTTATGCTTAGATTTTATTTAAATATAATTAAAAACTGTAATGGTATTCTCACTATCATTGAAGTAAATATAATTAAATAGATTTTAAATATTTATTTTGACATTCTAAAAATCATAAAATAATAAAATAAGTAATTAAAAAAAAAATATTTGATTTTTATTTTGTATTGTTTCAATATTTCTTATGTTTTGTATTAAATTATATTAATTTTTTATTCATTTATTTGTAATAAATTGTTAGTTGTGTAATATAATAATTTTAATTATTAAAACATTTTTATTAATAACATATATTAATTATATTAAAAGTTATATTATTTTATTTTAAATTTGTTACATGCAAATTAGCAATTAATTGATTAATTTAAAAAAAACTTTTAATTGATGGTTTATGCACCTGTTTTGTAAAAATTAACATATTCATTAAATACACATCCTTCTATTACCAATTATTAATATAATAATTTATGTTTAATTGGTATTTGTTAATTTGAGACTGGAGTTTTTAATAAAATGATATATTTTGCACAGGAATTATCTGTAACATTTTCTTTTTTTGTAGGCATAACAGTATTAATTCTTATTAAATATATTTTATTTTTGTTTTTTGAAATCAATTTATGATGGTTTTGTATACAATTGTTGAACAGGCTCGCAATGTTGAATATAAAGATCCAATTGAGGAAGAGTGGGAGAGATTTCAAAAAGAAATTAAAGAAGAAACTGCGCAATCTGCACAAATCATAGGAAATGACCAAGAAGAAGCAGCAACAGAAAGGCAACTCGATGTAATTGAAGAACAATTAAGGAATTGGTCTAGAGTAATGGATTTGGTAAAACAAAAGGAACAAGTTCAAACATCAGACAAAAAGCAAGATAATAATGACTCTTCTAGTGACGATGAAGATTTTGATGAATTTCTTGATTGGCGAGCAAAAAAATCATATCGGGACTAATACTTTTTATTTGTAAATAGTCTCTTTCAATTTATTGTTTTTTTTATGTAAATAAATTATTTTTATAAACCATCAAATATTAAATATTACACATTCTTAAATTTGTGTACGTCTTTTAATACAACATTTTACCAATTAATTTTTACTAACTAAAGTAAATTATTTTATTAAACAACTTCTTTTTAAAAATGATTTCTAAAAATACTTATAAATAAAATTTCATTGTTTCTTTAAACAATCTTGAACCAGATAACTTTAAGCTTAAAAATAATTTGTATAAGATTTAAGTTTAACTCATATTTGCTAATTTGAAATTGGAGTTTTTAATAAAGTGATATATCTTGTACAGGAATTAACTATAAAATTTTCTTGCTTCTTAGACATGTGCTTAAGAAATAAAAATTGCATCAGAGTATCATAATTTTATTAAAATTGATTTATTAGATGTTTATAAGATATTTAGCTCAAAGGTACAGTATAATATAATAATTTATAGGCATATATATATATATATATATATATACGCTATGTACTTATGTAATTCATTATGTAATACATAATATATACATATGTGATTCGTAGTAGTTTCGTGAAAGTTATAAATATGAAATTATTTAATACGCATGTTATGGAGTATTATAAATATAATAAATATCTTCTACATTGCTACTACAGAACGTTTCATTTTAATTTATAATCACTACAACTGCCATGTGGGTTTTAACAATTGAAGTCCTCTCTACACAAAATGTAATACTACTTTGTTTCTTATTTTTGTTCTTTGTTTTTACTGCTTTTAGATAAGCAAAGAATAAAAAGCTTCAGCTTTTTATATCAAAGCAATTAATTCGGAAGATTAAAATTAAGATATAAACAATAAGTAAATCGGTTGACGAATATTCAATATTGATCTTTACATTATATGTTTACAGTCTGAATTTTAGAAAATATCTCTTAGATGCTTTCTTGGAATAATGAATTCGTTTTGTTATGCCATTATTCACGGTCTAATGTATATTGTATTTTAAAAGGTATCGCATCGACCATTTAAATTAAATACGTATTAATTTTTTTCAATCTATTCTATAATAGTTAATCTTCGTTTCAATTAATTCACCTGATATTTATCGTTTCATTTCATTAGTTTTGAAATAGATATTGTCTAATTATACATTCCAATATGAATTATTGATTTAGTATTTATTAAATTATAATTCATTAAATTTGTTTTTTGAAGTTTTTTAAGAAAAGTATTATAAAATTATGAGATATAATATTGTGTTGCAAGATTTTAAAAACATTTATGTAAATTACAAAATGTTTGAATGATTATTTTTTAATACATTAATAAATTATTATAATTACAATATTACGGTATTTCGCTCAAATATGATTGTTTATTCATTTCTATTATTTGATTTTTTTGGTATCGATGTTTATACCTTATCTGAGTTTCGTTGATTTTTTCGGAAATGTACAATTTTTTTTCTTTTACTGGGTAGCCTACTTTCTTTTTAATTGTTTTTTTTTTATTAATTTTTATACAAGTTACATGTTCATGAGGGATTTTTCGTCGTTTTTCTTTTTTTTTCACAAGAATTGCAATTATAAGAACTTCAAAAATTGCTTTTAAAATAACAGCTTTTATTATCTTATATAAACGAATATAATATATTATATTACAATTTAGCTGTAATAAACAAATTGTAAAGAAAGAATGAAGATTTATTTCATAAAAAGAGAAAAAGTTAAAGACGTGAATATCTTAAATATATATTTATGCAAGTAAAAAAGTTTTTTCGACTTCGCTATGTGCTATTTGTTAATATATTTACGTGTGTGTTTATAAGTTTATGGCGGAGAGAGGTTCAAGATCACAGAATTGTTCGATTGGGTCAACGGGCAGAATGACTTTTGCTTTTTTTGCATTTGTTTTTTTTTTTTTTTTTTTTTTTTGAAGTTATATTACGCTTTTTAGAGTAAATTTTTTCATAGAAAAGTTCTTATTTTTAAACTTTATTTGATTATATATGTCTATATGTATAGTTTTCTTATACTATAAAAAACTAAAATTTAAAAATGATTATAAGTCCTTCCTATCTGTTTTTTAATGCTAATTTTTTATACTACACGTGAAAAGCTTATAAATTTTACATTTTTTTTTAAATAAATGTCACTAATGACTTTTTAATATAAACAACTACAAAAATTGTTTTTGATTGTTATTTGTTTTTCTATATTTTAATAGATGAATGTATGTTTTACTTATGAATTAGATTACCATTTCAATATTTACAGACCATAAATTTGTTTCTGTGTAGATTAAAACTAAACATTTTAAACAATTATTTTGTTTTAAATAAAAAAAAATTGAATGGATTCAATTTTATGAAAGATATAATTAATATTCTTCTTACACTAATTGCATTTATTGGATAATTTTTTTCAGAATAATTTACCATTTATATTGACGTCGAACGTCCAATACTTCCCCGATTGTTTTATTTTATTGGAGCACTCGAAGCCAATATTTTGGAAATTGTGACTAGTAAAAGAAGTTCCTTTTAGTACAATCGTTATTATTTTCTCAAAGAAAATTATGTTTTTATATGGGCATCTCTCGCGCATTTCTTAGCTTTATTTTTCATTGTTTAGCAGTAGAACCTGCTAGAAATTTAATGTCACAAATATGAATATTGAAATCTTAAATATTCCATAAAATTCATTTAAGGTAGATTATAAATTTTGAGTCGAAAAACATTAAATTTGTGCATTTTCTCGCATACACAGGATATAAGAGTAGAGTAACATTGGAATAGGTTAAAGGTAATTCCTGCGTATATATACCTGTATTTTCATACATGATTATACATTTATTTGGCTTAAAGAGATTATTCAGAGGCACTTTGCTCAAAAGCAAAGAAAAAGATTTTTATTTGTGACAGTTTATCTTACGTATATGTAATCTTTTTATATTATCTATTTTGTATATTTATTTCTATATGTAAGAGACTTCTTTGGAAAAGTTAAATTTTATCAAAGCATAGTTATAAAACACTTATTCTATTATTATTATTATTATTATTATTATTATTATTATTATTTTTATAATATAAGATAGTAGTCCAAAATACATATATACTATTCACGAAAATCATCATTTTACCAAGATATACATTTTTTCTTCGTCTGCGAAGAATATAACTGCGAGTAGATTGATTATTTGCGAATTCAACGTTTCTATCTCAAAGTGGAAACCTTCCCCTAATTTCCATTTGAAATCGAACTTGTTACAAGTATATATGTAATTTGTGAAAAATTAGTTATCTATTCTTAATATATTTGTTTATTAATTGTTTTAATGATTGACTAGTTTCGATGATTTAAGTTTAATGATTTTAACTAGTTCTAGTATTAGAACGACAATACGAATAATCATTAGTGCTGCGTGAGTCAATTATTTATTATCGTGAGATTAATAAATTTTATTGTATAACAAAATTACATCTATTTTTTTAAAAGATTATTACTATGACATGTCTTATATGAATTGTTTTTTTATCATCCGTTCTTTGTGTTATTTATCAAAATAGCAAGGAAACGTATGATAATAACGTTACACAAAGACTTTTTTCAATTTTAAAACTGTTAGTTGTACTTTGTATATAGAGTACTATGTATGCATGATTTTATGTAATTTAAATTTTAAACGTGAAAAAGGAAAATACACAAAATATAAATGAAACTTTTTTTACAATTCGGCAAATGTTCACTTTAAAAGTGTTCGTGCACTGCTTTTGTGTGATATTTTTTTATTTTCCTCTCCTCCACTATTCCTATTTCCTATTTCCTATACTCTTTCCAAATATTATGTATTTTTACGTTAAATTATTTTATTTTTAAGATGTTCAACACGGTATATATAATATTTTAAGCGAGTTCTACAATCGCGCTCGTGCGATTTTCCTCCTAATTAGCGTATGTAATCACAGAATAGCGTTACGACCCTTATACGTATCCCTTACTTATAGTACCTTTCAAATTCATAATTGGCTAACTCATATATATATATATATATATATATTTATGCATACTTTTATATATACTTTATTTTAATTTTAAAAAATATTTTTTGAATAATTATGGATCATTAATGATATAAACGATAGTGACAAGCTTTATTATATGGGTGTGTATGTGTGCATGGTTGTATATATATATATATATATACGAGATATAACTTCACATTATTCACATGCGTTTTGTAAGAATGCAGGACTCCTTGCGTAATCTTTCGTTAATTGATATAGATATTTTATTTTCTCCTTACATATATAATTTTCTCAATATAGAATATATTTTTTAAAGAAATGTAATGCAATATCATTTTAATCGTCTATAGTATAACATAATACTTGTATTAATTGTATTCATGTACTGATAGCATAGGCACCGAATTGCATAGAGACATTCAACAACTGTCGCGAAAAGTGTTTCTTATTATAATTTTAATACAATATTTATTCTGGACAGTTTATGAAATAGTGATGCGGATTGATGAAAATTCTGTTTATATCTTAACATCGCGTTTGGTATGTATATATGCGTGTATACAATAAATCATTCATTTTTATTTTATATAAGAAGGATTTAATGTTGCACTTATTGATTTCAGATTAAGCGATATAGAACTTTTTCTCGCGTGATTATCAGTTTATTTAATTCGCTTTAACATTTTTACCACAATTATTAGTAAAGACGACATTGTCAATGGTTTAAACTTGATCGTAATGTTTCCTTACAAATTAATACGTTATTTTTACTTTGCTGATATACGTAGAATCACGTACATTATTCTTGCCGAAATACGAAAAGAAAAACGACAAAATTTTATGTTGGATTAATGTAGACTGTGCGTACTCAGTAGTTACGGCATGTAATGTAGTTGTTAATGTGTTTTTTGTCATTCGTTTTTCGATGCGTAAACTTGCTTAGATTTCCGAGACAATTAGTGCAAAAAACTTTCTTGTGGTCCCTTTCTTGTTTGTTTTAGAGGTTTTTTTATTTATAATTATTTGATATTTAACTTTCGTGATCTGATCTGTCCCTCAATTTTTTCAAATATTTTTTATTTCTTAACATTCGAATATAATATTTAAAAAAATGTAAATCACGCTTTCCAAACTTTAGTCGACTCTTGTGCTTCACTTTCATTAAATAAATAAATAGTATTCAAAGTATTTGATCTTATAATATTTAAAATAATCCGTAATGGTACATTTTATAACTTTTCAGAAACACGCAAGATTACAAGCTTTGATCATTTTACTATTCGCATCATTTCGTCAACAGATTTAAAATTTATGATTTGTAAACATTTTGCAAAATTTTAATAAAAAAGACAAATCTTCTCTTTTAGAGAGTATAGTAATTGTAAATATATTGCAAATCGTTGTTCATTAATCTAAAGTTAAAATTTTAAATGCAGCAAAAATTATTATATTACATGGTATTATTTATTTCTACAACTATATTATATGATTAAAAATCAGATCAACAAATTATTAGTAAATATCATTTAACATTATATGATGTAAATATGCGTGAAAAAATGAAATGAAATATGAATATATAATTTTCATTAATGATTTGTCTCAATTTTACTTATTTAAGAATTCATTGTTGTATTATTTATACAGAGTAGAGAGGAAAATTATACTTATTTATCTGTCTGAGAAAAGAAAGAGGGACAGTTGTGCGATAGAGTAAAATTTATTACTTTCTCGAACTTTAATATGTAGAAATTTGTTTGTCTAATGATCTACTTTTTAATAATTAATATTTTATATAGTCGCATGCTAATAAAGTGTTCGCCGTTTAAAATTAACGATTCACGACGGAAATATATTATGCCAAAACGCATTATTTAATATGTACATATATGAATAACTTTTTTGTTGATTCGTAAGAAAGAAAGTGTAAAAACATAGATGCTGGAGACAATATTGCATATAAGACGTAAAATTCTCTTTATTCGATATCGCACGGGTAATTCAATGCTTTTCTAGTTCTGAAATGACGGGCACATGAAAAAAAAAATTGAATTTTGTTTATAATAGAGTTAAGAAAGTAAAAATGTACTAGATTTTATAATTCTTGATGCAATAAATCCAATAACCCCTCGTGTAAAGGAACAAAACCGGCCAACGAAGATATGAGTATTCATATTGGCATTCTTTATCCCATTGATATTCTTATACGGCACATCCAAAATTGCAAACGAAGAAAAATTTACAGCAAAAATGCAAGACTATCTATCTCAATAATTTGAGTTCCCTTCCGTATTCTTCATTAAATGTACTTACGCTATCAAAAGTAAAAAAAGATTTGTGGTCTAAGCGTCAGCATTTGATAGGAGGTGGTGATTTTTTTCACTATTTAGCTCATAGAGAAATATGGGTATAGTCGTCATTGGAGCACATCATACACTTTCCTGACGCTTCGTAACAGTATATAATTATCTAAAATACAGTATTAAGCCCGAATCTTCCTATTTGCTTTCGAGGATCTCGACGGTGACATTCTCCAGTACCGGATCACTGCCGATGTTGTTTTGATGATTCGGGGGCGACTTATTGGACTTGCCCGACACAGCAGATGCATTTCCACTACTGCCGCGGCTTCCGCGTCTTGAGCCTGTCCTCGACCCTGGCGATAATGGCATGCAATTCTTCGTTATTCGAGTATCTTGAACCGGAGCAAAAGCGAGGCATCCGCGCTTTCCTTTGTCGTTATTCAAAAGGATTTTCTCATCTGATATGTAAATACATAATACATTTAATTGCGTTAATTGAGCGTTGGACTATACTTTGTTTTTTTAACGATATAATCTTATATTATTACTATTCGTTATTAAATCAGTAATGCTTGACTTATCGGAGTGAATTTTCACTTCAAAGTGAAACCATCTAATATTGGCTAATACAAAATTTAGAATTTCAATCAGTATTGTAATAATCGAAATCATATACAAAAGGTATTTAATAATAATAATTATGCTATATACGTTGTAATATATTGATACATTTTTTATTTCCTTTAAGTATATGAAGATTTTGAAAGCTCATTTTACTATTCGCACCAATGATGGCGATATCTGTCAATAGTATTTTGCAATTTCATGGGAACAATAAGATAAAAGCAAAAGTGTACTTTTTGAAAAAAGTACTTTTATTAAAAAGAGATTTTCCTTTGAATCTGACCATTTTTTTTAATTGAACAGTTTCAAAAAAATGTAAAAAAACTAATACTTGTTCAACATTTAAATTTTGAATTAAGATATCATAAATTTTCAAAAGAAATTTTACCTATAATATATTATTTTAATTGGGGTATTGTTTCACTTCCGTTTTTCCACATTCAGTTTTTTCACTTCAGTATTTGGTTTTTTCGCGGCATAATTTGGATAAGAAAACTTTTAAAATATGATATAAGTCTGCAAAAAATAAAATTAATGTTTATTTATTATTCAAATTTTATTACTTTTAGTCATATTTTTGTTTTCTTCTTGCAATTTCAATACTATTCATTTATTATTCTTGTTTTATGTTTACTATTCACTAACGAGTGATATTTAGTATTTTATGCAAACTCTACTTTATATGTATTTTATTAGTATCGTATATACTTCTCTCTATGCATGAGTTTCTTAAAGTAGCTTCTTTATGTTGGCAATATATTAAAAATTTGTTAAATATATCACTAAATCAACAAAATTATTTTTCCTATTCTAAAAAAAATCTTAAATTATAAAAAGATACATATAAATATTGTAAAATTTATTAAAATTTTTAATGAAATCAAATTTTGTTGCTATCTATGTATGCTAAAATATAGTAGACTAGATCATACACAAATGTATATATATATCGCCTTTCAGGAACCTTAAATTAAAACAATGCGTGTTCAATATCCAGTCGAATCTTGCACGTCTATGCCTCCCAATATTATACCGTATAGCCAGAAGGTGGTGAACACCATACCAATGTGAAACCTCAGTTCTAGTAAAGAGCACTCACAAGGAGTTGATGATGTTTGAGAGGATTTCTACGACTGTATGGTGTCAGCCAATACACTCCAGGACTGTCATACTTAGGGTAGATGTATAATCTAGTCATTCGGTTCGAAGCTTTTTACCATTACAGAGCGCGGCTCAGTTACTCTGATCATCAAACTCTTGCTATCATAAATCATACACATAGAACTTACTTTGTTCATCCGGTTCTTTGCTACTCGATACTTGGTATAGGCAAAATATACCATCATCAGCTTAATCGTTATTTATTTTGTAAGTGCTCGTTAAGCACCCTCCATCAAATTAAAACATTTTGATCCGTTGAACCGGATCTCTTATTATTTGTTCTATACTGACAACTTTCTACTATTTCTTCATCATACAGTATACAGTATCCTCGACGATATCAACTACGACTTCGACAATGACCTGGATAGCGTCAGCTGTGACAACCCAACGAACGGAACAACCGATGGGCCCAACGGCGATGGACAACTGATGGCCCCGACGATGACGTTAGTGACGCTGTAACGTATCAGCGCTCCCGGATGACAGTCCGAGCCCTTACGACGACGTTACCATACCCAAGTGCGGCAATCACGTCTAGCACCCCGCACCAGGATATCGTTACAGATTTATTCACGGCCGTGACCCCGCCGCAAAGAAGAGGACTAGAGTTGATTGATATTACGACGTCACCCGCCTGAGAGACAACAAACCCAATCCTACGGAAACCTACCGAATCAAGGCGGGTAACAGCGACTTTCACTCAACGGCCGGAAACCGACTGTATTTTAAATAAATAAAAGAATTAATTTAGATAAAACTTAGAACTGGCGGGCCATTATCCATTCCTGATTACTCCTGGCAAAATTCCAGTTACACAATAAAGCTATGAGGATATGGTTTTTGAAAAGATGGTAAGCTTTGGTTTTCGGTGTTAATTTCAAATAACTCAAATGGACTACAAAAAGAAACTTAATTTCTTTCCGAACATTTTAATCCGATTTTATCACACCAGTTTGAGGTAAATATAATTTTAATTCCATTCGTGCATCATAACTCTACTAAGAGATGTGATATTTATATCGGAGAATAAATTATATACTACCGACAGAGAAATTTTTTATTCTATTTTTAACTTTACTTCAGCCTTCCTAAATTTATGTACTGTTTGGATATTTTTTATTTATTTTTTTTTCTGATTATGCTATTACAAAAATGTAATCAGATACCTTTTTTGTTGAAATTATGACTTGATATTGCAATTTTAAAATCATATCTTGTCTAAAATCTATCAGTGTTTGCAATTCTACATTAAATACTGTAGAATTATTTAGTATGAAGTAGAAAGTTTTTTATCATATCATGAGTTAAAGGCACAGTTTGATATCTCTTGACACGGCTTGTTTAATTATTGATATATTTCTTTAAAACTAATACAAAGAGTTTAATCATTTAGGAAAGCTCTGATTATTAATTGGGTAAAGCAAATGAATAGAGAACCCTTCATAATATTTAGGAGTTATTAGATTTTCCTTTAAAAAATTAATCTTTGAATATTTTTCCGGTGAAATACAGTACATCAGTCGCTAAAACGACTCTCGTAGGTAATAAAGCTAAATAAGTAATAAAAATTTTCATATATAAAAAAGAGATAGTGCAAAAGCTTAGAAATCCAAGGCCCCGAGTCTACTTACTTCTATATCCGGGATGACAGTCTTAAAGTAGAATGACTATACAACCTTCATATTGAATTAACGCTTTTATATCAATTGTAATATCTTCTATAAGTTGAGTTTTTTATAAATAAAAATTATATATAAATTTTTTTCATGTAATTCCTGCTGTCTCGGAAAATTATACCGAAGAAAAGTTTTTATGAAAAAGTTTTCGGTTTTCTAGAGTTAAAAATCCAGCCTCTACATGGTATAGAAGTTTCGAAATTTCTTCGTTTTTCCAAACGAATTAATTTCACTAACGAATCATATCTGTGAGCGAAAACTAAAGCCTAATGGGAGTTTTTGCCCATATGTTGTGGTTTTATCAGCCCTTACGAGGAAATATGGGAGCTCCTACCAGGAGTCCTCCAGCAGATAATACAGTACACGAGACGCGACTTGATTGTCCTGGACCTGAAGGCTCCCACGAAAAACTAAGTGCTCTCGCATAGCAGGTAGAGGTCTTAACCTATAGGTTTGATGTGCCTTGGAAAGCAGTGAGGGGGCTCATCGACACCGCGGCCCTCATCTCGATTGTAAGTGAGTGAGGTCGTGGTAAACTGTCGCCGGCAAGGGTGGAAACATTCCTCTTACCGATACCGAACTACTATAGCAGACAGAACGAGTAGGACCTGCGAGGAAGATCTAAGAAAATCCTTTTACATCCACTATAAATATCAGACTGACACCTTTGGAGTATCGAACAAAATTACTTTTAAATGTCACTGGGAAGATAAGACCTTTCCCCCGGCAACAAGGATGTTACAAGTAATGGCCATGGGGTTGTCACATTTAGAACTAGAAGAGCACGGTACATCAAAAACCGTGAGGGGAGCCATGAACCTGGTGAGTATGAGTTTCACCTACTCGATGGTGCTCGAGGCGGGAGTGCTTGAACCCTCTAACAGCCCTTTGAACTTGCCGATTGCAAGAAAGAAGGATGGAAGTCACCCATTTTGTATGGATTTTATTCTAACACATGACGTTACTGAAAAAGATGCGTATCCTTTAACTCCAATTAATGCAACCTTGGACAAGTTACGAGGAACGCGCTACTTTACAATCATCGACTTTAAAAATGGAGACTGACAGCTACTGGCAGATAAAGTTTATTTTATCATACACCTTCCAAAAAGCCTAGAAATAGAGTCCTTCAGGAAACGCGCGACGCACCGACAGCCGGGCATCTGGAGATCGCCAAGACGTTGTGTAATTTGACAAAAGACTAATAACAGCTGAGGAAGCCAGCAAATAGCTGAAGTCCGGTCCAGTGTGGCAAGAACATGGGGAACATGGGAAATGGTGTTTGCCGATTGTATAGGATCGCAGCGAATGTCTCACCGACAGATTACGTACCTGCTGGTGATGGAGGATCGGCTAACTAAGTGGGTGGAGCTGGTAGTACTGAGGAAGGCCACCAGCAAAGCATTCACGAAACGATTCAAGGACCTGAAGCTTTTCTGCTCTTTCGGATTCACTGTCAACTACTATTTATCTCGTCACTCATTATCAGCAAATCATAACTGCCGTCTGAATAATCTTTCTTCATTTCTTATTAACCTTAAACGTCCTCAATTAACCAAAAATTGCGTAAACGTAGGGACATGCATTTTATTACTTAAAACAAAATTAGTAAGATATTAGCCATTCAAACGAAAATGATTACTTCTAAAATTCAATAGGTACTCGAGTAATAGTATCGAACAGTATAGTAAACTAATTCTAGTGTTCAGCTATTCTACGATGTATATTTCTTTTAACGATCAATCAAGGTGTAATATTTTATTTATTTTTAGTCTAACCTATAATAAAAAATTAAAACAAAAAGCTGTTTTTAGTACATTATAAATATAATTTATTTAATTATCGGGACCATACATTGAAAATGTACTCTTTCCTGTTAAAAAAAATCAATTTACGTTATAATATTACATGTTTGAATCAATAAAATACCTCTCCACATCGCCATTATCAAAACGTATACATAATCAATATATATATATATATATAATGTAAGAAATATATACATACATAAATTCGAAAAACATTTAACTTTATTAAAGTAAAAGTTTATTAATATAATTTTAATATATTGCTAAATCGTTTATAAACCATTAATTTATAAAAAAAACTATATCACTCTTAATGATTTTAACTAATAGAAAATAATTAAATACCATTATTTCATATTAAAACTAGTTTCAAAACATTACAAAATTAACTTAACTTTTTAATTTACATAAAGCTTATATTTTAATTTAAGAATGAAAAAAACGCTGTTGTAGAAAACAATGTTGTAGAGAGATACATTGATTAACGTGCAATATTTAAAGCATAATTATTTAATATAAATAGTTTAGCATAAGTAGGTTAGTAGATTGTAAAAATAATTAAAATTCTTTAACAGTAAGGCAATTAATTATTTGTTAGTGTTGAAGTATTTGAAAGTATTTGAAATCTACCTACATTGTTTATTATTTTTCTTGATTATTTATTGTGTTTAAATAATAGGTATATTTTATACAAAAAAAATAGAATATGGAATCATGCATCAATTATTGTTAAAATGCTTTACTATTAGATTATATCATAAAAAAACAAATTTTTTCAATAACATAATATGAAATTACCTATGATTTTTTTAATCTAAAGAAAACTTTCTTCAGTAATATATTTAAAACTCTAATCTGTTTTTCAAACATTGTAATGTAATAAATTATTCATATTTATTATCAGAATTAAAAAGTTTATCTTTGTTTAAGAAAATGCTACTACCTGATTTAAAAAAAAATATTTTTTTCACGCATTTTTTCAAATTTGAAAATCCTTTTTTTTCGACGAAAAAGCAAAACAAATATTGCTGATCTACAATTTACAGTGCATATTAATATAAAAATAACATTACGTTGATAGAAAATTTTGAAGAATAATAATTAAAGATGATTTAATATAATTACCTGATATTTTGATCAATATTTACGAATATTATTTACTTAATTAAGTCTGCGTTCCGAATCTTTTTTTATTATTTCATGATTAGTATGAAAACAGCAATACATTGTAACCTTATATAATATAGGGCTTAGTTTAAAATTAACAAAATAATTTTATCATGCAGGCTTCTTTTTTATTTGTACATACCTTTTTAAAATCTATATACATTATTATTACTCGTTTTAAAAATAAGAAAAAAAAATTCATGATTCGATATAGGAGTCTAATACACCTTTATAATAATAAATTCTTATATTATTTTTTATATATTTAAAAATGTATATGAATTATGACATATATTCCGTTCTAAGTGAACAAAAATTTACATTTTCATTTATGAAGTTACCACGATCAACAAAGTTGTGAAAATTCTGTTTTTGATGTTTTAGGTAAGCTCTGAATTTTTCATTGTAAATAAAATTTAAATAAAACAAAATTAATTTCATTTAAATAATGTCTCAACGGTCATTGTTTAATAAAAACAATGATACGAAAATGTATTTGTGAAGTAAGAGAATACATAAATAAACATGCGAGCCATGAGACCAGTGAGAATAATTATAATTATATACTGCAGAATAAAATTGTTAATGAATAAAAGTATAACTAATATTCAGAATAAAAAAAAAAGAAAATTCATACGTGCGGCTAATTTTTGTGCATGAATAACGAGAAAACGACAAATATAAATATTCAGTCGAGAAGGACGAGCATAGCATTGCTCATTACGTATGTCTAAATTGGCAGCCGCGAGGCTTTCTAACGCAGGATGTCATCCTCGTCCTTGCCTTGTGAAAAAAACTCCTCCGTATTTTGATGCTATTGCCAAAGCATTAAGTAGAAGAAAAAGGAAGAATTATGCATAACGTAAGCAAAATAAAATAATTCAGCGTCAGAATAATAATAAAGGATCGAGAACTCCAATGCGCGGATGCATTATGTCGTGCAGCTTAAACGTGCACGTGCGTAATTATTAGCAACGTCTAGTTATTATAAAATGCAACATGATGACATATGGACGTAATGACAAAGGTGGACGGATAAAGAATGAAAGGGAGACAGAGAATAAGTTTTATAGAGCGATGAGTTAATTACGAGTAAATGAATTTACGAGAACGATGGAATTACGTCAACCTATATAAAAGCAAAACGTTTTTTCGTTTCATAATAATTAAAATATCATTCTACCCACACGTCGCGAATTTACGCAATAACGACCTTTTAAAAATAAAATTTTTTTAATCGAAACATCAAATCGGTCTACTGCATTAATCTGCTCGGTATGCTGCATTAAAGTTTTATTTTACAAATATTATTCTCAAAATTATACAATGAGAAATTCTTAAACGATTCTTGATAATAAAAGAAGCATTATTAAAAATTGCAAATACAAATTGGTTCCGACGAAGAGTTTCGTTACTGAAATTTTAAGATAGGGTAATGATTTATGTCAATAATTTTGTTTTACGATAATGAAATTATGCTTTTGACACTGTAAGTGTTTTTCAGCGGCTAACAATACGAAGACTTGGCAATCAAAATTACTTTAGCATAGCAGCGCAACGAATTTTCTAAGAGTGCGATTAAGATGAAAAAAGTATTGGATATTGGCAAAGTTGTGAGATTATTAGTGATTGATGAAAAAAAAAAAAAATACAAACAACATTATAAAAACCCATATAATGGATCATCACTTAACTATAGCAAGTGCAGTCAGTTTTAAAAGACAGTCATAGACGAGAGAATCCAGTTAGAATAGAAGTACTTTACAAGGAGTACCTACGTACATTCTTATTTTCGTAATACATAAGGTCACAAAGGCATTAAGACCTAGCCTGTGGCACAAAACAGCAAAATCTCTCTATATATATATATATATATATGTGTGTGTGTGTGTGTGTGTGTGTGTGTGTGTGTGCGCGCGCGCGCGTGTGCGTGTATGTATTATATATATATATATATATATGTATATGTATATATAAATATGTATATTTACGTGTAAATCGAGAGAAAAGGTAAATCTGGACCGGTCAGTTCCGTAGAATATAGTCAGCCCTAACGTTGGTAAGGAAACGCGGATCAGGCGCGCACAGGCACAGGCAAATAAACACCAGGTCGTTCGGACGGAGGTTTATTGTACGCGCGGGAGGGCAGAGGAAGCGCGGCCGGCAAATCTCGTCGCGTTCGATAGGGGTGCCGTCAACTCGTCAAAAATAAACTTCGCTTGCTTAGTAAGTGAATGAATAAAAACCCGTACGGTTCACTCGCTGTGAGTGTTTCGCACCTTGCGAGGCGTTAGGCGAGTGGGCCCGCAAGGAGGCCATCGAGGGCTGCCGCGACGGGCCCCGGACGCTGGCTCGCGAGCCCCGACGGTCCTGGCCGTGCAGCAGCTTGTTGTCGCGCAGCAAGGAGACGTTCATCAGCCGGGCGTTGGGTGTGTTGAAGATGGTCCTGTTGTCGCGCCAGCGAGCCCTGGAACAGAGGAAAGGTCGACCACCCACGGGCCGCGTCAACCCTGGGAAATCTCTCGAGCCGAGGCACTTGCCGACTCATCCGCTCAGCCCTCGTTTCCCGGCTCGGTGCCCTCCAGTGAGCCCCATTATCATCACCCCGGCCCTCTTTTACTCTTCGCGAACGGCTTTCCGGGAATTGGATAACGTTGAAGGGGTAAGGCTCGGCCATACTTTAAGCGCACAAGCCCCTGTACTGTACCGATATGCGACTACTCTTTTTAAAAATGCCCCCTTGATAACTTAAGCCTCGTCCCACGGCTGCTTTTTCCCGTTAATTTGGAACGATCGTTGCCTCTTCCGGTGGCTTCAAGCTCCGGCAAAAAGCCACGCAAATACACCTTTAATATCTTTCTTTTCCTAAATTTAAAGACCCCGTTCAAATTCTACATCTCAGCCGTATTATTTTGAAATTCAATTTAACGGATCACGGTCTTAAATTTATTAACTAATTAAGGCTCGATACGATATTAAATGGCAATTTTATCTCTAAAATATTAAGGTAGCTTATAATCGAGGGTAAACGAGCTTCAAATAGATTTTGAAATATTTATTACGAGTATCTTGTAATTTTTTTGTATTAATGGCTGATTTTTAAAAGTGAAAATACTAGAAAAAAAATTTTGAAAGTTTTTGTGTATTAGCTTGAACGATTAGATTAATGATAAATTATAAAATAAAGCTGTTTACTGAAATTACTAATATTAAGATAAATTAAATGGCCAAACTCCGGCATAATATTTTATATGGACACAAATATAATATTTCACGACCTGTACATTAATGAATATATATTCATTGGATAGATTTTCAAAGAAGCATTAAGATTCATTAGAAATTTAGTATATTAGTAAAAATCAGCAATATTTATGAATTTATCATTATTTATATCCATATTTATTGTAATTTTCTTGAAGCTCTTTGACACTATGAAATTATTTGAATTAATTAGTTTTTTATATTAATAAATTATACTTAATTATTATTTAAATCTTTTACGTTTTTAGATTATCTCACATAATATGCGATATGTAATTATTTAAATGTATTTTACAAAAGAAAGATTAATGTATTCAGTTATATATATGCTCTTTATTAACATATCGATATTTTGCTAGATTTTTTGAAAAATAAATACATTGCATACAATTAATAATTATTTAAATTAAATAATATAAAAGTGTAAATACTTCAAAAAAACATTTTTGTTTACCAAAGTAACATTGCATTTAAATATATATTAAAAATATAGTGAATAAAATTATGGATAAAACCTACTTGCTGAAAAGCCTGAGAACGATACAGATAATGATGAACATCAAGGCCATACCGGCAAGAATACCGATCATCGCCGGATCTACGTAACGAAGATCTGACGGTTCCTTTATTTCGGCTGTTAAAAAAAGCGATGAATAAAAATCAATCATTTGTTACAGCGAGTATCAGAAAAATTAGATGCACCTCGCACGTGCTTTTGTGAATATTAATTCAATGTTATCCTACCGATACACTGGATGGATCCGTCCTTGTTCTGCACAGGAACCTTTTCAAAAATACAAATGCAGCGTCCATCTCGGCACTCGGTTTGAGCAATCTGCACCTCGCATTGTTCCGTAAAGAAGCACGAGTCGTTAATATTCGCCGCTGCAACAGAGATAAATCGTGCAAATGTGAGATAGCAGTCCTGTATCGGGCTATGCAACTATTTTTCATAGTAAAGCATTTATTATGCAGCGCTTCCTCGATTTAAGCAAAGTAGAGATATCTTACAATATGACTTTTATGATCGTCTTCGGCTATTGACATTGACTCGCGTATAAATATTTACTTAATAATAAAAGTATGCGGCGGACGGATGTAACAAAGCTAGTGAATAGACCTATATAATAACACAAAAGTGTATTACAAAGTTGGGTAATTATTGGGTTATTAACAAGCATATCCTTTGCTTCTAATGAACGTTATACAATTAATTGGGAAAAAGCGAAAAAGAAAGTTAATAATTAAAAAAAACGATGTTACGTACATGTATTCAATTTTTTATTTAAATCTATGTGAAAAAGTGAAAGAGTTAACTAAAAACAGAATTAAGCAAACTTTTTTTTTTAACAATTAACTTAAAATAGTTAAACTCCCGTATTGTAATTGCATATAAAATAATTACAAACTAATGATTACTCATCATAATCATAAACACAAGAACGATTACGAGAAATCGAGATTTAAAGCAAAAAGAGAGGAGTGAGGGGGAAGGAGAGGGGGAGGGGGACGCTATAAGACTAAAAATTTCTCCTCGCGTAGGTTTTCAATTATAACTAGGGCTTACAAACTTTTATAGACCACGTGCAAGATTTTTTTATCAGCCGATCGATCTATCCTGCCTTTATAGAAATTCATTTATTTGAATTCTGGCTAAATCAATCATGCTTTTCAAATCATCTTTATCATTGGGCAACTTATCAGCTTCCGCAAGAGCGCCATAGTTACCCTTTGAACAGAAGAGGAACATAATAGGAAATTCTTGATTTGGTTTACCATCGAGAAATCCGAATTCCGGATAGGTAGAATTAATCAGTAGGGATGAAGCTCAGCTACAGTCGAATTTGTAGCTCGAAAAGCAAATTACTCTTTTTACTGTTTGTAGTTTACAAACCAGAAAATGAATGGGCGAAATGACAGATAAAATGAAAGAATTCATTAGTAACATGATGTAGGGTAAAGGTTGAACATTGAGTATTTACATAAAGTTTTAAATTCTTTCGAAGCAAAAAAAGAAAACCTTTTTTAACTTCTAAGACTTTATTATCATTGTTTTTAGTTCTCCTCGTATATAAAGGGACATCAAAGGTTATGTTTTATTACGAATACATTATATAAAAAAAATAAATACATCTTCTTTGTGGTCTGTGCTTTCATTTATAACTTTTATTAATTACTGATAATCACTGATATTTATATGTACTAAAACTTTGATTCTCATAAAAAGAAAAACTTAATCCACAATAACTGGGTTCTTGTCTTCTAGTAATTAATATTTTAATAATAATAATTGCATTAACTAATAAATACTAATTATACTCAAGTAGAAATTCAATTTTTGTATCACAAGTTTAAATAATTATTTAATACAATGCTCATCTGACATATAGATATTTCTCATCAACTTCAATGACAAAGCTCGGAGATAATACTTTATGCAAATGAAGAGTAAGCAATTCAGCAATTTCAATAATCTAAACCATATTCAAATAATGAATTTTGTCGTTATTAATTAATTATCGCGATAATTAAAAATAATAGTCTAAAAATTTTACAATTAAAAACAATCGTTTTAAAAACTTTAATTTTTATAAATAATAAATTGCAGGTGCGTATGCACAAAATGTAAACATTTTTGGACTTGCATAAGTAAGTCATCCATAATTTAAATTAAATTTGAATATTAATTAATAATATGAAAATTAATATTTCTCTTTGGTTAAATTTCTTAATCCATGCTATTCTCTTAGCATTTCCAATATTACTCTAATTATTATAGATTACTTTGCAGTTCTTAAATACATATGACTAAAAATCTTTTGTTTAGAATTTATATAATTTACTGATTGGTTTTTTATTATACCTGAAGGCCGGTTTATAAAAGATCGATAATCTACATAAACATTTGTTAAATTTTATTTATTTGTACTAAATAAAGTAAATTATTAAATGAAATTGTAATCGTAAACTATATTATGATATTATATTATATTTTGAAGTATGTTTTATTAAACTTTGTATTGAGTTAATAGCGCGAGGCGCTATAATCAATAATATAATATTAAAATTTTCCTAATATAAGTCTTTCAATTCTACCGTTTATAAATACAAAAGGCTTTTTCTGAATATTTCAAAATTTATTATTAATTTCCTTCACAAAATTATAGTTTGTTAGAGGTAATTGAAGTTTTTCATATAAATTTATTCTATAAAATATTTTTAACAATAGCTTTTAGAAGTATTAAAGTTCCACATATCTAATAATCACACGACTAGTATACACAAAACATTATACTTTTGAAAAGTTTCATTATTATATCCTTATAATAAATTTGTTAATTATTAAAATCTCATAGGCTAAAAATTGTTAAAAATTAGATAAAAGTCCTTCAGTGTAACAATAAGTATATTTATAATCGGTTAAAATTAAAAACTAAAATGTTTAATAATGTAATAATAATGCGGATTTTTGAATTTGTATTTAATTCGTATCATTCTACGTTGTGTAGTATAATACTAAAATAATATTTAAATCCCATTTAAAGTTTTTGCTTAAAAAAATTAAAATAATAATAATATTTTACTAAACAATTAATTTTTTTTTTTAATTTTACTATTGTTAAGGTACTGAATAAATATTAATAAAATTAAACGTTGTGTTTAAAAGTTTGAACATTGTCCTAAAATATATACAAAAAGCCCATAATACATGAAATTCATTCTTTAAAATAAATTAGATGTTATTAAATGGCTTTTTGTTAATTTTTTATCGAATATTACTAAAATTTATAGAATGATTGCTATTAGAAACAAAGATGTTATCAGCTTACTAAGCAATTATTATTTGAAAATTAGATAACGACCTATTAAACAATAATTCCATTGAACAATCAATAATTAGATTTTTTATCGAATTAAATCAAACAATGAATTAATCATATTATGACTAAACATGAACGTATTAAATTATGTACAATCTAGAATCGATTCTTTGTAGATAAGCATAAATTTTAATTATGTTATTCCAAACAATATTGAATTTAAGATAAGCAATTTTAACTAATACAAATAATAAATTTTATATTTTCTTGTAGCTATATTTTTTAAACTTTGTAAAATTTTTATACATAAATGCTTAGTTAAAAATTAGATAAAAAATAGATAAAAATTGCTTAGATAAAAAATTGTTGACATCGTTTTTTTTAAGTCTTAATCTTTCTATCTTAATCTTTCTCAATCATAAAATGTTTAAAATAAATTAGATTCAGGTAGTTTAATTTATTAGATAATTACATACATTTTTAAAAATTATTTAAGTTTTCTTGAAGAATATATGTATGGATAATATATAAATATATTATTCAAAACTCGTTTATTATTGATCATTTCATTAAAGTGTTTTAAGAAATTATTTTAAATGATTATAAAAAAAATACGCGAAAATAAATATTATTAAAATATATTTCGTTTTACCATATGTAACCTTAATACAATTAATCGGCTTAAACTTAGAAGAATAACGTAACAATATAATATTGAAGTATGGAATATATTTTAGAAAATAATTATTTCATTTAAAATTTGTATATAGTACTATTTAAAAGATTTTTTTCTAATTTGAAGGGAATAAATCTTAAAAGGTGTAGAAATTATGAATTTGTATAAAAAAAAACTTGAAAAATATAATTAAAAAAGTCCCCTAATACAATACTTCATAATACAATATTTCATTTCTTCTAGAACTCATAAAAGCTTTTAAACATTAATTCTTGAACTTATCTCACCATGTGATATATTATAAATACAGTAAAATATAAATAAAAAGATAGTTCATTATGAATTGAAAATTCTTTTATTAGTTTAAAAGACGTGAAAATCCATAAGATACATAGACATATGTGTGTTTTTGCTTCCGTAATATTCATTACAACGAATTTTGATAGTTTTACTTTTCCATATAAGTGAAAGTTATATACTAATGTTGATTAAAGACAAAAATTATCCTACTTTTTCATTTTATTTATTCATCTTTTTTTATTTTTTTATCAAATAAATTCAAAATAAAAAACGAATGTAGTTGAAAATATGTTTTTAAATGCCTTCAAAAATATAATTACAAAAAATTATTAATATTGTTATCAAGATCATCTTCCAGATAAATTATCAAAGCTTCACAGTGCACATTTGTTTGCTTATTTAATTGCACTAATTGATTGTCAAAAATTTTGTATATAACACTCCATTTGAAGTTGGCTTGTAATTAACCATTATTTTCGTATACATACTCAGGAACACTTATAAGGCATAAAAATAAAAAAAGTGCTTGGTTAAATTTAATTTAAGAGACGTTTGCAAGATTTATGTATTTTTTATATACAAATAATAATGTGTTTTAAGTTGAAAAATATCTTAAGTTAATGATAATGCCTGTAATAAAAAATGTCAATTCTTTATTAATTCAACAAATCCTTAATTTAATGATGATAATTTTTTCTTAAATTTAAAAAAAATTTTCAAGCGCATATTCGAAAAAGAAAAACAAAATTTGATCTATAAAAATTCTGCAAATCTGCTCAAAATTTTATAACAAACATAAATTTTCCTAATTGTATAAAATATAACTGTAATTCGAATCCTTAATATATTTACTCGAGAACTTATCACTGTAAGGTTGTCTTTTTATTTTACGTACTTTAGATATTTTATAAATATTGAAAATATATATATATATATATATATATATATATATTAAACTTTATCTTCATATAGTTATATCATAAAGCAAAAAACTTTCAAGATATTAAAGATATTATTAAATCAAACTTATTTATAGACTAGTATAATTTTAGGATTCAAACATTTTTGAAACTTGCGAATAATTTTCAGACTGAAAAAAAAGAAAGACTGAGAATTTCAAAAGAACCGTCCAGTTGGAGCCACATTGTCTTCTTTCCGCTTTTATAATAATTCTTGGCTAAGTCGTTGCGATACAGCAGCTTTCTTCAGGAACAAAAACGCTATATTTCCAAGGAGTTTAATAGTTTATTATCCCTTTCTATTTATATAAAATTACTCGAATAAAGTTGAGGTAGTAAAATTGTATGTCGTAAAGGAATAAAAATAAAATGCTTAACAAACGCACAGAGAGAAAGAGAGAGACACGATTGCTTAAATACATGTAAAGCTTAATGACATTAGCGCTTGGTTGTTTTACCTGAACCCTTGTACCTTCAAGAAAGAATTGAGAACCAAAAAAGAAATGTATTTCTATTTTTCAGAAAAGATAATTTGATAATTAAAATATAATAAATTTTGTAACAATATAAGAATGTAATAAAATATAATAACAGATTATAATTTAATTATTATAAGCAGTGAATGTAGTATGATGATTATAAAATAATTAACTAACATACATAAATGAAGCATGAATTCATCCGAAGGCAAGATGCATAATAATGAAAATTTTCCTGTTTCTTACACACTCCTGTAATAATGTTAATTAAAATAAAATAGAAGTACTGTATCTAAAATTGGACTGATTTTATATTAATGTCCTTCGATTGGGTAAAACATAATAGATTTTGATGCTTTTAATTGACTATCCTGAATCCAGTTATAATGTGTGAAATTTTAATGAAAATAAAAATCCGTATATGTTTAAAATCTATGGACATTTTTGTTATTTCTTTATTTTTCATAATTTTTCTAGATAAAACTACTATATAAATACTAAGAATTAGATATATAAATATAATCATGTCACGCGATCAACGAATATATTTTTTATACAACAGTAATTTTCGTATATTATGCGTAATATATAACATAACTTGATATTAAAGCTCTATAATTGTTATTACATTTAATATAGTTACAGTATAATACTAAAGGAACTTTTCTGTTCCCAATATTACGAACATTATTTCGTGAATAAAATTCGTACTAAATTGTAATTCATAAATTAAAATAAATAGTAGACGACAAAAGTAAATATTAGAAAGATGAATATGGGATTTGAATAATGATGCATAATAGTTCAATGTAAATGAATTGCAAATCAATTATGTCCATAAGCTAAATACTATTAAACATAGCTAAAACAGTAATTAAACCTTATTTAAAAATACTTTTTAAATTGGAGCTTCTGTAAGTCAGCAAAAAAATTTAATAAACTAGATATGTATTTTTTACAGCATTTATATAAATTAAAAAATGTAAATATGCAGATAGTTTTATGATTAAAAATTTTATTTACATGGCATAATTTCATACACATTATAGACAAAATATCATACATGTATAATTTAAGTTCTAACATAATAAAACAATTTTAATACTTAATCTTCCTTACTACTTTTTAAACAACAAAGCATATTAAAATGGTACTTTGTATTAAAAATATACCCAAAACGTAAATTAAAAAAAAAATTTCACAAATAAAATGTAATTAAATTTAAGAAGTTTTAATTTTTATACTAATATTTTTATATATTATCAAAACTAACAGAGTTTACTACTAATAAGATAAATAAAATCAATATTAATGTTTTTTAATGATATTATATGAATAGGCAAATGAAACAGAACATTATATTTAACATGAATAATTGTCAAGAGTTACTGGCTATTATTAATAGACTAATCTAAGAGCTAATAACCCATTGGTCTATGCCTATATTAGTAACTTTAGGGCGCCGTTTTATCTATGGGTCAACCTATTTTTTGGTAACTATTACTGTTCGTCCTCTGGCGGTCGCCTTGCGTATGCATTCTGACTTCAAATAACAAAGCGATTTGTTCTATAATATAACAATTAAAATAAAGTGCTTGCATCAAAATGACTATTTTCTAATAAATTCACACTTTGAAATATTTTTCGTACTTTTTTTACAGTAATTTCGATTAATATCAAACTGTGATAGGTAAGCGCTGAAAATTAAAATTGTTTTTGAACAATTAAGACTTACCATGTCCACATTTATCGATGTGATTGGTCGCACGAAATTCATCTCTACACAGGCACTTCCTCACTTTTGGATCACAATATGAGCCGTCAAAACCACATTCATGATCATCTTTGCAATCGTCACTGAACTTTTTAGTACCTCGATTCAACAAGTCTGTAAAAATTTTAATTATATCAGTTTCGTTAGGCTCATTAGGCTAGTTATTTACATATGAATTTTATGATAATTACAAATATTCTGTATTAATTACTTAATGTGTAATTATTATATTATTTTTATTATGATTAATAAAGTTAATTATATAGTATCAAAAGTAATTAAAAATATTTTTACGATAAAACTTATAATTTTATCTCTTCAAGAGGTTAACCTACAATAATTTACAAAAAAATGGTATTCTAAAGTAATTAGTTGATTATATTTGCAATTATTTTATTTGTAGATTTTCATTAAATAATTAAACATTTTGTAATAAATTAAACAAATAAGACTTTGTAAGAAAAGTCTTCTCTTAAACATAAATTATTTTTCACTCAAAAATTATGTATTTGATTTTTCTACTATTTTTCCTCTTGAAAGATTTATTTGATGTTAATTAAATTAAAAATATTAAAATCAAAATTCAAAAATAAATAAATTTATCTTAAATTCATATTAATATTATTACTTTATTAATATTTATTAATATATATTAAACTTTATTAATAAATTATTACTTTAATTAATATTACTTTAAATTTATAAAAAAATAAAATTATCATCTTGGACTTGTAAAATACGAAACCCTTTTCAGTTTTCAGATAGAATATTATGATACTTTAGCGTATTGTTTACTTAGTTAACTTTATCTGCATACAAACACGTCTAGGATATTTATCTAGGAACTCCATTTAAAAGTGAGACTCCACTAAACAGTGAGAAAATTTAAGTTTAAACGATTTTTGTTTCGTGAAATGTCAATTTAAATACATTAGTTAATAAATAAAAAAATTAATTGATGTAACTGTCTAAAGCTGACATCTTAAATCATACTTATCGTAGTATGGTATGATTGTAGAAAAAAGAAATACAGAAAAGTTAAGATTTTGTATACTTTAGAATCTTGAATTCTTTGTCTTTATACAATTTATACAGTATTTTAATATAATAATATAAAATATAAAATAGTTTATGGTTGCGAACGTAATTGTGAGACTTTCAATCTTGTATCGTAGCTCAACGGATAAATACAGGATACCCCCGCGATAAATATGACGCTACTGCCACGATAATTAGGAACCCTAAGGAATAAATCTGATGATGCTGGCCCGGCAATAATTAAAAAAGCAGCATCTATAGGGGAGGAAATTAGATCCGTTCGGGCAGAACTAAATTTAAACTGCTGAAAAACATTCAATAAATTAATAGATAATATTTAATCAGTGCATTATTTTAATATTTTTAACTGTAAAAAAGCAGGCTTACTACAGCAACCGTGTACTCAATATAAAATAAAATAAGTGAGTTATGGGAAAGTAAAGCTCGAAATAAGCAATGATCTATGCTAGCTGTATAAGGATTAATAGTGACTAATGTATGTAATAATCGTAATTTTTGCATGAAAATTATGATATTTATTGTATTGATGCATTGCATAATATTGAATTATTTGCGTCTGCACTGTAATTAGTATTGAATGTAACATAGTGATAGTTTTGCATTATATTTAATTGTAAAACTAAAGGAGTAAAATATAGAGGAGCGCACTGGACACTTTCAAATATATTAAAGTTCTTTTTTTGAAATCGTATACTTAATACGTGTTCCTGTATAATTAGAAAACATTATTTATAAAATATAGAATTTTTATTCTAAAATTTAGAAGAATTATTATTTAAATTTTTATTTAACCAATATTCTAATGGATACATAATATATTTGAACACGTTAGAGCCTAACGTATGGTTTAAATATAATATATTATATACTATAGTACCCTATAAGGTATTATTTTGTACATTTACGCGTGCTATATTTAAATATGTAGCTTGTCAAAATTGGAAATATACATTTCATAGTAGTTTTATTATACGTGCGTTTCTTCTTGCATTTTACAAGATTTTTTCTATTTTAATCATACTTAATTTTAAAAAATAATATGTGATTTAAAAATAAGAAAAGATCCATTTCGATGTCCTATATATAGCCTAGAATATCGTCGTGCGATCCTTGACCGAACGTATTCGAATCTCAAACTATACTTTATATTTCTAGGCTACACAACATGTAATCAAATTGAATGGAGCTAACATTCAAATGAAACGAAATGCAGTACAAGTATTTTTCTTTTAAAATCGTCAAAAAAATCAGATTTTATCGGCATTATGCTTTATTTACAATAAGTATGTTGTTGTAAAAAAGCAATTCTATAACTACTTGTATAATTATAAACACACGAAATGCAATATTTTAATTCTCATAGGACAAATAAACCGTTATTATATTTTATCTTTTTTTTTTTAATATACACTACGAAAATTCGTACTCTAATAATATCATAATACAAATTATTTATAATATCATTAATATGTATATTGGTTCAAGCTTTAGAAAATTAGAAAATTTTCTAATTTTCGTATACTAATATTGTATTATTAGTAATAAAAAAATCAGAAAGAAATATAATATGTAATGTAACAATATAATTTCAACAATATGATTGTCAAATATAGTAATATAATAACTTTATAATAATTATGTAATATTGAATAATCAATTTAAACGTCACGTATCGAAGATATATGTTGTATGTAATAATGTTTCTACAATACTATGAAATATAGTACAATATTTATAATTATGTATAGATTGATTCGAACAGGTAAAATTTAAACTCAACAATATGTATAGTATTGAAGCTACACAATATTATAAAAATAGAAAGATAAAAAAAATTTCATTTAATTTAAAAAAATATTTTTTTATCAAATGAAATTTTTTTTAATCACAATTTGTAAAAATGAAAGATACTAATTTAATAGACAAGCTCTATAATTACAACTTCTAAGTAATAACTGCCTTTAACGCATATTTCAAATCTAATTCACTTAGGAATATCAGTCAATGATATTTTTATCGAGATCGGTTAAACGGCTATAGTTGTATAAATTATGTGTGAAGTGGTATATTAATTAAATCAATAGCATATTTCATTTTTTGTACCTGCATCTAAATTATGAAAGCAATTATATTGCATTTGACAGACGCTACATATTTACTCATAATTCTGTACCATGTATTATTGTACAGGATATTTGCGGGATAACAATAAGAGAATTGGATTTCCGGAATAGTTGCTCATAGCGAGTATACCGAGATGCTTATCCATTTCAGCTTTCAACTACATAATGTCTCGTGAGTAACACGTTTGTTTAATCCAGTTCAAAGAATATATGTTAATTTTCTATGGAAAGTAAGTAGTAATTAAGCAATCTATTTTAATTACTTATTTATTTTTTAAGATAAAAAATTATTCTAAATAATACACATTTATAGAATTTGTGAGAAATTTTTTATTTAATGTTAAAAACTAACTTTCTGCTCCTAAAATCAATTTATTAAAATATAAATACTAAACTGCTTTAAAATATTTGAATTTATAATTATAAGGGGCTTGTAGTCAGATTTTTAGTTATGTAATAAACAAACTAACCTTAACACAGTAGCTAAGGTTTATTAATAATAAAATAATTCAATATTTACTAATATAAATAAATATAACTTATGATATATTTAAGAGCTCTTTCAAATCCCCTGGTCACATTTTATAAGTAAAAAATGGTAAGATTATAATCATTGTAGTATTTTTGTTTTAAATTACAAATTATTTGAAAAATAGAAAATCTTATTAACTATATAACGATAACGTCAATTTACAAATTATTAATGAAGAGGCCAAACAATGTTAGGGCATTAAATTTTACGTGAGAAGCAAAGAGAATAGCCTTTTTTATCAATATTAAACCAATAGAAGGCTAGTATGTCACAAATTACAACCGTATAAAATAACGCTACACGAAAAACTAATTCACCCTACCAAATCAGAATTCTGTGCTTGAAGCTGTAGCTGTCACCATATTACAGCTAAACGACAGAAAACATAAGATCAAAGTGTTGCTTAAATCAAAATTTTATTAAGAGCAATGAATCGATAGTTTAATCACACTAGCTGCTTTCCACGAAAAAAGTTTGATGTTAATTCACACACAAAAAGTATTCTATAATATTACTTTTTACAATTTTATATTTTAGTAAATTTTTATACATGTTAAAATATATTATTATTTACGTAATAGAAGTAAAATAATATATACCAGTAGCACAAAATGTCTCGATCGAGTAAAAGACATGACAATTGACGAGAAATTATAAAAAGAAAATTTTGATTCTTCAAATATAATTTCAATGTATTATAGAAATTGTAAAAAAAATAATTAATGCCAAATATTTTCAAATTGTATAATTCATACGTATAAAAACGACACACTTCACAAATAAGAGCTCTTGGGAACAAACATTTGATTAAAGCACCTTTAAAAATTAAGACTGAAGTATTCTCTGAAGCTATGTATCTTAACTATTCCTTCGCTTACCTCTAATTTGACCTCTTGACCCACGTACAAAGTTAATCATATAGACAAACACGTACACATCTTATAATTATTTATCCATTATAACAATTTACTTCAACATTTTATTTTTTTAACTACAAATAGCTAATAAAAGTTACAATACGAATATTATAATAAATATAAATTCAAAAGCTTCGAGCTCATCAAAAGTTTGCACGTAGTTGAAAATTCTACCAACTCAAAATATACTTTCATAAAAATTAAATAGTCATTTTACTTAAAAAATTCTAATAAAAACTACTCAAAACTATTTGCATATTTTTTAATGTTTATACAGTTTATGAATACAAAAAAACCATAAATTAATCGAAAAGAAGTTATTTCTTTTTTTGAAAAAATTTATCTTCGTAAAATAAGTACAAGTAAAACAAAATAAGAAAAATAAGAAAAAAGATATTTTTCTTTCACATGCTATACTTAAAATATTAAAAATCAATGCTCATATTATTTTTTTTTGCAGTATTAGGTTTATTAAAGATACAACTGATTGTCAAATATCTTTGTTAATTGTGTGACGAGGGTGTTTCCACCCGCGGTGCAGAGTGGAGGGGGGAGGTGCTAGATAGGGTTATTATCGTCATTCCATTTTTTAATAATACCAATACGAAGTTTATTACTGAAAGTACGACATAAAAAATTCAATTCGAACTTTTATCATGAATAAATGTACTCATAAAGTACCAATTCTTCTGTTAGTGAAAATAGCCTTAACAAGTTATCTAAATATTTCTTGTCCAAAAAAACATTTTAGATCCAGTAAGCAGACCTATACAAAAACAGAAGCGCTCAAACTAGAATAAAAATGCATTATTTATTGCAACATAAATAAATGCATCTACTGCTGATAAAGTATTATCTAAAGCATTGAGAAGAGTTAGCTTCCGTAGATAATCCGAAAACACCATTGTAACTGCTATCAATTACTCTTGCAATATCATTAAATGAGAGAAATTGCTGCATAATGAGCTGAGTTATATAAAAACAGTTGCAGCGCACGCCTTTCATTACTATTAACAAGTAAAGTTTTTCAGTTTACGTGCAAATGAAGTGTCACTCGTGACAGGCAAAAAGCCTTATGGACAATCACGTCTGGATTTGTGGTGCCGAAAAACCTTCTGCCACTTGAATAACAAATATTATTATGAGTAGAAAAATATTTCGAGGAACTTTGTTTTATACTTATCAATTTCAATAAAATCTAATGAGATGAATAATCAATCTATAATAAAATTATCAACACGTGTAATACAAATTTTTATACGAAATATTTTATAAGTTCTACTTTTTAGTTTCATAGATACTTCGTTAAATAGTAAATATATACTCTTTTTTCGTATTCATGTAACTATAAACTCATGCTTTTTGCATGAATAAATTGTGCGTAATCATTTCTATTTACTTGATAATGAACAAAAATAAAATCGTCAACTAAAATATAAAAAGTTCAAAAGAATCAAGTAAAAACAAAATTGCTAATAATGAGTAGTAAATAAAATATACGAAATTTTTGAGCATACACATTTACCTCATCATATTTTCAAAGCCATTCACATTCATCCTGGTTCAGCTAAATACCTACTTTAGCAAACAATTTTAATTCGTTAAATTATTGGTAACTATTATCTCTAACAATGTGTTATTAAGAATAGAATTTAATTTATCAAAGATTTAAAAAAGTTTCTTGACATTCTAAGAGAAATGTTGTTTTTTAATAATCTGCAAAAATATTTCTAAGAATTTAAAATCAAAATTTATGTTTTCGTTTAATTAATAAAATTTGAAACGATAAAAATTTAAACGCTGAAAGCATTTTAGCATTCAGATCACGAAAAATTTATCAACACTGTTTCAGAATTGTGGAAGCTGCTGGAATATAGAAAAAAAAATTGCATCACAGGCGAAGCATAGGCACACGTCTATTGACTTTAAAAGTGAGTTGTTATCTTATGCAAGTACACGCCCAGGATATTCAACATTTTGCTACGCCACTTTGTAGAGATGCCTAGAGACGGGCTGCTGCTCTTCTTCTTCTTCATACTCCTCATTTGGAATTCAATTCCGAAATAAGTAACTCCGAGTTTGTAGCCATATTTTTCTAAATAACAAATTACTCTGGAAAAACATACTGGCTTAATTAATTATATATATAATAATACATTATAGTAAAGCGAAAATTGCTGGCTAATTCGTTTATAAAAAATCAAATTTTTAATGTGTACTTTTAGGACTTTTAAAACGTATTATTTGTTTTCTAACTATTTTCGAAATAAATTCTAACAAAATTAAAAAAAAAACGGTTTTCTTGTTTATCAAAGTTTCAGATATATCTTAGACATACGCACACACGTACACAATAACACCACCGCCGCCGCAGCATATCAAACATTACACACCACACATATTTATGTAACTTATATAATTATTTTGAAGTTTTAATTATAATACGAGCACAACTATAAGAACAACTATAAAGATACCATTAGCTCAATTATTCTCCATAGTGAAAGCAGATATTTCAGAATTCTAACCCAAATTATCGAAGATGTGTTTTTTGAAGCTTTCACAACTTATAATCAATATTTTTATTTTATACCATAGATGCACCAGATTAGTAATATTATAAATAAACTTCAATTTAAGTCGCTTATATTGGGCCTTTTTTACTTACATAATTGTATCTCAAAATAATAATGAAGTGAAAATGTTAATTTCTAAGTCACTAAATACTATTTACAAGAATAAAGATCTATTATATATAAAGATATATAAATTTTAAATTTTACACGTAATAATATTGAATTCGTTTGTCAAAAGCGATTTCTGAACTTTCATTTATATTGTATTAGAAGTTAAATGCAGATATGGTACCATTAAAAATTTAATTTTTCTGAATTTAATGTATACAACCATAATTATTTTTTAAGAATTTATAGGAAAAAATTTACTTCTTCAGTTTATAATATTAACTTTAATTTTATTATGAGTAAAACTTTAAGAATTCATATAAGTAAATTAAAAAAAATATTTAGCTCTGTACTAAAAAAACTAGAACTAGAGAAAATATATATATAAAAAACGGTCAATAACTGAAATCGACTAGAGTTTCTTTTACGTTATATGTAAAATTCTTAGTTTTAAATTTATGGAGAAATAAAATATCATAATGAATATTTTATTATTAATTTATCTATATATATTAAGCAAATCTTTTAACGTAGAATTGATTTGTTTGATGGTATTTTAACAGAATAATAGATGTAATAATTAAAAATAAAGCTGTCCTTATTATTAAATTTTTTGTAAGATATTGAAAAAAATTTCAATAAAAGTATTGATTTTTTGTAATAAATGTTAGTTGCTAACAATTAAAATTACTTGATATATTTTATTGTCATTGAATAAGTGCATTTTTTAGATCGATTGCAATATGAGAATCTTTTTCATTCCACCTAAATACTGAGTAATATATAAAAAATGAAGTATTATTTTAAATTGTGCAACTACATCAATAATAAAATTTGATGAGTTTTTTAAATGACATATTGAGAATAATTATGTGATGGCTATATTTGTTATAGTTATTTATTTAATACTTGCCTAAAATTTGTTCATCGATGATCTATTTTGAAAACCGATTTTTGTAAAAAGAAGGCAATAATTTACTTATTTATAATACTTGCATGTACCATCGCAAGTATTATATTAATTTTACAAAATTTAATATCAATAATTCTGGAACTAGAACGACAACTAGTACGAGGGATAGATGAAAACATAGCGATCGTACGTTAAAAAGCTTCCGCAAAAGAATTGCGTAAATAAAAAAGCACCGCCATAAAGATAAAGGATTCGGAGAAGAGATAAATTTAACACGATACAAGCATACACAGATTATCCGACCGGTCGAGGGCAATGTATGGTATTTGATATAATCCAGGCTTGATCCTGAGGGAGGGTGAAAAATTCGTGCCTGACGTCTGCGTGTAATTGCGACTAGGCCATGAAAAATACCAGCACGTAGATATATACGCATAGTTGCACGTGTGCGTGTGCATGTATGGTGTGCTCCGCATCCTCACTTCGTCTCTCTTTCCCTT
Source organism: Kradibia gibbosae (assembly GCA_018907135.1). Taxonomy (NCBI): domain Eukaryota; kingdom Metazoa; phylum Arthropoda; class Insecta; order Hymenoptera; family Agaonidae; genus Kradibia; species Kradibia gibbosae. The sequence continues at coordinate 19,176,920 of JACCHX010000001.1, forward strand.
TCGCCGGAGTGGCTACAGCTGCGGAGAAGTTCGCGCCCCGCTGCTCTTTCGGGTCGATCCCCGACGGAAGAAACTGGGTCGCTCGCATGCGCTCTCTCTCTCTCTCTCTCTCTCTCGCTCCATCTCTTTCCCTCGACCCCCAACCCCTGAAATCCGTATCTCACTGCATAGTGGAGTTGGGTTATGAGCTGCGCGAATTATGGCAGCCTGCCAATGCTCCACCTGAGGCTCGTTCCACGCCTAGCCTCCTCCGCTCCACCAGTCTCGTCTCCTCGGTTCGAGAGCTTTACGGTTCGCTTTAGTTTGGAAAAAAGCTAACTCGCGTGCGACGGAGAGACAAAGAGCGCGAGTGAGCGAGTGTGGCGTCGGCGGCGCGGGAGGGGGAAATTTGTGCAGTGCCTTTTAATTTCTCGGAGTGTAGAGGGATTTTTTACGAGCTCTTAAGAATGCATTAGCTTTGGAAATTGGTTCCAAGTCCCTCTGGTGGAAAAATGCCATTTGTCCGAAATTTCTTGTAATTGATATTTTTTTTAAATGCGTCTTCAAATTATTATCACTTTCTTTATACGTATTACTAAAAGCTTACACTGTAATTGATTAATTATATTTAATTACAGCACAAGTAAAAATATAAAATGACATTAAAAAAAAATAATTTATCATTACCTGTAGCCAAAATGTACTCGCTTAAGCCTTGTTATATATTATATGTACTTGCATGATTAATTTAATTAAAATTCTACAAAATAATTCAATATAAAAGAAAATATTAAATAGAATCCATATATTCATTTATTACTATATTTTTCCAAATAAATTATAATACTGACCTTATAACAGATTGTTGTTACTTTATAAACGTTGCACTTAATTTTAGCTACACTATATAACATTCTAAATTTAATATTAAAAATATCTAAATGAGCCAACATTTATTACACATGTTCAAAACATTATGCTCAAAATTTCATCATATTTGAAATTGTCATGTACCATTTATTGCATACTATTTCAAAAATTCAACCATTTCATAAATTTTAAAATAATAAGTGTTACTCGATGTGAAAAAAAATTGTTCGATAGAAGACAACAGATAACAAATTAATTCAAAATATTTTAAGCGGAGATAATATTTATAATTAAATCAAATATTTATAAAATATATTATTTCAAAATTTACGAATAATAATGCTTGTATGTAATTGGTATTATAAAACTAATGTTTACTTTTTTTTATTTCTATTTTACTTTTTTTTTTTTTTTTAAATTTTACAGTTTTTATGAAAGTTTTTATCTAAAATAAATATGAAACAAGTAACTCAATTGAATCACTGTAATTGATATTTAACTATAAAGATTTAATTACTCTATTATAAATATACAGTTTTTATTTATATGAGAGTTTTATTATTTATGAAAACATTATTTTATGAAATACTTACTATTAACAGATGATGCAATATTGTGTTCATACAAGAATATTTTTTATTTAAAATATTATGAGCTTTTACAAAAATTATATATTTACAAAAAATTATTCATAATCTTGTAATTTTAGTAAAATTAAACTTAGCTTTTCATTAGATTAATGAATTCTTTAAATTTAAATGAAATAATAGACAGACTGATTTGATTGAAAATTGAGAATTTTATTTGGTGATATTTATATAGATTTAAAAAATTAAATAAAATTATTGAAAAAATATATTTAGAAGATTGTGTATATAAATTAATTTAAGTAGATTGAATAACATTGAAAACTGGATTCTATTTTAAATCTTTTTCTTATTGTATACTTTGTTAAAAAAAATTTCTACAAAAATTCAAAAGTTGTCTTTCTGAATAAAAAAAAATAATGAGCTAAATAAAAAATAAATAAGATACCAACTATTTTATACACTAAGTGATTGAAAGCAAAATTATTTCCAAAAAAAAAACAACTAATGAATGCATAATTTCTTACATAAAAATGAAATATTAAATTTCAATTATACACATATATTGATTTCGTAAAGTAATAACAACTTTTTTCAATAATGCGTAAATTATTTACTAAATTACAGAAGTACATATTATATATCAATAAATACCATGTATTATTAAATGTATTAAACTACTAGACTAAATGTACTAAATACTATGTATTAAATAATTTTAATAATTATGCTTTTAAAATAGCAAATTATTTAATTGTAGAATTTGATTCGATCGTTATATATTGGAATTATTGCTTATTCTCTATTTTATATTAAAACTTAACAATTATTATTTAACTATTTATTATTACTCTATTGTATTTCATGTCACGTACATGTCAAGAAGTATCTCATTGCTATCTATACATGTATACTAGATATAATGATATCTATATAGAAGCTATCTATATTGCTATTATATATTTGAAGATAATATCAATAAAAAAAGGATTGTTTCGCACATACTTTTTTCATTTGCATTTAATATAAAATTTATTATTAACTTTATTAATGTAAATAAACTTGAATGGTTTTATTAACATATTTTTAAATCAAAATTAATGTAAAATGAATTGAATGTTAATCATATACTATCCGTTCATGTTAATTATTTATTAACTTATTATTAATGATAAATTTCATTCTAGGTTATGTATAAATTAGATCAAATTAGTAGATATAAAATATAAAGAGTAAATTGCATTAATTTTATTATATATACATTAAATACCATCATATATAATATTCTTAAATAATTTTTAAAAATATCCTAAAATCTAAGAGTTAACAAATAATTTGAAATACCTTTTAAATATTATTATTTGGGATTATAAAAAATGATTTTTTTAAAAAGAATAAATAATTATAGAAATCAAATTTTACTACATAACAGTTATTGAAAAATATGTTTTAACAAATACTTATATTTCCTATTAAAAACAATATTTTATTGTATCCCAATTAATGGAAATAATAAGGTAACCAAATATGTATATAGAAGTTAAAATAAAATTTGACAGCGACGTAAAATCATAAAATCCAGTTTCAATATTGATATAAAAGCTTTCATTCCATATTCAGCATTGGAAATAAAATAAACTGTATTTCAGTCAGCTAAAAATTTTCATTACCGTGATACCAAATATCGCTGTACTGGCGAATCTTAATTTATTAGGAGAATAAATGTGTAGGTACTAACTTATTGAATATGCTTAAATGTGTGAAATTTGTTTTTTGACATTTTATTATAAAATTATTATTCTTATATTTACTAATATTACATTGCTTAATAAGTTATATTACATAAAATATTCGGTCATTTATGACGAGTCCAAATAAATAGGAATAATAATGAACAAAATTAAATTATGCATGAAAAATCGAAGTTTAAAGTAAAACTGATAAAATTATATAAAAAAAATTTGTTTAAGAAATTTTTTTCTGCATTTAAGTAAAAATTTTTTTATTTAAAAATCTTTTACGAGAATTTATAAAACATATTAAGTAGATAATTTATTTTCAAATATTTGTGACCTTACTCCTGATATTAGTTTTATGATTTATGATTAGAAATAACAAGATACATTACCGTGCATTGGAAGAAAAATTAAATGGCTCATTTAAAATAATGAATTAACAATTTGAAATGAGGAACTATTGATTTAACAAACTGATAAGAAACTCATTCTACCAAGTTTGACAAATCATCGAGTTGTTTTAATGCCTGACAGTTGTTGAATTTCACTACTTTGATAAGTCTGGAACGATAATATTTTCTTCTACACCCAATGCTTTTACTTATTTCTATAGCGCAAAACTATAGAATCTATAGAACTATAGAATAGAGCTCAAGTAGAATACATAGTCTTTAAAAATATCTGTAAGCTTTTCACGAACTCATCTTTTATCAATTTCTTCATTATGAACAGCGTGGGCCGACGGCTAAAGAAGGCATTAAGCGTTAAGCTTCTTTTTATATTTAAATTGACTTAGTACTTAAGAACTTGACCGTACAATATGATATCAGTTCCGATACGATAATCAATGCTGTAATAGACATTAAGAATTACACACGCATCTATGCATCAACATAAACGTCATCATTTGTATACTAATTAATAATTGGTAGTATTATAAAAATTAAATTCAGCTCTAAGGCTTATTACTGTATCTATAAGTAACATAAGTCTCATATGGGGAATGATTTAAAAAAATTTTTTGTTTTTAATTTAAAAGGTAAAATTTTACCCTCAAGTGTTATCTTTTTAATATTGTGTAAAAAAAATCTTTAAAATTAGTGAAAATTTGTCTGCATAAGATTAAATGTATAAATGAACATAAATATCAAACACACACACACACATGATCTGAGAAAAAAAAGGTTTAATTTGTTAAACATAATTTTACTAAATTAATATATGTTAAAAAATCACAATTTTTACCATTGAAACAAAAATAAAGGAAATGCACATACCATTGTATATTAAAAATATTAAAGTATAAATAATAACAAATTTAAAAAAGATCAATTAATTAGCGACTTAGTAAAACTAAGCACTTCATTACATGGAATTAGGAAAATTATTAGCCGATTAAAGAAAAATGTGCATATGAATAACAATTTAGTTACACAATTAAAATAATATAAATGTATCTGATCGTGTACCAAGACTTAATTATAAACAAATCTATTTTACTTGTAGTTATTTTATTATTAAACCTTTTTTATAATTTAAAATTTTTAATAAATACCCATATAAAAACTGATATCTCAGAATTAGTTCCCTAATATATTAAAATTTTCATCGACATAAAGTCACGAATTACTTGTATTCAATGATAATTTTTTTTTACACTTTTTGTATTATATTAAATATAAGAATAGATACTAAGATCATAGTATATTAATGAACAGTAGTAACATATTGACGTATGAATGGGTTTTATGTTAAATTAATCGTTATTTGTCATATTGAGAAAATATTTCTATGATTTTATATCTACAAGTGTTGTACAATTTTTATAAGAAGTAATGTATTCAATTGACGTTGGCATAGAAAACTTTGAATTTCTTATTAAATGCCATCCATTTTATAATAAATGCCTTCTCTCATTTTATTTATGTTTTGTATTAATTTTATCTTGAAATGTCATCTATTTTTACCTATACATTTATCTACCATTTTAAGGCTATAGTGCTAGATCAAGTATATGCAGATACTAAAAAGATATAAAATATTGTTAAAAATTAAATGTCGTAATGCTCGATAATATAATAACTGTAATATAAGTTTGTGGATTTAATATCCTAAGAAACAGCTATTATTTATGATAACTAAATTTTAACGATAAAAGTTTACGTCTTAAATATATATACACTTAAAAGTATTTCAAAATATAGCTTTCTTAATATTATAAAGAAAATTTATATTATAAAAAGTCGGTAATACTTTAGAAAAATGTTATGTTTGTAATATATTATTCATTTTATTAATTTAACAAATAATTTGGGAACTGTTGCTTCTTTAACTGTGTCACTTGTTCATTTAATTTTCTTCAATGTAGTATTGCCACTTTTTACTATATTCATATTATTTTCAACGTAAAGACCTTACAAAACCATAAGTTAAAATTATGACGTTCTATTAAGCCTATTTCTAGTTTAAAGCATAAATACTTTTCCGAATATGAATAAATCTAGCTATGTTCATTCCGAGAATTATATTTTCAACCCAGCCAAAAACAAAGTATTTAGATTTCATCTTATATTACTATACATACAAAAGTTTGAGCGACTTAAAATGTCCTCACTGATATGAATTTATTCTGATCTATAATCATAATTTGTTTATTCAAGTAGCGCATTCAATGTCATTTCTAATATTTAAATCGTGCTGTATAAGTATATCAATAAGCTTGAATAAAACAATCTTATTCACTATTTTTCATTCTTAATACGGAAATATTATCGAGTTTGTCCGTGAAATTTTCCATTATGTATTTATGAAAACACTTATTATAGTTCTCATATAAGTGATAAAAAACAAGTATTTACTAATACATAAAATATATTGCGCTGTAAATTATGTTTGTGATTATTTTCAAAAATTGTAATTATTACCAATACAGCACATTAATTGCTTTTCGAAAAAGTTTATTAAATATTTAAAAGTAATAAATCTATTTTGCTTAGACAGACCTGAATACTCTATTAATATTAAAGAAAAACTTATTAATGGTTACACTATAAATTTTATTTATAAATGCAAATCAAATAAGTGTAAAAGTAAATAAAAGTTAAATTCATGCAAGCAAATAAGTTTTTAATGCATTTAAGAAACCATTTGTAATGAAATTTTGAAAATATATATTACAATAGACATTTTTATAATAATAATACTTTCAAGACTCTTATTACGAGGACAATTTATAATTTTATTTTTTGTCTCGGAACTCTATTACATATTTATCGTTGTTTTAAAACATCTTGTTTTTGATACTAATATATATTATTATTAAACGTTATTATCTAACTATTAACTATATTCTTAGTACACAATTAATAATTTAATATGTATGAATACGATTAGAAATTTCGACAGTAATTTTTTTTGATCTTAAGAGAAACGAGTAAGGGATAAAAAGCCTTTTTTTTGTTAAAATTACGTTTGCTTTTGCATAAGCAACCACACGAGAAACAGTAAAAAAACTGTTCGGCGTGTGTCAGTCATTTAGCAACGACACGTCGATCCTTGTTGCAGACAAGAAAGGTCATAGGACAATCAAAGTCTATAGCCCTTTTTCATCCCTCCCCCCACCCCCGAGTCGGTGGGTGTGCTAAGCGCAATATACTTGTGCGTGTCAATAATACGTAGGAATCGTGGCGCCGAGACATGAAGAAGGCGCGTGGAAGTCTAACGGGTGCCTGGCACTGCTGCCGGCGCTAATACGGAATATCGAGCAGTTGGTTTTTATTATGAGGTATAACGAATGCTGTCCACTGTCGTCTAGCCATTTGTCGCCTTGGCCTGTCCGCGAGCAAAATAAATGTCGCTTCACAATAATACAGATATAAGACCTTTTACGCATTAACGTTTGCGTGTCGTGAGATAAAAGTTACTGGCGACTGTCGTTAGCGACGATGCGCCTTTTTCTTCAATCCTAGTCGTCCTGTCGGCGTTTATTGAGGTTATTGCGACGAGCTTTACTACGTTGCGAGGTGGATTCGATGAATTTTAGACGACCAGAACTAATAACCCGACGCGGAATGGTTATTCTCTAATTTTTCTCGTCTTTTAAATACTATAATAAAACATTATCTTAATTTTTATCATTTATATAGTTTTTGAGCTGTCGTATTTCATTCATAATTTTTATTTATTTAATTGCGTTAGAGTAATTACTGAGTCATAAGTGAGGTACAAATAAATATATTATTACTATTCTTAGAATTAATATTCGAGTGAGTAGAAGTATAAACAATCGATAATATCGGGATTGAATTTAATATCAATTATAAAAAGTAGAAATTATCGGTAAAGAAATTGTACAATGTAGTTTGACTTAAATTTTCGGTTATTATTAATAGTTCCATAATCGCTTAAAAATTTCCGAGCAAATTATTCTATTCGTAAAATGCATTTCTACGTAGCTTTAAAATATTTAGGAAGCCTTTGATAAATTCTACATTGAAATGTATGGACAGAAGCTGAAAAATCTCACTTTTATTCAAACAATATACACATTGCAAAATATTCTCTGATATAGATTAATGGGGAAATTTAAGCTTTGACCTGTATATTTCGGAATCATTCATCGGACTATTTTCTTTTTTCAAGTATTTTTTCTATTCTAGTTCAACAATGGTACATTTTGGAAATTGTATTGAGATTTTTTTATATGTATTTTCTGGCATATTTTCATAAAATATTTTTTTCTATTATTTCTGTCTATTCTATTACTTTTAAAATAAATAAACAAAAATTATATGAAATTTATTAAATTAACAATAAATATATGACATATATGACATATGACATATTTATAAATTTTTATGTAATTACTGTAATGTATTTTATAAAAAAAAATTATATATAGATATTCATTTGTACGTGAAAGTTTTTTTATATATTTATATATTTTATTCAATATATATGCATGTATGTATATTAGTGTTTAGTTTATTATGTTAAATACAGTCATGTGATTGTATTAATATAACATTTTTTCACTACATGTGAAGTAGCTAATTCTTTTAACTTTATTCTAGTCCAATTTATTTTCAACAAAATACCCACTATTATTAAAACGTTTATTTATAGTTTATTTATTATTTATTATTATTTATATCATTATTAAAACTTTTACAATGCTTAAAACTTGATTAAGCTTTTGTTGTCATTTAAATTATGTATTAATGTAGAGTAAAATTCTGTATTTTATAGAAATTTTCTCTAAGTGGACTGTTGCAATTCTTTCTCCAATACCACTTTTCTTATTTTTATTATTTTTATTATAGCTCTTCATATTATTAAATTTCTGAAATTTAATTATTTTAAGAACAAGTTTGATAATCAATTATAATTACAGATTACATTTATATAATTTATTAATTCAAAACTTTTTAATTAAAAATGTTTTTATTTTGGGTATGTTTATACATTTGATTAGCAAACACTTCACATGAAGTAGAATAAATGAAATGAAGCCTTCTTGCGGCACCAAACACTTTGCTATATTTAGTCAAGCTATATAACCATGTTACGATGTATATACGAAAAATACGTGGGACCAAATTTAACAATATTATATTAATTATTATTTTCGTATAAACAAGTAAATATATGTATTCAATGACGCAAAGTAAAACAATAACTTCCCTGAAAAAGCTTAAATGACCATCAAATATTGTTTTTTTTTTTGTTTTATAAGTATCAAATAGTTATAAAAATTTATCCATTGTTATTATACAATGGTTGAATGATTGATAATAAATTACTGATAAGATTATCCGATAATATTATATTTCCATTTTCAATTCTGATTAAAATTTAAAAATATTTCGATAGCAACAAAATCCTGCTAGTATTCCAGTCTTCGAACTATTATATACACATTTATTCAAAATTTTCCAAGTTTGAAAAATTCTAAATATAATAAATAATGTATAAACATAACTAGCTTACTTTTATGTGATACAATTTCTTGTATTTACTTGTATTGTACTATAAGACTTGTATTTTGAGGAATGTCATATTTATATATGATACAGCAATAGTTTAACGTTTTAATTAAAAGAGATGTTTTAACAAAAATATTACTACATCACTTATTGTTCAATAATTTTTATTGTTAATATAAACAAATCTAGTTACTTCTTTTATATTTTAATAAAATCAAAATCATTTTTGAAGTAAGGTACTATAAAAAAAATATTTAAATTTGTACTTTTTTAAAATTTTGTTTCAAAAATTTTTTTTCAATGTGAATATATCAGAATATAATAGTAACATTTAAAATATAATCATTTTAATTGATAGAAAACGATTTAAGTAATATTTTTTCTCCCTAAAATTATACTTCACATATTCTCTAAACAAAGCATAATTAATTGATCAAATATTTGATAATTTCTAATTTTAGAGTTATAGATAAATTATAAAAGTAACTCTCTCTCTCTCTCTCTTTCTCTTTAGCTAGTATATATTGAAGAACTTCTCTATGAATCATAAGTAAAAGTATACTGATGACTTAGTTTGTAGTAATTTTATTTACCCTCTTACTGTCCGAGAATAATAGATGTTTTCTATATTCTTGAATTACACATATACATATATACACACGTATATTAGAGATAGGGTCTTCACATAAAATGTATATTATACACGAGGGATAGAAGATTAATGTTACCATGGTAGAAATTCATCTCTTGTTTGTTTGAAAACTCAAGACAGCACAGTAATTTGGAGCACAATTAAATATATATGCAAAAAAAAAATTTATTTCATCCTTATATTTATCGATGTAATAAACGTAAAATTATCTAAAGCATCTAGTCGTAAAAATCAAGAATTGATTATGGAAAAGAGCGTTTAACGTTTTTAATTTTCCTTCATTAGCTGGCTATATTAATATATAAAATAATACGTTTCTAAAATATAAATAACACGGTAAAGACAATAGTCTATAAATGCTATATCTAAATAGTATGCAATGAGATGAGTTGGGATTCGATTCGGAAAAAAAAATTTATACAAAAACATTTTAAGAATCATCAAAGATATGCATTTATAGAGTTACAATAAAACAAAACCATTTTTCGGAAATTAATAATATAAGTCCTTCTAAACTAAAGTTTAGTCGTATTGAACAGTGTGTAATGCATTATCCTTGATAATCTTTATCAGCTGTCTAATAAATAAGTACAAACATGGAAAACTACAAGGTGATTTTTTATTATCAAAGTACAATACTTAAATATTTAAAAAAATTTTCCGAACCTCACTTCAAGTTTCTTTAAAAATCGATTTGCTCATAGCAAAGTAGTTTCAATATAAAAATGCTTTTGAAATCTATTATACAAATACTTATTCGATGCTAATCATGATATATCCTTACTTATAATATACTAAAAATATACGTATACCTAAGTACGTACGTATAAATTTATGGGAATGTATTTCAGACGGGAAATGCGATGCGACCGACGAGACTGGAACGCGCCTTAGGGTGTGTCCTAATTACATTGTCGGCGTCTGATAATAGACCTTGGATATATTTGTGTGGATATATGCACATACATATGCATATATACATAGGATAATCCTTGTAACCTGACGTATTCGACGCAATTAAGCGCAGACTTCGATCTTTATATTTTTCCGTCACAGCATTTCAACTTGTACCGCTTTATTCAACGAGTACTATTATTTTACATAAGTGAATAGTGATTGGGATATCGAAATAAAAAAACATTTGTTATACATTACTTATTTCATGTATCATATTAATTTTTTCATTTACAATTAACATGATTAATAAATTGTATTAAATTTGCCTGTATATTTAAATAATTAATTTTTTAAATTAAAGAGAAACAAATAGAAAAAAATAAGTTTTATTGCTCGTTTCAGGTTAACATTAATATTATTGACAATAGATATTAAATAAAAATTTTAATAACAAATAATTAAATAATAATTAAATAATAATAATAAATAATAAAAATAATAATAATAATAAATGTCTAAATAGCAAAGATAAGCATAATAAGTAGAGATAATAATAGATTGGGAAGCTACCAAACGTGTCTCGTAATAGTACTATCTATTTTAATAGAAAAAAAAAAATGAAACAAGAATACCATTCTTTTAATTTGTTTTGTTAATAAAACCTTTTGATAAATTCAATTTCTAAACATTTAATTTACATTATTTTCTTAAGTATTATTGTGATGATTAAATACCGATTCATTAATAAATGATTTATTAATTTATATATATATATATATATGTTTAGATGTATGTACAAAATAAATTTATAAAGTTAGTAGTATAAGAAGATATTAATCTAATTCAAAATAATTCTATGACATTTTCCTAAAAGTTTTACATTTTTGATACACTTTACCACTTTAAGTAGAGAAATAGAATTTTATAATTTTTACAAATTACATATTTTTTGTTTCAAATAAATCATAATTACATAAAAAAATTTCAATTAAATTTTAATTAATATACTTATTTAAATTTTTAAAAATAATTGAATTATTGTAATAGAGTGAGTTCTTAATTTATTAAAGACTTTTTACTTTTGACCTTCAAGTTGATTCAAATACCAAAAACTTTCTATTTGAATTCTAAAAATAAAATAATTAATTTTAATTTTATAATTTATTACTGAAAGAATATAACAGGAATAAAAAAAATAAATGAAAAATGGAAAATGTCAATATTTTAATTATGTTACTCAGTAAAAATATTTATTAAAAAAAGGTTGCCGGAAAAAAAGAAATGATGAATCTCACTCGGAATACCTAATGTCGAGATAAGCGATCAATGTTCCATATGGATAAAAGAAAAATGATGTTTGTTTTTTGCATGCCCATTTCACAAATTTTTCTCCGTTATTTCTTTGACATCCTATCTATGATAGGTACACGAAAATTTTCAACAATTTTTAGATGAGATTTTAGAATTTTATGTAACTGTTAAGTTTATGAATACGATTTTATGTTATAGAGCTTAATACACAGTTTTTTTATTCATAAAGCATATAATAATATAGTTTTATACATTTAAACATCATTTTTTTCTCTTATTAATTCATCTCGTCTCTATGAATAAATATTTTATTATATCAACATATTGATGATAAATAACCATTTTAATATTTTCCAGCGATCAGTAGTTAGGCTTGTAAAAACAAAACTATTAAGTATAAGATAAATACGAATAAAATTCACGTGTTTGATTTTTTTTTTTTAAATTTTTAAATTGTGACAAGGGCGATTTTGCTGGGATTGAACTCGACGGCTCCAAGTTTCGGTGGCAAGAAGAGAAACGGGGTTAAGGGAGTAGGATATAAGGAAACGTATGTTAATAATAATAATTAATTAAATTATTATAATCCTCCAGTCCATCGGCGCAAGGCAGGAGTGTGAATTTTTGCCTTTAATGAATTAAATTTACATTAATAACAACAAAATTTGTTAACAATATTTAACAAATAAAAGAAAATTAATAATTGATAATAAAAAAATAGATCACGCTCAATTACGCTAAATTATATTTAATTTAATAGTAACGTAAGAAGAAGAAAAAAGAAATTATAATATAATTTATTCTCAATTACATTTGTTTTGACAGCTCCATATTTTGGAGACTGATCGGGATTTTCGATCGCCCGTTTATGCGAGCTTGGGGTGTGCTAGAGGGGCTTACCGATGTTTGGCTTCGGTATCAACTGGTCCGTCAGATCGTACGACACAGATAAAGGAGAAAGTATTTCGATACAGGTTACAGGGCGAGGTACTCACTCGCTCGTTCGCTTTGCCTGCGGCGCGAGGGAGGGAGGGAGTCTCTTCCCGACGAGCCTCAGCTGTTCTCCAGATGAGTGGCTCGTCGCAATCCCGCTCGAGGATCCGGCCGACTCTACCTCCGCGATTGTTGGCAGCTCCTCGCACGACGCAGGGGGACAGAGAGATACGTTCGCTAATTCTCTTCACCCTGGCTCCTGTCTCTTCGATTTCTCAACTGAGTATCTCTCGCGGTTCCTGGTTCTATTGTCGCCAACCCAACCATTTTTTTTCTCAAGGTGATACGCCCTCGTATCATCATTGAGAGTCACTTTGAAATTTCTCCAAAGTCACTCCCATCTTTGAGCCGTTATCTATCAGCCCGACGGTCTGGTTGGTTGCATGCAAGATTTCGCTGGTTGACCTAAGGACGCTCTCCTTTGGCGATCAGCTGGGAGCGCGGGCTTGGTATTTCGCGGACTAGGTAGTAAATATGGTGACTTGCCCTCGTCTCCCCGAGCCCCTTCATCCCGAATTTTGGAAGATTTTACACAAAAAAATTTTCAAATTTTATAATATTATTAGACAGTTTAAAGTCAATGTAACGCATCATTTGGGGAGGAGAAACACTGAGCTACGAGCGGGCTTCGTCACAAAATAAACTTTGATTTAAAATCGAATATATATATATATATAATTAACTCTTCATGTTGTTTAGTTAAAAACAGATCAAAGCAATTTAGCTCATGCTTGAATGGCCAAAACTTAAGAAGGTTTTACACGCTCAAAGAAAGGTAATGAGGTTTAAAAATACATGTCTATTAAAATTTAATATAAGAATAGAAAAAAAATTTTGTAAAAAAATTTAATCATCGCGTGCATGCAAAATTGCGTATGTAAAATAAGTATGCGCCAATGCGGAGTAGGCACATGTGGATTATAAAACTCAAACAAAAAAAAGTTATACAGCAAAGCAATGACTTGTAATTTTTGCTACAAAGTACTTAAACAAATATCGTGAAAAAATAATTAAAAATGGTATTTTTATTGGACTTATAAAAGCTATTAAAGATTTCCCGTTCGCCATTTGTATTATGTAGATTTAGACCGACAATTCTAGAGATCATAATTCAATCGAGCGAAATGGATTTAGTAATTCGAAGTAAATCGCTCTAGATTTTGATAAAATTTAAAAACACTCGGGTCAGATTTTTTAGAAGTTTTTAAGTGAATTTCTATATCTCATTGAGGCAATTAAACTCGGGACACTATAAAACGAAAATTACGATTAATTAACAAAATTAAGATAAAAAATAAAACCGTTGAAAGATGAGTAGCTCTAGAGGTGCAAGTGGAACAAGTCACGTAGGGTAAGACAGAGCGGCAACCTCATCGCTCACATCCAGGCCGGTGGACTTTAGTCGTGCCCTAGAGTAGCAATGGTGGTATATCATCACTCGATGCCAGACACTTACCTTGTTCATCGAGAGCAGGAGGATCCGGAAGCCCGAGGGCTGCCGCTGGCACCAGCAGTAGCAGCATTAGTAGCGACGGACACCGAGAGTTCGACGTCCGTCTCGCGGCTGTTGCGTCCGACTTCCGGGGCATGGCACACCGCCTTAGTGCTGTTCACCTCTAGGCCTGGGCCTCGGCGGCTGTTAGGCCGCACTTGACTTCCGAACGTCTCGTGGCTGATGCTCCTGTCCCCTCCTCGACTCGCGTACCTCCGCTAATTAAGCCTCGATGGCCCCGAGCTTCGCAGTCAGCCGCGGAAATCCGTTTGCCGCGTCCGGCCGGGGATCAAACGCATTTTTTCGTTATCTCTTACGTATAGTGATGGCAGTAATGAGGGAGGGAATGATTTTGGATGATCGATACAATAGATTAAAGAACTCATTCTCCCCCGAAGCCGCTTTTCTAATCCTTCAAAACATTTTGTTTGCATTTCATAAAAAATTCCTACTTCGACGGGCATTTGAATTTTTTTCATCTACTACACTGTCATTGCACATTTTTATCTAGCTTTAACATAGTTTTTATTTAATTATGTTTAGTATGTGTTAATAAAAACTAAACATAATCTCATTTTTACATAAGCTATTTGCGTAAATCTTGATTCATATTACGCGAAATAACTTTCAGTGATCCTAATTTAAAAAAATAAATACATTCAAAGTTTAATAGTAAATATTATATTCTAAGAATAGAGCACGAATTAATGCGTATTTATTATATTTATCGATTTAAGTGAGTCACTAATACTCATTTATCATGAAATATTTAAATTCTTTAATTCACGCAAACGTAGTATTTTCATATTATGAAAAATTAATACGATACGTTTACAATATTTTAGAAAGGATATTTTTCCTCGATGCTATAAAATCTTCATTAGTGTCATTGAAAAAATAAAATTTGTTATGATTTTTGCATAATTTGTAGCATTTTATACAAACATTGTCCATCTATGAATTATGTAAATAATTCAATATTTAAAAAAAATTATTCCTTTATATTATTAATCTCATTGCAAGCGATTATTTCTTTGTGCTTAAATCCGAGTACCTCCTATTTTTTCATAATCTTTAAATATTTTTTCTAGTAAATGTCTGAAATATTCTGCATAAAATATTGCTAAATGATAAATGTTCATTAGTAAAGGCAACAGTTATTGGTGGTAAAAAAATTTTGTACCATATATATTCACACATACATATTTTAAATATTTGATACTTAAAGGTCTTCCCTTCAACGATTTATTATTTACTTATAATGAAATTTGATCGGAAAATTTTATACTCAATATAGAAACTCTTAAAAATCTGTATGAATTTTCTAAAAAATGTAATAAACTTACTCTCAATATAAGACAAAGAAATAATCATTTGTATCCAAATAATAATTGAAGTATATTCAAATTAAAAAATTTAATAATTACATTTCTATAAAATTTTTTTTAAATATTTATCGATTTATTACTTTATAATTAATAATAAATTAATTTTTAATTACAAGGTATTCTTTTTTTTTAATATAATTTTTTTATATAATATAATACCTTTTTTATAAAAAAATTTTCATGAATTTCACAATCAAAATTGGGATAATAAAAGATTAAATTTCAATTCAGAATGCGTAATTTAATTCTAAGGATTCAAGTCTAAATTTTGCATTTGATAAATAATTAAACGGGTCGCTTATTATATAAATACATTTTATCCGTTAATTTTTTAACAAACTGTTAATTATGTGAACGTTGTTACTTGGGGTCATCGATTTACGTTTCAGCATTAAGGCAATCAAGTGCATTGCACCCTAAGTATCATAAACACTAGCTTTTATCATGCTACATTTGCCCATAATATAAAGAAATACTATAATATTGATTTTTTTATGTAAAGTAAAAGTTTTCATACAGTCATATCAAATTTTCATATTAAATTAGAGAAATTTCAAGAAATTGGTGAAATCATTACTTTAGAGGCAGCTGTAAATTGAATAAATTAAAGACCAATTAACGACAATTCTGTAAATATTATTGTTGATTATTTTTAAATTACTCTTACTACTTAAATTTTTCATTTGAAAAGGTATTCTAGAAAAAATGTCTCCCAATGTAACCGAATAAAATATTGTGTATTTTGTTATGAGGGAATGAAATTAAAAGCTCATATCAAGCACGAAAATTTCAATGATTGCAATTAAATAACAATGAAAAAGAGTTACAAATGCAATGCATTATGGTCGAATAAAATTTGAATAAAAAAAATCGCAAAATGAAGAATCAAAAAAGAATAATCAAAAGGTTATTTTTTCTACCTGATAATTAGGTAAAAATATAGTAGCACGCAATTCAGTTGCACAACGTGCAACGGAAGAGAAAAGGCCAAGGGAGCATACAACAGCGGAGGACATCGCACTGACGTAAAAAACTACCAGACTGACTCGAAATAGTCAGTGGCCGTATATACGCACACGAATGGACTGCGCCCCGTCCCCCGAAGCCGACAATAAACATGCACACGTAAATACGAGGGCTCGTACTCGCAGTTACCCGCACATGAAGAACCGAAGAACGGCGCGCAATCTTCAGTGAAAGAAGCGCTTGGTAGTGAGAGTCGCTGCTGGTCGGGAGAGGAAGAGGATGATGTAAGAAAAGATGTTTATTACCCAGTGCGCTTGGAGTCACATCTCTTGCCTCTAAGGCCGCTCTTGTCACCTCACACTCCTGATCGATTACCCTCCAGGCTGGACTGCATTTTCCTCGCGGCTCGCGCAATTTATACGCGATCTCCTGTGTGTTTTGGCAAATCGTTTAAAAGCTCGTCGCACAAGACTTGCCGACAGGTGGGACTGACGTCGAAATAATGAGCGTTGAAGGGCGACCGAGGGCTAGGAGTAAGGCACGAAAGAGAGAGTCGAGAATCCATTCTAAATCTTTTGTTGCGATAGCGTTTATTTTTTTAACCGTGCTTTGACTTTATTTCCTTCAACACGGATTTACATATAATTTGAGCATTACCATACTTGCTATAGAACAAATATTGAAATAATATTTATTGTTTAAATATTACTGTTAATTAATTAAACTGACACCGATCAACGCAATCTTAATTTTTAATTTGCTATTAATTAATGAAGAGTTAATTATAGTATTAATCAATGTTAATACAATATTGGTGCAAATAATATAATCATTCATTTCTGATTTCATATTAAATAGTGGCAAACGTTGAATTATATTCAAAATAAAAAATTAGTATAAGTTATTCGATTTAAGTAATACTTATTTAGTGTGTAGATTATATTTTCAAAGAAAATAATATAAAATATTTTTTTTAATAGATACATAAAAACTGCAAATGGAATATTTAAAAGTTGTGCTTTATAACACGACGAAGTTAAAAAAATAGTCTGATAAATGGATTTCTTCTTTTAAGAAGTATTAATATTCCTAAGTTGAAAAGTTTTGGCTTTGTTATGCTGAAACAAGGAAGTACCTTGACAGTTCTGCATGGTTGTAAGCATTTATAAGCACCCACATATGTATATATATATGAGTGTGCCTATACGAGCTTAAGAAATCTTCATGAAATATTAAAATTAAAACATGTAGTAAATTTTATACATATGTATACAATTGCAAAACCTATTTTCCATTGTTTATAATAAGAATCGAAAAAAAAAACAAGAACATTTTAAATGCCTATTCTAAAGCTCTTAAAACGGATATTTAAAAACAAAATGAATTGAATACTTTACGTTTAATTGTCTGCTTATTAAAATATTCGATAAGAGATTCGCCTTAAGTTGAAGAATTCGAGCAGCCGTGGCATTTTTAAACAGAATAAATGTGCAATAATCAAAGGTGAAATATCAATCAAGCGAAGGGTGAGATTCGAATGGATTATTGGCTCGCATCCGCACATTCGGGTATCGTTTCCTTTCTTGGGCTTTAAGTGCTAAGCACTTGCAACCCTTCGCCTGACCCTTCGCGGCAACGCGACCCTTCCTCACCCCTGTCCGCCCGCGGCTAAGACATCAGCGGCCCGCACTCGTCGGCCAGCCGCAGGACCAATTACCTTACTCTCGCCGAGCTCTCCTCCAATCCTTTTTTCGCATAGGGCCGCGCACACTGGGGCTAAAGGGTCGCGCGGCGGCGACGGCGACGGCGGCGGCGCGCGCGCGAGTTTAACGGCGTTCCGCAGGCCGTCGCGACGCTCGAGCGCCGGCTCCCAGGGCAGAGGCAGCAGCACTACTTTGGCCAGGGCGCAGGCAGCGCACCCGCGGACAGCCACGGGGTCGCGACGCCTGCCGTAGTCGCCGCCGCCGCCGCCGACGCCCGGGCGCCGACGCCGTGCCGCGGCCTAACCCCGCCGCCCCCTGGGGCACACGCACGCGTACGGGGCGCAGCCGCGGCCCCTCCCGCCCGCAGGCCTCGCGTGCCCGACGATACCCTCCTAGGCTCGACCCCCGCCCGATCGACGAGCTACCGGTGCCTCCACTGCCGCCGAGCTACCGATTCGTGGCCGCCCCGGACGAGGCTGCCGCGGTCGTACTGTTGCCAACGGTGCCTTTCCCCCGTGCCGAGGCGACGCCCCTTCGGCCTCTGACCACGCCGAAGCCTCCCTAAGATTATTTCACTGCTCCTCGTTAATTATGTATACGTATCCGATCTGATACGCGGCTTGTTGCCGTTTGTTTTGTTACTTACCGCATTATCCTGTCGCTGGATCTTTACGTGGTAGCCTTTTTACGTCCGTCTTACCTACATCCTCTCATATTTCTCCAATTCTTAAAATACTTCTTGAGAGATCGTTCTTTTTAAATTATATCGCATTCGGTAAACGACACTTAATTACCTTATTCTCAGCTCAACGCTTATCAGTGCTTTTTAAAATATTTTTTATTGCGCTGTTCCATTAAATTAATTTCATTGCTATTCGTTTTGCTTTATTTGTCATTATATTTAAAATTTTTTTTTTCAACTATGTTAAATTTTATTGGCAAATTAAATCATAAAAGATAATCTGATCATTTTCCTTGTAATTTCAGCAACTATCAGTAATCTGTACATATATAAATTGATAACTGCATTGTTTGTAGGCATATTTATAATATTGATTATCGATACAATCGTAGAAATTGTGAATTTATTTTAATCTTTTATTCATCTTAATAAATGCAATAAAGAATAAAAAAAATGTAAGATCGATTTTATTCCGTTACACGTCTCTTACAAAGCCTTCAAATTGCAACTATTTAAAAACTATAAAATTGATTTATGCGATAAACATGAGAAAGCTTTCTAACGCTACACTTTACATCCGAAATATAATAAAAAAATTTGCAAACATGAACTTTAAGCAACCGGCTATTTTAAGAAAATTAAAAAAAAATTAAAATAGAATAATTTATGTTATTTTCTTAATAATATATTCCACGAAATATAGTGAGTAATATATTGCTGCGTCCATTTCAGTTTCCCTACTACCATTGGCTTTAAATTTTATGATAATAGTGAATATAGAAATAACGTGAAAACTTAAGATTGCATCATCCAAGATTTTTCGTTAAATTCTTATTTGAAAAAGATTGGACACAAAGGAGACAAAAAAAGATCTAGTTAATTATTAAGTTCAACATTTTGGTTTGCCTAGTAAACTTCTTGACAGAAAGAAGTACCTCTCGCCGCTGGTACTTGAGTACCGACACGTAGTTGATGTACAACCCTTTAATACTAAGTTTTTCTAATAAAGAGATAAAGAGAGATTGGAATAAATATAAGGAAGACTCGTCAGTTAAGCCAGAGAGGGAGAAACAATAGAATACTGCGAAAAATATATAGCATCAATAAAGCTTTAAATTGTTCACCAAATATTTATAATTCGAAAACATGACGTTTTTTAAATGCTTTTTTAATACTGCTATTGTATTCAAGGTGTGGTTACAAAGTTTTCATTTAGCTCATTCCTTATGTTTATAGTGTGATTAATTTTTCTTTGGACTTTTTATTTCCATTCTTGTTAAAAAAGAGTAATCTTGAATTATCTGCATAGGCTATTTTTCATTCATGTTGTATTAAAAAAGGTTCTACGTAACTAAATATTCGAATGACTATGGCAAGTGAAGAGTAAACATAAAAAAATTGATTATTTTAATTTTTACTTGCAAAATTACAACTAGGGTGTCCAAGCAACTGCATATTATCGAAACGGACAAAAAATTGCCTCATAGTAAATTTAAATATTTCTAAAGCATTCAAAATTCTAACTCTATTATATATAATTTTTTTATTTACTTCTTAACAGAATTTTAATTATTTCTGCTTATTTTTACGTAAATAAGTAGAATTTATTTTTTCCCGTTTATAAAACGAATAATTTATTTATGAGCACAATTCTAGATAATCTAATTAAGATACAATAAAATTAAAAAAAAATAACTTTAATTTCAAAAATTTTTAGTACTTATAATAATAAATATAGCTACTTGCAATATAATGATACCTAAGTATATATAAATTATAAATTGCTGAAATACATCTTGAATAAATATGTACTTCACAAAATATTTGTTTTTTAAAGTTTAATGGCTTGCCATTATTACAATATAAGAATACAATTTAAAAATAAGGACATTCAACAAACAATATCTCAACTGGTATGTAATAAGTGATTCTAATATTTACATGTACTACTTTTTGTAAAGTTCTTTGTATTCCTTTATTATTTAAAATTTATATTTATGCTATTCGTAATTATACTTTGTAACGTTCCTGTCCTCTCTTCGGGTGTAGTGATTTTATATTATAATTTACTTGGCTTGGCTCAAGGCCCAGCTTAACCCTATCTGCGTTAGAACTACGCTCGAATCGAAGACATGAACGAATCGGAGGTCTCTGAACCTCTACGTTATTCCCGGCCTTTATCATACGTGTAGTAAATTGTCGCGCTAACTTTTCTACTTTTTTTATGATTTTAATACTTGATTTTACTATGTGATTTTCATTTATTTATTCTATTGACAAAATTCGCGAAATGTTGAGACTGGAACATTTTAGATAAATGGGTATTATTTAAATTTCTTGTTTAATTTGACTATTAATGACGTATAGGTATATTAGGATATTATTTTAGGCTATTTTAGGAACGCATCTCGTCTGCGAGTTTTACCGACTTCTTTACTGCTACCGAACTTGCAAAACAGTACTTTCCAGTATTACTGGATCTGGGTATCTATTACTAATCACGGTAGCTAAAATTATGCCAGTTCACGGACCAAACATTTTTGATCAGAACTCTATTTTTACATACAAGGACGAAATAATATAAATATTGTCCAAATACGAAAATGCAAAAGGCTCAAGGTCTGGCGCTAAGCGTAGGCCCGTTTTCCCGCAAACACCCCTTGTGCAAGTATAGCCTGGACCTCTTGGGCGACTACGGGCTACTTCGCCGTATTATCCGCGCGATGGCACTGTTTGATCGGGGTCACTTCCATTACCCTAATGTAGGACATTGACATGGGTGTACGCACCCTTATTATTTTCATTTTGTCCTTAAAGCTGCTTAGTAATGTGGATAAGACGGCCTCTTTTTCATGGCTCACCTGCTGCAGTTCCATTGTCAATTGTGGCGTAGCGGCCCCCATCAGGACGCGCATCTTTAAACTTTTGAATGCCTCTACGCCGGGTAAAATTTCAAAGGCGAGGAAGGACATTTTCACGCATTTCAGTACTCATTCCCTTTGACTTGCGCTGGTACCTCGATGACCGCCATGAAGCTGCCAGTGCTTTCGTCTTCTTCCTCAAGCCATGTAGCTTGATAATAAAAACCCGCGATCTGGTGATTCGTGAGCGGACTGCGACCAAGTCGATGAGGGTCACAGAAGACGTGGCCCTGAATTGAGACAGGATAGATAGATAGCCGGATTGTCTCTGCTGGGGCCAATACAAAGGTACTGTGGACCGAACCATCCCGTTTCCCGGTGATCCAAGCTGAACGAGATGTAGGCGCTACAGGGTACATGCGACTAGGCTCGGAAGGTGCTCTCAAAGCCTCCGCCTCTCTATTTTCGAACTCTCGTTCCGTTGCTATTCGGACAAAGTCTTCATCAATGCGGATATCCTACCCCCATAGGAAGCGGTGTATGTCTGGGCGTAAATTCTTACATAAGCATTCCACGATGATTTGCATGATAAATCCCACATGCCGTTGCATCAGTGTCATCAGATGTGTCGTATAGATCTCGCTGATTGGCTGGGTTAATGCTTTCGAAAGATCACCTGGTGCGGTAGAGAACTTCTCCCCTCCTTGGTGAGATAATATTCTTTTAACTGTTGACCAAAATAGAACCTGATAATAAGGGGAGATGTAGAGCACTGGGGGCAAAGGGAACGGAAGCCCCAACGACCCAGGACCACATGGAACCTAAAAGGGGAAATTATACTACCCCTGAGGGAATGGGAGCTGGAACCCCAGCGGCAGCTGAGGGGACCAGGTTGACCGAAGGGGAGTGGAAGGCTCAACGAAAGATTGGGGCTTCCCGGAGGTAGCTGGCTAGGAAAGCTCTACTGGCCGGCACTTCGGGAGTCCCGGGAACCCTTGCAGGAACGGTGGTGACACCGGTAACGCAGGGTCAGAAAAGGATGGGAGAGGAGAGAACTCCTCCGATCGATCCTCGAGAGTTAAAAAGTCCGAAAGGCCCTGCCGACACGAGGACAGCCCCTAGCAGGACCGCCGCTAACAGGACGGGACTGACTAGGGGTGAGACTGTGTCTGATGCAGACAGGGTTAACCCCTTGACTAGGGTCATCGTAAGGGGAAACTACCCCGAGGAAGCGATCAGCTCGGAAATGCTGCACCTTTTCCGGAAACGTCTGATAGAAGCAGCATTGGCGATGGAGAGTAAGATGGTTCCACCGCCATATTTCGAGACGACATATGGGAGGGAGGGAGCACAGTAGCCAAGACTGGCCAAAACTGGGACCAGGCAGTCAACAGTGACCTCGGTAAGGTCTTTGTGACTGCACAGATCGCATCAAGCTGGATTCCCATTCTGGAGCCTGAGGAGCTGCAGTCTAGACACTTCCCTGAGATTCTTAGTCTGAGTGAGAAGTGGTAAAGCATGCGACAAGCGGTGGACCCCAAGAGGAGTACCCGTGAGTCAGGGCTTTATCGAAATTGCAGGGCCCTCTCACGATATATATAATAATAATAGCCACAACTATAATATATACAGAAGAAAACAGTGAGGAATTAGAGGAATATATTATGTTTCCATTGCGGAAGCATGATCGTTTAAATTAAATAGCAAAATAGTTACAAGGTACGACTCACCAGGCATTATTAATAAATATATTAAATAAAGAATAGCCCTCCCTAGAATTGCAGAGTCAACTTGGAAAAAAGCATGGCTGCAATTCATTACCTTTGGAAACGCAAGTGGAGGTTTATTGGTTAGCCTCCCCGGTCCGCGAATCTTTGTAAACCGTTGCTACGTGTGGGACAACTCGATTGCCTTATATGTCCAAATAACGACAACAAGCGACTGTTGGAGACGGACGCGGAAGGGAGTGTACGCCGAGGGGTCGAAGGTGGTCCTGATGCGCCGGGAAGGGCGGAAACACCTTCCCACGATCCAAATTTAGCGCCAGCAGCTTCCCTCGAAGGTGTAACCGCCAGGCCTTTAAATTTGGCCAACCCCGGTGACCTTTCGGCCGGTAACGGTTTACCGAGAGGAGGGCCCTGCGAGAATTTGAAGGAATCTCCCAATGAGCGGACGGAGACACCTGCGGGGTCCGGCGAATTTAGCGGCGTCGCGGGGACAAACTGAGGATATAAAAGAGCGAAGAGGTGAAACAAAAGGAGAGAGCGAAGAGTAATGAGAGAACGAGGAGAAGTGGTTAGTCATAAAAGAAGAGAGTTGTGGAGCACGCAGCAGCCGAACTGCCGTTTCACCTCCCCGGCAACGCTATGAAAGAGCAGCAGGAATACTCAGCGAGGACGGGGTCCGAAGTATCCCGAGCGAACCGATGACCCGGGGAACGAGGGGCGAGGAACAACTCGCCTTGCCGCCGCGGCCTACCGAAGGCCACAGATGTAAGAGAGAAGCTGAGCGTCGTGCATAGTATTGTATTATTAATAATATTTATATTTCAAAATCGGGCACTCGCGTAATCCGAATTTTGAATTCGGAGAGCCTTGAACGCAGCTAGGCGTTACCCCCCCCCCCTTTCTTATTCTGTTAACCGTCCCGTGCGAGCCTTCGAGGTGGCAGAGTAGCCTCGTGAGCCACGAAATACCTGCGTTTCTCTAAACAAAGAAATTATGTAATTTGAAAAACGACTGTAATTATAGAATATTTTTAATTAATATTACAACCTTAAAACGCGTTATTATATAATATTTTATTATAGATTTTAACAATAAAAGCGCGGCCGTCTTAATTGGGATAATTTTCAATATAATAACATAAGGATATATGTGGGTCTAATCATTAAACGAATCAACTGTGAAAAAAGAGCAAAATCATCTGGAATAAACTCTAAATCAAGAAGTAGAGATGGACATTTTGCAACATAATTCTTATAGAGAAGGGAATTATCATGTAAGAATATGAGTTACTTATTATTCAAAATATTATATTATATTATTATATTATACTATTATATAATTCAAAACGTCATTTCAAATATTACCTAGAAAATCCTCATACAAAATATAGGAGATTAAGAAGGAGGAGGAATGAGATATTAATTTTAAAAGAAAAAAAAGGAAAAGGAATTCGTAACATACCAAACATGAATAAATTGTTCACCAAATTAAGTCTCTACATAATAAATTGAGAGTTTGAAGAAGAAATTAAACTATAATTTAAACTATTCACCACTGATTCCAATCAATTTTCAAAAGAGGAAACTGTCATATAAAAGAGAACTTAATCAGGACCAACAAGTAATTTGTTATAATTAATAATATTGTTATAATGTGATAGTTATTGACTTAACCATTAATGTAATTTACTAATCACTCGTGTAATTTAGAAATTAATGTTTTTATGCTGTTACGTCCGTAATGACGCCCTGTAAGAAAATTTTTTCTCTCTTTCTTTTCTCTTCTAAGAAAAAACCTGGTACAAAAATCAACTAGAAATAGATCGATATTGACTGGGTACATGTATAACCAGCGTTTATGATTCCTCATAAACAGATGACGTGTTACCTATAGGCCTCGGAGATATGACAAACGACGCGTTAGCTGTTATGTGACATTTTCCGCCACACTGATATGGTATCCGGCACTGCCGAAACATTTATCCTATCGTAAGTCTCCATAATTTTAGAATCAAAGGCAATGCAATAGTATTTAACAAAAGCGTATTTGACCGCATTTATTTTTAAAGAAAAATCTTTAATCAACCACTGCATGCGCGTTCTGTACCGAATACACCACCGACTGTACACAACTGGTGTCAATAAATGCTTCCTCTAAGTATATATGCGTCAAACAAAAGTTAAGATCGAGCTCTTTATCCTAAATAATTTGAATGTCGGAGAGAAATCAGAAATTTTCCGAGAGAACCCTCGATTGGAAATTATTTTCAAAATCACTCTGTGTCTAATATTTCGATTGTGCGGTCTAGTGTAAGTTTTGAATTTAATTATCTTTCATACAAATTTACGTAAATTAAGTTATTTGTCATTCTAAATCTTCAGAAAAAAAATACGATTGTTTAAAAAAGAATTAAGGATAAAATCATTAAATATTATACTACGAAGAAAGAGTCTGTGCATTTAATCATAAATTCGAAGGGAATAACTATTTGATTTGGTGGAGCTAGTATTAATATTGATATCGAGTACTCCATCAGGAATTATTAAATACCAATAAATATATAACGCAGGATTCTGCACCCGCGGTTGAGAGAGAGGGAGTAGGTGCCGAAATGGAGCTCGCTGGCTCCAGGGTTCAGTAAAAATAGAGGGAGCTTTGTGAGGGGAGTAGGAGGAGGAGGCGTATAAGAAATGAAAAAAGAAAATAGCAACAAGAAAATTAATTTTTAGCCTTGTCATCCTGCAGTCGTCGCCGCTATTTATTGCATTACTATAAACAAATAAATTTACAAGAAAAATAATTAAAAATCGTAGTAATTATTATTATCCTTTTATTATTT
Source organism: Kradibia gibbosae (assembly GCA_018907135.1). NCBI lineage: Eukaryota > Metazoa > Arthropoda > Insecta > Hymenoptera > Agaonidae > Kradibia > Kradibia gibbosae. Next base: position 19,203,587 of record JACCHX010000001.1, read on the forward strand.
ACGCAATGTTACTCTCTACCACCTTGTCTCCGCTGAGTACGAGTCGACGGAGTGCCGAGAGCGCGGGAAAACAACAAAGAGAAAAAAACAATTTTATCCAATGCTATGTCAATAGTCCGACTGCTCGCAGACTCTCGAAACAATATTTTCGATCGTGAGCCCGGTTCGTGAGTTGCACGCGATGAGATAGAAGGAAGGCCTTCGCACGGCCTTGTAGAAAGCTGATGTCGCTGTTCAGCTGCTCGAGATACTTAGTAAATATTACTATATATGTGAAGGTGAAAGAGTAACCAAAATAAAATGTCGATAAAATAAATAAATTGCTTTGAATAAAGAGAGAAAAAAATGAAGGGAGACGAAGAAAAGAAAAAAATATACGTTGGCGTTAGCTGTAAAACAGCTTCAGCTTTCGCTAGGCCTCGGCAGCGAGGCGAAGTCCTCACTCGCTCGTTACTCGTGCTGTAGGATTACGATTCCTCCTGGGATGCTACGAATCCCCCTACCTCCAAGGATTTTTTGGTCGCCTCCTCTACGGTGTTGGATGAACACGGAAGTTCGCCTGTAGTAATAATATTTTTTGCGCTAATCTGTTGCGTTCATGGGTTCCTTGCGAATCCTTATTGTGACGCGGATTTTCCCTGGCGAGCCCAACTGATGCGTTTTCCCTCACCTCCTCATTGGGAGGCGCATTCAAATTTGCCGAGGGTTCTGGTATCGGAAGACTGTTACCAGCCAACTCGATGATCTGCTTGGCAATCTTCAAATTTTCGTCAATTCGACCGAGGACAAGTTCCCTTGGCGCCCAGCTGAAGCGTAAGCAAGCGTTTTTTCTATAAATCTTGCCCGCAAGATACTCTCCTTTCCTCCAGCCTACCCCCCCCCCCGCATTAACGTTAGCGTAATCCATCTAATTTTATCATTTCGACATATTAGGCAAGTTAGCTATTTCGAATGTCGTAAATCGAACTATCGAAATGTTACATAGATTAGTTTTCGAAGCAGTTATACGGGTAAGAGGGGCATCGCCGGACGAGTAACATTATGTGCATTACCTCCCTCCCCCCAAGGGGAGCGGTGGCTATCGCGGAGCGAGCAGACATCGTGTCAGCGAGGCATTGTTTATTTACCTCGCGCCACTTGTCGACCTTTGCGTACACTCGAATATAAAAATTTTCTCTCGATTGTACAATCGGTTTTAAAAATTTTTTACTTATTTTGTAAGTAACTATTTTACTTAAAATGTGATTTATTTATCTGTGTCCTTGTATGACTACGAACCACGTCGTCATGAGGGAATGGTCGTTATGCGGTCACCTACTATTCTCATTGATTGGGTTATTCTCCCAGGTCCTGCCCAGCTACAATGGAGACGACCTGACCTAGTGTTAGGTAAGAAAGGCATGTTTTGCCTCAAAAGACGCCTACGCTAGTTTGAATGTCCGCGTTCATTTTGACCGTCGGAAGTGTTTTTATTTGCGTAAAATTTAAATAGCAAAAGCGTGGGTATGTTCGGAAAATATCCTTTTTCCGAACGTATGATTTACGCTGAATGCAACTTCAGGATTTTCGTCGATGTGTCGCGACAATGAAGTCATTTTTGAAGGAAACAACAAAGTGATTTTTGTGTAACGATCAAGACCACTCCGCCTTCCAGGATCGCGACTAATTGCGACTGTTATTACTTGTAGTTTTTCTCATTGTAACCCCTCTCTCGGGAGTTTCGCCTATGCATGGGCCTCCCACTCTTTGTAAACAAAAAATACGTTAACGAACTGCGAGTCATTAAATATCGGAATGTTGTAAGACTCCGGCAGTTCCAGCCAAGTGTTCCACCCAAGTGTTCCACCCGAAAATCCCATCCAAGAGTTCCATCGAAATCGTCAATAAATACTTTAAAACGCATCACCTCCAATCCACTCATTTTCTCCTTAAAACCTTGGATCTCCTTACGTAAAGTAACGAGATCATTACGAAGCAGATATACAGTTTTGTATATTACTGCTTCGTATTTCGCCGCAAGGAAGAGGAATTCAATATAATTTCAATTAAAAAAGCAATATAATATACGGAAGGTCGTAAAGAAAAAGCAAATCAAGAGAAATAAATAATTTTCTACAACAAGTAGAAACGTCATTAACGGGTTTGGGTAACCATAAAATTAAATTGACACAAGGACAATTACACTAGACAGTGTAATAAAAAAAGATGAAACAGTATTCATAATAGTGATACGTTAATAACCCGGGCGTTAATGAGATGCGTTAATATCAATACGAAGAAATAGAATTGGACAATTCTAAAATTAAAATCGAAGAAGTGGAGCTCAAGATTTGTGTAAAGAATATTCATCATATAAAACAAGAGAAATTGCACAATTAAGTATTACAGTTTTAAAGGAAAATTTATACATTGAAACAAAATACACAAGGGTATTTTGTTAAGAGCATAACGGTGCAAGAAATTGAAAAATTTCTACATTGAAACAAAAAATACACGGATATTTTGTTGAGAAAATAATTGTGCGAAATTGGAAAATTTCTACATAAAAACAAAATATACACGGATACTTTGTTGAGAAAATAATTGTACTAAATTGGAAATTTATACATTGATACAAAATACACAAGGCTATTTTGTTAAGAAAACAAGTGGCAATAAATTGGAAAATTTCTACATTGAAACAAAATATAAACGGATATTTTGTAAAGAGAATAATTGTGCAACATTAGGGAATTTATACAAAATAGACAAGGCTATTTTGTGAAGAGAAAAAATAGGGACTGAGGCATTTTGCGTCGTGCCGCTCGGACTCTATTCCGCTTCCGCCGTATTCCATCAGCTCATCGACTCGGTCATAACGCCTGTCATTGAGCCATGTTTATTTTCGTACGTAGACATTATTATTTTCATATCGTCGATATACGCATATCATAAAAGCCTGATAGAACCTGCTTTACAACGCTTGTATAAGATACGTATGAAAATAAGTTTAGAAAAAAAGAGTCACCTTGGCTAAAAGCGACAGAAAGGAGTATATACGCTCCTGAATAAGGTATCAGCCAACCGGAGGATGAATTTCCCTGCTACTCCACGTAAATTACGGCAATTTAAATGGATTGGTCTCCTAGTACATGAGGTTCGTGACAAACATTTCTAAAGGTGCAGCTCCCTTAAATAATCTTCTACGGGAAGGACTAAGTGGATGTTGGGAGAATCAAAGCAGAAGAGTTTCGACGATTCAAGAGTTTACTGAGTGAGCCGCCCTTTTTTTCTGCCAACATTAAAAATGGACCCCAGTAAGAAAGGCTTTGGAACTGCCTTTACACAAGTCGTCGGCGGGCACGATCGCATCATCGTGTATGCATACCGCATCCTTAAACCGGTCGAGAAGAATTATCGATAACCGAACTGGAATGTCTGGCGGTTAAATGAGGCATGTGGAAGATACGAGATTTTTAAGTAGGGTATGATTTCCCATCCTCACAGACCATCAAGCCCTTAAGTAGCTGCGACAAAAAGATAACCCTTCTGGTCGACTGGTACGCTGGATAACTGAGCTTGCCCAATGAGACCTGGAAGTCACTTATACGCCTGGCAAGGAGAATCCGCTGGCGGACGCCCTATCACCCTAACCTGAGGGGGAAGGGGCTCACGCTGCACTGGATCCAACGCTACGATATGTTCGGCCTGACATATGAAAGAAAATACTACGACTGGATGATGATGATGAAGCGGCAAGGCAGGACGATCAAAACGACCGCCTGTGTCGTTTGCCAATATAGGTGGCCGGGCATAAAGCAGGTATATGGTAGATAGGGACATTTAATGTATTTGGCTAGGTCTAGTGACCATCCCGCTTCCTCAGCCATAAAGCTATAAGCGAGGTGTTAAAAGAAATTCTTATGTCCATCATCAGCATGCTTACTACCAAGCTGACGTATTTGCAAAAATCCAAATATGCCTGTCCAGCTCGCGGACACGGATGAGTCGACTTTGCTACAGCGCGCCAGTCGTTTATTTCCATTCTGATTCTATTTCTACTCTGGGCTTTTGCCCGTTTTCAAAGCTTTATTTTCGACTGCCGTGCTGCACCCAGGGGGAACCTCGGGGCGGTGCGCTCACTACAGTCCCGCTCGGACCGTACATAAATGACCCTTGCTTTCTGTGCCTCTGGCTTCTGGGCTTCCAGAGGCCTTCGAGGCTCGAGTTCTCGGACTTCAACCTCCAGACACCCGTTCATCTGTTCTGCTATAAAATCTGGGATGACTTTTGTCGCCTTTTTCAGGGCTAGTACCTCGACCAAGTCCAAGCCCGGCGTTTTATTATTTTTAAACTTTGAAACAACCTCTCTGACTTCGGCTGTTGTGAAGGTGTTTGCGGCTTTCGAGTCAGGGGCTCTATTGCAATCCTCCCGAGTCAATTTTTGCTCGGGAGAGTCATCCTCAGCCTGATCTTTTCGGACGTGTACGTCCAGAAGTCTCTCCGCGACGGACTTAATGTACTTTGTCTCTACGTTATATTTGTCTTTAATAGCGTATAGCACGCTTGCATTGTTTAGTTTCTTAGCCTGGAGCTTGTAAGTCAATAAGTCAATAAGTAAGGGATTTTCATTTCCAATGCTGGAGACTGCACGTCTCCAGCTCTCAATTTTTGCCCTCCTTATCCATCAACCGTACTCGTGCAAATGCATCAAGTACCGCTCCTTGGTCGCGGTATAAGAAGGGGTTCCTTTCGCCGTTCTAAGCCCACTACCTAAGCCCCTCAGCTTGTACCCGTTGTACCCTGAGCCTTTGTCGAACACCGTGTACGGCTCTTGAAGAAGCAGGAGGTCCAGGTGCTTAGCCGACACTAGCTGTCGGGCTTCGCCCATTACCGTTGCAGCTCTTCGCATGTTGAGCTGCATTATTCTGATTCCTATCCCGTGGCTCGCGTTCCCGTTCGTTACGCGTGATTTTACTTTCCTACTTTGAGGTTTCGCTGTTTACTGTGGGTACCTCCCTACTGGACGCGTGCCCCTTATCTATTCGCGTTAGCAAAACAATGGGATCGACGGCCCACCGGCCCCTGACACGGCTAAGGCGTTGAATGATCGGCCAGTGGTCGGAGCTTCTTTCACTGATTTTATAAACTTTCGGGATCCCGCTCCGCCACCGGCTTCTCCGCCAGTCGCCGTGTTCCCTGCCCTAAACTTTTGGTCACTTACCGACCCATCGACGCCAACAGAACTTCTCCCGATGGCCCTCACTCGGAGATCCGAACGGAGGGCTAGTTTACCTCCGGAATATTTCACCGGGGTGTAGCCTGTCATCATTGTTAGGTCGGGTTTATTTTCCATGGCTCCCACAGCCATCTTATCGTCATTCTCCTCGTCTCATCTTCCTCACGTCATTGATTTCGTTGCTATGGTGACGGAGCATGGACTTTTTCTAAGTCCATACGTGTTGCTTCTGCAACACGAAATTTAAAGATTATTCTTCCTTTTCTCGCGAGTCTGCGCTTGTGCCGCCGTGACAGCGGCATGCACCTTTCGGGTTGCACAGCCCGCTACAGCTTTTTGGACCCCGCGCAGCCGTCCAATGGGGATCGCTCTTTCCTAACTCGGGCGAGTGAGCCCCGTCGCTACGCTACTGGATCAGTACTGGACGCGGCTCAATATTACCCTTCTCGGATGAAGCTTTTCGGCGTGGAAGATCTACCTTCACTCGCCGGAGGTATTCCTCGCAGTGGTGGAGATCCCCCGCGAAGCTCATTAGTCGTCTGCGCCGGTGTAGAGGCGCCAGCCAGCGAATGGATGGCAATCCGAGTCCGCCGTCCGTAACCGGGGCATGGAAGTACCCCGATGGAGTATCGTTAGGAAGGCAGAGCCATCTTTTAACTGTACCCCTCACCGTGGTGTCCACTCTGCTCAATTCGCTTACGGTTACACTGCCTAACGCCATGTCATAGAACAGCGAAGGCAGTGCATTCGTGCGAAGAGCAAAGAACCGTTGTTGTGGCTTGAGTGGAGCCCTAGTGAGGGAGCGCAGTAACTCGGGTGCTTTGCTGGCTAGAGAGCTGGATCTTCTGCCCTCAGGCAGCAGAAGTGCCGAGGACTGGTTAGGAATGGCCCGCACGAAGCAAACCGCCCGGAAGTCGACCGGAGGCAAGGCGCCGCGGAAGCAGCTGGCGACCAAGGCCGCGCGCAAAAGTGCCCCGGCCACGGGGGGCGTGAGAAGCCCCACCGCTACCGGCCGGGAACCGTCGCCCTCCGGGAGATCCGCCGCTACCAGAAGAGCACCGAGCTGCTCATCCGGAAGTTGCCCGCGAGATCGCCCAGGACTTTAAGACCGACCTGCGCTTCCAGAGCTCGGCCGTCATGGCCCTGCAGGAGGCCAGCGAGGCCTACCTCGTCGGCCTCTTCGAGGATACCAACCTCTGCGCCATCCACGCCAAGCGCGTCACCATCATGCCCAAGGACATACAGTTGGCTCGTCGCATCCGCGGCGAACGCGCCTGAATCTATGGCGATTCAGCCCTCGGGGGGCCTCGCAAGCCAAACCCGACTTGGCTACACAATTCCCAAATAAGACCATGTGTCCTCCCGACTAAGGGCCCGCAGAGGCTGATCATTGATGGTGAACGTCTGTTAACGCTGACAGTGGCCCGCTTTTTGTGTCCATCCCCAAAGGTTGATGGGGTGTGAGATTTTCCGATGTTAAGGTGCATGCCACATTGATCGAGAAAGGCAGCAGTCCTGGAGAGTAGGTCTTGCAGACCCACCGGCGTCTCGGCGAGCAGGACGAGATCATCCGCGAAGGCCAAGGCTCGGATGGTAGAGCCATTGAAATTCACCCCTGAGGTTAGAGGGAACGACCGGAGCAGGTTGTCCATTACGATGTTGAATAGAATTGGGGATAAATGATCACCCTGCCTGACTCCTCTCGTTACTCTCAGGGGGGAAAAGGGCCACTCCGACCCCACTAGTGTGGTTCTGCAGCTGGCGTAGTACTCCTCGAGGTATTTGAGGAGTTCTAGTGGACGCCAGCAGCCTTGGCACAGGCCAGCAGGGCCGAATGTTGCACGCTGTCGAAGGCCTTCGCGATGCCCACCGTTGCCACCAAGTAGAGGGACTTGTAAGACGAAAGACGGCTCTTCAGGATGGAGTCGAGGAGGACCGCTTTGTCTCTACAGCCGTCGGTCCCCTTACGGAAGGCACGCTGATCCTCGCTAAGTGTTAACTTCGCGAAGGTGCTCTCCGCACTTTTAAAGAATCTCTCTTTCTGCGGTTTGGCCGCGGCGGCGGGGTCGATGCGCTGCTCCCTGTCTTCCACCCTCCACGGCAGGTTACGGAACCTGGCTCAGGAACCTGAGCGCAGGTTGTCGCCGGTTCCTGCTGCTATTCCTGTCTCGTGGGTGGGGAATTGACTGCTTGCGCTTCACTGCTCTTATTTTCCCATTTTCTTGAGCTCGTCTCGCGTCGTTCCCCCAGATCCTCGCGGTATTCTTTCTCACACCCTCTTTGATTGGGTGGTTGTTGCGTAGCGAATAGGTGCGGGTTGCACGGTAAGAAAAATCTTCTTACGGTTGCGGCTGATACACAACAAAATAACACAGACACTGTGTATTCGTTGCGTATTAACCTCTGTGCTGTAGGCAGGAAGGTTCACTATTAGGGATAAAAAAGCGGACTCGATAGTGGTCAAGTTTAAAATCTTTATTGATCGTTTTGGTGGAACTGGTGAGTTTTACAAAATCTCATCTTTATAAAGACTCCGTAGCTTGGTTATAACTTTCGTTGTTTACATGGTGGGAGGCCCTAACCTAGGCCTTTACCTAACATATCGCCCGCCTTGATTGCTCGCGTTCGACCGAAACAATTACAATCGTTAATGCGTAATCCAATAGAGTCAGTGATCATGAATCGTTATTACATGGCTTATTGCAAAGGTAACGGAGATATGGATTTCACGCATCTGTCGTAGACGCCATTATTTGTTTGAACCGTTACTGCTCTTGTGACGCCGTCCTTGCCCGGGTGGATATCGACGACCCTTCCTAACTTCCATTGTAGCGGAGGTGCGTAGTCCTCCTTGATGACGACCATGGTTCCGGTTTTTACTTCATTGGCGTTCTTGACCTGCCATTTTGCACGCATGTTCATTTCATGCAGATATTCTTTCGACCATCGTCGCCAGAAATGTTGTCTTATGTTTTGAATATGTTGCCAGGTAGACATTCGGTTCAACTTTAAATGGGTCACATCTCGATCGGGTATGGTGGTTAAAACGTCACCGATAAAAAAAAAAGAGGGAGAAAGAGCGTTTAAGTCGTTCAGATCGGATGACAAGGGAGTCAAGGGACGGGAGTTAAGTATCGCTTCGATCTCGATAACGAATGTATTCATTTCCTCGAAAGTAAACAATATGCCGCTTACTGCTCTGGAGAAGTGATGTTTAAGAAACTTCACCGCGGCCTCCCAAGGCCCTCCGAAATGAGGCGCCCTCGGGGGTGAGAAATGCCATGAAATTCGATCAGCCGCTAGAGCTTCGCTAATTTATGTTCTTTCGGTTTTTTAAAATTGGTCCAATTGTTTTAATTCCCTATTGGCTCCAACAAAGTTTGTGCCATTGTCGGAAAAAAAATTAAGAGGTTATCCTCTTCTAGTGTAAAATCTGTGTAAGCTACCTAGAAATGCTTCCGTTAATAGGTCGCTTACGACTTCGATATGAACGGCCTTTGTAGAAAAACATACGAAGATTGCTATAAAAACCTTTATTTTGCCACGATTTCTAAATTTCTTCTCCTTTATGAAGAATGGTCCGCAGTAATCAATACCAGTATTCAGAAATGGGCGAGTAGGCGAGACTCTCTCTAGGACTAAATTACTCATTAAGTACGTCGGAGTTTGCGCTTTAATTCTATGGCATTTCATGCATTCGTGGATTAGTTTTTTACGTTCGATTTGCCTGAAATCGGCCAATATCGTTCTCTCATAGAGTGCAGCGTAGCCTGTACTCCGCTATGCATGTTTTCTATGTGATGTTGTCGAATTATTATGTTTGTCATGTGATGATTCTTGGACAAAGTTAAAGGATGTTTTGTAGAGAAAGATAAATTTGAATTTTTCAATCATCCGCATACTCTAAGCAATCTTTGTCGTCTATGAAGGGATCGAGACCTCGTAACTTGCTGCTTCTTAAAACGTTCTCATTTTTTTTTCAATTGTATGTATTCACTTAAGAAGGCCTCTTGCTGAACCAATCTTATTGTTTGATTGTGAGCCTGGTCGAGTTCTTCGACGCTTAGTATGCCTAATTGTTTTTCCATGGGACTTCTTGCGTTCTGCAAAAAACGCCGTGTGTATGCCATGACTCTAATAAGTTTGCCGAAATTAGAATATCTTGTTAACAGGTCAAGTTTTGTTATTGATAGTCGACTAGTTTCGTGAAGCACAATCTTCTTTCTCAACTCGCTTAATGGGACGTTGTTGAAAGTGGACGTGGGCCATTCTGATTCCTTTAGTTTTAGCCGAACTAGGCCAAATCGCCAAAAGTCGTTCTTCACTAGTTGGGACGGCATTAGCCCTCTAGATATTAAATCCGTAGGATTGTCGGTTGATTTCACGTGACGCCAAGATGCGACGTTTGTAGTTTGCTGAATCTCAGCTACCCGATTTGCGACCCGATTTACGAAGGTATTTAACAGATGTGTGGTGCCGTTCTAATCCATTGCAGTGTGATGGATGAGTCCGTTCATAGTTGCACCTTGTTTATCTCCTTATGCAGCGCTCTATGGGCTGTTTTTAGCTAACGTGCCTGTTTTATCGCGATTAGGTGCGGGTTGCACGGTAAGAAATGTTCTTCTTACGTTCGCGGGTGATACGCTAAAATTACACAGACACTGTGTATTCGTCGCGTATTAACCTCTGTGCTGTAGGCAGGAAGGTTCACTATTAGGGATAAAAAAGCGGACTCGAGAGTGATCAGGTTAAAGTCTTTATTGATAGTTTGGTGGAACTGCTGAATTTTACAAAACTTCCTTCTTATAAGGACTCTGTCGCTTCGTTACAATATTTGTTGGTTACATGGTGGGAGGCCCTAGGCCTGGGTGCGCTTCGGAGAGGGGTTAAATAACAATAAAAAATTAGGGATTGTGATATTTGTCATTCGTCGAGAGCATCGAAGGCGGGGCTGAGAATTTGTCTTTTAAGACACGTTCGGATTATAAAATTATCGACTAGTCGAAACTTGGTTTGCAGCCTTCGCGATGTTTTTAAGTAAACTCAGTCGGTCTCACGGGTCGTCATATTTTCGGATTAGCGCAATAAAACCCTTTCGAACAGTAACCAGAAGTGGTTACTGCGATAGATCATTCATCGTAAAACATCTGCTACAATCGTCGTTTAATTATCGCGACGCTTTCCTTCGCGCGGTCGGTATCGCGCGCCTGCATGGCCGACAAAAAAAAGGGGTCCTTTCCCGAACGTGAGTTTCCCTTTTATTCTCGTGAGTCCGACAATATAAGAAGGTTTTCGACGGTCGAGGACATTATAAAACAGCGCATCTCTAATCATAAACTCATTCGCGAAGCTTATTTGTCTTAAAGGAACGTTACTTTCTATTTACGGTAGTTTTTCTGCGCGGTAATCCTATTTTAACGGCGGGTCTCGCATGCCCGCATGTTCGTGAAAGACTTATATTTTCACGAACACAATCGGTTTTCCTTTAATATTAAATTTCGGCAAATAACCGGCAAATGACCGTATGGTCGGGAAAAAGGGTCCTTTTTCGAATGGTCAATTCGCACGGTCGTTCCCACGCTACAGTAGGCAATAAAAAGAGGGTCGATTTTCCTTGTGTAGGCGTGACCAAATGTCTTCATTGCATTTGGCCGACCATCTCGTGCATTTCCTAAACAATAATTTGGTAGATCGCGAAAGTCGTTGGTTTTAAAAATTGAACGCGTGCACTCAACATTGAGCGCAGACGGATCGTCTTGGAGCCATCGTTTTTTATACGTAACAGTGCCAATAATAAAGCGCCGCACAATTCGAATTTGGGCAACGTAATTGTTTTCAAAGGCGCCACTCTGGTCTTGGAGCACAGTAGATTGACTCCGATTTCTCCGGCCTTGTTGCTTGACCTTACATAAACGCAAGCTTCATAGGCGCTTTCCGATGCGTCGGAAAACCCGTGCAACTCTATACGGTTTGCTTGTTTTTCCAAGATCTTCCTTGCGAATTGCATGTTTTTTAATAAGATTGTAACAATCGTCCGCCCCCGGTCCCCTCCAATCAATTGCGTCGTGCGAGGTAACTTAATTGCCTCGAATGGCGCAATAACGGTCAACCCGGAACCCGGAGGGGCCGAGGGAAGGCCTTCCGCACCGGGAGGTGTAGCGACGCCTCCGCGGAAGCACGAAACCACGCGAGTGGCCCTCCTCCGAGACCCAACCGCCGGAGATTTTAATCCGGCCAACCCCGGCGATGGCCGGAACGAAACGGCGGCCCGGGAGGAGGGCCCCGGAACTAAAATTGAGTTCCGGGAACTGAATAAGGTAGGAACCGGAATAAAAGGGAGGATCCGGACGCAGCAAGGGGAGACCAAGAAGAGAGCGAACAGAGAGAGGATGAGGAGCCGGATCAACGCGGAATCCTGGAGCCTGCGACCCCGTCTCCCCTGCAGCCAGATCGACCAGGAGTAGACATAAGGATTAGCGGAGGACAGCGAACACCTCCCCCCTGCCGTCGAGGCCTACCGAAGGCCGCAGGTGTTACCGAGAGCGAGCGGCTTTTACAAGTACGTAGCTTTAAGAAATAATTGCGTCCGAAATTCGGGCCGCTAACCCGAATTTGGAAATCAGCGGGCCTTGAATACAGCTGATCACGAGATCAGCTGTCACCAAGGCCGGGCGTGGACAAGGCGTTGTCCCCCCTCCTATCCGCTCTTTGTTGACACGTCGGCGTTCGTCAACCGTCGCGTGTAAATCTACGAGGTAGCCGATCCGCCTCGCGACCCGCGGAATAAACGCGAGCAAGTAACGTGTAAAACCTTTCGTTACATTACAGATTGTAAAGAGGAGCGCGACCGTTCCGGAGAAACGGAAAAATAAATATTTCTTTTCCTTTTATATCACCCTGCGTATTTTTTTAATATTAATCCCCCCCCCTTCCAATCCTACCGCGAACCCTAGAGCCGGCGAGCTCATTCCCGGCAATCACCCCCCCCCCTCTGCACCACGGGCCGACTCAGGCACCGCGTCACAAGATGATTCTCTTAGTTACGTTTTTTTCATTGATCTGTTGGACTTTATATGTTATTGTATCTTGAGTGAAATCCCACATAAGTCCCAAGATGCCTAATGTGTCTTGTTTTGACAATAGATCGGATTTCTCGGATTCCTTCCTTCTGGTGAGCAGATCGTCAATAGTCGTCTTGTCGTTGGACACCCATTTCCTTAGAACAAATTTTCCTGTCCCCAGACATTTAATTAATTCGTTCTTTAGAATAACAGCTTCTTCGATGGTCTCGGCGTCGGTCAACAAATCATCGACATAAAAATCTCGTTTGATTATTTGTGCGATGTAAGGGTGCTCTATATTGACGTCGTCTGCTAGTTGATGGAGGGTGCGAATCGGTAAGAATGGTGCAGAAGTCGTCCCGTATATGACTGTAACGGTGCGATATGTCTTGATTTTCTCTTCAGGGTTCTCGTGATACAGCAGTAGTTGATAATCAGCATCTTCATGATTCATTTGTATTTGCCGGTACATCTTCTCTATGTCGGCATTAATTTCGTATTGATGCGTGCGGAATCTCAATAACACGGCAAAAATATCGTCTTGTATGGTTGGCCCAGTTTTGAGGCAATCATTCAGTGAACCTGAAGTTGTTTTTGTTGAGGCGTCGAATACGACTCTCAGTTTCGTGGTTTGATTATCTCTTTTGACGACTGGATGGTGTGGCATGAAGTAACCTGCATTGTTTAAGTTTTCTTTCACTTCGACCATGTGGTCTAATTCCATGTATTCTTTCATGAATTTGATATACTCCATCCATAACTCAGTGTTTTTGCTTAATTTTTTCTCTATTGCTAAGAATCGTCGGTATGCCATTTCGTATGAGCTTCCGAGATTGTTGATTTTTGTGTTGAACGGTAATCGAACGACATATCTATTGGATTTTCGATCTCGAACGACCGTTTTCTTATAATGGATTTCCACGTCGAGTTCTTCCTCTGAGAGAAACCTTTTTTATGTGATTTCTTCTAGCTCCAAAAAACGTGCCATCTGTTTTGTATCGCGTCCGTAGATAAAAAACATTTACTTGTATTTTGCTTGTTCATATTATCCAATTTTCCTGCAATAAGCATATAATAACCCATCCTAACCTTGTTTTATTAAGTGTAGCTCGGCAATCATTTAATTTAATTTGTCCTATACACATTAGGTCGTAGAATATCTCTACTCCTAGTAGTGCGTCGATGGGACCTGGTTTAAAAAATCCGGGATCGGCGAGATTTATGTTCTTCGGAATTTTCAGGGTTTCTTTAGCAAAGGCTTGGCTAGGTAAAGGTTCGCATATGCACGGTATTACCAAGAACTCGAGGGCGGTTTCTGGTTGTTTATGGTTGAGGCTAGTGTTTTTGGTTAGTTTCTTCTGTCGCTGTTGGATTTTGCAGCTGATTCCTTAAAATTCACTTGATTGGCGCTTATGGCTTGCAGCACCTGATAGCGAGCTTCCAAAAAACTAAGAAATTCCTTAAACTTCGGAACCTCTGTTCCCGAAATATGTTTTTTCCATTCAACTAGTGTAGCTTGGTCTAATTAATCTAATTTTTACTAATCGACTAATTACTAATCGACTGCTTCGCCGAGCGTTTTTAGCGCTCTTGTGTGGGTTCGGAGTTCTTCCAAAAGTTTCCTTAATTCTGCGACGGAGTTTTTGTTTATCGCTGTCAAATTCAATATTGCTTTCGTGTAATTTTGTACGATCACACGTCTGTTATAGAAACGCGTTTTTCGAGCTTCTCGGCGCGTCAGAGTCGCCCTCGTCCCCTCGGCCTACACCCCCACCCGCGGTCGTTTCCGCGAGTGATTCGATGTTATTATATCGACACATGCGACAATCGCCTTGCCTCAAGTGTCGTTCTGATCAAGCCGGAGTGGCGGGGGGAGGCGACATGGGACCCCCGTATCGTGGTGAGCCATAATGACCAGCAGTTTGTAAAAAATGTAACGAACAGCGTGGTACCCCGTCTCCACCTACGGCTTTGGATAAGCCGTTTGCGACAAGTGAGGCAACTCGATTGCTAACGGCGGTTGTTGTCAATTGATTTTCGCCGAAGAAACGGCAATCGATTGGTGGTTGTCTTCTCTACCTTGGCTTTTGCATAATAAATAAAACCTGATGAATAACTCTCATTCGAACTATTAAAGGGTATAGCTGTTGAACCGTTACGACTTTCGCACGGTGAATAGCCCGGGTTGTGGATGCCACCCAAACAGGCATCTGCCTTGCCGACGGAGAGCCCCTCGCGCCAAACTGATAAGCTTATATATTTTAGATTGTTTTTTTTTCTTTTTGGCCTTCTTTTCTTTAACGCGGGTTGATTGAATTCCCTCACGCGTTTTCTCCCTTTTCTTTTTTTCCTCTACGTAGCGCATATAGACAAAAGAGATTGGCCGTGGCTGTATTAACTGGATCTACTAGCTTAGTATGAAAGACCTCGTCGTGGAACGTTTAAAACATAAAATAGACACCGACGGCGGATTCGTGGCAGCCAGCACAAGGTAGGTGCTGTTCGCCTGGAAGAATCTCGGGCTATTCGTGAACCACGCACTAGATCCCGCGAACTATGACTAGAGGATCGAGCGAATAGCTGACCTAATACTACTCAAACGACGATGAACTAAAGTCCCTTGTCGTTAAAACGTAAAACTCTCACCGAGCTATAGCGATCCTTGGCAAAATTGCGAACACTAATCGCCCGTAATATTTTAAGTAATGAGGGGCCATACCACGCATTTTGCAAAGAAGGGACAGTCAAACGAGCAATGAGAACAAACACGATTATGCCCATCGTCTATTGTCGAACCGCCGGACAGCGTCCCATCTTAACCGTGAAGATGGAAGGCCAGTCCATGGCTACAACCAGCTCAACTCCAACGCGAGCCCGGACTTCTTTAACCATCTGCTGAGGCTTGGAGCCTTCCCGGAAGAAAAAAACATCACAATTCTGCTGGTCTACGGTATTGTGGTGGATTTTCTACTTAGTCGGTTGGTACAAGGATGTCGCCCAGTGAGCGAGGACAACTTAGATGGACATCCACCCCTAGAGGCGCAAGAGGCTCCGTTCATCCAGGGGCTGAACTACGTTCAAGCGACAAGGATGGACCGTCGGAAGACGCCCGCCATATAAACAGTATACAGGGAGTGAGAACACTTGCAACCGGCGTAAGCAAACGACAAAAGCGAGCGAGTTAGGGGGAAATCGAGACGCCGCTACGTTCCGCCCGCCTCGCCAACGCTTGGCAAGAATTGTTTTCACCCCCGATTCCCGGGAAAACCCCCCCCCCCAAGAGAATACGCGAAGGAGTGTGTTCAGAAAAAAGCTAAATTACGCTAAGTAAGAAAC
This sequence comes from Kradibia gibbosae, assembly GCA_018907135.1. NCBI lineage: Eukaryota > Metazoa > Arthropoda > Insecta > Hymenoptera > Agaonidae > Kradibia > Kradibia gibbosae. The sequence goes on from JACCHX010000001.1 coordinate 19,219,202, forward strand.
AATACTTTTCGTCATCGTTCATTTTAAGATAGTTTCAAATTATTTTTCTAGCTGCATGAGCGAATGTGACACGATAAACAGCATATTATTCCTGTCTCGATGCTCGCTGCGTAGATATTTTAAGTATCGAAACTAGTATTTGTTTTTGACCGTTTCCGTAGAATGCACCTTTGACTAGGATTCAAGCTTTGTAATAATAAAGATAAAAAAAACGTCCTTTAAATACTGACGGTCTGTAAGACTCTGGTCAGTTCCATAAATTCCTCCGACCAGTTCCATCGAGTGAGGTCCACCGAGAAAGTTTGAGTAAAACACTTATTACACACCAAGTTGTTCCGAGTCCGCTAGTTTCTATTCCTAAAAACGGATCTCCTTGCCTAATGCAACGAGGTAAATAAGTAGCACGTATACAGCATCTGTATATTTTACTTCGTATGATTCCGCTAAATTAATAATCATTTTCTACAGTGAACACTGTAGCTTCGCGACGAAACACAGTGCGAGCGCAAAATTGGTAGCAGCCATTAGTAACGAATTAGCGACAAAATATGGCAGCTCGCGAGTTAAATCCGATTGAGTCAGGCCGCCAGCCATTCTCGTATTTCTGTATTCGCGGCTTCCGCGTACCGGCCTGCCTCGTACGTTCGCAGCAGGTCAGTCAACCGGGGCGCAATTCCGGGCATACGCCTGTACGAGGTCCAGCTGATCATAGACGTAGAGGTAGAGAGAGCCGCAGCATCCTACGAGGATCGCGATCTTGCAGCCCGAGCCCCGAGGCCCAACGAAGACCGCAGGTGTCGTGTCTAAACGCTTTTCATTAGTTTATTATATGAACGTTTTCTTCTTCCTTCGTTTTGTTACTTTCTATTCTTTTATTTCTTTCGTTAATCTCCCGCCATTCATAAAAAAACTATCACGGGTATGTAAATGGCGTCCATCAACTGGCTATGAAATTGTACCTAAGCCCCTTCCTCTACCTAACCGTGCGCGCCCACGAACCGGGCTAATGATCGAGAGCCCGATAATAATATTATTTTGTGAGGCTGCGGACGAACCGACGTAATTTACATATAATTAAGTTTATTATTTTCTTTTTCTTTTTCATTTCCTCGACACGTCGATCGGATCGGAGAAGAGGCAACGAATAATAACATTGTGCTGATTTAAATCGTAATTGTTATCATCACGGATTATCTTTGTTATTATTATCATTTATTTTTTATTTGTTATAATTTAATTTTTAAAAATCGAAATAAAACAGCATCGACGACCGAAAGAGTGTCCTGATTAAAAATCAGTTATTTTGTCTTATTTTACTTTATTTTAATTACGTCTCATCGTCTTCATCCCCTCGCCCCGCTTCCTATCCTTCCTATCCTATCGAACCCTGGAACTGGCGAGCTCCTTCCTGCCAACCACCCCGTCTTTCTGTACCGTGGGTATAGCCCCCGAATACCAAATATATATTATTTATTATAAGCAAAATTAGTAAAAAAAAATTAAAAAATTGTTCAAATTTTAAATGTTAATATATATATATATATATTTAACCACGGGGCCTCTCCTTCTCGAGCCCTGTCCCGGAGTTCCGTTAAGATCTTTGAAACTATTTAAACAATGCTCGCAACGGTCCGAAAAACGGGGAAGCGGCAAGGGCAGTCGAGGGGAACCCACCGGTTATCAAAGCACGGGAAGAGCCTAACCCTCGCATTCATATAGACGCCAAGGAAGGGCGTCCTTGGTGCAATTACCGAAATTCGGATCTGACCAACCAAATAACCACGTCGGGTCAACGGCGTTAAAGGGGAGTTGCTTTGACAAAATTTCATACGATTAATCATAATTTTATTTTATTACAATATACAATGTAAATTTATCCCGGCCTTTAAAACTTTTTAGCTACATTAAAGAAATGAAAGTATTTCGATATCTTTTTAAAATGTCACTTAATATTTAATAATGCTATTCAAGTATCAAATATAAATTAATGTAAATAAATAGTATTTTAATATTCGAATTTGTATGAGATAATTTCATAATAATTTTAATTTAAAAAAGCTCCAGTACATTTATCCGTGTAAAATTAATTAATATTACATTTTTTTTACATGAAACCATCAAACTTATAAACCTTATATACGTTTTTATTTAAACAAATGCGTATATTTATTTTTTATCTAATAATTTTGTTATAAGTTCATCTCACTATATATTAAAAAATATTTCAATCTTCGAGTTACGAAGCTATTCTGAATAATCATTAAATAAGATTTGCACCACTGTTTATAATGCACGATATTTTCTATGAGAAAAATGCAATTTTCTATAAAGGTACATTATTATTGTTATATTATTTGAAGACAACCCTTTATGTACTTATTTTTAAATAATTTTTCCGAGCGTCAAACATTTTAAATACGTTGCAAGGTAGTTAAACGTTAACATTTTAAAATTGTTGAAATTATTTGTTTATCTTTTTACTTAATGACAAGTTATTTTTATTCATTTTTATTAGATTAAAACTGTCTGTAAAGGACTTGTTTATTTAACTTTTTAAATAAAGATATTTCTATAAATTTTTCTAAAATTGCAAGAACTTGTTAAAAAAATTCTAGTTAATTTATTAAAAACACGCGTGTTTATTATTTAATCAACATCTTTTTATGCATCTTAATGGAACAACTTTCATTTGGGATTGAAAAAACCGTCAATGATCAACGACTATCCATAAAAAAACCGTTACCATATGCGTCTGGTGATCGGTACAGAAAATCAAACTCGTAATTCTAAGGCATACAATTGTGCAAGTGCATGGCCCACTTTTACCTTTTTCACTTTAATCGGTCTTCGTGCCAGTTTAAAAAGGCGATGTTCTTGCATAACCTGAAATTCATTATTTATTTTAAATGCCATACATATCAGTATTGCTGAAATCAAATTTCATCTATTACTTATATGGAATGAGGAAGGCAAAAAAAACGAACTATTTTTAGAAGTATTAAAACGGACTTAATATATTTTAAGTGATATTTTATTATATACTATTAACTATTAAATTATCGTTCCATTTGTTTTCTATAAAAAAACAGTTAAATTAATGTCAAATACTATATACTTTTTAAAATATTAAATAGCTTAAAACTTACATAAGTATAGCTTATATCTAAGCTGAAAGTTTTTTTTAATCATCTAAAATAAATAAATTATACGTATTTCTTATTATTGTGCTTAATGTACTATAAATTAATGTTCAAAAGTATAATTTGGTGATAAATTATTAAATATTAATATACTCTGTGCCATAAGTATTATTTTTGATGTCTGATTACCTACATTACTTTTAAACCCTTGTTCATATAAAAATTAAAAATTTTAAAAACTAATTTAGAAATATTTTTTATAAAAAGCATACTTTTATGTATATACTTTTCGTTACAACACAGTCTTTAGATTACACTCATTAAAAAAAAGCCATTTCTATTTAATTTTTTTTTAAACTCGTTTTTTTTTATATTTACTATGAAATATATAAAAATTGTTTTAAACCAATATTGATTTAAATCATATGTGCTGCCATATAATTAAAAAGTTTATAATCCAAAAAAAAATTATGAATGTTGATGAAAATTAAAATGATAATATTATGAAAATTAAAAATAATAATATCTATTTTATTTTATTTTGATAAATTCAATTTCTCATATTTATTGTAGTAATTTTATTCTTCATGTTTTTTCAAACAATTTTTTTTACGAAGATATAAAAAAGAATGATCTAAATTATAAGTAATTTAAGCAAAAATAGATATTAAATTGCACTTTTAAAAAAAATAGGTTCTTAGTAAAAAATTATAAATTTTAATATTAAAATCTTATCAATTAATATCTGTCAAATACGTTAAAACCTTTGGATACATTTTTTTCGATAATTCACTTCTCCATACTCTTCTAAAGCATATTCTATTTAAAAAAAAGGAGTAAATGTAGATAAATTGTGAAAGAGAATTATAAATTGCTCTTCTGCTTATACCGTTATTTTCGTATCGTTCTTAATCTTTTGACTGATATTTACAATAAAATTAAGTTCCACAATCTCTCAAAAGACTAAGTAGAAAATTTATGTCTACTGCATATATATATCCGTTCTAACAACCTTAATGAAACATAATATGGTTTATGATATCCTAAAACGTAAAAAAAGTCTAAAAAATATGAAAATCTAAAAGCGATTTCAAATATGAATATTTTATGATAACATAAGTAGTCGACCAATCCTTGTATCTAAAAAAAATAGTTCCATAAAATTACTGACTGATCTATTTAATTATTTAAATTTAAGGGGCATTAAAATAAACTTTGACTATTTCAATTAATAATTTGTTTTTAATATAAATCGTTATTTATCGTATCATAAATCAATCAGTATTTATCATGGAACGAATTGTATTCACAAACAATTTTTAAAAAAGAGCTAAACTAGTAAAATTCAAAATTAGTAACTGACATAGTAAAATTATTTAACATAATACATTATTTACTTTTTTAAAATTTTTATTTAATTATAATATTTTATATCGATTCATAAATTATTTATATTAAAACATTAAAATTTGAATCATGTTTTTATAATTAAAGTTCATCGTAAATCATAATTTTCATTATATAAATTCTTAAAACGTAAGTCTTAATTTTAATATGGCAATAAAACAAATACTATATATGTATTAAAAAATTTGTTTAATAAAAGATTTCATACATACTTGTGTGTTATTTCATGGATTTGCTAACGATTTTCTACAGATTTTCTAAAGATTAGTAGACGAAATTTGTCTTTTATCCATACATTATAAATATTTATAATAATGTCTTTTATAAATAAAAATAGCAGTGTAATGCGAGGTCATGTAAGATATAAGTTAATCGATGAGCAGTATTGTTTGAAATATTTATTAATAACTATGTTTAGGGAAAATTTTTAAATTACTTTTCTTTGATTAAGTAAAGAGAATACGTTATATACAAGGTGAGTTCAAATTATGTAAAACCAAATTCTAAGAGACATGCATAGCAAAACTATTTTCATAGAAAATTGATTGAAATCTTATTGAAAGTTTTTCGTACTGCATCCATGTATATTCTTAATAATCAATGGACAATATTGTAAATATTTTAAATGAAGAAAAAAAACGAAAATTTTATATTGTAAAATAGTAAAAAAATTTTAATAATACACTACAAAAATTTAATGTGTATGAATCATATTATTGCATTTATAATTCAAATTAAGATCAGCTTCCGTCTAGTTCATTAATCTTTTACTGATTATTTTCAATGAGCAGTTGTCGATGTGATGTCAGCCCAGAATGTTGAGTAGTCTTTCAAAATGCTTCCCCTATAATAAAGTAAGCGGTAATTAATTTAGCAACGGCTATTATAAACTTGCAAAACTATATTACGAACTATAATCGTTGTTAAAATTAAGGCGAATATCGAATCGATAAAAAATGAATTAATATATACAGCGACCGATAATAGATACTTCGATGTAGGTGAGCATTCACAAAATTCTGTATAATTGTAAAAATATTCTAAAAGCTAATAATACTGTCCGAAGCAAGTCTTAATTAAAGTTAGTCCCGTAAAATAACCGCGAATCCTCGAAGCATCGTAGGAAGTCGCCGAGCCGCTCAGTGGAGGTCGGGCTCTTATGCAAAATGATTTTTAAAACCGAGGAGCGACCACTCGGCAGGATAGACTAGGAAGGGTCGCTCGAGGGGGTAGAGGAACGTCCGCGTCCCTGGAAGGAAAGAGCGCCTATGGGCGAATCCGAGACTACAAGGCCAGCCGAGTGTTGCTTACGTGAAGTAAACAGCCCCGCGAGCGTTGAGCGGCGCATTCCAGACTAGGGTCGCCCGCTGCTTGTCACGGGGATCCGCGTGAGTGACGGCGCTACACTCCGCGTGGGCCTTGGTGTTGGGCGTCTGGGCCCAGCTGCCGATCCACTCGTTCGTCCGGGGGTCGCGGGCCTGAAGGAAAAAGCCCTTGAAGTCTTCGCCCTGGATCGTCACTGCGCACGAGAGAAATACGTAATTAGCGGATGTCCCGGTGGCTCGCCACCTCGGCGAATATTAATAACCGTTGCGGAGGCCTTGGTGGAATTTAAGGAAGCGACGGGAAATTGCGTACATCCCTTCGCACCCAAGATAAGGATATAAGGGATGAGGAGGATAATTGCGTCGGCTGAACTCCAGAAAGGAACTTTAAGAAGAAAACTAACAGAGGCCCTTTATTTCTCCACCTTGGGACTTTTCTTTTTGTCGCAGTAAATCATCAAATTTACACTGATTTCAATTACGAACAAAGCATCGACAAAAAGCTGTCCTAAAATGGATTGAATTTTAAAATAGTAGACTTTAAAACGATTGATCTTTCTTTTTTTATTTTTATTCTATTTTTAACTTCGTTGTATTCTTCAATGTATATACCAACACCTTCGATTCATTCATATTTTTTTTATATGTAAATACAAATATTCGATAATACTCGTTAAAACAAATTAAATACCATAAAAATTCAAATAATTTGTATAGCTACATACATATATATATATATATATATATATATATATTTACTAACATTGTAATATTCTTGACATCATTTTTGATAAAAAACTAAACAAAATCTTATTGATCGAACTCCTAACACTAATAGTATATATCTATGTTTCAATTAGTTACTTCTTCGGCATTAAAATACTTTTTTTTTATAAAAAATATTATACGGTTTAACCAAATTATATTTTTATCCTTAATTTCTTTTCATATTATCTTTGTTTAAAAAATAATAGATTACTAAAAAATAATAATAATTGATTCTCCTATTTCATTCCATACAATAATCATCTAATAATATATACTACTAATGTACATTATCTAATCGTGCATAAAGGTTACAATTTCTTCATAATTGTTTCTGTCATCACGTTATTTAACTATTTTTTGAGATTTCTTATATTTTCGAATCACTTTGCATTGCTTTGCACAAAATCCAATCATTTTATTTATTTTGAATTTAAATTAATCTCTCAAAAGTATTTTAAGGATAACTTTTTAAACACAATCTTACAATCTAATAAAAAATATTTAACTATATATTTAGTATTTTTATTTATTAAATATTTATCTGCTTTGAACACTACTCAAATATTTTCATTATCAATTAGGATTTATTTATAATACAGATTTCATATGTATATATGTATAAACATTAATAATTTTATACTATTTGATATTTCTATATCTAATAAATTAAATTAAAAAAACAATATTTGTTATGTTATATCAAAAAATAACTATATGAAATAATTATGAAATAAATTATTATGTACTTGTAGTAAAAAATAATAATTATTAAAGTAAACATAATGTGATATATCACTTTATTTATCAGTAATAAATAAACTACAGACGAAACTTATATACATTAAATATTTAAATGAAATCGATATCTCTAAGTATTTATAATACATAGTATTAAATGAAAATCTTTTTTAAACACATTTTTATAAAAAGTTTATGTAGATATTTATTCATGCGTGTAATTAGTAAAAAAAACAAAAAATGATAGAATAATTTTTCCATTTAAACACCTTACATAAATATAAATAAATTTATGCTTATCGTAATATAAATACCGTAAAATAAAAAAATTTTTCCAAGTGAAGGAGCGTACAATATCCCAGAAGCATTTAATGGGAGTAGTCGAATGCAATCTAGTCCACGCATAATAATGAGAAGTTGCGCAAGAACTATGAAAGAATTGAAGTTCTATAATGTTCTTCCATTCCTTCGGACGATAGACAATTTCTGGCTTCTATATGTATTTATTACTTTCGTGCGACGACCGCTGAGATAATGCATACATCAATATTAAGTCCGTATAAACATACGGAAATGCACATCACTGTTACAAACACTTTGTGCTCCACATAACAGAAAATAGCCTTCAAGTTTTCTATTTCATCTTCTTTTTTGTGTTAAAGAACTGTAATGCCAAGGACATTGGAAAAAATAAAAATGTCGCATGTCGAGCTTTGATCACCAAATTGTAGTTCCAAAAAGCGATATTTTACGCTCTCTTCTTTTTATCTTTGACATAAAATTAAGCAACTGCAGGTATGTTAATGTCGTCAAATATTTAAATGAGTATCGTATATTTATATATTTATATAAATCTTACTACATAAAAGAATTAAGGGTAATCTAAGTTTTTTATTTCGATGTTAAGATAACTTTACAAAGACATTTTTTAAAAAATTTTTATTCCAGTAAACAAAAAAGGTATAAATTGGAATCATTTATGCGTATTATTCTTGTCAATAACTATTTTGTCAAAAAATTCATGTATATCATATTATACATTGATAAATTTATACTTTAAATTTTATCGTTAAATACCGTACGTTTCCCGAAGATTAATATTTCAAAAAAGTCAATCGTCAAAACAATAGCGAGTATAATTAAAAAATCTATAATTCATAGATAATATGAGAAATATGAAGCAATAAATTCATGGGAGCTATAGCATTAAATATGAATTAGTTATTTAGATTGATTTTTTTAGAAATACATGAAATCTTAAAAAAATAAAAATTTACTTAAGTTTTTTATATTTAATATTAATTTTGTTATAATTGTATATTAATTAATATAAAAAAAATTATGGTGAAAAATTCATCAAAAATTTACAACAAAACTAAAAAAATTTTTATCAAAAACTGCTGTGAATTCATTATGTATTTTTTTAACATAATAATATATTATAACTGGATTACATCTGTTTATTTATCATCCGTAATAAACTATAAAAATAAAAAAAAACATTTTTATAATGATTCAATAAAAATTATGTTTTATTATTTATATTTATATTATACAAAATAATTTTAATTATTAATAAAAGCTGCATTTTTATAATACTTCATAAATTATGTAATAAATTACATTATTCTTTCAATGTATGTAACGTATAATTTGAAAACATATTATTATTAGATATAGTAACATTTTGTACATGTACAAATTTTTATATATGTCATTACTATTTGCAAATACCTTTATTTCATAAGAACATAATAATGCCTGTGTTACTACTAATAACGTAATAAATATAAATACATTTATTTAAGTTGTAAATTGTATAAACATAGATTTAAATATTTGTAAATATTATTTCAGAATAAAATATAAAAATAAACTCAACGTTAAAATAAAAAATTATTCTATTTTTTAATATTAAAAACTGTAATGAAAATAAAACTTGTTTTACAATGCTCAAATAAAAAATTTACTTGATACATACACAAAAAATACTACAATTTTTCAAATATAAATACAGCGGAAACAAATTAATATTCCAGAGAGTATTTTTAATTACGATTGTAAAATATGATGTAAACTGTAATAATAAGTGTAATATAAATACTTCCGTTAAATGTTGCGTAAGATTTCTCGTACACGTTCAATTAATGTACATAAATTCTCTACAGGCTCATTGTATTATAAACCTAGTCTCTAAAAACTTTTATAAAATTTGAAATTGCAGAATTAAATAATGGTGAGAAAATGTATTCGAGTGTTATCTGAATATAATTGTTACATATCATTGTTAAATCAGCACTACAGCATGTAAATACATCCTGTACAATATCTCGTAAAACTACTCCAATAATAAAAGGTGATAAAAGCCAACTCCCAAGATAATCTCCTGTTGATTACCTGCTTATGAGTTTCACGTTTTCACGTATGCCAGAGCTTTTGAGAAAATCAATAATGAATTTATATTTATACAAACATGAAGTTACAAATGTCATGTACAATCTTTGTAAGGAAGGCATTAAACAGCAACATATATTTTTCATTCGTACAAAGACCTTACAGTTTATCGTACAATAGTAGACGACATCGAATGATTTCACTGTAATTAATAAAATACCAATTATATTTCTTCACATATTATTGTTGCAGGTGAAGAATAAAAGCTAATTATAAGCTTATAAAAAATCGTAGTATTTTGTTTTTAAATTCATATATTACACTTCAAACAGAATGTAAAAAAATCTATTATTAAATTTCATATATTACTTTAATTTCGCAAAAAATGATTAAACTGATAAACACTTGCTATTTGTCACATTCAAAGCTTTTTCTAAATTAAAATTTTTTTGCTATAGAATATACGTAGAGTTAGATAAAAAAAATAGTGCTTGTACTTTTACATTTGTATACAAAAATTATCTTGTTAACATAAACCACATTTCAGTAATTCTAGAACGATAAAATATTGTCCTCTAAATTATTCGTATTTGAATGTAAGATTTTATATTTCAAAATGATAAAAAAATGAAAATTGACTTCTACAAAATTGAATGAATGTTAGCATTATATTGATATCTATATTACAAAATATGACATCACGGAACTTAAAAATTGAGAATAATATTTTCATATATTGAAAAATTACATTAAAATTTGTTTATAAAATCTATTTTAAACATTTTATGTAAAATTTTCATCGCCTAAATACTCTAAAAATGACTTTGTAATATTTTTATCATTGAAAACTAACTAATTACAAGTATAAATAAATGCATACTATGTAACCTTATATATCATACATTTTATTAAATACATAAAATATATATATATATATTATTTTCTTTAAATTTTTATTTTTAAATATAAATGTCAACAATTTAAATATAAATTCACTACTATTTACTTTTTGTATTTGAAAGCCTTAAAATGTATTTTTTTTATCTGTACTCATATTTTTATCGGGACATTTTCTTGTCCAATGACCCTTTTTACAAAAAGTACACTTCACATCGTATACTTAGTATTCAACAGGACCATAATAATCTGTTGAATATTATCAACACTAACAGAGCTTGCTGTTAATAACATAAATAAAATCAATAAGTTTTTTTAGAAATAATAATATCAAGTGGAACAAAACTGTACATTCAATATAATTAATTGTCAAGAATAAGCAGTTATTATTAATAGGTAATCCCAGAGCTAATAACCCTCTGGTCTATGCTTATATTGGTATCTTCATTGCACCGTTCTATCTACACCCCGACTTTTTAATATAGTAAGTAATTCTTGTCACTCGCCCTCTTGCAGTTACCATTTTTACTATTTAGATACTTTGATATACTCTGTCTTCAAATTATAACAGAGCAAATTTTGCTATAATCTAATAATTAAAAATTATACATTTCTTATCTTCGGAGCACAATATATATATATATATATAAAGTCTAATTAAATTATTTTATACGTACAAACAAATACTGAAGCATACAGAATAATTTCATAAATAGTAATTTAGCTGCGAAAAAACACAGTGCTATAATTTTTTTAAAAACGAAACATTAACAGCGAGTTTTTAAATTAGGTGAGCTTATTGTCTTTACTTCAAAAACAGTAATATTTTGTGAAGAAATTTATTATAAATATGAAATCCAAAACAATTACATGAATTAATATTAATTTTTATCAATGCAACAAAATAATTATGTTTTAAATAAAGTTGAATTTTATGATATCCTTCTTATTCAAATATTCGGATCTTTGATTATTGAAATAATTAGTTAACGTCTGAATAAATTATACACCACCTTTAAAGCCAGATTGAAAAAGAAAAGGCTCACCAGTAATTTGTGATCCCGGTTCGTAGAAGCCACTCGAAGCAATTAACTGGTAGGGATTAGTCGAAAGTGGTTGAGGCCTCGCCTGACCGTGATAAGGTTGATTTGGTCTCGGTTTTACGCAAGCATCAACTGGTGCACCATCCGGGAATCCGCTGGTGATAGACACAGTCAGGCTCATTGCAAGCAAGACCAATGATACGGACATCTCGATATTTATTACTGTCTATCTCTTGTTTTGAAATTAGATCGAGTCTTCACTCTTAACTTTGCTAAAAACATGTATACAGGGGATTAAATTTGTCACTTTGCAAACTTTTCACTCATTCAAATTATACTTGTAAAATGCACGTGATTCTTTACTAATTTATATATACAAAGAAACTTTTTTTTACTGAATAGAAAGAGAGAGAGAGAGAGAGAGAGAAATATTTTATTGCTTATCGAAAGGTTATGATTTTCGTCACAAAAATTTGTTATTCGCGTAATATGTTCGTTACATTAAATTATTTATTACTAATTAATTTCAAAATTCTTAAAGTGCATTGAGATAAAGCAAATATAATACTTTCATTAGAGCTGCAATGTATTTTCAAATTATTTATCTTGAAATTATTAGTTTTTTTTAAATCGTAATCCACGTTAATAATAATAATAATAATTTTTATCAGTTAAATTGAGTTGCTGTGTAGTTTATGATTAAAAAATTAAAATTTTTTTTTAAAAGCATTTTAATAAAGAATATTGAATAAAATTTCCTAAAAAACTATTATATTTAATACTATTTTTATTGTGTATTAATGCGTATTGATTTATAAAACAAAATTTTTCACAAGTTAATCCACTTTTTTTAAAACCAAATAAAATTTGACGAAAGATTATTGTATACAATTGTATTTCTTAACTGTTTTTTATTACATATTTTTTAACTATAAATACCGCAAACGGGAATTTAAATTTTTTATTACAAATAATAAATTAGAAAATAATTAATAATGGTATCAAGTGAACGCATCAGCATAATGAAAATAAGCACAATTTTGCAAATACTTCTTTTAAGTAAATCACGTAACTATTAAAGTAGAATCTGTAAGAATATTTATAAATTTTCTATTGCCTCGGCTCTATAATATATAAAGTTAATTTTCACGATAAATTACAGTAATTTATAAAGTAATAAATAAAGCTTTAATTTTAAAGACTTGCCGTTTGTAACGGCGTGTAGTTCGTTCTTTCAAAAGAAGTAGTCGAATACTGAAGCCGGCTCTCGGTTACCGTACTTCACAATCCTTTATAAAATCTTGCACAAATCCCACCATCGAATGGCATAGTTGGACTGGATTCCCCATTGCTAATTGTCACTTTCACTCCACACGAGAATTCACGATGTCCCTCAACGTACATTCGCTTTATTAAACTTCAACGCAATCGTTGCTTGGTTTGTAAAATCGTCTTTACTACTATTATTATGTAAATACGTATGATTTAGTTATATAATTTATTGAAAAATCATTTACCAAATATAGTGAATGAAAGGACGTAACGCATTAAAATGAAAACGCTTCAGCCTCCTTCATATCCATTGCATCGTATGCTTTTACAAATTACGAAAAAAATCGTTAAAAGAAACTATTTATGCACAGATTTTATATTTTCAAATTTATTGCAATACAGAATTAATTAAGAAACTGTAATTTAGAATTTAAAAAAAGATTTATTTTTATATAAATCATCATTTAATAATAAATATTTATGAATGTGAAAGGAATGAAAGTAAATTTACGTTTGTATTAAAGAATAGATACTTTATTTACTCACATGCTTTATTCAGAACACCGCACAATTATATTGAAATGGACCTTTATTTTTGGTACCAATTATTTACATATCTAATCACACCACCTAATAATATTAATTCATATACTTTACCGATGACCGTTCGATAAGGTTTTACTTTACAAAGATGAAAGAGCTATGCAACGAAGTGTTTTTTTTTCGAACGTTTATTCAGTCTCGTATTTTTCGTTTGATACATTTTGCAATACTAATATTTGTTATAAAGAAATTAAACAAAAAAATTTCGTCCTATCTATGGAATTTTCAACAAAAATATTACGTCTATTTTATGAAAACTGATTATCGCTTATTCACATGTAAATCTGAATATAATGACCAAATATTCAAATATGCATCCATATACGAAAGACGAAATTCATTCATAATTTAAATAGGATCTATAAATACGTACAAATAATCAACGAAACCGCATCAAAGTAGAACGTGCATATGCGTTTAATAGAATCGAACTATTTTTAATATTGCTACGCTTGTTTACATTAATACCCATATATATGCATATGTACACACATGTATGTATAAAATATTTGGATGTTAATTTTTTAAAGCTATTACGCATACAGGTAATCAATCGCATCGTCAAATTCCGATTTCGACTAGACGGTCGGCATCTAAACTCTTAATCTAATCTATTAATATATCTAAGTTTGCATCAACTTCATCTCATCGTTAATCATATCTACCAATCTTTTCATGACATCAGATATTATGTTTAAGGACTGAATGTCCTCAACTGCAAACTCCTTATTATCTTATAATGTATATTCCTTCCCTTATTTTATTACTTATTCAGTATATGAATAAAAAATTAAATCTAAATTTCAGAGCAACTACGAGACGTTAAACGATTGTGCCAAAACATGTGAATTTACAAATAAAATATGTCCCAGTGACTTAAATTAACAAAATTGAACATTAACGAGGCAGAGATTAGCTGCAAAAATAGAACAAAGCAATCGGACGTGTATACTATTAAATTCAATGATTTTTAATTGGAATAATGTCAATCGTGTATTGAACATTCGGGTAATATAATAATTTCGTAACATTATATAACCACGACATTATACTTGCTAAGAGAAAAAAATCAGTGTTAAAACTAAATGCACTTCAAGGGTTAACTAAATACGTAAACAATCCACTTCGAAGTTCCAAACTCAGATATTTTACCGAAATTCTACCGACGAGCGTCTAACAGTAAAGATCAGAACTTTAAAATATAATTGATTTAGTGAAAAATAAAATTTAAAAAAATATTAAATATTTTAAATACATTTTATTAAAATCATCCCGTTTGTAATAGAGTTAATAGTTGTTGTAATTCGCTAATGCATAAACTTACTATATTCAAATGCATTAAAAACTCCAATGATTTTTTATAATTATAAAATAGGAAAAAAAATTTAAACTAAATTTTTAAATCAATAAATCTATATTTCTTTCTTTAAAAATCATTTTTATTTTTAATTTATTTACTTAATGAAGCAAACATTTCTTATATGTAAAATAAATATGATTCATTTCATATAAATGTATGCGATTGGGGGTATAAAAATATGTATTCATTTCAATATATAAAAAGACTTCTAACTATTTACGACCGCGCACAAATGAACACATGTTAAGTATAAAACGTTCGTACAAAACTTACATGAAGCAAAGAGAAATAAAAAAAAATGCAGTCAACTAAACTATGCGTGACAGTCCGTTCATTGCGTGTTTCTTTTTCATTTCTACAATTTAACCCCTCCTTCCTGTAATTTACCCAAGCTTCCAATCCAAGACTCCTTTTTCTTTTCTTCCATCAGACATTTCCACATACAATACATACGAATGCATTCGATCACATACGCTTGTACTTGCTCACAAAGTAGACGCAATGTCCCAATCCTGTACATATAAAAGCGTAAATATAGTTTTTTTAATGTCGTATATTGATTTTTTACAAGCGCGTAGAGCGCTGACCTATTTGAATACGTTAAATATTCTGCTTAAAGCAACGAGAGAAATTCGTGTACAAAATTTAGGATGAATGTACCTTCATATTGTCCCGTAAGTTCGAGAAACAAAGACAAGTGATTTATATCCCATGGACTTGCCGTAACATATATTATTCAGACGCTAGATCTATTAGAATTGGTAAACAGTAAATGTTCTCGCATCTATTTACATCCGCAGCTTTTATTTAAATGTTTAATATCTTTGTTCATATTATATTTTACGAGTATTTTATGAATACTATTAGAATTATGGATAACTATACTTTTTCACAATATAAACATTTACAAAGCCACAATATTAAATACGTATACTTCATTTTCTTTACAATAAAGGCAATGTATGAAAATTTCTCATTATGTTACTTCATAATATCACTGAAATATACACGTGTATTTTATACCTACTAAAAAATACGTACGTATATACTTTTAAAATAATTGTCAATTGGATAATATTGCCAGAATCGATGATTTTTATAACAAAATTTTTACACTTATCAATTTATATTTTATTACACATAGAATGTAAATTTACGCTTATATACGATTAATAAGTATTAATATTTTTCTAATTAATGAGATTTTTTTAATTTGCATATTAAAATTACTTTATACTAGATTATACTGAAATATATATTGTAATAAAAAAAAATTGAATAATCATTTTTTTTTATTAAAATGACATTAAATTTGACAATATACCTTTACATTTGATATTGTGAAATATCATGACATAACAAGTACTTTAATCTCATACAAAACAATTTTTCTAAAATCACTTTTAATATTATTTATCTTTTTTACTATAACTATCTGTTATAGATACTTGTATTTCGTAATTATGGGCCGTTCCCACTTCATTAGATCTTAACGGAATTGATGGATTTGAAATAGGACGTTTTGAAACTCTATTAAGCTCAAAAGAATTCTGCAATTCCTTGTCTTTTTCACTAACTGGAATTGCACAAGGTCGAGGGAACCAGCCACGAACTCTATCAATAGTATCAGTTGAAGCCGTAATATTTTCTTTTTCACCGAATAACCAGTTACTAAAACAAACAATAGGATATAACACTGATATAAATATATAAAAAGTGATAAATCATTTTAAACTTACTTGCGCAATCGAGTCACCATAACTGTATCACCTACATCAAGTTTAATTCTAGGTTCATCAGTAATAGGCGGTGAACAAAGTACTCGAAATCCATGACTAATTGGAACCCAAGATCCTGTAGCTTTAACTACAATTCTATATCTTTTAGAACGTCTTTTTTTTTCTTCTTTTTGTGCTAGCTGTTCACGCTAAAAATATTTAAAATAAGGTAATCGATTAATCTAAGATATTGAAATTTTCAATCGTTTTTATAACTATAGATCGACAATTACTACTAACAGTAAGCGTATATTGATCGCAACCGTCTATAACTGGCCATGTGATCCCATCACCTAATGCAGTGCAATGCCATGACAATACTTGTTTAATATTAAAATGCCAATTTATTGAGTAAGGATTAATAAATTTTTCAGGTAATGCAGCTCTTCGATAATTAGCTTTTTCTAAAATCCAACATTCTATACCGGTTTGATTCCTAGCTATAACTTGTAACTGAAACATAATAAATAATTTTAATGTACTTTAACATAAGCTTCAATTATAAACTTCAGGAAAAATCATTAATAACAGATAAAGAAAAATGAAATACATACAGGGATAGAAAAATATGAATGCGTTATGCAAAATTTAGTACCTAAAGCAAATTTTATAACGATAAATAAAAATAAATTGTTAAAAGATATATTGTGAATCTATCAAACATTGATAAAAACACATAGAATAAATTATTTATTAAAAAATAGTTATAGTTTTAAGAAAGTGCCCAGGAAAATAATATTTTTATGTAATAGAAGAACTTATAAACATAACATGTGGAACCTTATAAACATTATGTACATAAATGTATTATTACCTGAAAATATAAAAGCATTCCTACTGTTGTTACAACTCCAATCGAAAGACCAATACTAAATAGAACTAAGATCAAAGTAAATAGCGAAGGTGGTTGAAATGGTAAAGGTCTTATTGTAAATATAGTTAACAACCAGCTAATCATTATATAAGTAGAAATACAGCATCCGGATACAGCACTAGCCAAAAATGCAGTAAAATAACCAAGATTTTTATGACCAACACAATTATTTATCCAGGGACAGTGATGATCCATTTTCAAGACACAACGGCTACCTAAAAAAACAATCTATATCATTAAAATATTGTATGAAGTATTAATAATTTATTGTAAATTTAACTATGAAGTTATAAGTTCATTTTTTATCATTTTTCATATAATATTTAATGCAACTGTAATACTGTCCTGTATATGATAAAAAATACAATATGAACTTCAAATCCATTATAATATTTAAATATAAATAAAATAATTACTTTATTGATACGGTTGTATAGAATATTTCAATTAAATATAATATTGTACATCTAAAATGTTTGAACATTTTTATAACTTATATAAAAAGGATTTACAATTTTAACTAAATCACCAGTACAATCATTTATAAAAGAAAAAATTCAAAAATCAGCTTTTTTTATACGCAGAAACTATTAGCTTTTAGAAGAAAATTACTTTCATTGTATATTGATTAAAGTACTAGAAAACTTACAAAATTATATATTTATAATAAACAAAAAAATTTTTTAGGTGATTACATTTTCGACAATGATGAGAGCGTGGAGCCTTATATCCTTGACAAACATTACAAAATTGCAAAAATTGGCAATTGTTTTTGTTTTCCTATGAAAAACATAATATGTAAGTTTTGATGAAAATTTTAATTATTCTTGTTTAATAATAATGGTAAAAATATAGCACTACACTTACCGGAATCCAATTAAATGGCAGATATCCAGGACCTTCATAAATGGCATTAATAAAGTGATACAAAGTTGAGCCACTAAGAATAATAAATATTACAAAACTGGTATCAAGAGGAATATATTTGTAATGATGCCACCATTGTCTGCTGCAATGTATAGTCATTAATGTGATAATTTTTATAATTGCTGAAACAATGAAAATAAAATTAAACAATACATTATTTTTAAAACTCATTTATGGCTCATTAAAACCAAAAAATTATTTATTATTTATTTTTCATTACTTTTAATATTAAGCGGATAAAAATTGTTTATAAATTATAAATGCGTTGTAAATTTGCATATTATTATTTTATAACCAATACATATTTTACTTTATCCACATTTATATTTAAAATATCAGATGAAAAGTTAATAGTTTGTAATTTGCCGCTATCGATGACATATAATACTATCGTTAATGACACGAAACTACTGACACATGCTAATATATATAGTTATTAGTGAAAAAAAAATTCGATACACCATCAAAAAATACCAACGACACTAATTTACAATATTACAAAGCATAAAGTAAATGAAATTTTTATTTTAATTTCATGGTCATTCTTTTAATATTACTGGCAAACTATAAATTTTTTTAATAAAGTACCAAGAGCTGTAAATGGTCCCCAGTTGCAAATTCTTTTAAACTGATCCCAGCACATTTTTTCAGCAACATGAAGGTCGCAATGTAATTCAATAAAACTAAACGTAAGACTCTTCCTCAAAACTTGGCATTTAGTCAATTTTTGATAGACAAAAATTATTTTCGTGTTATCATTATTTCATACTGTCTTCAATAATGTCCCATCGAGTGGAATTTTGGCATTGCTCTTACGATCGGATTATCGGGATAGGAGGGGCGCACCCTAGCTATAGTCTTACATTTTGGTGATTTTCTATTTCTCACGTTGTCCTGATTTCATAACCTCACCGCTAATGCAAATTGCAAATAAAAATAGTGAGCGCGCGAACTTTTAATTATTCACATTACTCACGTCTCACAGTTCCATATTAAACATACTTATTTATCCTAATGAGGATTCAAAAAACTTGTACTTAAATTTAAAAATTAATTTGCAATACTAATACTACTAATGGTCAATTTTTATTTGCGACCGAAAAGCTAAACCTGAAAACAAATGTTACAAGTTACAACTATATAACAATACATATGTATAGGGACTATAGGGCATGTGCATTTTCAAATATACAAACTTCAACTATGATTGATACGATATACGATACTCGATACAAACTTGCAAGTTGCACAAATGAATGTAAATTTTAATTTTAAACAGGTAGACATTTCTCTAACCAATTAAATATAATATTTTACAATACGAATGTATACATTATATATTGCATTTTACAAATTAATACAATTTTAATCCGTGCAGGTACAAATATTTCTAAAAATTTTAAAGTGCTCTTAAATTGTTTATACATCATAACAATTTCTTTTCATTAAATAAGCATTGATTAAGCATATTTTTAGATGTTGTAAAAACAAGATTTAGTTATATTTCGTTTTTTAAGTGTATGCGTCCAGTGACCAAATTCCAAAAATGTTAAACTTCAATATGTAATATTTCAAATTTGTATGTTTTTTTCGCAAAGTTTTATATTTTAATATGACGTATAATTACAATTTACAATTCGATGTTGTTGATATTTTGCTTGAATTTTATAATTAGTAATAAAGTGGAAAAATTAAACAAAATATTTTTGTTTCTTGGTACTTGTCAATCTAGCTATTAAAATATTTACTATATATATAATATTTAGATACAATAAAATTAAAACTCAAAAATTAATAATTTTTTTATTTTCACAGATTTTAAAATGAAAAAATTATTTATGTATTATTTATGAAAAAATCCCTATAATTGAGGTTATGAGGACAGAATTACTAAAAATAATCAACAAAGTATTTTTCAAAAAAATTTCATTACAATGATGATTTCAACGAAATATTACATTTTTATTAAAAGTTGTAGATAGCAACATAAAAAATCTGATAATTTCAAAATTTGTATAAACATAGATATTTGCTAGTAAAATTACAGTTTTTAATTTGTCAAATACATATATTATTTATTCATAAAAAAACTTTTAGTTTAAAGTGATATTTATATTAAAACATAAAACCCCAATATTTATTAAAATAAATCATGAGTGACGAAGAATTAGATGATGCTTGCGCAAACATATCAGAGGATAATGATGAAAATATTGAAATGAGAAAAGAATTTGTAAAAAATCGAAAAAAAGTTCGGTCAGAGTCAAAGAGAGAAATTTTAAGACGTTCTGAATTAAACAACACTATAAGAACAAATTACAACAAATTTAAAAGTACCGAAGGACAAAAAAAAAAAATTGCTAAATTCTGGAATTGGCGAAATTCTTTAATCATAGTATTTATATTTGCATTACTTTTTTTATGTTTTTGGATTTTTATTAATAATGTTAACGAGTTTTCTTTATTAAAAACAAATAAAACTAATCAATTAAAACATGTAAGGAGAAATTTGAGAAATTTAATGTCAGTTTATAAAAATCAAGAGGATAATTTATGGCACAACATTATGCATGGTATACAATTAAATGTTGAGAATCCTACTAAGCCATCAATAATTGTACTACTAGCTAATAAAAATCATCCATTAAATTGCATAATTGCCTCATTAAGAGATATTAGTAAAGATACTTTAAGTATAGATAGTATAATACTTACTCCAGGAGATTTTGACACTGATGTAGGATCAGTTTTAACTTCAATGCAATCAAAAATTAAAAATAAAGCTATTGTAAGTTTACTAGATTTAATTTATAAACATATTAAATTTTACGCATTTAATCATTTTTCAATTTTTAGATTGTTTGGGATTTATTAAATATAAATGTTGAAGGCTTAAAAGCATTTCATAATCTATGTGATACGATTAATCCACTTGAAAAAGAAGTAATATTTATAATAAGTATTATTGCAGAGAATTATGATAACAAAATTAAGCCACTAGAATTTGTAGAAAAAGAACTGTGGAAGAAATTGAATGGTAAAGTAAAACATGATATTATACAACCATTAATCACTAGGATTACAGATGGTTCCATTTCACTTATAAAATCTGAATCATCTGCTTTGGATTGTCCATTATCCATTTACCCGGAAAAAAAAAAATTATAATTTTTGTTGTGTATTTTTTTTTAATACTCTGAAACAATGTACATTGAACTATTTTTAATAAGATATTTTTTTTTTATAAAATATAATAAAATATGTTTATACAATATATTAAAATGTAATTTTCTGTAATTTCCTTACTTTAAATAAAGCTTAAAATAACATAAGTATGAAATTTGAATGGGTCAATCTAAATCACAAATTAAAAAAATTGTATGAATATCCAAATGCTATAAGTATTATATATAACATAATAACTCAAATAATGTTTAACTGATAATCTACTTTATTGTATTAATGCAATGATACACAAAAAACATAATATTAAATTTCTCATATTGGCAATATTAGTAAAGTAGAAATAGTTAATTCATATTTAGAGGATGGAAGAAATTATTAAAGAAATATTTTATTTGATCTTTGCAATACAAATTTGTATCTGCTTAAAAAATATGATTGTACAGATAGTGGTTAATAAAATGTCAACTTGTAATTTATATTGTCTATGTAACACATGCAAAGATCAAACAAAAATTAAGTTGTTTTTTCTGTTTTTATAACTTGTTGCAAAAACAAGATTTACAGAAATAAAAACTACTTTAATTTTTAAAAAGCTTACTGAAACTTTTGTTTGTAAAGTAATGTATACTAATAAAACTGTTGGCATCATTACACAATATATTCTATTGCTGATTATATTAGTTGAACTTAAAGCGAATTTATTATTAAATGAGATGAGATTATGCTGTGTTTCAAGTAACATCATCTTTTTGACGTTGTAACGTAGCAGTCGGCAGTCCTTGTAGTATTTACTGACATCGTCTCAATAACATCACATTCAGATTTTACCTCGTTATCATTTCATAGATAACTTTGTGTAATAAACTAAAATAGCTTTCTATCAACAAGAAATGAAAATGTAATTCAATTTATTTAGACATGTATTGAATCACTGATATTAATGAATTAAGCAAAACATCAAAAACGGGCAATGAGCTCTCATTGATACTCATTATGCTAGTATAAAGAAAAATTATTTAACTACACAATATCCAACGATTGACTTTGTTTGCAGCATATCTTTCGTTATGATCTCACATGTCGGTAACTAAAATATGCAGTATATATAGTATTTGTATTATATAGTATTGTATCGTCGAACCTAAATAATAAATACATTTTATACAGTCGCAGACCTTTTATACAGAATGTCCAAAATTTTTGTTGCTGCATCATTCATTTATGTCTACAGTAATTTAAAAATTTGATAATTAATAATTTTTGCTTTTATATCTACATTTTAAATAAATAAAAATATTGCAAAATCAAAAATTAATATATTGCAAGGCCCATAGAGTAACTTCCTGTTTTACCCACTTTTAATATTTATAAATAAAAAAATAATAAACGAATTACAAGGTTTAACTATTACTGTGCATCGAGAATTTAAATTTTATTGTAATTTAAAATTTATATAAAAGCACTACCATCTGTTTGTATTGAACAATGGATTTGTACCTTAAAAGATAATCAAATTAAATTGAAGAGTTTTTAAAATCCTTTAAACAAATTTTCCATCTAATATGCTGCGCCCCCTCGGAATCCACACACATATGTATTTATAAGTCTTTTATTTTAATCTTTTTTTTTTAACTTTTATCACGATTAATTCTAGGGCACTCTGTATAGAATGGCCTGTAAAATTACTAGATACGTATTTACAGTAAAAAAGTTTAATTGGTCATGTATCTACTTAGCGTAGTAAAGAGAGGAGTAGCGAGTTGCGTATTGTTGTCTGTTTCGGCTACATAGTCGCGTACTTCAGTTGCTTCACTGTCTTGCAAGCCATATGCAAGCATTAGTAATTTTTTCGGTCAGTCGAAGTCGAACGAGGTAATGTCCGCGTCTCAGTTTTGTGGTAATAAGTGTTGCCGATCAATTTATTATATTGTTTTTAAACATTCTTTTAAGATTTAAAACGTTTTATACATATTTTTCATTGATAGTTAAAGCGGCTTTTTTATAATAAAATACACATAAGATACGAGCATATTTGAAAACGGTATTCGAAATTATTACAACAAAAATCGTTAAATAAATGTTGCTTTCAAACTTATTGTTTAGAACTATAAGCTGAGCCATTGTAATATTTACAATGTATGTTTACTCTAAAAATTTCGTTTTTTAGTTTTATTTCTAAAAGCGTCAAAATCGAAGATGATTACAAACTGGACGCAAATTGAAATTAAAAAATAAAAATATATCGATTCTCTTTTTAATACCGTGCATTCAATATTAGAAATTTTTTTTTAATGGACAGTAACTCATTCGATGATTAAAAGTAACGCATGCCTCGACGCACTTCAAAAATAGAGTTCGATTATTCAACTAAAATTTGAATCTATGAACTGGTAATTGAGAAGAGTCGGGTGTTTGAAATTGAAATTGCCCTTGTGCATCAACGCTTGGAGCAATTGTATCTTCTTCGGAGCCAAAGTAACGTTCAATAATGTCAAAGGCTTTTTGGTAGATATCTAAATTTGGATGTGATTGTAAAAATTCAATTTTATCCAAACCTGGAAAATTACAAGTTTGCAATTAAATATATGTTTCCTTATGTTTTCTTATCTTAATTATCTTTCTATGTAATTCATGTAAAACGAAGAAAATTTCAAAACAAAAGAGATCTATAATAAAATATATCGAAAAATAAAGTTAGAACTAAAATCTAAATAAAGTTGTAATGCATACCAAAACATTGTTCTATAAGAACACAATATGGATTAACTCCATTATTGTAAACTGCATCTAGTTCGCCAAGACGTAAAATATTTTCCAACCCATTTAATGCTACTTGTATAATTTTAGCATCCATCACTGTCAATAATTCACATAATGGAGGGATACAATTTTGTTCGGCTAAATATCGAATTTGATCCGGTGTCCCTCCATTAGCAGCATTAGTAATTGCCCAAGCAGCTTCTTTACGTGTTTTGAACTCAGCTTTACTCAAAATTTCTATTAAAACTGGAAAAATTTGGGCATCTATAATAGCCTGTAAATAATTTAAAAAAATTTTGATTAGATATAATTAAAAATATAGCTTATGAGCTATGGTTCGTATAAAAATCATTTTTCAAAAAATTTATGTAAATATAAATAACTCTATGTACCTGAATTTGCTGTGGATTACCAGCAGTAATATTTGAAATTGTCCAACAAGCTTCTTTACGAATAGTTTCTCGTGACTGTCCAATCAAATGTAACAAGCAAGGTAATGCTGAACAGTTTAATACAACTTGAGTTTGTAAGTCATCACCAGTTACGATATTACCAACAGCACGTAGTGCTGCACTTGTAACATTATGTTGCTCATGCCTTAATAGTAAAAAATTTCATTATATAATATTATGTGCATGCTTTTAAAATTTTAAAACTCAATTTTATTTATTTTATAAGTTTAATTAAAAAAAAATAAATAGGTATTTACATTAATAATTCGATAAGACGTCGGCATACTCCAGCATCTATAACAGCTTGAATTTTTTCGTTTGGTCCATCACTTAAGTAAGAAAGAGCCCAACATGCATCAGCTAAAACGTCAGGATCTTGATGATTCAATATGTACGCAAAAACGGGCAGACACGGTGAAACTTTTTGAAAGTCTGGTGGTGGTGTCTTTCCTCTACATAAATTCGACAATGCCCAAACTGCATTTCGTGTCAAAGACAAACGATTTTGTTTTGTAAAAAGCCTGCGCATAAAATTAAATTATAGACATAGATAATATTTTGATAGACATTTCCTAACATTTTAGAATGGCAGTCTATATTCTGAAATATATATTAAAAGACCTTATAATCCATAAAACGATAAACAGAACTCTTTCTTTTAAAATTATTAAAATTTAATACTTTAAAAATCAGCTTCTTATATTAAAGGAGCTTGTATTTAAAATTAAAAAAATAATTATATTAAAAAAATTTATTGTAACTTAACAATTTCTAGTATTATAAGTCATAATTATCTGTTCCACTTACGCAAGGAGAGGAGGTAAGATTTCACTATTTAAAACATGATCCCGGCACTCTGAACTATCTCCAGCTATATTTCCTAAAGCCCATACCGCCTGCTCTTGAACATCTTCATTCTTAGAATTCAAAAGTGCTATGAACATAGGTACTGCTCCAGCATCAATTACTTTACGAGTTTGATAAGACGTCCCACTAGCAATATTTGTTAATGCCCAAGCAGCTTCAAACTATTAAATAAATCAATATCATTGATATTTTACCTACATATTTAAAAAATGTTTAAATCACGAAAAATAATAGTTATCATCAAAGCTGAAAATAATAGAATTGTACAAATACCATTTTATTTGTAATAAACATTATAACAAATTTATAAGATTAATAAGATTATAAGTTTATATAAAATATTAAATTTATATTACTAGACAAAGATGAAATTTGAGTCACTTTCTCAGTAGCATAATGTTCATACTCAATTTAAATGTAATTAGCTAACCTGTAAAGTATAATTTTCATCATTTTTAAGAAATTCTACAAATCTGGGTACAATTCCTGTTTCAATAACTTCATCAATTGGTGGATTTGGTTCTCTAGATAAAAGTTTCCTAAATTTTTGAGTCGCTGCCAATTGTATATTTACATCTGGGCTAAACAACGATTCTAACATTTCAGGAGTTATTGTCACTTGCTATAACAGAAAATATTTTAAAATAAATACTCATTGATATTTTTAAAAATAACTATTAAATATAATTGTTATATATCAGCATTACTGGTACAAGTGTTGGTTCTCTGTACTCTGCAGTATTTAACAATCCATCATCATCCAAAACAATATTAGGAACATTACGCCTTTTTGAAAGTTGTTGTTCTCTCTTTTGTTTTCTTAATTGTACACCTTCTTCTTCTCTACGTCTTCTAAGTTCTTGGGAATCCAACCCAACATTTTTATAACGGTACTTATGTGCAGGTCCACTCGACATCTAAAAAGATATTGAATCTTTATCTTCTATGATTTGAAATATTTTAACATTAGGGCATGAGAGAAAAGATGAAAATAATATTGTGCTAATTTCGTAATTCAGGATAAGTTAGAAGGTAAGCTGACTCATGTGTATCAATTTGTATGGCACTAAATAATGAATTAAAGGGGAAAAATATAAAAGTTTATATAATAACTACAAAAGTTACTATAAAAGGATTGTTTTGTATTATTATATTAGAAATGATAAATGGACAAAAGTTGCGAAAATGTCGAATATTAATTCAATAAGTTAAGGTGTTTTAAATGAAAAAAAAAGTTCAATCGATGAAATAGTGCAATTTTAAAATTTTGGCAACGATCGTATCGTTAAACAGGGCCGCGGTTCATTGCGTGCACGATCGACATTGTAGTCGAATGTGTGTTAACGACAGAGAAGAGATCGAGATCCTATCATCACTTCGTAAACTCTTTTCTTCGCCGACTCGAGCTTCCCACCGAATTCTCGGGAGCCGATAACGGATTGAGCGAGCTAAGAGAACGTAGCACAATGGGAACATACTCACTGTTACGTTAATAAAATGCTGTAAGGCGAAAAATATCAAACGAAAAAGCTCATGAGCCTTTAGGTCTCCACACTCCACACTACAATAAAGTTTACACTTCACAAATCCCACACGCGCTCGCTTCTTTATTTCTCAGGGTCGGTCGGTCGGTCGGTCGGTTTGACCAGCAGCAGCAGCACCACTACCAGCACCAATCAACAGTAATAGCAACAGCAGGGGCAACAGCAGCAACAGTATAACAGCAGTGGCAGAAGAACACGGCACCCTCTAAGCTCTAAGCATAGAATCGAGATGGTTGATCAAGCATACATACATACATACGTACATACATACATACGTACGTACGTATACCTGCACATGCTCATGAGCAAACGTATGTACCAAGACCACCAACTTATGTACATACGTAAACGTATGTGTACAAGCGTATATATATTTGCGTGTATATATTAGTATATATATGTAATAAGCACGAGAGTGAGACGAGAAAAATATTATTCACTCGCGCTTTGCCACAATATTATATTTGTACATACTCACATGCACGTACACGCCTACGTTGTATGCATGTGTTATTTTCCCTTTCTCTCTTTCCAAAACTCGACTCGTGCACGGATGTGAGTTTACGCACATGCGTTTTTGGATGTGTGTGTGGCGAGAAATCACGAGTTTCGTTGGTTGGCTGGTCACAGTTCGCTGATACGCTGAAAGCCCAGGACTTTATTTATCTCCGCGTTCGTAAGTTATAAAGGTGTATTATCTCTTCATCGAACTCGTTTGCGCATGCTTGGGGCTCCTCGACGAGATTGCAAAAAAATAAACGTGCAGATGATATGTATATGTATATGTAAACATGCTCGAACGCAAGTGCCCACATGCATGCATATATAATATATATATATATATATATATACATATATATATACATACATACGTGTTTTAACACTCTTAATGTATAGATGATTTTCAGCTCGCCAAAATTGAAAGTATGATAGTTCGTTGGTTTTTATTTTATTTTTATTATTA